>OX016541.1:57655361-59113483 GCA_943590905.1 Sphaerophoria taeniata | reverse complement strand
AGGAACGGTCTCCGTCATCTTAAAATAACCCTTAAATTAGCTTCAATAGAAAACGAACAAATGAACTCCCCACGTACAAAGCAATTGCGAAAGGTATATGCCGAAGAATTCACAGAATGGGCTTCTAACAATAATAGAAACCAAATCATTTTCATTGATGAGTGTGGATTCAATCTACATCTTAGAAGATCTCAAGCACGTTCAAAGAAGGGTTCCAGAGCTCGAGTTATCGTTCCCGCAGCTCGAGGAAGAAATGTTACTCTCATTGCGGCAATAAGCGCCCAAGGAACAGCTCACCATAAAATTTTGACAAACTCCACTTGTAATTCTAACAAGTTCTGTTCTTTCCTTCAAGAACTTAAGGAAAAACTAAGTGGAGGATCTCTTAGGGATGCCTTCCTTGTTATGGATAATGCCAAAATCCATAAAACTCAAGAAGTCCGGAACTTACTCTCTGATACGAATTTTAGGTTAAAATTTTTGCCTCCCTACTCTCCGATGCTAAACCCGATTGAAAAATGTTTTTCTAAAATTAAAACACATGCTCGACAAATTCTAAGTGACCTTAGTAGGGATCACAACCTAGTTCCTGTTATTGAAGAAAGCTTAGAACAAATAACCCAAGGTGATTTGCGCTAACTATGTGATAGACATGTTTTTAATTATTCCAAAGGCAGCAAACGGACAAACCTTACTTTGAACACCATATTCTTATGAAATTTTTATGTAATTTTACATTTTGAAATTAAATAAATTTGCGTTTTGATGAAATAAATTTGCGTTTTGGTTAAATAGATTTGCGAAAAGTTTAAATATTTTGCTTTAGTTTAATTATATTTGCTTTTAGGTTTAATTGATTTGCTTAAAGTTTAATTATATTTGCTAAAAGGTGAAATAAATTTGCTAAAAGGTGAAATATATTTGTGAAAAGGTTAAATAATTTGTGTTTAGTTTAAATAAAAGTGCGAATGCTATATTAAATGCCGTAGTTTTTCACTAATAGTCACTTCAACTTCATAAAATCACATGTTATTTCAATCAAGTTTGCAAAGTATAAACTTTCGTTTACAAAAAAGCGAAGGCTTTCGTGATTTACTAACGAAAAGTATTGTTAAAAATTATAACCGGTCAAATTAAAACAAAATCATAGTAACAAGAGGGGGGGGCGGGGGGGGGTTATATTTTGCGGAAGGACCAATTTTCTAAAAGATAAAATTTTGGAGGGATTTTTGAAATAGTAGCGTATGTTTCATTGCAAGTGTTTCAATGCGTTAGTTTATATTTGATGACCATTCATTTTATTCCAATAGGGCGGAAGCTTCGCGCGAGGCCCCTCCAGGCTCGCCCACGCCTAGCTACGCTACTGGTCATAACAGTTAAAAAAAAATAGCATAAACTACACTGTTTGACTTCCTCAACTCTCATCCAATAACTATAGAACAGTGTGTTTGCATTTGCAATAAATAACTCCCTTTTTCTGTGTGAAAGTTTCCTGGCTATAGTTGTATCCTTTTGGAATTACAGCACAAGTGCATAAAAACTGAACATCGTGCAATTTTATTACTTTTAATCACCTACTATAAATTATTTTATTGGAAATATTTACAGCTCCCAAACATGGCCCTGTGTTAAGGTTTCAGGATACATCTCTTTTAATGGTGTTGATTGTTAACGATACGTAACATTTTTAGTTGATTGTGCTTGGTAAAAAAAGTCGTTTAACAAATTCTGATATATTTGCTTTGATCATTTTAAATCAAGGTGTATTTATTAAAGATTTTTTGTGAATGTAGGTACTATGTACTTGTACAATGTACATACGAGTGTGCATAATTAAATGAAAGCCTATTTTAAGTTTAATGACTCCTAGACATTTTTTCCATTGATTAATCAATGGAGATAAACATGTATTTTAATTGTTTGCATGGCGATTGATTTTTGCTTTACTCTAATATTATCAGCAGATGAGCAGACTAGAAAAATGTTAATAAACAAAATTTTCAACTGTACGAAAATGATTTAAAAATATCCCAATTTTACAAAATTGATGAGCTTGCTAAATTTTGTAAACAACATTTGTTTTAAAGCATCGTGCAATATAAAAAATATTAATTTCAAAACTAAACATCCGTTTTTGTTTTCAAATATACAGATGTATATCTGTTCTTGATTTTGAAAATTCACCTCAATTGTTTGACATAACTTGCTTCTGTGGGAACTAGTTCGACCTAAATTGCTGCAGTTTATTCAAATACAAAGTCTCAAATTTGAACTCATATAGCTTTCAACGAAATATGACTGCACTTGGAATGACATCCTTAGTGCAATTACCAACCAACTAAATTTAATGCAGTTGTTTGCTTAAGTAAATGTTGTATGAGTTATGGCTTTAAGTTGAAGGTAACCGAAAATTGTTTGCTATAACATATGGATGCATAGCTCGAATTAAGCATTGTACGTTGACGTTCACATTGTATCTGATGTTTCAATTAGACAAAAGACATACTAATTTATTCACAATGATAATAAATCTTACCCCGGATGTTAGTTTAGATTGAAAAGTCAATGAAAGTTTAAGAAACTGAATTGCATGAATAAATATTCAAACTAAAAAAAAAAATCAAGATTGTAAGCCTATTTTCGTATTTATATTGAACTTCAGCTGAATCAATAGCAACAGGTAAAAATCGAATTTCTGATTAAGATACAAAGACTTCAAGCATTTATTTATTTCATTAAGGTTAAAACAAATGTTAGTTTGCGCTAAAGTTCGCTGACCCACTTCCAAAATTGACAGTTTGTCATGATTAATAAATTATACAAAGCTCTGTTCAGAAGCACTTTTGTTTAATTTTCAAAATGAGGCCACATTTATTTACATGAATGGATGAATGTGCACATAGAATGATAGAGTGAAGAGAATGAGTAATTGAAAGTGAATGCGGAAATACGATGTAGTAAAAAACAGCTTCTCTTTCACAAGTATTTTTGAATGGTATTTTTTTTTACACTTTTTGTCTAATAAAAAACGCTCTTTGAATTTTAAAAAGAAAAAAACGTACAAGAATGTTAAGAGACACTTTCGGTTATTTTTCATTTTCGCATTGTCTTGCAAATCTTCAAAACAAAACCCGGGCTCAGACAAAATGTTGTTTTGGGTATTAAGGACACCTTTGCATTTTATTGCTCTAACGTTAAATATCACCCTGTTGGATAATAACAATTAAGAACGAATATATTGCTTTTTGTTTTATTTCTACCCGCTAATATTCCCAAAACGATGACCGATTTCAATAGACATAAATGCGATATGCGATCAAAACGAATACAACGAAATTGGGTTAGCATAGAGCGATAAATGAACGACCAGCGATGAATTGTTCAATTTGAAGATGAGGCATCAGGATAAATGTTTCGCCTGTCACAGAGGAAAAATCCAGAAATAATTGAGAAATAATGTTTTTATTCCACTTCAATAGTATGTCAGGAAGTCAATATGCAACTGAAGCCAATTAATAGTGCTCTGTTTTATTCATTTTTGCACGGATGGAACAAGTCACAGTTAAATGGAAATTTAAAATAGGTAATGACAGGACAGGATATCGACAAAATGTCAAAAAAGGAGAAACATTTATGTATATTAGTAGTAGAATAATAAAAAAGTCTTTTTTGAAGCGAAATGGGGGCATTTAAAAATAAAGGAAAACTTCCCAGTGGATAAAAATAAATAAAAAAAACACAAAATCTAATTGATTGAATTGAGTTAACTATGTGTTGTTATTTGGTTTAAAAAATATATTTTTTTATTGATTACACACAGATATTACATTAAGTACAAATGAAGAATTTTAAAAAACTTAATGGAGACCGAGAGGTTGTCCAAACTGTTCGAGGGCACCAGTCGTTCTGCTGCTTGTAGATTTTATTATTTTTGAAGAATCCTCGGTTGATCCTTGGATGCTGCTCTACACATGCGGGAAGTCACGTACGCCTTTTTGGTCAAGTGGCTTCTTCGTCTGTTGTATCTTCTATCCGAGAGTAATTTGAGATTTTAATGGGCTCCAGATATCCTGCACACATTTTGTACCATGTGCATTCATCTTATCTTTCTGTGATGGCTATTTTTGGGTTTTATGTTTTCCAGATGTCGTGCACACATTTTGTACCATGTGCATTCATCTTATCTTTCCGTGATGGCTATTTTCTGGAAAATACCCAAGTTGAGTGGAATTAACTCCTCCCTCCGCCAGTAGACGTTTGTCCCGAACGTTCAAGTTTGAGCTCCTCTAAATTCTTTCGGACGTTTTCTTTTGTTTCCGCCAAGGATATTTCTATGTCGACCTGATTATTCTTGCTGTTGTTGCTTTTGAAGATAATTAATTTATATATAGAAAAGGATACAAGTACAACTATTATATTTATTGTAAGTCCCCATATTATTGGGTGATCTTTTACATTTTTGACGTATGGTTGTAAATAATCGGTATTTGTAAATTTCAATAATTCATTACTTGATTCTAAATATTCAATAACTCTTATTTCCGACTCTTTATTTATCTTAATATGTCTATTTAAGTTTACTTCAAAATTATTAAATTCTTTACCATTAATAATTACAGCGTCGGAGAACTGTACCAATTGTGTACCGTGATATACATTATCGTTTATAATTACTTCTCCTGTAGTTACAATGTGATTATGGTTTATATTACTTATTTTTTTCATTCTTTTCTAAAATTATTTCACATTTTGATGTACCTTTATTTAAAATTTCTGTTAGACAATTAGGTTTAAGATCTTGTTTGCAGATTTTAATATTTAATTCTTGTGTACAATTATCGGTACTATAAATGTTTTCAAAGAGTGTTATTTCACTCGGTATAATTAGTTTCCCTTCTGATTTTTGCACACTAAATATTTTAAAATGTTTACCTATTCCTTTAATAATAGGATACTTAATTTAAATTACAATTATTTCCTTATTTTCTAACACATGGAACTCTGAAGCGTCTAATACATCTATTACCATGATTTCTTTAGGTTCAATCTGAATAACTTCTCTTATTTCATTTTCGTTAAAGATAATAGTGTTCAAAATTTTATTCTTACTTAAATTTATGGTATTTATTACTTCCATGAGTTCAATGATTATATGCTCGATCAACAAGTAGCTACGTTCTTCTTTATCTTTATGTTTATAGTTGGAAAGTTCTTTAATGGCCCTAAATATCTGCGAGTTAACTTCATACTGTTTATTATTTGAATTAATTAATTCTATCAACTTTGTTTCTATATTGACCTGATCATCGTGGTCTGGTGACCCAGATATCCACTTCCAAACCTTCCCTATTTCATTAATTGCTCTCTTACTACGTGATATGGAGAGTTGGTTGACTAACTTGAGTGCATAATTATATTTAAATTTCAGCTTTTTGGTACTGTGCTTGGTATCTATAGTATTAAGAACCTCCCTATAATAACTTATGTTGGTAGTATGATATATTTCACCCGTGCTGTTATAAATTGCCACGTTTCCGTCTTCTATCAGAATGTAGTCCTCTGACGAGTAATTTGTTATATGAACTTCTGCGTCTATAGTAACTGTCCAAAGTATTGCTGTTAGTATCGTTAATATAATCATCTGGAAACATTAGCTTCTTAAGTTATCCTTGTGTATAACCTTATTTTTAGAGTCGATTACTGTGTTTTTATTATTTTGTTTAACTTTTCTCTTAACGTATATAGGTTTCCCTTTTGTCTGTCTTCTGTCGGATTTTCCGAATACTATGTCGTTTTCCTTGTACACCTTGTTGTGTCTGTCTTTGTTTCTAACGTGGAGTGTCATACCTTGTTTTTCCTTAATAAGGTCAGATATATAGGAGTATTTCTCGTAGTTGTGAAAAATTTCATTTGGTTTTTCATTCGTTATTGAATGTATTGTTTCGTTATATTGTTTGATTGCGTGTGGCATAAGCTGCTCTATTGTTTGGTGTGGGTTATCGTAAGTATCCAGTCTTATCAGTTCTGTAAGTGTACTGTGTACTTTCTCTATCATACCGTTTGTAGTACTATGGTTAACAGGTGTGTTGTATAGTTTTATGCCTAATCGTGTGAGATCTAATTTGATTGCTTCAGAGCAAAAAGTTTTTTCGTTATCTGTGACAACAGTCTCAACTGCACCAAAAATAGGCAGGATGTTTATTAGTGTTTCTTTTGCGTGAATTTTGTTTTCTACCTCGAGTGCAATTAAATACTTTGAAAAACTATCTACCGCTGTAAGAAACATTTTACTGTGTGTATAGTAGATGTCAGCGTGGATGCGTTCTCCCCCTCGCCGTGGAATTGGTGTCTCGCCGATCTCTTGTTTCTTGGGATGACGGTCATATTTATTTAGCTTGCAATTTTCGCATAATTTAACATATTCTTGAACTTGTGGTAATATTAATGGCCAAAAATACTCTCTAGTTATATGTTTGTAGTTTTCAAATGCTTCCCTATGGGCTCTACTATGTGTTTCTTTTATGATCTTAATCTGTTCTTCCTTATCCTCCATATCTTTAACTAATAGACTAGTATGTATAAATTTGCTATTAGGAAATTCTCTTAGTAAGTCTTTTTTTATTTTAAATAATGTCTCCTCTGTACAATAAATAGCATTCACATTTGAGTGGATTATTTCCTTCATATCTTTGACTATATTCGAGTCTTTGAATTCTACTTGGTGCCTCCAAAACTTACCGTGTAATTGTGTTGACTTAATATTATTTATATTGGATTCCAGAAAATGAATTTGATTCTTAAATTGATTTAATTTCTTGTTTACTCTTGGGATATCTATGGCTTGACTGGATTCTGCACTGTGACAGGTACCTATGTCTGAGTTCGGTAAATGATTTAAGTTCTGACGACTTAGGGCGTCGGCAACTACATTTTCCTTCCCCGGTTTATAGATTATTTCAGGAGAGAATTCTTCTATAAAGGCTCTCCATCGTTTTAGTTTCGCGTTGGGATTCTTATTACTTATAGAAAATGTAAGGGGCTGGTGATCTGTATAGATCTTAATTCCAGCATGCCCGTACAGGTAATTCCTAAGGTCGCTCAATGCCCAAACTATGGCCAAAAGCTCTTTTTCGTTGGTGGCGTAACCTTGTTCCGTTTCACTTAATGTTCTGCTTATGAACGTTATTGGTTTCCCCTCTTGACTTAGTACTGCGCCTATGGCTGAGTTACTTGCGTCTGTAGTGAGTTCGAATCCTTTGCTAAAGTCTGGTTGGTTTAACAAGACTTGTTCTAATAGTTTCTTTTTAATTTGTTCAAATGCCTTCTTTGCTTCCGATGTAAATTCTATGTTTATAGTCTTACGTTTATTATTTTCTATGCCTCTTAGGAACTGTGTGAGTGGTTTAGCAATATGTGCATAGTTCTGTATGAATTTCCTGTAGTAACCTGACATACCCAAGAAGCTTCTAAGTTGTCGAATTGTAGTCGGTTCAGGATATTCGTTGATTGTTTTGACCTTGTCTGGGTCAGTTTTAATACAATTATGGCTGATAACATAGCCTAAAAATTTAACCTCTTCCTTAAAATAAATGGATTTTTCATTACTTATGGTCATATGTGCCGCACTTAGTGCTTTGATGATTGTCTCGATGTGTGTTAAATGTTCTTCAGCTGATTCTGAGAATATTATCACATCATCAATATAGACATGGCAGAATTTGCCAACATATGGTCTCAGTATGTCGTCCATTGCTGCTTGAAAAATAGCAGGGGCGTTTTTGAGCCCAAATGGCATTCGGAGGTATTCATATTTTCCATTATTTACAGAAAATGCGGTCTTTTTAATGTCTTCCTCTTTCATTTTTATTTGATGAAATCCACTCTGAAGATCAATTGTTGTAAAGTATTTTCCTCTGCCAAGGTTGCTCAGTATAATGGATGTTTCTGCCATAGGATATTTAATTGTTTTTGTTGCAGAGTTCAGTTTTTTAAAATCTATAACTAAGCGGAATTTTTTTGATCCGTCTGGATTAATTCCTTTCTTGTCCACCACCCATATTGGATTATTATATGGACTCCTACTAGGACGAATTATACCGTTCTCTAGTAGTGTTTTAATTTCAGAATTAATGAAAGTGTTTGCGCTTTGCGGATATGGATATTGTTTGCTCCATATAGCGTCATCATGTGACGTGGGTATGTCACATTCAACTTGGGTGTTGAATGGTAGATAATTGGGTTGAGGGGTAAATATTCCTTGATATTGTCTAAGAGTTTCTCTTAACTTAACTACATATTTATTCTCACTTTTTTCTATATTGATGTGGTTCAGAAATTTATCGTCGAATTTCAGAGGTACTATGCCTGTCGCGAATTCTAACGTGTTCTGTCCAATATTAATTATTCCATTAACCTTCTTTAATAATTTCATTCCTATGATCGCGTCGTACTCGGTTAACTCTGGTAGAACGTAAAATCTTTCCTTAACACCTAAAATATTTAAATCTTGATATTTATCGATAATTGTTGTGCCATGGACACTATTAACTCTAGACCTAACTTCTAATTGTTTTGTTGATATCTCATTGTTTGGTTTAACATAATTATGTGTTGCCCCCGTGTCAATAAGAATATTGAATAAACGACCTGACTTTGTGTGTGTTCGCTGGATACAAGGCAGGTCGTGCCTTACTCTAAAAAATCGTCGTTTTCATTTAGATGATGTAGCCTAGGAGCTTTGGTAGTAATTTGATCACTTGGTGCCCTTTCTCGTTTAAAGGGGTTGTATTGATTCTGGGTATTAAAATTCCTGGGAGGATGATTAAACGTGTTTCGATTTTGATTTTGGGAATGACTCAGTGCGTTATGCTGAGTTGGCCTTCTAAATTGTCCACTACTTGGAATATCCATTCTTTGATGACTATTTTGGGTAAAATTTTGTCTATGAATGTTGCTATTACCCGAAATATTAATAGCTGGTACTACCTGTCTGGGTTGGCTCGTATAGTTGAACCTTGGTGGTAGGGAGGTTATTCTATGTGCGGAATGCTGATTATCTTTATATTGGTACATATTTGACTCTATCTCTTGGGCCCTGGCTAGTGCATTAGGAAGATCAAGTGGATTTAAAGAGAACACTATTTGAGATATTGGTTGATTTAAACCAAGTATGAATGTTCTTAATGCGTTATCCCTGGCTACGTTTATAAGACAGCTTGTTTCAGTTTTTTGTGGCCCGTAGGTCATTATTGTTTTGTTCGTGATTAATGTGAGTGTTTTACTAACGTGATCGTAAAATTCTTGTAAGGACTGTTTTCCCTGTCTTAAATTAGAAAGTTCACTTTGTAGCATATGAATGGGCCTTTTGTCTTCGTACGTAATATCTAATCTACCTATAATCGCATCAACATTTAATGGCGTTCCGTGTGAAGTTAAAATGTCGTTTGCTGCTCCTATCACTTTATTCCTTATTATGTTTGTGACTGCGTAGTACCTACTCCCCCCCTTAACTGGCTCATATATTTTCATGCAGTTTTGGACTGCAGTTCTCCAACTAACATAATTACTACCGTCAAAAGTGGGAAGACATTTCACTACATCTAAAGGTTCTCCTCCTGTTATTAAAGGGTCTATTTCTATGTCGGTGTATGGTATTATTGAATCACCTGAAGTTAAATTAGCTAAACTTAGTGCTAGTTCATCTATCTGTGCTTTAAGACTACTAGTAGTCTCCCTTACTGCCTGAGTAATTAGATCGGCTACTTGTTGCGCGTTCATACTGACACTTTTAACTGAATTATTTCTTAATTAAATAATAATAATAATAATATATTCACTTTCACTTAAAAACAAAAAAAATATAATGGTTAGTTTTCTTACTTTATATACTATAGTAGTTGTTGCTCTGGATTGTTGTTGGGTTTCTTCTTTTTGAACTCCTGCTGGATTCTTCTTAGATTTTCGACTTCCTATGTGTCTACTTCTCCTGATGCTTTGGCTTTTGCAGTTCCCGCAACGTAAGGTGCTTTACGTCCTACGATTTTTGTTGAATTATCTTTATGATAATTATTCCAACGGTGATAGATTTTTATTTAATCTATTTTAATTTTTTTTTTCTTTTTTTTTTTTTTCTGGTTCAGCAACTTTTGATTTCACTTTGTGTATCACTTTTATGTTGCTGTCCCTGCTCGGGCGCCAGTTAACTATGTGTTGTTATTTGGTTTAAAAAATATATTTTTTTATTGATTACACACAGATATTACATTAAGTACAAATGAAGAATTTTAAAAAACTTAATGGAGACCGAGAGGTTGTCCAAACTGTTCGAGGGCACCAGTCGTTCTGCTGCTTGTAGATTTTATTATTTTTGAAGAATCCTCGGTTGATCCTTGGATGCTGCTCTACACATGCGGGAAGTCACGTACGCCTTTTTGGTCAAGTGGCTTCTTCGTCTGTTGTATCTTCTATCCGAGAGTAATTTGAGATTTTAATGGGCTCCAGATATCCTGCACACATTTTGTACCATGTGCATTCATCTTATCTTTCTGTGATGGCTATTTTTGGGTTTTATGTTTTCCAGATGTCGTGCACACATTTTGTACCATGTGCATTCATCTTATCTTTCCGTGATGGCTATTTTCTGGAAAATACCCAAGTTGAGTGGAATTAACTAATTGCAATTGTTAAAAAGACACTTTTGACCGAACACAAATACTACTCCGAATACAAATATCGAAGAACACGAGAGAAATACGATTGCGTTCACGGTCAAGACAACTTCCTTCATTTCTTTTTTGAAACTTACGTTTGTGTTGACTTACTTTTTTATATGAAAAAAATTAATTTAAGATTTCCCTTTTTTGAATAAATAATTGAACTTTAAATGTTCGTTTAATCGACAAGTCCTGAATTTAGTGTCTAAAACCCCCTCCTTCGTTTCTTCATTAACGTCGACATGGCCAATGAAGTTTTTCCCTTCATCTACACCACAACCGGGATCCGGTCCGGGCCTCCTTCAGCAAGTACTTTAATTTATCCCGATAGTTGACCGACGCCATCCAGTTTCACACCCCAAATCTTTGGGCAGCCTGGTCTTGGCCATCTTTGCAGCGCAAATTAGGTCTGCAGCGTCGCCGCCGCCGCCGGCCGTTTCCTACCACACAAAAGATTTTGTTGTTCAGGCCACCGGAGTCCACCAAACTTAATTTCTGTCATCAAGTCTGCTTGGCGGTAGATTTTATATAGCTCGTGGTTATATTTCGTCTCCTCTCCGGAAATGTCCTTTCTCACAAACGCACAGTGCGTCGACCAGTGGACAAAAATCAAAAAACTAAATATGCGTTTGAGATCTACAATGCTGTGGAGTCTATCAAAAACATGTTTAGTAACTGTAATTTATTATTTTCAACTGTTGTTTTTTTCTTCTGCATTGATTAGCGGGATTTTTATATGCAGAATAAGGACTTTTATTTTTTTTCTTAGTTTTGATTTCGATTTTCGCATGCAACTATTGATCTCATTCAAGAAAGTGTTTCTAGTTATAAATTTTTTTTCTCTTGAATATTAATTATGGATACATTAAGAGGTGATACCAGCGTTTTTTGGTTTATTTTTATGTGAAATTACTTTTATAATTAATGTAATTTAAAGTGCTATTTTTTGAGGCTCATAAATTTAAATAAGTTGAGTTTTAAAAAAAATATATCAAAGTATATCTGAATTTTAAGTCTTTTTGTTATCCCCTGCTATTATTTTATTTAAAAACAAAGAGTTCCATTGCTAATTTTTGCAAACATTCGAAATATTTCGTTTTTTGTAGGACAAGTGCAAGTCATAAAAAATGAAGTTATTTATGAAAAATGGTTTCTTTTGATAAAAAAATCGATAATTAAGGATGTCTTAATTTTTGTTACAGCTTATTTAAATATAAATAAATGTCCATTTAAAATAAAAAGTGATTTTGAATCGAAAATTAAATATTTGACCCAAGTATAGAACGACAATGGATGCAATGTTCAAAGACCCATAGTCTCTCAGATAAGCCCTACGAGGCTTGACTTAAAAATAATTTTACACTTCCCGATAGCATTTAAAATAATTTTCATACTGTACCGCCTTTTTATGGACCAGAAACTTCATTTTTAGACGCGCCAAAAAAGGCGGAACAAGAAGAGTTGCGAATCGTTCAACTCCAAACTGAAGAAATGAGGTTTGCTTTTTCATTTTTGGCGTCAATTTTTTTTTGTTTTTTAAAGATGTTACCAAAAATATCTCAAATCTGTTTGTATCCCATATCCCTGTTTCCAAAATATTCATATTAACATCGCTTGGATGTTCATAAGAAATAAACAATTTTAAAAGTGGGCGTGGCAGTGGGCGGATTGAGTCCATATTTTTTTGCATTAATAACCTCATCTAGAAAACTAAACTCCTTAAATTTCATTTAATTCCTGCCAGTCGTTCTCAAGATATAAAATGATATTCAAAAATGGGCGTGGCAGGGGGCGTAAATATCACCTGAAATTTCGTAAAACTTATTATTTAATTAATTCGCAACAATTATTTTGGCGGAATTTAACAAAGTTTTGTAAAATTGAATTTTGTCCACCATCTCCATACAATCGACGCACTGTGAAACGGGGCAAATTATTCTCTCGAACACGGCTATAAGTTCAGAGTGCCTTTGGCTAAACCGTCCCGGATCCGTAGGTGAGTACTATTAGCTCATTAGCTGCATCAGTTTCGAATACTGGTAAGCTTTTGGTTAAATTTCCCCTTGTTGGAGTCCATTGAAAATGATGAGGGTCTGAATAGCAATCCGGATACTTTAATTTGACTTGAAACGTTGGTCATTGTCATCCTAGATAGCCTTATTAATTTAATTGGGATGTCGAATTCTGCCATGGCTTTGTACAGTTCTACCCAGTGTTCCCAGGTTTTCAAAAACAAAATCCCCCTTTTCTGACACCAAAACACTTTTTTTTCCCTTGAACGAAAAAAAAATCCCTAATTTTCCCCGAAAAAAGTTATTAGGATTTTCATGTAATTTTTATAAAATTTTATTGTTTATTTTTTCATACATATTCATACAAAAGGAAAAACAATTCAAAAAGGGGACTTCAGTACGAAAAAAACATTATTTTTTATGAGTTCCATCACAATAGAGTTGAATAGATAATAACTTAAAGAAATACAAAATCAATTTCAAAAATATTTGGAATGCTATTTAAATATTCGCTTTTAAATAAACAATCAGCAAGTGTCTTAAGTGACAGTTCAACTCGGTCAAATAAAATATGAATTTTAACGTCTTCCGATTGCATTTCAAGGTTCAGTTTCGTAAAAAACGGTAAGAAGAAATCTAAAGATTCTAAATATAAAACCGTTGTTGGTTTTCCAAGAACCCTGTATATTTTTTTACATTGAATTTTGTTAATAGAATCTTCCAGATAACTTTCCAAAAAATACAATACTAAAGCTTGGTATTACTCAATAAGTCTTTTGATAACCATATGCAGGGACAACAATTGTGTTTGCGATATGGCTTAACGTTGCAAAAGGCTTGAAATTCCTAAAAACCATGTTGTCTTTTGACACTGCAATTGAAATGCGAGAAGATTTCGCGACAACAAATTTCTATTTCGTCAGGCAGGAATTTCAAGGCGTTGTTTGCCACGAGATGGAACGAACGGCACACACACCGCATGATAAACAAATTTGGAATGACATCTTTGAAAAGTTTCTAGACAGAATTTTGTTTTCCCACCATATCACTGGCACGTTCGAAGCAAATGCTACTAAATTTTTTTCAAATGGAATATTGTACATTTAAAAAAAAACGTTTTGTTTTCATTAAAGTTTTAAGCTGTTTTCCCCTTTTTTGGATTTTTCCCCTTACTTATCCCCGTCCCCTTTTTGTCCCCTTTAGCTGAAAAAAACCGGCAAGAATGGTGATTTTCCCCTCAACCTGGGAACACTGGTTCTACCCTGGCTATGCTGTCATAGGCGGCCTCCAAATTTTTAAACAGATGGTATGTGTTGATTTTGAATTCTAGACATTTTTCCATCATCCATCGCCTGCTTTAGGGTAAAAATCTGAACAATTGTCGATTTGCCTGGTCTGAAACCAGAAGTATTAGAAAAAAGTGGACAAGTGGGAACACTGGTTCTACCCTGGCTATGCTGTCATAGGCGGCCTCCAAATTTTTAAACAGATGGTATGTGTTGATTTTGAATTCTAGACATTTTTCCATCATCCATCGCCTGCTTTAGGGTAAAAATCTGAACAATTGTCGATTTGCCTGGTCTGAAACCAGAAGTATTAGAAAAAAGTGGACAAGTGCGAGACAAACTCGCTCGAGGAGGGTTCCGTACTTGATTATCCGACCCTACTTTCTTTCAGTTTTGAAGGATTTTTTATACAAGGATTAAGGAACAAGGGGCAAAATTTTTCGTATTTTTTATCTTTTCTCTTTAATAACTTCGAAACTATTTATCTTAAAAACATGAAAACAACATTTTTGGATTACTACTGAATACTTAAATATGTGTACCACATTTCATTGCAATCGGCCTAACAGATTCGAAGAAATCGCTTGTGAAAGACGAATGAACAGAAAACGAAGTGATGTTATAAGGGTTTCGTTTACACTCTGTGTACGGAACCCTAATACATATTCGGATTTATGCTTATTTACATCATCACTGTAATGTTTTTTGTATTTTCTGTAAGCTGTAACCTACACGTTTTAACTACATTTTGAAATTATTTTGGAAATGCCTGGCCAAGCCCTTTCGGATATGAGGAGGGGGTGAAATTGAGTGTTTTTCATAGTACTTTTTTGTTGGTTTTTTTTTGAATAACTTCAAAACCATTTGCCTTGAAAATATATCGTTATTTACATTATACTGCATTTTTTTTTGTTGTTCTGTAATTTATACGTATGGAACTATTTTTTGATTTTTTTTGGAAATTCCAGGCTCACCCTTTTTGGTGATGAGGAGGGGGTAAAGTTTAGTTATTTGCATTTTCGGCCTTTTTTGTTGTGTTTTCTTGAATAATTTCAAAACTATTTGTCTTAAAAATACAAAAAAAATATGTTTGTCATTGCAGGCAATTAATGAATGATTGTACTTAATTTGAAGTCAATAGGGTTACCAGCTGTTCAAAAAAATGGTTTTAAAATTTAATGAAATTGGAAATTAGTATATTGAAAAATTTTGCATGTTACATAAATAACTGTGACTTCTTATCACTTTTCCGGTAATATTCATGTTATAGACCTATATCTCAATTTTTTCAAAGAATTTTAGGTCCAGTAGTTTCGGAGATAAGGGGGGGGGGGAATGGCCTGTTTTTGAAATTTTTGCCTACTTTTGCATATTTTCTTATATAACTACAAAACTATTTCTCTTAAAAATATAAAAAAAATATTATTGTATTTCTACTTAACACTTTGATATATTGGCCAACTTTTAACTCAATCGGTATAACGGTTTTGGAGGAAATAAATTGTAAAGTTGAGTCAAAAATTAAAAAGTTACTCCAAATATTGAGTCATATCTGTGTTATATGTAACAGTACAGACTTCTTATTTGCTTTTTTGTAATCTTCAGGTTGAGACCTATTCTCAGTATCTTTTTCATAATTTTAGGCCCATTAGTTTCGGAGATCAGGGGGGAGAATGGTCATTTTTGTATTTTTTTTATCTTTTCTCTTTAATAACTTCGAAACTATTTATCTTAAAAACATGAAAACAACATTTTTAGATTACTACTGAATATTCAAATATGTGTGCAATCGGCCTAACATATTCGAAGAAATCGCTTGTGAAAGACGAATGAACAGAAAACGAAGTGATGTTATAAGGGTTTCGTTTACACTCTGTGTACGGAACCCTAAAAAAAGTAAATAGGACATGCATATCAAATATTGCAATTTCATAATTAATGTGTCTCAATCTCAATTCACATGCATGAGAGGTCAGTCTTTAAATCTAAGCTTCTAATACTTTTTTCCCTTTGACATTACTTTCAATAAAATGCAAACCCCAAAGTAGTTTACCGAACCCAATTTGAGACAAGCCTTTAAATACCAACAAACGGACTTAAGTAGTTATTCGTTTTTCAACGACCAGGCCATTTTCAAAAGAATTCCAAAAAAAACTTACCAGAAGCTTCCAGATCTGTACAGAATCGTAGTTTATTTTGTGTTCAAGAAAAAAAGAAATACCCAATAACTCAACTGCAAGTGTATTGCCTTGCTGGAGGATGCAGAAAAGAAATCATAAAAAGGATGTAGAAGATGAAAAGTTTGCCGAGCCTTTTGCATATATGAAGCAAATGGCACGATAAAAAAGCCAAATTGTCGGATGAGTAGCTTAAAACAGACAAAAAGCAATGCATTTTAACAATCTTCCTTAATCTATACTAATATATAAAGCTGAAGAGTTTGTTCGTTTGAACGCGGTAATCTCAGGAACTACTGGTTCGAATGGTATAATTCTTTTTGTGTTGCATGGTGCCTTAATCGACTTAGACATTAGGCTACTTAACATTAAGCTGTGACCAATAGCAGCGAAGAATCTGTGGAAAATGTGGAAAAAACGGCAAAAAATATACATTTTCCTGCGTTTTAACGCGCTCATCTCAGGAACTACTGGTTCGAATGGTATAATTCTTTTTGTGTTGGATGGTCCATTAATCGAGGAAGGCTTAAGGCTACTTAACATTAAGCTGAGACCAATAGCAGCGAAGAGTCTGTGGAAAATGTTGGAAAAAAGGCAAAACATATTAATTTTTCTGCGTTTTAACGCGCTTATCTCAGAAACTGCTTAATGAAATTGAACAATTTTTTTAACGTTGAATGGTCGATTTATCAAGGAAGGCTTGAAGCTATACAAAATTAAGCTGCGACCAATAGGAGCGACGAATTTGTGGAAAATGTGGAAAAAACGGCAAACAATACAGTACAATACAATACAAAGCTGAAGAGTTTGTTCGTTTGAACGCGGTAATCTCAGGAAGTACTGGTTCGAATTGTAAAATTCTTTTTGTGTTGGATAGTCCATTAATCGAGGAAGGCTTAATTTTACTTAACATTAAGCTGCGACCAATAGCGGCGAAGAATCTGTGGAAATATGAGAACTGAGATTTTTTTCTGAGATCTCTGAGATCCCAGTGGATAAAAATAAATAAAAAAACACAAAATCTAATTGATTGAATTGCAATTGTTAAAAAGACACTTTTGACCGAACACAAATACTACTCCGAATACAAATATCGAAGAACACGAGAGAAATACGATTGCGTTCACGGTCAAGACAACTTCCTTCATTTCTTTTTTGAAACTTACGTTTGTGTTGACTTACTTTTTTATATGAAAAAAATTAATTTAAGATTTCCCTTTTTTGAATAAATAATTGAACTTTAAATGTTCGTTTAATCGACAAGTCCTGAATTTAGTGTCTAAAACCCCCTCCTTCGTTTCTTCATTAACGTCGACATGGCCAATGAAGTTTTTCCCTTCATCTACACCACAACCGGGATCCGGTCCGGGCCTCCTTCAGCAAGTACTTTAATTTATCCCGATAGTTGACCGACGCCATCCAGTTTCACACCCCAAATCTTTGGGCAGCCTGGTCTTGGCCATCTTTGCAGCGCAAATTAGGTCTGCAGCGCCGCCGCCGCACAGTGTGCAATTTTCGCAATCTAGCGGAACTTTAATGTAAAAAAAAATTCTTTCAAATGCAACAAAATTGGTATCATATGAAAGGTAAGACATCCGGCCATCAAATGGCAAAAACAAAAACAAAAAATAATTGTATTTACCGTTCACCAGGATCACAAACATCAGCTTGTTGCAAGTGAAAAAAAAATTAAATCTCATTGCTTTTCTTGTGTCATGTTTGTAACAGCGTGGTCAAGTGTAATGATAGTTGTCCATATTCAATTTATTTTATTTATTTTTAGTGGTATCTAAGAACTTCTCAGCGTAAGTTATTTTTTTTTTTACACTAAAAAATAAAAATATAAAAAATCGTTTGTTTGAAGACCTTAACAGTATTGATTTTTATTTTGTTCTGAAACTTTGTGAAGTGTTTTAAAAATGTATCCACGTGTATCCATCGTGTTTTTGGGCTTAAAATCTCCGTTTGTATATTCTGTGTTAGAATTCATTTACTTTTCTTGCCCTTGGTTGCCCCACCCAAACAAAAAAATTTTTTTTTATAGAGCTATATTTTCATGTTCTTTTTTTATTTTTTTCTTGAATTACTCAAAAACTATTCATCATACAAACATGAAAACAAAACTTTCGCATCATAATTACATTATAGAACATGCGTACCAAATTTCATTACAATCGGCTTAGCAGTTTCTAAAAAATCGTTTTTGAAAGATGAACGCACAAAAAACGAAGTGATCTTATTAGGGTTTCGTTTTCATCTCAGTGTAAATATTCGAAGTTCTCCTATTTGAATCATTTTGTGATTTATTTTTGTGTTTATTGTACTCTATACATATGGAACTATTTTTAAATTTTTGTTTCAAAATGCCAGGCCCAGTCGTTTCAGAGATCAGGGGGGGGGGGGTGTTAGATACCCTTTTTTGACTTTGCATATTTTTCAATATTTTCAGGTAAGCTTCTAAATCTCACAAAACAACATATTGTTCCATAATCAATAACACTCCAATTAAACACTAAACGAATAAAGTTCCGCTAGATTGCGAAAATTGCACACTGTGCGCCGCCGGCCGTTTCCTACCACACAAAAGATTTTGTTCTTCAGGCCACCGGAGTCCACCAAACTTAATTTCTGTCATCAAGTCTGCTTGGCGGTAGATTTTATATAGCTCGTGGTTATATTTCGTCTCCTCTCCGGAAATGTCCTTTCTCACAAACGGGGCAAATTATTCTCTCGAACACGGCTATAAGTTCAGAGTGCCTTTGGCTAAACCGTCCCGGATCCGTAGGTGAGTACTATTAGCTCATTAGCTGCATCAGTTTCGAATACTGGTAAGCTTTTGGTTAAATTTCCCCTTGTTGGAGTCCATTGAAAATGATGAGGGTCTGAATAGCAATCCGGATACTTTAATTTGACTTGAAACGTTGGTCATTGTCATCCTAGATAGCCTTATTAATTTAATTGGGATGTCGAATTCTGCCATGGCTTTGTACAGTTCTACCCTGGCTATGCTGTCATAGGCGGCCTCCAAGTTTTTAAACAGATGGTATGTGTTGATTTTGAATTCTAGACATTTTTCCATCATCCATCGCCTGCTTTAGGGTAAAAATCTGAACAATTGTCGATTTGCCTGGTCTGAAACCAGAAGTATTAGAAAAAAGTGGACAAGTGCGAGATAAACTCGCTCGAGGAGGGTTCCGTACTTGATTATCCGACCCTACTTTCTTTCAGTTTTGAAGGATTTTATATACAAGGATTAAGGAACAAGGGGCAAAATTTTTCGTATTTTTTATCTTTTCTCTTTAATAACTTCGAAACTATTTATCTTAAAAACATGAAAACAACATTTTTGGATTACTACTGAATACTAAAATATGTGTACCACATTTCATTGCAATCGGCCTAACAGATTCGAAGAAATCGCTTGTGAAAGACGAATGAACAGAAAACGAAGTGATGTTATAAGGGTTTCGTTTACACTCTGTGTACGGAACCCTAATACATATTCGGATTTATGCTTATTTACATCATCACTGTAATGTTTTTTGTATTTTCTGTAAGCTGTAACCTACACGTTTTAACTACATTTTGAAATTATTTTGGAAATGCCTGGCCAAGCCCTTTCGGATATGAGGAGGGGGTGAAATTGAGTGTTTTTCATAGTCCTTTTTTGTTGGTTTTTTTTGAATAACTTCAAAACCATTTGCCTTGAAAATATATCGTTATTTACATTATAACTGCAATTTTTTTTGTTGTTCTGTAATTTATACGTATGGAACTATTTTTTGATTTTTTTTGGCCAGGCCCACCCTTTTTGGTGATGAGGAGGGGGGTAAAGTTTAGTTATTTGCATTTTCGGCCTTTTTTGTTGTGTTTTCTTGAATAATTTCAAAACTATTTGTCTTAAAAATACAAAAAAAATATGTTTGTCATTGCAGGCAATTAATGAATGATTGTACTTAATTTGAAGTCAATAGGGTTACCAGCTGTTCAAAAAAATGGTTTTAAAATTTAATGAAATTGGAAATTAGTATATTGAAAAATTTTGCATGTTACATAAATAACTGTGACTTCTTATCACTTTTCCGGTAATATTCATGTTATAGACCTATATCTCAATTTTTTCAAAGAATTTTAGGTCCAGTAGTTTCGGAGATAAGGGGGGGGGAATGGCCTGTTTTTGAAATTTTTGCCTACTTTTGCATATTTTCTTATATAACTACAAAACTATTTCTCTTAAAAATATAAAAAAAATATTATTGTATTTCTACTTAACACTTTGATATATTGGCCAACTTTTAACTCAATCGGTATAACGGTTTTGGAGGAAATAAATTGTAAAGTTGAGTCAAAAATTAAAAAATTACTCCAAATATTGAGTCATATCTGTGTTATATGTAACAGTACAGACTTCTTATTTGCTTTTTTGTAATCTTCAGGTTGAGACCTATTCTCAGTATCTTTTTCATAATTTTAGGCCCATTAGTTTCGGAGATCAGGGGGGAGAATGGTCATTTTTGTATTTTTTTATCTTTTCTCTTTAATAACTTCGAAACTATTTATCTTAAAAACATGAAAACAACATTTTTAGATTACTACTGAATATTCAAATATGTGTGCAATCGGCCTAACATATTCGAAGAAATCGCTTGTGAAAGACGAATGAACAGAAAACGAAGTGATGTTATAAGGGTTTCGTTAACACTCTGTGTACGGAACCCTAAAAAAAGTAAATAGGACATGCATATCAAATATTGCAATTTCATAATTAATGTGTCTCAATCTCAATTCACATGCATGAGAGGTCAGTCTTTAAATCTAAGCTTCTAATACTTTTTTCCCTTTGACATTACTTTCAATAAAATGCAAACCCCAAAGTAGTTTACCGAACCCAATTTGAGACAAGCCTTTAAATACCAACAAACGGACTTAAGTAGTTATTCGTTTTTCAACGACCAGGCCATTTTCAAAAGAATTCAAAAAAAAAAAAACTTACCAGAAGCTTCCAGATCTGTACAGAATCGTAGTTTATTTTGTGTTCAAGAAAAAAAGAAATACCCAATAACTCAACTGCAAGTGTATTGCCTTGCTGGAGGATGCAGAAAAGAAATCATAAAAAGGATGTAGAAGATGAAAAGTTTGCCGAGCCTTTTGCATATATGAAGCAAATGGCACGATAAAAAAGCCAAATTGTCGGATGAGTAGCTTAAAACAGACAAAAAGCAATGCATTTTAACAATCTTCCTTAATCTATACTAATATATAAAGCTGAAGAGTTTGTTCGTTTGAACGCGGTAATCTCAGGAACTACTGGTTCGAATGGTATAATTCTTTTTGTGTTGCATGGTGCCTTAATCGACTTAGACATTAGGCTACTTAACATTAAGCTGTGACCAATAGCAGCGAAGAATCTGTGGAAAATGTGGAAAAAACGGCAAAAAATATACATTTTCCTGCGTTTTAACGCGCTCATCTCAGGAACTACTGGTTCGAATGGTATAATTCTTTTTGTGTTGGATGGTCCATTAATCGAGGAAGGCTTAAGGCTACTTAACATTAAGCTGTGACCAATAGCAGCGAAGAGTCTGTGGAAAATGTGGAAAAAAAGCAAAACATATTAATTTTTCTGCGTTTTAACGCGCTTATCTCAGAAACTGCTTAATGAAATTGAACAATTTTTTTAATGTTGAATGGTCGATTTATCAAGGAAGGCTTGAAGCTATACAAAATTAAGCTGCGACCAATAGGAGCGACGAATTTGTGGAAAATGTGGAAAAAACGGCAAACAATACAGTACAATACAATACAATACAAAGCTGAAGAGTTTGTTCGTTTGAACGCGGTAATCTCAGGAAGTACTGGTTCGAATTGTAAAATTCTTTTTGTGTTGGATAGTCCATTAATCGAGGAAGGCTTTATTTTACTTAACATTAAGCTGCGACCAATAGCGGCGAAGAATCTGTGGAAATATGAGAACTGAGATTTTTTTCTGAGATCTCTGAGATGAAATTATTTTGGATTCGATTTCTCACTCAGCTATTTTGACGTGGCTGACATAATGTGCAGCAACAATTAATAAGGTAACCATTATATCTCAATGATAACTGAGATTATGTTCCACCAAATGATTTTGCCTCAGTCAAGGTGACATTGAGATCTCAGTGATATGTTGTTAGGTGGAACTGGCCTAATAACTGCTCAAATTAGAATTTTGAGATTTCAATTGATTTGTGAATGTGATTGATTGCACTATTTGTGCAGATTATTGTGTTTAAACAATATCGTTTTATATACTTCCTAACTAAAAAATATGCTCAGTTTAAAGAAACAAAAAAATAATTGACTTAAGGTAAAAAACGATGCAGAAGTAAGAGAAATATTATAATTAGGGAGAGTTCGCCCAAGGGAATGTTTTAAGTAAAAATAACTGAAGGGAATCATAAAAAATGCTCAAATTTTTCAAGTTTAAGAGAATTACGACCTAGGGAGAGTTGACTGCAATGCAATTTTACAATAACTTCGCAACAAAATTCCCACGCGCGCATGATGCACAAGTCGAGACGATACTCTGGCCGGTGGACGAGGGAGAGGCGGACGAAGTCACGGGCAACTGCTAGTATTAAAAATAAAAAGGACAATGACCATTTTTGGGCCCAGTGCGTACACACATAAGACAGGTATCAATAAAAAGATGGCACTTAGCTGAATATATATTCGAGATATTTGAGCTTGAAGTTGATGTTTGAAGAATCACAAAAATTGGTTATTTTCACTATAAAATCCAATAACTTCTGACTCATGGGTTTTACGGAAATGATTTTGGTACCAAATAAAAGATCATAAAAATATCTTTCCTAACAAATCAGTATTTCTTATATATATTAGTATATTTTTATACATATATATTTTTATACATAGTTCTAATCCTTATTTCATAACCTTTAATTTGATATATAAATCAATTATATTTTCTTACATAAAAACCATCTTATTAAAAGAATTCTTCTGAAAATGTCCTGTGAACATACCGCGGACAACCATCAGACGACATATACCTGCAGCCAGGACAAGTTTGTTAAACCTTATTGCTCCAAGCAAGAACTGATCTTCCCAAAATATAAAATTAAGCATCCAACCGATGAAAAGAAAAGAACAATCCTTTTACAATTCAACTTAATTTTATTTCCTGAAACTTACAAACTTACAAATTAGTGAATCCAAACATGAAAACTTGCTTCGAACAATCAAAAAATCTTCACAATAAAAATTACTTCTTAATTATCTTTACAAATTGGCGGGACCAAATCAACCTAACCTTTCTTTGATTTACTTACAAAATGAAAGTCATTTGCCATGAGCTGGCTTATAAAAATTACAATTTTGCTGTCTCAACTTTAAGAAAAGGAGAGATATATTATTTGAAAATTAGCCAAAGATTAAAGTTACGAGATCAGAATGAAAATACTTAAGGACTCGATGACAAACCTTTTTGTGCCATTCAACTTCGGTCTGCAGCATATTTCTATTTCCAACGTTGTCAGTCGAAACAACTTAATTCCAAATGGTCTGTTTGGAAATACAAACCTTAATGAAAGTAATCGACCAGCAATTACCATCTGCGACGGCACATACATCTATTTGCAAAAAAACTCTAATTATAATTTTCAAAAAAGACCTACAGTCTCCATAAGTACCAGAATTTGGTCAAACCGTTTATGATGACATCTTGTGAAGGGTATATTCTGGACGTTATGGGACCATATGCTGCAACGACATCGGATGCGAACGTCATGAAAAGCATTTTTAGAGACGAAAACACCTATGCAAGACAATTCTTCAGACAGGACGATGTGTTCATCTTGGATAGAGGATTTAGAGATGCAATTCCTTGCTTAGAATCCTATGTGTCACATGCCTGAATCTGTGTTGGAAGATAATTTTCAACTCACAACAGCACAAGCGAATAGGTCAAGATGCGTAGCAACGGTTCGATAGGTCGTTCAAGTTGTAAACGGCCGGGCCGTTTAAATAGAGATTTTAAGCTGTTTTGGCAGTACTTCAACAACTTAGCAGCGGGTCATTTAATGGATGATTTTAAAATTGCAGCTGCGCTTCTTAATTAATTCCATCCATTAATAGAAGACAGTTCTGATGCGAGCTCTTTACTGGAGTTGGCCTTGGCATTAAAAAAATTAAACACTCCAAATTATTTGGGAGATTTTGTTAAAGAGCAAAATCTAAATAGAGCAAGGGCTGCGTTCTTCTACCTGAGCGTCGAACTTGTCGAGTTGTAGAAGCTGAGTAAGGTCAATGATTCTCGGGAATTATTTCTCCCAAACCAACCCAAATGAAAAAAAAACAAACAAAACAAACAAAAACAAAAACAAAAAAATCAAACCGGTACCGGTACTACAGCTACACCGGGCGGCAGTTCGGCGGCAACGTCGGCTGTCGTTACACCTGTGCCGTACACAGGAGAAGGGATTGTGACATGTCACTGCCCAACTTCGAGTGTGGTACAGGTTGTATCTACACCGGGCGGCAGTTCGGCGATAATGTCGGCTGTCGTAAATCCTGTGCCAAACATAGGAGAGGGGTCTGTGCCAAGTCATTGCCCAGCTTCTAGTGAGGTACAGGAGGTATCCCTGGCGAAAGCGCCTCCTCATGTCGGTAGTTCCACTACCAAAGAGAGTAAACCTCTCCAGGATGGTCCTAGTGGTAGTCTCCGTGGTGTTAGCAGCGTCGGGAATAACGACCCTGCCTCCACTACGAAGAGAGCCATCCAACCTAGGGTCCTATATAAGCAGCGCCGCTATGCGATGAGATTGCTAAAATCTCCTGGTGCAACATTGGGGGATGGTAGTAATCCCATCCATAGCAAGAAGATTGAGTGGGCTTAATCCATTTTAGCCAAATCTAAGACCAGCTGCGACTCCACGTCAAAGCGACAAAGGTCTCTGGAGGAGTCCACTCCCATCCCTAAGAAACCCAAAGTGCAGAACACCAGCACTCCCAAAATTCCTAAAGTACCTCTCACTAAGCCTTTTAGTGATGTGCTTAAGGAACACAACAAAATCGTGGTTGCGGTCATTGATAGAAGCAATATTGATGGCGCGATTACCTCTGACCGTTGGCAGATGGTGAAACTGAAGCTCTCGGCTGGCTTTCTCAAAGTCATGCGAGAGCATCCGGGTCCACCACCTGTAACAAGCGATGGGGGTTGGCATCAAGGTCATGTCAAACTCATCGTTTGTAACGATCAGAGGTCGCGCGATTTATATACGCTTGCTGTCGGCATGCTGGGCGAAGTTTGGCCAGGCGCAAAACTCGAGGTTGTTGCAAAGGAAGACATTCCTTGCAGGCCGAGAGCTCGTGCTTGGATCCCAATTGAGCCTGCATGTCCTGAAGACATCCATGAGATGATCAGGCTTAGCAACCCGGACCTCTCCTGTCACGACTGGAAGATCGCAAAACTGGAGGAGCCGAAGGGTCTTTATCGAAGTGCGATTATCGTTATCAATAAGGACTCTGCGGCCTCTCTGGTGCGAGCCAAGGGAGTGATTACTCTCCGAATATACAAAAAAGATGAGGTAGACGCTTTATGCGAGCCTCCACAACCCACTTTAGAAGCTGTGTCGCAAGACGTAGGGGGTCTTGGTGCTACTATCACCTTTCCATCCATGGATGTGGACGATGGTGTACCTGGGCCCTCTTCTGTCGCGGCGCAGTCTTCTTCCCTACACTCAGAAGCTGTGTCGCCAGACGTGGGGGGTCCCAGTGCTATCATCACTTTCCCATCCTTGGATGGGGATGATGTTGTACCAGGGCCCTCTTCTGTCGCGGCACAGTCTTCTTCCGAAAACGTCAAAAGTTTATCCCTAATGGAGACTGATGACTCATCTAGCAAAGTTCTCTCCGGGGAGGAAGAAGATGAACTGCTAGGTTCCTCTTCGTCCGATCTGGATGAACTGGATCTAACAGTGGTGGAGGTTGATCTGCCTAGTTGTAGCCAAAATGCTGCAAATAGCACAGATTAATCTCTAACACTCTATTAAGGCTTCGGCCTCCCTTCTTCTCCGCCTGTCAAAAACTGGGGAAGATGTCGTTCTCATCCAAGAGCCCTGGATTGTGAAATCCCTGGTTCGAGGATTGAGAACTTCTGGCTACTGCGTCTTATATGTAACGGGAAAAGGTAACCCAAGATCCTGCATACTAGTAAAACGTAGTCTAAATGTATTTTTACTCCCTAATTTCAGTGATGAAGACGTCACCACAGCCAGTATGGTAATAGACAACCATACCTACTGGCTGGTATCAGCGTATTTGGGCCACGACCACCAGGGCCCACTGCCTGGTACCACTCTGGAGAAGGCGGTCGCTGAATCTACAAGACGCCAATGCGCACCATACTACGTGGGGTAGCACCGATATAAATGACAGAGGTGAGTCTCTTTTTGATTACATCTTAACAACTAATCTGGTAGTAAGTAACGTTGGTAATGAACCAACCTTTGTTACTAAAAATCGGCAAGAAGTTTTAGATATCACTCTTGTCTCGTTGCATCTCTCGAATAAAGTATTGAATTGGAGAGTATCAAAGGAGCACTCGTTCTCCGATCATAGGTACATCCAATTCACTCTTAGTGAAGAGTCCCCAAAACCGATCCCTTTCCGGAATTATAGGAAAACAGATTGGCCAAAATATAGGAAAACTCTGAAAAGTCTGATTAAACCAGAACTTAATGATCCTCCCTTATGCGCTCTTGAACTCGATAAAAAGTTGATGAGCTTACAGCAGCCCTCAATAAAGCTATGGAAACTGCCTGTCCCCTCACTACAGTGCGAGGAAAGAGAAAACCACATTGGTTGGCTGCTGAACTAGAAATACTCAGGAAAGGTTGTAGAAGGCTTTTTAACCGTGCAAAAAAGTCTAGACACCTCCAAGATTGGGAGTCCTATAAGGAATCCCTCAAAAAGTATAAACAAGAATTGAGAATAGCCAAAAGATCCTCATGGAGATCCTTCTGTAGCTCAATAGAAGAGTCCTCGGAGGCATCGCGGCTAAGGAAGATTCTCTCGACAAATCCAACCATGCCTAGTTGTCTCAAAAACTCAGATGGTACATGGACTAACTCTTGCGAAGAAACGCTAAACCTGCTATTAGATACCCACTTCCCAGATAGCTCCAAATCCGTTAATACAATAAACCGTCCTGGATCGGGTATTAACTTAACTTTTCCTCAAGGTCTTGTCACAAAGGAAAAATTGACATGGGCTCTGAATAGCTTCAAACCTTATAAATCTCCAGGTCCACATCAAATCATACCAGCTGAGCTACAACACACCATCGATATAACTCTGCCCATCATTGAGATGATGTTCAAAAGTTGTCTAGATCTGGCCTATATACCTCAGCGATGGAGAGAGGTAAAAGTAGTATTCATTCCCAAGGCGGGCAAATGCTCGCATGTCAACCCTAAAGATCTAAGACCTATTAGTCTATCATCTTTCATTCTCAAAACGCTGGAACGATTGATTGATATCCATATACGTAATAGCATTGATAGGGGACTATCGATGTCTCAGCATGCTTACTGCAAAGGGAAATCGGTAGAAACAGCCTTGCATACTTTGGTAAGAACTATCGAATACTCCCTAGAGCAAAAGGAGTATACTATGGTTGCCTTCCTGGATATTGAAGGTGCTTTCAACAACGTTGACACATCTGCTATCACTTCTGCTATGCCGATGATGTTGCTATCGCCGTCACAGGAAAACATCCTAATACACTGAGAGACCTCCTCCAAAACGCACTTAATATGCTCACTAGATGGGCTGATCGTTGTGGACTTAGTATTAATCCTCAAAAAACGGATCTTGTCCTTTTTACACGGAAATACAAGATCCCAGTAATTGTACCCCCTTCAATAAAAGGTGTACCACTAATTTTTACCAATGAAGCCAAATATCTTGGTCTGATATTAGACAAAGAATTAAGTTGGAAACCTAATATTCAGGAAAGAGTTAAGAAAGCCACAGTAGCTCTTTTCTTTTGCAAGAAAGCCATAGGAAGCAAATGGGGTTTTCAACCTCGCATAACCTATTGGCTATACACATCGGTCATTCGACCAATTCTCATGTACGGGGTTGCAGTATGGTGGACTGCACTGGAGAAAGTCACTTACTGCGACAAATTCAGCAGAGTCCAACGCACTGCTTGTCTCTGCATAAGCGGGGCCTTGAGAACCACACCCTCAGCAGCGTTAGACACTCTCCTCCATCTGGCACCCCTCGACATTTTTAGCAAACAAGTGGCAGCGAGTACAGCTATAAGACTCAACGCCTCATCTCAATGGACCAACAATAATGTGGGACACTCCATCATTTTGAACTCTTTCGGTTCTATACCAAAGTATATAGACTACACCATTCCAAAACCACAATTTGGTAAAAACTTCCAGATATCCATTCCATCCAGAGAAGAATGGGAAGACAAAAAACTTCTGGATGACAAAGGCATTCATTTTTATACAGATGGATCCAAGACAAGTGATGGAGTTGGTAGTGGTGTGTACTCAGAAAAGCTTAATCTAAGCATCTCATTCCGCCTTCCCAATCATTGTAGCGTCTTCCAAGCGGAAATCTTAGCGATCAAAGAGGTTCTCTCCTGGCTAAGAGAAAACGTGATATCAACTTCTGATATCCGCATCTTCTCTGACAGTCAGGCTGCTATTAAATCTCTCGATGGTGTCTCAACCAAATCTCAAACGGCCCTTGATTGCCGATCGTCTCTGATGGAGATGGCGCAGCAATTTAACATTCACCTCTGTTGGGTGCCGGGTCACAGAGACATCGAAGGAAATTGTAGAGCCGATGAACTCGCTAAAAATGGAACCGTCATACCTATTTCACCTGAAAGGGAGAAGATAGGTATACCGATAGCTACATGTAAACTTTTGCTAAAAGAAGCAGCTTTAACGAGAACAAACTACAGGTGGCACAATTTACCAACGTGCGCAGCTACGAAACTCATATGGCCTTCACTGGACTTAAAGCGCTCTAAGACTTGTTATCTCAAAGCAGACTTCATATTAGCTCCCTGATAGGTGTCCTTACGGGACACTGTCTTATAGGCAGACACGCAATACGACTTGGTGTAGCCTCAAATGACTTCTGCAGGAGCTGTATGGATGAGGAAGAAGAGGAAACAATCTCTCACCTTCTCTGCACTTGCCCTGCTCTTTCACTAAGACGCAAACTTCATCTGGGAGAATACTTTTATGATAACCCCAGTGAACTAGCTAGTAAGGATATCAAATATCTTCTTCGCTTTATAAAAAGCTCAAAATGATTCGACTAGTAAGAAGTAATTCTCTAGATTCATGGTATCACAATGGGCCTTTCCTTTTGGCCTTAGTGTGTGGATTCTGAATCCGCAGCCACTGTAACCTAACCTAACCTAAGGGCTGCGTTTCTTAGTATTAATTGGCAAATTCCAAGTCTTGACAAATTCCCGCTTCTCAATTTAGTGGAGCTTTGAAAAATATCTTTGGGTAACTATCAAATAAAGCAAGCCCGTTCCTACTGTGGAGAGCATTTAAAAGAAAATGGCGACTACGTTATAGAAGTCTGCGAACGCCGCGCTGCCATGAGCCTATTAGCTTAGCTGACCCAAGCCTAGTTGGAAACAATTTAATAATGAGGGGAAGAATCAAGTCGCGGCACATAAGTGGAAAACTCTATTTCACTTACATACTAGTGAGCAACGAGCCAAATGATGCAAACAGTTGCAATGCAATTAAGGCATATTATTGCAATTGTCTTGGTGGTATGCGTTGGGTGTTGCGCACATGTAATGAGTATCTTATTGTTGACGGTCGATGGTAGTCTAGGTTAATTTCGCATTGAGTGACAAAATCCCAATCACTCATTAGGAAGAGAGAAATAGGTAGACGCCTGCGCAAGCAACTCGATCGAGTGAAGTTGGTGGTTGAGTTTAAATTATTCATTCCATATCAACGGTCCTGGGCGCTCGGTCGAGTTTGCTAAGTGCGTAAGAACAATTTTAATAATAAATTTAGGTGAAGTTTACATTAATCAGAAGTGAGATTAAACCAACAAAAAGAGCTAAAACTATTTCTATTTAAGAATTGACTTTGAATTGTGACTAATCAACGTGTTTTTACGTGTGCGTCTGTTTTATGTATTATTCATACACGCCACCACCAACTGTTGCCTTTGAATTCCGAGTGTCTTGCTTATTTTTTTCGTGTACGCCTTATTTTTTTTTGCAAGAATTGATTCCCAACATACAGAATTGTTTGTCTCGTTGCTTGCATTAAATTTAGTAAAAATTCCAACATTTCCAGTAACAAAAATGTGAATTCTTGAAGTCGGAAAAAAAATGAATTTCGAGTGTTAAAAGAAGAAAACGATTATTTTGCTCTTTTCCCATGTACATACGCGGTTTTTTTTTTGCCACCACCAACTTACTTTCCCTATGTTTAGCATTATTATCTTATATGTCTTGTCACTGCTCTTCATAAAGTAATGTATACTGAAATTGAGTGAGAATTTGAATTGTGGACGTTGAGAGAAAAAAAACGGTGAACTTTATGTGTGCATTTATATTCCTTTTCAATAACTCCTACCAATTGTTTTTTTGTTGTTTGTTTTTCTTCGCGGAGTGATATTCATGTACATTGTGCTTGTGTCTGATGAAAACGGAAAGTCTCACACCATTTCATTGTTTGTCTGTTACACACTGGTTTTGTTTTACTTTTTCTTCGAGTGTACGATGGTGAGTGACATTCACATGTAGTGTGCTTGTGTCTGATGAAAACGGGAATTCGCATACCATTCCATTGTTTGTCTGTTACACACTGTTTTTTGTTTTTCTTCTTCTCCGAGTGAACGGTGGTGGCTTATAAGATGAGTAGGATTCGGGCAGAATTGGAAGAATTAAAAAAAAAATGCCGAACTGGAGAAAGAGATGGCTATTATCCGACGCGGTCAAAGCGCGGAATCGTGTACGAACTCGTCGTCGTCGGGTAGTCAGAATGTTAACCAAATGTTTCGACCCGGGAGCGAAGAAATAAACAGAATTATTCCGCTATTTAATCCGGCTTCGAGTGTTGGTTTGAGTGCGACCGAATGGGTGGAACTCGTAGATAATTTAAGTCACATTTATGATTGGGACGATCGTACGACATATTTCTACGCCTCGTTGCGGTTAGAGGAAGCTGCAGCACAATGGCTAACCGCGCAACGTGGTCAGATTACGAATTGGACCCAATTCAAACAAAATTTAATTACGGATTTTCCATCTTCGTCTGATGAATCAGATGTGCTAGTCCGCCTCATGGAAAGAACGAAAAAGCCAGAAGAGAGTTATGAAAGTTATGTCTACTCAATGCTGGCACTTGGACGACGCACAATGGGGCAAAACTCAAAAAAGCTGGCAATTAATAAAATTATGAAGTTGAACCTTGTCTTAAACAAACGATCTATTTCTCTTCGAAATATAATAGAAAATCAAAAATGAAAGAGAGATAATTAATTTGCACCATGTGGTATTTAGTAGAAAGCCACAAACACAGAGTTAGCTAAAATTTGCAACGAGCTCAGACGTCTTTTTATCATTTTGAGTTTTTCCAATAAATTGCGTACTATTTTTTATTTATTAGATGTATGAAGTTGAATCTTTTTGAGGAGAAATCAGTAAGCTCAGGAGCGTTATTGTACGTTTTTGTTTTATGCAAAACAACAATTTATGTTATTTTAATTCTTATTCAAAAATGAAGAAAAAACTAAAATTAACGTGATTATTTGTATCTTCTGAAAGCTTAAGTCGTTTAGTTGTGTTCGCCGTAAAACGCCAATAAGTTTTATATGTCATTTTCTTCAGTAATTTGTCTACTTTTAGAATATGAAAATTTTTCTTGCTACTTTTTGCACCCTTGCAGGTAATGCTCATTTTTAGTTGGTGACGTCATGTTCTATTAATGAAGGTTTATGATTAAAGTTATTAATTTTCCAACAGGTTTTTTTAATTTTTTATTTTCGTTTATTAATAATATTTGTATTTATCTTTGAAAAATATTAAAAATTAAAATAATTAAACAAAAATATCAATGATAATAGTACAAATACGACCTATACAAAATTGCAAAAGTGGCAACCCTAATTTTTAATAACTTTTTTATGATTTATTTTCTATAACTATTTTATAGATGACATACAAAGTTTTATTAAAACTGTTTGAGGATTTTCCGAAAAATTGTCGAAAATCTTAAAATTTTGTATGGGTGGTAACCCTTAAAATGGGCGTGGCGATTCGAAATTTTGGCTATGAACTAACATTGGTATCAGTAAAATTTGTGCCAAATTTCAAGTGCCTACCTCTTTTCGTTAATTAAATGCCAATTTTTCGTGATTTTGCCCCATTGTGCGACGGGGTAAGTTTCCTTCCAATGCAATAATCCATTCCATAATTTCGGGCTTGGGAGATCGAACATTGATAGATAATGTCACTATGGCCAAATGCAAATCAATCGGTGAAATTCTTGAGATCTTAAAGTCTCTTTCAAAAGTCAGAGTCCAAGCCAAAAGCAGGGAGAAATTTGGTGATGGCGAAAGGGAAAAAATCAGTCGACGAACCAATTTAGTGAGTTATTCTCAATATCCATCAACAAGTAACCAAATAGTTTCAAGAAAATCACCAATGACATGTTTTAAATGTAACTCTGTTGGCCATTATGCTCGAGATTGCAAGAAAAAGAACATAACAGACAAATCGCATTCAAACCAGTTGATTTGCTATAAGTGTAAGGAGGCCGGTCACTATGCACGTAATTGTCGCGCTATAAAACGCACCTTGATGCCCCTAGAAGGACCACAAAACAAAATACGAAGACTTTGCAAAAACAATGATGACGGTGGTCTAATGAAAGAAATTAGGGTTGAAAATTTTACTCTCAAGGCATTTTTAGATCTCGGTTCTGACTGTTCGACCATAAGGTTGACCGAAGCTAATTCCAACAAATGTGTTCAAGAACGTTGCAATGTAACCCTTAATGGTTTCGGAGGAAGAACAACGAAATCCATGGCAAAGACGAACCAAAAAGTGACTGTTGGCGATGTTACCATGTCCATTGACATTTACATTGTTGATAATAATACACAAGACGTCCCGATGATATTAGGACGGAACTTCCTTGATTCCCCTCGCGTTCGCGTCGTTAAAGAATAAGGTTCGCTTGAAATAAAAAATGTTGAGATGTCAAAGTGACTAAGTATAAACTCAGTCGTCGCTTGCGAAAGAAAAACCCCGATAAAAATTACAAATTTAGAATTCGATGAAACCTTAAATAGAGAGACGACTGAAAAATTATTAAAACTTTTAAACGAATTTCGAGATTGTTTCGCATTGTCACTTAAAGAACTCGGAAAGACTAATGAGATTGAGATGAAAATTAAGTTAAAAGAAAATACGGTTATTAGGTACAAACCTTATCGAATCGCATATAATGAATTAACGGAATTGAAAAACATTATTAGTGAACTTATTGAAAATAATATAATCGAGGATTCGTCGTCGGAATATGCAAGTCCAGTATTACTAGTCAAAAAGAAAAATAATACTTATAGAATGTGTGTCGACTACAGACGCTTAAATGACATAACGGTACGCGAAAATTTCCCAACACCGAATATCTAAGAGCAAATAAACCAATTGGTTGATGGACAAATTTTCATTGTTCTTGATATGATGAGTGGATATTATCAAGTGCCCGTAAGTAAAGAATGTAGACATTTAACCGCTTTTGTTACTCCACACGATCAATATCAGTTTAAGCGCGTACCCTTTGGATTAACCAATGCTCCCGCGACATTTATGCGATTGTTAAATCTAGTTATTCGCCGCGTATCTTCGGAAAACGTATTGGTTTATATGGACGACATTGTATTATTCGGCAAAGATATTGATGCGATTTTTATTGTTTTTGAGAAACTTTTAAAAGTATTGAAAGAATTTAACTTGACCCTGAATTTATCAAAGTGTAAATTTTTCATGAAAAGAATATCATACTTAGGACACGAAATCAGTGGCGAAGGCATTAAGCCCGGTAGTTTTAAGTTTGAAGCGGTAAAATCTTTTCCAATTCCTAGTGAACCAAAACATGTTAGACAGTTTTAAGGACTATCGGGATATTTTAGAAGATTTATTTCTAACTATGCCAGAATCGCAGCACCATTGAATCAGTTGTTGAAAAAGGAATCACAGTTTTTATGGGCCGAATCGCAACAAAAAGCATTCGATACTTTGAAGGCCAAGTTATGTGAATCACCTATCCTTGCTATTTACAATCCAAAGCTGGAACATGAATTTCACACGGATGCTTGCTCATTAGGTCTTGCTGGAGTCTTACTGCAAGTAAATCCAAATGGAGAAAAACAAGCGGTGTCATATTTCAGTCGGGCGACTACAGAATCGGAGAAAAAGTTCCACAGCTATGAGTTGGAGGCATTAGCCGTGGTAGAAAGCCTTGAACGGTTTCGTTATTATTTACTGAGGAAACACTTTACTATCTTTACTGATTGTAATTCTCTGGAAATGACTCAGGATAAGAAGAATATCATAGCTAGGATAGCCCGCTGGTGGCTGAAAATTCAAGAGTTTGACTTCAACATGGAATATAGAACTGCCACTCAGATGCAACATGCAGATGCACTGAGCCGAAATCCAAGCGAAAAAGCAGTAGATATGGAAGAAGTCGGATTGGACATTAACATAGTCGGTATAGCAGACATAGATTGGGTAGCTACGTTACAGTTTAAGGATCAACAGCTCAACGAAATAAGGCAAGCTCTTACCAGTATCAATAAAAAAGAAACCAAAAAGAAGTCCCTTGAAAAAGAGTATATCTTAAAATCCGGTCGCCTCTTTAAAACAACTTCCAACGGACCACGATTTGTTGTACCGCATGGTGTTCGCTGGAGAATCATCAAGACCTCACACGATGATATTGGTCATGGCGGTATAGACCGCACCATAGAACATATTCAAAAACAATACTGGTTCCCAAAAATGCGAAGTATAGTAAAAAAATATCTAGCAAGTTGTATGCCCTGTTTGTATAATAAACGCTCAAAAGACGAGTCTAGGTATCATATTCATCCAATTGAAAAACATCCGATTCCCTTTTTTACTATACACATTGATCACCTCGGGCCGTACGTTAAGAGCTTAAAGGGCAACCTATACGTGCTGGGTATAATCGACTCATTCAGCAAATTTGTGATAATAAGACCTGTGAAAGATACTAAGTCAAAATCTGTTGTTCGTGTTTTGGAGGATTTAAATCAGTTTTTTGGCTCTCCCTCTCGCATTATCTCAGACAAGGGAACGGCGTACACTTCAAAGATGTTTAGTAGTTACTGTCATGACAACGGAATCAAACACATCACTACTGCTGTATGTACCCCACATGCTAATGGGCAGATCGAGCGATACTTTCGAACCGTGGGAACCGCTGTTTCTTCAATGACGACCAGGCCAGATGGAAGAGATTGGGATACTCACCTCCCCGCCATACAATGGGGATTAAATAGCTTGAAACATCGAATAACTGATCAAACACCGCAGGACATATTATTTGCTTTTAAACCCAAAAACGCTTTAAGTAACGAGCTAAACATAGCATTGCAAGTTGATGAATCAGAGGATGAAGAAGAAAATATTCCATTGGCTGAACTAAGAGATCAAGTAAAACATCGAATCGATGCGCTGCAAGCAGAACAGGCTGAAAAACATAACTCATCTCATCGTCAGCCTCAAAAATATAACGTTGGAGATATGGTTTTAGTTCGTGCCGCATATTCAGCTACTGGTCAATCCCGGAAATTGTTACCACGTTATAAGGGTCCCTACGAAATCAAGAGCGTCCTGCCAAATGAGAGGTATTTGATTGGAGACTCAGCATCAATGCAAGTGTCACAGAAACCATATGAATCAGTTCATTCAGCCGATCGAATGAAACCATGGTGCTCTTTGGATGAGTGTAATTTAAATGGTTTGGACGATCCAGAAGAATCGAATAATGAAACAGATATCGAAGAATAACTGGATAAGGAACACGTTTCTTTTTTATTTATTTTCTCAATACATCGATGAATTGCTATCTTACTTTTTATTTCTGGTTATGTTTTTTATTGAATGCTTAGTAATTTCATTTCTTATTCCCTATTATATTTTTCTTGAATCTAATCGGTTAAATTATTGTATTTAAATGACTAGATGATGACTAGATTGGAACAAAATTTTCGTAATGAAAAATATGAAAAGAGTTAATGAATTAAAATTCAATTTATTTTTACTTAAATAACTTACCTTTGACCTTTTAATAAAATCATTATTCTAACTTGAAAATAAATTTGAATTCATATTTGAAGTTTGAAAGGCTGTGATCATGCCGAAGTTAAAAAGGCTGTGATCATGCCGAGCTTTTAAAAGGGCTGTGATCATGCCAAAGTTGAAAGGCTGTGATCATGCCGAAGTTAAAAGGCTGTGATCATGCCGAGGTTTTAGAAGGGCTGTGATCATGCCGAAGTTTGAAAGGCTGTGATCATGCCGAAGTTCAAAAGGCTGTGATCATGCCGAGGTTTTAGAAAGGCTGTGATCATGCCGAGGTTTTAGAAGGGCTGTGATCATGCCGAAGTTTAAAGGGCTGTGATCATGCCGAAGTTTGAAAGGCTGTGATCATGCCGAGATTGTAAGGGGCTGTGATCATGCCGATGTTGGACGGCTGTGATCATGCCGATATTGAAAATGGCTGTAATCATGCCGAGGATCGGAAAGGCTGTGATCATGCCTAGAGGTAAGCAGAATGCAGTATACAAAGAATTAACAGTGTTAAAGAAAGGTAACTTAATACATAGAGCTTTAACTTATTAGGTTAAAGGTCGTAGAAGATCACTGAGGGCAGTGATTCGTCGGATGGCCGAACTGTTGACGGTCGATGGTAGTCTAGGTTAATTTCACATTGAGTGACAAAATCCCAATCACTCATTAGGAAGAGAGAAATAGGTAGACGCCTGCGCAAGCAGCTCGATCGAGTGAAGTTGGTGGTTGAGTTTAAATTATTCATTCCATATCAACGGTCCTGGGCGCTCGGTCGAGTTTGCTAAGTGCGTAAGAACAATTTTAATAATAAATTTAGGTGAAGTTTACATTATGGTACTTGGTTTATGCACGCCATGGTACAAATTTAACGATACCACCAGCTTTATATTTAGATAGTGTTCTTAATGATGAAAACGGTGATGAAGACACGTAAAATAAAATATATACCATATTTTTACAAAAAAAGAAAATAAATTAAGACTTTAAATAAACGTTGAATGAATTTTAGTTTGCTTAATAGAATATGTGATTATTTTCTGAGAAAAAAAGTAAAAAGAATATGAAGAAAAAGTAAGTACATTTATATTGTCTTTGAAAACAAAAATCTTTATTTTCAGAAGAATTCTTTTAATAAGATGGTTTTTATGTAAGAAAATATAATTGATTTATATATCAAATTAAAGGTTATGAAATAAGGATTAGAACTATGTATAAAAATATATATTTCATCACTGATATTTTCAAAATATCTGCATTTGAATAGCAACTTAAAAATATGTTTTCAAACGAAATCGAAGCCTTGTATTTTTGGAATATATATTCAGCTAAGTGCCACCTTTTTATTGATACCTGTATTTTGTGTGTACGCAATGGGCCCAGACTTGTATGAAAAGTGGTCATTTTCCTTTGTATGTTATTGATTTATAAGACAAAAACAAAATGAATGAATGAAAAGAGCTATTGGTTATTATTGAGCTTCTGCCCTGATTTCAAGAATAATATTTAAATGAAACCAACAAATTCTTATTTCAATTTCCTCATTTTAAAATTTCAATTTCATAAAAGGCCAGTTAACGAGGTTAATGACCATCAAACATCCTCAAGACGCAATGTTCATATATTTCAGTGGAAAAGGAAACGCGTAAAACCCATTTCCGTTTCAGATCTACAAAATAATAAAATTACAAAAGACTTTTTTCAGTAGTCTTGTACAAATGTGCTGTGGTGGTATCATTTCCGTTACGGTACGGTTTACACTCCAATGAAATTGAATTCTCGGTTGTCAGGTGGATTCATGCAAACAAATGACAAACAACACTGTCTGCATGTTATTGCGTTATATAAGGGAAAATATGTAATTTAATTTGGCTGATTTCAACGTCAGTAAAGGGGTTTTTATTGAGGGCACAATCCTTTTGAAAAGTAAGAAGAATGCGAAAATGCAGAATGTGCACTTTTGTTTATAGATAATAAATTGGAGATGGATATTGGATTTGGTTTCAAGCAAGTATGAAGTTGAAAAAGTTAGTTACTAGATTGAATTTTTTTGGCGTTAAGAAAATGTTAAAAGTGATGAAGAGTACCGTAGTAGGTATTATTATCGGGCATATCATATTCTTAAAGGAAAAATTGCAGTAGCTACACGAACGAGAAGGAAAAAGTCGCAACCTCCCAAGACCCTACAAATACCACCAAGTTTCATATAATCAAGGTTGACTTTTTCACGATACGTGGATGATTTAAAAACGTATCAACAAAAAAAAGTGTCTCCTCTCTGACAGTAAATCCATCCGAATGTTCTCATAATCTTGGGGATATTATTTACAATTCTTTGTTATTTTGTTTTGGGTGATTGAAACAGTTTCCTTTAATGACTGTATAAAAACGGTCATCTGACCTGTGATAGATATTATGAAATGAAAAATATAAACAAAAACTTGACTGCCAAAATACTTTTCAATGCTAACGTCAAGTGTGTATAAAACGTTAAGCACTGGTCTTTCATTTGATTCACACGATCCCTTTTACTTCAAACAGGGATTTTTTTTATTTAAATCCGGTTCATCACTTTTTGCAAGACAACTGAAATGGGGGTGTACCATTGAAAAGAAAAAGATGGATATATGTCATTGTCAGCAGTAGCTGCAGCACTTTGACAAACAGTTCTTAATTGAAAAAGGAAACAATGTGATTGTTGTTTGTTGGAAGCAAAACATCATAACATAAGAAGACTTAAGAAGCACTTAAAGGCAATCTTGTAATATTTGTGTTTGTATATATATATCTAGATTGAGTACATAATATGTATGCATGTATGCATATTCGAATAAGCGCATACTCTTATTTCGAATCCATATACTTATTTACATAAAATTTGAATTCTATTTTCCCTCGGTCATGGTATCACTCCTGAACGGCTGAACCACTTGCGCCAATTTTTTTTTTCAGGCTGAAAATTAGAAAATTTAAGAAAACTTAAATTAAAAAAAAGACGACACAGCAGAGGAAGGCAACGACTTAGGAAACGCACTAAAACCACTTGATACCCATCTTATGCCGATTTTTTTGTGGACGAGACAACGTTTGTCGGGTCGGCTAGTCGGAAATCTTTTATAGGGTGTCTCAATAGGAGTGAACTTTTTAATTTGCAAATAAAACCAAGTATTTTTTGACAGAGGTGTGATATTTTTATTGTATTGTAAAGAAGACATGTTCCGATTTAGTATGGAATAAAATATCCGGCAAATAACCCCCCCGGCTCCGATGGCAAGCCATTACTCTTTTCATGAAATTTTCCATGACCTTTGCACAGAGATGTGGCTGTATCTCACCAACAACACGTTGGATCTCGGATTTGAGCTCAGGAATTGTTTCGGGTTTATTCGCATAAGCCCGAGATTTCACAAAACCCCAAAGAAAAAAATCGCACGGCGTTAAATCGCACGATCTTGGTGGCCAATTCACATTAGAATTTCGTGAAATAATGTGTTCTGAAAATCGTTGCTGCAATAAGTCGATTGTTTCATGCGCAGTATGGCAAGTTGCGCCGTCCTGCTGTTGTCCAGATTCATGCCGTCCAGTTGAGGCCACAAGAAGTCCGCTATCATGTTCCTGAAACGAATGCCGTTCACAGTCACTGTCGAATTGATGTTTTCAGGTTTTAGACAACACTCTCGTTTACAGCAGCAATGTTTTCAAGAGACCGACCAGTACGTTGACGCAAAGGATTCTTATAATCCATAATTGACCCAGTTTCTTCAAATTTTTTGACCACTCTGCGAATGGTTGACATATGTATATAAGTTACACCCCATGACTGAAAATTTGGTAAAGTTTGCGAAGCGTAACTATCCCCATTTTTGTAATGAGTTTTTACCATTATAACGTGTTATTCTTTCAAAAACGCTCCATTTTTAATAATCGGAACAAACAGAGGTGACATCTGTCAAATTTCAGAGTTGCCACTTGCATGACAAAAAAAAATTCCAATTTTAAAAAGTGCGCTCTTATTGAGACACCCTATATAAGCCTTTCATATTGTAAAATACATATATTTTTTTCCAGTCTAATGCCCGATTTCATGAACAACTTTTAAACACTAAACAGGCTTTTAAACCATAAAATGAGATTTTTTGGTTTCACGAAGCGTTTAGACACTTATTAAAACTAAATGGCAATTTTTCACTCATTAAATTTTAAAAGTGTCATTGAATATTTTAAAAAGTGAATATAACGCTTTCTCATTTTTTCTCACATAATTTTCATGAGGATGTCAATTTTGACAAAAAATTTCCCTGAAATTTCCCGTTTCAAGTTGGTGAAACTCAAAAGTTTTAAGGGTCTGATAAAATTTAAAAAGATTTTTGCTAAAGCCCGTATGATACTACATTTTTTTCTTCATTATTTTAGTATTAATAATATAAAAATGTCAGTTTCAAGAAAAAAAAACAACATTCTTTTATAAGGACAGAGAAAGAAATCTTCTGACAGTCTGCATGTTGTAAGTCGTCAAAATCCGTTATTTTTAAACCAATAAAAATTTATGAAATTAATGTGCATTAAATTTAAGTTTTTCAAGGGTTTTCTTATGTTTTCGAAACGCTTTCCAGTTCACTTCATTCAGGCCCTATATCAACGAAGCTCGCATCTATTATTTTTTCAATTTTATTATTTGGAATGTAGTGAAAGCCAACTTTACTCTACATTTTCTGTTCGTAGAAATTATGAAGGCAAACGCACGCCAACACATTATGAATAGCTTCCGTTAGAGCGCGATAAATAGCATCAAATAAGACTTGGAACCTATTGGCTAAGTAGTCCCGAAAACATTTTCTACGACGCGAAGCGAAGCACGGTTCCTTGAAAATATAAGAATAATTATTTGTTCTCTGGTCGACTGTAGATTTGTTTGCGAATACGGTTTCATCATGTAATCGATTAATGCAAAGACATCGTCTGCAAGAAATGTTTTTTTTTTTTTTTAATTTATAGCACAAAAAACAAAACTTGAATTTATTTTAGCTTACATTTTGATAGTTTATATCTGAACAACGACAAACAGGGAGATATACGTCAAAAAGATTGTCTTGAGCACATTTTAATGTAAAAAAGTCAAAAAACAAAGTCCCCAGTCAATTAGAAATGTAGTTCGAGTTACATTTTTAGGCCCATTTTCTTGACTCTCCCTTAAGTTTAATGGCTGATTAATTCCATAATTTTTCCAGATTTCGTTTTCTTCACTCCAAGTTAGCTTTAATATTACTATTTAAGACCTGTCAATTAACGTTAACTGAATCATTAGTTAATTGACCTCAAGGGTTCTATTAGCGGCTCAATGTCAGTATTAGCATTGGAATCCAATTTCTTGACAGAACTTTGGTTTGTTTTCTGACATTTTGCTGTTCATGTTTGTACAGCTCCTGAAATGTCTGCATGTTTTTTTTATTACTATAAAACAACAATACGGCACTTATGTTATGATGGATCATATTTGGGATAATTGATCTTTGATTCCGTCAATACAAAATGCAGGAGCGTATTGATCTAAATAAATGGGGTGATGAAGATTTTATTTATCGATTTCGTATATCAAAACAACATGTGGCAAACATTTTGGAGATAATTAATACATCTTTAGAACAAATCCATGAAAGGTTGGTACGATATATGATCAAATAATAAACAAATTTTATTTTTCGAAAATATACATACATTTCAGATCGCGGTATATTGCTAAACTACTTATTGCAGTTGCCCGTAGCTTAGTTGGTAAGTGCGTTGGCTGCTAAGCAGAACGTCGTTGGTTCGAGTCCTACTCACGGGCAATGCCTCTTGCGAAGACCTGTCATGAAAAAATGCTTCTCAACTCTGCCGTTCGGAATCGGCGTTAAATTGTAGGTCCCCTCAATTCTTCACACGCACTCAGAGAATTGTTGATGAGAGTAAGTCACTTAGGCCTTGGCTCTTCAAGAGCTGTCGCGCCACTCTATTTTATTTTACTTATTGCTTTGCGGTTTTATGCTCTTGGATCCTTTCAAGTAACTATCTCTGATTTTGCAAGTGTGTCTATCTCTATATCATCTGTGTGTCGAATTCTGAAGGAGGTTTCATTTGCAAGATGCATTATAGTCCTGCTCGACTGCAAGGTGGAGAATTTCAAAAAGCTTCTCTTGCCACAGAACTACACAGACCCAAAATAAGGAGTTTTAAATTTCGAAATTTCAAGGGCGGAGATGGGAAACGGATTTGCAATTGATAGTCTCAACATTCGTAACAGAAGCAAATAAAATATTTTATGAGTTCGTAGAAAGTTTAATTATTTTAATTTACTTTGTATTTCTTTTATTATTTGAGAAATAGAAGCAAAAACTTCCGTATATTGTTTCATCCAAAAATAATATTTCTTTTTTCATTCAACTTTTCAATTAAAAATTAACGATGATAAATTACTTTTCATATGATAAATTTTTGGCATAACATTTCATGTTTTCATAGAAATAGAATCGCAAAATCACATTTATCACCGAAAAAGTTTTTCATAGCTCTTTTCACAGAACCAGAATAGGGGCCCAGAAGAAAATGCTTCGACGATCTACCTACTTTGTTTACCTATTTTGTTTTCAAAACCTTATATTACGTTTCCACTGAACGATCATCTATATTATCTTCCAGTGTGATTAAAAATAATCTAGTAGTGTTTCCACTGCATTTTTTTAGATTAATTCTAACATTCAAAATCTTGGTTACAAAAACTGTCACAATTGAAAGTTCTTTTCGCATAAAAATACAAGGATGACCTCCAATAAAATTAAAATGTTGGTTTTAAATTATTTAAATGAAGAAAAAAGGAAGTTTTTGATGGCGGCCATTGAAATGGATCCGGAAAAATGTTTGAATGGATATTTAACTATGTTTTCCTTTGAAAAGGCAAATTATATACCAATAGATCGGAAATCAATGCAATATTTTTTTTTTAACATGTAAAAGCTCAAATGCTCATTTTTCATTAAATTGTGTGTTTCCACTTTTCGGTTGTAAATTCATTTTCCTGAACAGATGGAACAACCATTTTGTTATTTGTTTTTGTTGTTTGTTGTTTTTTTTTTTTTCTTTTTGTTCAGACTGACAAGCAACGTTTTTTCTCTCTCTTTGTTCCACCTTTTCAATGGAAATGGGAAAGTGAATCTGTTTAGCACAGTCCAAATCAAGTTGATTAATTTGAAATCTCGAATCGAGATGATTAACTTTTGTATGGCAAATCTAGTGATTTCGAAGAGATTTCAATCGCTCAGTGGAAACAGCTTATTAGACAACAAAGCAGAAAGAGTAGGCACTTTTATTGACATTAGAATGGAAATATTGGAAATTTATTTGGAGTACTGGAAGCATTTCTTAATTGGAGATTAAGTATTAATGCCTTGTTAAGTTGAGTGATTAAACGTGAAGAAAATCAAATTTTAATTGCAGCTTTAAATGAGTCGATTAAATTAAATGGCAGATTAGTTAACCTAAAGTTTAATGGAGAGTCAAGAAAATGGGCATTAGTGTCTGTTTATGAAATTGGGCATAACACTTTTATTTCTTGGTTTTCTTGAATATTTATTTCTAAACAAAAAACTGAGGCAATCAGTTCTTGCCATAAATAATAAATTTCGGAATAAAATAATAGAAAACGAATACCTTCAAATAACATATGCACAAAAGTGTCAACGCTTCTTGTTTTAAATGAACAGTTGAGTAGGTACAGCGCTGGGTTGGGTGTCCTATGATATATCTTTTGATCGGTGACGTGAAATAACGCCCAACGAAATAAGACCAAAATTCGAAAATTTGGTCTTATTTCGTTTTCGAAAACGAAATAAAACCAAATTTGAAATTTGGCTTTATTTCATTTGCTAAAACGAAACTAGGCCATTTTGGTCTTATTTCGTTTTTAAATTTATATAAACTCCTGTTAAAATATTTGTCAACACTTAAACTTTTTTTGCTTATAGAAGAATTCGCGCGAATTTTCTGATTCGCCAAATTGACCCATTTTGCAATGACTTGGTAGCTTTTTTCCCCTTGACATCTGATCGGGAGCTTGCAAAGTTTTGTTTCATAAATCTACATCCTTTTTCTTTTGTTACGTAGGAACAATAATTTTATGTGTAATGTATGGCAATTGAAAAAACTTGTTTACCTATGTGTTTAATTGGTGCCGTGTCATATGTGAAACAGTCATATTTCCATATTTGAACATATGGCCATTTTTAACTTTTCTAAAGTGTCAAACTAATATATGATGGCAATAATTAACATTGTAAGAGTCAGGTGGCCATATTTACTTGCTACTTTTTGGAATAAATGATCAATATAGAAAACATTTTGAATTTACAAGAATAGACCTTAATTTATTTAGGTGCTTGATAAAAACTTGAATTGAGAGAAAGATAATTGTCACTCGCGCAAGGCGTACCGAGCGGAAAAAAATGTTTTGCCCCAGTGAGAATTAACTTGGGGTGTAAAAAAAAAAAAAAATCGCGCAGCGGAAATTTTTTTTTGCCCCAGAGAGAATCAATTTGGGGTGTGAAAATAAGAAATTCGCGCGAATTTTTTATTTTCACACCCCAAATTGATTCTCTCTGGGGCAAAAAAAATTTTCCGCTGCGCGAATGACGATTATTTTTCTCTTAATTTCAATTTTATATCAAGTAAATAATCTAAAATCTTTCTTTGGAATTCATAATTTTTTCGAATAACAACGCAATTCTCTGCAAAATTTGCAGAGGAATTGTATAAAACATCAAATATGTTTAGAGTTGTAATACATTGTTAATGTACTTATTTTTACTTCATTAATGTTGATTACATGAACGTTTGTTTAGTTTAAATTCTTTTTTAATTATCATTTCTTCGTTATATAGGAATATTTTTTCACTTAAAAAAGAATATTTGAAGTTCTTTTTTTTTAGGAAAAAAAAAATGATTTGAAGGTGTCATTTGGCCATTATGTCCTTGGGTGTACAAACCATTTTTACAAAGAATTCAGCTGTTTTTTCAAAGAATTATTCGGCTTGAATTCTTTTTAAGATTGCAAAAAAGCTGAAAAACTTGTTTTGAAAATTTTGGCCTTATTTCCAAATTTTTTTGGCGCAATTTCCAACTGACCTAAGAATTAAAGCCAAATTGGCGTAGTTTCATTTTTGAAATGGAAATAAGGCCGAATTTCAAATTCGGTTTTATTTCGTTGGGCGTTATTTCACGTCACCCTTTTGATCGTATCCTAAATGTTCCTGTGTGTTTTCTCAACCTGATACCTTCTTATTATAACATCCACTTGTGGGTAGGTCTAGGTCTAGGTATAGGTATTGCTTCAAATCGATATCTATTTGTGTGTTACTCTTTCACGTCGCAACGGAGCAATACTTTGGTGTGTTTTTTTTTTGCAGGTAGTAAGGGGGCTGGAAAGTGCATTTATAGCTACTTTTTACAGCGATAAAATATCTCATTCCCAGCTCATTCGAGTAGAAGACAGTTCTTCGTATTGACTAATAGTTTGCCTATCATTAGGCGTTGTTTTTTTAATTTGTACTCGTAGTTTCCCTAACGCGAAGGGGAAATATGAAGTAGAGAGAAGAAGAGAAAGGGTGAAGGAAGTTCAGTGCCCAGAATCTTTTCATTTCTGTCACCTAATATCCTGTACCTACAACACCATACTAAAATAATGAGCTATTTTTAATAAATATTAAATTTTAGGAACATTTTGTTTGCATTTATTTACACACAGCGTTACTTTTGACTATAGATACAGCTAATCCCTAATCGTTGACCTTTCTTAACCACGCGGGTAAGGCCGCGGGTACCAGCGAGTGTTTTATAACTGTGAAAAATTGCTATTCAAAAATAATCTAAAATGATTTATTCACTCTTTCATATTCTTATGTATTGCCATTACCAAAATAAAACAAGCAAGCTTCCATTAACTTAAAATGACGAGTTGATAACCCTTCTTTCATTCCGTCAAATTATTCATCAGAAAATCTTGCTATCTAGATCTTCTTCTGTTATTGATTTTGATGAGCATTAGATACATATATTGTTCAAATTTTATCTCCTTATTTCTATCATTTTGCTGTGCTTGCTTATGAATTTCGAGTTTCTTTGTTGGGATCAATATGACTCTGAGATGAGTTGACTAGAGTGGTCAATCACCGATTGAATATCTGTGGAAAATATGCTCATTATATCAACGAGTGATTTTCATCTGTTGTCTTCGTTTGAAAGACTCATTTATTTAGTCAAGTTTGATTGAACAATATTGCAAGTTTGATTGAACCGTTATAGTGTTTTTTCTTTAAAAAAAATCAAATAATGTTTAAAATGTCAAAACATTGTTAACTCAAACAAAGTGTTGTTGTGTTCGGTACAAGTAAATCACTTCGATTTTCTAGCATTCTACCTTCACTTGGGGTACGAAGATTGACAAGTAACGTGTCAACATCAATATGACAAACATATGGAATGTTTTCTTCTCTCCTATGCGTCAACTGTAAATGCTTCTAATTAAAATAATGAAACGATGGCACGACAGCTCTAAGGAACCAATGCCTATATGGATTACACTCTTCAACAATTCTTATAGAGTGCTGGTAAGCAATTGTGGGAGTCTACAGTTTTTTGTCAGGAATTAAAACATGTTAGTCAATGAATCCGAACCCACACGTTCGAAGTAATTCATCAACGTACATTCTTCTTCTAAAATGTCTACTTAATAAAAAAAAATTCCTGTTTTCTACTTTAAAAATATATTTAAGATAATCTTCCCTCTCTTGATTCAAAACAGAAAAATCATCAAACAGATGCATCCACATACGTCCACAAGTTAAAATACAATCAAATAATTCATTTTCTGTTAACCATATAGTTACGTATTTTAGAAAACCACTTGTTATATCAATGTCAGAAATAAAACCATACTTTAAATTTCAGAGTAAATTATTATTTATTAAAAATAAGTATGAACACCTTACACTGCAAAGTCCAGAAATAGAAGGGAAAGAAGACAAGCAGCAAGCAAACAAGCAACGACGCTAGAGAGGCCTTGAGATGCTTACAAAGTGTAGCGTTGCTTGGTTGCTAGGCTACTTCAAATGCATAGAAAAGAAATTAAGCAACAGCCACTGAAGCTTACAGTCTGATTACTCTAATCCCTTTTCTCACAGAGAAAAGTTATAGAGCAATCAAAAAGAAAGATCTGCACTAAAGGTTTTATTAGAAAAATCCTGTGTGACCAGACCAAGGGAAAATGTATAGCACATTTTAATATATAACACTTCCCCACTTAAATGTTTTTGGTCTCCAAAAATGTGTATTAATAAATTTACAGTTATAATGATTTGATTTTACATAATAAACTTGTTCCTTAAATAAAACAGTTTTAATAATATAATGATTTTTTTTTGTCATAATAACGTTTTAATTATTCTTCATGATACAGTTTGATTAATTGATTGATACACAAATACGAGAAGGTTTGTATTTCTTTCATCATTTTACTTTTATAATAAATTTTTTTACTAGTTCCATAGATCAATAATATTATAAATATAACAATAACATTAATTAATACTTTAACAATTTTAAGTTTTTTTTTTCATTAATTGCAATACTTTAATTGACATTCTTCCATTACAAATTGTTAGAAATTCTGGATCGGGTAAGATGATTTATCAGTGCTTGTGACCAAAATGCAAACATATATGCTAGCAAAAATGTTTTTTGGAAGTGAAACGAAATTTCAAATGTTTTGGTATTTATACCTGCGTTTCAATTGTTTCTTATAATATTTGGTATTTCGTTTCGTGGTCCTATCTATTGTATAATTACCCTCAGTTGTAAATTCGTGTAATTTCCTATACTTTGGTTTGGTTTTAACCACGGTTCTATTTTGAACAAGATCAGGGCATTGTTGGAAATCCTTCTGAGGTGTGTTTTCATTCCGTTTTTGGATTGTTTTTTCCTTATTTTCTTTTAATTTTTTGGTGAACTGTGCAATTTCTTCCCTGCCCATGTTTTTGCATAGAAAATCTATTGGTTTGAATTTTGTCGCAGAATGAAAAGTGTTGTTATAGATAGTAATTATTTTAAATAGTTTGTCTAGCAGTTCAGATTTGTCTTTCGAGGCATTTAAAATTCGCAAATGTTCGTTCAAGGTTCCGTGAAATCTTTCTATATCGGCATTGCCGGTTTTCAGAGATGCGGTGGTTTTATGAAATTGTATATTTTGTTCTTTTAAAAACTGCTCAACTGCAGAATGTAAGATGCAAGTTTCGTTATCAGATATCAGCTTATTTGGTTTGCCTAAAAACTGGATGCGCTGTTTAATGGCATTTAAAATTTTAATCCAATTTCTATCCTCTAAGGGATGAATTGTAGCGTATTTTGAAAATTTATCGTTGGTTGTCAGTTACATTTTTCCGCGTTCTGGGAACCAAATATCTACATGAACGATGTCATTAAAACAATTTGGTGTCTCAGTGATTTGTATCGGAATTTGAAGTGGCTGTCGATCATGTTTAGACACATTACAAGTTTCGCAGTTATTAATAAATTTTTGAATTTCAATTTGCATGTTAGGGTAGTAAAATTGGTTTTGTAATTCTAGAAAAATTTCATTGATTCCTCTATGATTCTTACTAATGTGTTCATTTTTGATAATATTTAAAAGCTCGTTTTTATCGGTAATGTCTTTAACACGAATAGTTGATCTTAATATTTTTAAATTTGTATTCATAGCGAAATATTTAACGTAAAGTGACTGAAACTCGAGGAATAAGTCTACATCATCGCAAAAAATACAGAACAGACCTTTGTTAAGTATAATACCCTTCATAATATTTAAAAGCTGAGATTTGCCCTTTTCAACCTGAATGCAATTTTGAATTTTCTTCTGCACGATTTTCAAAGTTATTTTTTCTTTCGGACCATAAGATAAATAGATCTGATTTTTATATAAATTTATTGGTTTTTCTGTTATGAATATATGTAGCAGTTCATCTTCCAAACCGCTATGAATTGTTGCATCTATCGAGATAACATCATTGTTATCATGGTTTGCATTTTCATTTGAATTCGCAGGATCTCCCCTGCAATCAACTTCGGTTTCAATTATTTCGTTATTGAAAAGTCCAGCAAAATTGATTTCATAAGTTTTTTCAAAATTGTTTCCGAATTCAACTTCTTCGTTGATATTTGGATACTGATTTTCCGAATTTTCAATGTAACGACTTAGTCCATCGGCAACGCAATTTTCTTTACCTCTAAGGTATTCGATAGAGAAGTCATACTCGTTGAGTATGATCTTCCACCGTTGCAATTTCATATTCGGTTCTTTAATTCGACTCAACCAGACTAGGGGTTTAATTTTAGTTTGACAAACTATATAGGGTAGTTGTTTCCTACACCTTCTCGAAAATTTTGTTCATTCCGAGCTTGACTATTTTCTTGGAAGTTTTGCTCATTCAATGAAATATCCATAGGTTCTTGGTTATTCCAACGGTTTGGGTTATTTGTCTGGGAAGTTTGTCTACTTTTATTAAAAGACTGACGAGTTTGCCGGCTCTGTGTAGAATTATTTGTTTGACGTGCTACAACTGGGTTTGAGAAAGAATATCTTGAGCTTCCTGGATTTCCATGATAATTGACTTGCCTATCATTAGAATTATTTGAAAAATTTCGAAAAGGAGCGTTATTACTTGAGGCATTGCCAAAATCATAACCGTTATATCTTCCACTTGGTCTGTTATTTTGGTGATTAATTTCGGTTATTATTTTATAAGCCGCAAAAAACATAAAAAAATGACATAAAATAATGGATTTCGTAGGTTCCGGTTATTATTTTTGAAAGCTTCAAGGGCAATACGTTTATTCGATTCTTATCTCCCCAATATTTTCGGCATCACTTAATAAATATAAACTATTTAATCGACTAAGAAGACTATTTATTCTGTTATAAAAATCCTCAATATTGGTAAGAACTCTTGTAGTTCGAATAAGATCTATAATTTTATCGCTTGATAACTTCTCTCCAAAACTAGTTTTAAGTACATTTTTTAACTCCGGCCACGTGTTCAGTCTGCCATGTTTCATTATCTCAATCTTCGCTCTACCCACGATCTTATCTTTCACGTAACCCGTTAAAATGTTTCTTAATGTTGGTTCAAATCCATCAAGAGTGGAAGAAATCGCATCTACCTTATTCAGAAAATCTACAAGGTTTTTGGAATTTCCCTCAAAATCTGGAATCTTATGAATAAGATCTAATAAAGGGTGTCCCAATAAGAACGATACAAAAAAAATTAAATAAAACACAAACGGTGTTAGATATTAAATTGGTTTTTGCTTTATTTTAAAGCTACATTCATGAAGTTATGTATAGCATAGAACATCATTCAAATGTCCGCCTCTGCTTCGTTGGCAATTGACGCAATCGTTCGGTCCAATTTATGATGACTCGATCCAACATTTGAGGTGTAACTGAGTTGATGGCGACCCGTATGTTGTGTTCAAGTGCATCCAAAGTGGCTGGCTTGTTAGCATAGACCAATGACTTGATGTATCCCCAAAAGAAAAAGTCCAATGGGGTCAGATCACACGATCGCGGCGGCCAATCGACAAATGCTCTTCGTGTGATAATCCAGCCGCCAAATTTCTCTCGCACAACTTCGAGCGTTGCGTCACTTGTGTGACTCGTGGCACCGTCTTGTTGGAACCACATGTCGGTAATATCGATGTAGGCCCAAGTCTGAACGCAAAATTCGATGTGTGGTCATCCTGGACAAGCCCAATTGAGCTGAACGTCGTCGAACCGACTCATTTGGATCTTCTTCAACACTGGCTGCTACGGCGGCAATATTTTCTTCATTTCGACCAGTTCGCATTCTTGTTGGTTTCTTAAGGTCCAAAAGAGTGTACTCACGTTCAAAGTTTTCTACGGTGCGTTGAATTGCCTGTCTACTGTAGCCATGATGTACGCCAAGTTCACGAGTAAATTCACGTTGCGTACTTACAACCGATCCGGAATTTCGGTAATACTTTTTAATTATTTCTAAACGTTCAGGAAGCGCAAAACGTTGCATGGTGAAACTTAAAACAATAATGAATATTTTGACACCTAAATGTCATTGGTAGCCATGACAATTGCCAAGATATCCCTATCGGAAAATGTATCATTACTAATGGGACACCCGATATAATCTTCAATGTATCAGCGGGAAAAATAGCCTCCATGTTTGATTAATTGTTTTCTTATAGTCCTAGTTATATGTGTTGTACTTATATTTAAAAATTTAGGTATGACTGTACTTAAAATTAAAAAAATATTCTATAGAAAATTGCTATTCTTCGCAGATAATTACAGTTTAGTGCTATAGATATATGTATGTTATTTATTAATCATAATCACGCATAAAAAATCAGTTTTACATTAAGAGCAAAAAATATATATGTCGGTATGACTGTACTTTTAATGAAAATATTGTACTTTATAGTTTATATTTCGCAGCTTAAAAATGTGTTTTTTCCAGAAATTATCTTTTTACAATTTGTTTAATTATTAATGTTATAAATGAGAAATGAAAATGTAAGGAAAATTACTTAGATCTGTCGTGTTTGTCCTCGGTGGTGAGAAAAGTCTGCTTTCTTCCAGGAACGAGGGAGCGTCTTTAGGTGGTGGAAATTTTTGGACTCGCTTTTTTCCTGATTTTGTTGTTTTAGTTTCAATTTCGATGGATTATTTGCAGAATATGAAAATTTAATGCGTTCACTATTTCTTTTTTTTGTATTGTTCACTGAGTGGTGGTATAGCGTGCTTTTTCTTATGAAATTTTGGTAAAGTTTTTTTTTTTTTTTTTGGGTGGGCATTTAATTTCAATTTGTAAAGTTTATACTTGGAAAACTATTTTACTTATTTAATATTTATCAAAAATCCACACACCAAACTTTTTGACTGCGCCAGTTACGTATTTTAGAAAACCACTTGTTATATCAATGTCAGAAATAAAACAATACTTTAAATTTCAGAGTAAATTATTATTTATTAAAAATAAGTATGAACACCTTACACTGCAAAGTCCAGAAATAGAATGGAAAGAAGACAAGCAGCAAGCAAACAAGCAACGACGCTAGAGAGGCCTTGAGATGCTTACAAAGTGTAGCGTTGCTTGGTTGCTAGGCTACTTCAAATGCATAGAAAAGAAATTAAGCAACAGCCACTGAAGCTTACAGTCTGATTACTCTAATCCCTTTTCTCACAGAGAAAAGTTATAGTGCAATCAAAAAGAAAGATCTACACTAAAGGTTTTATTAGAAAAATCCAGTGTGACCAGACCAAGGGAAATTGTATAGCACATTTTAATATATAACAATATGCAATATTGTTTTTTGAATTTAATATTGTGATACCTTTACTTTGGGAAATGTTATCAAACTTATTTCCTGTAATACCCAAGCACTCTTATTAAATTCTGACACTCTGTTTCCGAAGAGCAATAAATTGTACATACTGGGAATACTTTGGTTCTTGATTAATGCTTTATGGTTTTGTTTCCAAGAAACAACTTTCTTTTCAGGAGAAAAGTACATATGTAAGTACCTATTGAAAAAAAGAACCTCCAATAATGACAGATAAATGTTTTCATGGAAAGAAGTGTCTGCTTTTAGACATGTCTATGCTGCCTTACCTATAGCTCTCATTATTTGGCAATCATTTATAATAATTATAATGCCATTTCGTTTTACTTAACCTTAGCTATTCAAAACTCTTTTTTGCCATGTTTAAGGCAACAGAAATCGGCTGATTTACTGGAGGTGGAGGTTTTGACTTCTATCTATGCTATGGCTTTCTGACTTCTGCACTTTTCTTATATGTTAGTAATCGGAAAGTGATTTTACGTGCATCCCATGCGATATTTAATCGAAATTTTTCATTCCTTTCACCGATTACCAAAGGGTTTCTTAATTCTTAATTAATTTCGCACTTTGGCTGGGTCATAAGTTGGTTTTTTTTTTTTTTTATGTACATTTTTTTATCGTTTTGTTTAAAACATGAAGCAAAAAAAGAGGCCGTATTTGATAGTTTTAAGAAAAAGAACAACAATGATAGAATAACGAATTTCTTTTTAATTTCGCCAGGGCTTAAAGAGGGATAATAATATCACCTTTAAATCAAATAGCATGGGTCTTTTTCGTCATGGACTGGGTGGAGTGGTTCAAAGTTTAAAAGGACAGATGACTGATTGCTCCTGTTTGTATTTAGTACTCTTGGGGTTTTCGATTAGTTTATTCTAATACGTTTTTGTATTTTGACAACCTTTCCAACAAACAATACCAAAGAGACATTGCTGTCAAACAATAACTAATGATGGATACCTAATTTGTATTCACACTGGGGGGTTCAAATTGTTTTCTGTTAATTAATTAATGATGGTGCAAACATTTGTTTTTTACGGTACGATGGCCCTTTTGTTATGTGTTACGGATGCAAAGATTAAATTTGGGCCAACTTAATGATCTATAGATGATTTAAATTAATGCTTTGCTCTTTATGGTTTCTGTTTTGTTATGGTTACTTGTACTGCTATAATATTGCTTACAAATCAGAAATTAAAACATTTGAAAACAAGTCTTTGGGCCTCTTTAATTGTATCAGATAAAGCAAATGGACGCTGTGCTTCAAAAAGAATGGATTTGTTTTTTGTTAGAAACCGACTCAGACGATCATTCATTTTAAATATCATTGGTTTTCAATTTGTGGACCATTTAAAAAATGTACAGAATGAAGAACAAAGAAACATCGATTCAGAATCTGAATCATTCATCAACTGAGGTCTAACATACTAATCGCCCACCATTATCAAAATATATAAGAATTTAAAACCAAATTAATTCACAACAAATGAATTAATGTTAGGAGAAATAAAATGGTCAGTTCATTCATGCCAACACTTGAAAAGAAACTCACAACACACTCTTCTTTATAAAATCAAAAAATACCATTCGAAGTAAAAAAAAATTTGCATTGTTCTGTCATTCATTGGTAGTGTATTCCGTTCGAATGTGAATATGTGTTCTTGGTCTTGAAACGGAGTGCATTTGTGAGTCTTCTCATGAAATTTTCAAGAGCATTGTTGAAAAAAAAAATGATGATGTACAGAAGTGATATGGTTGAAAGACTAGTGCAAACAAGAATGAGATGAATATTCAAGGAAACGGAAACGAATGTAAACGGCTAGGAGTTATTCAGGTGTGTTGCAAAAACAATTTCGTGGAGCAGATATTAAGGGTCAAGGGATGTTTTTTTTTGAAAGTCTCCTCAAAAGTTCTGGTAATGGCTCGTTAAAATGTTCAATGCACTAATGTACAGGAATATTTTTAAGTGGAAACGGATCGCATCACAGTCACGGTTGGTGCTGAAACAAACGTTTTTGAAAAGCAAGGGCGAAATATTATGTTAAGGAAAATGTTAATTTCAATAACAATTTTCTTAATGTTCATAGCTTGTTTTTTATTGCATATAAGTATAAATAATAAGAAACTCTGTCTTTTAACATTGGAGGAATCTTTTTTGCAGCGCGAAATCGAAGATACAAGTATACAAGACCAGTTTTTAAATTATATTTGGAAAACGAAAATATTATGCTTAGGTTAGGGGGTTTAAGAAAATAAGCTTTGAGAAATACAATTTTTAAACAGAAAATGAAATTTTTTACATTCTTTGCGCTACAAAGAAAATAATGTTTAATACATAATGTTAACATAGCGCATCATTCATTTCGTGCTTTTAAATTGGTAGCACTGGAATTTTATGCATGCCAAACTTAACTGTCATAATATTAGTTGAAGGTTTGCCATTTACGATAGTCAAATAAAGCGTTATAATTATTAAAACTAACTACAAAAGTGGTAATTCAAACCTAGCCACTTTTCGCGCATAACGCGATGATTATTGTTGTCATATCATCGGTCGACAAGCAATCGGTAAAATAGTAAAGAAATTCAAAGAGTGTGAAAGCGTTACTGATGTCGCAAGGCCTTCGCATCATCGTAATGTACGTTCAGGCGAAAAAAAATTGCTGCTACAAGCACCAGTGTTCTTGTTGATCCGAATTTATTGATTTCCCAGCGGCGCGGCGTCACTTCTCTATGGCGTATTTTACATTTGGATTTGCATCTCCATCCGAACAAGGTTTAAATCACATAAAATTGAAGCCTGCTGACCATTCACAACACCACCGTATATACGCTTCTTTGGAATTTGAACAACAGAAATTAAACACCGATTTCTCGAACAACATTTTCGTTAGCGAAATTTGCTAATATAAATAATGATGTTTTGAATAGGACCTAGAGCCTGTTAAAAATTTCATTTTTTATATAAAAATCAAAAAAGGTCGCTAACTCATCCCAATATTAACAATCAAATCTGGCGTATGTTGGGCTCAGAAAACCCACAAGTGATCGAAGACGTGCCATTGCATCCAAAAAAAGTGACTTTTTGGTACTCTATGGTCGAACGGTGTCATTGCTCCGTTCTTCTTTGAAGGCGGAATGATAACCGATTTTTTTTTTGGCCGGCGGCGATTATAAAGATCATGACTTGGAAGATAGGTGGTTCCAATTCCAACAAGAATGGGCAACAAGCCAAAAAAATACGACCAATTATGGCTTTATTGCGCGATAAGTTTATTGGTCGCGTAATTTCACTTTTTGGTGACGTCAATTGGCCACCAAGATCATGCGATTTGACAACAGATTTTTTTCTTTGGGGCAACGCAAAAGTCAGTGCTTAGGCGAATAGTCTCCGAACTCTAGATGCATTTAAAATCAACATTACTCAAGTTTTGGCCGATAATAAAGTAAGAAATCACCCCAAAATATTCGCATTCTGCGAATACTCCCGAGGCGGACATTTGAATTATATTTTTTCACTTAATGACTCCATATTAGAGGTGAATCGAGCGACACCCCGTTTTTAACGAAATTTGAAGAAAAAAATTGCTAAGTTAAGAGCTTTATGTGTGCTTTTTATGTACCGAAAAAACAAATTTTGTGCTCCATTGCACCATTTTTTTAAACGAAAATCCGGGGTGTAGCACGATATCGATTTAAAATCCCGCATGGTGAAGCAGTTGAAAAAATACATCAAAAATAGTATCAAAATTATATGCTATTTATGTGCTTGCGATAACAGCAATAATAAATCAATCACTACATATCTACATTTAAATAAATAATTTTTTTATTTCCAAGCGGCGGGGTGTGGCACCAAAACACTAAGAAATAAACAAGGACTCTCGAAAAATATAAAGTTTTGGCCCTAGAATTGCGTGCTAATTATGTGCTGACAATGTTCAAATTCAAATATCCTTTGAAACAATAATGATTATTTTAATTTCAAAAGGAACTGATCGCCAGATCTCTGTTGTAAAGTTTGGATTTGAATTTTTGAAACAATTTGTTGCCTTAAAGTATGCAAGGAACTAACTAGCGATTTCTGTTAAAAATTTTGAAATTGAATTTTTTTAAACCAAACTCGTGCAATCCTTTAAAACGTTATTCTCGCAGGTGAAAAGTATTGCTTTTTGCCTAAAGTGGCATATTATACTAATGCAAAGTACCAGACAAATTATAGCTAAAATAGAGCAACAAGAACACATTATAAATAACCGATGCACGAAAATTTACTAGCTGACGTCGCGAACTTCGTCACGCCGCCGCCACCCAGATATTGTGATAATGTGATTTGCTTGAATCCAATTGCAATAGAGAACTACATACATATCTGAATTTTTCCAAGCTTTACAACTAACTTTCTACTTTCATTAAGGCATGCAGTAAAAAGCAAATTTCGTTCCTTACGATTGTCCTTTATTTGCTGACTTTCACGTAAGATTGTCCCCAAAATTTCATTTATTATTTGATTTGATTTGTTATTTTTCTCTCGCTTTTTGTTTCATTAATGTGAGCTTTGACAAATGAAGTTTTTTATGAATTTATAAATTAAAATAATTACGCCCGATTTCTTGACAAAGTTCTAGCCTTAAAACTCGGTTTAGTGAAATTTTAGAACTTGTTTGAGTTCTAAGTCATTTCTTCACCAAGTTCTAACGCGTTAGAACTTCGATTTAGAACTTTGTTATAGTTAGAACTTCGATAAAATTAGACCCTCGAATTCGGGGGTCTAGTGCCTTAGAACTTCGACTTATTAGAATTTGGTTTTTTCAACGAATTAGCTGATTTCATATTGGACAACGGCGTCGACCGTTCGTTGGGAAAAATTGGTATTTACTTTGTAGCAATTGTTGGTAATGAATTATTGTTGGTGTTGTCAGACGACCGCGGCACCGTTGTTTCGGTGGACAAAGCTGTAGACACATGAGCTGTTGGTGGGTACTCAAGAGGAAGATAGACCTGCTTAAATTAAAAGACAAAATCAATAACTCCTGGAAATCCAGGGACGATTGCAGTGCCGTAGCAACCCTGTTTTGCGTGGGGGGGGCAAACATATTTTTAACGATAACCTTTTTTTTAGAAATCAAATTATGCGTAAGAAACACAACATTTATGTCAACAAAAAGATACAAGTGAGTAAGACTGAAAATTTAAATTAAGAAATAAAATTCTTATATACAGAAAGTTCAAAATAGTACGAAAAATAACATATACATTTATATCGTATTGAGTGAATACAAAAGTAATCCATAGTTATTTGGTTTACCAATTTCATATATTAGTTGCATGGTTCTCCGCGGAAGTGGCGCCATCTATATTATTGCATACACTAATAAAGTATCTTTCGTTAAAATCTTATAGGATTGTAGCGTCACCAATTCAACGGATTGCGGGCATAAACACAAAATGTCAATCCATGCAGAAAATATTCGTATTTTGTTATATGTAATAATACTATGTGTGTTATTTATTACACTCAGAAGTTTTTAGGAAGACGCAAATAAGTGCGAAAGAGAGAGAGAGTAGGTGAAATAGAAATAATTTAAAAAGTCTCAACCCGCAGATTTGTGGGTTCAGGACTGTCGGGATGAGTGTTCAAAAGAAAATATACAAAATACGCAGCATACAGAAAGTCTGAGTGTAATAACACAATATGCAGTAAGCTTTTTTGGTTTTCCAGGTTTGTCTGTATACAGCGTGGCCGATTTTTGAAATCGAGCCAATCTTGAAAAAAATCAGGCCTTTTTCGTGTTTTCAGGGCCACAAACAGACTTGAAGAAAATGCACTACTGCATCTTTTTAAAATCATTTTGTATGCCAGTTTTGAGCATTTGTAATAAAGATCATTTGATAAATTCATCTGATGTTCAGGTCAGCACACCATTTTTTTAATTTTGTAGAAGAACTTTAGAATATATTGTGTCTGTGTTTGCACTTCCTAGTACCTGATCACATGGACTTAAAAAGTTATAACTTATAACAAAAGAAACTTGGCGCCAGTTTAACCAGTGTTAATGTCAGATGACCAAGTGAGGAGTGAGATACTGCAGAAATGCTGACTTATAGGCAAGTTCCGAAAAAAATTTCATTTATCAGCTGAGATTTTTTATTGCACTTAAATAATATCTGAGATCTCGATGAGATGTTGTTAGCCGGAAGTAACGTAAAAGTAGGATACCTCAGATGTCAATTAAATTAACCAAAAATATAACTATACCTAAGCGTATGAGAAATGCTGTATGTTAGCCTTATATTACATGTTTTAAGTACTAAGAATCATACATGGCGACGAGAAAGAACTACAAATACAACACAAAAAGATTTTAGTCACCGGGCAATTTCAACAAAATAGGGCCAAAATGGCCGGATCGGGCCACTTCGGCAACGCTGTCTGTATAGTTGCATATTTTGGTAAAAAGAACTTCAAAAGAGAATGACCGATAATACTTATCAATTCTTGGTTATTCTATTTTCGTCATCTTTTCACAAAAACGTGGATGCGAAATCTACCCCTTCCCTGCATAATCGGTAAGTAATTTGTTTACTCTTTCTGTTGTTTACCTAACTGTTTTGCACATACATGCAAGAACGAACAAATGTGGGCAGTGAAGAAATCAACTTATTAGTTAAACTTCTTTTGTGATGTGTGTTTCTATCTGATCGTGATCACTATAAATTCTATTTTTGAAACAAAATAAACTTAAACAAAAAAATATTATAAATAATATTGTGCGTGAAAAGATAAATCTGTGGTTAAGTTAAAATGAAAAAAGGTAGTAACAGAGATTTGAAACAGTCCAAACTGACTGCTTTTATTACAAAAAAAGGAAACGAAATATCATCAGGTAAGAAAATTATTATTATTTAATGGTATAATTATAAAAGAGTGGAAACCTGGAAAATTCTGTTGTGCGGTGCCTTCTCCAAAATCTTAGATTAAACTTAAAAATTTTGCAAACTTATGTCGTCTCTGAAAAACTGATTCGTTTTAAATTCATCTTTTGCCTTTTGCGAGGAATTTATATTTTACAACGATTCTCACACAAATACTCACACACACTACAACGGTATAGTTAAAATAGTTTCAATTTTCAAATATAGTCTCTTATAATTATTTGTGTGAAGGAATTTTAGTAGGGAAAGGGATAGCTAAGCTAGCGATCGACGAAGAGCGGTTAAAAGGAGTTGTCCACATTCCACAATCCACACAGTCTTTCAAATTTTTCATTTGCTTTTTGTATGCCTAAAAAACAGTTTTTGTGTCTCTTCATTCATTTTCCATGTTACATTTACATGTAGAGTAGCTAGCTATTTGTATTTCTAATAATAATTATTAGATGTACTCTGGTTTCAGTTTCATGTTTCTCCCTCTCTTTGTAATATCCATTATGCATAGTGCTTATGTGTGTAAGTTCTCTTTGCTGAAAACATTGATGAATGAATGATGAATCTATTTTTTATTCTGTTTATCACAGAGAATATAATATGTAGATAAGATATAGACGTAGAAGGAACGGGAACAGGGCTTCTCTTTTTATCTGAGCGCGAGTTATACAGGGTGATTCACGAGCGTTGTGCCAAAAAGCTAGAGCGTGTAGGTTGAGTTGAGACAAGAAAAAAATCGTATGGGAGGGGGGGGTCTATTCCCCCCCGTTTAGCCGGGAGGGGCAATTTTCTGAAAAATTGACTTATTTTGTAAAAAAAAATATTAAAAATCAACGGCTTAGTTTACAACACCGTGCTATACCTTTCTGAAAAGCTAAAAACTTCTTCTTTCACTTTGTTTTTAAAATAAATGGTTTTAACGAACAGTTTTAAAAAAATAAATTTTCAAACTAAAAATTTTCAAAAAAAAAGCCAAACAAAATTTTTTGAACTAATTTTTTTCAAAATTTTATGTAATTAAGTACTAATTTTGTTTTGAAATTTCAATGTCTTTGTTAATTTTTAGTCGAAAACAGAAAACCGGATGCAAAAATGTCTTTTCGTTTTTGAGAAATTAAAAAAGAACCAAAACCACTTTTTTCTAAGAAAATCTTTGTTTTTATTTTTACCTATCTGGACTTTTAGTATAATTTACTAGTTTAATTTATAAATTTAATTTTTTGTAATTGGAGTTTTATGAGGACTCCATAAATAAGAAAAGTATTGGATTTTCCCTGGATTAATCATTTTGTTCATTGAAAACGTCTGCCATTGACCTTTCACTTCTAGCTCTCCGTGCTCTCGTCGGCGTATTCTTGAAAACATGCTACGACTTGGGCGCCATCTATTGGGATATCTTTCAGCGAAGAGTCTTTCAGCTTCCCGATCTCGACAACAAGTTAAACCGTAGCAGAAGTTCCTGTCCGCTTAATCTTCTCGAGCTTATGAGTTTGTTATTGTTATGTGCTGATGAGTTAATATTTTAATTGTAAATGGTTGTTTAGTAAATATGCGATACCTTTTATTTACCTTAAAGTTTTTAATTGTTTTTTCATTCAAGAAAAATTGCGGTTTAATTATCTTAAGCCCCTAGCAGGTAGAACTCTTCGCCGGCGAGTGGCCGCGGCCCCAGGGATAGTAAAAAAAAATTGCAGGTCAGTTTTAAGACGTTATCAATGAACAAAATGGTTAATCCAGGGATAATGTAATACTTTTCTACTTTATTGAGTCCTCATAAAACTTCAATTACAAAAAAATAAATTTATAAATTAAACTAATAAATTAAACTAAAAGTCCAGATAGGTAAAAACAAAAATAAACATTTTTTTTAGAAAAAAGTGGTTTTGGTTTTTTTTCAATTTCTCAAAAACGAAAAGACATTTTTGCATCTGGTTTTCTGTTTTCGACTAAAAATTAACAAAGACATTGAAATTTTAAAACAAAATTAGTACTTAATTACATAAAATTTTGAAAAAAATTAGTTCAAAAAATTTTTTTTGGCTTTTTTTTTGAAAATTTTGAGTTTGAAAATTTATTTTTTTAAAACTGTTCGTTAAAACCATTTATTTTAAAAACGAAGTGAAAGAAGAAGTTTTGAGCTTTTCAGAAAGGTATAGCACGGTGTTGTAAACTAAGCCGTTGATTTTTAATATATTTTTTTACAAAATAAGTCAATTTTTCATAAAATTGCCCCTCCCGGCTAAACGGGGGGGAATAGACCCCCCCCTCCCATACGATTTTTTTCTTGTCTCAACTCAACCTACGCGCTCTAGCTTTTTGGCACAACGCTCGTGAATCACCCTGTAGAATAACCTCCCAACACACAAAATAACATACCAAGCATATTCACTTGAGTATGCGAGATATGTAAACGATCGTATTTCTAGTATAAACAAAAATTGTGAACGATCGAATTCTTCGACCGAGATATGTAAACGATCGTATTTCTAGTATAAACAAAAATTGTGAACGATCGAATTCTTCGACCGATATGTGTCAACGATCGAATTTCTAATATAAACAAAAATTGTCAACGATCGAATTCTTCGACCGACATGTGTCAACCATCGAATTCTTCGACCGACATAAAAGATAATCACAAAGTCACCCCTAATAAAAATACAGATAATTTACGATTCAACTTCTTTGAATCGTTATCAAATATCCTTATGCATATGTAAACCTAAATATATCTTTCTGACAAAGCAGCATCACTGCATATACAAATATTTTAAGAAAAAAGGCCTGGGATGACCAGCCAGAAAGTCAGTTGTAAATCAGAGTTCAGTTCGAATTGTTTTAACTAAAGATTTCCCCCCACCAGTGGTAAGGGATCTGAAGTTATAAATAATTTAAAATAAAAATTAAGATACAAATGTAAATTGTGTTTTTTTATTTTTTAAAAATTGATCCCGGAGGATCAAATACAAAATTGGCTCAGTCGGTAGGATTTCAATGAGATCTATAACGAATTTATAGTGACATATGAAATCTAGTGATTCGAACGAATAAAAAAAAAAACTTTATTGTGAAAGTTAATAATACCGAAGTGTTTTAACGAACAGTAAAAAAATTATACAACAAACTAATTGCCGAAGCAATTAGAAATTTTTTTTTCTAAAGTGTCAAGTTGAATAAAGAACAATACACTAATTCTCGTAGAGAGATTAGAAAATTAAAGTGTCTACTAAAAAGACAGAATTAACTTCAAATACAAAAGTTAATAAAAACAAAAACAATACAAAAATGGCTACTGCAACAATAGACCAAAATGTACCATTGATGCGATTGGAAAAAATTCCAACATTCTCAGGACGACCAGATGAGGACGTCATCGCTTTCATTGAATATATTGATTATGTGTACAGCTATATAAGTACAGAAAATCAGCCAATAGCAACTTTAATAATCAGAAATAAAATACAAGGAGCAGCAATCAACACCTTAAGAAGAATATTAATGCCAACATGGCCAACGATAAAAGACGTACTAATCCAGGATTTTGGAGTTCAGGCGACATACGAGCAGATTCTTCAAGATCTTCACATGATTACCACTAACGATCTTCAGCAGCTGTTTGATCAAACCGAGGGAATCCTCTTGAAATTAAATAAGAAAAGTAAGTTAGAGCAAAATATTATATATAACCCAGAAAATAACGAAAATATAGTAATGAATAAGTTTTTAAATAATCTGAATGCCAATCAAGCTACTGTTATTAATGCGCAGAATATTCAAAATATAAGAGCGGCTTATATTTTGTTAATGCGCCATAAGAATCTTAATAGACAGGGAAATTTAAACAATTTTAAAAACCAACCACAACAAAATAACAATAATAATAGAGGAATAAATTATAGTCAGAATTCAAGTAATTATAGACCACCACCTCCAAATAATTCCAGAAATAATTATCAAAGACACCAGAATTCAGGACAGTTTAGAAATAATAATAATAATCAGGGAAATTTCAGGAATTTTAGTAATAATCAAAGACCTTTCAATTCGGGGCAATATAGGAACAATTATAATAATAATAATTATAATAATACTAATACTAATAATAATAATAGGTATCCAAAGCCAGAACCTATGGATGTTAATAATACAGAGTTAAAATATGAAGAGGTAAATTTTACCATGGCCGGGAAGAAGAATCACTTCCCATAATCAAAATCACAATAAATAATAAAAAATTTAACATTCTAATAGATACTGGCTCAACAACAAGTATACTTGATGAGTCACAACTATTAAAAATCCCGAGAACTTTAATGAAAGTTCCAATCAAAGTAAAATCACTTAATCATGAAAACATGATTAAATTTGAAATCATAACTGAAGTACCGGTAGAATTCAACGAAGATGAATCTACTATGGCATGGAAGTTGATGAGAATATCGAACAATAAATTTGTAGGAATCATAGGACAAAATTTATTGAAACCTATTGGAGCTAAATTAAACCTAAAAGAAGGATATATCGAAATAAATAATAGAAAAACATATTTTGAAAATTATGATAGTAAAAGTATATATGAATATGAAGAAATTCACACTCTTGAATATTGCAACTCAACGCAAATGAGCCAATTGATAGATGTGAATTTAAATTTTGAAGAAAAAAAAGAATTAAGAAAATTTATTGATGAAAATAAAAGTATTTTCTATAAAGAAGGTGATAAACTCACATCAACAACACAAACTATGCATAGCATTAGGACTGAGCATGACAGTCCTATATTTAGCAAAATTTACAGATATCCTAAAGTTCATGAAAAAGAAATTGAACGCCAAGTTAAAGATTTATTGCAACAAGGCATAATAAGAAAAAGTGTTTCCCCGTATAATGCACCTATCTGGGTAGTCCCAAAGAAGATAGATACTTCAGGTGAACAAAAATGGAGAATGGTAGTGGATTACAGAAAATTGAATGAAAACACTATTGAATTTAAGCATCCTATACCTAATATCGACGAGATATTAGATAAATTAGGAAGAGCACAATATTTTTCAACCCTCGACCTTGCTAAAGGCTTTCATCAAATTAAAATGAATCCTGCTGATTCCGAAAAAACAGCCTTTTCGACTCCATATGGACATTACGAATGGTTAAGAATGCCATTTGGTCTAAAGAATGCACCAACAACTTTTCAAAGAATGATGAATGAGGTTTTAGAAGGTTTGATAAACAAAATCTGTGTAGTATATCTTGATGATATACTAATTTTTAGTACTTCATTACAGGAACATTTAATTAATCTTCGTTTAGTTTTTCAACGTTTAAAAAAATATAACCTTAAAGTACAAGTAGATAAATGTAATTTTCTTAAAAGAGAAACAAAGTTTTTAGGACATACAATTACAGACAAGGGCGTGAAACCTAATTTAGATAAAATAGAAGCCATAGAAAAAATACAACTCCCATGTACAACGAAAGAAATTAAATCATTCCTAGGAATAACAGGTTATTACAGGAAATTCATTCAAGATTACGCAAAAATTGCTCAACCTATTACCAAGTATTTAAAGAAAGACAAGAAAATTGATAGAAATGATATAAATTATATTAAAGCACATCAAGAATTAAAAAATGCACTTCAAACAGAACCAGTACTTGCATATCCTGATTTTAATGAAAAATTTTTGTTAACAACAGATGCATCCAATTATGCCATTGGAGCAGTGCTATCGCAGAAAGGGCATCCAATAACGTTTATAAGTAGAACTCTCAATGAACATGAAATAAACTACAGTACTAAACGGAAAAAGAATTACTCGCAATAGTTTGGTCAGTAAAATATTTACGACCCTATTTATATGGTAGACGATTTGATCTCAAAACAGATCACCAACCATTAAAATGGTTACAAACAAAGAATTTAGGCAGAGATATTTCACCCAGATTACAAAGATGGATACTCCAGTTAGGAGAATATGATATGCAAATAGAATATTTGAAAGGTACAAGTAACACTGTAGCGGACTTTTTGAGTAGAGAAATTAAAGATGTACAAGAAATAAACATGCTAGAACAAGAATCTCTTAAAGCTACAATACATTCACAACATGAAGAGTTGAATGATCACTTCCCAATTAAAGATAGTGCAGTGAACATATTCAAACAACAAATAATACTGCAAACAGGAAACGGAATTAAGAAATCAGACAATAAAAGAATACATATAGGAATAAATGAAATACATAAAGATAATTTTAATGATTCAATAATACCATTAATAGAAAAAACTGATACAGGAATTTATTCTGAATTGACAGACAACGAATACAATATACTTCAACAAAAATTAATAGACCGATTGGAACAAGAATTAAATTTTATAAATGTGTATACTTTGCTAAAGATATAGACACAGAAGGAGAAGCCATTAAAAATATAAAATTGTACCATGAAAAAGAGACAGGTCATTCAGGTATCGAAGAAAACTATAGAGGACTTAGAACAAAAATCTATTTTAAACAATTAAAAAATTTAATACAGGATGTTATTAACAGTTGTAATACATGTAAGCAATCTAAATATGATAGACGACCAATTAAAGAAAAATTTCGTTTTACAGAAACTCCAAAAGACATTAACGAAATAGTTCATTTAGATATTAATTGTATTAATAAAACGAAATACTTAACTTCCATCGATAAATTTAGTAAGTTAACTACAGCTACATACGTTCCAAATGTTTCTCATGAAACCTTAGAAGAAACAATTTTACAATTTTTAGCAACAATCGGTAAACCAAAAAGACTTGTGATGGATAATGAATTCAACTTTCCAAGAATTATAAAATTGTTAGAAGATCTTGATATAGAAGTACATTTTACTAAGCCAAACAGTCATACAGGAAATTCAGACATTGAAGTATTTCACAGAACATTAGCTGAAAAAAATTAGAGCAATCTTAAACGTAAAAATGAACCCTAGCATTCATGAAATTCGAGTAGCTGTTCATAAAGCTAATCTTTTCTATAACACGTCAATACATTCTACTACAGAAAGGCAATATAGATAAAAATAATCTTTATGACCTAATGATAAGAAACAAAGAAAAAATAATCGATAAACTGAACATTAACAGAGAAGAGTATACGGAAAACAGATCGGAAGGGTTTGTCAAAAACTCCAGAACAGACCGTAATAAAATAGCACCAAGATACAAATACAATAAACTTAACGATCAACACACGAAGAATATTCAATGGGAAAGAAAAAGTAAACTGATAAACCAAGACAATTTAATCAAAACAAGTCAAATGAATAGGAAAACTCAAAGAAGAGTTTTAGTTTAAGAGCAAATTCCGATAGAAGAGGACGTAAAGATGAATACTCTAATAATTTTAATTACCATTTTCAACTTAGTTAATAGTAAATCGTTAATAACTGAAGAAATTATAAATAATAATGGTTACGCTTTAATCAAATATGATGAAGTGAATATCGTGAACAAGTACAATTCAGTTTTGCACATAATTAACTTAACAGAAATAAATGTGTTACTAAGTAAAACAACCAATCGATGGTTAGAACAAAAGAATTTCATAGTGAACTCAACAGAAGACATAGCTAGAACGATGTATATAGACAATGAATTAGATTTGATTCAAGAAGAAATTCAAAGTATTAAAGGTCATAAACCCAATACACGAAAACCAAGAAGTCTAATTAACATTGGAGGAAGAGTTTTAAACTTCCTATTCGGAACTATGGATGATGAAGATAAAACAGAAATCGAAACCAAATTAGAAACACTAACTATAAATAATCACGAATTAATAATGAACACAAACAGACAGGTAGATATTAATAATCAACTTCAAAAAGAGATAGAAATATTGAAAAAAATGATTGATACAAAAACAAAAAATAGTTATGGTTTAATGAAAGAATTTAAAAAATTGGAAAAAAGAATTATAATCCTAGAATATGTTTGAACAGTTGATAAACTAAAAGCAATTATTGAAAAAATTCAAAACATTATATTGGCAAGTAGATTGCAAATAATGACAGAAAGTTTGTTAACGGCAGAGGAAATTGATTACTATGAAATTGATTTATTCAAACTCAAAAATATTAAATTATCAGTAAGTGAATATGATAACGATCTATTAATATTTATAATTCAAATACCAGATAAGATTTATAATTTGGATAAATATTTTATAACTTCCATACCCAATGAGGAAAATATGGAATTAGATATAGAAGATGAAAATATCGTAAAAATAAATGAAACATTTTATAAATACTGTGAAAACAAAGAATTAAAAAATCTTAAACCATATGTTAACTGTATAAATAAAAATAATTGTCTAAAAAGAAAAAATGAAGAAATAAATATTGTAAAAGAACTGAAGAAAGGTACATTAATTGTTAAAAACAGTGATTATAAAGTAAAAAATTATTGTGACGAAAGAAAAATTATTCAAATAAAAAGGAATGTGTTAATTAATTTTGAAAACTGTAATATTAAAATAGGTGACACAGAATATGTAAACAAAAATCAAATTGTAAAACAACCAATAAATATTTATATGGAAGATACATTTAATATGACTAAATTTGACTTAAAAATTGAAGATTATAATTTGACAAGAATTGAAAATATTAAAGAAATTATAGAAAAAGTATCAGACCAATCATATATCCACTTTGGACTTAATGGATTTGTAATTATCATAATTTGTGCTATACTTTTAGTTTTATATAAAAAATTGTTTCAGGAGAAACAAAAGTCAAAGGGGGGAGGAGTTATAGAATTACCTCCCAACACACAAAATAACATACCAAGCATATTCACTTGAGTATGCGAGATATGTAAACGATCGTATTTCTAGTATAAACAAAAATTGTGAACGATCGAATTCTTCGACCGACATGTGTCAACGATCGAATTTCTAATACATATAAACAAAAATTGTCAACGATCGAATTCTTCGACCGACATGTGTCAACGATCGAATTCTTCGACCGACATAAAAGATAATCACAAAGTCACCCCTAATAAAAATACAGATAATTTACGATTCAACTTCTTTGAATCGTTATCAAATATCCTTATGCATATGTAAACCTAAATATATCTTTCTGACAAAGCAGCATCACTGCATATACAAATATTTTAAGATAAAAAGGCCTGGGATGACCAGCCAGAAAGTCAGTTGTAAATCAGAGTTCAGTTCGAATTGTTTTAACTAAAGATTTCCCCCCACCAGTGGTAAGGGATCTGAAGTTATAAATAATTTAAAATAAAAATTAAGATACAAATGTAAATTGTGTTTTTTTATTTTTTAAAAATTGATCCCGGAGGATCAAATACAAAATTCGCGCAGATGAGAAAAATAAGCAAATGACGACAGTGACATGCAATTTAAAATGCATTGAGATTTGAGAAACTAACACATTCTCAGAGGGTATGGGTAGGTAGGATATTTTCTCGTGAACGTGTTTTCACACTTTTTTTAAGATCGAAAGAGAGCAAAATCGGCTAGGTTTCTTACAGGGTTACCGCAGGGAAAAAACTCGAAAAATATTTTCGAGTCCAAGAAGCTTTTTTTTTAAATTTTTAACATAACAAGAAATTAATTGTGTGGTTTGAATGTTCGAAATACAAGTGTTAAGGACAAGAAATAACGATTCAAACATATGATTTTTATTTCAAAATATTAAATTCTTAGTAATTGTACCTATTTTTAATCTGCAAAAAAACGAGTCAAACGTGATAAAAACGAATCCCCGAGTCAAGGAAGAAAAAGCGAGTCCATTTTGACTCTATAGAGTCCATGTGGAAACACTGGTTTATTATTCTTATCTAGTTTATCCTTTTCAAAAACCAAAAAAAAGATACAAAGAGAAGTTAATTTATTGCACCTCGAGCTGATAGTCATGGTAGCTAATGCTCAAAAGAAAAAATCATTAGCAATGTAATTTTATTACATGTTAATAAAGATATAAATAAATAAATAATATTTTATTGCAGCTGTTCCAACAACGAAAGAGAATATCATTGCAACCACTGTAGATGAAAATGTAACATCAAATGTTATAACTATAAGTGATACTGGAATAGCAGGTAAATGCCTTCTTTCTTTTTTTTAATTCTTGTTGATACATGAATTTTTTAATATAGATGTTAGGGTCAATGATGAAGTTGAATTAAATTTCCCTGCCGATATCACTTTATATGGAACTTTGAAGAACATGGAGCCTCAAGTGTTAAATTTACCATCTGGATATGTATTTCCAATAACAGACAAAAGAAAATTCTATCAAAAATGGTTAAATGAATACGTTTGGTTGGAGTATTCCATATCAAAAAATGCGGCTTTCTGTTACGCTTGCCAGCAATTTTCTCCATCTCATGAAAGAGACAACGCATTCAAATGTATTGGTTTTTCACACTGGAAAAGTGCTTTAGAATCAAAAAAAGGCTTTAAAAAACACCAAAACTGTGCAATTCACTTAAACAATATGGCCAAATGGTCTGAAGCATTAAATCGACAGAAAAGCAATTCATCTATAGTCGAAATGGCATCGGGGACTGTGTTGCAATGTCGTCGGAATTACGTGAAAAAATTATTGAGGTACATTCAAATTCATAAAACGCTTCAAACATACATAAAATGCTCATGAGTGGTGTTAGTTACTAGGTTCATTCAGAAAAAAAATGTCACTACAGGGCTTATGGGAGAGATTTTTTCAGCGCAACAATTATTGATATTTAAGCACTTAATGTGCATAGATGAGCTTCTACGAGCTTTTGGTAGATTGGTTTTAACAAACAAATGTAGGGTATATATAAATATCATGCAATTATTAAAAGCAATAAAATAAAGCCAAAATTAAAAGCAAGCGCAAAAATAAAAACGTGCAAATCAAACTTAAATAAAACCAAGCAAAAATCAATAGCAAGCAAAAACACAACTAGTCCATTTGACTTCTTTATTACGAGTGACTTAAATTAACAAAGCAATATAACAATAGATCGATAAACTTAACAGTAATAACATTTTGTATAAGAGTAATGTGCATAAAAACAGTTAAATAATCATTCGATTTTAAAAGTAAGACAGTTCTTAAGTATTGAACTCTTCTATATCATGTTGACATAACAGTTTCGAAAGAAAATAAATGAGATTAGAAGAGAGCTTTCTCCTGTTATACTTTAAAATGTATAATTGAACGTGATATCGTAAATGCGCGTTACCACATGTTCGTATTTATTATTTCATATTTATTTATAATAATGTATTATTATAGTTTGGTTGTATACCTATTGTAAGAGTTCGAATCCCTTACACAAAAAAAAAACAAAAAAATATTTTTTATTGCTCCAATGCAGCGCTCCTTAGAACCGTTTTTTTTTCGATCTTCTCGCAAAGTGACTCAAAGATTCAGATCAATTTTTTTACAGATGCTCTGATGCAATTTTAAGAGGATTGCATGTTAAACATTTTTAAAAATGTTTTTTTGATTTTTAAATTTTTTCAAAAAATTCAATCATTAAATTCTATACACATACATACATTTTTAAAATAAATAAATTCTTTCCTTAAAAACCGAATGCCATCAAGACTTGTCCTGAGAAAACTGGTTTTAGAGCGCATTTATCATTTAAAATGTATATATGTAAATAAACATTGTTTATTATAACCATGTATGCAAATATTTAAGGCTTGAAATGGCAGATAGACCAATATTTTGAATTTGTTACCGCTTGGTAAAATAACAAGTATACGCCACAGTGAATTGTGACATATAAATTATTTTGTGCATGAAATTCAAAACCTAATTAGCAAAAATGTTCTCGGGTTATTGTTTTTTTGATTAAAAACCAGCTGTCTTTTCGAGGCTCATACGATATCGAAAATCATATGGATGAAGGTTTATTCGAAAAATTATTCTCATTCACAAAAATGAACAACAAAGATCTTTGCAAATGGGAGTCACATATGCCACATCATTATACATATCGATCACCTGATATTCAAAATGATATAATTAAGCTTTTGGCTACAATGGTACGTGAAGCAGTAGCTAACGATGTGATGAATTCAGACGTTCCATATTTCACCTTGTTAGAGGATGGCACAAAAGTTAAAAACAACAAGGAATGTGTTGCTATTGCCGCTAGATATGTGCGAAACGGCCAAGTTCGTGAAAGCATCATAACGATGGACACCTTTGCTGAATTGAATGCTAAGTATTTTGCAAAACAGACATTAAAAATTGTACTTGAGACCAATGGAATATGCAATAAACGAATATTGAGGTAAGAATTCCTTGTTTCAAAACTATATTATTTGTGTGTACTTACTTTATTTTCAATCTGTTTGAATTTCATTTCTTAAAGTCAATGCTATGACGGTGCTAGTGTGATGAGTGGCAAAGATGGCGGTGTACAAAAAATAATTCAAGAGCAATTGAACCGAAAAATTCCCTATTTTCACTGTCTGAACCATCAATTTTATTTGGTAATAATCAAAGCAATTGAAAGTGTCCAACTAGTGAAACTATTTTTTGATCAGGTTTGATTATTTCGGTTATCCACTGTGCTTCACACTTATTTAAATATTTTAAGGTTAAACACATTGCTAAATTTTTCCGTCGGCACAAAGTTAAACAACATTACGAAGGCCATTCCATATTAAATCTTATAGAAACTCGCTGGGTTGGCCACTTACGTGCTTCTAAATCCATTCTTTGCAACTATGAACATATCATGGAGACTTTGCCTCAAATCACTGGTGCAGCAGGATTCGACGGTGATGACGTTGCACTAGCTGCAGGATTGTTCCATGTTATGTGTTCAATCGAATTTGTATTTGCTTTAACGTTTACGAAGGACTTGTTGGAAATTGTTGAACCGGTCACAAAAATATTACAAGGCCGTGAAATTGGGTACAAAGATTCGATAGCACTTGTAAAAGCGGTTTACCAAACAATACAAAATTTAAGATCACAGAGCAATTTCGAAAAATATGAACTTGAAACAAAAAACCTTTTAAAAAAAATACGTTCTGAAGACGGAGATTTTGCTTCAAGCCGCCCAAATCGATATCGACGACAGTCGAAAATGCTCAACGCTTCGAGTGTGTACTCCACACTTGGAAATCGATCTGAACCAGAGGTCAGCCTTAAATCAGCTTTTTTTGAAACAATAGACATAGTTATAACGGAAATGTCTAACCGTTTTATAAAAGATGATAATATTCTCATGGCCATCGAAACGGGAGACGAAATGGATCTTGAAAAATTGCATCCATTGACTGAGTTAGGCATCACAATGCCAAGTAAAATCGAACTCGAGATCGGTAAGGAATACATAAATAAAATTCGAGCCGACCAGGAAAAGCTTAATATTTTAAGAGCTAAAGAAGGAAAAGAACATAAAAAAATTAAAACCGACATTTTGGCAGAATTTTATAAAGTGCGTCAAGGCATGGAAAACGTTTACAACCTTATCGCAGCCATAGAAACGTTTCCATCTGGAACAGCTGTATGTGAATCGTCGTTCTCAATATTATTGCAAGTCATGCGGCCCCAGCGCATCAATATGTCTACTGACAGACTTAATAATTTATCTTTTCTCGCTTTCGAGAAAAAAAGGCTGGATGAACTTAACTTAGATACGGTTCTTTTGCGGTTTAATACGCAGAAAAATCGCAAAGTTCAATTTATTTTAAAAATAATTAAAAAAAAATTAAAAATGATATTTATTATACTGTTTTTGTTTTATTTTCTAGTATTAATCTTATATGCAATAAAATGACTGCCATCCAAACGCGTGGGGGGGCAAAGCCCCCCCTAGCCCCTGGGTTGCTACGGGGCTGGACGATTGCGTAATCTCTAGAAGTTTATGGCCTAACACAAATGAAAAGGAAACTCGGTATATTATATCGCTGCGCTGAGTAAAAAGACAGATAGCACAGGCTGGTTCGTTAACGAGCCAGTCTACGTTAATCGGCAGAGTTGAGGAGTATCGATGCTAACTTTTATTTCTTTTATAGGGGATCACAATGGACCAGTAGGCCCCCGTGTACGCAACAGCTTCATGCTGTGCACACCCCTTATCACCTACCCTAACCTAACCTAAAGGCCGATCCTGAACGGCGAAGTACTTTTTTCTTGACAGTTTATGGGATATGGGGACGAGTAGGATTCGATTCTGCGTAACAGCTAACAGCCAACACACAAACTAATGGCGTTTTCAATTGGCAATCTGGAATCAGAATGCTTTTTTTCACTTCCAGATTGCCAATTAAAAATGCCATAACACGCCACGGACATCACCAAAATAAACATACATAGCTACACCGTACACACATATGTACAAACACAAACAAAAAATTAGCGCAACTTCAAAAATTATATTTATTTTGTTTTGAAATGAATGAAATATGTGTCAAAAATTACTGCCGGGTGACTCAAAAATTTTAAAAACATGCTAGAACTAGGTTTCTAAAAATGACAAGTTCTAAGCGCTTAGAACTCAGTTATGATTTTAGATCGAGTTCTAGGGAAGTGAAGAAATGCCTGAGTTCCAACTATTCTCAAAACTAAGTTCTAAATTTAGACCGAGAATCACTAGATCGAGTTTTAAAGCTAACTTAGAACTTTGTGAAGAAATTGGGCGTTATTGTTTCAAATTATATTTGAGTTTGAACATTGTCAGCACATAATTAGCACGCAATTCTAATGCCAACATTTTATATTTTCCGAGGGTCCTTATTTATTTCGTAGAGTTTTGGCGGGGTGTGGTGCCGGTTATGAATAAAAAAAATATTTATTTAAATGTAGATACATAGTGCATTATTTATTATTGCTGTTATCGCAAGGACATAAATAGCATATAATTTTGATACTACTTTTGATGAATTTTTTCAATTCCTTCACTATGCGGGGCTTGAATCGATATCGTGCTGCACCCCGGATTTTCGTTTAAAAAAAAATAGTGCAATGGAGCACAAAGTTTGATTTTTCGGTACATAAAAAGCACACACAAAGCTCTTAAATTATGTCCTTGACCTGAAAAATAAACAAGCTTGTATTAAGCTAATAAATAAATTAAATTAAACAGATAAAATTAGCAATTTTACACGTTACACACACTCAAGGAATTGGTGAAGAGTGTAAGCCATTTAGGCCTTTCTTTCAAAGCTCTGGTGCCACCCTGTTATAATTATTACAACTACAATTTTTTTTTGTGTTTAAATAATTTGAATATTTGACTGAATTTCAAATAAATTTTTCTTTCGCAGAAAAAAAATTCTTTTGCGTCCACAAGAGGTTCAATTTTGAATCACAGCCACTACATGTTTCGCCAAAGTTGTTTTACACGAAGTCTTGTATCGTTACTTAATGTACAGGGGCATATCAATTTCGCATAAGCAATACTGCGACACCTAACTTCAATTGCAGCTTATGTAAGGGCCACAACCTCCCCTTGTTCCACTCAGCCTCTTCCAGTGCTGTTTCCTTTCCTCCATCCCCATCGGGCCAGTGAAATTACAAAGCTTTTTTTCCGCATTTACAAAATAAGAGAAAAGACGCCTAATGATGGGAAACCAATTAATCAATACAAAGGAGTGTCCTTTGCTCGAAAGAGCAGGGAATGAGGTAATTTAAATAGAAAATAAATAGAGTGGCGCGACAGCTCTTGAAGAGCCAAGGCCTAAGTGGCCTTCTCTCTCTCTCTGGGTGCGTGTGAAGAATTGAGGAGACCTACAATTTAACGCCGATTCCGAACGGCAGAGTTGAGAAGCACTTTTTCATGACAGATTGATACTCTTGGAAGATTTATCAGGTCTTCGCAAGAGGCAGTGCCCGTGAAAGATGAAATAAAAACTTGGCCTGAGTAGGACTCGAACCAACGACGTTCTGCTTAGCAGCCAACGCACTTACCAACTAAGCTACGGGCAACTGCGGAATATTAATTTAATATTAAGTAAAATATTTGGAGGTATTCGATTGCTCTGGGCGTCTCTGAAAACTCGGTTAATACTAGCCAAGTCTTTGATTATGCCACTTATGTTGTTCTGCTGCGAAGTTTTCAGAGTTCTTCCAAACAGGGTCTTAAATTAAGACCCTGTTTGGAAGAACTCTGAATGAATTCTTTTCCTAGCTTCGAAGCTATGGATTTTATAACGATACTGATGATGATGGTAGTAATGGTAATGAACAAGTTTTAAAATTAATTTTCAGCTAATTTTTTTTTTTATTTTTTATTTTATTACATTTAAATTGTTATTCTTCTTCTGTTACCTACTTAATAACTTGAAATTTAATTTTTTTTTGCAAAACTCAAAGCACATTTTTTGTTATAAAATATTTTATCTTACTGAGCTAAATAACTCAATAAATCAAATGAAATGAAAAATGAAAATGATGGCAGGGTCCAAACTTTACATGACATAACATTTTCATTGAAAATGTATCGTTGTGTGTTTTACTTGACTTTATTTCGAAACAGAAAAATGTATGGCCCTATTTGATGTTTTGTTCTTTTATTTTTTAGGTGATTGACTAAGTTTCATCCCAAACCTTCATAATTAGACAGCTTTCCTAAAGAGCACAGAAACTAAGGACAGGTCTTCGCTCAATATCAACAAATTTGCCACTACCGATTGGTCCTAAAAAATAACTTTGATGTTTCCTAATTTTCTTTAATTTTCGTTTACGTCGCAGCACCACAGCACAACTATACAGAACTTTTTAATTTGCGTGGTCTAAAATCATTCACGGATTATTATGAAGTTTTTTACTTTGAAATTTTGTATCTGACACTTCAAATTGGGTGCGTTGCTTATCTTATTATAGACTATCAAATTAAAATATTAAGCACTAGCAGTTGCCCGCGACTTCGTCCGCCTCTCCCTCGTCCACCGGCCGGAGTATCGTCTCGACTTGTGCATCATGCGCGCGTGGGAATTTTGTTGCGAAGTTATTGTAAAATTGCATTGCAGTCAACTCTCCCTAGGTCGTAATTCTCTTAAACTTGAAAAATTTGAGCATTTTTTATGATTCTCTTCAGTTATTTTTACTTAAAACATTCCCTTGGGCGAACTCTCCCTAATTATAATATTTCTCTTACTTCTGCATCGTTTTTTACCTTAAGTCAATTATTTTTTTGTTTCTTTAAACTGAGCATATTTTTTAGTTAGGAAGTATATAAAACGATATTGTTTAAACACAATAATCTGTTATTAGTTAGGAAGTATATAAAACGATATTGTTTAAACACAATAATCTGCACAAATAGTGCAATCAATCACATTCACAAATCAATTGAACTCTCAAAATTCTAATTTGAGCAGTTATTAGGCCAGTTCCACCTAACAACATATCACTGAGATCTCAATGTCACCTTGACTGAGGCAAAATCATTTGGTGGAACATAATTCTCAGTTATCATTGAGATATAATGGTTACCTTATTAATTGTTGCTGCACATATGTCAGCCACGTCCAAATAGCTGAGTGAGAAATCGAATCCAAAATAATTTCATCTCAGAGATCTCAGAAAAAAATCCTAGTTCTCATATTTCCACAGATTCTTCGCCGCTATTGGTCGCAGCTTAATGTTAAGTAAAATAAAGCCTTCCTCGATTAATGGACTATCCAACACAAAAAGAATTTAACAATTCGAACCAGTAGTTCCTGAGATTACCGCGTTCAAACGAACAAACTCTTCAGCTTTATATATTAGTATAGATTGTTCCATATGTTACTTTTTTTTGTAAAAATAGTTAAAGCTTTCAATTTTACGTAGTGAAAAGGAAATCTATCTTGAAATTTGGATGTGAAAGTTTAATGAATATCCTGCAATCCTAATCTGCATATAAAAGCAAAATAAATCACCCAGAAAAACCTAATAATATTCAAAATAAATTCCTTTTCCTTGACCCTGATTAAACTGAACTATCATATCTTTTCGGTTTTAAAAGTACATATTTTTTTCTCCAATTTTTTGATAACAAACCGATTTTTTTTTTTGATTTATGTATGTGAAAACCAATAAATTATAAAAATCATAATTTATGACTCTACGAATATGTCAAAAACCTTAAGTAAAGCAAATAAATTATATCCAAAGAACATAACATTTTGCCAAAAGAAAGAGATACAAAAAAAAAACGATACAAAATCAATATGCCCAAAAAAAACTTCTCACAATGAGAGCATCTTGGATAGCGTTGCCAGATGTCCCGATTTTCCCGGGACGTCCCGGTTTTTTAACATTTTTTCAACCGTCCCGCCGGGACAAGCAAATTCCCGTGAAAACTCTATGTGAGCAACCAATAACTACAAGAAAATTTACTTTTTCATTGCGGCTCTACCTTTACGAATTTTCTTGATTGAATGTAATCGAACAAACCTTATTTCGTTAAACGTCACTGTCAAATTGTACAAATACAAATGTTGTTTGGAAGTGGAATAGAGCTTTGTATATGGATTTACCAGGTAATATCAAGAATGGTTTTCTGCTTGGTTTGACAGTTTTTTACATAAGTTTGTAATGTGTGTTCTCTGCTTGCTTGCTTGAAAACCATTCTTGATAGTACTAGGTAAATCCATATACAAAGGAATAGAGCACCAGAATGAAACCGATGTAAGCTATTTTATTCTTTTCTCTCTTCTACTTAAGCAGGATCAGCTACTGTTTTTCATATTATCAGTTTTTCCTTCTTCTTCTGTTCTGCTGAATCCCAGTGCAAGTCAAGTCGACCGACACTCGACATTAAATAAAATAAAAAAAATATTGTAAAAATTATGTAAAAAATAATAAAGAATGCTAAGAGTTCCTTTAAATATACTACTAATTGTGAGTAGATTATTTTATTTTTAAACTTTATTTTCAAAAACTGAACTGAACTGAACTGAAGAGACTGTTTTGATTTATTTATTTTTATTCATAAATTGTAAATACAACGTATTCACATAAAAATTATTATATACGTAGTTATGTTATAAAATTGTTTATTAATGGAAAAAATTGATTTTTTATTTTGTCCCGGGAAAACTTTCGAAATCCCGGGATTTTTCGAATATTTTGTGATTTGTCCCGCTTAGCTCTAAAATTCATCTGGCAACCCTAATCTTGGATAACAAATGAGGCAAACACCTCGCCTCGTGCCAAAAATGATTCATATGCAAATATGAAAAAAGGGTTTTTTTCTTATTCTTCTTTTTTTTTACAAATCTGGATCATTGCTTGAATATTAAAATTCATAACACTATCAAAGTCTTATCTTTTGGAATTCAAGTAATTCTGTTTGTTTTTATTCTTAAAAGGGATTGAGGGTTTGTTGGAATTTCAAAGCATGTATTCTTAAATATGGGAAGAATGGAAAAGCTAACACACAAAGAAAAGAAAGTATAACTTTATGGATTGAACCTTTTTGATGTTGGAAAGCTACTAATGATTTTTTCTTTGAACAATAAAAAGTAGAAGAAAAAGTAAGAAATAAAAAGATTTTGGGACTTTTTAAAATTACTATGAAAAAATTGTTTCAAGCTCTTACCTTCATTTAAGTATGAAGTCGAAAGGTTTATAAATTAAGTTACAACCTTAAGCTGTGTTGTTTTAGGGATAAATCTTTTTCACACCCGTTTTTTATAACTTTCTCTCTCTCTCTTGATTTTGAAACCTTTTAAGTGTGAACATAAATTCGAAATATTGTTGTTGAGTTGGTATTAATGTTGGACCCGTTCCGCAAATAAAAAAAAATGCATGAGCATGTGTAGGAAAGGAATTCGCGAATATCAAATAGGTAGATGTGTAGCGCCTGTAAATTATTTTAATATTTAGTACAGAAATTGTATAAAACAAAAAAATAAATATTAAAAAAAGTGAGGTCATTGTAAATGTCAAACTGCAGTGATGTCACAGTGGTTTCGAAAAACTGTTGTGTTTTCGAAGAACTGTCATTTCGAATTAAGGTGAGGTCAAATTACACAAATCCGCCAACACGACAAGTTGATAAATATGTTATTGAAATTGTGAACCTCCTTGCGTGAAGAATCAACGCACTGGAATTACGAGAAGTGGGTCGACTAGAGGCATGAGCCCTTTTTCGCTTCCATGATCAAGCCATGAAAAAGTGTATGACCCGGCTAGTAACTTGAGCTTTAAAAGGGAAGTAATTCGCTAAGTTAACAAAGAGACTGCAAATACCTTAAAGATCCTGGAATGTAAATCAAATTCACAATTAAGATATGCAATGGCAAATCATCCCCATTAAATATTAAGTACGAACTTTTTTTGACAACATCTTTGAAACCCCGCATAATCCTCAAATCCATCACTAATTTATTTAGATAACGAACAAAAACAACAGACCTCGTGCTTCAAAAAAAGATAGAACTCACAACCCTAATCATAACCTCTTGTCAACTTCAAGCACCATTTTTATTCATTTTATTTGATTTTATTTAAAATGCCGGAACGTTCCCCTTCTTAATCAAAAGAAATCGTTTCAATGGTTGAGTGCAGCCTTACGTTTTTCACTTTTAGTTTGGTTTTGATGAAATTAATTAAAATGAAAATATCAGAAGTGGTAAATACGGACAACGGGTATGGTTTATTTCGCTTTTTTTATTTCGCTTTTGGTCGTTTCGCCACGGTCGTTTTGCATTTTGTTATTTCGCATTTCATTCGTTTGGTCTTTTAGTTGCTTCGCTTTCGATTGTTTCGCTGATTTTTTTCGCCTTTCAGTCTTTTCGTTTTTCGTTTATTTTGCATTCGTTTATTTTGCATTCGTTTATTTCGCTTTTCGATTATTTTGCTTTTTTATTATTTTGATTTTAATTGTTTCGCCTTCATCTGTTTTTTTTTTTAATTTTAATTTTTGTGTACGTAAGGATCCTGAAGACTTTAAAATTCGCGCGAACAGACGAAGTACATAAATATGTACTTGAATTGACGATTTTTTCAAAATAATGGGAAAATCCTTCACGACCTAGTTTATCCTTTCCTCAAATTGATTAAAAAGTATCGCATATGATTTTATTTTCCATTTTTTTTAATTTAAAGACAATATTAAAATACTTCACTGTATTCTAACCTTACGCGGGCGGTTTCAAAGACTAAAAGCAAAATTAGATAACAATTATTACATTCCCAAGAGAATTCAGAAAAAAATGCGAAATAACCGTTAGTGAGATAACCTGTGGCGAAACAATCGTATTGCAAATTAACAATTTTGCGAGAGAGTTAATGGCAAAACAAAAAGGGCGAAACAATTCTGGCGCGAAACAGGAAAAAAACAAAATAAACAAAAAACAAAACAAGTTTTGCGAAATAATTGAAAATCGAAGAGAGAAAAGCGAAATAACAAAATGCAAAACAAAAATGCCGAAACAATAGGTACCCACGGACAACATACTAATGAAACGACGACTAGGTATAGGTAACCAGGAAAGCTCATTTCAGGACAACTTACCTCAAGCACCTGGTAGTTGTTGTGCTGAGCTTAACTATCAAAACGTAAAATAAAGCTCACTGATGCAATTTTTTTCATGTTTTCCAGCTGTTAATACTCGATATATTTATAGGTACTGGTGTTGTTTTCAAAAAGTGACCCCACTGGAACGCCAAATGCTGTGCTCGGTTAAAATATATTTTTGGGGCTTTACTAATGGTATATTGGGTTTTAATCTGGAACACTTTATATAGCAAAAGTAGGTTACAATGAGCTAGAAGAGGTGCGTTTAAATTTAAGAATGGAATATGTCTAAGATGGTTGTATATAAGTTGTTTTTGTTGTTTTTACTTGCTCTACAAAATTATGATAGGAAATATAGGTAGGTACCTACATTAATTTATCGGTTTTGAAAATAAAGCTTTAAGATTTAACACACACACGGATTCATTTTGTTATTTTTTTTTATATCTTCTGAGGTTAGAGTCAAATATCTCGGTTACAAGATTATGAAATGACCAATGAACTCCGACAAGCGCATGGCATGACTTGCCTTTTTAACCTGGCGTTGCGTTGGAGAAAGCAATTCATGACTCTGGAACAAATACACTTGACTTGTAAATAAAAGACAAAATTAAATTAAATTAATGTTTAGTCAAATCAGAAAGTAACTCAAACTTAAGTTTATTTTTGTCACTGTTAGATAATATTTAAGAAAAATTATGTTAGATTTTTTTGTAATAAAGCCTAGTATACAGTTCTGCAAAAAAAAAAACTAATGTATTTCTTATGGGAGAGATTTTTGCCAAAAAAAATATTTTTTCATTTCACCACTGTCATCCGAGCTGTAAACCAAAATCGAAAAAAAAATTTATACTCACCTCGATTTTTTTTCACACAAAACAATGAGAAGCTCATTGTTTTGGCAGAAAAAAATTAAAATATTCGACATAAGTTTCACAGTGACAGCTAATTTATTTTTCAGAAATTTTTTCATGAAAAAAATTTTTTGTTTCTCCTCTTATTTTTTTTTTCATACAGAACTGTATACTAGGCTTAAAAAAAAAACCTTCTCTAACCGAAAACAAAGCATATCTTGATCTCCGCACGACCAAAAATGAACTCTACAGCTCCACACAAATCACGTTATGTAGGTATGTATACCTACCATAATTTGTTTTTAAATTCTCCCCTGATGGAATATTCAAGGTTGTGACTAAGCCGAAAAACTACGAACAGATTTTTGAATTATGATTTTGTTTAAAACAAACCGATTTATTTTATATGTACGTTGCCATCGTAGTCATGTTTTCTAAATCTGCATCCGCTGCCACGCAAAACTAAGTTTTCATCCCAACATCAGGAAAAAATAAACTTCTTTCGGCATGAAAAACTCTTCCTCTAGTGTTTTTGCACACTAGTGTTGCACTAAAGTGTTCCATCGTTTTAACAGTTTTCCAGAAATTGAATAGGGCAATCATTTGTGCAGGATATGCGGGTTTGCGAAATAAAACGAATTTATGACTTTTAAAGCAGAAACACAATGGCGCTTTAGGCAGTCGCGTCGTTGCGTTACGATGCACCCGCTTCACGTGTGCTTTGAATGACAGTTCTCCCTCCATCATCATCAAACAGATTTGCCACTTTACTCCTTTCGAAGTAGTCTACTTCGATTTTTGAAAAACTTTGAATATCTATTCCAACTTCGCACCATCAAGAATGTTTTGAAATCTACTTCACTCGATTTTACTTGATATTTCCAAAATCTGCTTCGATTAACTCATTGAGTAATTTTATGCCTACAGTTCTCTTATTTTCATCAGGAAAATATATAATCGATAAGTTTCTATCCTTATACACGAACAATAAGCGGACACACTTTACAAACACGAAATGTCAACCCATACATATACGCAAAGTATGAGTTACGTGATTGTATTAAAGTGTTTAATATTTTACGCCGTGCGCAACTTGGGTTGGAATGTTGGTTAAATTTAAGCACTAGTGTCATATTTTAGCTTGCTAGTTAAATTTTAACACATCATATCCGCCATGTAGTGTCAAAATTAAATCGAAAGTCAAGTTTGTATACACATTTTAATACAATTCACACACGGCTCTAATTGTAGATCTGTCTATGTATTCATGGTCAATATAAAATACACTATTTTAAAATCTTTTTCGCTTTTTCTCAATCTACTTCGCTTTATTCCCAAATTTACTTCGCTTCTATTTCTTTTTTTAAAGTGGTAACGCTGCTCCAAACAACAAATGAACAAACAGCTGTTGAGCTGTCAGACAAAGCAAAAGTTCAACCAAGTTGAACTTTTTTTTGACAGATGGTGGCTTCTTTACGTTTTCTTACGTTTGTCAAAAAAAGCGTACGTAGGAAAAGCGTCATTGTGTGAGGTTACACAGATTTCCTATAGCTGAACTTTTCGCAGTTGTCAAAATCGACGGCAAAGCGCCATTGTGTTTCTGCTTTAAAGCAGAAACACAATGGCGCTTTAGGCAGACGCGTCGTTGCGTTACGATGCACCCGCTTCACGTGTGCTTTTAATGACAGTTCTCCCTCCATCATCATCAAACAGATTTGCCACTTTACTCCTTTCGAAGTAGTCTACTTCGATTTTTGAAAAACTTTGAATATCTATTCCAACTTCGCACCATCAAGAATGTTTTGAAATCTACTTCACTCGATTTTACTTGATATTTCCAAAATCTGCTTCGATTAACTCATTGAGTAATTTTATGCCTACAGTTCTCTTATTTTCATCAGGAAAATATATAATCGATAAGTTTCTATCCTTATACACGAACAATAAGCGGACACACTTTACAAACACGAAATGTCAACCCATACATATACGCAAAGTATGAGTTACGTGATTGTATTAAAGTGTTTAATATTTTACGCCGTGCGCAACTTGGGTTGGAATGTTGGTTAAATTTAAGCACTAGTGTCATATTTTAGCTTGCTAGTTAAATTTTAACACATCATATCCGCCATGTAGTGTCAAAATTAAATCGAAAGTCAAGTTTGTATACACATTTTAACACAATTCACACACGGCTCTAATTGTAGATCTGTCTATGTATTCATGGTCAATATAAAATACACTATTTTAAAATCTTTTTCGCTTTTTCTCAATCTACTTCGCTTTATTCCCAAATTTACTTCGCTTCCATTTTTTTTTAAGTGGTAACGCTGCTCCAAACATCAAATGAACAAACAGCTGTTCAGCTGTCAGACAAAGCAAAAGTTCAACCAAGTTGAACTTTTTTTTGACAGATGGTGGCTTCTTTACGTTTTCTTACGTTTGTCAAAAAAAGTGTACGTAGGAAAAGCGTCATTGTGTGAGGTTACACAGATTTCCTATAGCTGAACTTTTCGCAGTTGTCAAAATCGACGGCAAAGCGTCATTGTGTTTCTGCTTTTAAACATATTCTCCCTGAAGGTCTACCTGAGTATGGCTATAGGTACCCGATATAATCGCATCAACAGCCAGAGTACTAAACACGAGGAAAAGTTTTTTCAAATAAAAAAATAGTAGAAAACTTCGAATAAAAACTTTTCCACCAATATAAGAGAAATTTATTTAGAAAACACTGAAGCAGTCAGTCCAGGTGCTATTGACGCCTTTTCGTCGACTCTGAATTTGTACAAGGGCTTTGAATTTTTGTGTTGTATTTTTTTTTAAATTGTACTTTGAGTGTGGAAAATATGTCCATCTGAAAATTTATGTTTTCTTTTTTTGTGTCTTTAATAATAATTCCCGATTTTTATTTTCTAAGGGTATCATTGCCAATAATGAAATTAATCTTGTAACAGATAAGGTTTCTTTGTTTTAATCAGTTCATAATCTTGGTTTCGTACATAAGTATATGTAAAGAAATTTGTGTAACGTCGAAGAGATTTTATCTTTGTTGTATTCCCGAACGGAAATAATCTCTATAGTTCAAATGCAAAGAGCCCTATGGGCTATGCCGCTCACAGGTCAGAGCAGAGGACCTGTGAAGAAGAAAACTGGGGTGGAATCATGTAAGGTGATTTCTGACTATCACATTTGTGACTATCAAATGTGACCACATTTTATTTTCCTTCTATGTAAGGTGATCACCAAAAATTATTCGAAGCTTGGCACCACTTTCCACAAAAAACGTTTGACGTTTCAATTTTGACATAAAAATCTTTGGTATGTATATGGCAAACAAGCAATCGATCGTAGCGCCAACTAGTTACAAGCTGAGATAGCTATTTTTTTTAAACAAGTGAAGTATGCACAAGTGAAAAATTGAAAGATAGCAAAAGGTAAGATATGGGTTATTTCTGCAACAATACTGTAATGTGCATACACGCTATTTGAATCACAAGGGCGAAACTGTGTTTGTACTTTAACAGTTATTGAGCAAAAGCTATATTTGTTTGTAGTAGTTTTATTGTGGGGGCCCCTCTTTTGTGGAGGCCCAGGGCAGTAGCCCCGTTTGCCCTCCCTTAAATCCGGCCATGCATAAGAGCATCGCGTTCCATATTTTCATAACTTTGTATTATTCTGTAGAAAACTTCTTTAGCTTGATTCGAATTTGATGGATTCAGTGATATTGTTTCTCCACACGCATTTCCCAGAGCTTTCCATTTCGACATCCACCAGTCCTCGTTTCTTAGCTCATAAAGTGCCATTCGTTTTGTCAGTCGGTCATCGTGATGGGATAAAACCTTTATAATGTAGTCTGCTTGTATAGGCTGTCCCAATAAGAGCGCACTTTTTAAAATTGGAATAATTTCTTTGTCATGCAAGTGGCAACTCAGAAATTTTACAGATGTCACCTCTGTTTGTTCCGATTACTTAAAATGGAACGCTTTTTGAAAGAACAACACGTTATAATGGTAAAAACTTATAACAAAAATGGGGAAAGTTACGCTTCGCAAACTTCACCAAATTTTCAGTCGAGAGAGTGTAACTAATATGTCAACCATTCGAAGAGTGGTCAAAAAATTTGAAAAAACTGAGTCAATTATGGATGATAAGAATCCTTTGCGTCAACGTACTGGTCGGTCTCTTGAAAACATTGCTGCTGTAAACGAGAGTGTTGTCTAAAATCCGAAAACATCAGTTCGACAGTGACTGTTAACGTTACAGGAACATGATAACGGACTTCTTGTGGCCTCAACTGGACGACATGAATCTGGACAACATGTGTATGGCGCAACTTGCCTTACTGCGCATGAAACAATCGAACACATTATTTCACGAAATTCTGATGTTAACTGGCCGCCAAGATCGTGCGATTTAACGCCGTGCGATTTTTTTCTTTGAGGTTTTGTGAAATCACGGGTTTATGCGAATAAACCCGAAACAATTCCTGAGCTCAAATCGGAAATCCAACGTGTTATCGGTGAGATACAGCCACATCTCCGTGCAAAAGTCATGTAAAATTTCATGAAAAGAGTAATGGCCTGTTATCGGAGCCGGGGGGTCATTTGCCGGATATTTTATTCCATACTTAATCGGAACATGTCTTCTTTTCTATACAATAAAAATATCACACCTTTGTCATAAAATACTTGGTTTTATTTGCAAATTAAAAAGTGTACTCTTATTGGGACACCCTATAGTTTAAGCGTGTTAGTAAATATTTTAGGAAGTCCTGTTTCCAGATACAAGGCATAGTTAGGTGTTTTTAGGGGTAAATTAAAAAGTTTCTTCAAAAATATTTTATTCCATACACTCAGAGAAAAAATCCCATAAAATCAATAGGAATACTATTGTAAGAATGGTTTTATACCATTAAAATTAGTCAATGCGATTTGTACCATTATTTCAATGGTTTTGATACCATAAAATTGATGGTACGTAAAATAATAGGTTCATACTATTAATTTAATAGTGAGATACCATTAATTATTTTCAAAATTCGAAGTTTGAACATTTTTCGAATATACACTTTAATGGTATACTGCCCATAATCTCGTAAAGGCCCTAACTACATTTTTCATACTTTTGAGTTATAGGGGAAAACACTAAATCACTTACCGCAACCTGAATATAGAATTTTAAAAAAATCAAAAAATATTTGTTTTAAAGCTAAGTGTGTGCTTTATTTTTACCAATTACCTGATTTTAAAAATCAAGACGTATGTAGAAAATAGCGTAGTTAGGGCTTTACGTATTTTAAAAGATATATTTAAAAAGCCCTATGTACACCATGTTGCAAGAAATTTGTATTTAAATTCTTTTGTTTTGAAAACAATGAATGAACAAAAAATCAAAAAAACATTAGATTTTGTTAACAATCATTTAAAAACAAAAAAAATGTTTTTTCACATTTTGTATTTATAACCAGAGTCTAACAACCCTGGTGACAAGAAAATTGTTCCAGAACATGTTGCTATTTTCAGGAAAAATTGGAAGACATTTGTTTCCAAAAACATTTTTGTATTGATAGGTGTGATTCTGGGCTGGAAGCGAACAAAATGATGATGGTTTAATAACCTGACTTTTTAAAAAGTTAAGTTAATCGATTCAGTAGTACAAATCACACCAAAAACATAAATGTAAAAAAAGAGCCAAGTTCTCCCGTACAAAAATTCTGCCTAACAAATCAGCCACGAAAAGTAATGAGATCTAAAAGAACGCCAAGTTCTAAGATTCAGCAAGTACTCGTAGGTGCATTGCAAATGTTTTAAGTGGACTTACATCGAATCAACTATTAGTTTTGAAAGTAACTTGTAAACTAATGTAAATTAGTTAATTTTTTTTACTTAGCAAGTTTTCCAAACTTTTTTAATAGTAGGTTACTAAGAGAAAACCCGCCAAGTAAAAAAAATTAACGCCCCCTGATTGAAAATTTTCAAATTTTCGATTTTTTCCTTTGTATGTACCACATGACCTACCACTGTGCCAAATTTCAAGTTTCTAGGGCAACGGGAAGTGCTTCATAATTTTGATGATCTGTCAGTGAGTGAGTCAGTGAGTCAGTGAGTCAGTGAGTCAGTCAGTTACGGTTTTCGTGATTTTCGGAACATTGTATCCTAGAAACTACTTATGCTAAATATCTGAAATTTACTGAGGTGCTTCTTCTTGACTAGCTTAACAAATGATGTGAGTTTGAAACTTTTGGCTTCTTTGGTATAGAAGTTAGAGGGGTGTGGAAAATGCCCTGAGTTGTTTCCTGTAAATAAGGGTGTAGTGCCAAAGTTGCTAGAGAACTTGGCTGGGCACTACCGTGCCCCTTGATCAAATGAAAACACTCAACGGACATGAAAAAATGAACTGGTTCATTGATTGAGGTGATAACTTGTAAGAATTGATTATTTTATCATTAAAAACAAAATTTAATTTTTAAAACCAGGCTTTTAAGAGAAAAACCGTTGAAAATTTAAAAACCGACTTGCAAGACACAATATCTGTGGTCTCAAGGAAAAACCGCAAAAGTCAATTTTCATCATTTTTCAATATTATATAAAATTCAACAATTTACGAAACATTGGAATAAATAGCGTGTGAAGAAATTAAACACTTTAGCTTTTTTCCTTGAAGAGAATCCTTGTTTTCATTGAATTAAGTTAAGTTCTGTTCTTCCTTTTGGTAATGGAGAATGTTGCTATATAAATCCGGAATTTAGCTGTTATTCCAAAAAAAATTGTCATTAGTTGTTGTTCCATAAGTAAAGAAGAAAAAAGGATAGTCTTAACTCTTAAGTCAACTTTAGATCAATTTTGATTGAATTTAGTTTTTTTTTTTCTTGAGGAGGATGTACAAAATTGACTGTAGTTGGTTAGTTTTTGGAAATTGTGGGTTCAATTTCAAGCAGAGTTAAAAAAAATCAAAATTGATTCGGACACTCTTAATTTAATGAAACCAAAATCTCAATTTTGCCTAAACTTGACTTTAACGGTTTTCCTCGTAGCCACAGATATATTTTTGATATTATGTATTGTTACTTTCAAAGGAGAAATAACACAAGAAAATTCATAAAATGCCCTAAGTGTCACATAGGGCTTTTCAAAAAAAATCTTGGGTCTATTTTCTGCATGCAGTAGTTTATAAAAAGCCCTATATGGTAATTAGGGTTTTTTTTTAAATTTTTGTCCTCATGATTTGTACTTAGGGCTTTTGAAAATTTGACTTTTCTGGCTTATTTTAAGATTCAGGCTCAAGAAATAAATATGAAAAAATCAGAGCAACTGCCCTTAGTCCAAATATGCAAAAAAATCAAAATCGAAAATTTTGTAGTTAGGGCCTTTACGAGATTATGGGCAGTATAATACTATTGAAATAATAGTATCGTACTTTTAATATGATTGTGTAATACTATCGATTTTATAGTATTGTACTATCGATAATATGGTATCGTACCTTTCATTCAATGGTACTGGACTATTTGATATTATGGTATCGCACTATAAATTTAATGGTATAATATTATCGATATTATAGTACTGAAGATACTGTTGTAATAATTTTTATATTGAGTGTTTCACTCAGCTGTTTCACCTATCATATTGATACGGTATTCATTTTGTTTGATTCATATTTGTATACATATAAATATTTTAAAAAATGTCTCCAAGTGTCCCAATCTGCCCCTCTGGGGGGGGCACTTTTGGACAGGCATGGGGCAGTTTTGGACAAGTCTTAAAAAAAGGCATTTAAGTTGTTTATATGTTTTTATTAAACAAAAATAAAGTAACTCGAAACATTTTATCAAATAAAAAATTAATTCTACAAAGGACTCTGAGTTTTTAAATTAACTTATCAGTCTCAAAATTATAGCACAGAAAATAACAGAAAAAAATCAATGTAATTCATAATTAACCGAATTAAAAACTTAAAAAAAAATCAAAATTCTCATCACCCAAGTTTGAATGCAGAAAAGTCATAATTGAACGTGAACATTCCAGCTGTGCGAGAAGTACTTCCTGCATCAGTTGGCATTGGAAGCTTGGATATAATATCAAGAACTGCAACTGACCACTTATCTTCTCTCTCTGGGAAAAAAAATTTGTGACATCCGGCCTTCTTTTTTAAGAATGAAACGTTAAAATGATTTTCATTTTTATCAAGAATTTTTGCGACAAAATGGGAAGAGAAGTTTTTGTTTTCCGAAGAACATTGAACTAAACAAAAATCTCCCGAATTTAGAGAAGATGATTCGAAACCGACCAAATTTTCTTCCTCGTATTCTTCGTCCTCTGCGTTTCCGAAATCAGAATCAGATTCAGCGTAGATGACTTCTTCATCAATGTTTTCTGAGCTGGAATCATTGGTCTTCTTCGTTGTTCGTTTTGGTTTGATTTTGTGCATCCGGTTTAATTTTAGTGCCGATTTTGTTAACCTTTTTTGTCTTTCTAGGAAAGCTGCTTCTATTTCATTTTTTTCTGGAGTTTCAGTTAGGATGCGTGACCTTCCTTTTTTCCTTCCTCGCGAGCCTTCTTTTCGTGGAGCAGCTTTTGGAAAAGGCTTCACCATTTCTGGAGACAAAATTTCTGCAACTTGACTTGATGTTGGTGTCTGCACCTGTTCAGGAGTTGTAACAGTGTTTCGAGGTGTCGATGGTTGAGACACTTCTGGGGAATTGAAGATCCTGTTAGTAACTTCACTGCAGTCGTAGTCTTCATCACTAAAAACATTTCGTGCAAAGGGAAAGATCCCTGTTGCTTTGAAACCTGACAATATGTTGTTTGGTGTGAATGAATTATTGTATGCCGGTGTCACTATTGAAGGTAGATCGTGAACAGTAATGGTCTTCCCTGGATTATTGAGTAGCCAATCATTTTGCGAAAGTGATAGCTTCTTTTTAAACGGTCCCATGACCGAAACATCTAACGGCTGTAACTTGTGAGTGCAGTGGGGTGGAAAAGTGAGCAAAACAATGCCATTTTCCCGGCAGAACTTGATAGCGTATATAGAACAATGGCTTTCATGGTTATCGAGAAGTAGAAGTATTGGATCATTCGTTGTAGACCTCGAATATTTTTGAAGGTGGTCAAGGACTTTCATAAATACCTGGCTTGTCATCCATCCGCTTGTGGGACTATTTGCTAGTCCTATCGAACCGTTTGGTGCTCCTTTAAGCATATGATCGTGGAATCTTGCTCTTGGAAATACAAAAACCGGCGGTACAGAGTTTCCAGCTGCATTAACAATCGCACACATTGTGATAAGCTGCCCTCTTTCTGCCGAGACAATTTGTCCAACTTGCCACACTGAGTAATGATTTTAGGAGCTTTTACAACTATCGTCACACCTGTTTCGTCCAAGTTAAAGATGCAGTCTGGTGTGAAAGGAGCTTTTGAAAGTGCTGTTTCTAAATTTTTTTGAAATGCTTCAACGTTATGTTTGTTAAAGCTAGTTGCTCGAGACAAACTAGTATTTTCGGGTTTTCGAAGTGAGAGATTTCGGTGTCTTTTCATAAAAGACTTCATCCAATCTATCCCTGCAACTTGGTTCTGTTCCCACAGCGGTGGGCACTTATTCAATGGCTTTGCATATTCATAAGCTAGACGTCTTGCTTGTGTATATGTCAGGCCATAGTTTATTTTAGAAGACTTTAAAAGGTAAACTTCTAACATACCTTCTTCTGCCTTAGTGAATACTTGGGCCACAGTATGTTTGGATGAGTATTCTTCACTTTTTAGAGCCTGATTCCGTTTTTTCAAAGTCAGTCTATACGATAACGTGCTTTTTGAAACTCCAAAAACTTGTGCAGCTTTCCTCAATGACATTGTGTTTTCCAACACAAGTTCCATGGCCTTGCACAAATCAGACTCATTTGGAGCGGATTTCCTTCTTTTTTGGTAATTTCTGACCATTTTTAAGAGATATATCTATAACATAGAACAAAACAGAATAATTTCAAACACATTAATGAAAATATTATTCACAAAAATGAAAAAGGGGCAGATTAGGACATGTCCAAAACTGCCCCTCGTGCATTGTCCAAAAGTGCCCCGAGAGAGAGAAAAAACTAAAAATTTAAAATTTTCTAGAGACATTATAAATTGTTAACTTTCTTTGTCGGATCACATCACAAAATAAATAAATATAACTTCAAAGCACTTTTCACTTGAAACTTGAACGAAATTTATGAAATAAATACTTACATCGTGGAGCAAACAAAATTACAACTCGCTTCCAGAAACACACTTTTGCTATGAAATTTTTTGTGTGTTGGTACCGTTACAATATTAAGCAGATGGTTGTTTATAATGGTGCTGCCACTTTATTATAATTTTTTGGATAGTAAAAAGTTTTTGTTTTAGTACTTTTTTTGAAGTTGTCCTAAACTGCCCCCGTCCTAAACTGCCCCCCTCTCCCCTATGCATAGTATTTATTTCTAGTATATAAATAGAAATTTTTATAATAATAAAATCATTCTGTATTCAGCAATCGAAGAATTTCATTATAATTGGGTAATCTGCTCAATATAAATAAACTTATTTATATTTCAATAGGTTATGGGCCCAGATTGCCAATAATTCAATAATATTGTTTGGAATTCTTCTTTCAAGAAACTTATTGGCGTTTTCTTTTGGTTTTTTGGTTGCAAGCTTTTTGGGGTAAACGTGGTAGACGCTTTAAGAGAAGACTGCAATGGGTAAGCCAAAGAAATTGGAAGGCCGTAAGAATTTCGATGAATGGAAGGTCGAGGCAAAGGCCTATCTTGCCACAAAGGGTCATTGGAAATGTTTCGACGGTACAGAAACAGATCCGGACAAAAAAATTTTGGCAATTCAAATGCTGAATTTGTTGTTGTCATCTGCGTTGTATACGTACACGGAAAAGTGTACAACAGCGAAGCAAGCATGGGACTCTATTTGCTCTGCATTCGAGGATACAGGCATTGGTCGTAGAGTGGATTTGCTTAAGCAGTTGGTAGGATTTCAGCAGTCAGATTTCCCTTCTATGGAGGATTATGTCCATAAAATGGTGCTAATGGTGACAAAGGTGAAAAAGGCTGGATTGGAAATTGGTGATGATGTGGTGGCAGCGCTTATGTTAGCAGGATGGTAATGGCAATCGAGAATTCAACACCAAAGCTGACAACTGATTTTGTCCAAAACCGCCTTCTTCAAGAAATTTCTTATAGCAACAAGGACAGTGCAGAGACTGCATTGTACGCTAAGAAGCGGTTCAATAAAAAACCGAAAAACTTTTCTCAAAAGTCTGTCAAATGTTACGTGTGTGACAAGGTTGGCCATTTTGCGAACAAGTGTCCAAACAGAAAGAACAAAGATGAGAAGGAGAAGCTATTCATATGTTCTTTCATCTCTCAATCAAGTTCATCGAAGGATTGGTATATCGATTCAGGGGCATCCGCGCACATGACAATGATTGGTGACAGTTTGGTAGATGTCCGTGAACCTATACAACGTAAGATCCTTGTAGGTAATAATTCTTATCTTGACGTCCAGCAAGCTGGGGATATAAAAATGTCAATTGGAACAAGTTCACGTCAAAAGCACAAAGTCAAAGTGAAAGATTTGTGCTTCATGTTCCAAATATTTGTGCAAATCTTATGTCTGTGAGTAAGATGGCTAAACATGGTAATACTTTGGTCTTCGATAAAGAGTGTTGTCGAATATATGATTCAACAAAGTCATTGATTGCGACTGCACCACTTGTTAACGATTTATATAAATTAAACTGTTCTATAGATCAAACAGCAACTGCGATGATGACCATCGACAAGAACATATGGCATCGTCGTTTGGGCCATACTTGTGATGCAAATCTAAGGAAGGTTCGGTCAGCAGTGATTGGAGTTGACCTTATGGAGAAAAGTGACGCTAATACTTGTGAAATTTGTATCAAGGGAAAGCAAACACGTGCATCTTTTGAGAAAAGAGACAACCGAGCGACAAGTGTACTAGAGTTAGTGCACAGCGATGTCGCATTCATGCCCACGCGTTCTTTCGGAGGTGCAAAATACTTTGTAACTTTCATTGATGACTACATGTCGAGATGACTACATGTCGAGATATGACGGACGAAACACCAGAGGAGAGGTGGACAAAGCGAAAACCTGATTTGTCGTTTGTCGATGCTAAGAGTATTCGGATGTAAGGCTATGGCGCATGTCCCTAAAGTTCAGAGCAGCAAATTGGCACCAAAGGCAATCGAGTGCATTTTTGTTGGATACAGCGAGCAAAGCAAAGCTTATCGGCTGTATGATAAAAAAGCCAAGAAAATAATACTAAGCAGAGATGTTACTTTCATCGAATCTATTGAAGAAGAAACAGACAAACAGTCAGATTCTACTCTAAATTCTAAACGTTCTTCTTCTTCTCTTAAGGCAGCTACTGAGGATGGTACGTGTGTAAGCGTTGATTATGAGAGCGATTCAAGCGAAGACAGTGAATCTGATGGTAATCTTAGTGATATAGACGATGAAGATTTAAGAGAACTTCCCATTTGTACCAGAAATGAATCGGGTGTTGGTGATTCGAGTGAGTCTGGTGTTGTTTTGAGTGAGGCTGCTGGGTGCGTGGACAAAAGCAACACCGCAATTGAAAACAGTTTCCCAAATGACGAATTCAGTGAGGCTGTAAAGAGTGTGAATTCATCCTACACTTCGGTTAACGAGGCTGATTTTGACGTTGCTCTCAGTGAGGTGTCAGTTGTTCCATGTCATATAGCAACCGAACTTAGTGAAAGCATGATATCACAACCTACAAACACTCGTGATGCTTTAAGTCTACATGCTATGCTGGCAGCTGCTATGAATGATGGCTGTGAACCCAAATCATTTCAAGCAGCAATGAGGAGTGAATTTGAATCGTTGATTTCCAATAACACTTGGGAGCTGTGCGAATTACCAGCTGGAAGGAAAGCAATTGATAACAGGTGGGTCTACAAGGTCAAGCGCAATGCCACTGGTTCTATAGAACGCTACAAAGCACGTCTTGTTATCAAAGGCTATAGCCAAGTTAAAGGTATTGATTACGATGAGACTTATTCCCCTGTGGCTCGATATTGTTCAATTCGTTTCCTGCTGGCTATTGCAGCAAAATATAAAATGATAATCCACCAAATGGACGCAGTGAGTGCTTTTCTACAAGGTGAACTATCAGAGGAGATTTATATGTGTCAACCAGAAGGTTTTAGCGATAAAACGGGAAAGGTTTGTCGTTTGAAGAAAGCACTTTACGGATTGAAGCAATCGAGCCGAGTATGGAATGCAAAGTTAAATGACGTACTGGTTAGTGCATTAAATTTCAAGCGATCTTCGATTGACCAGTGCATATATTTTAAACACTCAACCAAGAATATAATCATTTTAGCTGTGTGGGTGGACGACATCATGATATTTTCGAGCAATGCAATGATGTGTACAAAGCTCAAAAATGAATTATCAACTCATTTTAAAATGAAGGATCTAGGAGAAGCGAAATGGTTATTGGGTATGAACATCACTAGATATCCGGATGGCTCTCTTTCGATCGATCAGCGCCACTACATATCAACATTTATCAAAAGATTCAACATGGAAGATTGTCATCCAGTCAACACACCATTGGATCCCAAACAGAAATTATCAGAGGACTTTTGCCCAAAAACAGATGCCGAAAGGCGTGAAATGAGGAATATTCCTTATCAAGAGGCGATTGGATGCATGATGTATGCTGCACAGATAAGTCGACCGGACATTTGCCATGCAGTTGGTGTTCTTAGCAGGTACAACAATAATTATGGTCGTGGACATTGGGCAGCGGTGAAGAGAGTTCTACGATACCTATTTGAAAGGGACTATTGACTTTAAATTAATGTTCAATTCTGATTCAAAGGGTGAAATATTTGGTTATTGTGACGCCGATTGGGCTTCTGATCTGGATAAACGACGTTCAACAACTGGCTACATATTTCTAGCACAAGGTGGAGCAATTTCTTGGACTTCTCGCCGTCAGCCAACTATCGCTCTATCTTCTACCGAGGCGGAGTTTATGTCTATGGTTGCAGCTATTCAAGAGGCACTTTGGCTGAAGCGTTTCGAAACCGAAATATTTTTGGGAGCATCGAAAACAATTCTTTTGTATTGTGACAATCAAGGTGCAATTAGTTTGGCGAAAAATAGAAACTATCATGCACGTACAAAACACATAAATGTCAGAAAATACTTTATTCAAGAACACTTATACCAAGACGTAAAAGACGAAATTAAACTAAATTTACAGTACAAGTCAACAAAAGAAATGGTTGCAGACATATTGACGAAGGCAGTCGATCATATTAAACTCAAGCAATTTATTCCACAATTTGGACTTTATGTATAGTTAATAATGTTTGTTGTTTTTTGATTTGTTTAATAATTTGTTCATGAAACACTAGTGAGGCTGTTGTAATAATTTTTATATTGAGTGTTTCACTCAGCTGTTTCACTCAGCTACTAGTATGTAATCATAGTATGCATAGTATTTATTTCTAGTATATATAAATAGAAATTTTTATAATAATAAAATCATTCTGTATTCAGCAATCGAAGAGTTTCATTCCAATTGGGTAATCTGCTCAATATAAATAAACTTATTTATATTTCAATAGATACTATTGATATTATAGTAGGTATCGTACTATTAATATGATGATACATTACCATTAATAGTATACAGTATTATTATTTTAAGAATACAATACTATAACTTATTTATGTTGGACTAATCTTGCAATTATAATTTAATAGTACATTCAAATAGTACATTCATAAACAATCAAAATTCAATTTTCCGCGTATGTAGAGAGCTTACCACATGCCAAACTTATCCACAATCTGTTCAAAAGAGAGAGAGAGAGAGAGAGAGAAAGATCCTAATAAACATAAAAACAGCAACATATTCAATTTTGTTAAATCAAAATTTATTGCAGCAAAATTGTTCAATTTACATTTGTTTAAAGATTGCTTTTAGATATATCTACTTAAACTAAACTTAAAATTAGTTACTCTTTTTTAACATTTCTGTTTTGTTACAATGATAACAATTTAATGTGTTATTTAATGTGCACTTTGAATAAAAAAAAAGAGAAATGTGTTCACTCTTTAAATCCAAATTTACACTTCAAAATTTACTTATATTTTACACAATTTTTTTTATAGTAAATACCTAAATTTGCTGTTGTTTAATTCAACGTAACACTTTAATTTATATTGATCACTTGCACACTATTTTTCCCTTGAAATATTAATTTATGACAGCACTCACGGACTTATACGGAACGAATGACAAAGTTCTTACTTTATACGAACTATAGAATTTTGACACACTATATTAGATAATACTATTAAATCAAAAGTACATACTATTAATGTCAATGGTGTTGTCCTATCAAAACATATAAGATCTAATAGAATACACCATCAAACATTTTTTTTCGAATTTCGACAAATTTAATAAGATGGTGTATTAAAACAATAGTATAAACCTTTAATGTCAATGGTCCTTGTCCTTTAAAAACATGTAGGCTCTAATAGGATCCACCATTAAACATTTTTTTTTTCGAATTTCGACAACGTTAATAAGATGGCACTATTAAAAAAATGGTGTATACAATTTATTCAAGTAATACTGTACCATGATATAAATAGTATGTACCATAACCATTAATAGTAAAATACTATAAAATCAATAGCATTTGCTATTAAATCAATAGTATCTGTCCCATAAGTATTTATAGTTTTAAAACTATTAAAACAGTGGTACAAAACTATATTGAAAATACTATTGAAACACGTTTTTTTATATTAATGGTGGTCCCATTACCAGCTCATGGGATTTTTTTCTCTGAGTGTACTTAATCGGAACATGTCTTCTTTACTATACAATAAAAATATCACACCTTTGTCATAAAATACTTGGTTTTATTTGTAAATTAAAAAGTGCACTCTTATTGGGACACCCTATAGTTTAAGCGTGTTAGTAAATATTTCTGTGGTCACAATCCATAACCGCTTAAGTCGAGTTAGGTCGTAAATGACTTATTGATGTAGCCGTGTTAAGAAAATTAAACTCTATCGTCAATCAAAATTTTAGATCTGTATCTTTTCTTAAACGAAAGTTATAAACAAAAAACCTAACAGCTTAAGTCAGTTTTTTAAAAATGTCATAAGCCAAAAAGACTTAACTTGAAAAATATATGATTTTTCATAACGGCGGTTTCATAACTTAAGTTAAGTTTTTTAAGTATAAATATTTAGATTTGCCATAAAAACCTATCTCAAGATAAACTACTATGATCTAGATAAAAAAAAAAAAAATTGCCATAAAATCATAAGTTGAGTTAGGAAAGTTTTTGTCTTCCCATATTTAAAAATTGTATTTTTTTCTATTTCTTAACTCAAGTAAGGCTGTTATTCCCCAATGCAAAATAAAAAAATAATTTTCCTAACTTGAGTTAGGCTGTTATGGAAAATTAAATTTTAGATTTTTAGTGCACCTAACTTAAGATAGGTTGTTATGGCATCCTCCATTCTAGTAATTTCAAAATAATACCTCGAGTTAGGCTGTTATTCCGTATTTGAATTTGAAAAATCGCGAATCTAAGTAGACATAGGTTTTTTTGTCTCGAATAAATTAAATTCAAAATCGTGGGGAGATGAGTCATAACTTGATTTAGGCTTGTTGTGACCGGTCGCATCCAAACAAAACAAATAGTGAAACATTTAAAAGTGATGGGATTTTACATTCCACCACCACTAATCGCTACTAAAATTCGATACTTTTTGGGTTCAATGTAATTTTCACTCAGTTGCTTTCTTAGCCCAAAGTAACAGCGATTAGCAAGAGTAATTCTTCGTCTTATCTCAGCGCTGTTCTTATTGCCCGTGTTGATAGCGGAGCCTAGGTAGACAAACTCCTTAACTACCTCGAAGTTGTATGCGTCTATTGTGACGTTCTGTCCGAGCCGTCGATGTTGGGTGTCCATACTCGAAGACAGCATGTACTTCGTTTTTCCCTCATTTACCGCTAAACCCATTTTTGCCGCTTCTGTCTCAATTCTCACAAAGGCGCCATTGACATCACGCTGTGTTCTTCCCATTATATCAATATCGTCGGCGTACGCGAGAAGTTGAACAGATTTATAGAAGATAGTGCCTCTAGTGTTGACGGTGGAGTTTTGGATTATCTTCTCAAGAACGATGTTAAAGAAATCGCACGACAGTGCATCGCCTTGTCTGAATCCTTTTTTGACGTCGAATGATTCCAAAAGCTCATTGCCAACCTTGATAGAGCAGCGTGAGTTCTCCATCGTCATTTTGCACAAGCGAACGAGCTTGGCAGGGATGCCAAAACTAGACATGGCTTTATACAGTTCGTCTCTGTAGATGCTGTCATACGCGGCCTTAAAATCAATGAAGAGGTGGTGGGTATCGATTTGGAGTTCATAGGTTTTTTCCAGGATCTGCCGCAACGTGAAAATTTGGTCGATGGTAGACTTTCCTGGCCTGAAGCCACATTGATAAGGACCAATCAGATTGTTGACTAAAGGCTTCAGACGTTCACATATTACGGCAGAGAGGATCTTGTAGGCGATATTAAGCAGACTGATTCCTCTGTAGTTGGCGCAGTTTAGAGGATCTCCCTTTTTCAGGATCGGGCAAACAATGCTGAGGTTCCATTCATCGGGCATGCATTCCTCCGACCATATCTTACAGATGATTTGGTGCATGCTCCTATCTAGATCGTCGCCTGCTGCTTTGAACAGCTCGGCGGCTAGACCATCTGCTCCAGCGGCTTTGTTGGATTTCAGCCGTGATATTGCTTTTTTCACTTCTTCTAGGTCGGGTTCACGGAATTGTTGGCTGTCATCGTGTATGAGAAAAGGCTCCTGTCAGTGTCTTACGGCGGGGTTCTGTTCGTCGTCGCCGTTATGCAGTCTAGAGAAGTGGTCTTTCCAAATCCCCAGCACTGACTGCGGTTCTACTATGATGTTCCCTTGTTGATCTCTGCAGGCATCGGTTCTTGTTCGATGACCTTGAGCCAGCTGTTTTACCTTCCGAAAAAACCTCCGAACTTCATTCCTGCTGTTAGCTCTCTCAACATCTTCGATCTGACGCTTCTCATGCTCTCTCTTTTTTCTCCTGAGAAGCCGGCGTTCTTCTCTCCTCTTTTGCTCGTAGAGCTCACGAGCAGCTCTTGTCCTTCTTTGCAGCGCCGCTTTGTATGCCTCCTGCTTGGCTGTATGGGCCTGCCTGCATTCTTCGTCAAACCAGGAATTTCTTTTTGGTGGCTGTGTGAAACCCAGCACATTAGAGGCGGCATCTCTAACTGCATTTTGGCAATGTTGCCACTGGTCTTCGATACTTGATGTTGGCGGCATAGGACTCCTTAAGAGGTTACTTGACACTCGATCAGAGAAGGATCTGGCGATCTCTTGCAATTGTAGCCGTCCGACGTCGAATTTTCTTGCAGCATTTCTTTGTTTTGGCCGTTGTCGGGATATTCGTAGCACTGCCTTGGCTACAACGAGGTAGTGGTCCGAGTCGATGTTGGCTCCTCGAAAAGCTCGAACATCTTTAATGCTGGAAAAGTGCCTCCCGTCGATCGCAATGTGATCAATCTGGTTGACGGTTGATTGATCAGGAGATCTCCATGTACCTTTATGGATGTTGAGATGTGGGAACCAGGTGCTTGCTACCACAACATTTCGCCCCGCAGCAAAATCGATCAGCCTGAATCCGTTGTCGGAAGTGGTGTCGTGCAGGCTGTGCTTTCCGACTGTTCTTCCAAAGATGCCTTCTTTTCCCAGCTTTGCGTTAAAATCGCCGAGGACAATTTTCATGTCATAGCTGGGACATTGCTCATATGTTTTGTCGAGGAGCTCGTAGAATTCGTCTTTGGTGTCGTCCTTTTTCTCTTCTGTGGGGGCATGCGCGCATATTTAGCTAATGTTGCCGAATTTAGCCTTGATTTGGATTGTCGTGATGCGTTCGCTTACGCATTTGAAGCTCAAGACTTTTTGCCTGAGTCTGCTTCCCACGACGAATCCGCATTCAAATAGTCGCTGCTTTTTCTCCCGGTAGCAATCCCCATAGTAGATGTCGCAGTTTTTCATCTTCTTTTCGCCCGGTCCAACCCATCGTATTTCCTGGATAGCGGTAATATCTGCTTTGTAGCAGTTGAGGGTCTCCGCTAGTTGTTCGGCAGCACGCGGTCCATTAAGGGACCTAACATTCTACGTGCATATCCGAAATTCGTTATCCTTTATATGTCCCTCATCGTTTCGGAGGCCTGTTGTTGCTTCGCAACTAGATTTTTTTCTATGTAGTCGGGAAGTCACCCCGACGTACAACGTAGTTCGACCTAACTGGAACTGAGGACGCCACCGTTGATTCCAAAAAGAAATTCATCCCCTGGAAGTGCCTTGGTGGGAACACTCCTGCGTTGTGGGGTAATTAGTAGTAACAGCCTACTCCGCTTCGACCTGTTGACCATGGGAGGCCCTGCTGCGAAACCAAGTTTCGCGATCGCATAGCTCTAAGCATCGCAGTAGTAGTTACCGTAAGCCGCTCCGCCACGTAAAGGCTTACCCAAAAATAAAAAAAATTAAACTGAAGAAAAAATAATAAATTATTTCTTCTTCAGTTTTATTTTTTTGTCGTTTTTTTCAATTATAATACATATGTACGTAGCTAAAATGTTTTTTTCATATTATGTACATACATTTTTGACCTTTGTTTTTTGAAAGATTGATTGGACATCACAAAGAATGGTGGAAGAAATGAAAAAAAGGCTCAATTGTTTAAATACTTGGATAACGTGTTGTTAATAAAAAATAAATAAATAAAACAATTTAACCTTTATTTTAAATGCATTGACTGTATCTTAAAATCATGGTGTTCATTGTTTAAAACACTGGTTTAAAAAAGCTTAACTCGGCATAAACTCTTTTATCGCGACATTTCACTGAAGGCAAAACGGCCTAACTGCATATAGACAGATAAATAATTAAACTTTAAAGTACCATAACAGCCTAACTCAATTTAAGAAATTTGTTTGAAAAAAATATTTATAGCAAAACAACTTAACTGCAGATATGCAATTTTTTTTTTAATTCGCAATAAGCCATAAGAGCTTAAGTGTTATTTTCTTAAATAACTCTTAAAAAAAAATCGAATAGTTATTTACTCTTCACACAGGATAAAAGAGTACCCCTTCTATTTTTTGCATTCAAAAAACCAAAATATAACAAGTTTCCTAATCCCAGTGAATTTTTGAAACTTTAAACTGCTCTCCTGAAAAGTATGAAAAATAGACTTAAGCGGTTATGGCTTGTGGCCACAGATTTTAGGAAGTCCTGTTTCCAGATAAAAGGCATAGTTAGGTGTTTTTAGGGGTAAATTAAAAAGTTTCTTCAAAAAACAACTGTGAAACTTTTCTATCTCCTCGTATTCGTTGATTCCCCATACCTGGGTAGCATAGCAAAGCGAACTTTTTATAACAGTATCAAATATCTTGTATTTCGCAGATAATACTATTCGCTGGTTTGAAAATATGTTTCTCCAGTTTAGATTTAACAAACTTTGTGAAGTCTTTGCTTTGATACTAACGTGATTTTTAAAATCTATTGTTTTATTAAAAAACACTCCCAGGTACTTGTGTTCATTAGTTATCTGCAAAGGGATTCCATTAAAGTGCCAATTGTATGCAATGTGGTTACGTGCAGATCTCGAGAAAACCATTATTTTTGATTTATCTACATTAATGACAAGTCTCCATTTATCACAATAATCGACTAGGCGATTTATCATTAGTTGGAGATTTTCTGGAGACTCAGAAAGTAATACCAGGTCATCAGCATATAGGAGAACATTTACTTTCAAGTCAGCAATGTGGATACCTCCAGGTAAATGAGCTTCTACATCATTAATAAAAAGCGAAAATAGGAGAGCGCTTAAAAGGCATCCTTGTTTCACACCAGAGTCTGTTTCAAACCATTCCGAGTACGTCGAATCATCCCAGACAGCTGCTTTTGATTCAGAATACATTTCCCTTACAACTCGGATGAACTTTGAAGATATACCTAGCTGGGAAAGTTTGTAGAAAAGGGCATTCCGATTCACCAGGTCAAAAGCAGACTTAAAGTCAACGAAAAATGCGTAAACTTTCTTATTCCGTGCTTGAAATGCTCTAACGATGGAAGTCAGCGCAAATATATGGTCGACGGTGGAAATTTTTTTTCTGAAACACATGAGCCCTCTAAGTTTTCCTCTTTGTTTACCAAGACAGACTTTAAATTAAATACGGAAAAGAGAGAGAAAGAAATCAACGAAAATTAAGCAGCAGTATCTTATTTCCAGATACTCCAATAAATATGTGTGAACTGGGAATAAATCAAATAAACACAAGAAGAAATAAATAAATAAACAAAATAAATAGTACTGAATATCAAGGATACCGGCCAACAATCTAGCACGAACGGAGCAGTAAAACGCACACTCCGAACTGATTCCCCAGAGGATCACCCCTATCTATTCAATACTACTTACAGAATAAATACACACGGAGCAGGAGACCGCACATCTCCGTGTGATAGTGGATAAGCGGCAACTCTCGACAAATCCACCAAAGAGATAAATTCGATCAACCAACCCACCGACAGTTAGCGAGAAGGGATACACGCCGACAACTCGAACCGATACCTCGGTGGTTGATTTAACAAACTATCCCACTGGCCATAACACACAACTCGAAAGAATACTCCAGTGTATGATTTTGGGAAAAATATTTGACAACAACAATCCACACAAATAACAAAACAATAAACGACACATTCTAACGGGATTTGACTTTCTCTGGCTTTTCCGTTGTAGAAGATTTCTTAAAGATATGTGGACTACAACAAGGCACATACAAAACAAACAACAACAAAATAATAATAAATAAGACCTATCGCCATCGCGGCGGCGCGCACACGATGGTTTCAGATAGAGTCGGAAAGGGAAAAAAAAGGTTGAAACAAAAAGAAACTAGAGATAGAAACTCAGTGATATTTAATATTATAAAAATTATAATATTACTCACATTACTTATTGTTGCTTCTACACTTAAAATTATAACCCAACACCGTTCAAAGTTCACAATCTACTGAATGCAAATCGTTTCTCGCTGATCGTCAGCCTCTTGTCCTCAGTGAAGTTTCTCATTCATGTTCTCTTCACAGGATCTCCTTGTCTCACGGTGTCTATCATTATACAGGAAAACAATCGCGAGAAAAAGGAGACATGGTGTTGTGTCAAGATATACAGAATATATCTGTATATCTTGGTGTTGTGTTATGATGAAAACGAACAGCAGTTTTACCAGTGTATTTTCGCAGAGCATGAGTTCGTCAATAGAAAAGGAAAACAATATTACAAAATAGAATAAAAAGGGCCAACTACGTCATCGAATAGTTATGGATAGAGAAAAAAAAATATCTACTTTGAGAAGGAGAAAAGATAGAAGAGGAATAAATAAAATTATTATTTGCTTATTCTTACAGAAGTGGCTCGCCAGATCATCAGCAGATACACTGGACCCTATTTGAAATGTTGACCCATTTATTTCTCTTGTCACCTTCCAAAATTCTTTCGGATCTCTTGATTGACCAAGTACCTACATAAGCTTGATGGTTTTCAAACTCGGTTTTCTTTTGGAAGCAAATATATTTGTATTGTTTATTGGCTTCTATGTACCAGTTTTTCAAATTTTCACAGTTAAAATTCCGGAATGCATTCAAAAGTTTGAAGGACTTTTTCCTCGTATTTTTTTTTTTAAATTCCGGTACTTTAATTCTAAAATCAGTTGGTGCTGAGCAGTGCACACTGCACAGTAATTTGTTCAACACATACCATACATGCCGTTTTTTCCACATTTTCCACAGATTCTTCGCTGCTATTGGTCACAGCTTAATATTAAGTAGCCTAAAGCTTAAGTCGATTAATGGACCATCCAACACAAAAAGAATTATACAATTCGAACCAGTAGTTCCTGAGATTACTGCGTTCAAACGAACAAACTCTTCAGCTTTATATATTAGTATAGATAAAGATTGTATTGTATTGATTGTTTGCCCTTTTTTTCCACATTTTCCACAAATTCTTCGCTCCTATTGGTCGCAGCTTAATGTTATATAGCTTCAAGCCTTCCTTGATAAATGGACCATTCAACATTATAAAAATTGTTCATTTTTATTAAGCAGTTCCTGAGATAAGCGCGTTAAAACGCAGGAAAATTAATATTTTTTGCCGTTTTTTCCACATTTTGAACAGATTCTTCGCTGCTATTGGTCACAGCTTAATGTTAAGTAGCCCTTAAGTTTAAGTCGATTAATGGACCATCCAACACAAAAAGAATTATACCATTCGAACCAGTAGTTCCTGAGATTACTGCGTTCAAACGAACAAACTCTTCAGCTTTATATATTAGTATAGATATGTTGAAAATATAGCAATAAGACTAGACCCACTCCACAACTTTCTAAGAAAAGGACGAGAGTTTATTGGGACAAATGAATGCCAAAAATCGTTTGACGAAATGAAAACTTTATTATGCTCTAACACGGTACTTACAATTTATGACCCGAATTTGCCTATTTACATTTACACCGATGCGAGTTTGCAAGGAATAGGAGCTGTACTCAAACAACCACAAAACAATAAAGAAGAAAAACCTGTTGCATATTTCTCAAAAAAAATTAAATGAAGTACAAAAGAGAAAAAAAGCTATTTACCTGGAATGTCTTGCAATTAAAGAATCTGTGAAATACTGGCAGCATTTACTAATAGGAAAAAAATTCACCGTATTTTCTGATCACAAGCCCCTAGAGAACATGAATATAAAATCAAGAACTGATGAGGATCTAGGAGATTTAACATATTACTTATCGCAATATGATTTTGATGTCAAATATTCTCCAGGAAAATTAAACTTGGAAGCTTTAAGCAGAAATCCAGTTTTAGAACCCAATGAAAACAAAGATGAACATTTGAAAGTAGTAAATCTAATCAAGTTGGAAGACATATTTAAAGACCAAGAAAATAATGAACAAATAAAAAACAAGAAAAACAATCTAGTATCTAAATGCAACATCTACTATAAAAAAGTAAAAAAAAAGAAGGAAAAAATCATATTATCAGAACACTTCAGTATAAAATTAATGAAAGATGTAGGGGTAACCGGGGATAGTTGGCCTCAGGGGTAAGTAGACTAACTGCCAATAACTTCTGTTCGATCAACAACCGTTGTCGAATTCAAATCAATCAGCACATTCCTCCACCCAGAGTAAACGACACATTTTACTGCCATCCCATTGACCTCACACCAACCACTCGCTGCTTCTCTGATATCATGCTGATATCAGATAGATACACAGCGCACACGATCGGAGCCAATATAGCGGGTGCTATATGATCAATGGTGTGCGATGGATTCCTAGTGGTCAACAACATTCTTGATACTCATGTGTCGTCTACAATGTGCCATGAGATATCTACGGTCGCCGTTGCTGCCCTATATTTATCTTGGATAAATAAACAGTCGTGGTGAGGTTCAAGTGTACTTCTTGGAAACACTTGAACGGAACGTTATACTATGCAGCTAACACTCCCACGACTCTTGGCAGCTATCGCTGGCGTCGGCACTTTGTTGATGGTGTGATTGATTGATTGATTGATTGATTTTTATTTTTTTCATTTGAAAAATGTTTACAAAATATTTGTGCTACCCACGAAGCTTCTTGCTTGTCTGTGGGAGGTTGAATTTTCAAAAAATTGAATTGATTGGTTCTGAGTAAGAAATTTTAACATTAATTAACATAACATGATTACAAAGATTTAAACTTAACATATAAGCAAATTCATTTTTTTTTGTTTTTTTGTACAATAATAAAAAATTTGAGAATTTTATTCATTCAAAAAGAAGAGTTTGATACTTTTTTTGCGTTTTTTTAAGTTTTGGATATTTTTAAGATCTGATTCAAGTTGGTTCAAAATTGAAGGTATAACATAGTTAAGTTGTCGCTTTCCATAGTTGTTGTATGTCATCGGAATTTCAAGTTGGCCTTGCGCTCGTCTTCGGGTGTTTAAGTTGTGTGAAATAGGTTGCTGGAATCGTAAATCATCATAATATTCTAAAACTGCAGTCATCTTAAATATATTTTCAACACTCAGAAACTTGAACTGTAAACGGTTCTTATCAATTTTTTTGACAATCCTCTGTTGTAGATGAACAAGCTTATCTATATGCGTTTTGGATGCATTTCCCCATGCCAGCACTCCATACCTTAATCTTGATTCAACCAGCGAAAAATAGACTTGTTTTTGACATTCAACTGTAGAGTATTTTTCAAGGTAGAAAAGAGCAAACATAGCACTTCTCATGCTCTGGCGTACACTGTTTATCTGTTCGGTCCATAGAAAGTGTTCATCAATTGTGACGCCTAGGTATTTAATAGATTTGACTACCTCAATTGCATCACTTTTTTGCGAAGTAGGACATTTCACGTTTTGAAAAAAGATACTTATTTCTTCTGCTTGTTTGTTAGGTGCACGGATATGCATCAGCTTCGTTTTGGTAGCATTGATGACCAATCCAAAATCATGACACCATCGAGATAGTTCATCAAACTCCTGTTGCATAATGGAAATGGCGGTTTCAAGACTCCTGTGCCTAACTACGATTGCTATATCATCAGCGTATGCAAAGACAGTGCTGTTCTGGAAAACTCGGAGGAGCGCGTTCGTAAAAAGAATGAATATAATCGGACCAAGTTTCGACCCCTGTGGTATACCATGAGAGCAGCTTCTTTCTTCACTGTATACATTTCCAACTTTTACTCTTAGTGTTCTTTCGACGAGATAGTTTTTCATCCAATTCCAAAACGTTCCTCTTATACCAAGATTGTAAAGCACATCAAGAAGCTTATCATGGCTCAATGTATCAAATGCTTTGCTGAAGTCCACAAACATTACCAATACATGATGATTTTTGTTGAGACTCGTGTTAATAACATTACAAAATTCCCCTAGCAGTCGTCCTGTGCTCTTTCCTTTCTGAAAGCCATATTGATTGACTTGTAGCAGTCGGTGTTTCGCAACAAATTTGTTCAATCGTCTAACAAAAATTTCTTCGAGGCATTTTTCAACAACGGGCAGGATGGAAATGGGCCTATAGTTTTGAATATCACTTTTTTTAAGCAAGTGCTTATTTGTTGGTGTAAGATGGTTATTTACAAAAACAACGGGTTCATTTTCGTTCTGTTTCTCTCTACGCATTTTTTTTGCACATTGGACAAATTTTTGTTTGCTTAAATAGCTTGAAAAAGAGACGATGATAGCAGATTTCTGTGGGTTTTTTGCTCGCGTTCTGTAAATGTCTGAGACTTCGTGTGGGTGAATAGTGCAGTTCATGGTCTCTCCCAACTCTTGCACGATTTCGATTAGGTTTTCGTTTGCTGTTGGTTTTATGTTTTTGATTTCAACGTTAGTTTTAAGTAGTTGTTGTTCAAGTGTGTTTACTTTTGTTTCCATTTTATGTATGATTTCATCTTTTTTAAAATTGTTTTCTTTTAGTTCTTTGATCTCAGCTGATAATTGTTTAATAAGTTCGTTATTTTGTGCTATTGTTTTATTACATTCTTCGTATTTGTCTGCAACAAAAACACAGCTCAACTTTACTTCAGTCATTTCCTTCTTCAAGTCCCTCATCTCTTGCAACATTTGTGCATTGAAGTTACCCTCTTCGTCCTTCCTGTTGTTGGCTTCAGGGCTAGAAGTGCTTCTTGTTCGTTTTGGAGGTGGTTGGGTTGGCGGCGCTTGTACTGGCGATTTTAAATTTTTCGATGGATTTGTAATAATGTCTTTTCTACATGATTGGCATCTCCATTCTTTTTTTTTATTCAAAGACATTGTTCTATACGATCTCTCAGATATAGTGGTGCATTGAAAGTGCAACTTACCATCACATCTGAAGCAGGTAACAAAATCACCGTCCGGCGGGAGATCGGATAAACATTCGCTGCATAGGCCCATGATAACAAAGGAACAAAAGAGTGACAAGTAAAGGTTTTTTTTCAGTTTATACGCAAACAATTTTGTATGGCAAAATATAAAGTTCTTTCTTTATTTAAGTTAAAGAAATGTCACTTTTGATTTTAAAGGTGTCACTGTTCAAATAAATTTGTAACACTGATTTTTAAATGTTAATGATGATTTAAGTTCAATAAATCCACTTTTTAATTATTAACTGGGATTTAAATGTTAATGATGATTTAAGTTCAATAAATCCACTTTTTAATTATTAACTGGGAGCTCTCTTATAAACAAGACCAATCAACTCAGCGCGCTCTCGAGCAATGATATCGAATCGTTGGATATCGAAGGCATGGGCCTGGTACCAACTGTTGGACTCCATGCATCTGTGGGAACTATGGTGACGCTGACTCAGCAGCTATGGAGCGTGATTGGTTAGCCACTTGGTGGCTTCGACGATGGATAGTCAGTTCATTTTTGTCCTCCCAACTCAGACGTTCTAATTCTTGAATCTAGTTATTATTTTTGTGTGACCACAATTTGCTTGAAGTGTTAATCATTGAAGATTGAATAAAAAAGACCTTTTGTGTGACCACAATCTTATTTTCGAGTTTATTTTCTTGACAGATCTATTTCCTCCCCTGACAGTTAAAAATTACGGAAGACTTACTTCCCGAACATTTGGTGCCTCCTGTGAGGATTTGAATTTGATAAGTTAATGTGGTGTTTTTGCTATCTCATCGAGATTTTCGCATTATCTTGTGTGGCATTACTTTGGGCTATCGCGGCTGTTATTGTGCGTAATATTTTCGAGTTTTTGTTGTGAATAATAAGTGAAATTGCAATGGCTTACCTCGCTCAACGATCGGCGGCATGCACGACCATCAAGCGGATGTTCACAAGCCTGACGGCTGGGAATGTCCTGTCGGACTGGGACATGGTCCGGACGCAGTTGATGAGTCCTTGAGGTCCCTGAGAGTCATGGACCAGGCCGTAGACTCATGGGACACCTTAACGGTGCATATTGTGCTCACGAAACTCCCCAAGGCGACCCAGCAGGCATGGAACATGTACTGCCATCCCCGGGAGATACCCTCATTGACCAAGCTGCTGCAGTTTGTTGAACAGCGGGGACACAGCCTGGGAGCAGAGATGATGCGACAGCCGTTCTGTAACCAGCCGGAGATGAATCCGACTTCCTCGCGCCAGGCGTCGAAACCAAGCAGGGTCAGTCGGAGACATGCCATGGCAGCGTCTTCAGGTACTAGTTGTATGTGTTGCGGTGGTAACCATCGCATTTCGAAATGCAAGGACTTCTCCAGCTGGGACCGGAATACGCGCTTCAAGTTTGTTTGAGCCGAAAACCGATGCTTCAACTACCTGATGCCTGACCACCGTGTAGAGAAGTGCCCCAGCAATGTATCCTGTAAGTACTGTAACAAGCGTCATCACTCACTTCTGTGCGAGAGGAGCACTAAACCGACGCCGACTCAGCCAGTGGTCCCATTCGAGAACCGCAATCATGGACCTCCTGAGGTTTTTGAGGATGCAGATTGACTACCTGATCCAGCCTCGACTGTACTGCTAGCAACGGCGCTGGTCTACGCATACAGTCACACATCAGGACAGCTCCTGGTTCGCGCCCTCTGTGATCCTGGATCGCAGGTAAGCTTAATAAAAACCTCTATCTCTGACAGACTGAAGCTGCCCAGGGCCCGTTCAGATATCGCCGTGCAAGGCATTTCTTTCAAGTTTTTCCTTGTTATTACATTGAGCACAGCAGCCCGGTTAGTTAACTGTTGTCTTTTGATAAAGTCTAGAGCCGTTCAAGAATTATCGCGAAAAAACACTTTTTTTGCTTTCGTGAGTAATTTTTTTGCTATCTTTTATTTTTTTTCTTCCGTAAAGGTGTTTGCTTTTAACGTCAGTTTTTTTTAAAGAATAAGAGCAAGTGAGTGTTTGTATTAATAACACCAAGCAGTTATACAGGGTGATTCACGAGCGTTGTGCCAAAAAGCTAGAGCGTGTAGGTTGAGTTGAGACAAGAAAAAAATCGTATGGGAGGGGGGTCTATTCCCCCCCGTTTAGCCGGGAGGGGCAATTTTCTGAAAAATTGACTTATTTTGTTTAAAAAAATATTAAAAATCAACGGCTTCGTTAACAACACCGTGCTATACCTTTCTGAAAAGCCAAAAACTTTTTCTTTCACTTTGTTTTTAAATTAAATTGTTTTAACGAATAGTTTAAAAAAAAAAAATTTTCAAACTCAAAATTTTCAAAAAAAAAAGCAAAAAAAACATTTTTGAACTAATTTTTTTCAAAATTTTATGTAATTAAGTACTAATTTTGTTTTTAAAATTCAATGTGTTTGTTAATTTTTAGTCGAAAACAGAAAACCGGATGCAAAAATGTCTTTTCGTTTTTGAGAAATTAAGAAAAAACCGAAACCACTTTTTTCTAAAAAAATCTTTGTTTTTATTTTTACCTATCTGGACTTTTAGTTTAATTTATTAGTTTAATTTATAAATTTAATTTTTTGTGATTGGAGTTTTATGAGGACTCAATAAAGTAGAAAAGTATTGGATTTTCCCTGGATTAATCATTTTTTTTCATTGATAACGTCTGTCATTGATCTTTCACTTCTAGCTCTCAGTGCTCTCGTCGGCGGATTCTTGAAAACATGCTACGACTTGGGCGCCATCTATTGGGATATCTTTCAGCGTAGAGTCTTTCGGTTTCCCGATCTCGACAACAAATTAAACCGTAATCTAACTCTTCTCGAGCGTATGAGTTTGTTATTGTCATGTGTTGATGAGTTAATATTTTAATTGTAAATGGTTGTTTAGTAAATATGCAATGCCTTTTATTTACCTTTAGGTTGCTTATTGTTTTTTCATTAAAACAAAATTGCGGTTTAATTTTCTTGAGCCCCTAGCAGGTACAACCCTTCGCCGGCGGGTGGCCGCGACCCCAGGTACCTATAGTAAGAAAAAGTTGCAGGTCAGTTTTCAGAAGTTATCAATGAAAAAAATGGTTAATCCAGGGATAATGTAATTTTTTTCTACTTTATTGAGTTCTCATAAAACTCCAATTACAAAAAATTAAATTTATAAATTAAACTAATAAATTAAACTAAAAGTCCAGATAGGTAAAAATAAAAACAAAGATTTTTTTAGAAAAAAGTGGTTTCGGTTTTTTCTTAATTTCTCAAAAACGAAAAGACATTTTTGCATCCGGTTTTCTGTTTTCGACTAAAAATTAACAAACACATTGAATTTTAAAAACAAAATTAGTACTTAATTACATAAAATTTTGAAAAAAATTAGTTCAAAAATGTTTTTTTTTGCATTTTTTTTTGAAAATTTTGAGTTTGAAATTTTTTTTTTTAAACTATTCGTTAAAACAATTTAATTTGAAAAAAAGTGAAAGAAGAAGTTTTTGGCTTTTCAGAAAGGTATAGCACGGTGTTGTAAACGAAGCCGTTGATTTTTAATATTTTTTTAAACAAAATAAGTCAATTTTTCAGAAAATTGCCCCTCCTGGCTAAACGGGGGGAATAGACCCCCCCCCCCCTCCCATACGATTTTTTTCTTGCCTCATCTCAACCTACACGCTCTAGCTTTTTGGCACAACGCTCGTGAATCACCCTGTATATTAACTTTAATTCTGAGTAACGAAAAAAAATCATTAAGTGCTGAAAGACCGATCGGGGCAAGTTGACTTTTATATTCATAACCTCTGTAAGTGCTGTGAAATCTGTATAAAAAACAAGTCCAGAGGACAAAAAAAGTTTGGTCTAATGTCACACCTAGGTCCGGCTACAAAACCTTTTGAAATAATGTCCATAGATACAATAGGGGGCCTTGGAGGATCTAGATCAACAAAAAAATACCTTCACTACCTAACCTACCACTTTACGAGGAAAGCTTACATTCTGACATCGAAAACGCAAAGTGCAAACGATTTCATTAAACTCGTTAGAAACGTACAAAAAGACAATGAAATCGGCCTTATCTTGACAGACCAATATCCAGGGATAAATTCTAAGGAATTCAAACAGTTTTTACACGATAAAAATATACAACTGGTTTTCACAGCTGTAAATTGTCCTTTCTCTAATGGATTGAATGAAAGGTTAAACCAAACTTTAGTCAATAAGATCAGATGCAAGATCAACGAAAGAAATACAAAAAAGTTAACTTGGACAGCAACCGCACAGTTGTGCACACAAAAATACAATTAAACTGAACATTCTGTGACTGGATTTGCACCTTCGTACCTGATGGACTTAACAATATTACCAAATGAACTAAGGCAATCAAACTCCGAACAGGATTGGAAACGAGACAAAAAGATAGCCGTAGAGAATTCTATAAAGTCTCACAATTATAACAAACGGATTTATGATAAAAACCGAATACACTTTGACTTCAATATAGGTGACATGCTATTTTTGGAAAATGGTAACAAACTGAATAGAAAAAAACTTGAAGAATTAAAGATTGGACCATATAAAATCATTGAAAAGATTTCGAGCTCGATTTACAGAATTAGCACTGGCCATAGGAAATCAGAATCAAACCGTTTCCATGTTTCAAAGTTGATTCCAGCACCTTCACTGAATACAAATGAATGTAAGAAAATTTAAACTTGTTACTATCAACCTTCAAAATCATTTCTCTTCCGGAAGGGGGGATGTAAAGAAAATCTACTTTCTTTAATTTAATCAATCACCTTGTGATTTGTATGTTTCCTAAACTTCAATCTGATGAATCACACTTAAAATCATTTTAATGTCAAACATAGAATAATTGCTTAGCTATAATTTATTAACATTGAATGTCGTTTCTCTTATTACAGGTGATATTTTTTATTGTAAATTATTTTAAGTTAAAATTTGTAAATAAAATAACTCTTATTACAGAGCAACTCAGACTTGTTATAAATTATTGGCCATTTTCCATAAGGAAGACATTACATTATATATATAAAGCCACAAAATAATGAGAGACTAGAATCAGTTCAACGCAATTTTACACGTTTCGCCTTTAAAGGGCTTCAATGGCTTGACCCTAATAATATCCCTTCTTACGATGAGCCACTTGCATTTTTCAAGATGCAAAAATTGTGTCAAAGGAGAACAAATAATGATATAGTTTTCCTTCATCAAATTATTACTGGTGTCACTGATGCTCCAGATATTTTGAGTTCTATCCTCTTTAATTACAGAGGTGGAGATTACATTTTGCGTTCTCATTATTTGATTAAAGTCCCCCAACATAGAACTAACTACGGAATGCATGAGCCACTCACAAGAATGAGTAAGCTATTGAATGCGTATGAAGACTTATAACTTATTTGACTTTTATATCAATAAAAACAAGCTAAAACTTATTCTTAAAACCAGTGTTCCACGTTCTTAAATGTTTTTTTTTTTGTATTGCTTGTCTCGCTGTAATGTATTAATGTAATTATGTCGTAAGATTTAGCTTGTTATAAGCTCTCTTCGGCATTATCTGATGGTGTAATAAAAAAAAAAGCTTTACTAATGTTGTATTGGGTTTTCAGTGTTCCAGACTTTATATAGCAAAAGTAGGTTACAATGAGTTAGAAAAGGAGCGTTTAAATTTAAGAATGGATTATGTCTGAGATGGTTGTATATAAGTTGTTTTTGTTGTTTTTACTTGCCCTACAAAGTTATGATACTAAATACAGGTAGGTACATTAATTTATCGGTTTTGAAAAAAAGCTTAATTTAACACACACCAGGATTCATTTTGTTTTTTTTTTATATCTTCTGAGGTCAAAATCAAAAATCTCAGTAACAAGATTATGAAATGACCAATGAACTCTGACAAGGGCATGACTTGCCTTTTTAACCTGGCGCGGAGGAAGCAATCCCTAACTCTGGAACATTTGCACTTGACTTGTAAATAAAAGGCTCAGTCAAATCAGAAAGTAACACAAACTTAAGAATATTTTTGTCACTGTTAATATTTTAGAAAAATTATGTTTGATTTTTTTGTAATCAAAAAAAAATAAAAACGTACTCTAACCGAAAATAAAGCATATCTTGATGTCAGCACGACCAAAAATGAACTCTACAGCTCCACACAAATCATGTTATGTACACTGAGAAAAATATCAAACAGATTCATATTCAAATCAAACTCAAACACCTATGATTTGGCATGGATTCGTTTTGAGTTTAATTTGAATATGATATCTGTTAAGTTTAAGTTGAGTTCAATTGAACATAAATCAGTTTAAGTTAACTTGGTTTTCTATTTAAGATAAACATTTATATATTTATTTTATTTTACTTCATGCAAAGTTGATTTAAATAGAATTGTTTTTATTTTTTGCTTGGTATTTCCATGTTTAAATCAAATACGTTTTGGTTTGTGCCATTAATTGTTTGATTTTATTAAACTGTTCGATTTAAATAAATTAAAAACCTTTTTAAGTTGTTAAATTAAAAAAAAAACTGTCCGCCACATCCACGATGGTGAATCTTCATTTGTGCTTCTTTGCGAATGTTGTTAAGCGAGCTGTTGGTGTGACCATGTTGCTTACTACTTTGGCACCTAAAAAAATAAAACAGGACTAGTTTGGAATGCATATTTTATATTTTATCATACTTACATACATCTGTACTCCGACGAAAATTGTTGATTTGAGTCCTGTCACTGACCGTTGAACTATTATCATCGATGTTGAACTATAACAAAATTACGTTTTCCATTGCATGATTAATATGACAATGTAAAAAAATAAGTAAACTTAAAGGTTACCTTTTTTTAAATTTGGAATGAAGTGCTTTATATCCTCCGGGGTTAAATCTATGTCTGGCTTATGTAATCGCATTTTCTTAAATACATTACACATGACTTGAAAAATTCAAAAACAAAATTAAGTTGTCTAAAAAATACTTACAATAAAAACGGAGATCAAAACGAGACAATTCCATTGTTTTTATTTGTTAAAATCACACACGATCCGATAAAATTTTTGATCCCAGTTCACAATTCAACAACTTGTCAAGATGAGAACAACAAAACCATATCGACGACGACGACACGCCAGTAATTTACAGTTATGTGGTTGTATTTTACTTCGTTTGGGTTAATTTTAAATTGTTTTGAGTTTGAATCAAACATAGGTAATTTATTAATTTTTTTTTCATACAAAATCTGAAGTTGTTCGGGATCGTTTCAAATTGATGTAAGTTTGAACTTAATATGGTCTGTTTGGTTTTATTGTTTTATTGTGATATTTCTAACGCCTTCTTACTTGAAACAAACTCATTTATTGTAATTTCATGTTTAAAAAGTAAGGCAAACATGAATCCTTTTGATTCAAATAGACTATATTCAAACAAAATAGTTTTTCTTGTATTTTAATAGATAAGAGGTTGGATTAAACCGAGTTCTATTTGCCATTATTAAATAGTTTTCAAATATGTTTCTATTTGAAAAAGACATAGTACAGTTTTCTCAGTGTATGTATTTCTATACCTTCCATAATTTGTTTTTAAATTCTCCCCTGAAGGAATATTCGAGGTTGTGACTAAGCCGAAAAACTACGAACAGATTTATGAATTTTTGTTTAAAACAAACCGATTTATTTTATACGTTGCCATCGTAGTCATGTTTTCTAAATCTGCATCCGCTGCCATGCAAAACGGTGCCATGACATTTGGCCATATGCCATAAGGCCATATTTCAAAATATGGCCATATGACACTTTTGAATTGTGTCATATGGCCATATTTTAATATATGGCTATTTGTCGCTTTGGTAATGTGTCATTTGACCATTATGGCCAAATGACACTTTCAAGCTTGAGTTCGTAGGCCGAAAGGCATTAATTTTAAGAACCATGAATTACTTAGAGCGCCCGATTAGGGCCAGTAAGTTATATATAAGTAGAATTAATTAGGCTAGTTTCCCATTTTTGTCTAGCATGTAAGTAGATTTAAGTTTAAAATGAATAAAAAAATGAATTACAAAAAAAAAAAAAACACTTTCAAGCTTGCAAAAACAAAAACGAATATACAATATATTTATGAAAATATACAATATATTTATGAAAATATGGTAAGTAACTGATCTCAAAAAGTTTATTGCAACGTTTTAATAAATAAAAACAAATTATCAAACAGAAAGAAACAGACAGAGCAATTAATTTTTCAAAGCTGTTGCCGTTTCTTTAATTTGGAAAAGGAACCACCACGCACCCTTGTAATGCACGCTTGTGTCTGGAAAGCAGGTGCTGCATTGCAATAAATCATTTTAAGCATCTTTTTTCACTTTTGTCTTAGGATGATGACGATCTGCAACATTCAAAATTGATTTGGTTTGATTGTGAGCGAAACGAGCGGAAAAAATTTTGCCCAAAAGAGAATGAATTTGGGGTGTGAAAATAAAAAAAAATTCCCGCGATTTTTTTTATTTTCACACCCCAAATTCATTCTCTTTCGGGCAAATTTTTTTCCGATCGCTTCGCTCGCTAGCAATTATTGTACCTGCTTCATTTTTTGGTTCAAGCTCCAATCTTTATTGAAATAATATTTTAAAACACGTGAGACTGAGTTAAGGTTAAGTATTGCAAAAATAATACTTACATCTGCATCCACATGATGCAAGAAAACTGAACATACCTTCAATACAAAAATGTCTTTCTGATGGAGCTGTTAATGTAATTGAAACAGCTCAGTTATTTGAGGATTGAGGTGACAAAAAGATAAAATAAGATGAAACTGGGTTCAAGTACAGTGTGCTTGTAGAATGCCCTACTCTGACCGAACACCAAAGTTCAGAAGAACGCTTGCATTGGGAAGAGTTTCCTTGACGAAAACTGATAATGGTTTAGAAAAATCTCAACAAAAAACAATTTTAACTTAACAACTTTGCATATGTTTTCAAAATTATAAACACCATCAATGATTCTTATTTATAATTTCTCAACCTAAATTGGAACAAAATGTAAATTAATATATCTTTACTAACGTGGTTATCATGAGCGAAGTGCACAATTCACAATATTATTTGTAGCCGCAAGCTCTTACAACATTAAAAGTACCATCTAAAAGATAGTTCCTGCTCGAACCATTTTGCATATTTTGTGTCAAATAACGCTTTGAAAATCTGTCAAATGACAATATTAGAATATATGGCCATTTGTCGCTTTAAGAAAGCGTCATTTGACCATATGGCTGAATGACACAAGAAAATATGGTCAAATGACCCATTACCAAAGCGACAAATAGCCACATGGCCATATGACACAATTCAAAAGTGTCATATGGCCATATTTTGAAATATGGCCATATGGCATATGGCCAAATGGCATGGCACCATGCAAAACTAAGTTTTCATCCCAACATCAGGAAAAAATAAACTTTTTCGACATGGAAAACTCTTCCTCTAGTTGTTTGTGCACACATGAAAGTGTTCCAGCGTTGTAGCACTTTTCCAGAAAATTGAATAGGGCAACCATGTGTGCAGGATATGCTGGTTTGAAGAATAAAACGAATTTATGACTTTAAAACAGATTATCCCTGAAGGCCTACCTCAGCATGGCTATATACCCGATATAATCACATCAAGACCCAGAGGACTTAACACAAGGAAAAGTTTTTTCAAATAAAAAAAATAGTAGAAAACTTCGAATAAAAAACTTTTCCACGAATTAAATAGAAACTAATTTAGAAAACACTGCTTAGTCAGTCCAGGTGCTACTGACGCCTATTCGTCAAGGGCTTTGCATTTTTATGTTGGCTTTTTTTTAGTTGTACTTTGACGGTGGACAATATGTCTATCGTAATAAGACTCCTCTCTGCTGTGGGTCCGAATATTTATGTTTTCGTTTGTGTTTAAAGCAATATCTTATTCCCAATTTTGATATTCCGAGGGGATCATTGCAAATAAATAAAATGAATTTTGTAAAAATAAGATTGCTGACGAGTTTGATGTCCAAAGTTGAGTCAAACTGGGATAACTTCATAGGTCTGACGACCTGGGAAGAAGAAAAGTGTTTTTGTGAATGTTTTTTACCCTGCTTTATTTTTCGGAAGTCTCACCAGTGCACATTTACTTATCTGAAACTCAGGTGCTTAGCCAAAGGCAGTCTGAACATCCTATAGACCAGGATGGTCGAAGCATTTAAGTATGTAAACATTTTCACTTGGCGTCGGCCAACTATCAGCATGGCAAACGTCATCGGTCAGGCAAATGATGACGATGAAGAATAGAGTTTTGTATAAATAATGTCAAATTAAAAGGTATTTATACAGATTCGTACAAAATATAGATACTTCTAGCAGTACCTACGTTTTTTATAACTTACAAAAATGCATGAGCAATATGATCGAAATCGAACACATTTTATAAACATTCAGTGAAGTGTATATCCTTTTTACACCACAAATGTATTATACAGAAGAATTCCAAACCACTACATAAAATCTGTAAAGTGGAATGCACTTTTCGACAGGTGACCTAATGAACATTCTTCCCTTGAGATTGAGATTTCTAATAATGTCATTCTGTTGGTAAATCTCTCATGATGTGTTAAATTTTGAATGAAGTAAAATGTGATTCAAAATACATTTCCAACCACAATCCGGTTCACAACCTGATTCAAGAGACACGAATTTCTGGAAAACCGTCCAAATCCTTGTAACCTTTTCGCCATTTTTATAAAATGTATTAAAATTTCTTTAAAAAATCCAATATAACATGGATACAGTTGTGGCTATCGATAGACATTTTGTTTAATGGAGTTTGTAGACCAATACATCAAGAAAACCCTCAATGCAAGGGAGATTTATTATGAGAAATTCAACTAAACAAATTTCTTAAATTTTTTTCAATTAAATTTAGTTTCAAATTTTTACTCTTCTCCAAGAATAACTTATAAAAAAGTCCTTACTTTCTTGTAGAGCATTTTAGTATTGACTATTCCAAGACACTATTTCATTGAATTTCTCAACATGAACAAGACATCCCTTTGAGGATGCTTGGGTATATAATAGATAGTCAGTCTGTTTCCCATGAGAGATAAAGGCGAAAAACTTTAGGAAGGTATATCCTTTGGTTTTCAATTAAATGCATGAAATTAAGTTCAAGGAAACGAGGTTGTTTGAAAGAAGTCAGTATTGTCATATCTTCTATTCTTTGATAGTTTTTCAGTTTTTTTTTTTTTTTTTAATTTTCAAAAAAGGATGAAAAGAAATTTATAAAATGTCTTTGTGTATTCTATTTGATATCTTAAACAAAAACAGTTGTTTATACTTCTTCAATAAAGTTTCATATTTCAATACCTAGTTTTCCCGCCAAAAATAAAACAAGTATTAGAAATAGATTGAGCGCATTAACGAACCTAGTCACTACGTAGTCGAAATTCAAATAGCTTTGTGAATGCAAAATTGCACTACAGTGCTAGCCGAACGCAAACTGTCAAATAATGATAGTCCAGGAATATTAGATTTTATCTGCAGAAATATAAGATGTGAGTTGAATTTTTGTATAGGTACACCTATACTATGGGCATATCGTTGTTCATGATGAACAATTTTTCTAAATACATATCGCGAAAAACTCGATTTCGTGACTTTTTGACATTTATAAAACGTTTTAAGCCGGCCCGATATCAATGAAGATTTGTTCACAAGATTTGTTCAAAACGTGCGAATCAAAAACTCTGAAATAGGATGGTACACTAGTTACATTGATAAACTTATTCTGAAAAGAAATATAGCTTACAAACGTTGGAAAAGGTTCAAGTTACCACAGTTGTTTACGCAGTACAAAGCGTTAAGAAATACAGTGAATATTCAAATCAGAAATTCCAAGCGAAGGTTTTTTGCGTCGAGATTTAACAATGTTTCTTCCAAAAAACTGTGGAAGAACATAAAATCTCTTGGTATTACGACGAAACAAAAGATTGCTGAGGATGACTGTGATGTAAATGAACTAAACAAACAGTTCGTAAGTTCTGTTTCTGACACAAATAATGGTGTTGCGTTTGACACAAACTTTGAAAGAAGTAATGAGCTTCTCTCAAGTTTCAGTTTTAAAAGAGTTTTTGAAGTTGAGGTATTTAAGGCCGTAAAAGACATTAAATCGGACGCTATTGGACTAGACAATATGCATCCTAAGTTTGTAAAAATTATTCTTACTTTTATATCTCCTTTCTTGACACATATCTTCAATTCAATATTAACAAAGTCCTGTTACCCGGCACTATGGAAAGCTTCAAAAATATTGCCAATTCTTAAAAAGTCAAATTCGCAACTATAAAAGAATACCGACCAATTTCCATCCTACCATTCATCTCAAAAGCGTTCGAAAAGATCGTTAGTCAGCAGATAACAGCATTCTTGGAAACATGGAATTTAATTACACCGACGCAATCTGGCTTTAGACCAAAACACAGCTGCACGACTGCGCTTCTTAAAATAAGCGACGACATACGACAACAAATCGATAATAATAAAGTCACAACTCTGGTTCTTCTTGATTTTTCTAAGGCGTTCGACACTGTTTCACATACAATTCTTCTGAAAAAACTGAATTCTTTCTTCTTCTTTGAAAACTCAGCCTTAACCCTCATAGCACAGTATCTAAGCCATCGAACTCAGGCTGTTTTTGCTAACTCTAGGCTGTCGGATTTCCTCCCTACCCCTAATGGTGTGCCCCAGGGATCGATTTTGGGACCACTCTTATTCACACTTTTCAATAATGACCTTCCATCTGTACTCAGGCATTGCAAAATTCATATGTATGCTGACGACGTTCAAATTCATTTGAGCTACAAAATCGGCATGATTGAAGACGCAACTGCCAGAATAAACGAAGATTTGATGTGTATAAACCAGTGGTCCAGGGAGAATCATCTTAAACTTAACCCTAAGAAATGCCAGGCAATCGTTATCAGTAACACTGCAATAGATACTTCTTATTTCCCTAGTATTGAACTTGAGGGGAAAACGTTAAGCTACGTTAGAACAGTTAAGAATCTTGGGATTGTTTTTAACCAGAAACTTACATGGGATGATCACTTGACTTGTGCCGTTGGTCGAATATATGCTGCTTTGCGGGTTTTATATATATCTGCCAGTTGTCTTCCAGTTTCAACAAAAATGACTATAGCAAAATCTCTTGTCCTACCAATACTTTTCTATGGAAGTCCCATTTTCTGTGCCCTTGACAGCGCTAATAAACGAAAACTTCAAGTCGCGTTTAATAATGTTGTTCGTTTTATTTATGACTTGCGACGGTTCGATCATGTTTCGATGCAAGCAAGTAGTGTTTTCAACATGACCTTCAACAACTACATAAACTATCAAACTTTGACATTTCTTTTTAGACTTATTCATACTAGATCTCCTGAATATCTATACGAAAAGCTTAGGTTCCCAGTATCACAAAGAAGTAATGTTCTAATTGTCCCTTCCTTCAAATTCAGAAATTCAAAACAACAGTTCTTTGTACACGCTGTTGCCCTTTGGAACTCCTTGCCTGCTAACCTGAGGGGGATAAACAGCAGCACTCGTTTTGAGAACTCTTTAAAGAACTTATACAAATGCTGAAAATGTTTCCAAAATAAAAATCACTTTGTCTTAGAATTTAAAAATTTATGTTATTTAATTTTTTTTCTCTTGTGTACATTGTATATATTATAAAGGATCATGTCATCATGACCATTTATCTAAAAACAACTTTCTTTTCTCTTAAGCAAATTGTAAATCTAACATAATAATTTGATTCCTCTTTTTAATTTGATTAAATTTAAATCTGAACATAATAAGTATTAAAAATAAGACACTATGTTTTAAAATGCTTAATGATAATAAATAAATACAAATACAAATACAAATAAATACATCTTCATAACAGCACTGTAATAAAATTGTATACAAAAATTCAGCTCGATAGGAATTTATCAGCAGATTGGGGTCTTAAATGCCTAAAATGACTGGATATGCAACATATTTTTGTCGGTTTGTGTATTTTCACTAGTTAAATACTATGATATCGCACCCACATAAAATCAGGCAAGTGTTTTAATTTCCCTAATTTTATTTACAAGGAAATTAAAACACTTATGAAAATTTTTAGTACACAGTATTATTGAGACATTGAATGTAAACGTATTTACGAAAAATGGATTTCTTTTCCGATTTTTTTGTTATTCAAGAATATATTTAAAATAATATCTTGGAATGCAATATCACTAAAGATAATGTTATTGTTAAGTATAATTTTCCAAAATTTTAACAAAGTCGGTAAAGCTGAAATGGTGATATATGGGAATAATCCAAAAATCAGCCGCAAAGTCCCAAGTATTAGAACTTCACTTCGATACAGGGCCAGTAAGGGGTAGGTATAGATAAAAATCTGAAAAAATTAGAGGATTTTTTTTTATTTATTTGGAGACGATTGAGCAGATTTTTTCATTAATTTTCGAAAAAAGAAGCAAATAAGAGCTACCCTAGCATACATTGCACATAAAGGTAGTCTATGTCCTTTAGAAACCGGACATTGAACAAGTAACTTACGTTTAATGGAAATGTTGCACTTGCTTGTATATAAGTGACAGTATGCTGTTGCATCTAGATCTAAGCTTTTGTGAACACGGTGTGTACATGTTGCTGGCAGGATACAGGTGTGCTGAAAAAAATAAGATTTATCAGGAACCAGTTCAGTGCCGAGCGAATGAGTACGAGAAAAATATTTTTGTAATTTATGGCTATTAATGTAATCTTTTTTTAACCAAGGTGGTTGTGTGATAAAAATTGAATGTCAAATGAAAAGTAGATGTGGGTACCTATATTTTCAAAACTTAAGAATTCAGTATCAAACTTTTTTTAAACCATAAATCATTGCACCTTCTTAGAGCAGATTTCTTGCAAAACAAAAAGATTTATGGTGCAATATTGGAATCGGTTCCTCTTTTAGGGTGCGATTTTATGTGAACTGTCACAGTTAATGTACTTTAAGGAATACTCTTGAGGTTAATGCAGATGAACTTTGTTCCTTTAATAGTAAATTTTACCTTTTTTATAGCAGAGAAGTTTCTGTCAATAAATTATTCTGAAACCGTGCTGATTTGTGTTGAACTTATAGGACGCATTAAAAACAATCATTACTCAAGTCTTGGACGAGATACCGCCCAATATGTGCGAAAAAGTGGTTGAAAATTATCTGAAAAGAATCGTATGCTCCGAAAACTTCTGCGACGGCCATTTTCCACACTTAATGGCAAAGTTCAAACTTTATAATGAAATAAAACTTTAATTGAAAGCTTTACTTTCGAAACCGAGAAATGAATGACCCTTTATTTTAAGATTTTATATGTCTTCTTTCTTTAAGCTTTGCCTTCGGGATGAAACATTTTATTTCAGAAAATGCAGTTGATTAAATTGATGTTAACAACAAAATAACTAAATCCAGACTGGTTTTGCAATACTTCTCAAATTTCTTGAAAATGAATGGATAAAGGCCCGCTATTCACTGCATGCAAAACAACAGGACGCCAACAATAGGTTGATGTTCGAGTGCTGTTGAACGCTATAGCTTTCCATGATCCATGCTGATTAGGTCAAACACATTGACAGTCAATTTGACAGCTGTAGCTTCAAAAAGATGACCGCTATCAACTGTCAAAATTCGGAAGTCCGTATTAAAAGACTTTCAAAATGCTGCGTGCTCTTTTTCTGTTGACTTAATTAAATACTATAGTCTAAACTTTAAAGTTTAAATATCCCATTTTAGTGACAATCTAGTTTTTTCCATTGAAATTCAATTAACTGCAAATTTATCTTATCAAGTTGAATGACATTTTTTCTCATGAATTCGCAATGAAATGTTTCGTTCAATGAAAGTTCGCCGAACTAATGGAAAAGTAAAAAGTGAAAAATATAAACACAATGAAGGTAAATCTCAATGATGCAAACATATTCTAAAATGGCACAATTTTCAGCAATTTAAAAAGGCAAAATAAGTTGACAAAAAATAGCCAAGGTTTTTCATTTCTTGGAAAGGAACTTAAATTAATCCAGCTCACTTCAATGATTTTATTTTTTTAAAGCCTTATTTACTACTTGAATGCAATTGATATATTGATTTTTATGTTTTGCTTTGTAAGAAAATATTTATGAATGAAAATGGGCTTTGTATTTTTAAAGCAACTAGTAGAAGAATCAAAAGAGAGTAGGTATCCACTTTATTTTGCAATATTCCTATCATATAATTTACACTAGGTATAATTTATCTTTTAAATTTTGCGGTTATGTGTTTTGGTCCTTGTTGTTGTTCACTGTGGCGTATGAGTACTTTTTTTAACTTTTATTTAATCCCATTTTAATATGGTGTATTATTTTTTTTTTATATATTTTATCATCGCCATTTTACCTTAATACATATGTATATAAAAATGAATATTTTTCTGAAAATCAAAAGAATTCAGTATGAAAAATTAATCATGACATTGTCATCAGATAAAAACTTACGCAGTACAAATAATAATAATCATATCCAGATTACATTAACAATTCATTGGGCGAACCAAGCCGATGCTGCTGTCAAAAATTTGTTTTTCAATATTGAATAAGGAGGTTAAAGTTGGTTCAAATGGATGGAAGCTTGGAACCCTTTCGGGTGTCATTAATAAATAATCAGATTAACCATGAAAAAGTTGACCGAAAGGATGATAAAAGTTTTCTTTGTTTTCAAGGGTAGGTATCAAAGTACAACACTAATTATAATGACTGTTAATTTTTTAAATACTTACAATTGACATTTGGAAAGGGTATGAATTCACAGTTTTGTTTCCTAAAGACGAATGCAATGGAAATAAAAGAATTCTCTTTGCTCTGCGTTGGCTTGGTAAGCACAGCCTACCTACTTATTTTTTTCTCCATTAAATCCGCAAAGCAAACCATTAAAGTTAACTTTCTCTCACTCAATATAATCGATTCATTTTTGAAAAGATGAAAGCAAGGACACAGAAACGGTTTCTTTTATTGTTCGATTAAAAATATTTCGGTTTTATCTGTATGTACCTCTTAAAGGAAAATCATGGCAAAAATAATGCTAGCAAAAAATAAAAAGGAAACATTATTTGTTCCCCACTTAAGAGCCGGAAGACAGTGTGCAGAAAAACTTCAGGGAAATTAGAACAATTTTGATCAATGTCTTTCGCAATTAAGATACACCTTATAAGTTATTATATTCTCCTCTTAAAAAGTATCATTCATTCGAAAGCAGCTAATTTTCATTGAAAAGGGACACAAAAGAGGCGTAATATTTGCTAGTTAGAGCTCTGTTCTAGGTAGGTACGATTATTTCTTGTCCAAAAACTGTATTCATTTAAACCTGTATTAAGGTACATTTTTAGAGATGGAAATTCATCTGAAGAGAGAAAGAGAAACACTTATTCTGCCCTATCGAGGTATTTTTCGGAGCGGAATTTTGTCCGATTTCGTACGTTTCGGACAAGTTTTGCTTCGAGGTATTCTTCCGACTTACAATTCGGAATTTTTTCCGACATGAATTAACGCAGTACGATGAGTAACAATGTGGTGCGATGACTAGCTTTATTTTCCTTAATTTTTGACAATTTGGTTTCCGAATTGTCCGCCGAAAATTTTTTGCGGAATTTTTTGCCGAACATGCTCGTTTGCGTTATTCCATACACGGCAGACAGATAATTGGCGAACATCATTTTGTGTTAATTCATGAAAGTGTGCGGATGTGCCAAAAGGAGAAGTAAGTCGATGCGCTAATGGTTATCTCATAGAAAAAATGAGATTTGTTCGCGATATCAACAAATTCTTGTGGTTAGTTCAAATTGTTGAAGGCGAACATCTGAAAGACATCAGACTTCTTCACAAAATGAATGAATAGTCACCAATAGACACAAGTTGTTAAATAGAGAAAAAAAGCAACAGAAACGTAATAAAGTAAAATGCCTACACTATCTTTAAAATCACTTTTTTATTCTACTTTTCTGAACACTTAACAAATGAACCACTGGCACTGGCTTCTCAGGTCTCAGCCCTCAGGAAAACCAGCACGGTCGGTTGTCACTTCGGTCGGGACCTTTTCGTTTAAACAATCCAAGTTGAATCCACATCCATTTCATTGGGAGAGATTCTCAAACCAGCCGCTACACCACTATGAAAATTTGGCCATAAATTCGTATATGCTGGAAATTCAATCTGCTGCATTTCGATGGTTGCTCCTTTGAACCGTTTCTTGCCAGTTAGGCAAAGTATGGAATTGACCTCGATGTTTTGAAAACTTGTAATTTCGTTTGAGGAGGCTGCTGGACAACACGATTTACGTCTAAATAAAGCAGAAAATCGTTATTTTATGGAGCCCAAAAAAATCCAAGACTTACTATGAATTGCATTCGTAAATTCCTGTCGATCCATGCTCGTACAATCGTTGGCATTGATAGCCAACCATTTCAGTGGCCACGGAGGGCATGTCATATTTAGGTCCACCAAGTTAGCTGCCAGCAAGAGCAAGCACAATTTGTTTTGTATTTTTGAAATAAGAAAATTGAATTCAGCTTTTGAAAAACAAAAGCGAATTTGACATTACAAATTAGTGATGGCCCTCTTAAGACTTATGTATCGATTTTCATCGATTTTAAATATCTTTAATCGAAATGTATAGTCAATGTTATCGTGTGTTTTATTGCTTATTATTAAGTTGCATTGGTGTAAGAAAGTAAAAAAAACTTTAACGTTACTGAAGTTCATTCATTTCAAAATTCAATTCAATAAATAACACATATAATGAGAAGTTACATGTCTTAATCGATAACCTTATTTCTTTTGCACATCTCAATAAAAAAAATTTTAAGCCATCGCATGTCAAATAATGCGTTGCAATATTTTTGTCCGATGACATTTAGCTCGAATACAAATTTAACCTCCGACCTTTGTATATCTATATTATAGTAGTTTCAGCCTAGAGAAACGACGACAGCGACGCGTGTTTTACCAACCAGAACTATTTATGTCGGTACTATAGTTCCCATGAATAACTGCCAGCGCCATCGACGAGTAAAGTTTCCAACTTAAAATTCTCGATGCTGAAAATACTATTAGGTGTATATACAAAGCTCCGACCATATTTGCGTTGCGGAAAATTGTCCGCTCCGAAAAATACCTCGATAGGGCAGATTATGCCACTGTCTATTGGCACCTATTTTTTTTTATCAATTGATAGAACGTCGCCGGCTATTGGCTGAGGAATAATAAAGGAGGCATTCATCGTAGTATTCAAAGTATTTCTTAGAAAATGTATTGTTACACAAAACAACTTGTCTGAGAAAATTAAAATACATCATGTACATTATTAAGAGTAGATGTTCTCTTAAAAAAATATGATTTAAATTGATCCTGCCGCAACCAGAACAAAACTTAATATTATTTTTTATTTTCGTGAAGAAAAAAATCGAGACTTTTTTCAAAAAGCCTTTATTCAAAAGGATTGAATTCACTTGTTTCCAAGGTTGGAAGGTTCCAAGTCTATAGCCAGAAAGTGAAAAAAAAACTGTGAAGGCCGCTTGGGTACGATGGGAAAAACTGACAATTTTTTTCTTTTTTTAGAATGGATTTCAAAGCATTCTCAACTACATCGTTTTATGGAAGGAGATTCGATAATCTTTCAAATGCAATAAATGCAATCGAAGAAAATGATCAAAACGCTGAGGTGCGTTTTTGCGCTGACGATAGTTGACTATAGTTTTTGTGTAAAAAAAATGGTTGATGTGTCATAGTTGAAATAGTTAGAAATAGTTGAAATAATCCAAAAACGCTTTTTAGTTAGGTTCGGTTGAGCTATCAAACAAGAAAAACAAAAACAAATCTTTTGAGGTTACATTTTTCTTTTCTTTTGATCATAATATTATTGAAATGGATAAAGAGACAACAATTTTCGTTCCTTGCTCTAAATTTATTGCAAAAATTCAAGAACGATCTTGATATGGTAAGTTGTTGAAGAAAATTAAAATAAGAAAATATTGTAATGTGTATACACTTTATTTATCTCATACGCTCTGTTTCTCCTTCTATTGTAATGTCTAATGTGTATACTTTATTATCTCTTACGCTCTGTATCTCTTTCTATATTTAATGTACACACTTTTCTTACTCTCTTTACTTACTCTGTATCTCTTGTTTATTTAATGTACATACTCTCTTTACTTAATATCGTTTAATTGTAGTAGTAAACACTTGTGAGGGGCAATACCTAGTGATTAAGAGAAACTTTTTGTTTAGCATTAAGAACGTTAGCCCCTACAAAAATCCCAGTATTTTTTATTTGTAAATAGAGAGCTTCTCGAACTTTCAGCTTCTCCAAGAACCAATAGGAACCAATAGTAGTTTCTAGAACCCATCATTTTTGTTATATAAATAGCCGTTTGGTGGCGAGGAAAATCAGTTGATTGTGAACTGCGATAAAGTAAAAATACTGTGTTTGAAAAGTAATTGAAAGTGTTGAATAAATAAGTTTGTGAGTGATTTGAATAAAGTGAATTTGTGTTTTATTTGAAAAGTGAATAAGTTTTAATTGTCGGACCAAGTCAAATATTACATTGGTGTCAGAATAAGGGATTAAAACTTATTGAGAATAAAACAGTGAACAGTGATAATATTTTGTGTGAAATAGTGAAGTTCAAAATAAAAAAAAAAAAAAAAAAAATGAGTAAAGTTTTGAAAGACTTAACTGTCTTTGAGCTAAAGGCCGAACTAAGCAAACGTGGCTTAAGTGGGGCAGGATATAAAAACGAACTCGTAAAACGGCTACAGGAATATCTGGAAGAACAAAATGAAGACCCAGATACGTTTGCTTTCGAAGTGGAAGCAAAATCGGAAGAGGTAAATGCAACTGCCGACTTATCTACCATGATGACACTTCTTCTAGCCAAATTTGAAGAGAATCAAAAGAAGCAAGAAACTCAAAACAAGAATGTGCTAGAGCGGTTTGACGCACAGAAGAAAGAACAAGATAACGTTCGGGAGCAACTAGAAACTCAAAACAAGAATGTCCTCAAACAACTGGAAACACAAAGGAATGATGTTCTAGAGCATTTTGATGAACAGAAAAATCTTCTAGAAGGCAGGTTTGCAGACTTCGAAGAGAAAATCAATACTCTCGACGAGTGCGTCGGAAAACAAAATGCACGTATCGAGAAAATCGACGAACAAATCGATACCATCACAAAGGAACTGGAAAAAGTGCGAAAGATGAAAGCTCGAGAACCTTCTGGTGAGTGCTCAAGGAAGAGAGAAGTGAATCCTCCAATCTTTGATGGTCAGATACCGTGGACAATCTACAAGAAACAGTTTGAAGCAGCAGCGTTAACAAACGGCTGGGACGATGACGAAAAATAAATTGCTCTTACACTTGCCTTGAGAGGAGCAGCTGCTGAACTGCTACAAACCATCCCAGCAGAGAAGAGTGGTGACTTCAAAGTTCTGGTAACCGCCATTGAACAGCGGTTTGGGGATAGCCACATGACAGAAGTCTCCCGAGTTCAGCTTAACAATAGAGCACAGAAAAGAGGTGAAACTCTGCAGCAGCTTCAGGCAGATATCGAGCGACTGGTTCACCTGGCATATCCAACAGCTGGCAACGAGATAATTAATCAACTTGCTGTTGAAGCCTTTGTGAGAGCTGTGGGCGATATAAATCTCCAAAGGGCTATTCGCACTGCCGGAAAGCAAACACTACCAGAAGCATTGGCTTTCGCTCTAACAATGGAAGCCGCAGAACAAGCTTCCCAAAACGTGCATCGCGTGAGAGAATTGGAAGTCCAAGAATGCTCTTGTCAGAAGGCTACTCTGGATATGAGTCAGCGAGACGGACGAGCACGATGCTGGAACTGCAACAAGACCGGGCATCTTCAACGACAGTGCAGATTACCGCGAAGAGGAACCGCATGCCAACACTGTGAACACAGAAATATGTCAACTGGTCAAAGTTACACCTACAACAATGTTGCTTCTCAAGTTGTTTCCCACCCCACCAACCTCGAGGGGCAGAAGCTGGTTTCTGGTATCGATGGCCCCAGAAACACCATCCAGGTTTCCCAAACGAAACGTGACAACAAGAGCCTGACCGTGGAAGCAAGTATAAACGGCAACAAATGTGTGGCTACCATCGACACCGGTGCCACGGCGTCCATTGTACGGCAGGACCTCGTTAAGAAGACATGGCTCCACAACACCAACAGCTATCGTCTAAGGATTGCAACTGGAGAAGCCGCAAAAGTTTATGGTGAGGTACGTCTTAAGATCCGGATGGCAGAGCTGGAATTCTCTCACCTGTTCCTGGTAGCAGATATATGCGACGAGTGCATTGTCGGTGTCGATTTCATGAAAGATCACGGAGTGATATTGGACATCGGGAACCAAGTCCTGAAATATCGAAACATCGAGATTCCGATGATCTATGGGATTCACTCATATGAGACCTCGCTATCTGTGAAAACCGTCATCAAAGAAGATCTGACTTTGCCTGCTTCTTCAGAAGTATTCGTGTGGACGAAATTGAATGGGAAGCCTGGAAGCCATCGATATCTCATGGTCGAACCAGCATCTGTAAAGTCCTCCCAAAACGTCACCATTGGGAAGACTCTTGTTAGACCTGTAAAGAACATGGTTCCCGTACGAATACTGAACATCAAGCCGTACGAAGTTAAGCTTAGAAAAGGTGAGATTGTCGGACAATGCGTAACTGTATCAGCGATAACAAGGATCAGCGAAGAAAAGCCAAGGCAAACATTGAAGTCCAAAGAGCTGAACTCCATAAAGACGAACATTCTCAAGTCCTCTAATCTTGGCCACCAACAACGAAGAACTGCAGAAGGTCTCCTCGAAGAATTTGCAGACATCTTTTCGTCATCGCAAGGGAAATATGGCAGAACACAACTGGTCCAACATCGAATCAACACGGGAGATGCAAAGCCGATCCGTCAACCTGCAAGACGCCTTCCACTAGCCAAACAAGGTGAGGTTGAAGAACTGATAACCACCATGAAAGAAGAGGGTCTGATCGAAAACTCTAAAAGCCCTTGGGCGTCTCCAGTGGTCCTAGTAAAGAAGAAAGACGGATCAACCCGCTTTTGCGTAGACTATCGAAGGTTGAATGATGTGACCAAGAAGGATAGCTACCCTTTACCTAGGATCAGTGATACTCTGGACGCAATGGAAGGAGCACAATGGTTCTCAACGTTGGGCCTGAAAAGTGGATACTGGCAAGTAGAAATCCATCCTGAAGACAAAGAGAAGACAGCGTTCTCGACAGGAAACGGATTGTGGCAGTTCAAAGTGATGCCTTTTGGACTGTGCAATGCTCCAGCGACTTTTGAGCGCCTTATGGAATGCGTCCTGCAAGGACTCACATGGAAATCTTGCCTGGTCTATTTGGATGACGTCATCGTATACGGGAAAACATTTGACGAACATTGTACAAATCTGAGAGCCGTGTTTCAAAGACTTCGAGAAGCCCACCTCAAGCTCAATCCAGAAAAGTGTTCACTCTTCAAAACCGAAGTGAAATACCTGGGACATATCATCTCATCCCAAGGAGTTAAGACGGATCCTGATAAGGTTGACACCGTGAAGGATTGGCCAACACCACAGGACAAACATCAACTCCGAAGCTTTCTGGGTCTAGCCACCTACTATAGGCGCTTTGTAAAGAACTTTGCTGAGATCGCCAAGAGTCTACATCAGCTAACGGAAAAGGGAAAGCAGTTTAAATGGTCAGGTGAGTGCGAGCGCAGCTTTCAAGAGCTCAAGCAACGCTTGTGTAATGCACCAGTGCTGACCTACCCGACTCCAGAAAAACCGTTCATCATTGATGCTGATGCCAGCAATGTCGGGATTGGTGCTGTAATGTCACAGGTACATGATGGCGAAGAAAAGGTGGTTGCCTATTACAGCAAGGTACTCTCGAAGTCGGAAAGAAACTATTGTGTGACCAGAAGAGAACTTCTTGCACTGATTTTGGCAACAAAGCACTTCCATAAGTATCTCTATGGACAGAAGTTTCTTCTCCGAACCGACCATGGAGCACTAAACTGGCTTTTGAATTTCAAGAATCCAGAGGGTCAAGTGGCGAGATGGATTGAGAGGCTGCAGACGTACGATTATGAAATTCAACATCGGAAGGGGAAGCTTCACTCAAATGCTGATGCACTGTCTCGGAGACCATGTAAGCAAGACTGTAAGCATTGCAGACGCCAAGAAGAAAAAGAAGTGGTCACTGTCCAACGAACCAGAGCCGATCCCATTTATGGCTGGAGCAACGACGAGTTGAGGAAGGCTCAACAAGAGGACCCAGATATAGAACCCATCCTCGCATGCAAGGAACACCAGGAAAAACCAGAATGGGCTGATATCTCCGACAGAAGTCCGGCTCTGAAGGCCTATTGGGCACAGTGGGACTCATTGCATGTCCAAGAGGGTGTCCTTCGACGTAAATGGGAATCAGCAGATGGAAAGTCCTATGTGATGCAGCTAGTCTTACAGAGATCGAAGATTATGGACGTTCTGCGAGAGATGCATGATGGAGTTTCGGGAGGCCATCTAGGAGTAAACAAGACGCTAGAAAAGGTTCGACAACGATTCTATTGGCTACATGCAAGGGAAGATGTCGAGAAGTGGTGCCGAAAATGTGATACCTGTGCTGCCACCAAAGGCCCGAACAAAAAGAATCACAGCCAAATGCAGCAGTATAATGTCGGATCACCCTTTGAAAGGATTGCAATAGACGTGGCGGGTCCATTTCCGGAAACAAATAATGGAAATCGTTATATTCTGGTCGTCATGGATTACTTCAGCAAGTGGCCTGAAGCATACGCCATTCCGAATCAAGAAGCCAAAACAGTCGCAGACCAAATTGTGTTCAACTGGGTGAGCAGATTCGGTGTTCCATTAGAACTGCATTCCGACCAGGGAAGGAATTTTGAATCAAACATATTCCAGGAAGTTTGTGGGCTTCTTCGCATCAAGAAGACAAGAACAACACCACTCCACCCACAATCTGATGGCATGGTCGAACGGTTCAACCGAACCCTTAAGGAACATCTTTGCAAAGTTGTGGACGACAACCAGCGAGATTGGGACCGACACATTCCACTGTTTTTGATGGCGTATCGAAGTGCAAGACATAGCTCAACTGGCCATACACCGTCTGAGATTTTGATGGGAAGGAACATCAGATTGCCGAGCGAAATAAAATTTGGATGTCCCACGTCGGAACCGCAAGCGGAGGATGACTACTTGGATGACCTCAGAGAAAGACTCCTTCAGATCCACGACGATACTAGGTTAAAAATAAAGATGTTCAGTGACCGAATGAAGACACGCTACGATATACGAGCGACAACAACAGAGTTCCAAGCAGGAGATCGAGTGTGGCTTTACAATCCCCATCGACAAAAAGGGTTGTCACCGAAACTTCAACGGGACTGGGAAGGTCCATATACAGTGATTAGCCAAATCAACGACGTGGTATACCGGATACAAAAAGGAGTCAGAGGTAAACTTAAAGTCGTACATCGCGACCGACTACATCGCTACAGTGGTGATGAGAATGATGGATTTGTTCGGGACGATCAATCCTAAGGAGGGGGCAATGTAATGTGTATACACTTTATTTATCTCATACGCTCTGTTTCTCCTTCTATTGTAATGTCTAATGTGTATACTTTATTATCTCTTAGGCTCTGTATCTCTTTCTATATTTAATGTACACACTTTTCTTACTCTCTTTACTTACTCTGTATCTCTTGTTTATTTAATGTACATACTCTCTTTACTTAATATCGTTTCATTGTAGTAGCAAACACTTGTGAGGGGCAATACCTAGTGATTAAGAGAAACTTTTTGTTTAGCATTAAGAACGTTAGCCCCTACAAAAATCCCAGTATTTTTTATTTGTAAATAGAGAGCTTCTCGAACTTTCAGCTTCTCCAAGAACCAATAGGAACCAATAGTAGTTTCTAGAACCCATCATTTTTGTTATATAAATAGCCGTTTGGTGGCGAGGAAAATCAGTTGATTGTGAACTGCGATAAAGTAAAAATACTGTGTTTGAAAAGTAATTGAAAGTGTTGAATAAATAAGTTTGTGAGTGATTTGAATAAAGTGAATTTGTGTTTTATTTGAAAAGTGAATAAGTTTTAATTGTCGGACCAAGCCGAATACTACAATATTTATTTATCTTTGAACATCCCACAGCAAGAAAGGCAAATGGAGGATTTAACAAACAATTTTTTGTTGTTAAATGACTCGTCATCTGATTCTGACGACGATTTAGTGGTAGCGGCTGGGAAAGAACACAAACCTGACCGAAGAAGGATTGTAAAAATAACTAATTATATGGATTCTGTTGTGGCCTTTTATGACGAACAGTCCTTTCAAGAAAACTTTCGTCTGACAAGGCCTGCATTCGAATGAATTCTAAGGGAAATAACATTGATTTGGAAGGAAGATCCCAACGGAAGGATGAATACAAAAATAAACACCCAACTGCTAGCAGTTATTTGGCTTCTAGCTACACCTGATTCTTATAGGTAGTTATCTTTGATTGTCCATTTATTTCAATATTAATTTTGTTTATCCTATAGATCCGTTAGTGAGCGTTTTAACTTAAGCAAAGGTCATTTGTCCTTTTGCTTTGTTAGAATTATAAATGCTCTGAACGAACTTGCGCCGAAATATATCAAATGGCCGACGGATAGGGAACTTCTGGCAACCAAAGCTAAATTTAGTTCCAAGTCTCCGTTCAAAGACTTGATTGAAGTTGTAGATGGCACCTACGTTCCTATCAAAGCTCCAAAGAATCAAGTGAGATCATACACAAATCGAAAAGGATTTACGTCTATGACCTTACAATGTATTTGTGACTCGGAGATGAAATACATAGATTGCTATACTGGTTGGCCAAGTTCTGTGCCAGATATAAGGGTGTTTAAAAATAGTGATATTTTTTGTAAATGTCAGCAATATGAATGCGATTACTTTCCAAACGGTGAGTACATTCTGGGCGACAAAGCATACCCTTGCTTAAGCTGGTGTATTCCACCGTACATTGCTCGACGACAACTTACGCGAGCAGAAACTGAGTTTAACAAGAAACATGTATCAACAAGAGTGATAATTGAAAATAGTTTCGCTTTGTTGTTTGGGAGATTTCGCCGCTTACGCGATTTAGACATGAACCGCATAGATTGGATACCGTCTAGAATCGTAGCATGCTGTGTTCTACATAACATTTGCCTCGGATTTGATGACTCCAGAAATTAAAACTTTATGTCTGAAGGTCGTGCGAACGTTGAACGTTTAGATGTTAATCAGGATTCTGGAGATTTTGAATCTGGAAACGTAGATGGAACAGAAAAACGAAACCGTTTACGAAATGAAATTTTAAACAAATAAATTGTATAAAAATATTTTTTATTAATTTATCACATGATTTGTACTACAGTTCTCTTACATTTTTATAATTCTTATTTTGCATATCACAAGATTTTAGACAGTATACATAACATAAATAAATAAATTAAACATTTAACAAAGGTTTTTACACTACAAATTTAAAATAATCTTCAAAGTTTTTCTAATAGCCGCTCCATTAAGGACTTAAAAACTTCCCGTCCCTGACGAATTTCCTCCATTTGGCGGCTAAGGAGTACTGAACGTGTGGCTGCTTCCTTTAGGGGAGAAGAAAACATAACGAATATTGAAAAATATACAACTGGATAAATACTTGAAAAACATACCTGTTCCATTAGCTGTTTTCTCTCTTCCCATCCTGCAGCTCGTTCCTCTCGCATCAATTTGATTTCCTCTAAAAGAGGAAAATCGGACTTCCGTTTCCTATTTCTAGGAGCTGGAGACTCGACCGTTTCGGGAATGGCTTCGTTGTCCGTCTCCAACGGCTCTCCGCCATCTCGTTCAATAGAGATGGGAATCGGTCTCATGTTTGAACCGATACATATGGGAGTAACGGAATGGTCTTTTGAGAAGAGTTCTTCAAACTCTTCCCAATAATCAAATCGGACCGGAGATGATCCGGTTTTTTTAAGACCATCCTTTTTCTTCCCATACGCCCGTTTCAAATTCTGAAAACGATTCCTCACCTAAATTTAAAATAAAATGTACTTTAACTAGTGAATTTCTAATATTATAAACACAATTCCTAACCTGTAAGGAAGAGAATCTGTAATTTTCCTTGGCCATTTCTTCCACCATTATCTCCCACACCCTATCATTTTTAAGACGCGTTTCGAAAAGGAAACGTTTTTCCTTATAAATAGAGATTAACGCCCGAGTTGCTGCCGCTGTCCATTTAATTTTGGGTGGTGGCAAACTCGCAGCGTCAATCTCTTCCTCGACAGGAGCCGATTCGGGGACAGCACTCCAACTGGTCGACGGCATGTCGATGACACTGCATAGCTGTCCGGTATGTTAAATCTGCGGCAAACTGATGGGGTCAGCGGCCTGGAAAAAAAATGCATTCAAATGAAAATCACTTTGTTATACTTCGAAATAACTACCTCCTCCAAGCTGTATACATAAGATGGAACTCCCTCTAAAAGCATACTCCCCCTCATCTGATAATACAGGAACAAAATTACTCTCCATGTTGCCGCCACAAAAACTTCTAACCAAACAAATTCTTAATTTCAAAATGTAAACAAACAAATTACTTTGACAAGAGATGAAGTGCGTTCTGTATGTAATATGGAGGAGACAATTTTTGTTGCTGTAAATTTACAAGTTACAAGGAGTATAAGGTAAATCAAAAGTATACAATTTGATCCGAGTGGGTGTGAAGAAGGCAAAAGATATTGCATATTCCTTTACAGGACCCATATTTTTGTGTGATTCTAAGATTTGGTTGATTTCTTTGCTTTGGCAACAAGTTTTGCGAAAAGAAGGTCGGCCTGACGACCACCCTTCATAAAGAAATCTTCAAGCATTTCCAAGTAAGCCAGCTCCTGATATTCTTCTAATTGCTGCTTCCAGATTCGGTGAACAATATCTAGTTCGTGCTTTTATATAAATAAACGAAAAAGTCTTTATGTTCTGAAACTAATTAAACATTTTTTTTATTTCCCACAGAATACATAAAAGCAATGAATTAAATTCAAAACTAAACTACTTATGTACTACTACTACATACAGACATGTCTGAAAATACATGAAATGCATGAATTGAGGTTGTCACAAATCCCGGAATTCCCGGGAGACATCAGAGAAAATTCCGCTCCGACGCACGGTTACCTCGATTACGCCGATAGTCTCCATTGAGACATTAAAATTTTCCTTGAACGCCTTAACCGCATCCAAACTAGGCACTTCCTGGTGTCCTGATTGTTTATCAGTTGCAACAACAAAAGCATTTTACTTCTCACTCTCCGCCACCAAAGTTAGCTTCGAAAATAACTTGGCTTGCCTCTTTTGATGTCCTTGAAGTGAGCTGCAGAGTGGAAAATAAGTTGAACAAAAATTCCATATCCATATCCAAAACAATTACCTTTTAAGACGAACGATTGTCTGAACCTTTTGTTGCACAGCGTGCACTCAAACGGCTTTACTTCCTTATAACGCAGCATATGATTTTTCAGCATTCTATCGAAAGCGAATCTCTTGTCACACACTTCACATTTGTATTTAGTGTCTGTTGAATTAAAAAGTGATTTCAGTAAAGTTCATAGTAAGGAATATAAGTCACCTTTATGTCTTGAGGCAATGTGCTCGTCTAGCGCTGGCCTGGACGTGAACATCGATCCACATGTCACGCACTGATGGTCTTTCTTCTTCAAATGCACAGTATCTACATGAACTTTGAGGTATTTCTCGAGTTTAAACCTCTTTGGCAATGTCGGACACTTGAAAGGTCTATTTTCGTCGTGTTTTTTCAAGTGCATCTCGAGTTGGGTATGCAGCAAGAACGATTGGGAGCATTTGCTGCTTAAACGGCTTCCCAGGTACAGTAAGGCTATGACTCTTTAGTTTGATTATTTCCTTGACTTCTTGTGTTGGCGAAGCTCCGTGAAACTTATAATTGTGCGTGGATTCATAGCGGATCGGAAGCATTTTTGACAAATTTCGCAAAACTTTGTACGGGTGTTGATTGCAGTTTGCTGGTCTCCAGAAGTTTCTTTTGAAGATAAGTATGTTTCCTCGTGGGTTTTGTTGTGCTCCAGTAGTTGATCGTTATTTGCAAAAACTGTATTCAAAACATTATTAATTCTTTTTGAGCAAATAAATGGTGATCTACCACTTACCACTTCCACATTCACAACATTGATAGATGCAAGCTCTGGTGTGCGATTTCTCGTGGACCACCAAATGAGTTATTTGAAAGAATTTCTTCTCGCAATACTTGAACTTGTGCAATTTGGCATCGTCATGCCAAGTCATGTGATGCACTGAACCAAAAAGGTACGTAAATATAAATACAAACAAAAAGTTTATTGGGATAATTAATTTAGTGATGGAATTTGTCCAATAAACACGTTTATTGTGACAATAAATTCTCGTTTATATTTTCACGGTTCGAAACATTGCTAACTCTTTTTTATTTTCATTTGTAATAGTAATTAACCCGTTTATTAACTCAATACACAGAATTAATTGACTTTGATGAATTTGTTTATAAATATAAACAACCGTTAACTATTTTCATTTATAGAAATAATAAACCCATTACAGCTTTGATGAACAGAGTTTATTGATTTTAATAAATGTGTTTATAAATATAAACAACCGTTTGTTATTTTCGTTTATAGAATTAATACACCCGTTTATAGCTTTGATGAACAGAGTTTTTTGATTTTAATAAATGCGTTTATAAATATAATCAACGGTTTATTATTTTATTTATAGAATTAATAAACCCGTTTAAAGCTTTGATGAACAGTTTATTGATTTTAATAAATGCGTTTATAAATATAAACAACCGTTTATTATTTTCGTTTATTGAATTAATAAACCCGTTTATATTTTCAAAAGGATTTACATGACTGCAAAAGCTTATTACTTCTGCCATACTTCAGCAATTTATTGTCATAAGCATGATTTTTGACAAAAAATGGGCAAGTAATGGCAAAAATGATGGCACTTTTTCAGTCATATAAGTCAAGAATTAGTTTGACCTAAAACGTAGAAAAGAAAACGTTGTTTAAAAAAAGGTTCCAAGCTTCAAGTTACAAACCTGATTACAACGGCAATGAGTCGTTTTATCCTGGATCTTACCATCGTATCAAATTTAGTTGAAAATTGAAAATTCCGAACTTATAAAAAAAAGACCATGATAGTTTTATTTTACACTTTTATTTTATGAAGTTTTAAGAGTATTTAATTCATTTAATAATACATATGTTAGTTTTAGCATTAATTTCCTTTTGTTTTTTTTTTTTTTTGAAATACTGTGTTTCAATAAAACCCCAAAATTAGGAACTTGGAACAGGGTAACAGAGATTGAATAAAAAAAATTTTTTAACAAATATCTACAGCTCTTAAAAAGCTTGTAAAAATAAGCTTGACACCATCAAAATATAAAAATATTTCCTTAAAATTAAAAATCGAGTCGCCATGCACGATGATAAATGGTTGTATGTTTTCGGATGATTGCTGAAATGAAGCAATGTGCTCTTCAATTTCTTGCATGGTCTTCCCAACCCAAACGAACGAATTTTGGGAGTCTTTTATTGTGAAGCGCGTAATTGTTTTCTTCCCATCATTTTCTTTCTTCACAATTTTTTGGAAAGGTTCAAAATACCCATGTAGGGCCCACAACAAAACTGCATCTTGACATTCTGAAAAATATTAAAAATTTATTTACAAAATTTTTCATATCACCATTTAACAAAAAAAAAAAATAGTTTGAGGGTGTAGTTCTTAAAGTCAAATTTCATTTTTATACTTTTAAGATTTACTAGCCGACCCCTACAAACCTCGTCTCCCACCCTTCAGAGCATTTCTAGAATAATTATAATCAACACAGATATTGTTAAAATGCAATGTAATTTTACTTGAATCCAAATAGAGAAATACATATCTGAATTTTTCCAAGCCTTACAACTAACTTTCTACTTTCATTAAAGCCAGGGGCGAACGCAGAAAAAAATTTCGGAGGGGGTTTTGGCTGTTTTGGTCACTATAGTTTTTGCAAAGAAACAAAAAGTTGAAATTTTGGCTTTTCCCGAGACGTTTCGATAAAGTATCAAAGTATATCAAGCCGCTCCTCGCCGGTTTTGCTTCGCAGATAAGTCTTTTTTCTGCGTAGACATGAGAAATACCGCTCACTTGTAGCCACAGATTCTGGCAGTGTCGCACCGATTTGCATATCATATAGCGATGAACTGTTAAAATAAAGACGCATCGCAAACATTTAAGGTGTCTATACAGTTTTTGGGCCGTTTTTCATTTGACAAACTAATGCAATGTCTGCAACAATTGTTTGTTTAACATTGACAGCCTTAAATAATTTATAAGAAATAAGAATTAAACTTTTACCTGCGCCAAATTCTCATTTCAACTAGAAAATCATCAAAATATCTTCTTATATCATATGGCCATTCATGAGCAAATATCTCAACAGTTCTTTTCATGTATTCTTTATCAAGTTTGCAACTTTTTCTAGCAAAATATTTTGAATTTTGGAAATTAATTCACGATGGTCGAGGAACCTTTTTTTTTCGCTGAACCAACAAATGGTCCAAAAAAGAAACATAATAGACCGACGAAAATTTACTTCCGGACCACCCGCATAATTGTATCGTAAATCCATTTCCTTAGCTGCAGTAAATATGTTACCAAATCTTGTTTCGGAATTATGTCGCAGTTCAACAATTTCTTCGTAAAAATGGGTAGCATATTCTTCGCAGCAGCTGAGATCGCAATATTTTTTTTTTTGGAGAAACTCACTAAGATTCTTCAAAAGGCTAAAAATTGGCTTTATCACTGTTAGGGAAACAATATAAAGTGAGCAATTTGTATTGCTGTTAATAAAGTGTGAAGTTTGACTCCATCCTGGATGAACAATCCAGGATCTCTTACGAGCAGCAGGTATGCTCATAAGCGTCATAACACAAACTAAGGGAGTCTAAATGCTCAACCCAACTCGTTTCGCAAAATTTTAAAAGCCGTGTTTGTTTTGCTTTTGCACAGGAAGCGTGTATTTGGTCTTAGATAAAGAAAAAAGCTCCCGAAAGCTCCTAGTCTGTTAAGGCTTGTTTTGTTGGAAAATAATTTTGTACCATTTCTTTTGTCTTCTTTTGAACAATAATGGATATTTATTTACTGCACATATTCTCTTATTTCGGGGGGTGTTTTAACCCCCCAACCCCCCCCCCCTGCGTTCGCCCCTGATTAAAGCATTCAATTAAATGCAAATTTCGATGAAAAAATACAAATTCTCGTTTTTCTGTTGTGTTTTGACTATTTCACAAAATCAGAATTCCATACAGCTTTCGATTGTCCCCCTTATTTGCTGATTTTCCCGTTAGATTGGCCCAAAAATTTGTTTTTACTCAGGCTTTACCTATCTCAAGTGAAGATTTTATAAAAATGCATTGAGGTTTGAGCGAATAGAGAGTCCCTACCGGACATATAAACAAAACAATGCACCTCAAATTATATGCAAAAGCTTGATTTAAGGTCTTGAAGTTCTTCATCGTCGCGCAGAGTTTTCCGAGTTCCCAAAAATTTAGAATGTTGCATTTGAAAATAAATGTACCTGCAAATTTTCCTTTTAAAACCAAGTTTTTCATAAAGAACTTTCTACCTACAACATGGTGTCAGGTGATTTACAGTAGTGAATTTTAAAAGTGATCATATTCCCCAAATATCAAAATGAGCATTGAAGATGAAAGTAATAAAAACAGATCTACAAGACAATATGGCTACGGTAGTGACTCCGCCAACTTTCACGCCAGAAATTCTACCGCTTAATTTGAAATCTCCTAATATGCCGGTCGAATGGGACAATTGGCTGACACAATTTAAAATATTTTAACGTGCATCCAGCTTGGAAACCCAGACAGACCAAAGAAAAGTAGCACTTCTCTTGCATCACATGGGGCCAGACGCTTTAGAAATCTTTTTTTCATTTGATCTCGACTTGGATAAGGTCTTATTTGATGACCTCGTGGCTAAATTGGAAGCACATTTTTTGCCAAAAGTCAATATCGCTCACAAATTTTTCACAAGAACGCAGTTACTAGGTGAATCAATGGATGACTACATCACCGCGCTAAAAAATCTAAGCCTTTCATGTGATTTCGACCAGCTTAGGAAGAAGAAGAGATATTTTTGTTTGTTGTCTAAGCAAAAGCTGGTCTAATGTAAAAGAATGTCTGCTTACTGAAGGAGCTATAAAGCTTGAAAAAGCACTAGAAATAGCAGACAATTGAGCTCACGAAAGACCACGCAAGGCAATTAGAATTCATAATCAAAGTCATATAAATGCTATTAACCGTTATCCTACAAAAAATTTCGAAAAATATCAAAATCAATCATACAACAATAATTTCCGTCAGCAAATGTCACCTTCAACTAAACCACATTCAAACAGCAATAAAAAACAAAACAGCTATTCGTCAAATACATATACATCAAAAAACAATTGTTCCCGTTGCGGTCAAATTCACCAATATCGATGTCAAGCAATTGGTGTTACATGTAATACATGCAAAAACAAAAACCATTATTCTAAGATGTGCCGTTTAAACAGAAGAAACTCCAAAAGCGCTTATGTACGAAATGTGGAAGCCTACCAGGAATCAGGGGCCCTACTCTGTAATGCGTTTCGAAAGCAAATATTTTCGAAAACGAATATTTTGTACTCTCTATTTCTAATTCGGATAAGAAATCTAGTACTTACGGATTGACAAATCCGCATTCGGATTTTTCGTACCTGGCAATCCGTTTCCGAAAGTCATTTTGGTTGGAAAACGGAAATTTTCTTTCTACACCAAGAGAGGTAACGGATTGCAATTCGAATGCCGTTTTTAAAGGACACAAAAGGAAAATTGTGTTTAGTTGTGTGAAATAGATAAAATGTAATTAAGGAAATAATCATTTTATTCAAAATTTAAGCAAATAAATCTCATTACAGGGAACCATCAGCCAAAAATTTGCTCATCCCGATCTGACCAAGGGGCGTTTGAACGCCTCGGACGCGAGAAACACTTCCAACAATTTGGGACAGGCTATCACCATCTTTTAATGCAGAAGGACCACCAATGAGAGACGGTGTTCTTCTCTATTTTCTTCATCCATTCAAAGAGCAACCGAGGCCATTTTATTAAGTTTTTATGGAATTATATATTTTTTCTTTAAAAATTAATTTGAACATTCTCGCCTTGTTTGTGTTTTGTTTTGTTTTGATTTTTTTTCCTTTTGATTTTTTTTTTTTTTGACAAATCTAATTAGAATTACTTCGAGACTCAGCAAATCTAATAAGAAATACTTCGAGACTCCGCAAATCTAATAAGAAATACTTCGAGACTCTGCAAATCTATTCTATAAATAGAAATAGTACTAGATGATTTTTTTATTCGATTCGAACTTTTTACAGAGTACGAATTCATAAACGAATCGAATATCAGATTCGAATCGGATTGGCTTTCGAAACGCATTACAGAGTAGGGCCCCAGATGATGATGACTATGATCAGGGAGATGACAACACATTCTTCTTAGGTATGCTAAAGCAAACTATATGCACACCAAAGAACAGTTAGACTATAATGCTAACAATATCCAACCATACCGTTGAGTGTCAAGTTGATACTGGGGCCCAGGCAAATGTGATGTCATTAGAACAGTTTGAAGCTTTACAATAGGCGTGTTTTTTTGCACGCGTATATACGCTTAAAAAAATACTTACATGCAAAATGCAACAACAACACATTTCTATATCCGCTTAAGCTAGGCATACACGGTGAACATGTTGGTGTGATTTGTTGGGCAGCGGTTCGCCATACACGGCCCAACATGTTTATAAACTTCATTATTTGTGTGACTGTCGTGAAGGCAAGATGTGCGATACAAGTGCGTTTTGCTTTGTTTTGCGACATGTTAACTCCATGAAAATAACTACACAAATGACAAATTGTTGTCACACAACGCCATACACGACGAATATGTTGATAAACTTCAAAATTTGTTGTAAACTTGCCCATACACAGCCAACATGTTAGCCGTAAGTTCACGGTTTACAAAATATTTCATAAACCGTGGATTTGTTGGCCAACATGCCCATACACGAATAATTTTCAGCCCAACCCCAACAAATCACACCAACATGTTCACAGTGTATGCCTAGCTTTAGTAAGCGGCGATAATTATCCACGCTAATGAAATAAGCGGATATAAAAACAGTGCTTCCATATATCTTTTTCACTCTCTGCGATGAATTTTCAACATATTCATTTCGAAATTCATTCCATTTAACATACAGATCCGAGCAAGGTAGGATTTTGTTGTTTTTTTATTTGTTGTTTTTCTTACTACACAAAACACAAACGAAGAAATGATCTGTGTATTTAACACACAGAACAAAATCACGTTGACCTTTTGTATATGCCATCTTCCATTCTCTTGGTTTGCTTCTTTGAGCATTAGATTTTTTTGTTCTCTGTTCACAACACAAGTGCATTACAACAGGGCTGGTCTGCAGTTGAATGGTTAATCTCAGGGGCGCCAGGCGAAAAATGATTGAATCAAGATTATATTGATTGTGCATCAATTTTATTTTTCAATTTCAATTCTTTTTTTGGACTACATGGTTTTTTAACGTTCAAGGTGTACACTCACGATATTTATTTTTTTTATTTTTTATTTTTCCTTACATTTTCTTCATTTTTCATCCTTAATTCATCATATGTATTGTCCTTTTTCGGGTCGTATTCGAAAGCGCATTCTATGAACAACTTGATCAAGTGTTAAAAAGTACAAGAAATTGTGTAGCGCCTAACGATCACCAACAAAAATAAATGCGGCCCTGAACTCGAGTTTTTGTTAAAAAACAACATTTGACCAATTACAGCTCAGCATTTGACAAGTGATGCCAAAATTACTAAAACAATAAAATTGTCGTTTTTTTGTACCCTGTTCATTTTAAGCGTATATACGCGAGTTATAACATCACTATACCCCACTGTATATAGTAACATTAACAGTGCTTTTTATGCTCTCTCTTGTTTTTGATAATTAAAATTAGAGTTGATCAGCAAATAGTTAAATTGCTGTCTCTTCCCAACCTTCGCTCAGAAGCTTGGTACAAGAGTAGTTTTATAATAATTTGTTAGTATGTAAGCGTTAGTTTGTAACCACTGCCTATTTTCAGTCTTAAAATCGACCTCATACAATAAACAACATTTATATGAAAGAAGCCTTGTTTTCATTTAATCGTATTTGGCGCAGTCGGACTTCGAACCACAAACAATTATTTTTTTAATTAAAGAAAATAAAACTTGTGTTTAGTAATGTGAACAAAAATGGATTGTTTTTAATAGAAATTTGGAAAATTAAAAAAAAAGAAAATAAAAACAAAAAAGTGCTTCAGACAGAGTAAAAAAAAAAAACTACTTTCATATACAGCTCGTTAATAGAAAATCCACGTGGTCGATTTTCCACAAAAATTTTTTAAAAAAATGTTTTTAGTGCAAAACTAAAAAAATAAAACAAGAAAATAAAATAATATACGTTGATTCCTAGTTTATCTGTAAAGCAGAATACCTACAAACGAAAATTAACAATTATAACGATTATAAGTAAAAATTTACAGTGACAAGCAAAAATACATCTAAGCTACAACTCAACAACTATACACATTTATTAAACTTTTTCTCCATTAAAAAAAAAGAACTTCAAATTTTAAAAACAAAGTCAATTTAAATATATATAAAATACATGCATTAAAATATTAAAACACGAAGTTTTCAATTGAGTTTAAAATCAATATAAAAAAAGAACCTTGAAGTGCCTACATTATTTGATGAGACAGTTATCCGTAACTCAATAAAAAAAACCCAAGCCAAGCTTTAAATAAATAGAAAGAACGGGAAAAACAAAAGAGACAACATCGTGGGATACAATACAAGAAGACCGAACAATATTAAGAAGACATAAAAAAACTGCTTAAATTCTTTTTTTCTCAAATTATCTTACTCACTTATTATTTATTTAAATATTAATTTAGTTATTAAGTATTATAAGATTACTATGTATTAAAATTAATTAACTAAGTAAATATAATCTAACATTTGTATTGTTGTGATCGTGGCTGAAATTAGAAATAAGAATTAGAATTTTGCACGAACAAAATAATAAAAAGTACCAACAAAAAAAAGTGCACTTAACTTTGTTCCTGTCGGCAGCACTGTGTTTCGCCAAAGGTAGTAAATCTACCAAGAAATCAAATTGATTTAATATTCTTACGATTAATACATCTTGACAATATTTTTTCTATTCCTAACTACATTTCTAACTTTACTGGACAAAACGATACTAAAACTAGACATGAAAAACATTTATTTATTGCAAATTAACATAAAATACCAAGGACAAAATACTTACATTGACGATGTCGGCCATCATGGATTTGGGTTTGTTTGTTTTTGTTAGTGTAGTTGGGATATAATTGTAGTGTCTTTTTAGTAATGAAGGTGGTTGTAGTTTATTTATTGTATGATTGTGGAATGTAGAGAGTGTGGAATGAGTGTGGATGATATTAAGGTGCATCCAAATGTGTTTATCCGACAGATGGCGATTAGGTAAAGTTAGGATTAGGATAGTACGTGGGATTTGTGCAATATTTTTGAACTTTTGAAACAAGGATTGCCTATGTTTCGGGGTTTTGGGTTCGATGCAATTGTGTTATGACGTAATAATAGTAATAAGCTTATTCATGTTAATTGTTTTAGAGCTTAAGTTTCCGTAAATAAAAGAGAGATTGGAAAGGTTGGGGAAGAAACTTTAAGCTCCAAATCAATTCTGGCTGGGTGTATAGAATTTTAAGGCGATGCGACAAGTGGGTTTTCAAATAGAAAGTTTTGTTTTCAAGTTGTGGTAAAGTGGTGTTTGGTGGTAAAATTTTTTTATTCGAAATTTAACAAATTTTACGAACGAATTGTGATAGCTGGCTAATTTTTTTTGGAGTTTTCGGTGAGTGTTTTTTTTGTTACCTTGTTTTTGTTAGTGTTAAGTGAGGACTAGGTTAAATCACAAAACATAAAGAAAAAAAAAGGAAAAATGAATTTTGACCGATTCGCTTTGGTTTTAGCGGCGAATCAACTCAAGGCTTCCGAGTGAATCAGCAGCAAGAACATCGGGGTCAAATTAGATAACGAGGAAAAAAAGAAGTGCCTATATTGTCATTTGGCGGTCAACCGAAGGTCGTGGCCGCCAATCCGTTTTATCGCCCGCCGGTACTTACAAATTTTACAAACCGTATTTGGACCGCTTAACCGACAAGACCAACAACAAAAATATAGGCCAGTTATAAGCACAAAAAGCCCAATATAATCAAGCCAAACTGCCAATAACGGCCAAGTGCATATACACCGAATTTGCATCCAAAGTGGTTAGGGTGACCATACCAATTTTTTTTGGCAAAACAAAAATTTTTTTGGGTTCGAATTTTTGGAAAGATTTTCGAGTTCCGGACCGGAGCCGAAACAAGAAAAGCAACAACAACAACAAAATCACAACCACAACAACAAAAAGGAAATTTTTTGGCGTGGCATTTTTTTTTTGTTTATTCTTATTTGTGCATGCATTTTTAAATTTAAGTTTTCTTTTTTTTATTATTTATTTTTATCCTTTTTCGTATAAAATTTTTATTTTGTTTTATATATGTATTCATATTTTTATGTTGTTTAATTGCCGGTGTTTCACAAGTGGGGAAGTGGGTGACATCTAGTCGTTTCCGAATCGCGGGCCCTTCATTGGTGGGGTCATCGGGTGGGGAATCTACATTTACTTAGAGCTCTAGGGAAATAGGGTTACCATCCGCGTTTTTTTTGTCGTAAATTTTTTGTGGGCGCCGAAAATTAAGGGCGTGTAAAATTCACATTGGGTAATTCGGAACGTGAAGTTAACACTCTTTCCTTGGGAAAACCAAAGTTCTTTTATGAAATTTTGCATTTATTTATTAAAAAAAAAAACATTTAAAAAACCATAAAAATCATCCAAAAAATCATAAAAAATACAAAAATACAAAAAAAATGTTAAAAATACAAAAATACAAAAAAAATTTAAAAACATAAAAATACAAAAAAAAATCTTTAAAATTTAAATTTAGTAAAATAATATTAGGATTAAGCTTCATTTTCAATTTCATCAGTTTTTTGATAGTTTTCATTACGATTTTTTGTTATTTATTTATTTATTACTTTTTTGTTATTTATTTATTTATTACCATTTTTGTTATTTATTAAATTTTGTTTTTTTGATCATTTAATTATCTATTTATTTTTTTGTTAATTTATTTATTTACCTTGATGTTCATTTTGGTCAAGTTTTTGCTTAATTAAATAAAAAGAGTCATGTTCTGCCACGTCATTAGCGCATATCGTTTTTAATACCTTTAGCTGAGGGCCACAAGATGGCGTGTTAGGCTCTATTTTCAGGGGATGATGAGCGGAGGATGAAGTCTTAGAAGACCAGAGGCGCCGGAGACAACAACCGTAATGGCGTTCGGGGAGACCCCGGACAATATGGCATTGGGACTCCATGGTAGGGTGGGCAAGCGCCGCCGCAACAGCATCAGCGCGGTAAGAGTGAAGGTAAGGTAGTGTCCTTGTTTCGTTTTGTGTTGTCCCTTTCTGGCACGATATATGTTTTTGTGTGCCGGTTCCTGTCCGTCTGGGACCAAGATCCCTCCCTATTCCGACGAGCTTAGCCGCGTGTCGCTAGCGTGCCACGGACCCAGACGGATGGCTGGGGTTATTCCCCGATGACATTATGTCATCCAGGGACCGAGCCGGCAACAGTATGTAATAATTAAAATAAATTGTAAATAATTTTTCTAACCCTATTGTAACAAATTTTTCTAATCATATTTGTTTCATTGACTTAAGCTATTAACAGGATGGATGCTAATATTTCAATAGCAGAACGATTTAAAATCGCACTGGATTTAATCACCAAAATTCCGGAATTTAGTGGAAATAGGGAACAATTAGTAGAATTTATAGAAAGAGTGGAAAATTTAATTCCGATAGTTAACTTATTTTCAGAGGAAACTGCAGTTATTTTAAAAGGTTATCTTAAGGACAGAATTACTGGCAAGGCCCGGGAAGCCTTACAAAAAAGGGGAAGAATAACCGAATGGAGTCAGTTAAAAACTATTCTAATCGAAGAATTCAGTGAAAGGCTAAACGCCGCAGAATTATTGGATAAAATACGTTCAGCTAGAGTGAAAACTACAATCGAAGACTATTATAACGAAATAAATAATTATCTCTGTAGAATTAATAATGTTAATTTGTTGCAAAATTTCAATGATGAGAGAATCATAGAATCCAATAACCGAATTGCTTTGGAAGCTTTCAAACATAGTTTGCCCGAGCCTACAAAAACAATAATTTTGAGTAGAAATCCAGCTTCACTTAAAGATGCATACAAAATTATCCTTGAAATAAATCACCAATCTTATGGTAACAGGAAGGTAGACAGGTTTTCATTTCCTTCAACCTCAAACAATAGAAAACCAACTAATAATTTCCCGAATAGTTTTCTTAGACATGACCTCGACAGAGACATAAGTAACCATCGTTCTTATAACAAAAACGTAGAACAGTTTCACAGCGACAATAATATTATGTATAACAATCCACCTCAAAATTCTGGTAGATTTCATCGAAACGATTTTGGGCAATTAGAAAACAATTCACCGAGGCAATTTACTAACAAAAGCAATAGGCAATATCAGGGTAGTTCAAGACAATTTCATAATAACGGATATAACAGCAATAATGCTAGATTTGTACAATCGAGACAGTTTTCAAATAATAGATCTCTTCGTAGTTATTCAAATCAGTATAGTTACGAACCGCAAGATGGCCAAGAAGCCATGGATGTGAGCAACATTGAAAAGGATCGGCAAAGTGAAGAAAATTTTCTTGTAGAAGCCTCGGAAACTTCCCATTTCCAATAATAGAATTATCGGTGCATGGTCACAAAATTGATTGCTTAGTAGATAGTGGTTCCTCACTTTCTATTATGCATGAAAACTTGTTCCCTGAAATTATACCAACGAAAATTAGCCCAATAAAAATAAGCACAGTTCTAGGAAAAGGAAATATTTTATACGAAAAAATTTCAAAAGCTCCAAATGAATGGAAGCTTAACGCTACAGTTTCTTGGAAGCTAATGGATCTGAGACAAAAACATTTTGATGCAATTATAGGTTCAAATATTTTAATACCGTTAAAAGCTAAAATTGATTTTGACCAATGCCATTTAGAAATTAACAAACAAATTATTAAATTTAAAGGATTTGACTGTCCATATACTTACGACGAAATAAGTATGCTTGAACCCGTTGAAAATCAAAAAACTAATTATTTATTGAATAAACTTAACCTATCTAAGCTGAATAGTGAAGAGAAAGAAAGTGTGAAAGATTTAATTACAAAAAATTGCGACTTATTTTATATAGATGGTCAAAAACTTACAAGCATTAATTTAACAAAACATCAAATTTTAACAACTAATGAACAACCAATTTATTCTAAAATTTATAGATTCCCCAAAATACATGAGAGAGAAGTCGAAAGGCAGGTCAGAGAGATGTTAAGTCATGGAATTATTAGGGAAAGCAACAGTCCTTACAATAGCCCGATATGGATAGTCCCGAAAAAAGTCGACAATTCAGGCCTGCAAAAATGGCGGCTTGTAGTCGATTATCGGAATCTTAATGAAGTAACTGTTAGCGACAAATTTCCCATACCAAATATCGAAAATATCTTTGACAAGTTGGGCCGAGCTCAATATTTTAGTACGTTGGACCTCGCAAAAGGCTTTCACCAAATTTTGGTTGACGAGAAAGACCAAGCTAAAACTGCGTTTTCCACCTCTCTAGGACATTTTGAATACATCAGAATGCCCTTTGGTCTCAAGAACGCCCCATCAACCTTTCAAAGGTTAATGAATACAGTTCTCTGTGGTCTTATAAATAATATTTGCGTAGTGTACCTTGATGACATACTAGTATTTAGTACAAGTTTAGTTGAGCATAAAGTTAATTTGAACAAAGTTTTTGAAAGGATCAGGGAATATAACCTCAAGATCCAGATTGACAAATGTTGTTTTTTTCAAAAAGAGACGCAATATTTAGGACATATTTTGACCCCTAACGGTATTAAACCTAATCCTGACAAAATTTCGGTAGTAAGCAACTTAAAATTACCGAAGACTTCAAAGCAAATCAGAAGCTTCCTAGGTTTAACGGGTTACTACCGAAAGTTTGTTAAAGATTATGCCAAAGTCGCTCAACCAATAACTAAGTTTTTGAAAAAAATATGCGTGTAAACGTTTCGGATAGCGAATATGTAAATGCTTTTGAAAAACTGAAGCAACTCGTAACAAATCATCCTATTCTTCATTATCCTGATTTTCAAAAAAAATTTTAGTTGACAACAGACGCCAGTAAGTATGCAATTGGTGCTGTCCTCAGTCAGGACAACCACCCTGTTTGCTATGCCAGCCGCACATTAAATAAGCATGAATATGTACAGTGCCATCGAAAAGGAACTTTTAGCCATTGTATGGTCGATTGGGTATTTTAGACCATATTTGTATGGAGTTGAGTTTGATGTCCTTACCGATCATCAACCAATTAAATGGTTGCATTCAAAAAAAGATTGCAAGGACTTTAATTCGAGGCTGCAACATTGGCTTTTAAAATTAGGGGAGTATACATTTAAAGTAGACTACATTAAGGGTAAGGAAAATAATTTGGCTGATTTCTTGAGCAGAATTAATACAGATAAAAATGAAATTAATGCTTTGACTGTAATTGAAAATAATTCAGACATTTCAGAAGCAAGTGCAGAGATGGGAACAGTTCACAGTCAGATTGAAAACTTTGACAATCACATTCCAATAATTGATACAATTGTGAACAAATATAAAACACAAATCATTCTTGTACATTCAAAACAAAAAGATGTTGAAACTATTTTTAAAAACAGGAGAATTTATATTTCTGAACAGGACATTAGAAACAACACAATGACAGATATATTTAGAAGGTTATTAAGAAAAGGTGTCACCGGAATCTTTACAGAATTAGACGATCATCTTTATAATCAGGTTCAGCTGGCACTGATAGTAGAAATATTAAATTTAAGAGATGTGCATTTATGGCAGAAGATATGAGAACTGAAGAGGAAGCTGTGAGGTATATACAAAATGTTCATGAAAAAGAATCAAATCATCGGGGGGTAGATGAAAATTTCGAATTCTTGAAAAATAAAATATATTATCCTAAATTAAAAACACTAATCTTGAAATTTATAAACAACTGCTCTGTATGTCAGAAAGCAAAATATGACCGCAATCCAATCAAGATTAAGTACAATTTAACCCAAACTCCAAATGATCAAAACGAAATCGTTGGATTGGATACCTGGACTATGAAAGGGCAAAGATTTTTGACTAGCATTGATAGATTTTCTAAGCATGCCATGATCATTGACCTCACTGATAGAAATCTTATCACTATTAAAGAAGCTCTGATAAAAAGACATGCCGCATTAGGGAAACCAAAACTTTATATCGCTGACAATGAATTTGATGGTTTAGTTATCAAAGATTTTTTAAGGGAAAATGGAATTGGTCTTCATCTTACAAAACCTAACAGCCATACTGGGAATGCTGATATTGAGAGGCTGCATAGTACATTAAACGAACAGATAAGAGTTATGCAAATAAGCCCAGAATTTAGGGAACTCGATATGAAAAGCAAGTGTTTTAAGGCAGCTGAGTTCTATAACAACTCGATCCATTCAGTAACGAAAGAAAAGCCCATTAGTTTCATTGTAGGATAAATTGAATCAAGTAAGCAAAAAGTAAGAGATCGAATTCAAATTGAAAAAGAACAGAGGATAGAGAAATTAAATAAAAATAGGCAAAACGATCCTTTGAGAATAGAAGAACAGGTCTTAATAAAAAATTATAAATCTCTCAGGCATAAAGAGGAACCTAAATATAAATTACATTCGAATGAAAATTTACATCCATCTAACATCAAAAGAAAGTATAAATACACCTAAATAAAAAAAATTTCATTTTGAAAAAGTATATTATTTGCAAAAAAAAAGACAAAATTATTGAATATTTTTGTTGTAAAATAAAAAAATTATGTTACAGTTTTAAATATCTATTTTCTAAATTCTTACTCCAACAACATTATGTATAAAATTAAAATGTAAAATGTCTAAAAAAATAATATATATATATATATTTATAATAATAACTATAATAATATGTTATAACAATAAGAATTATAGTAAGAATTAAATCAAAATATTTGCTTGCAAGGTTTCGACTCAGGAGATTTCGAAACTAAAGGGGGGAGAAGTTATAACATCACTATACCCCACTGTATATAGTAACATTAACAGTGCTTTTTATGCTCTCTCTTGTTTTTGATAATTAAAATTAGAGTTGATCAGCAAATAGTTAAATTGCTGTCTCTTCCCAACCTTCGCTCAGAAGCTTGGTACAAGAGTAGTTTTATAATAATTTGTTAGTATGTAAGCGTTAGTTTGTAACCACTGCCTATTTTCAGTCTTAAAATCGACCTCATACAATAAACAACATTTATATGAAAGAAGCCTTGTTTTCATTTAATCGTATTTCGCGTGCAAAAAAACACACCTAATGTTCTTCTAAATTAACATCATCATCTACTCGCATCATGACATTTAGCGGTGAACGTCTTCCAGTTATTGGTTGCTGTATATTGAAGTGTATTCACGATGGTCAACAATACTTAATCAACTTTCATATTTTGGAACTCAGATGTCACGCAGTACTTGGATTAGAATTTAGAAACCTGCATTCAACTTAAATTAATTCCTAAGGTAGATGTAACCAACCTGCAACGGGAAACAAACTGGGAATTTGTGTGAAAAAAGTGAAAATCTTCTTAAGGAGAACATCTGTCATCCCTAACTTCATATCAAAGATTTCTAATGACAAACAAAAACAGGACATGTAAGTTTGAAAGAAAGTACTCATACGCCACAGTGTGCCATAATAATCATACATTGGATTCAAATAAATCACATTGCATTTGGACAAAATCTGTTACCTTATAATTCTGCAAATGATCTGAAGGGCGGCGAGATGATGTTAGCGGGGTCAGCTTATATTACCATATATATATTTCCTAACTAGACGCAATTTTTTCTGGGGTAAGAGCAGGAGTATTTTTGTATCCAACACAAATATATATGTAAATCAAACAAAGTATGCACATAAATACTACATTCTAATATTTTATAACTATAACCAAATTGTTTGCATTGTCTTAACATGGCAAGACTCAAAAATTATTAAAATTATAAAAATAATTAATTTAGGGTAACTTACTGTCAGGTATTGCGCATTATGCCTGTTTGATTCGGAAGCAATTTGTTCAAAGCATCAATTATGTTCCTTTCTTTTTCGTGATTTTCGGAGAGCAGGAATTTTAAAATTAGGGGTTTAAGTTCTTCCCAGTTTTCAAACAGTGAACCGGCATTTGGGTGCAAGTAACTAAAATCCATTTTGATCTAATAAATGAAGTCATAGTTTCAATTAAAGTGTATGGCATAGAATAAGTATCAAACTTACCATACTATGGCCAGTTGGGCATTTATATTGCGGCCACTTCAAAAAAATTTGTGAAGTGTTTTCAGAGTCCTTAATGCTTAAAATCCTGTGATTCGTACATGCTTTCCACAGCCGATCTAAGGCTTCCCCAGACAAATTGTCATATTTTAATGATCTTTTAATCTGGTCTACATCATCTTCAGGAACTAAAATTAATTGTTTATGTATGAATTGAAATATCAATGAAAAGTGTGTATGAAGGTCAGTTCAATTTAAAGTATGATAGTATAAATTGAACTGATACCTTTTAAAAAAAATTTGATAGATTACTGGTCTAATCAGAAATCAGTAATTTGTGCACATTTAATACTATAAGCAGATTTTATTCGTCGAGCGTTTTATTGTTCATCTCATGAAATTTAAACTATGTTTCAAATAATTGATGTTATTAGCTATTAACATAATTTTATAGTTTGAGTTTAAATATTTAAATTAAAAAGTTTTTGAAAGGAATTCTTAATATTTTTGAAAGTTGTACTTGAACTGAATGAATAAAAAAGAAAAGGCTTATAAAAGTATGATTTTGTATAGGTAAGGTCTATCTTTCAACTATAAAAGAAAAAAGTTATCAACTGTGGAATCTTTTTTTCACTGTTTTTGACCAATACTTTTGTGAAACCCATTGTATCAAAAAAGATTTAAGAAAATTAAAAACGTTACAGTCTACATTTATACCAAAATTGAACAAACCTAGAAACATTTCTTCATCTGTTGTTTCGATCTTGCTTGTCTTGGGCTTTGAAGTTGTCCCTATATTCTTGTGAGAGAATTTCAAGTTGCAGAACTTATTATAAATTTGTCCTCTTTTACCCGTCCGATAGTATTCCTTATAGCAAAAATTAGAAATTAAAAACAAATTGGGACCATTTTTGAAAATAAACAGCTTACCAATCGTTCTGTGGGAAATCTTTCAATGATTTCTTTTTCGAGGGCGTAACTTGAATGGAGGTCTAAATGTATTTGGTTGAGGTCAAAATAACTGGCAATAGTGTTTATTAAATGAGTTCTCTGTTTTTCCGTAAATTTTGAATTTTTCTCGTAACTCTCAACCAGTGATTTACTTAAAGAGCTACTGTTTAATATTTTTCCCAAGGAAATCAGATGGGACCTGACCTACTCCAAAAACTGCTCGTCTGTCGACCTAATTAGCGAATAAGCGCCGAACAGGCCATGCAGCATCCATACTTTACGGACAGTTCAACTAGTCATTTTTAACTTTACATCCGTTCGATGTTACCTTCCTCGATAGTCCGAATGTTGAACAGGATATCGAGGATCTCAAGAATTTCGGATACACCAAGAATTGCGAGGAGACCAACAAATTATACAAACATTTTAGACAACAGCCAGCAATTTTATCAAATACATATTGGTGGAACGCAAGACGAAGACGACGTGAGGATGCTGGAATTGTAGCAACTATTCGGGCGTGTTTTTGATGAGTAGTGAGAGAGAATTTTCATTTAACTTAGGCTTTTCTGTTTGGAGTTTTTGTGTGTCGTAAGCGTAAACATATTTTCCGGATGAGTGAAGTTTGCCCAATGCAATTTTTTTATTTTATATTTTATTTAATAAACTTACAAACTAGTGTACATGTAGCAGCCCCTTTTCGCTCTTATTGGACAGACCAAGGTCTTTGTGGAACGCCTTTTTTCGAATTAATGGCATTCGGACACCACCTCCGTAATGGATTTAAGCTAATCGACTTCGCTGCGGGGTTAGGTCCCTTAATAGACCACGTGCAGCTGAACAACTAGCGGAAGCCCTTGACTGCTATAAAGCAGATAACTGCCATCCAAGAAATGCGATGGGATGTTCCGGGCCGTAATGGTAGCAAGTACGCGATTCCCACATCTCGATATTCGCAAGGGGACATGGAAATCAACCGTCAACCAGGTTGATCACATTGCGATCGACGTACGACACTTCTCTAGCATGCAAGATGTTCGCACATTGCGAGGTGCCAAGTTACGAATGCAGATCGGGATGATCAAGGCCAAGACTGAAAATGGTAGGAGAAAATTCGACGTCAAAAGACTAAAATCGCAAGAGATTGCTAGTACCTTTTCCGATAATATCTCCGAAAACCTACTCAGAAGTCCTTTGCTGCCAGCACAAAATTTAGACAACCAGTAGGGTTTACACGGCCACCGCAAGGAAAGCCCTGGTTTGACGATGAGTGCCGGCGAGCACATGCAGCTAAACAAGAGGCATACAAAGCGGCGCTGCAAAGGGCACGAGGAGCTCGTGAGCTCTACGAGCTGAAACGGAGAGAGGAGCACAGGAGAAAACCACTTCTCAAAGCTGTATAATGGCGATGACGAACAAACTTCCGCCAGCAATACAGAACCATTCAATTTGGGTGCAGAAGGCCAATAATTCCATCCAGCCGACATTGACAAAGTGAAGATAGCGATATCTTAACTGAAGTCGAACAAAGCCGCTGGAGCAGACGGGCTAGCCGCCGAACCGTACAAAGCAGCTGGAGATGATTTGGTTAAGAGTATGCACCAGCTCTTGAGACGAAGGCCAGGAAGATTGGAGAGAGAAAACGCGTTGGGCCGCTTTGAGAGAAAAATTCTTCGAGTGAATTTTGGTCCTGTCTGCATGAATGGAGAATCGAGACGAATATTCAACCAAGAACTGTACGAGCTGTACAGCGACATACTGACCTAGCTAGAAAAGTTAAGGTCCAAGGACTTAGATGGTTGGGTCATGTTGAGCGAATGGAAAATAATGCTCTGGCTCGTAGTCTTCGAATCCAACCCAGAAGGACGTCGCAGAAGAGGAAGACCGCGAATCAGGTGGAGCATACAGGTGGTAGAGGACCTGAACCAACTTGGCGTGCGAAACTAGAGACAGCTTGCTAGGGACCGAGCTGGCTGGAGACGATTGTAGGCTGAGACCCAGGTCCGACCTGAATTGTAGCGGCACCTTAAGTAAGAAGATAATAATAAAAACTGTACATCCTGCACAATGCACATCGATACCGAAAATGTCAGAAAAGTGAAGCTCGAATTATTTAGATGGCCTGGTTATCTAGAGCAAACAGTCATACGACCCGTAAAGTCTTTGAGTCTTAAATCGAACATGTTATGAGAGCCAAACCAACAATTATGCAGAATAAAATAATAGCTTACCTTTGATTTTATGTTGCTCTTTGTGAAAAACACGTGCACTTATAAAACTTTAACTTTTTTTATAATTATACTTTTTCACTTTTGCTTTTTTTTTCTTTGATCAATTTCTCGTGGCGGTCTATCGCAAACTGTGACTGATTTTTGATTCGTTCGTTACTCGTTGTAGCCGGCGTCCCTTTCGTTAAGTTCGTCAAAATATGTATTTCTCACATTAAGAGTATTGGTGACAGTGTTACCACATGGACTCTTAGGGGCCAGTTATATCCATCATTGAAATGGATCCGGAAAAATCTTTGAATGAATATTTAACTTTGTTTTCTTTTGAATAGAAGTGCAAATTATATACCAATCGATCGGAAATCACTCCAAGAATTTTTATTGACATAAAAAAGTACCTACAATTACACGCTTATTTTTTTCATTAAAATGTGTTTTTCCATTTTCCGGTTGTAAATTCATTTTCCTGAACAGCTGATTGTATTGTGTCAAAAAATGAAACAAACCCGAGTAGCACAGACTTCGATTTATAACAAGTATTTTGTTATATTTGTGTGTTGTTGAAGTAATCTGAAACATTTTGTGGTATATTTCAGTTTTTCAATTGTTTATCGAAAAAAGTTGTAACTTTGTTAATTGAAATGTTACAAATCGGTTATATAACTGTTCCAACTTGTTTTTTAATAATAATTGGTCTTATTATAATAAGGTTATATAAAAGTCAAAAATTTCAAAGTTGAAAAAAAGTTGTTATAACATTTATAAAATTTCTGTTTCGTTATCATTTAACTTAAACGTTAAAATAACTTACTTGCAACAATCTGTAAGAACATTAGTGTAACGTCAATATAATTTACAAGTTTGAAGAAGGAAAGAAGTTACAAAAACATTTTTGTAACGTTTTTACTCCTAGAACCTTTATTTGAGCAGAATTTTAGTAATCTAGTTTATATAACCAATATACAGGGTGATTCACGAGCGTTGTGCCAAAAAGCTAGAGCGCGTAGGTTGAGTTGAGACAAGAAAAAAATCGTATGGGAGGGGGGGGTCTATTCCCCCCCGTTTAGCCGGGAGGGGCAATTTTATGAAAAATTGACTTATTTTGTAAAAAAAATATTAAAAATCAACGGCTTAGTTTACAACACCGTGCTATACCTTTCTGAAAAGCTCAAAACTTCTTCTTTCACTTCGTTTTTAAAATAAATGGTTTTAACGAACAGTTTTAAAAAAATAAATTTTCAAACTCAAAATTTTCAAAAAAAAAGCCAAAAAAAATTTTTTGAACTAATTTTTTTCAAAATTTTATGTAATTAAGTACTAATTTTGTTTTAAAATTTCAATGTCTTTGTTAATTTTTAGTCGAAAACAGAAAACCAGATGCAAAAATGTCTTTTCGTTTTTGAGAAATTGAAAAAAAAACCAAAACCACTTTTTTCTAAAAAAAATGTTTATTTTTGTTTTTACCTATCTGGACTTTTAGTTTAATTTATTAGTTTAATTTATAAATTTATTTTTTTGTAATTGAAGTTTTATGAGGACTCAATAAAGTAGAAAAGTATTACATTATCCCTGGATTAACCATTTTGTTCATTGATAACGTCTTAAAACTGACCTGCAATTTTTTTTTACTATCCCTGGGGCCGCGGCCACTCGCCGGCGAAGAGTTCTACCTGCTAGGGGCTTAAGATAATTAAACCGCAATTTTTCTTGAATGAAAAAACAATTAAAAACTTTAAGGTAAATAAAAGGTATCGCATATTTACTAAACAACCATTTACAATTAAAATATTAACTCATCAGCACATAACAATAACAAACTCATAAGCTCGAGAAGATTAAGCGGACAGGAACTTCTGCTACGGTTTAACTTGTTGTCGAGATCGGGAAGCTGAAAGACTCTTCGCTGAAAGATATCCCAATAGATGGCGCCCAAGTCGTAGCATGTTTTCAAGAATACGCCGACGAGAGCACGGAGAGCTAGAAGTGAAAGGTCAATGGCAGACGTTTTCAATGAACAAAATGATTAATCCAGGGAAAATCCAATACTTTTCTTATTTATGGAGTCCTCATAAAACTCCAATTACAAAAAATTAAATTTATAAATTAAACTAGTAAATTATACTAAAAGTCCAGATAGGTAAAAATAAAAACAAAGATTTTCTTAGAAAAAAGTGGTTTTGGTTCTTTTTTAATTTCTCAAAAACGAAAAGACATTTTTGCATCCGGTTTTCTGTTTTCGACTAAAAATTAACAAAGACATTGAAATTTCAAAACAAAATTAGTACTTAATTACATAAAATTTTGAAAAAAATTAGTTCAAAAAATTTTGTTTGGCTTTTTTTTTGAAAATTTTTAGTTTGAAAATTTATTTTTTTAAAACTGTTCGTTAAAACCATTTATTTTAAAAACAAAGTGAAAGAAGAAGTTTTTAGCTTTTCAGAAAGGTATAGCACGGTGTTGTAAACTAAGCCGTTGATTTTTAATATTTTTTTTTACAAAATAAGTCAATTTTTCAGAAAATTGCCCCTCCCGGCTAAACGGGGGGGAATAGACCCCCCCCTCCCATACGATTTTTTTCTTGTCTCAACTCAACCTACACGCTCTAGCTTTTTGGCACAACGCTCGTGAATCACCCTGTATAACAATGTTTCAATTAGTGTTTTCTTTAATTCATGGCCAAAATAATTATGTAGGTATAAATGCAATAAAAAATGACATACTTTGAATGGTGAATTTATTTAAACGGAGTATGGATAAATCCCCTCAATTCTTCTTTTTTTCTTTTTTTTTTGTTATTAAATTCAATTTGAGACATATAACTTTGTTGCAACTTAATAATAACATACCATTAACCTTATTATAACATAACAACTCTGAAACCCTTAACTTCAAAGCAATGCGTAGCGCCAACGTTATTGTAACATTGTGCCAATTCGAATATAACTCTACAGTTATTTCATGTTTCAAAAGTTTTATAAACTCAACTATAACATCTCTTGAATCTTAAGAAATGTTGTAGTTTTGTTTCAAAAACAAGCCGAATGTTTTTTTTCAGTACTAGTACTTTGGTTACATATTTGTTTTAATTTTGTAGCAATCTTTGTTTCACGTTAACAAATTAGAAACCAAAATATAACAAAGTTTCCAAAAACAAAAACTACAGTTATATTTTAGTTATATATCAGTTATATTTCAACTTAGTTTCAACTATGTTTATTCAAACATTTTGTTTGTTATATTCGTGTTTTTTCAAATAGAAAAGAATAACATTACATAACGCATTTATAACAACAACATTACATAACGTATGTAATGTTGTTGTTTTCTATTTGAAAAAACACGAATATAACAAACAAAATGTTTGAATAAACATAGTTGAAACTAAGTTGAAATATAACTGATATATAACTAAAATATAACTGTAGTTTTTGTTTTTGGAAACTTTGTTATATTTTGGTTTCTAATTTGTTAACGTGAAACAAAGATTGCTACAATATTAAAACAAATATGTAACCAAAGTACTAGTACTGAAAAAAACATTCGGCTTGTTTTTGAAACAAAACTACAACATTTCTTAAGATTCAAGAGATGTTATAGTTGAGTTTATAAAACTTTTGAAACATGAAATAATTGTAAAGTTGTATTCAAATTGGCACAATGTTACAATAACGTTGGCGCTATGCATTGCTTTGACGTTAAGGGTTTCAGAGTTGTTATGTTATAATAAGGTTAATGGTATGTTATTATTAAGTTCGTTAAATTGACCATGAAAATTTTACAAAAAAAAATTATTTTTTGGAATGAAAAGACTGACTTTACATGTCAGAGTTGCCGCTAGATTCAAAAACTTTACAAGTCATAAAAAAATTCTTGGATTTCATTAGCGTTTTTAATTGTGTTTTTGTAAGCGATCGTAATCATTTTAATTGCTTTCATTAATCGCATTCATTGAATTTGAATTCAATTGAAAAATTTGACTATAGGCAAAAGTGTCAAAATTGAACCAAAAGTAAAGTTTTTCTTGAATTGAATTAAAAATGTGTATTAAAACTAGACGTTTATTTAAAGATTGAACTCTAATAAAATTTTGCTCAAGCAAGCCTCCTATTTTTGCTTACTTAAGGAACCTTTCGTCTATTTTTGACATTAGTTTAAGTTCACTTAAACGGAGTGAGGGAAATTGGAAGGGAGTTCAAACTTCTATGAATAAGATAAACTTCAGCTACCTTTAGTAACTACAACAACTTATGAATCAGCTAAGAATATTGCCGATTACCATTTAAGAACTATATAATTTTTGTTCAAACACCAACCGAACATTTTATGTTATATGTTTTGACAAACAAACAAAGGCAAACAATATGATCTATTTGAGGTTTTTTTAATCTCCCTTAATAGAAGACATTTGTATTTATATATCTAGGATTTGATATAAAATGGGTGATTTCTTTTATAACATTTTTGTTTTAAAATTTAAACAAAAAGTTAACTGCGGCAACTCTGATGAACATAGATCAAAGTTTAATCCTATTTTTTGTTTGATTTATTTCCCGCCAGAAAAAATAAGGTTTTTATAACATCGAGATTTAAGTTACAGAAACGAATTAGAAATGATGATACGAAAAATCAATTCATCTATGTTTTATAAACAACGTAAACTAGTTACAATGAGTATCTAATTCCCTGAAGTTTCTACTTTGTTGAATCTTTGTTATAATAACATATAAGTTATAATATTGAAAGACAATGTTTTATTGATGTTTCCTGCAACAAGTGCCATTTCGTTCACAATCGAATGACCCATTATTAGAATTTGATCTTATATGCTTTATTTTCAAACTAATTTTTACAATTGGTTATACTTCTTCCATTGTCAAAGTCAATGAAAATGGATAAAAGATCCGTTTCCTAACGTAATTAATTAATATTTTTGCAACTTCAAAGCCTCAATACAAATGAATATTTTTTTATTTTTAAATTTTTCGCCCAATTTCAATTTTTTGGGTGGCGCGTAAGTTTTCAAGAAGTAGAACATCAATATTTATGACAAAAACAGCGTTGCATTAAGATTTTTCGTTCATAAATGTCTTAAACTCGCATTTTCAATAACTATATTATGACGTATTGATCTTATTCAAGGCTTTAAAGTTTATCTTCTTTATAACATAATTAAAGGCAATATACATTTTAAATGAAATTGATTAATAACTTAATAGAAACTTTTACAATGTTTTCTGAAACATTCTTTCTCATTATATTATAACAAACGAAATAGTTCAAGTTATATTCATGTGATTAAAATTTATTTTGAACTCTTCGTTCTTGTTTTAGCTATGTTATAACATGTAACAAAGTATTCTTGCATAAACATTTTTGCAACATTAGTAGAACTAATATTCTAGTTCAATTAAAGTTGCACAAATGTTGTTTTAAGTTACATGTAACATTATTTAGTTGAAACAACATTTATGAAACTGAGAAATAACAAAATGTAACCTCTTTAAAACTTATTTATAACCTACTTGTTGCAAATCGAGAGGGGAAACGCGGCTATTTGGGTTACACAATTGTTCTAAATTGCGTTACCTACTATAACAAATGGACAACAATTTGATTGTTTTATTGGAGTTATAAATACCAAATGAAAACCCGTCTGTGCTACTCGGGAATCGTTAAAATGATTTGCGTTTCAATTTTGTACAATTTCAATGATCTGTGTTTCAACTTCTCACAGTTCCAATGATAGAATTACGGCAGGAAAAAAATTCCTGACAGAAATTTTCAATGATTGCTATAACCAGCCTATCAGAAAAATTCCAATGATGTGTTTCAATGATGAAAACCAATGATAGCCAATGAGCAAAATGGACTCCTTTTTGCTTCCTTGACTCGGGGACTCATTTTTATCACGTTTGACTGGTTTTTTTTTAATGCACAATAAGTTACAATTACTAAGAATTTTATATTTTGAAGAAAAAAATCTCATGTTTGAGTCGTTATTTCTTGTCTTAAACGCTTGTATTTCGAACATTCAAACCATACAATTAGTTTCTTGTATGTTAAAAATAAAATACAAGATGATTTCTGAAAGAGTTTAACGTTTTTTTATGTGGACTCGTTTTTTTTGTAAATGACTCGTTTTTTAAGCTTCGGGGACTCGAAAGTATTTTTGCCTGTGGTAACACTGTGGTGAACTCAGTTTACACTGCCAAATTTCAAGAATTTGATAATTAATAAACGGTTTATTAAATTTAATAAACAGGATGCTTATGCCTATAAACGGGTATATTAACGCAATAAACGATTAATTATTTTGTATAACCAAGATTTTTCTTAATCATACTGAGTTAAAATTATCAGACGCTTCGTTAAATTTTTTAAACAACCGCTAAGAGGATTAACAAACCGTTTATTGTCATAACAAATAGCGCAATTGTGGCAGTAACTGGGTTTGTTAAAATCAATTAACATGGATTATGCTACGTGTTCACTGGCAAAAAACAAAAAATCAGGAAAATATATGCAAATTAAATTTAAAAAATAACATTTCGCAATAGTAGGATGGATACTGCATACAAATATGTAGAACGCCATCGAATATACTTCAAAATTTTTACTTGCAACGCAAGCAATGTATTAGTAAAAAAATGAGATTTTTATCAAATATGGCATTACGATGATACAGAAGTCGAACAAAGTGAATCCATTGACTCCGTCAGTCTGGCTGTCTCTAAACGCTCTTGCACCTCAACTTGAAAATTAGAAGTTTGTGCGGATTCCAGTGGTTCGCTTTTTATTTGCGACATATAGAGTATTATGCAAGTATTGAATTCGTAAGAAAAAGGTTGAGATTTTGACGAAATATGATATTACGATGATAGAGAAGTTGAAAAAAGTGGGTCCGGCTGTGATTCCGTCTGTCTGTCTGATATGATTTTCAACCCCAGCTTGTATACTCAAATGACATATTGAAATAAAATAATCAGGCCTTTCCAGAATGCAGTTAATACATTTTAATATTTCCATGACTGAGGGCCAGTTGCTCAATCGAATCATAAATTTAAGTTCCACATAAAGTTCTCATTTTTGTATGAGACGTTCCGGAATTCTTAAGTTCTACATAAAATCCCCATACAAAAGTAGAACTTTATGTAGAACTTAAATTTATGATTCGATTGAGCAACTGGCCCTGAGGATTTTAAGAAAAAAAAAAATGTGAACTCTGCCATCATCAAGCTAAAAAATACAACGAATCCAAATCCTCGTTAAATTTTAACACACGGTTTATTGTTTTTGATAAAATGTTTATTATCCATAATAATGGTTTATTAAAAAACACAGCCATCTCTAACTGGCATGCTGTAAACACTTAGATTACGATACTAAATTAGAGAACAAGGTATAATGGAATATAATGGCTTTGTATATTGTTATATAGTAGAATGTGACCTAAGTTTAACCCTAACTCCGTATCCCAACCCACTAAGGAAGATTATACGCTCTCAGCACACACTCGATATTTGCTGAGCAAACATCAGTTGTGAGCCGATTCAAGCTTTGGAGAATTGACTCTTTCTCCAACGGTATTCTTCTAACGAAGAAAGGTGGAGAGATGGTCAATCTCACATTACGTAACTTAAGTTAAGTAAGATCAGTATTCATAGTCTACTGTAAGAGTTCGTGTCTAGAATTTATAAGAAAGAATAAAGATCAAACTTAATTATTAAAAACGTGAAGTGTTTCTTTTATTTGAAGACGATCGATATCGAGCTCCCTCTTAATTGGCGCAGTCGGTGCAATTTAAATTTAGATTGAATTCGAGTTTACAAAATTAAAACAAAATACACAAAAACGACAAAAAAAAACAAAAATTTTAAAAAGTTATACTTATACAGTACTTACTTTGTTTAAAATTTGAAAAAAAGAAGCAAAGAAAGAATAAGTTAATAAATCAAGTAAAACTAAAAAGTGTATTTAAAAAAAGTGCATGAAACTGTTGAAAAAAAAAGAAAACAAAAAAAAAACCCTAAATAAAAGTGCAGTCCCTGTAGTCAGGCTAGAAACAAAAATAATAAAGCCTTGAACCAAAAACAGATTGGACCGTTAAAACGACGCGACGCTTACTCGAAACTTAAAGTACAGTCCCTGTAGTCAGGCTAAGGCCTTGAAAGAAAGCAAATTGGACCGTTAAAGCGACGCGACGCTAACTCGAAAACAATCTACCTATAAAAAAAAACTCCCAACCGCTTGTGTGACATCATCATACAAAAAAACAACTTGGCTTGGTTCGATAGCAACCTATGCTAGCCAATTTTTTTTTGGAGTGCAATCAAACCTATTACTATGATAGCGTTCAATAGCAATAAAATCAATGAAATAGTGTTTTTAAACAAACAATAAAAAACGAGACAAGAATACAAACAAATAAATCAATTTTTTTGCTTTAAATAAATTTTGCGAAAGAAACAGATTCTACAAAAACTTTCTTTACATTCATTATTTTGATTGAATTAATTGAATGTAAGATTCTATTAACTCTTATTCTTCAAAAAAAAAAAAAATCAAATATCAAAAAATAAGAAAAAAAAACAAAAATTCTAACACTATCACTAACAAAAAAAAATCTTTCAATAACACAAAAAATAATTAAGACAATAAATCATCAAATAAAAAAAGAACTATAAACACCAAATTTGATGTAACCTTCGAAAGATCGCAAGCAACCCAAAATAAAAAGAGGACTTCAACAAAACACCTATCAAATCTTCAATCAACAAAAATCAAGATGGATTCCCTTTCTGTAACAGATAAGTTTAGAATTATTTTAGATTTAATAAATAAACTTCCAGAATTTAATGGAAAAACAAACTGTTTAGTAGATTTTATTGATCGAGTTGACTCGTTGGCACACATTCTTTGCACTTTTGATCAGAGTACTATGGTTTTGCTTTCAGGATATATCAAAGATAAGATCGTAGGTAAGGCTAAAATAGAACTTCAAAAACATGGTAGGCAAGGTACATGGGAAGAAGTTAGAACCATTTTAAAAAATGCCTTTAGCGAAAAGTTATCTACTGACCTATTGATTGATCAAATTAGAATTCTTAGAGTTAAAACAAATATAAAAGATTACTATGAAGACATTACTCAGTTGTTAAGCAGAATCAATAATGTGTACCTTCTTAATAATTTATAACCAACTCAATAAGGAAATTATTGATTCGAATAACAGAATAGCGCTTAATGCCTTCAAAAATAACCTACCTGAGCCAACAAAGTCAATTGTATTAAGTAGAAATCCAAAAACTCTAAATGAAGCCTACATTATCATTGTTGAAATTAATTCACAATATTTTGGCCCTTACGGCTTTTCTTCAAATTTCAGACAATCGAATAGATTTCTTAACAATAATGACAGGCAAGAAAATCATCCATCAAGTTCAACTATACCTAACCGAAATAATTATTATCCTAGAAACTTTAACAATAATTTAAATAACAATAGTATTCAAACAAGACAGAATCAAAATAATAACTACCAAAATAACCGTTATACAAGTTAACACACGCGTTGCCAAGTAAAGTGATGAGCAAGCGTTTCCGGAAGCTATGGGAATTAACTGTTTCAACCATTCCCAAGCGATCGAGTTGCAGTCGTCAAAGCTCATCAAATCAAGCGATCAAGTTGCAGTCGTTGAAGTTCATCAAGGTTGACCTTGGAGGTTTCGCGATTGCACGAGCAGTAGAAATACTTTAGGTGAAAATTAGTCTTATTAGTAGCAAATTGGTTAATTCCGTTTTTTATTTAACAAGTCGAATAGTTGGGACCACCCCTCTGGGGGTGGTCATTCGCATTTTTTTTACAGAACTCCCGAAGGAGTTTCTTAACTGGCGCCCGAGCAGGGACCGGGTGTCCTTCATCCTTATCGCCTTGTGATCGGTGCAAGGATCAATACGCTCCATTCTTGGAGTGAACGCCACTGTTAACATGGGAACACAGTTGGTCACTTTGATTCCTTGCGCCAATGAATCCATATTCACATGGGAACATATGGACATCATAAAGGGCTTAAGGATGAAGAGGTGGTGATGTCCGTGCCAATAGTAGGTCCATACTTCTGGACCAAACGGGACAAACACGGCCTCCCCTTACACACCGGTTCAGCATTATAACAGCCACACGCGTTTTCATTTCAGATTTCGAAATACAGACAACTAAAAAACAAAAAAAGGAAATTAAAGAAGGAAAAAATAAAAAGCAATTTAAATACTGTGACTTCAATGTTATTAATATGAAATTATTGTAAGTGTTCATTGCAACAGGAAATTGTGTTTTAGTAAGATTTAAAGTTATTAATAAGAATTGTGAGATAAATTAAATCGAATGATTATATGGAAAAAGGAGGTTATTGTGAATAAGAAATAAAATTATTGTGAAATTAATAAAATCGAATAAGTACAAGGTGTCTCAAAAGTAAGTTCACATTTGCTTATCTTATTACGCGAAAGCAACTATTCTGAGGGACGTGGGGAGCAGCGTTGTTCTCAGAATAAAAAATCTTGGGGCCATTTTCGGGCCATTTACACATTTTTGGGGCCACTTATTTTTATTTGCGACAACTAGAATAATATGACATTACGTTGATAGATAAGTCGAAAAAAGTGGGTCCGGCAATTCAGTCTGTCTGTCAGTAAACGCACTTGCAGGTTGCAGCCTTAACTACTGGTCCGATTGACTTCAAACTTTAACATTAGATTTTTTCGCGAATTCCCGTGGGTCGTTTTTTAAAATTATTTTATTTCTTAGATCAAAACCAAGGGTAGTCAGTCTCCTTAAACATTTTTTAGTGAAAAACATAAAAATAGTTTTCTCAAAAACGGAAACTACGATTTTTTTGTTCAACATCCTCGTTATTTCTTTTTCGTAAGAATGATGCTTTTAATGAAAAAAAATATTTTTGTATAGCTCCAAAATGGTATATGTAACTCTCATAGAACCTTTTTTTTGTAGTAAGATTTATTCAAAAAATAAAAGCCCGATCAGCGTATTGTTTTCTTTAAGGAGTATATTTATATTGCCCAAATAATATTTTGTAATCAAATAATTTTCGAAATTTGTTTGGATTTAAATAAACTGGTTTTAAGCTCTTTTTTCAAAATTCTGTTTCTCAAAAACGGATCGAAATTCACATATAATATGTAAATTCTCATATTCTTGAATACTGCATACCCAGAATAGTTTTAGGACATTTTTGAAAAATATTATATTATAAAAAATAAATGAAAAATTAACCCCTCAATAGAATTTTTGTTTTTGATTTCAAAAATCAACAATTTTTTAAGAATTTTTTTTTTATCCCAAGTCTATGATTTTATCAACATATTGGCGGAACTTCAGATTTGAGAAAACATTTTTATTTTTTTTGTATAAAAAAGTAGATAAGCGTCGAATGTTCCCCAGCACGGGGTACCTTCGATAATGTGCGGGGCACCTTGGACATCAACGCACAGTTTTGGAAATTGATGTATTATTATGTTTGTTTTTAAATAAAAAACCCTAATATATTTTGTTATAAGAACTTAATTCATTTCATTCTTAATTATTTTTATTTAAAAAAAAATTGTTTTAACCAAAAATAAATAAGTTGGTAGTTGGTAGGTACCTAAAACAAGAACATAAAAATAGATTCATTAAAAAAACCATTAATCACATTGATTAAATAAGACCCTAACGAACATTAAGATTTATTAAATCGATATTAAAGAAACTCTTCCTTTGGGATCTTGATGTGCCCAGAGGAATCGTCTGTCAGAGGTGCCCCGGCTTAAAATGTCGAAGGTGCCTCACTTGATATTTTTAAACATTTTTTTTTATTATTTACCAAAGCAAAATATGTACATATATCAATTTTGTGTTTCAAAAACAACTTCATTGTAGGAAAACATTAAAACATGATTACGGAAATCTTAAGAAGTCCCTGAAAATTATATCTCCAAATCAATTTCACATCCTAACTTGGCGGGATTTGAAGCAAGACTGCTGAACTTTTTGACATATGTGTGGTATGACTAAATGCACGCTTACAATTTTTTACAGAATTTTTAAAGGTGTTCAAACACAGATAATAGTGACTGTAGGAGGATGCCGGCTCTACCCTACAGGTTACATATTCCTGCATATTTTTACTTGCGACATATAGAATATATGGCAAGTATTGAATTCGTAAAAAAAAAAATTTGAGATGATGATGAGATATGACATTACGATGATAGAGAAGTCGAAAAAAGTGGGTCCGGCGATTCCGTCCGTCTGTCTGTCGGGAAGTTTACAGGCACCTACAGCCTTAACCACTGGTCCGATTGACTTCAAACTTGAAAATAAGAGGTTTGAGCAAAAACTCATATCCCAGTTTTTTCATTTTTTTTAAAGATCATAATTTAGGGTAGCCACCATACGATTTTTATGGCAAAAAACCAAAACTTTTAATTTTCTCCAAAACGGCTCCTACGATTTTTTTTAAACTTCCTTGAATTTAATTTTTTTAAATACTCATGTATTTTATGTAAAAAAAAATGTTTGTATTGCTTCAAAAAAGTACCTCCCATAGAACCGTTTTTTTGTTATTAGATTTTCTCGAAAAATAAAAGTTCGATCAGCGTAATTTTTTTTGAAAGTACGTATATATTATACAAATAATATTTTGTATTCAAAAAAATTTTAAAATTTTTTTTGGATTTTTAAAAATATATTTAAAACTTTTTTTTCAAAATTGTGTATCTTGAAAACGGATCAATATTAAAAATCGAAATTTACTTGTAAAATGTATATTTACGTATTCTTGAATACTGCATACCTAAATTAATTTTAAAACATTTTTGAAAAAAATAATATATAAAAAATTAATTTAAAAAAAAAACGGCTCCGACGATTTTCAAAAAAAAATTCAATAAATCAAAAATAAAGTTTAAATTTGTTTGGCATTTAAATTTGTGGAATAAAATGTATATACGAGGTACATTTTCAATTTTTAATTTTTTTTTAAATAAATTAAAAAAAATTTGAAAAACCAACAGTTTCTTAAGAAATCATACGACATCAATTTTTTTCCAATTGAATCCATTTTTGTGGTTCATATTTCAATATAAATTTTTATTTATGATTTTTTTCTTAATGTTTTTTTTATGATTTATAATTGGGAATACAGGAGCAAGTTCGTACGACCGAGTCGTGCACATTTTTTTGTTTTGAAATAGGAAATTTTTTTTCATATAGGTATTCTAAAAAATCAAAATATCTAGTTTTTATTATAAATGAAAATGCAGGTACAAACATTAGTAAGTTCTTGAATAAGATACTCATTGATATAGATACAATTCATGGACTGCTACTGCCAGTAGCCAACTCAGTAGTGGAATCACGATGATTCCACTTTTAACGGACGAAAAACCAGCCCTTGAAATTTGCAAGCTTCGACTAGAAACTAGATAACTTAACTCGTCGAAAGTAAGTGTTCTCTTTTCCTAGTTTGCAATTTTAATGGTATGTTCAATTTTTGATTGAAGTAAGCGGCTTGAACAAATATCTACTCCTAAAAATTACCTAAACAACATTAATGTCGTAAATAGCTGCTTCAGAATTTCTTTAAAAAGAAAAATACATCAACCACCAGCTTACTGCTTTAATGATCTCGCCCAATAAAAATAAAGGTCGGCGAGAAGTCAATTTAATGAGTTCTGTTGGTACGGATTTTACTCTCCCCTTGAAATTTCGAGGGGTAGCATCGGTGCGGTGGAACCATTTATTTTCAAACTTGGTATGGCATTTTTGCATTCACCAAATGGTTCAGTAATCAATCGTACAAAAATCAACTATTAATATTTCTATAACCTTACCCAATACTTGAATTTCACAAAATTGGGGCCATTTGCTGTTGGCCCGGGGCATGGGGCCAAACAGCAAATTTTAGGGCAAAATGGCCCGATTGGGCACTTTTGCACAACGCTGGTGGGGAGTATGTCAGTCGGTAGTCTGGCTCTTGGGAATTTAGTCGCTATGGAGCGTTTCTCTGGTGTGGACCGTGCGTTGTGCGTACGTGAGTTTTACAAAAACGGTAATTCGGCGACTGTAGCGCGTAGAAAATTTTATGTTTGTTAAAACATAAATGAAAAAACTTTCCACTTACTTAATATTAGTTTTTATTTAGATGTTGTCTGTTCGGTGGCTGCAGTAGAAGAGATCCGAAAAACAAGATTCGCTTAAAACTAAGAATATAAAAATACATAAGTAAGAAAAGTATGTTTCCGTTTCCGTGGAAGGGAAAATATTCCATACAAAGTAAATAGACTGCGTTACAATTCAAATGCAGATACAGACTAAGGTGCTCCAACCGTAGCACATTACAACTTTACTTGTTCATATTATTGTTTTAATATGTAACATCTTCCTCCACTTATTTACATTTTACATGTGAATAATATAATAATTAAAATATATAGAATAAAAAATTTCTTAAACTAGAAAAACTTATAATAGTTCAATTCAATGATACTTAAATTTATTTTTGGTTTAACTTCAGTTATTAACATTTTTATTTTGCTTACGCTTTTCTTTTAAATTTTTAATTCGGATAGAACGTCGTTCTTCGTTAATAGTTACTTTTTGTCGTTTTTCTCTTTTTAAAACAGGAGAAGGAGAAGACTTTATTTTGTTCGGAACGATATCCGAAATGTACCATTTATCAGCTAAATTTCTTTTACGAATTTGATTTTCATGAACAAACCGTTCTACTTCATTTACTTTAATCAAATATGTTACTTTACTTACAATTTTAAAAACTTTTGGCGGAATCCACTTTATCATATTAACGTAATGATTTCTATACAATATATCTTCTCCCACTTTATATTTGGGCCTAACTACCCTTTGCCTTTCAGCAAATTTCGATTTTACATTTCTCTTATATACTTTTTCATTAGATTTAAACTTTTTTTCTTCAAAACTTTTACAACCATTATGGCTTTCTACATTTTCTTCTTTAGGCATTAAATTATTTAACAAAATTTTAGGTTTGTAACTAAACAACATTTCTGAAGGAGATCTGGAGGTTACTGTCGATGGCGTATTCCGGTAGTTAAATAAAAACTCGTTTACTTTATCGCTTAAAGACATTGAATTGTTTTCTTCCAAGCACAATTTTTTCAAAACCGACTTTACTGTTTGCACACCTCTTTCAGCCAACCCGTTCGATTGTGGATGATAAAGGGGAGATTTCATAACTTTAATGCCCTTGCAACTACAAAATCTTAAAAACACACTGGAATTAAAAGGTGGACCGTTGTCCGACACAATGCATCCTGGGAACCCAAAAATTAGAAATAGCTTTGATAACTCGTTTATTAAAAACTGGACACTCGTATTAGACATAAGTCTTACATCGCCAAATTTAGTGTACGCATCAATTGCTATTAAAAACCTTTTACCAGCAAAATGAAAAAAATCCAAATGTATTCGTTCAAAAGGATACGTTGCCGTATTCCATTTGGTTTCAACCCTCTCACGAGGGACATTTTGACACTTCTCGCAAACTGAACAATTCTTTGCAAATTTTTGTATGTCACTGTCGATAGCTGGCCACCAAACATAGGATCGAGCTAACATTTTCATCCGTACAACCCCTGCATGGTTCTTGTGTAGTAGACTAAGCACGTTAGGTTTAAGAGTGGTGGGAACTACTACTCTATGTCCATAAAGCAAACATCCATCTTCAATCGACAAACTATTCCTAATTTTAAAAAATGGTTTCAACTCACTACTTATTTTATCTGGCCAACCAGATTTTGAGTATTCAAAAATACTTTTTAGTAATGAGTCATTCTGTAAACAGACGCGAATTTTTTCATTGTCTATCAAGGTATCTTCAACTTGAAAATAATTAATAGGAACATCTTCAATACCCGACTGACCCTCTAAAGGTAGTCTTGACAAACAATCTACATGTCCCATTTTAGAACCTTTCCTAAAAGAAATTTTGTAATTATATTGAGATAAAATAATTGCCCATCTTTGCAGACGCGCTGCGGCAACTGAGGAATTTCCCTTATTGGGATGAAAAATTTCTTTAAGAGCCTGGTGATCGGAGCAAATAGTGAATTCCTGGCCATACAAATAATGATGGTATTTCTTTACGGCGAAAATTATAGCTTCTCGATGAAGCTGCGAATAGTTTCGTTCAGACGCCGTAAGTGTACATGAAGCAAAATATATCGGCTTTTCTATACCGTTCACCAAATGACACAAAATTGCTCCAACACCATATGGGCTTGCGTCTGTCACAACCACGATTTCCTTATTAGGATCATACAGTTCTAAAATGTTATTTTTAAGTAGTAAACTTTTGCTTTCTTCAAAAGCTTTTTGACATGATGCATCCCACACAAACTGAACTCCTTTTCTCAACAGATTATACAGTGGCTGTATAATGGTAGCTAAATTAGGCAGAAACTTACCATAATAGTTCAACAGACCTAGGAAGGACTGCAATTGCTGCAAATTTTTTGGTGCTGGGGCTTTTACAATGACATCCACTTTGTTTTTATTTGGGCTTATCCCTTTCGAAGATATAATGTGACCCAGGTAATTATCCGACTCACGTACAAACTTACATTTTTCCAAATTAATATGTACGTTATGCGCTTCTAACCGACTTAACACTTCAAACAGATTTTTTTCCGCATCATCTTCCGAAACCCCGCCAATAATTATGTCATCTATGTAACACCGTACGTATTTCATACCCTGAAGGATTCTATCCATTACGGATTGAAAAATTGCTGGCGCACTTTTAACTCCTAGCACGCGTATTAGCGAAAAGACCCTTATGTGTATTAATTACTAACAATTTTCTAGACTTCTCAGTAATTGAAAGCTGCTGATAAGCTCCTTTCAAATCGATTATGGAAAAAAATTTGCAACCTGAAAGGCTTGCATAAATATCTTCAGGTAAAGGCATTGGATAATGCTGAGTTTCAATACACTTGTTCAGTGTGGCCTTACAATCCACACAAATTCTTATTGTACCATCATTCTTAGGCACTATGACGATAGGACTTGCCCATTCGCTAAACTCAACGGGAACAAGAATATTTTCGCGGACTAACCTATCTAATTCTTGTTCTACTTTGTCCCGTAGCTTATACGGAACACGGTATGCAGCATGGAAAATTGGTGTTTGAGATTCTTTCAGGACAATCTCCGCCTCATACCCCACAACCGGACGGGTTAACTCAGACTCTACTATTTTTGGAAAACCTACTTTTATACGATTTAAAACTTGTGCTTGGTTACTCACATTACCAATATATGATTCCATAAACTGATCCCTCCAACCAGGATATATATGGTCCAACCACGTGCGTCCCATCAGACTCTTCCGTGGCAAATCCCCAGCAACAACAACAATAGGCAACTTCCATGACTGACCTCCAGATCTGACCTCCACCTCACAACTACCTAGCTCTTCCAACCGACCACCTGAAACCGAACAGAGATTATAACTAGACTTTATCAATTTACAATTTTTAAACTTATCTAAATAAACAGTTTCACTCATAATAGAAGTCGTAGCGCCTGTATCAATTTCCATCATAATCGCTTGTCCATTCACCATGATTGACACCACGTGTGGTCTGTTTGCCATGTTAACGCCATTAACCATATGCATAGCTACTCTCAAACGACACTTGCTGGCTATGTGTCCCTTTTTGTTGCACGCAAAGCAAACCCACTCCCTAGCGGGACAACGGAACTCCTGGTGGTCATTTCGGCCACATCGAAAACAGTTTGACTTACTGCGGCTCACATTTGGATTGTTGAAACTCTTTTTTGAGCCAAGTGGACCCCCGTGCTGAGATGATATCTTCGTAGTCTTTTTTTGATGATGGTAAACCGCATTTTGAGACATAGGCTGAATGGTACGTGATGCCTTTTGCGAAGCTTCGACATTAAGTGCCTGTTGACACACTTTATCAAAGGTAAGCGAGTCATCTCGAAGCAGCATTTCTTGAATTTTCTCACTCTTGACACCCACAATGAATCTGTCAGCTAAAGCGTCATCCAAAATGAGAGACTTGTATTTGGAAATTTTGGCATCCTCCTTAACATTATCGAGAAAATCTCCGAAACGGCATGTTTGTGCCGCAGACTTAAGTCGAACAATGAATTCAGACATTGATTCTCCATCTTCTTGGAATATTTTGTTGAATTTAAACCTCTCTGCCCTTTTGTTCTCCTTTGGTGCGAAGTGATCACGCAGTAAACCGAGCAGTTCTTCAAACGATTTCTCACTTGGAAGCTTTGGAATTGTAAGGGACATCAAAATTTCGTAAATGTCTGCCCCTACAATCGTGATGAATAACGGAGTACAATCTTCTTCCTTAACTTCGTTCACTTTGAAAAACTGACGTAATCTATCTTCATATGCTTTAAAATTACTCCCCGGAACAAAAGGCTCAATGTTTCCAACAAGGCGCGACATTTTTACTTTTTTTTTTCTTTTCAATAACTTGCACACGTGAATACAAAAAAAAATCCTCGTCGCCAATTTTATGTTTGTTAAAACATAAATGAAAAAACTTTCCACTTACTTAATATTAGTTTTTATTTAGATGTTGTCTGTTCGGTGGCTGCAGTAGAAGAGACCCGAAAAACAAGATTCGCTTAAAACTAAGAATATAAAAATACATAAGTAAGAAAAGTAACGGAAACAAGTGGAAGGGAAAATATTCCATACAAAGTAAATAGACTGCGTTACAATTCAAATGCAGATACAGACTAAGGTGCTCCAACCGTAGCACATTACAACTTTACTTGTTCATATTATTGTTTTAATATGTAACAGAAAATTCTGCAGTATTCGACATATTCGTCACTTAAATGAGATGGTTAATCTCACATTACGTAACTTAAGTTAAGTAAGATCAGTATTCATAGTCTACTGTAAGAGTTCGTGTCTAGAATTTATAAGAAAGAATAAAGATCAAACTTAATTATTAAAAACGTGAAGTGTTTCTTTTATTTGAAGACGATCGATATCGAGCTCCCTCTTAATTGGCGCAGTCGGTGCAATTTAAATTTAGATTGAATTCGAGTTTACAAAATTAAAACAAAATACACAAAAACGACAAAAAAAAAACAAAAATTTTAAAAAGTTATACTTATACAGTACTTACTCTGTTTAAAATTTGAAAAAAAGAAGCAAAGAAAGAATAAGTTAATAAATCAAGTAAAACTAAAAAGTGTATTTAAAAAAAGTGCATGAAACTGTTGAAAAAAAAAGAAAACAAAAAAAAAACCCTAAATAAAAGTGCAGTCCCTGTAGTCAGGCTAGAAACAAAAATAATAAAGCCTTGAACCAAAAACAGATTGGACCGTTAAAACGACGCGACGCTTACTCGAAACTTAAAGTACAGTCCCTGTAGTCAGGCTAAGGCCTTGAAAGAAAGCAAATTGGACCGTTAAAGCGACGCGACGCTAACTCGAAAACAATCTACCTATAAAAAAAAACTCCCAACCGCTTGTGTGACATCATCATACAAAAAAACAACTTGGCTTGGTTCGATAGCAACCTATGCTAGCCAATTTTTTTTTGGAGTGCAATCAAACCTATTACTATGATAGCGTTCAATAGCAATAAAATCAATGAAATAGTGTTTTTAAACAAACAATAAAAAACGAGACAAGAATACAAACAAATTGCGAAAGAAACAGATTCTACAAAAACTTTCTTTACATTCATTATTTTGATTGAATTAATTGAATGTAAGATTCTATTAACTCTTATTCTTCAAAAAAAAAAATCAAATATCAAAAAATAAGAAAAAAAAAACAAAAATTCTAAGACTATCATTAACAAAAAAAAAAATCTTTCAATAACACAAAAAATAATTAAGACAATAAATCATCAAATAAAAAAAGAACTATAAACACCAAATTTGATGTAACCTTCGAAAGATCGCAAGCAACCCAAAATAAAAAGAGGACTTCAACAAAACACCTATCAAATCTTCAATCAACAAAAATCAAGATGGATTCCCTTTCTGTAACAGATAAGTTTAGAATTATTTTAGATTTAATAAATAAACTTCCAGAATTTAATGGAAATACAAACTGTTTAGTAGATTTTATTGATCGAGTTGACTCGTTGGCACACATTCTTTGCACTTTTGATCAGAGTACTATGGTTTTGCTTTCAGGATATATCAAAGATAAGATCGTAGGTAAGGCTTAAATAGAACTTCAAAAACATGGTAGGCAAGGTACATGGGAAGAAGTTAGAACCATTTTAAAAAATGCCTTTAGCGAAAAGTTATCTACTGACCTATTGATTGATCAAATTAGAATTCTTAGAGTTAAAACAAATATAAGAGATTACTATGAAGACATTACTCAGTTGTTAAGCAGAATCAATAATGTGTACCTTCTTAATAATTTATAACCAACTCAATAAGGAAATTATTGATTCGAATAACAGAATAGCGCTTAATGCCTTCAAAAATAACCTACCTGAGCCAACAAAGTCAATTGTATTAAGTAGAAATCCAAACACTCTAAATGAAGCCTACATTATCATTGTTGAAATTAATTCACAATATTTTGGCCCTTACGGCTTTTCTTCAAATTTCAGACAATCGAATAGATTTCTTAACAATAATGACAGGCAAGAAAATCATCCATCATATATGAAAAAAAAGTGTGAAATCGAGTAATTAGAAATAAAATTATTGTGAAATAAATAATTGTATGAAAAAAAGTATAAAATCAAGTAATTATATGAAAGAAAGAAGTAATTGTGAATAAGAAATAAAACGAAAATTATTGTGAAAATCAAGATTTTGGTGGTTGAATACGGTCAGGATTTTGGTGGTTATACAAAAGGAAATTCTTTAAGAATTTTAAAAAAATCCAAAAATTTAAAATCACAAGGTAAGATTTTATTTATTATTAATCTTTGCAAGTGTTACATTACAAAATGGAAGATTTGAAAAAGTCTGTCTTTGAGATGACCGGGGCGGTCAACCAAATTTTAGAGCAACTACGTAATATAGAAGGTAGAGTGAAATCCCTGGAGTCGGGTAATCAGGTGGAAACTGGGGCTTGCATTGGCGAACAACCCTTGGTCGGCCCAAAGACGGAGGCTGACTTGAGGGACATAAGCAAGCTGCCGGATAACGTAAAGGAACTCCAGGTGTTCGATGGGAACCCGACACAATACGTGTCATGGATCCACAACGTCGAAGCTATCTTGAGTGATTTCAAGATAGTAAGGGGTAAGCCCATTTACAGGGCTATTATGCAACATATTAGGCAGAAAGTCCGTGGGAATGCGGACACTGCCCTCATTTCCTATAACATTTTTGAAGATGACTGGAACGCTATAAAGAAATGCCTCTCTCTGCATTATGCAGACAAGAGAGATATTCGAACTTTAGAGCACCAGCTCGGCCAACTAACACAACGTGGCATGAAAATTGATGAATTTTATGCCACGGTTAACCACCAGTTTTCCCTTATAATAAATAAGCTCAAAACGGAGACCTACTCTCCAGAGACAGTGAATGCACTCATAGAAACCTATAGGAATCGTGCCTTAGACGTTTTCGTGCGTGGGTTGTCCGGTGACCTCTCACGCATGCTCATCATCCAAAAGCCTAGGACCTAGGACCAGAGGCCTACGCCGCGTGTTTAGAAGTTCAGAATCTGAATTTCAGATCTAATGTCATTCATAATACAACCATCCCTAATTCAATAACTGTCGTTATTAACCAGAATTTTAGACCTAAACTTTTACATTCTAATACTTCTCAAAATTATAAAAGTGCGCCGTCTGGTATTCCTCAGAATTACAGGAATGGAAACCCTCCGCCGAGGCCCACGGCACCGAAGCCACATGAGAAAATGGAGCTAGGATCTGCCCAAAGCAGACAGGTCGATTATGTGAACCGTCCTCGTGGTGGTGATAGGCAAGTTGATCACGCCAACCACGGTGGAGGTACTAACCCTTTTAAAAGAGCAGCGAAATCCGAGGGATATCGCCCCTTTAACCAAAAACAGCAAAGACTCTTTAATACCGAAATATTATCGGAACAGTCCTATGAAAGTGAAGTATTCGGTGAACAGGGAGTAGATACTGGTACCGATGACTATCAGCAAGCCTGGGAAAATTATGGGGAAGACGCTGTTGAGGATACTTTAAAGGATACTTTAAATTTTATGACAGGTGCCTGTCCAGCGTACCATATATAGAGTTCTTAACACAGGAGGGCACAACCTTGAAATTTCTCATAGACACGGGTGCAAATAAAAATTTCATAAGTTCATCCTTAGATAAAAATAGTATACATTTAGACAAACCATTTTCAGTACGCTGCGCTGTCGGAAATATAACTATTAGCAGGAAGGTTTCTGGCAAATTCTTTGAAAAGGCGGGTAACGATTCAGTTTTAACATTTTACATCCTCCCTGGCCTGGATTCCTTCGATGGAATTATTGAAGACGATACGCTGAGAGAACTAGAAGCGATTATAGATCGTAAAGAAAACACTCTCACCCTCACTCCTGGCATTGTTATACCTCTTAAAGCATGACCTTTGGCCCAAGTAAACGCTCTTCTGGATGAAAAACTCCCTGAGCACCTCAAGATAAGAATTCAGGAAATCATCACCAAGTACGAATCCATTTTCGATCCAATCGACACCCAAAAATTCATTAAAACTGACGTGAGAGCCGAAATTAGAACAAATACTACCGAGCCTGTGTATTCAAAATCTTACCCTTATCCCGCATGTATGAGACAGGTGGTTGAGGAGGAGATTAAAAAGTTGCTTGAGGAAGGAACTATTCGTCCCTCGAAAAGCCCCTATAATTCTCCTATATGGGTTGTGCCCAAGAAACCCAAACCATCTGCCGAAAAACAGTATCGCGTCGTAATAGACTATAAGCGCCTTAACGGCATAACCATTGCGGACACGTATCCGATCCCGGACATCACCTCTACACTGGCAAGCCTTGGCAAGGCCAAGTACTTTACTACTTTGGATCTTACCTCAGGATTTCACCAAATTCCCATGAAAATCAGTGACATCCTGAAAACTGCATTTTCAACAATGAATGGGAAATATGAATTCCTAAGGTAACCATTCGGCCTCAAGAATGCTCCGGCGATCTTCCAAAGGATGATCGATGACGTTCTCAAAGAAGTTATAGGCAGAATCTGTTATGTCTACATCGATGACATAATCATTTTCGGTGGAAAAGAAGAGGAACATCTGCGGAATATCGACACCATATTCCAACGACTCGAAAATGTGAACCTTAAGGTGAACCTTGAGAAGACCCAGTTCATGAAGACGCATGTAGAATTTCCAGAGGGCATTCAGCCTGACGCACGTAAACTCTCTGCCATACAGGCGTTGTCACCACCTGAGACACTTAAAGATCTAAAAAGCTTTTTGGGACAAGCATCCTACTACCGCAAATTTATACGAGACTTTGCTCAAGTTGCAAAGCCTTTAACCATGCTAACCAGAGGGGAACACGCGCAAGTAAAAGCAAATCAATCCAAACGCGTTCCTATTAGTTTGGATCAAGACGCCCTTAGGGCTTTTGAAGATCCTTACATCATCTGAAGTGCTTGCCTTCCCGGACTTTGAGAAGCCATTTAATCTAACGACAGATGCGTCCAATCTTGCAATAGGGGCAGTGTTGTCCCAGGGCGAATGGGGTAAAGATCGCCCTATAGCTTATATTTCAAAATCTCTCAGTCCAACAGAGGAGGGATATGCCACAAATGAAAGGGAAATGTTAGCGATTGTGTGGGCACTCGATAGGTTGGGCTCATATCTTTATCTAGCCAGGAAGATTCGAGTATGCACAGATCACCAGCCTCTGACTTATTCTTTAGGGAATAAGAACTACAATGCTAAGCTGAAGCGCTGGAAAGCTTGTATAGAAGAGTACAATTGCGAAATGATTTACAAACCAGGAAAATCCAATGTAGTCGCAGACGCTCTATCCAGGTTAAAGACTGAGGTCAATCACTTAACCGACTCAGAATGCATTGAAACGGCATCAAGTGGTATTTTAACCGAAAACGAATCAACCGAAACTGCTGAAGGACACGCCAGCAGCGATAGTGCAACTATTGATGCCAATGAACCCGAAAACGAATCAACCGAAACTGCTGAAGGACACGCCAGCAGCGACAGCGCAACTATTGATGCCAATGAACCCGAAAACGTTGATACCACGGAAACAGCAGGAGAAGCTCAATCCTCAAGCGGTTCGACTGCCCACAGTGCTGAACAAGATAGCACGGATTTGATTCCTCATGTAGAAGCCTCGATCAATGTTTTCCGAAATCAAATTATTATTAAGATAGGTAAGGGCATAGAGGCTCAAGAACAACCTCATCCAGGGTATTTTCGTCATTATATCGCTATCAGTGATCCAAATAAAAAAATTCTGACAGCTTGGTAAGTGAAAAAAACTGAACCCCAATGTTATTAATGGCATCAAGATACCAGAAAGTCACTTGCCACTGTTACAAGAAATATATTTAGAAAATTTTGTCCGTTATAAACTAAGGATAACTCAAAGAGTGGTGGAAGATGTTGCAAATGAAAATAGAGTTTGCGAGTTGATTCTCAAAGAGCATAAAAGTCACTTGCCACTGTTTCAAGAAATATATTTAGAAAATTTTGTCCGTTATAAACTAAGGATAACTCAAAGAGTGGTGGAAGATGTTGCAAATGAAAATAGAGTTTGCGAGTTGATTCTCAAAGAGCATAAAAGAGCTCATAGGAATCCTCGGGAAAACAAAGAACAACTTCTCGAAAAATATTACTTTCCAAGGATGAATAGTCTCATTAAAAAATTTACTAAAACCTGTGAGATCTGTAATGCCAATAAGTACGATAGGCATCCCATACGTCCAGAATTTCAGCCAACGCCAATTCCTTCCTTTCCTTGCCAGATTCTACATTTAGACATAATAGAAATTCAGAACGAAAAATTCATTAGTTGCATTGATAAATTTTCTAAGTTTGGGAAACTGTTCCACATTAAGAATAGGTCTGTCTTGCATTTGCGAGACAAAATAATTAAAGTTTTAAATTATTTCACAGCCCCTGAGATGTTAGTCACCGATAATGAGAGTAGCTTCTTAAGTCCAATTATATTGAATTTTGTCAAAATGTTAGGAATTGAAGTGTACCATACACCGGTACACAGATCAGAAGTCAATGGCCAAGTAGAAAGGTTCCATTCAACAATTTTAGAAATCTTCCGTTGCATAAAACAAGAGTATAAAGACTTGCGTTTGAAAGAGCTCGTTAATATAGCCGTCGATCGGTACAACAACACTGTGCACTCCGTAACAAAGCGTAAGCCGTGTGATGTATTTTTCGAAAGAACACAGAGATTTAACTACCAAAATTATCTTGATTTTCGCACTAAAGTCAATAAAGATCTTAAATATGAGATTCAAAGAAAACAGAAGGAGTCGAATTTGTATAATAATAAAAAAAGATTTAAGCCCCAAACTTACAAGAAGGGCGAAACAATTTATGCAGCATCTAAGGGTATAAAACCAAAAAATAAACCTTTATATAAAAAAGAAACCGTTGCTAGAAACAATAATGTTACAATCACCACATCAAGTGGCAGGAAGGTCCATAAGACCCATATTAAAAACTTGTGAAGAAAAAAAAAAAGGAGGAGGATGGCTCATACGCTCATAACTCATACATTTTGCTCACGTTCACTCCATAAAAAATTAAATTTTTATTACAATACTATTTAGTTTTAAGGGAAAATTTAAAATTTTGCAATCATACGTTTTAATCCATTAGGAAAGAAAAGAAATTTTAATCATAATACTGTATACTTTTAAGGGAAACTTAACTTTAATTTTAATTTAAGTCGATCATCAAAAGTACGAGCTCATAACTTATAATTTTCTTTAGATTGTTGTTTTTCACTGCCGTGTAAGCGTTGACGATCTTCGAGTAGAAATCTCCAATAGTTACCATTAAAGAAGGAAGAGGCTTTATCATCGATGGCCATTTCAAACTCGTCCATATGATACGCCTGGATATCTTGGAGAAATCGCTTGCGAGAATTGAGGAATCTGCGGAATCAGAGATCACTTTACCTGACAAAAGATCCTTGGCGAAATACCACCTTGCCCAACTTCGTGATCGAATGCTTTCTCTCAGAGGGAAACATGACAGAAAACAGAGGTCAATTAATTGGATTGGATCTGCCTGGAAGTGGCTGGCAGGTAACCCTGATGCAGCCGACTGGGATAAGGTATTGAAGAACGAGGAAGACATCATCGAGAATAATAACGTCCAATATAAAATCAACGAAAGAGTCTTAGAACTATCAAAGGAAATTACACAAAGAGTGAACGGGCTTATAAACAGCACCGCCAATCAAATTTCCACGTATAACAGAGTTGTTCATGAACAGGATATAATCAACAAAATCCTAATAATCAAAGAAGAAATAAATGAAATTGTTCGCGCATGTCAGATGGCTCGAAATGGGATAGTAAACACCAATCTCCTAGATCAAGAGGAGATCAACAGAGTCATTAACGAGGTTGAAACCCTGCCTTATGCTAATGTTATCGAAGCCCTACAGTTTGGAAAACCCTCTGTTTTCACGAATGGTTCTTTGCTCCTATACGTATTGACTATGCCAAAAATTAGCGGTGTTGAATACAACCTACTTCACGTCAGAGCATCGATAATTGCAGGCAAACAGGTTGATCTAAAATTTCCGAAAATGCTAGTGAACAATATGCAAACATATGGAATCGTCTCAAAGTGTTTCAGTATGGATAACATGACGGTCTGTGAGGAAAATATGTTAGAAAGACTGGAAGAAAAAGGCTGTATTGTTCAACTCCTGAAGGGTGGACACGCTGCATGTACCGTAAGGGCTAACACCGCTGAGGTTGTTGAACTAATTAAAGAGGATACGATATATCTGACCAACTATAATGGAAGCATAGTGAGTAAGGACAAATCAAGGACAGTCTCCGGAACTTTTGTAATCCAGCTATATAATGAAACTATAAGCATAGGCAACAGAACGTTCACAAGTTGGACAACGTCCTCACTTCAAGCTTTACCATCTGTTCTGTTCAACACAACGAGAATGGAACAAAAAATGGATCTACAATACCTCCACGATCTGGGAATAAGCAACATTAAACATATACAAGACCTAGCCCAAAGGACGATTTCATCTACCACTGCCGATGGTGTTATCCTGTTTATACTTCTACTTGTCATATTATATGTCTGCTTTAAATTTAACCGGCCAATGAACCTACCTCAGATAAATCCTCTAGGCCCGACTACAGGTTCGTCCTGTTAAGATAAGATCTACGGGACGTAGATTTAAAAGGAGGGGGCAGTTAACACACGCGTTGCCAAGTAAAGTGATGAGCAAGCGTTTCCGGAAGCTATGGGAATTAACTGTTTCAACCATTCCCAAGCGATCGAGTTGCAGTCGTCAAAGCTCAAATCAAGCGATCAAGTTGCAGTCGTTGAAGTTCATCAAGGTTGACCTTGGAGGTTTCGCGATTGCACGAGCAGTAGAAATACTTTAGGTGAAAATTAGTCTTATTAGCAGCAAATTGGTTAATTCCGTTTTTTATTTAACAAGTCGAATAGTTGGGACCACCCCTCTGGGGGTGGTCATTCGCATTTTTTTTACAGAACTCCCGAAGGAGTTTCTTAACTTACACAACATCAAAATAATAATAATCAAACTTTTCGAAACAGTAATAATACAAATACTAACTACCAGCACAACAACAATAACACGCATACTTTGCAATCGAGAAGGTCAAATAGATCTTCAAATCCTGAACCGATGGATACAAGCGTGAATGAAAGTAGACACCAAAGTAATCCCATAACTCAGAATCCACCAAATTTTCGCAGAGGACGTCAAAACGACTACCCTATATAGTTTTCGAAAACCCAGTTCGTAAACTTAGATTTATTATTGACTGTGGTGCTGAACACAGCATAATAAATCCCAATATCTGTAATCCAAAATGGAAAATTTCATCAAAAACACATATTTTGAAAGTCCTCGATAGAAATGTAAGTTCGTGTGTGGAATATAGATTCCCAATTTTTAAGGAATTTAATGAGGATAACGACTTTTATGTTAATTTTCTTGAATACGATTTCCATGACCACTTTGATGGATTAATTGGAAATAATATCCTTCTTAGTCTTAATCCTATAATCAATTATGAAACTAGACTCCTCACTACAAAAAACGCATCGATTAAAATATATTTTGACGCAGTAGACGAAGAATATGAAAATCTGGTTTTTCAAAACAAAGATGTTTTGGACCTTTTCCATAGTCAAAGTGTCATAACTGAAGCTCCGACAAATATCTTTGCAGAACATTTAAATGAAACTGATGTTGTAAAACTGAAATCGTTATTAAACTCGTATAGAAGTATTTTTTATAAAGAAGGTGATCCATTATCTTTTACCAATCAAATTAAACATCAAATTACAACTAAAACGAATGTCCCTATTTATACAAAACTTTACCGATATCCAGAAACACATTCGGATGAAGTTGACAGGCAAATTTCTGAGATGTTAGCGCAAAAAATTATTGTTCCCAGTAGTTCTCCATACAATTCTCCAATTTGGGTTGTTCCTAAAAAGGATGATAGGAGTGGTCAGAAAAAATGGAGGGTTGTCATGCACTACAGGAAGTTGAATAGTGAAACTATAGACGATCGATTCCCTATGCCTAACATTGGAGATTTGTTTCATAAACTTGGTAAATGTAACTATTTTTCGACAATAGATCTGGTGAAAGGATTCCACCAGATCGAATTAGATCCAAAAGATAGAGCAAAGCTAAGTTCGCTCTGTTTTATCAAATACAACAACCTTAAATAACTCACCACATCTTATACAAGAACCAAGAACTTATTGTACAGTGGTACAAGAACAGATTAAATATAACTAAAAAAAAAAGAAAAAGAAAAAAAAACAAAAAACAAAAGAAAAGAAAAATAGAAATACTCGCTTACAGATCCATTCATACATCTACTTTTTGAATTTAAGATGGCCTTGTGTACAATCTGCGATAAAATTGCCGACTATTTGATTGACTCTATAATGTGCCATGGAAATTGTAGGAAATTGTTTCATATGGCATGTATTGACGCACCTTATAGTACAGTGAAGCTCTTCAAAGATCGAAAATCATTTTATTTTTTCTGCGACGACTGCGACCCGTTCGCACACTTGAATATTGCACGTGATGTACAACAAAATAAATTGAATTTGGATAAAATACATACGCACTTGATGAAACTTTCCGAAAAAGTAGATAATTTGATTACAAGTTATGACGCAAGTAATAATGAAGTTGAGATGTCCAATCTAACAAATGATCCTGCATGTTTGAAGCGCAAGATAGACGATATCGATTCCGATGAAAATCCATTGACTAAAAAACTTGCCTCGAGCAGTAGTGTATCAGTATCTCCAACTTTATCTATTATACAGCAACCTACAACTGAGCAATTGTTACCAATTCATCCGACAACGAGTGTTCAACAACCTCAAGGACTTCCAACGCCAACTGATCTACATTTAACACTTGATCCACCATCATCGTTACCCATACAGCTTACAACTGAACAGTCACATTCAAAACAAAATGCATTGATGCATTCGTCACTGAGTTCTCAACCACCACAAAGACTGCAAACACTTGCTATACCACCTTCAACACTCGCTCCAGCATCTTCGTTATCCATCAAAAATCAAAATAAGTTTGTGTCTCCTATTGAGTCCGGATTAAAAATTGTTGAAGGACAAAAAACTATCTTTGTTTCCAAATTGGACCCTAAAACAAATGCGTTAGACATCAAAAATTATATACAAAATAAGCTTGGCACGATTCGATTTTTAAACGTGGAAAAAATGATCCAACGTAACTTTTCAAAATACTCTTCGTTCAAAATAAAAGTACCTGATTCGATATTTTATATTCTTAATTCTTCGTCATTTTGGCCAAATGGTATTATCATGCATGAATTTGTAAACAGAACAAAGTCACAGCGCTCAAATTTTCCACAACTACTGACAATGCAAAACTCTCGACGCAGCAGCTACAAAAAATACTAATATATTACCAAAATGTGAACGGACTAAGGACAAAAACCAGTGAGGTTTATAAAAATATAAATATAATCCCGCATGACGTCATCGTTCTAACTGAATCGTGGTTGAACTCATCTTTTAATGACACTGATAGCGTTTTTTTTTGGTCGTGCGGAACTGTTCCGAACAGTTCTGTACTCGTTCACTTGGCACAAGATGACAGTTCTTGTTCTGAATAGAACAGAAAAACGATTCCGGATTTGAAGTCAGAATCAAAAACAGAATCACGCATACATGCACACACTCGCATAAACGTACTCGCTGCCATGTTAACAAATAAAGAAATTAAAAACAAAATGTCATGTCATCTGCAATTCTTCATTATGAGGTTTCACAAATACACAACCATTCAACCCTTAGAAGCAAAAAAATGTGTTTGCCTGTTCGTTTGGAATCCGGAATCGGACAGTTCTGTGTACAATTCCGGATTACCAAAAAAAAAGCTATGAGTTATTTGACAACACCTATCAAGTTTTTCGACGTGATCGCCATCAACTCAATGATTCAGCTAATGTTGGTGGTGGTTTATTGATTGCAGTAAGAACATCCCTCATATGTTCACTTGTTAATGATTTTTTGGAATCTTCGCTTGAAATACACTGCGTAAAAATACAAATGCCTTCTGGATTTGTCTATGTGGTTGCATGCTATATTCCACCTGGTTCTACTAACGAAATTTATGAAAATTTGATCAATTCGCTAGAAACGATTTTTGAAATAATTGAGCCAACTGATGAGATTATTATTATTGGTGACTTTAATCTTCCCAACTTGGTATGGTCCCGATCAACTAACGACGACGTATATTTGCCTACTAATGCTTCGAATACAAACGAATTCTGCTTAATAGATGGAATGGCATCTTTTGGACTAAATCAGCTGAATGGTGTTAAGAACGAAAATGGAAGAATATTGGATCTTGTCTACTTCTCAGACGTTATGAATACTGATGCTGCCATTATCCCATGTGATTCAAAGCTCGTTCACGAAGATCGTCACCATCCTGCCCTCACTATTTCTTTAAACTTAAGTATATGCAACGTTTTAAACTTATCTAAACATCATATTGAGTTTGACTTTAAAAAATGTAACTTTTCTCAACTATTTAATTTACTTCTCGAAATTAACTGGGATTTAATATTTTCAAAATTGTGTTTGGATGAAATGATATTACGATTTTATGAAATCTTATTTGACTGTTTTCTAGATACTATCCCACTTCGCAAATTGAAATCATTAAACAATAATCCGCCATGGTTTGATTCGCATTTAAAAACATTAAAAAATAAAAGAAATAAGGCCTGGTTGAAATTCAATCTTTCGAAGAATAATGAGACGTTTCGAGTCTATCAAGAGCTGCAATCCGACTTTGTGACCTATTCAAACTGTTTGTATTCTGACTTTATTTCGAACACTGAATGTGACCTAAAATCGAACCCCCATATATTTTGGCGATATGTTAATAGTAAACGTAAATTTGACGGCTATCCAGCATGTATGACCTTTCAAAATTCTTCTAGCCATTTTCCAGAGACAATTTCTAACATGTTTGCAGATTATTTTAAGACTGCTTTTGAAGATTTCTCTTCTGCAAACACTTGTTCTTTTATCACTCCTAACACACAAGAATACAGTCATCTTTCATCAATTAATTTTTCAATTTCTGAGTCTTCTATACGTGACAATATCTTAAAGCTAAATGAATGTTTTAGTCCTGGTCCTGATGGAATCCCATCGTTTATGTTGAAAAAATGTGTGTCCTATATTTCTTATCCGTTGTTTCTTCTTTTCAATGAATCTCTGAAATGTTCCAAGTTCCCAGATCTTTGGAAATATTCATACTTAACGCCGGTCCATAAAAAGGGTTCTAAAAATTTAGTTACTAATTATCGTCCTATAGCGAAACTGTCCGCTATTCCTAAACTGTTTGAATCTCTCATTTGTGATATAGTTTCTTTTAATTGTTCTTCTATCATATGTGAAAATCAACATGGATTTGTTAAACAAAAATCTACAATAACAAATTTGTTACAATTTTCTACTTTTTGTTTGGATGCATTTGAAAAACACTCTCAAGTCGATTGCATTTTTACAGACTTTAGCAAAGCTTTCGACAAATTAAATCACGAGATTCTTCTCAGTAAATTGAGTAAAATTGGACTTAACGACCGTTTTGTTATGTGGATTTCGTCATACCTTAAGATAGATATTATAGTGTCATGTTCAGATGTAACCCTTCATGTCAATTTAATGTTCATTCTGGTGTACCCCAAGGTAGTCACCTTGGCCCGTTGCTGTTTGTTTTATTTATTAATGATTTGCCTTCTGTTTTAAACAATTCTTTATCGCTTATTTATGCAGATGATTTAAAAATATTTCGAATTATTAACTCGATCAATGACTGTGCCGATCTACAAGAGGACCTTAATATGTTTTGGGAATGGTGCAAGAATAATCGTTTGATTTTAAATATTGACAAATGTAAAACAATGTGTTTTACACGCAAACGTAATATAATAAACTATGACTATGTGTTGAATTCGTCATCCTTGTGTAGGGTATCTAACTTTTCTGACCTTGGTGTTGTACTTGACTCAAAATTTACGTTTACTGATCACTATAATTTTATAATAAAAAAAGCTAACAAAGTACTTGGTTTTGTCAAAAGATTTTCGCGTGAGTTCCGTGATCCATATGTCATCAAAATTCTTTATGTTTCTTTTGTCAGGCCAATTCTCGAATACGGTTGCGTTGTATGGGCACCATACTACTCTATTCATATAAATAGAATAGAAAGTATTCAACGTAGATTTTTAAGATTTTGCCTACGATTTTTTCCCTGGCCTGATAGACTTCATTTACCACCATATACTCAAAGACTTCCCTTAATAAATCTCCCATCTCTTTCTGGTCACAGAGAGTATTTACAGTTCTGCTTTATAACAGGAGTAATGAATGGAGCTATTTCATGTCCATCTATTCTTTATAGATTGAATTTCAACTTGAGTCAGGCCACCTTAAGAAGAAATTTACCTATTCGAACTATTTTTAGTAGATCTAACTATGGCGCTAACAGTCCTCTCAATCAATTAATCAGTATTTTCAATAAATTTTCTATTCTCATTAACTCTACAAATGACAATGTCAAATCTGCAAGCTTTAAATTTAATTTTTTTGTTATAAGTAGTTAAGCAATGTTAGTTTTAAGTTTAGTTTTAAGTAATCAATGTAATCTTAGCGTTAGTATTTAACGTATTTGAATAAATAAATAAAAGACAGCATTTTCCACTAAAACCGGTCATTACGAGTTTCTGTGTATGCCGTTCGGTTTGAAGAACGCCCCGGCAACGTTCCAGCGTCTAATGAACCACGTGTTGAGTGAATTTATAAATAAAATATGCGTTGTTTACTTGGACGACATTCTCGTGTTCTCAACTAGCTTTGAAGAGCATCTTCAATCTCTGAAAAAAAAATTCCAAAAACTGAAAGAAAGCAATCTAAAAATCCAGGTAAACAAATGTCTTTTTGCCGATTTATCCACCAACTATCTAGGTCATACAATCGTAAACAATGGTATAAAACCTGATCCCAAAAAAACCCAAGCTATAAATGAGAAGGAAATACCAAGAACTATTACGGGCATAAAACAGTTCTTAGGTATTACCTGTTATTATCGAAAATTTATAAAGGATTACGCCAAAGTGGCATATCCAATGATCAAGTATTTGAAAAAATCTGTTAAGTTACAAGTCAATGACCCTTCGTACATAAAAGCCTTCAAAACTTTAAAAACGTTAATAACATCAGAACCAATTTTAAAAAGTCCTGATTTTACAAAAAAGTTCACATTAACCACAGACGCCTCGGGATATGCAATAAGAGCTGTACTAAGCCAGGACAGCCACCCTCTTTGCTACGCATCGCGTACTCTTAGCAAGCACGAGCTTAATTACTCTGATATCGAAAAATAGTTATTGGCAGTCGTATGGTCTATCAAATACTTCAGAACTTATTTATACGGACGCAAATTTGTTGTGCGTACAGATCATAAGCCCCTTGTTTGACTCAATGGCATCAAAGAACCGAACATGAAACTGCAACGTTGGAAAATCATGCTTAACGAGTATGATTTTGACATCGAGTACCTAAAGGGGAAAGAGAACAACGTTGCAGATTGACTTAGTAGGTATATTGATAAAAATGTAACCGAAAAAACTTCAAACGATTCAGACGAAATAAGTTTGGTCGACATCTTCAACAACGAACGTGATGGCGATAACGATGAAGTTATACCCTTCGCCGACAATAACGAAGAAGTTATGTCAACTGGCGCCACGATTCATAGTGCTCAAGAAGATGAAACTCGACACATCTACTTATATAACGCAAAAACCGATAAATCTTTTTAAAAACCAGATTTATCTTTTCTATGGTTCTAAAGAAAAAATTTCGATTAAAATCATTCATAAAAAAGTTCACAACCTTGTACAGATCGATAAAGAAAAAACTGACCTACTCCAAATCATGCAAAAGTTTTTAACATCAAAAGGAATGTTCTGTATACATTGCGAAGATGTTTCGCTCTACCTTCAATTCCAAGATTTATACGTGAAATTTTTCTCCTTCAATAAAAACTTAAGGCTATTAAAATCAAGTAACAAGCTACGCGACATCACAGACCGAAACGAACTTATCACAATAATACGAAACGAACACATGAGTAAAAATCATCGCGGCATTAATGAAATGTTCGCCGAATTGAAAAATGTTTATTACTACCCGAAACTACAACGCGAAATCCAAAAATATGTGAATAATTGCGATATATGTAACATTGCCAAGCACGATCGACATCCACTCAAGATTCCATTGGAAATTTCAGAAAACCCAAAACATTTTAACGATGTCATACACATTGATATATGGTTTCCTGAACGTGGAAAAATGTATCTTACGACAATAGATAAATTCACTAAATACGCAAGCGCTCACCCATTAGAAGATAGAAATTGGATCTCCATACTGAGTGCAATAAAACAGCGAATACAGTTCCTCGGAAAACCGAACAAAATTATTTCCGATGGCGAGACTTGCATATTGCACTCAGCTGTAGACCAATTTCTTAAGGAAAACAACATCTTGTTTCACAAAACCACAGCATCCCTTAAAACAGGTAATGCCGACGTTGAAAGGTTGCACGGCACGTTCAACGAGCATCTCAGAATTATGACCGCAAGCAAGGACAATTCTGAGCTTGAGGAAAAAATTTTCAAAGTCATAACAATTTACAACTCTACAATTCACACGACGACCAAATTACGTCCAATCGATTTCATTATTAAAAACTTGAATAAAGAAGAAATTGAATCATTGGCACACAAATTTCAAACGCAAAAGGAATCACGTATCCTTAAAAATAACGCAACAGGTACTCCATCCCAATTGAACCAATGTACGGATATAGTTGTCAACAGAACTGTTGTCAAATGTAGACCGAAATATAGAAAACTTTCCAGTTTTCAAAGAAATGGTAACTATGTCCTTGACACTTCAAACAAAAGGAATGTAAAATATCATCGGAAACAATTGAAAAGGAGATACAAATACCAATGTCCATAAAACAATACATTTAGAACACTCACCTTGTTCAACATCGTATCCAAAATTTAATTTTTGTTTGTTTTCTTCTAAATATTTTGCGAGGATGTACTTACATCTCTAAATTGTTGTGCTCAGTTGGTTGTATTCATTTGAAATTTTGAGATATGTATAGAAGACAAGTCAGTACCCAAGCGGAAAAATATTGAACATTGACAGGTATACGATAGAAAAAAAAATTGAAGATCATGCGACCCTGGTGGGAAAATAGTAAAACAGTTTATGTCCTTTGACTTTAATGTAAATTCTTGTTTTGAACCCCCTTGTGGTGATAGACAAAATCATCATGGCATGTAATACAATCGAATGTAATTTTGTTATATGTTTATGAATGTGTGCTAATGAAGAAACTTTGAACCGAGGTGAACGATTTGAAAATATAAAGCTTTAAACATAAATAAATGTATGTATGAAATATGGAAATAAGACAAATATGGAAGTAAGAAAGTATGTATTATTTTGCCAAATAAAAACAAAATTAAAATAAAATTTGTAAATTAATCGAAAATACATGAATGAAGACATAAATTACTATCGTTAATTGCCAAATAACTGTCATTTTAGTATTTGTTTATGATTAAAAAGAAATGACACTTAACTGAAATGTTAATTCATATTTTGATGTATAAGACTTTGAACTGTTTTATTTTTTTGTGTCTCTAAAACAAACGTAGTCATATTTACTATGTTATGTTATTGTAGGTATATTATTTCAACATTTTGTATAATGTTATTTTGTATAATGGGTTATAAAACTGTTATCATTTTGTAAATAAATTTTCAAATTAAAGTATTAATTACTATAACCCGAGAACACTTAAAAAAAAGGAAATTGTAAATAATTACTTTATAACTTTTATAACTAAAAAGGTATGTTTACTGTTTTTGGAGACCAAAAATATCTTGGTGGGGGAGTAGTTATATAGTAGAATGTGACCTAAGTTTAACCCTAACTCCGTATCCCAACCCACTAAGGTAGATTATACGCTCTCAGCACACACTCGATATTTGCTGAGCAAACATCAGTTGTGAGCCGATTCAAGCTTTGGAGAATTGACTCTTTCTCCAACGGTATTCTTCTAACGAAGAAAGGTAGAGAGATGGTCAATCTCACATTACGTAACTTAAGTTAAGTAAGATCAGTATTCATAGTCTACTGTAAGAGTTCGTGTCTAGAATTTATAAGAAAGAATAAAGATCAAACTTAATTATTAAAAACGTGAAATGTTTCTTTTATTTGAAGACGATCGATATCGAGCTCCCTCTTAATTATATACACCTTATAGTATTTTCAGCGTCGAGAATTTTAAGTTGGAAACTTTACCCGTCGTTGGCGCTGGCAGTTATTCATGGGAACTATAGTACCGACATAAATAGTTCTGGTTGGTAATACACGCGTCGCTGTCGTCGATTCTCGACGCTGCAAATTTAGTTGAAAATTGAAAATTCCGAACTTATAAAAAAAAGACCATGATAGTTTTATTTTACAGTTTTATTTTATGAAGTTTTAAGAGTATTTAATTCATTTAATAATACATATGTTAGTTTTAGCATTAATTTCCTTTTGTTTTTTTTTTTTTTGAAATACTGTGTTTCAATAAAACCCCAAAATGAGGAACTTGGAACAGGGTAACAGAGATTGAATAAAAAAATTTTTTTTTAACAAATATCTACAGCTCTTAAAAAGCTTGTAAAAATAAGCTTGACACCATCAAAATATAAAAATATTTCCTTAAAATTAAAAATCGAGTCACCATGCACGATGATAAATGGTTGTATGTTTTCGGATGATTGCTGAAATTAAGCAATGTGCTCTTCAATTTCTTGCATGGTCTTCCCAACCCAAACGAACGAATTTTGGGAGTCTTTTATTGTGAAGCGCGTAATTGTTTTCTTCCCATCATTTTCTTTCTTCACAATTTTTTGGAAAGGTTCAAAATACCCATGTAGGGCCCACAACAAAACTGCATCTTGACATTCTGAAAAATATTAAAAATTTATTTACAAAATTTTTCATATCACCATTTAACAAAAAAAAAAAATAGTTTGAGGGTGTAGTTCTTAAAGTCAAATTTCATTTTTATACTTTTAAGATTTACTAGCCGACCCCTACAAACCTCGTCTCCCACCCTTCAGAGCATTTCTAGAATAATTATAATCAACACAGATATTGTTAAAATGCAATGTAATTTTACTTGAATCCAAATAGAGAAATACATATCTGAATTTTTCCAAGCCTTACAACTAACTTTCTACTTTCATTAAAGCCAGGGGCGAACGCAGAAAAAAATTTCGGAGGGGGTTTTGGCTGTTTTGGTCACTATAGTTTTTGCAAAGAAACAAAAAGTTGAAATTTTGGCTTTTCCCGAGACGTTTCGATAAAGTATCAAAGTATATCAAGCCGCTCCTCGCCGGTTTTGCTTCGCAGATAAGTCTTTTTTCTGCGTAGACATGAGAAATACCGCTCACTTGTAGCCACAGATTCTGGCAGTGTCGCACCGATTTGCATATCATATAGCGATGAACTGTTAAAATAAAGACGCATCGCAAACATTTAAGGTGTCTATACAGTTTTTGGGCCGTTTTTCATTTGACAAACTAATGCAATGTCTGCAACAATTGTTTGTTTAACATTGACAGCCTTAAATAATTTATAAGAAATAAGAATTAAACTTTTACCTGCGCCAAATTCTCATCTCAACTAGAAAATCATCAAAATATCTTCTTATATCATATGGCCATTCATGAGCAAATATCTCAACAGTTCTTTTCATGTATTCTTTATCAAGTTTGCAACTTTTTCTAGCAAAATATTTTGAATTTTGGAAATTAATTCACGATGGTCGAGGAACCTATTTTTTCGCTGAACCAACAAATGGTCCAAAAAAGAAACATAATAGACCGACGAAAATTTACTTCCGGACCACCCGCATAATTGTATCGTAAATCCATTTCCTTAGCTGCAGTAAATATGTTACCAATTTTTATTTTTTTATTTATCACTGTTAAGGAAACAATATAAAGTGAGCAATTTGTATTGCTGTTAATAAAGTGTGAGGTTTGACTCCATCCTGGATGAACAATCCAGGATCTCTTACGAGCAGCAGGTATGCTCATAAACGTCAAACCACAAACTAAGGGAGTCTAAATGCTCAACCCAACTCGTTTCGCAAAATTTTAAAAGCCGTGTTTGTTTTGCTTTTGCACAGGAAGCGTGTATTTGGTCTTAGATAAAGAAAAAAGCTCCCGAAAGCTCCTAGTCTGTTAAGGCTTGTTTTGTTGGAAAATAATTTTGTACCATTTCTTTTTTCTTCTTTTGAACAATAATGGATATTTATTTACTGCACATATTCTCTTATTTCGGGGGGTGTTTTAACCCCCCAACCCCCCCCCCCCTGCGTTCGCCCCTGATTAAAGCATTCAATTAAATGCAAATTTCGATGAAAAAATACAAATTCTCGTTTTTCTGTTGTGTTTTGACTATTTCACAAAATCAGAATTCCATACAGCTTTCGATTGTCCCCCTTATTTGCTGATTTTCCCGTTAGATTGGCCCAAAAATTTGTTTTTACTCAGGCTTTACCTATCTCAAGTGAAGATTTTATAAAAATGCATTGAGGTTTGAGCGAATAAAGAGTCCCTACCGGACATATAAACAAAACAATGCACCTCAAATTATATGCAAAAGCTTGATTTAAGGTCTTGAAGTTCTTCATCGTCGCGCAGAGTTTTCCGAGTTCCCAAAAATTTCCAATGTTGCATTTGAAAATAAATGTACCTGCAATTTTCCTTTTAAAACCAAGTTTTTCATAAAGAACTTTCTACCTACAACATGGTGTCAGGTGATTTACAGTAGTGAATTTTAAAAGTGATCATATTCCCCAAATATCAAAATGAGCATTGAAGATGAAAGTAATAAAAACAGATCTACAAGACAATATGGCTACGGTAGTGACTCCGCCAACTTTCACGCCAGAAATTCTACCGCTTAATTTGAAATCTCCTAATATGCCGGTCGAATGGGACAATTGGCTGACACAATTTAAAATATTTTAACGTGCATCCAGCTTGGAAACCCAGACAGACCAAAGAAAAGTAGCACTTCTCTTGCATCACATGGGGCCAGACGCTTTAGAAATCTTTTTTTCATTTGATCTCGACTTGGATAAGGTCTTATTTGATGACCTCGTGGCTAAATTGGAAGCACATTTTTTGCCAAAAGTCAATATCGCTCACAAATTTTTCACAAGAACGCAGTTACTAGGTGAATCAATGGATGACTACATCACCGCGCTAAAAAATCTAAGCCTTTCATGTGATTTCGACCAGCTTAGAGAAGAAGAAGAGATATTTTTGTTTGTTGTCTAAGCAAAAGCTGGTCTAATGTAAAAGAACGTCTGCTTACTGAAGGAGCTATAAAGCTTGAAAAAGCACTAGAAATAGCAAAGACAATTGAGCTCACGAAAGACCACGCAAGGCAATTAGAATTCATAATCAAAGTCATATAAATGCTATTAACCGTTATCCTACAAAAAATTTCGAAAAATATCAAAATCAATCATACAACAATAATTTCCGTCAGCAAATGTCACCTTCAACTAAACCACATTCAAACAGCAATAAAAAACAAAACAGCTATTCGTCAAATACATATACATCAAAAAACAATTGTTCCCGTTGCGGTCAAATTCACCAATATCGATGTCAAGCAATTGGTGTTACATGTAATACATGCAAAAACAAAAACCATTATTCTAAGATGTGCCGTTTAAACAGAAGAAACTCCAACAGCGCTTATGTACGAAATGTGGAAGCCTACCAGGAATCAGATGATGATGACTATGATGAGGGAGATGACAACACATTCTTCTTAGGTAGTGATGGCCTTAGCAGTTATTTTTGAGTAACCGTTATGACAGTTACAGTTATTTCTGAATAACTGTTATTCTTAGCCGTTACTCCGTAACGCTTATCCATATACTTATACGAAACAAAAACAAAAATATATAAAAATGAAAAACATTACATACAAATCATAAAAGTATAATGTGAAAATGACCATAACACATTCTTGATTTTATTTTTTTATTGCCCTTGCCATAAAAGAAGGATAATTTGTTAACCTCAGAAAAACTAAATTCGTATTTCCTAGAATGGAAAGTAAATAATAATGCAACCCTTTTTTCCTACATTCATAAAAAAATAATGCATCTACATCTACTTCTAGCTTGACCTCTTTTTTCGGTTTCTGAAAATTTCGCGTCTGCCTAGTAACAAATATGTATTCTTGAATGATATGATGGTTTTTTTTTTCTTAGATAATCTTTTTGCACTATTTTCTTATTTTAGGGGTAATTTAACATCGATTTCTTAAAAGAGAATTGGTTTGTTTAATAAATGCTCCTTTTCCTTTTTACTGACTTTTTTTTCCTAATAAATTATTAAAATAGAAAAACACTGTTTAAAAAAACAAAAAGTTATTCAGTTATTGATAACTGGTTCCTTAAGTAACCATTTACTTTGAGTAACTTGTTCCTTATATAACTAGTTATTCTGAGTAACTTTTCCTTCAATAACTAGTTATTTTGAGTAACGGTTATTCTTAGTAACTGTTATTCTGAGTAACAGTTATTCTGAATAACGGTTATTCTTAGTAACTGTTATTCTGAGTAACGGTTATTCTGATAACGGTTATTCTCAGTAACGGTCATTCTGAGTAACGGTTATTCTGAGTAACGGTTATTCTGATAACGGTTATTCTGATAACGGTTATTCTCAATAACGGTTATTCTGATAACGGTTATTCTCAGTAACGGTTATTCTGAATAACGGTTATTCTGAGTAACTGTTACCGAATAACTGTTAAGTTATTGAATAACTAGTTATAGCAGTTATTCACGAATAACAGGTTATTGGTAACGGTTATTGATATATCGCCCACCTCTATTCTTAGGTATGCTAAAGCAAACTATATGCACACCAAAGAACAGTTGGATTATAATGCTAACAATATCCAACCATACCGTTGAGTGTCAAGTTGATACTGGAGCCCAGGCAAATGTGATGTCATAAGAACAGTTTGAAGCTTTACAATGTTCTTCTAAATTAACATCATCATCTACTCGCATCATGACATTTAGCGGTGAACGTCTTCCAGTTATTGGTTGCTGTATATTGAAGTGTATTCACGATGGTCAACAATACTTAATCAACTTTCATATTTTGGAACTCAGATGTCACGCAGTACTTGGATTAGAATTTAGAAACCTGCATTCAACTTAAATTAATTCCTAAGGTAGATGTAACCAACCTGCAACGAGAAACAAACAGGGAATTTGTGTGAAAAAAGTGAAAATCTTCTTAAGAAGAACATCTGTCATCCCTAACTTCATATCAAAGATTTCTAATGACAAACAAAAACAGGACATGTAAGTTTGAAAGAAAGTACTCATACGCCACAGTGTGCCATAATAATCATCAATTGGATTCAAATAAATCACATTGCATTTGGACAAAATCTGTTACCTTATAATTCTGCAAATGATCTGAAGGGCGGCGAGATGATGTTAGCGGGGTCAGCTTATATTACCATATATATATTTCCTAACTAGACGCAATTTTTTCTGGGGTAAGAGCAGGAGTATTTTTGTATCCAACACAAATATATATGTAAATCAAACAAAGTATGCACATAAATACTACATTCTAATATTTTATAACTATAACCAAATTGTTTGCATTGTCTTAACATGGCAAGACTCAAAAATTATTAAAATTATAAAAATAATTAATTTAGGGTAACTTACTGTCAAGTATTGCGCATTATGCCTGTTTGATTCGGAAGCAATTTGTTCAAAGCATCAATTATGTTCCTTTCTTTTACGTGATTTTCGGACAGCAGGATTTTTAAAATTAGGGGTTTAAGTTCTTCCCAGTTTTCAAACAGTGAACCGGCATTTGGGTGCAAGTAACTAAAATCCATTTTGATCTAATAAATGAAGTCATAGTTTCAATTAAAGTATATGGCATAGAATAAGTATCAAACTTACCATACTATGGCCAGTTGGGCATTTATATTGCGGCCACTTCAAAAAAATTTGTGAAGTGTTTTCAGAGTCCTTAATGCTTAAAATCCTGTGATTCGTACATGCTTTCCACAGCCGATCTAAGGCTTCCCCAGACAAATTGTCATATTTTAATGATCTTTTAATCTGGTCTACATCATCTTCAGGAACTAAAATTAATTGTTTATGTATGAATTGAAATATCAATGAAAAGTGTCAGTTCAATTTAAAGTATGATAGTATAAATTGAACTGATACCTTTTAAAAAATTTTTGATAGATTACTGGTCTAATCAGAAATCAGTAATTTGTGCACATTTAATACTATAAGCAGATTTTATTCGTCGAGCGTTTTATTGTTCATCTCATGAAATTTAAACTATGTTTCAAATAATTGATGTTATTAGCTATTAACATAATTTTATAGTTTGAGTTTAAATATTTAAATTAAAAAGTTTTTGAAAGGAATTCTTAATATTTTTGAAAGTTGTACTTGAACTGAATGAATAAAAAAGAAAAGGCTTATAAAAGTATGATTTTGTATAGGTAAGGTCTATCTTTCAACTATAAAAGAAAAAAGTTATCAACTGTGGAATCTTTTTTTCACTGTTTTTGACCAATACTTTTGTGAAACCCATTGTATCAAAAAAGATTTAAGAAAATTAAAAACGTTACAGTCTACATTTATACCAAAATTGAACAAACCTAGAAACATTTCTTCATCTGTTGTTTCGATCTTGCTTGTCTTGGGCTTTGAAGTTGTCCCTATATTCTTGTGAGAGAATTTCAAGTTGCAGAACTTATTATAAATTTGTCCTCTTTTACCCGTCCGATAGTATTCCTTATAGCAAAAATTAGAAATTAAAAACAAATTGGGACCATTTTTGAAAATAAACAGCTTACCAATCGTTCTGTGGGAAATCTTTCAATGATTTCTTTTTCGAGGGCGTAACTTGAATGGAGGTCTAAATGTATTTGGTTGAGGTCAAAATAACTGGCAATAGTGTTTATTAAATGAGTTCTCTGTTTTTCCGTAAATTTTGAATTTTTCTCGTAACTCTCAACCAGTGATTTACTTAAAGAGCTACTGTTTAATATTTTTCCCAAGGAAATCAGATGGGACGTGACCTACTCCAAAAACTGCTCGTCTGTCGACCTAATTAGCGAATAAGCGCCGAACAGGCCATGCAGCATCCATACTTTACGGACAGTTCAACTAGTCATTTTTAACTTTACATCCGTTCGATGTTACCTTCCTCGATAGTCCGAATGTTGAACAGGATATCGAGGATCTCAAGAATTTCGGATACACCAAGAATTGCGAGGAGACCAACAAATTATACAAACATTTTAGACAACAGCCAGCAATTTTATCAAATACATATTGGTGGAACGCAAGACGAAGACGACGTGAGGATGCTGGAATTGTAGCAACTATTCGGGCGTGTTTTTGATGAGTAGTGAGAGAGAATTTTCATTTAACTTAGGCTTTTCTGTTTGGAGTTTTTGTGTGTCGTAAGCGTAAACATATTTTCCGGATGAGTGAAGTTTGCCCAATGCAATTTTTTTATTTTATATTTTATTTAATAAACTTACAAACTAGTGTACATGTAGCAGCCCCTTTTCGCTCTTATTGGACAGACCAAGGTCTTTGTGGAACGCCTTTTTTCGAATTAATGGCATTCGGACACCACCTCCGTAATGGATTTAAGCTAATCGACTTCGCTGCGGGGTTAGGTCCCTTAATAGACCACGTGCAGCTGAACAACTAGCGGAAGCCCTTGACTGCTATAAAGCAGATAACTGCCATCCAAGAAATGCGATGGGATGTTCCGGGCCGTAATGGTAGCAAGTACGCGATTCCCACATCTCGATATTCGCAAGGGGACTTGGAAATCAACCGTCAACCAGGTTGATCACATTGCGATCGACGTACGACACTTCTCTAGCATGCAAGATGTTCGCACATTGCGAGGTGCCAAGTTACGAATGCAGATCGGGATGATCAAGGCCAAGACTGAAAATGGTAGGAGAAAATTCGACGTCAAAAGACTAAAATCGCAAGAGATTGCTAGTACCTTTTCCGATAATATCTCCGAAAACCTACTCAGAAGTCCTTTGCTGCCAGCACAAAATTTAGACAACCAGTAGGGTTTACACGGCCACCGCAAGGAAAGCCCTGGTTTGACGATGAGTGCCGGCGAGCACATGCAGCTAAACAAGAGGCATACAAAGCGGCGCTGCAAAGGGCACGAGGAGCTCGTGAGCTCTACGAGCTGAAACGGAGAGAGGAGCACAGGAGAAAACCACTTCTCAAAGCTGTATAATGGCGATGACGAACAAACTTCCGCCAGCAATACAGAACCATTCAATTTGGGTGCAGAAGGCCAATAATTCCATCCAGCCGACATTGACAAAGTGAAGATAGCGATATCTTAACTGAAGTCGAACAAAGCCGCTGGAGCAGACGGGCTAGCCGCCGAACCGTACAAAGCAGCTGGAGATGATTTGGTTAAGAGTATGCACCAGCTCTTGAGACGAAGGCCAGGAAGATTGGAGAGAGAAAACGCGTTGGGCCGCTTTGAGAGAAAAATTCTTCGAGTGAATTTTGGTCCTGTCTGCATGAATGGAGAATCGAGACGAATATTCAACCAAGAACTGTACGAGCTGTACAGCGACATACTGACCTAGCTAGAAAAGTTAAGGTCCAAGGACTTAGATGGTTGGGTCATGTTGAGCGAATGGAAAATAATGCTCTGGCTCGTAGTCTTCGAATCCAACCCAGAAGGACGTCGCAGAAGAGGAAGACCGCGAATCAGGTGGAGCATACAGGTGGTAGAGGACCTGAACCAACTTGGCGTGCGAAACTAGAGACAGCTTGCTAGGGACCGAGCTGGCTGGAGACGATTGTAGGCTGAGACCCAGGTCCGACCTGAATTGTAGCGGCACCTTAAGTAAGAAGATAATAATAAAAACTGTACATCCTGCACAATGCACATCGATACCGAAAATGTCAGAAAAGTGAAGCTCGAATTATTTAGATGGCCTGGTTATCTAGAGCAAACAGTCATACGACCCGTAAAGTCTTTGAGTCTTAAATCGAACATGTTATGAGAGCCAAACCAACAATTATGCAGAATAAAATAATAGCTTACCTTTGATTTTATGTTGCTCTTTGTGAAAAACACGTGCACTTATAAAACTTTAACTTTTTTTATAATTATACTTTTTCACTTTTGCTTTTTTTTTCTTTGATCAATTTCTCGTGGCGGTCTATCGCAAACTGTGACTGATTTTTGATTCGTTCGTTACTCGTTGTAGCCGGCGTCCCTTTCGTTAAGTTCGTCAAAATATGTATTTCTCACATTAAGAGTATTGGTGACAGTGTTACCACATGGACTCTTAGGGGCCAGTTATATCCATCATTGAAATGGATCCGGAAAAATCTTTGAATGAATATTTAACTTTGTTTTCTTTTGAATAGAAGTGCAAATTATATACCAATCGATCGGAAATCACTCCAAGAATTTTTATTGACATAAAAAAGTACCTACAATTACACGCTTATTTTTTTCATTAAAATGTGTTTTTCCATTTTCCGGTTGTAAATTCATTTTCCTGAACAGCTGATTGTATTGTGTCAAAAATTGAAACAAATCGTTAAAATGATTTGCGTTTCAATTTTGTACAATTTCAATGATCTGTGTTTCAACTTCTCACAGTTCCAATGATAGAATTACGGCAGGAAAAAAATTCCTGACAGAAATTTTCAATGATTGCTATAACCAGCCTATCAGAAATATTCCAATGATGTGTTTCAATGATGAAAACCAATGATAGCCAATGAGCAAAATGGACTCCTTTTTGCTTCCTTGACTCGGGGACTCATTTTTATCACGTTTGACTCGTTTTTTTTTAATGCACAATAAGTTACAATTACTAAGAATTTTATATTTTGAAGAAAAAAATCTCATGTTTGAGTCGTTATTTCTTGTCTTAAACGCTTGTATTTCGAACATTCAAACCATACAATTAGTTTCTTGTATGTTAAAAATAAAATACAAGATGATTTCTGAAAGAGTTTAACGTTTTTTTTATGTGGACTCGTTTTTTTTGTAAATGACTCGTTTTTTAAGCTTCGGGGACTCGAAAGTATTTTTGCCTGTGGTAACACTGTGGTGAACTCAGTTTACACTGCCAAATTTCAAGAATTTGATAATTAATAAACGGTTTATTAAATTTAATAAACAGGATGCTTATGCCTATAAACGGGTATATTAACGCAATAAACGATTAATTATTTTGTATAACCAAGATTTTTCTTAATCATACTGAGTTAAAATTATCAGACGCTTCGTTAAATTTTTTAAACAACCGCTAAGAGGATTAACAAACCGTTTATTGTCATAACAAATAGCGCAATTGTGGCAGTAACTGGGTTTGTTAAAATCAATTAACATGGATTATGCTACGTGTTCACTGGCAAAAAACAAAAAATCAGGAAAATATATGCAAATTAAATTTAAAAAATAACATTTCGCAATAGTAGGATGGATACTGCATACAAATATGTAGAACGCCATCGAATATACTTCAAAATTTTTACTTGCAACGCAAGCAATGTATTAGTAAAAAAATGAGATTTTTATCAAATATGGCATTACGATGATACAGAAGTCGAACAAAGTGAATCCATTGACTCCGTCAGTCTGGCTGTCTCTAAACGCTCTTGCACCTCAACTTGAAAATTAGAAGTTTGTGCGGATTCCAGTGGTTCGCTTTTTATTTGCGACATATAGAGTATTATGCAAGTATTGAATTCGTAAGAAAAAGGTTGAGATTTTGACGAAATATGATATTACGATGATAGAGAAGTTGAAAAAAGTGGGTCCGACTGTGATTCCGTCCGTCTGTCTGATATGATTTTCAACCCCAGCTTGTATACTCAAATGACATATTGAAATAAAATAATCAGGCCTTTCCAGAATGCAGTTAATAAATTTTAATATTTCCATGACTGAGGGCCAGTTGCTCAATCGAATCATAAATTTAAGTTCCACATAAAGTTCTCATTTTTGTATGAGACGTTCCGGAATTCTTAAGTTCTACATAAAATCCCCATACAAAAGTAGAACTTTATGTAGAACTTAAATTTATGATTCGATTGAGCAACTGGCCCTGAGGATTTTAAGAAAAAAAAAATGTGAACTCTGCCTTCATCAAGCTAAAAAATACAACGAATCCAAATCCTCGTTAAATTTTAACACACGGTTTATTGTTTTTGATAAAATGTTTATTATCCATAATAATGGTTTATTAAAAACACAGCCATCTCTAACTGGCATGCTGGTAACACTCAGATTACACTACTAAATTAGAGAACAAGGTATAATGGAATATAATGGTGGCGCTGGCAGTTATTCATGGGAACTATAGTACCGACATAAATAGTTCTGGTTGGTAGTACACGCGTCGCTGTCGTCGATTCTCGACGCTGCAATTACTATTGGTATGACCCGAGACAAAAGGAGATCGGAAACTGACTTAGGTTTCACTCCCTAGATCCCGCAATTTCCATTTTCTTTCATATTATTTTCTTTAATTGTACATTGAATAAAATAAAAACAAAAACAATATGGTAGGGTAGGACCATATTTACTATGTAAAAACACGCATACTTTCACAGTAACTATCGTCCAAACTGTGATAGTATTGGCAAAAACACGCGTACTTTCACAGTAACTATATCGTCCAAACTGTGATAGTGTTGGTAAAAACGCTTGTATATGTAGACATTGTCATTTTGACAGCTCGGTCTCCCATCTGCCTTTTAAACTAATCTGTGGGTATGACATACCGCATTTTCTGATGATGTCGTGTGTATCGTGAAACTTTACGCTTTGCTTTGTATTTTTAGTTTTCTTTTATTAGAATTCTGAATTTCAACTGAAAAACACGATAGAATACGTCATTTGTATCGTTTTTTGTGTGAGCAAGATATTAATACAGAAAGCTGAATATCATACCATTTTATTCTATATACCTTGTGTAGAGAACTTATGTTCACTATTGCAGTAAAATTTGAGTTTGTGAGGATGACCTTCACATTTAAAATATTGTAATATTCGGCTTGGTCCGACAATTAAAACTTATTCACTTTTTAAATAAAACACAAATTCACTTTATTCAAATCACTCACAAACTTATTTATTCAACACTTTCAATTATAACTTTGCAAAACACAGAGTACTTTTCTTTATCGCAGTTCACAATTAATTAATTCGCCTCGCCACCAAACGGCTATTTATATCAAAAATGATGGGTTCTAGAAACTACTATTGGTTCCTATTAGTTCTTGGGGAAGCTGAAAGTTCGAGAGAAAATACTGGGATTTTTGTAGGGGCTAACGTTCTTAATGCTAAACAAAAAGTTTCTCTTAATCTTAATTAATTATTGCCCCTCACGAGTGTTTACTACTACAATTAAACGATATTAAGTAAAGAGAGTATGTACATTAAATAAACAAGAGATACAGAGTAAGTAAAGAGAGTAATGAAAAGTGTGTACATTAAATATAGAAAGAGATACAGAGTAAGTAAAGAGAGTAAGAAAAGTCTGTACATTAAATATAGAAAGAGATACAGAGAGTAAGAGATAATAAAGTATACACATTACATTGCCCCCTCCTTAGGATTGATCGTCCCGAACAAATCCATCATCTTCATCACCACTGTAGCGATGTAGTCGGTCGCGATGTACGACTTTAAGTTTACCTCTGACTCCTTTTTGTATCCGGTACACGACGTCGTTGATTTTGCTAATCACTGTATATGGGCCTTCCCAGTCCCGTTGAAGTTTCGGTGACAACCCCTTTTGTCGATGGGGATTGTAAAGCCACACTCGATCTCCTGCTTGGAACTCTGTTGTTGTCGCTCGTATATCGTAGCGTGTCTTCATTCGGTCACTGAACATCTTAATTTTTGACCTGGTATCGTCGTGGATCTGAAGGAGTCTTTCCCTGAGATCATCCAAGTAAACATCCTCGGCTTGCGGTTCCGACGTGGGACATCCAAATTTGATTTCGCTCGGCAGTCTGATGTTCCTTCCCATTAAAATCTCAGACGGTGTATGGCCAGTTGAGCTATGTCTTGCACTTCGATACGCCATCAAAAACAGTGGAATGTGTCGATCCCAATCTCGCTGGTTGTCGTCCACAACTTTGCAAAGATGTTCCTTCAGGGTTCGGTTGAACCGTTCGACCATGCCATCAGATTGTGGGTGGAGTGGTGTTGTTCTTGTCTTCTTAATGTGAAGAAGCCCACAAACTTCCTGGAATATGTTTGATTCAAAGTTCCTTCCCTGGTCGGAATGCAGTTCTAATGGAACACCGAATCTGCTCACCCAGTTGAACACAATTTGGTCTGCGACTGTTTTGGCTTCTTGATTCGGTATGGCGTATGCTTCAGGCCACTTGCTGAAGTAATCCATGACGACCAGAATATAACGATTTCCATTATTTGTTTCCGGAAATGGACCCGCCACGTCTATTGCAATCCTTTCAAAGGGTGATCCGACATTATACTGCTGCATTTGGCTGTGATTCTTTTTGTTCGGGCCTTTGGTGGCAGCACAGGTATCACATTTTCGGCACCACTTCTCGACATCTTCCCTTGCATGTAGCCAATAGAATCGTTGTCGAACCTTTTCTAGCGTCTTGTTTACTCCTAGATGGCCTCCCGAAACTCCATCATGCATCTCTCGCAGAACGTCCACAATCTTCGATCTCGGTAAGACTAGCTGCATTACATAGGACTTTCCATCTGCTGATTCCCATTTACGTCGAAGGACACCCTCTTGGACATGCAATGAGTCCCACTGTGCCCAATAGGCCTTTAGAGCCGGACTTCTGTCGGAGATATCGGCCCATTCTGGTTTTTCCTGGTGTTCCTTGCATGCGAGGATGGGTTCAATATCTGGGTCCTCTTGTTGAGCCTTCCTCAACTCGTCGTTGCTCCAGCCATAAATGGGATCGGTTCTGGTTCGTTGAACAGTAACCACTTCTTTTTCTTCTTGGCGTCTGCAATGCTTACAGTCTTGCTTACATGGTCTCCGAGACAGTGCATCAGCATTTGAGTGAAGCTTCCCCTTCCGATGTTGAATTTCATAATCGTACGTCTGCAGCCTCTCAATCCATCTCGCCACTTGACCCTCTGGATTCTTGAAATTCAAAAGCCAGTTTAGTGCTCCATGGTCGGTTCGGAGAAGAAACTTCTGTCCATAGAGATACTTATGGAAGTGCTTTGTTGCCAAAATCAGTGCAAGAAGTTCTCTTCTGGTCACACAATAGTTTCTTTCCGACTTTGAGAGTACCTTGCTGTAATAGGCAACCACCTTTTCTTCGCCATCATGTACCTGTGACAATACAGCACCAATCCCGACATTGCTGGCATCAGCATCAATGATGAACGGTTTTCCTGGAGTCGGGTAGGTCAGCACTGGTGCATTACACAAGCGTTGCTTGAGCTCTTGAAAGCTGCGCTCGCACTCACCTGACCATTTAAACTGCTTTCCCTTTTCCGTTAGCTGATGTAGACTCTTGGCGATCTCAGCAAAATTCTTGACGAAGCGCCTATAGTAGGTGGCTAGACCCAGAAAGCTTCGGAGTTGATGTTTGTCCTGTGGTGTTGGCCAATTCTTCACGGTGTCAACCTTATCAGGATCCGTCTTAACTCCTTGGGATGAGATGATATGTCCCAGGTATTTCACTTCGGTTTTGAAGAGTGAACACTTTTCTGGATTGAGCTTGAGGTGGGCTTCTCGAAGTCTTTGAAACACGGCTCTCAGATTTGTACAATGTTCGTCAAATGTTTTCCCGTATACGATGACGTCATCCAAATAGACCAGGCAAGATTTCCAAGTGAGTCCTTGCAGGACGCATTCCATAAGGCGCTCAAAAGTCGCTGGAGCATTGCACAGTCCAAAAGGCATCACTTTGAACTGCCACAATCCGTTTCCTGTCGAGAACGCTGTCTTCTCTTTGTCTTCAGGATGGATTTCTACTTGCCAGTATCCACATTTCAGGTCCAAAGTTGAGAACCATTGTGCTCCTTCCATTGCGTCCAGAGTATCGCTGATCCTAGGCAGAGGGTAGCTATCTTTCTTGGTCACATCGTTCAACCTTCGATAGTCCACGCAAAAGCGGGTTGATCCGTCTTTCTTCTTTACCAGGACCACTGGAGACGCCCAAGGGCTTTTGAGTTTTCGATAAGACCCTCTTCTTTCATGGTGGTTATCAGTTCTTCAACCTCACCTTGTTTGGCTAGTGGAAGGCGTCTTGCAGGTTGACGAATCGGCTTTGCATCCCCGGTGTTGATTCGATGTTGAACCAGTTGTGTTCTGCCATATTTCCCTTGCGATGATGAAAAAATGTCTGCAAATTCTTCGAGGAGACCTTCTGCAGTTCTTCGTTGTTGTTGGCCAAGATTAGAGGACTCGAGAATGTTCGTCTTTATGGAGTTCAGCTCTTTGGACTTCAATGTTTGCCTTGGGTCTTCTTCGCTGATCCTTGTTATCGCAGATACAGATTCGCATTGTCCGACAATCTCACCTTTTCTAAGCTTAACTTCGTACGGCTTGATGTTGAGTATTCGTACGGGAACCATGTTCTTTACAGGTCTAACAAGAGTCTTCCCAATGGTGACGTTTTGGGAGGACTTTACAGATGCTGGTTCGACCATGAGGTATCGATGGCTGCCAGGCTTACCTTTCAATTTCGTCCACACGAATACTTCTGAAGAAGCAGGCAAAGTCAGATCTTCTTTGATGACGGTTTTCACAGATAACGAGGTCTTATACGAGTGGATCCCATAGATCATCGGAATCTCGATGTTTCGATATTTCAGGACTTGGTTCCCGATGTCCAATATCACTCCGTGATCTTTCATGAAATCGACACCGACAATGCACTCGTCGCATATATCTGCTACCAGGAACAGGTGAGAGAATTCCAGCTCTGCCATCCGGATCTTAAGACGTACCTCACCATAAACTTTTGCGGCTTCTCCAGTTGCAGTCCTTAGACGATAGCTGTTGGTGTTGTGGAGCCATGTCTTCTTAACGAGGTCCTGCCGTACAATGGACGCCGTGGCACCGGTGTCGATGGTAGCCACACATTTGTTGCCGTTTATACTTGCTTCCACGGTCAGGCTCTTGTTGTCACGTTTCGTTTGGGAAACCTGGATGGTGTTTCTGGGGCCATCGATACCAGAAACCAGCTTCTGCCCCTCGAGGTTGGTGGGGTGGGAAACAACTTGAGAAGCAACATTGTTGTAGGTGTAACTTTGACCAGTTGACATATTTCTGTGTTCACAGTGTTGGCATGCGGTTCCTCTTCGCGATAATCTGCACTGTCGTTGAAGATGCCCGGTCTTGTTGCAGTTCCCACATCGTGCTCGTCCGTCTCTCTAACTCCTTTCCAGAGTAGCCTTCTGACAAGAGCATTCTTGGACTTCTAATTCTCTCACGCGATGCACGTTTTGGGAAGCTTGTTCTGCGGCTTCCATTGTTAGAGCGAAAGCCAATGCTTCTGGTAGTGTTTGCTTTCCGGCAGTGCGAATAGCCCTTTGGAGATTTATATCGCCCACAGCTCTCACAAAGGCTTCAACAGCAAGATGATTTATTATCTCGTTGCCAGCTGTTGGGTATGCCAGGTGGACTAATCGCTCGATATCTGCCTGAAGCTGCTGCAGAGTTTCACCTCTTTTCTGTGCCCTGTTGTTTAGTTGTACTCGGAAGACTTCTGTCATGTGGCTATCCCCAAACCGCTGTTCGATTGCGTTTACCAGAACTTTGTAGTCACCGTTCTTCTCTGCTGGGATGGTTTGTAGCAGTTCAGCAGCTGCTCCTCTCAAGGCAAGCGTAAGAGCAATGTATTTTTCGTCATCGTCCCAGCCGTTTGTTAACGCTGCTGCTGCAAACTGTTTCTTGTAGATTGACCACGGTATCTGACCATCAAAGCTTGGAGGATTCACTTCTCTCTTCCTTGAGCACTCACCAGAAGATTCTCGAGCTTTCATCTTTCGCACTTTTTCTAGTTCATTGGTGATGGTTTCGATTTGTTCGTCCATTTTCTCTAAACGTGCATTAGTCGTTGAATTTTGTTTTTCGACACGCTCATTGATTCTGTCTTCGAAGTCCGCAAACCTGCCTTCTAGCAGATTTTTCTGTTCATCAAACCGATCTTGTAGTTGTTCCAGAACATCATTCTTTTGTGTTTCCAGTTGTTTGAGGACATTCTCTTGCTCGGTCTTCTGCTCGTTTCTTTGAGTTTCTAGTTGCTCCAGAACATTCTTGTTTTGAGTTTCTTGCTTCTTTTGATTCTCTTCAAATTTGGCTAGAAGAAGTGTCATCATGGTAGATAAGTCGGCAGTTGCATTTACCTCTTCCGATTTTGCTTCCACTTCGAAAGCAAACGTATCTGGGTCTTCATTTTGTTCTTCCAGATATTCCTGTAGCCGTTTTACGAGTTCGATTTTATATCCTGCCGCACTTAAGCCACGTTTGCTTAATTCGGCCTTTAGCTCAGCGACAGTTAAGTCTTTCAAAACTTTACTTATCATTTTTAACTTCACTATTTCACACAAAATAGTTTAATCACTGTTCACTGTTTTATTCTCAATAAGTTTTAATCCCACTTCTGACACCAATGTAATATTCGGCTTGGTCCGACAATTAAAACTTATTCACTTTTTAAATAAAACACAAATTCACTTTATTCAAATCACTCACAAACTTATTTATTCAACACTTTCAATTATAACTTTGCAAAACACAGAGTACTTTTCTTTATCGCAGTTCACAATTAATTAATTCGCCTCGCCACCAAACGGCTATTTATATCAAAAATGATGGGTTCTAGAAACTACTATTGGTTCCTATTAGTTCTTGGGGAAGCTGAAAGTTCGAGAGAAAATACTGGGATTTTTGTAGGGGCTAACGTTCTTAATGCTAAACAAAAAGTTTCTCTTAATCTTAATTAATTATTGCCCCTCACGAGTGTTTACTACTACAATTAAACGATATTAAGTAAAGAGAGTATGTACATTAAATAAACAAGAGATACAGAGTAAGTAAAGAGAGTAATGAAAAGTGTGTACATTAAATATAGAAAGAGATACAGAGTAAGTAAAGAGAGTAAGAAAAGTGTGTACATTAAATATAGAAAGAGATACAGAGAGTAAGAGATAATAAAGTATACACATTACAATATGTTATCTATGATGAAGTAAAAAAAATTATAAAAATAATCATATTATATTGTAATGTGTATACACTTTATTAATCTCATACGTTTTGTTTCTGTTTCTCCTTCTATTTTAATGTCTAATCTCTAATGTGTATACTTTATTATCTCTTACGCTCTGTATCTCTTTCTATATTTAATGTACACACTTTTCTTACTCTCTTTACTTACTCTGTATCTCTTGTTTATTTAATGTACATACTCTCTTTACTTAATATCGTTTAATTGTAGTAGTAAGCACCAGGGTTGTGACTTTACTGCAATTGCAGTAGATCTACTGCAATTGTTTCGCAAATAAAATCTACTGCCACCAAATTGAAATCTACTGCACTTTGCGTTCGAAAAATATTTTCTTACTTTGCAAGGAATTAGAGCAATAAAAAATTATCCAAGATTGTTGTAAAATTGGCGAAACATTTGTATTGTCTAAAAAAAAATGTTTGACCTAAAAAATAAAAAAAGTCGAACCCAAATGCTCTTAAAATGTTTACTTCTAGGTATGTTTGAAACGGGTTACAGAAGGACAGGGAATGGTAATACAAAATGTGTTTTTTACATTGAACAATTAAGTATGGTATTAAATATTAAATACCTTGCTTAGTTCTATAAAAGTATAAACCATAGTAAAAACTAATTATATAATCAACATCCCTTTACATTGGAAATTTGGAATAATAACAGAAATATTATTTATTAAGTGAATTTTTTTGCAAATTAAATTTTAAGAAAAAAGGTCAAATAATTTCAACTTAAATTAAAACAAATAGAAGATTGAAATGTTGGTTTTTCAAATAGGACTTCACAACTTTTTTTTTAATAAAACGCAAACTATTTGAGATATTTGAAAAACTTGAATATAGGCTTGAAGAAGGTATTTCACGCTAATCAAACTTACTCTTCAACAAATAGCTTCTAAGGTGTGCTGTGCGACACCATCCACTTTAAACCACATATCATCCAAGGTCTTATCTTTCAATTCGGACCAAAAATAATCGGTTATCATGGCACATGCAACTGACTGATTTAGATCGTTTGTTACGGATGCCTGAACAGCAGCGATATTTCCGACATTTTGATTTAACCGTTGTCTCAGTGACACGGCAACATCAGACAGCGAATATGTAGATACAAATTTTTGAACTTAACGCGTTTTATTGGCTGTCTTCACGAGCAAGATTTACAACCGAAAACAGGTGGGTTATATTTTAAATATAACAATTATTAAAAACATCTGTCATCGAAAAATTTGCCTGGTTAAAATTCAGCCGGAAATTTTACCTGGCATAATTCTATCATTGGAATTTTACAAACTTGAAACACAAGGGTGCTTTCATAAATGCATGGTTGCTTTGCTTACATGCGATCATTTGCAATCATATTAACGTCAGACAAAAATACTTGCGCATGTGTTTTACACTGCATTTATGATAATATATACCTGTCTCTTTTATTCAGAAAGAAATTCAGTGTGCATGTGATTTTTTGTAGTTGCACATTTGCGCTGCAAATATTTGCGTTTTGCTTTTATGAACATCTGACTTTTATCATTTGCATTTATGAACAACATGCATGCGTCAGACTTCAACCATGCATTTATGAAAGCACCCCAAGTCATAGGTATGGTTCGTTCCATTTTTTGGCAGAATACAGCTGTTCAGGAAAATTAATTTTCAACCGGAAAATAGAAAAATACATTCTTTTGAAAAATAAGTGAGCTTTTTTTTTTGTCAAACACAAATTCTTGGAATGATTTCCGATCGATTGCTATATAAATTTGCATTTCTGTTCAAAAAAAGAAAAACATTTTTCCGAATATAATTGGCTCCTTAAAGCTCTTAAGCTTGCGGTAACGAACTCCGAATTTCGGTTGAAAATTTTTACTTTTTTGTTACTCGTTAACAAGTTGTCAAGTCTTATTGAAAAACCCTCTATAGGTTTTACAAATTAAAAAAAAAAAAAAAATTGGCTTCATACGCCTACAAGATCAACCTAGTCAACCTTTATTGAAATTTTGTTGTACAATTTTTGCGAAATCTTACTTAATATAAAATGGTAGCATTGGCATTCCAAGTTGAGTCTGCTTTACTACACTTTTATCATTTAAATCACTAAATGAACTTACATTTGGAAAAAATGTTCAAAATCGGACATGTTTCAAAGATTTTTCAGTAACTTACTTAGTTGGGTACATTTGTTTTAGTAGGAATTTGAAAACTTTTAGTTTGTTAAGTTTCATATATATTTATTTTTGTTCGTTATGTTTCAAGGAATTTTGTTAAATTTGTGTACAAATGAACTTATATATATTATATATGTATGCAATTTCACAACCTATATACGGAAAAAAAAGCTACTGCGAAAAAATAAATTCTACTGCGTTTTTTGTTCAAAACTACTTCGTACAATTTCGGAAAAAGTCACATCCCTGGTAAGCACTTGTGAGGGGCAATTTCTAGTGATTAAGAGAAACTTTTTGTTTAGCATTAAGAACGTTAGCCCCTACAAAAGAAATCCCAGTATTTTTGTAAATAGAGAGCTTCTCGAACTTTCAGCTTCTCCAAGAACCAATAGGAACCAATAGAAGTTTCTAGAACCCATCATTTTTGTTATATAAATAGCCGTTTGGTGGCGAGGCAATTTTAATTGATTGTGAACTGAGATAAAGTAAAGATACTGTGTTTGCAAAGTTATATTTGAAAGTGTTGAATAAATAAGTTTGTGAGTGATTTGAATAAAGTGAATTTGTGTTGCTCAAAGGGATGACGTTCGAGATCGGTTTGATGAACAGAAAAATCTGCTAGAAGGCAGGTTTGCGGACTTCGAAGAGAAAATCAATACTCTCGATGAGCGTGTCGAAAAACAAAATTCAACGACTAATGCACGTTTAGAGAAAATGGACGAACAAATCGAAACCATCACCAATGAACTAGAAAAAGTGCGAAAGATGAAAGCTCGAGAATCTTCTGGTGAGTGCTCAAGGAAGAGAGAAGTGAATCCTCCAAGCTTTGATGGTCAGATACCGTGGTCAATCTACAAGAAACAGTTTGCAGCAGCAGCGTTAACAAACGGCTGGGACGATGACGAAAAATACATTGCTCTTACGCTTGCCTTGAGAGGAGCAGCTGCTGAACTGCTACAAACCATCCCAGCAGAGAAGAACGGTGACTTCAAAGTTCTGGTAAACGCAATCGAACAGCGGTTTGGGGATAGCCACATGACAGAAGTCTTCCGAGTACAACTAAACAACAGGGCACAGAAAAGAGGTGAAACTCTGCAGCAGCTTCAGGCAGATATCGAGCGATTAGTCCACCTGGCATACCCAACAGCTGGCAACGAGATAATAAATCAACTTGCTGTTGAAGCCTTTGTGAGAGCTGTGGGCGATATAAATCTCCAAAGGGCTATTCGCACTGCCGGAAAGCAAACACTACCAGAAGCATTGGCTTTCGCTCTAACAATGGAAGCCGCAGAACAAGCTTCCCAAAACGTGCATCGCGTGAGAGAATTGGAAGTCCAAGAATGCTCTTGTCAGAAGGCTACTCTGGAAAGGAGTCAGCGAGATGGACCAGCACGATGCTGGAACTGCAACAAGACTGGGCATCTTCAACGACAGTGCAGATTACCGTGAAGACGAACTTCATGTCAACACTGTGGAAACAGAACTTACTTCCGAAGCTGTTCCCCACCCGGGAAACGAATAAGAACCAACTTCGAGGGGCAGAAGCTGGTTTCTGGTATTGATGGCCCCAGAAACGACATCCAGGTTTCTCAAACGAAACGTGACAACAAGAGCCTGACCGTGGAAGCAAGTATAAACGGCAACAAATGTGTGGCTACCATCGACACCAGTGCCACGGCGTCCATTGTACGGCAGGACCTCGTTAAGAAGACATGGCTCCACAACACCAATAGCTATCGTCTAAGGACTGCAACTGGAGAGGCCGCAAAAGTTTATGGTGAGGTACGTCTTAAGATCCGGATGGCAGAGCTGGAATTCTCTCACCTGTTCCTGGTAGCAGATATATGCGACGAGTGCATTGTCGGCGTCGATTTCATGAAAGATCACGGAGTGATATTGGACATCGGGAACCAAGTCCTGAAATATCGAAACATCGAGATTCCGATGATCTATGGGATCCACTCGTATGAGACCTCGTTATCTGTGAAAACCGTCATCAAAGAAGATCTGACTTTGCCTGCTTCTTCAGAAGTATTCGTGTGGACGAAATTGAAGGGTAAGCCTGGCAGCCATCGATACCTCATGGTCGAACCAGCATCTGTAAAGTCCTCCCAAAACGTCACCATTGGGAAGACTCTTGTTAGACCTGTAAAGAACATGGTTCCCGTACGAATACTGAACATCAAGCCGTACGAAGTTAAGCTTAGAAAAGGTGAGATTGTCGGACAATGCGAATCTGTATCAGTGATAATAAGAATCAACGAAGAAGAGCCAAGGCATACCTTGAAGTTCGAAGAAGTGAATTCCATAAAGACGAACCTTCTCAAGTCATCTTATCTTGGCCACCCACAACGAAGAACTGCAGAAGGTCTCCTCGAAGAATTTGCTGACATCTTTTCGTCATCGCAAGGGAAATATGGCAGAACACAACTGGTTCAACATCGAATTAACACCGGGGATGCAAAGCCGATCCGTCAACCTGCAAGACGCCTTCCACTAGCCAAACAAGGTGAGGTTGAAGAACTGATAACCACCATGAAAGAAGAGGGTCTGATCGAAAACTCTAAAAGCCCTTGGGCGTCTCCAGTGGTCCTGGTTAAGAAGAAAGACGGATCAACCCGCTTTTGCGTAGACTATCGAAGGTTGAATGATGTGACCAAGAAGGATAGCTACCCTCTGCCTAGGATCAGTGATACTCTGGACACAATTGAAGGAGCACAATGGTTCTCAACGTTGGACCTGAAAAGTGGATACTGGCAAGTAGAAATCCATCCTGAAGACAAAGAGAAGACGGCGTTCTCGACAGGAAACGGATTGTGGCAGTTCAAAGTGATGCCTTTTGGACTGTGCAATGCTCCAGCGACTTTTGAGCGCCTTATGGAATGCGTCCTGCAAGGACTCACATGGAAGTCTTGCCTGGTCTATTTGGATGACGTTATCGTATACGGGAAAACATTTGATGAACATTGTACAAATCTGAGAGCAGTGTTTCAAAGACTTCGAGAGCCCACCTCAAGCTCAATCCAGAAAAGTGTTCACTCTTCAAAACCGAAGTGAAATACCTGGGACATATCATCTCATCCCAAGGAGTAAAGACAGATCCTGATAAGATTGACACCGTGAAGAATTGGCCAACACCACAGGACAAACATCAACTCCGAAGCTTTCTGGGTCTAGACACCTATTATAGGCGCTTTGTCAAGGACTTTGCTGAGATCGCCAAGAGTCTACATCAGCTAACGGAAAAGGGAAAGCAGTTCAAGTGGTCAGGTGAGTGCGAGCGCAGCTTTCAAGAGCTCAAGCAACGCTTGCGTAATACACCAGTGCTGACCTATCCGACTCCCGGAAAACCGTTCATCATTGACGCTGATGCCAGCAATGTCGGGATCGGTGCCGTACTATCACAAGTACATAATGGTGAAGAAAAGGTAATTGCCTATTACAGCAAGCTACTCTCAAAGTCAGAAAGAAACTATTGTGTGACCAGAAGAGAACTTCTTGCACTGATCTTGGCAACAAAGCACTTCCATAAGTATCTCTATGGACAGAAGTTTCTTCTCCGAACCGACCATGGAGCACTAAACTGGCTTTTGAATTTCAAGAATACAGAGGGTCAAGTGGCGAGATGGATTGAGAGGCTGCAGACGTACGATTATGAAATTCAACATCGGAAGGGGAAGCTTCACTCAAATGCTGATGCACTGTCTCGGAGACCATGTAAGCAAGACTGTAAGCATTGCAGACGCCAAGAAGAAAAAGAAGTGGTCACTGTCCAACGAACCAGAACCGATCCCATTTATGGCTGGAGCAACGACGAGTTGAGGAAGGCTCAACAAGAGGACCCAGATATTGAACCCATCCTCGCATGTAAGGAACACCAGGAAAAACCGGAATGGGCTGATATCTCCGACAGAAGTCCGGCTCTTAAGGCCTATTGCGCTCAGTGGGACTCGTTGCATGTCCAAGAAGGTGTCCTTCGACGTAAGTGGGAATCAGCAGATGGAAAGTCCTATGTAATGCAGCTTGTCTTACCGAGATCGAAGATTATGGACGTTCTGCGAGAGATGCATGATGGAGTTTCGGGAGGCCATCTAGGAGTAAACAAGACGCTAGAAAAGGTTCGACAATGATTCTATTGGCTACATGCAAGGGAAGATGTCGAGAAGTGGTGCCGAAAATGTGATACCTGTGCTGCCACCAAAGGCCCGAACAAAAAGAATCACAGCCAAATGCAGCAGTATAATGTCGGATCACTCTTTGAAAGAATTGCAATAGACGTGGCGGGTCCATTTCCGGAAACAAATAATGGAAATCGTTATATTCTGGTCGTCATGGATTACTTCAGCAAGTGGCCTGAAGCATACGCCATTTTGAATCAAGAAGCCAAAACAGTCGCAGACCAAATTGTGTTCAACTGGGTGAGCAGATTCGGTGTTCCATTAGAACTGCATTCCGACCAGGGAAGGAATTTTGAATCAAAAATATTCCAGGAAGTTTGTGGGCTTCTTCACATCAAGAAGACAAGAACAACACCACTCCACCCACAATCTGATGGCATGGTTGAACGGTTCAACCGAACCCTTAAGGAACATCTTTGCAAAGTTGTGGACGACAACCAGCGAGATCGGGATCGACACATTCCACTGTTTTTGATGGCGTATCGAAGTGCAAGACATAGCTCAACTGGCCATACACCGTCTGAGATTTTGATGGGAAGGAACATCAGATTGCCGAGCGAAATTAAATTTGGATGGTCCACGTCGGAACCGCAAGCCGAGGATGACTACTTGGATGACGTCAGAGAAAGACTCCTTCAGATCCACGACGATACTAGGTCAAAAATAAAGATGTTCAGTGACCGAATGAAGACACGCTACGATATACGAGCGACAACAACAGAGTTCCAAGCAGGAGATCGAGTGTGGCTTTACAATCCCCATCGACAAAAAGGGTTGTCACCGAAACTTCAACGGGACTGGGAAGGTCCATATACAGTGATTAGCAAAATCAACGACGTCGTGTACCGGATACAAAAAGGAGTCAGAGGTAAACTTAAAATCGTACATCGCAACCGACTACATCGCTACAGTGGTGATGAGAATGATGGATTTGTTCGGGACGATCAATCCTAAGGAGGGGGCAATGTAATGTGTATACACTTTATTTATCTCATACGCTTTGTTTCTGTTTCTCCTTCTATTGTAATGTCTAATGTGTATACTTTATTATCTCTTTCGCTCTGTATCTCTTTCTATATTTAATGTACACACTTTTCTTACTCTCTTAACTTACTCTGTATCTCTTGTTTATTTAATGTACATACTCTCTTTACTTAATATCGTTTAATTGTAGTAGAAAGCACTTGTGAGGGGCAATTTCTAGTGATTAAGAGAAACTTTTTGTTTAGCATTAAGAACGTTAGCCCCTACAAAAGAAATCCCAGTATTTTTGTAAATAGAGAGCTTCTCGAACTTTCAGCTTCTCCAAGAACCAATAGGAACCAATAGAAGTTTCTAGAACCCATCGTTTTTGTTATATAAATAGCCGTTTGGTGGCGAGGCAATTTTAATTGATTGTGAACTGAGATAAAGTAAAGATACTGTGTTTGCAAAGTTATATTTGAAAGTGTTGAATAAATAAGTTTGTGAGTGATTTGAATAAAGTGAATTTGTGTTTTATTTAAAAAGTGAATAAGTTTTAATTGTCGGACCAAGCCGAATATTACAATATCTTGGACCTTTGATCTAAAGAACGATTTATAACTGAAACTATTTTGGTGTTTCACTATCTTGCAATGATGCCAAAATAAAGCCTAAGGTTGGACTGCACTTGATGGTACTGTTCTGCAGCAGTACTGCGATTCACAAGAATTCGAATTAAATTATTTGAAGTTTAGTTGCCGCTCAGTGTGATGTAGCTCATACAATTTCATACAAAAATTTGTTTGCCGCGTTGGAAAGTGTAGTTTCGCTAAAGTCTATGTTTTTGATTTCAATAATTTATTAGTAGAAACATTTTAATTCAGGCAGAGTCATCCTTATAAAGTGTTCTTATATCTAGAAGGAAATTTGGGATAATAATACTCATTTAAGAGCTTCTTAAAAATTTTGTTTATTACCAAAATAATTGCTTACTTATTTCTTTAATCAAAGTTACCTAATAGAAATAATTAATTGTTTGTATTTTTTAAGAATTGATTGTGATATAGCATGAAGCTTAAGAATTACACTTAAAGTTTTTCATTAACATAATAAACGGTTTATTATTTTTTAACTGTCAAAGTTTATTGTGTCAATGAACAAAGTTATAAAAAATAATAAACTGATTATTAATTTGAGTATTGGTTGTGATATTGGATGAAAGGTTGGGATCAAATCTTTTGAAACCACCTTAAAATATCTTGTTTATTATCTTGTTTATTATAAAAAATATTATAATATTAAAATTATCGCAATAAACGATTAATTATTTTTAATAACTGGAATGTTTGCTACAATTAATCGAGTTTCTAATCTTAATAAACGGTGATTGAGTGCTTTCTTTTTCATTTAATAAACGTCCATTAATAGTATTAACAAACGATTATCAAACGCTGATATTTTTTTTAACAAACCGTTTATTGTGACAAGAAAAACTTTATTGTGACAATAAATAACCAGTCAATAAACGTCGTTTCTTATATTAACGGCCGTTTGTTTTTTCAGTGTAGTTGAACGATTTGAGATTAGATCTGGGAAATATCTTGCCGAAGGTCACACATTCACGGTCTTTCTCAACGTGATGAAGTTCATTGTAGTAAGCCAACATCACTTTGCCGCCTCTGACTTTCTTGCCGCAAATTTCGCACTCAACCATCAGTCGAAAGTGTGTCTTGGCATCTAAGTTCCGCTTGTATCTCGTGTCATAGCTTTTGTCACATTTGGGACATAAATATGGAAAATCGGTGCAGTGGAGGGCATTGTAATTATCATTTAACTGATCAGGATCATAGAAACTAACGATGTCCATGCAGTATTCACATCGATGTGCCTTAAATTCGGGGATAGTTTCGTCCATGTCTTCGATCTTGTCTTTTTGTGTCTTATCGTTAACGTTTTGTTTCTTTTCTTCATCTTCTGCCAATTCTGATTTTGGACGTTCCTCACGGGGAAATTGATAATGTTCTTGAATTGTTATAATTTGATCCAACTCATCAAACTAAGGAATTTCAAACAATTGTAAATTATGCGGTTTATGCTCTTACTTTAAAAGACTTACCTGAAAAGTGCACGGGAGAAATTTCCTTATGATTTGTTGTCTTTTTTCTAATGAAGTTCCTTTTGCAAAATATCCGGCGAAATAAAGTTCCTTTTTTCCGACAATTTAAAATTTGCAAGGGGAACCTTATTTTCTTTATTTTGTAATGAAATAATTGAAAACGAACAGAAATCCTTTGATTGTAATTAAATTCGCGGCTAGGCGGTTGTAAAAAATGCACAACCAGAATGTTTTTTCTTAGATTCCAGATTGACAATTATTAAAGACGCCATTTTACAAAAAAAAAAAAAAAACACTCTGACACACCAACCACTTTCAACTCACCTCCTGAGATGGATTAGAAATAGTTAAAGATAGTTACAATTTGACACATCAACAAAGGCCGCAAAAACGACAATTGTGATTACGAATCGTAACTATTGGTGTGCAAAAACGAGAAATAGTCAACCATTGTTGATTATAGTTGATTATAGTCAGCGCAAAAACGCACCTCTGTGTTTGACCTTGAATTTATACCACCAGATACAGATTACAATACAGATGAGGATGAAATAGACACAGAAAACTTGTATACCGATTACATACCCAATGATATCCCAGGTAACGTTGAACTTTTCAATATGGATGAGGATGTCGATAGCGAGGACGAAGTTCCTTTGTCTGTGATAAGAGCCTCATTATTAGGACAATCGCAAACCCAGCCACGCTGGTCTAAAAGAGGTACTGATATGACGATGAATCGTACTAATAACTTTGAGACGAACAAGATGAATATGAAATGTGCTTTAGACAATAAGTCTCCAGTGGAAATATTTCACACACTTTTTGATAATAATCTTCTCAACATAATAATCATAACCGCAATTTGCAAAAAGAAGAGTTGGAAATTTTAATAGGTATTATGCTCTACAGTGGTTACAATCCAATGCCCAGAGAGTCTATGTATTGGAAATTAGATGAGGATACAAGAACAGCATTAGTAGCAAACAACATGTCGCGAAATCGTTTTTATGAGATCAAAAAATACATTCATTTAGCAGATAATAGCCCGGCAAAAATCCTCATTCAAACCCTCCAAGTGGGTGCCAGGCGGGCAATGATCACTACAGAGTCCTGTGCGTTTTTGGCAGGATGGTGATTAGCTAAGATTGAGTTGGGTCGCTGAATTGTTGCAACTCCTCAATAGTGCAACGTTCGGAAACCTAATTCAATCATAGTTTAGAGGTTCCTAATTTCAGTGGTGATGTGAGCGTACTTTGTACGAAAACCGTGCCGAAGAATGAAAGGCTGGGGGATAAACCAGCCATTAACGAGCTCTTTCGGATGCTGTGGCAAGGTCCGTCATATTTCTCGCCCTGCCCCGGTAAGCGGCTCTGCCGGGGCTGACCGTCTTTCCGCCTCACTCGTGGGAACAAAAATGAAAAAATCAAATCGAACAATTATAAAAAAAATAAATCGAGCCAGGGCTGACAATGCGGTCACATCTCCTGTAAAGGCTGTCGAGCCGACTCAGGGGGGTGAACGGGTTGTTAGTCCTATGGTTGCTACTGGCAGCGGGAATCCTGTTCCCTCTTCCAGTCGCAACCTGTATATGAAGGATTTACCAGTCAGTGGTTCAGCTGTGACGCTCGGCGGTCCCGAGAACGGTAAATCCAAACCCCTACCCATCCCCACTCCTGCTAAAGTATCGCAACCGACCCCAAGAAGGGACACTCCATCCGGAGAGGCAAAATCTACGACGTGTGGAATTGACTCGAAGGATGAGGGCGCACCCTAATTGGCATCGGTGGCGATTAACTCTGGAGGTGGATCCACAACTGTGTCGCACGGACAAAGTTTTGGGTCGGCCAAAAAGAGGTACTTGAAGGCGCATGCCAACCGAGACCAGCGTAATGCTACGCGGATTCTGGCCGCAGTCGGTGTCATACCGGCGGCGGAAAGAACCCCGGAGCAAACGCGAAAACTCGAGTGGGCAAGTGGCTTTCTTAGCAGAAACACCAAACCGACCTGCAGCGACTCAACGTCAAAGCGCAATAGGTCTCTTGAGGGCGAAAAGCCTGATGCGAAAAGGCAGAAAGTGCATCCCAGCAGCACAACAGCCTTCAATAAAGACCTTTCTTTCAGCGACGCGCTCAAAGGCAAGATCATAGCCGCGGTCATTGACAGGAGTCATGTGGATGGTAACATCTCTCATGATCAATGGGCAGACGTCAAGGCTCACCTCGGTTTCAGATTTTTATCTGTCATCGAGGAGAATCCGGGGCCTCTCCCAGACATAGCCGATGCAGGATGGTACCAAAATCGTATCAAACTCATCGCCTGTGGTGATCAGAGATCTTTCGATCTGTACAGGGCTGCTGTCAACGGCTTGCCAGAAGTCTGGCCGGGTGCCAAGCTCGAAGTTGTTACAAGGGAGAATATTCCTTGCCGACCGAGAGCACGTATAATGGTCCCGGCTCTACACAACTGCCCGGACATGATTATGAAATTAATCAAAACCAGCAATCCAAACCTGCCTACTCACGACTGGAAAGTCCCAAAGGTTGAGAAGGAGACAGTGGGTCGCTATAGATCAGCTCTCTTGGTGATCAATAGAGAATCACTGGCTCCACTGGCCGCGACCGAAGGCGTGATTAGGTATGGTTTCGATGAAATCATAGTCCGCATTTACAAAAAAGATGAAGATTCGCTAAACGCGTCCCCCATAGAAGCCTCCTACCCCTAAAAATGGAAGTCGATGCAACACCACAAGTGGAACCATCGACCTCCATAGCCCCAAACAAGCCATCCGACGTGGAGGCGAACACTATAGTCGACAGCAATTCCGACATGGATACTGAAGACGCAACCTTAGGCATCACTTTGAGTGAGGAAGACCTACTTCATTCCTCCTCAGACGATGAAAACGCCGAGAAAACAGTGGTGGAGGTTGATCTGACTAAAAGTAGCAATGCTGCGATTAGTTCAGATTAATCTTCATCACGCCATCATGGCCACAAACAACCTGGTTCTCCGATTGCACAGGAACAAAGAAGACATCGTCTTAATACAGGAGCCGTGGGTCTCTAACTCCATCATCAGAGGCCTCAAGACTCCTGGATATAAACTATTGTATGCATCGGAGAAAGGTGAACCAAGGTCATGCATGTTAGTAAAGAATGACTTAAATGTATTTTTACTCCCCAATTACAGTGACAAGGGCACTATCACCGCTATCTTAACAACGGTTAAAGCCACTTACTGGCTCATATCCTCATATCTTGGCCACGACAGCCCAGCTCCAGGAGACATCTTAAAGAAGGCAATTGCGGACGCGCAATTGAAAAAAGTGGGTCTCCTAATTGGTTCAGACGCTAACGCCCATCACACGGTATGGGGTAGCTCTGATATAAATGAGAGAGGTGAGTCCTTATTTGATTACTTAGTAAGCCCTAACCTACTCATAAGTAATATTGGTAATGAACCCACTTTTGTTACCAAGAATAGGAAAGAGGTACTCGATATTACACTAACCTCCGACTTTATCCACAATCTTATTTCAAACTGGCATGTCTCAAAGGAGAATTCTTTCTCCGACCACAGATATATTCAGTTTGAGCTCAATGATGCGACATATATACCTACAGGTTTTCGCAATTATCGCAATACAAACTGGGAACGATATAGAGAGGTTCTAGCACAACTGCTTGACCACAACCTCCTTAAAAGTTCCTCCACTAAAGATGAACTAGACCTTTCTGTAAACCATCTCACCGAAGCCTTCAACGAATCAATGAGAACTGCGTGCCCTGTAACCATTTTTAAGGGTAAAAAGAAACCTCATTGGTGGCACAAAGAACTAGAACCATTCAGGAAGAGTTGTCGCAAACTCTTCAACAGATCTAAATACACAAGATCTGCTTCTGACTGGGACTTATACAAACAAGCTCTAAAGCTTTATAAGAATGAATTAAGGAAGAGTAAGAGGTCTTGAAGGAGCTTTCAATAACGTCAGTTACCAGGCGATCACAACAGAAATGGACAAGCTGAAATTAGAGAAATCACTCAGTGATCTCATAAGTCACATGCTCAAAAGCAGGACAATAACTTCCAGCATGAGAAGTTTTACTACCACCAGATCGGTAAATCGAGGTACCCCCCAAGGTGGGGTCCTTTCACCTCTTTTATGGAATATGGTAGTAAACGACCTACTAACATCATTGGAAGCTGAGGGTTTCAGGGTGATTGCCTATGCTGACGAGCGACGTTGCAATATCTGTATCTGGGAAACATCCCCAAGATCTCTCGGAACTCCTACAAAATGCCTTAAATAGGCTAACAAATTGGGCTAAGCAATGTGGCTTGGACGTCAATCCACATAAAACAGAACTAGTACTCTTCACGAGAAGGTACAAAATACCTCAGATTAACCCACCAAAGGTTAAAGGAATACCATTAAGCTTTTCCGACCAAGCCAAATATTTAGGCCTCATTTTAGACAAAAAACTAAATTGGAAGGCAAATATTGATGAAAGAGTAAAAAAGGCTACCGTAGCGCTTTTTACATGTAAAAAGGCCATAGGATCAAAATGGGGCTTCTCCCCAAAAATAACCCACTGGCTATACACTTCGGTAATAAGGCCGATACTCATTTATGGAGTTGTCGTATGGTGGACCGCACTGGACAAGATGGTAAATTTAAATAAGCTCATCAAAGTTCAGCGGTCAGCAGGTATGTGCATCACAGGAGCACTTCGCTCAACACCAACCGCAGCCCTGGAAGTGCTTTTAAACCTAACACCTCTCGACATCTTCTCCAAAATGGTGGCAGCCAACTCATGTGTGAGGCTTAGAGCCACCTCTCAATGGAACAGTAACAATACTGGTCATACTACTATTCTAGACAATTTCAGATTTATCCCAGATCGCTTAGATTATACCACCCCAAAAATGGTATGCGGTAAAAACTTCCATGTTTCCATCCCTTCGAGATTCTCCTGGGAAGAACAGAGATCCCTGGAAGACAATGCGGTACACTTCTATACAGACGGTTCAAAGACCGACTATGGAGTTGGAAGTGGTATCTATTCGGAATAACTGAATCTCAGTGTATCATACAGACTTCCCAATCAATGTAGTGTATTCCAGGCAGAAGTAATGGCGATTAAAGAGGCACTATCCTGGCTCAAAGAAAACGTTATATCTTGCAAGGATATACGAATCTTCTCGGACAGCCAAGCCGCTCTCAAATCTCTCGCGTCTTTGCGTTTTATCTGCTTTTTCTGTGCTTGATGTGTTTTAGTTCAAACTTGAAAGTCTGTTTTCTAACTTAATGTTGGGTAATAGTTCTCAATTGAATTCTAATTCGAGTGACGTTGGCATAACTCGAGCTCTGATTAATATAATCACATCGCGAAATGAAGGATTTCAAGTTTGCCACCTCAATGCTCAAAGTTTATGCAAGAAAATTGATGAGTTCAGAGATCTATTTGAAGGTTCAAGGTATGATGCAGTTTGTGTTAGTGAAACGTGGTTCAGTAGTAAAATTCCTGATAATATAGTGCGACTCAAAGGTTATAAACTGATAAGGAATGATAGAACGAGTCGTGTTGGGGGGGGGGGGAGTAGCTATCTATATAAGAGATAGGTACTATTAAATATCAAATTAAATATATGTCTCCAGCCGAGTGTCCAATAGAATATCTTTGCGTTGACATTACTAATCATCGGGAACATCTTCTCCTAGGAGTAATCTATAGACCTAATAGACACATTAATTTATCTCCGCTTACGAATTTTCTTGAAGACAATTCCTTTTGTTTTTCTAGAGTTTTGCTTTGCGGAGATTTTAATAGTGATCTTTTAACTGACCAGAGTCTTACACACAGTCTAGGTACTTATAACTTGCATGCAGTTAATACCACTAATCCTACTCATTTCTCGAATAATTCCAGTACTCTACTTGACATTTTTTTCGTAAGTGACTTAAATAAGGTAATTCGCTTTGAACAACTTCAAGCTTCTGGGTTCTCCAAACACGATTTGATTCATCTTTCCTTTGACTTTAGTCTGAGCAGACCAACAAGAACTTTTCAATATAGGGACTTTAAGAATATTGACAACCATACATTGGAGCTCGACTTAAGGAGAATTTATTGGGAACGAGTTTATACGCTTCAGCAACCTGACGACCAAGTTGAGTTTTTACAGAGCAATTTACTTGATTTATTTGATCGTCACGTGCCGTTAAAAACCATATCCGTTAAGTATGGCGAGTGTCCTTGGTTTAACCAAAGAATAAGATGGAGTATAAACCAAAGAAATCTTTTGTTTAAAAAGTGGAAGCGTTTCAGAATACCAGATGATTATGAAGAGTATCGTCGGCTTCGTAATGTAACTGTCCGCCTTATACATTCCTCCAAAGTTACATGGACAAATCTTAAGGAAATTGTCGGCAAATTAGTTAGTCTTGAAACCATGGATGTTGATTGTAATCAAATCAACTCCAATCTCATATCATCGATTCCAACAACACAGAACATATGCCAAAATCTTTCGGGTGAAGAGTTTACCCCTGTCTTCAGGGGAGCTGAATTCTGTTTCACAGGAGTCAATGTAAATGAGGTTGTCGAATGTTTTTTAAGTCTTAAATCAAATGCTACTGGATTTGACAATTTACATCCTATGTTTTTTAAGGCAATACTTCCAATTATTCTACCCTACCCTACATTACGCACATCTTCAATACAATACTTACAAAAAGCATTTTTCCAACGCAATGTAAGTACTCAAAAATTATACCTCTTCCCAAAAACAGTGGAAATGCAGAATTTCGACCAATTTCTATTTTATCGGTCCTGTCAAAAGTGTTTGAAAAACTGATGCAGAATCAAATTCAAGCGTTCTTTGCTCGCAACAGTCTACTTGCATCAAAGCAGTCAGGTTGTCGAGCATGTCACAGCAGCACCACAGCTTTACTCGACGTTACCGAACGGGTTAGGAATGCGATAGATGGAAACAAAGCATCTTTTTTGATTCTCTTAGACTATTCTAAGGCATTTGACACCATCGATCACAACATTATGTGTAACAAGCTCCTGAAAATGTATAATTTTTCTCCGGAGTCAGTGAAGCTGATTCGTTCATATCTAACTGGTAGACAACCAGCCGTTGTAGTTGGAGATCAAGTTTCGGACTTTATGCCCCTTCAATATGGTGTCCCCCAAGGTTCAATACTGTGTCCAACTTTTTTCTCCATTTACGTTAATGAAGTTCCAAGAGTAATTCGTCACTGTGATGAGCACTTATTTGCAGACGACATCCAATTGTTGAAAAGCTGCTCATTTGATATAATTGAAGATTGTGTAAGAAAGATTAATGAGGACCTTGCATCAATTAACAGTTGGTCTGTTAAATGTGGCCTTACACTTAGTCCTCAAAAAACTAACTAACTAACTAACTTGTCATATCACGAAGACCAATAGATTATTCTAATATTCCAGCTATAGAACTAAGCAACACCCGAATAGATTTTGTAGATACTGCTAAGAATCTTGGTATATATGTTTTAATCGGAGTCTTAACTGGAACACCCATATAACACAAGCAGTAGGTAAAGCTTACGGTGCTCTTCGACTTCTTTGGCCAGCCAGGAATTTTACGCCTTTGGAAACCAGGAAAATGTTAGCTAAAACCCTCGTAGTACCGATCTTGACATACGGCTGTGAAATTTTTTGTAAACTCGAATCCATAAGCCAAAGGAAACTTAACGTAGCGTTTAATAGTGTGGCAAGCTATATTTATGGCTTATATATATATGGTATTTCCTTTGAAAATCTTTTAAAGCTCCGTACACTTATGCTACTTTTTAATGTAATCAAATCGCATCAGCCCTCATACCTTTATAATAGAATTCAATTCTCGATATCTGTACCTACGCTCAAATCAAATAATAATTCCACGTTATTCATGTGTAACTTCAGAGCGCCAGTTCTTTGTCAACGCCTCTCGGCTATGGAATTCCTTACCGCTTCAGGTGCGAAATGCAGATAATAAACATATTTTCTAAAAGAAGACCATCGAATACTATTCTACATTATAAATACTTTTTTTTCTCTCTGTTCCCTGTTAGGTTGCTACACATCGCTTCAATATAAACTTTAATATATTGTAACATGTAAATATTACTAATGTATTTTCATTTTTCATTACCTTTTTGTTGTCTCTTTAAAATATATTAATTGTGATTCCAAAGTTTAGTTATAATTGTAACTTATTTCTATTAATGTCCAATTCTAAGCTTAATTGTAAACAAGATGTTAATCTTAAAATCAAGCTATACAAATAAATAAATATGAAATAAATACGAAATAGTTATAAACTCTCATATAGTCCACGATTGTCGATCATCTCTGAATGAGATGACGGAACAGTTTAATATTCACCTCATTTGGGTGCCGGGCCACAGAGACATTCCGGGAAATTGTAAAGCCGATGAGCTCGCCAAAAACGGAACACTTCTGCGTAATGTTAGACAAAAACATAACATAGGAATACCACTTTCCACGTGCAAATATCTTCTCAAACAATATGCTCTAGAATCAACCAATGCTAGATGGTCACAGGGTTCCACCTGCCTTGCAACCAAGCAAATATGGCCAAGCATAGACTTAAAACGGTCAAAAGGCTTGATATCCCCGAGCAGACAAAATATAAGCTCCACAATTGGAGTAATAACAGGACACTGCCTCATAGGTAGACGTGCTCTGAAGCTAGGGGTCTACACAAATGACTTCTGCAGAAGCTGCATGGACGAGGAGGAAGAGGAAACAGTCCAACACCTTCTATGTACATGTCCAGCACTCTCCATTAGAAGGAACAACTTTCTCGGTAATCCCTTCTTCGATAATACCAGTGAACTGGCAACGATCGACACAAAATGTCTCTCTAACTTCATTAAAAGCACGAATTGGTTTGTTTAAGTTCATTGCTCTCCCATGAGTATTTTTGTGGTATCACAATGGATCCTTGAGGTCTAATTGAGTCAACAACAACTAGACAGCCACTACAACCTAACCTAACCTAGCAGATAATAATCAATTAGATGCTCGAGACAAAATGGCAAAGCTGAGATCAACAATGGGGCTTCATGCACGAAAAATTATCGATTGATGAAGCCATGATCAAGTATTTTGGCCACCATTCTTCGAAACAGTTCATAAGAGGAAAACCTGTTCGTTTTGGTTTCAAGAACTTAATGCTAACGAGTAGTTGTGGCTACCTATACAACTTTGATACTTATTGTGGTGCAAAAAATGTGAAAGCTGATGTGTTACAAATGCCACTGGGATCTCGAGTTGTTCTTGAGCTTCTAAAAAAGTTGCATTCCCTTCTGACCACATTATTTATTTTGATAACTATTTTACTTCTCATGAGCTTTTGCGATTGTTGAGAGAGAAGGGCTTCAGAGCTACCAGCAAGAGAAAACCGAACAAAAAAATGCCCATTGAAGCTAAAAAAAGAATTCAAGAAGGAACAAAGAGGGCATTTTGAACAGGTATACGACGTAAGCAATAATATTCTTTTTGTAAAATGGAGTGACAATAGTGTTGTCACTATGGGCACAAACTTCGATACTATCCAGCCCATGAATTATGTCAAACGTTGGTCATCAGCAGAAAAAAGAAAAGTTTTCATTCAACAGCCGAACCTTATTGCGGATTACAATAAGGGTATGGGTGGCGTTGACTTACACGACCAGTGTGTCAATGCCTATAAAATCAAAATTCGAGGCAAAAAGTGGTGGTGGCTTTTACGTCAATGCTAAACTCTACATTGGTGAACGCTTAGAAGGTTTATAAGGTCGCAGCTTATTCCGAAAATGACTTGCTATCGTTTCAAAGAGATATTGCTCGATATTACCTAAGAAGATATACAATTCTCCAACCTTCGACATCAAAGCGCTTCATATCTGAAAGCGTTGCTTTATCTGAAGGTCACCATTTTCCAAAGAGAATTGAAAAGCCGCTTAGATGCAGAGTATGCCACATGCGAGTCAGATGGATTTGTGAGTTATGCGGCATAGTTCTATGTGTCGAAAAAGAGTGCTTTAAGAAATTTCATGTAAAAAATTAGCAACCATATTTTCCCATTGTACCTGCTTGGGTACAGCTTAAAAAATACACTTCCTACTTTTTTTAAAAAATTAAAAAAAATATTTTTGTATTCCTTTGACTTTATTTAATAAAGTTATGTTACCAAAAATTTGAAATTTTAGTTTTAAATGTCTTTGGGAATAAATGGGTTTTAATATTGTTGTATTATCTTCTATGATTTAAAATATTCAATGTAACACTTTTTCATTTAAGAACTTGGCGTTCTTTTAGATATCATTACTTTTGGTGCCTAACTTTTTACACAGTGTTGTTCGCACACAAGAGAACTTGACTCTTTTTATACATTTTATGTTTTTGTTCTGATTTCACATCTTTTTGCAAAGCTTTTTTTATGGAAGCATGAACCTCGAAATACACGAGCCGTTTTCTTCACTTGAAGTTGAAGTCAACTTGAGGATATTTTTTCTAAACTTCTGATTTTATATTTCTTCACTCAAAGTTTAACATTTCAACTTTCGATTATCAACTCTCAAGTTACTCAACTTCCGATTTTCTCAACTTCCGAAAAAGGAGAAGTTGAGAGGCAAACTTGAGAGTTTTTTCTCAAATTCAATTTTTCATAAAATATTGATACATATCTACTGTCAAAAATATTATTTTCACTCATTATGAATAAAAATTATTTGAACACAAGATTTCTCAGGAAAACAGCAGCATTTGCAAAATATCCACTAGCCAGTCTACTTTTTCCTGCACACAACCAATTTGTCTGAAAATCACTCCTCCGCCAAACTGTCAATAAAAAAGAATCACATTCCCATCTCAAACGCTCGTTCTGGCAGAGCAATAGTACGAGCTGGGCATAGTTTCGGCATAGAATTCTGGCTCATTTCATTGTTTTCAAAAAGAACACTTCCTCGGCAAAATTGAATTCATTTTGGCACCCAACTGGCCCAAATTACACGTTGGTTGAAGTTTCTTTTCATCTGGTATGCCGTAGCAAAATTCCATTAATAACACCAACACAAAATTAAAGTATAGGTACACGCCAGTTGTTAGCTTATGTGCAGTTTGGTTGAAGTTCAATGAAACTCGAATAGAGCTGTGTCCGGCATTCAGTTGTTGTTGATGACGTGTTGAATAAATTCACAAAAATGTTGCGTCTTCCATGCACTCGTACAAATAAATTTCAATAATGATAATTACTACAGGAATGTACAAATTTATTTGACATAAATTCAATCTAAAGTTGAAATAGACGTGCGTAGTTGTCAAAAATATCCCAGGGAAACTTTGAAAAAATGAGAGAATCCAACCTCTTGAATTTCAAGTCTCAAGTTGAGATTTAAAGTAGTGAAGAAAATCGATTTTCAACTTGTCCCTCAACTCTCAAGTTTTTCTCAACTCTAGAGTTGGCCAACTTGAGAGTTTCCTACAATTTGAGCAATAGTGAAGAAAACGGCTCATATGAGCTGGAGCTAGCAATTTGCAAACCTTTAACAATATAATTGTTTTATAAACAATTTATAAACAAATAATAGGTAGGTTAGGTTAGAGTGCTTGACTAGATGTTATTAACTCATTTAGACACCAAGGGTCCATTGTGAAAATACTTAAGAAAGTTACTCATGGAGTGTTATGAAGTTAAGCAAACCAGAATTCTCAATTTCAACATCCTATAACCATTTTAAGAAAGTGTGACGCAACCACGCTCTTTAATGAAACAACAATTTTATACTTATATTTTCACTTATATTCAACCGAAACCCTATTAGAATTTAGAATTTAAATGTTTTCGACCATTTTGACAAAGTGGGCCCTTAAATAGGAATAGATTTTGTTTCTCATTTTTTTCATGTCATTCAACCAAAACGTTACAAGAATTCCGAAAGAAAATTTGAGTTTTCATTTCATTTTTCCATAAAAATGCAAAAAAAGCTGGGGCCTTATTTCATTTCGTTGGAGCCTTTTTTTCATTGGGGCATAGTTTCACTATGAAAATATACCCCGATTCGGGGCCATATTTCATTTTTTCATTAGGGCTTCATTTCATGGGGCTTTATTTCGCCCATAAATATGTATGTGTAAATTGCACTAAAAAGGTGTTAGAAACACTATTTTAAAGCACAAACAAAATTTTAATTTTCTTAGATTCAAGTATGAACATACTTTATGTTTGCAACGTATATATTTTTTTAAATATTAAACAAGAAACAGAGATTCTGTTGATTTCTTTTTTTGTTTTAATAATATCAAAACAAATTTCATCAAAAATAAAATCAGAAGTACACGCACTAAATTTAAAAACTTAAAATACGTATTCTTATTCCATTCAACTCTATAACGCACTCGTTTCAGGAATGTTGCAATTAAAAACATTGAGCACATCCTCCAAGCCAACACACATCCTTATAGGAATCTTTAATCATGGGATTAGGTCATGAATTAATAAAGCCAAAGTCTCTCTAACTTGCATTTTCACTCGACTGAATATGCAAATAATGAACAAGGACCTTCAGGTCACACGGAACTAGAACATTTCATGAATATTCAAATTGATAACATTTCATATCATGGTCTTATCGCTTGAAATTCAGATTCTTTGTGGAATACTTTGTGTTCTGTTTTTTGTTTTTTTTATTTCTTTATGTCAATACCTATCTTTTATAGATTTCCCTTGAAACAAGTGAATCGTAATATTATTTGACGAAAAACATGAAAATGGAAATGTTTTAATGGTGGCAAGGATGTCAAATGTTAATAGAAAGTGATCATGAAGGTCTTATATTATTTTTATCGAACCTCTAAAATGGAGCTTAATTATTGCGTACAACTACAGGTTCTATGATTTAATAAAAAAATTGAACTTCTTATCAAAAAAATGTAATGCTCTGTAAGAGACTGTACCGATTTACTTGAAATTGGGTATTGATGTTTTTTGCTCTGTATTTTAATGATCCACAGAAATTTTGTTACACCAGATCAGAAAAATTGTAGATATATGAAGCTTGATATTTGACATGTTCTTGTTGCAAAAACGACCTTTTTCATGTACATACATTTTGTATCTTCTATTGAACAATATTGTAGTTCAAATTTATAAATATTAATAAATTATGATATGGATGCATCGAAAATACCCTTGCCAGATGCCAGATAATATTCTTTGTTTTTGTTTTATTTAATTTTGTACTCGTTGCGGCAATCATTCTCATGTCAGTTTGTTTCCGGTTACCTACTTTTATGACAGCTTTGGCTTTCCACATGTAGGTACATACACTAACTAACGCACACTCATTTTGACTAGCGTGCAAAAAGGTTTCATGTTTCACCACAGTGACACATCCTTTCCAATAAATCATTCCCGTGTTGATGGGAAATACCTAAATATATTTCCTGTTATCGGCTCAGTTATTTCTCTGTAAAACGGATGTGGTTAGTGGTTGTCTGCATTTGTTTTGATATCGTTTTATCGCCTTTTAAGTCAAAAGGTTTGTGTGAAATAGTACTAAGAATTGTCAAAATGTTCATAATTTTGTTTAGTTAAGCCTTGTTGATAAGACTTTGGTGACCAAATGTCACTATTTGCCTTCATTTTAACTGTAAGTTTGTTTCAATCCAGTAAGAGTCAGGTGGCCATATTTACTTGCTACTTTTTGTAATAAATGGTCAATATAGAAAACATTTTGAATTTGCAAGAATAGACTTTAATTTATTAAGGTACTTGATAAAAAATTTAATTGAGAGAAAGATAATTGTCACTCGCGCAAGACGTACCGAGCGGAAAAAAAAGTTTTGCCCTAGAGAGAATCAATTTGGGGTGTGAAAATAAAAAATTCGTCTCTGCAAAATTTGCAGAGGAATTGTATAAAACATCAAATGTTTTTTCAGTTGAAATACATGTTAATTTACTTATATTTACTTCATTAATGTTGATTACATGAACGTTTGTTTAGTTTAAATTCTTTTTTTTAATTATAATTTTTTCGTTATATAGGAATCTTTTTTCACTTAAAAAAGAATATTTGAAGTTCTTTTTTTTTATGAAAAAGAAAAAAATTATTTGAAGGTGTCATTTGAATTCTTTTTTAAGATTGCAAAAAAGCTGAAAAACTTGTTTTCAAAATTTTGGCCTTATTTCCAAATTTTTTTTGGCGCAATTTCCAACTGACCTAAGAATTAAAGCCAAATTGGGGTAGTTTCATTTTTGAAATGGAAATAAGGCCGAATTTCAAATTCGGTTTTATTTCGTTGGGCGTTATTTCACGTCACCGCTCACTTAGGCCCAATTTCAGTTTTTTTTTTCTGTAAATGCGGCTTTATTTGCATGTAAAATGCGGCTCTATTTACACAATGCAATTGATATAAGGCCCGTCGGGTGTGATTTCAATATCTCCATGGAAATAAAGCCTTATTTGTTATTTCGTAGGGCGTTATTTCACGTCAGCAAGAGGGACAACCCAACAAAAATTATGTCAATCCTCGACATCCCATCGTTAGTAAGGCTCTGCCTTCAGCGCTTAAACCAGTTGATATAAGAAACTAAAAAAACGTATTTGCTCCTCTTAACGTAATTTTTTTTTTAAGAGCACCATTTTCCTATCTGCGTTTGTCACCGATCCTCCGAATCCAGACTATCCGGATCCACTAGTAGCAAATCTTGTCGACAAGACAATAGTCGAGGTGCCAGTGCCTTTGGAAGAACCAAAATCAGTAGAACAAAACGAAATAATATTATCTGCTTGTGACCAGTCAACAACCAATGAACTATATTTTTTGGAAGAAGGACTAAGATATTAAATGAAGAGTTATGTTAATTTTTAATTTTACTATAACTTATTAAAAATAAATACCTACCTTAATATAAATTTAGGTATTATTTATCTTTTTTTAGTTCATGGTACAACCTCCTCCGGTATATCTTATATTTTGCCCCGTATACGGGGTAACTTGAAACAACCTGATTTTTTGTTTGAAACCTTTACCTTTAAATTCGGTAGTTAGAAGAGTTCAGTTTTATTGTGTGTACGCTTGTGAAGTTTCATATCCAAATACTACGAGATAAAGATACACGAGCTTTTGTAAAATGCTATTTTATTATATTATATATATTTACCGTTTATTTTCGTCACTTGAAAAATTTGTTTCATAAAATAATACAGAAAAGCCTACTCACTCTGTTTTTTAATACTTACTATGTATTCATAACAGAAAAAATAATATTTTATTTTTTTATATCCAAACTATTTGCACTTGTGAAGTCCAATGGTTTATCCCCCTGAATCAAATATGAAAATGTAGGTATAGATGCGGATCAATTTTATTCGTTCATTCAACAAATAAGTTTCTGCGACGATTTATTAGCTATCACGATACTTTTTTCATTAAATTGGATAGCAATTGTAATTTGCAACCAGTAAGTATCTGTATGGAAATTTTATTTTACTAGTTAATCAATGTCCACATACTTTCGTGAAATGAAACAATATTGAACGAGGCTGTTCTGAATTTTTCATAATTTTATCTTAAACATGGTTCTCTCCGCAGTTTGCAATTCCTAAAATAAATAGAAGCTTGATATATTCTGATGAACTTAAAGCCAACTATGCAATTTCGATTGCAATTTAATAAACGAAACACTGGATTGAAACAAACTTGCAGTTAATTTGGGGTGTGAAAATAAAAAATTCGCGCGAATTTTTTATTTTCACACACCAAATTGATTCTCTCTGGGGCAAACAAATTTTTCCGCTGCGCGAATGACGATTATTTTTCTCTTAATTTCAATTTTATATCAAGTAAATAATTTAAAATCTTTCTTTGGAATTCATAAATTTTTCAAATAACAACGCAATTCTCTGCAAAATTTGCAGAGGAATTGTATAAAACATCAAATATGTTTAGAGTTGAAATACATGTTAATGTACTTATATTTAGTTCATTAATGTTGATTACATGAACGTTTGTTTAGTTTAAATTCTTTTTTTAATTATCATTTCTTTGTTATATAAGGAATATTTTTTTCACTTAAAAAAGAATATTTGAAGTACTTTTTTTTTAGGAAAAAAAAATGATTTGAAGGTGTCATTTGGCCATATGTCCTTGGGTGTACAAACAATTTTTACAAAGAATTCAGCTGTTTTTCAAAGAATTATTCGCCTTGAATTCTTTTTTAAGATTGCAAAAAAGCTGAAAAACTTGTGTTGAAAATTTTGGCCTTATTTCCAAATTTTTTTTGGCGCAATTTCCAACTGACCTAATAATTAAAGCCAAATTGGCGTAGTTTCATTTTTGAAATGGAAATAAGGCCGAATTTCAAATTCGGTTATTTCACGTCACCATAAACTTCTGTTAAAATATTTGTCAACACTTAAACATTTTTTGCTTATAGAAAAATACGCGCGAATTTTCTGATTCGCCAAATTGGCCTCTTTGCAATGGCTTGGTAGCTTTTTTCCCCTTGACATCTGATCGGGAGCTTGCAAAGTTTTGTTTCATAAATCTACATCCTTTTTCTTTTGTTACGTAGGAACAATAATTTCATATGCAATGTATGTCAATTGAAAAACCTTGTTTACTTATGTGTTTAATTGGTATCGTGTCATATGTGAAACAGTCATAAATCCATATATATGGCCATTTTTAACTTTTCTAAAGTGTCAATCTACCATATGATGGCAATAATTAACATTATAAGAGTCAGGTGGCCATATTTACTTGCTACTTTTTGTAATAAATGGTCAATATAGAAAACATTTTGAATTTGCAAGAATAGACTTTAATTTATTAAGGTACTTGATAAAAAATTTAATTGAGAGAAAGATAATTGTCACTCGCGCAAGACGTACCGAGCGGAAAAAAAAGTTTTGCCCTAGAGAGAATCAATTTGGGGTGTGAAAATAAAAAATTCGTCTCTGCAAAATTTGCAGAGGAATTGTATAAAACATCAAATGTTTTTTCAGTTGAAATACATGTTAATTTACTTATATTTACTTCATTAATGTTGATTACATGAACGTTTGTTTAGTTTAAATTCTTTTTTTAATTATAATTTTTTCGTTATATAGGAATCTTTTTTCACTTAAAAAAGAATATTTGAAGTTCTTTTTTTTACGAAAAAGAAAAAAAATATTTGAAGGTGTCATTTGAATTCTTTTTTAAGATTGCAAAAAAGCTGAAAAACTTGTTTTCAAAATTTTGGCCTTATTTCCAAATTTTTTTTTGGCGCAATTTCCAACTGACCTAAGAATTAAAGCCAAATTGGGGTAGTTTCATTTTTGAAATGGAAATAAGGCCGAATTTCAAATTCGGTTTTATTTCGTTGGGCGTTATTTCACGTCACCGCTCACTTAGGCCCAATTTCAGTTTTTTTTTTCTGTAAATGCGGCTTTATTTGCATGTAAAATGCGGCTCTATTTACACAATGCAATTGATATAAGGTCCGTCGGGTGTGATTTCAATATCTCCATGGAAATAAAGCCTTATTTGTTATTTCGTAGGGCGTTATTTCACGTCAGCAAGAGGGACAACCCAACAAAAATTATGTCAATCCTCGACATCCCATCGTTAGTAAGGCTCTGCCTTCAGCGCTTAAACCAGTTGATATAAGAAACTAAAAAAACGTATTTGCTCCTCTTAACGTAATTTTTTTTTAAGAGCACCATTTTCCTATCTGCGTTTGTCACCGATCCTCCGAATCCGGACTATCCGGATCCACTAGTAGCAAATCTTGTCGACAAGACAATAGTCGAGGTGCCAGTTCCTTTGGAAGAACCAACATCAGTAGAACAAAACGAAATAATATTATCTGCTTGTGACCAGTCAACAACCAATGAACTATATTTTTTGGAAGAAGGACTAAGATATTAAATGAAGAGTTATGTTAATTTTTAATTTTACTATAACTTATTAAAAATAAATACCTACCTTAATATAAATTTAGGTATTATTTATCTTTTTTTTAGTTCATGGTACAACCTCCTCCGGTATATCTTATATTTTGCCCCGTATGCGGGGTAACTTGAAACAACCTGATTTTTTGTTTGAAACCTTAACCTTTAAATTCGGTAGTTAGAAGAGTTCAGTTTTATTGTGTGTACGCTTGTGAAGTTTCATATCCAAATACTACGAGATAAAGATACACGAGCTTTTGTAAAATGCTATTTTATTATATTATATATATTTACCGTTTATTTTCGTCACTTGGAAAATTTGTTTCATAAAATAATACAGAAAAGCCTACTCACTCTGTTTTTTAATACTTACTATGTATTCATAACAGAAAATAATATTTTATTTTTTTATATCCAAACTATTTGCACTTGTGAAGTCCAATGAGACACAACGGTTTATCCCCCTGAATCAAATATGAAAATGTAGGTATAGATGCGGATCAATTTTATTCGTTCATTCAACAAATAAGTTTCTGCGATGATTTATTAGCTATCACGATACTTTTTTCATTAAATTGGATAGCAATTGTAATTTGCAACCAGTAAGTATCTGTATGGAAATTTTATTTTACTAGTTAATCAATGTCCACATACTTTCGTGAAATGAAACAATATTGAACGAGGCTGTTCTGAATTTTTCATAATTTTATCTTAAACATGGTTCTCTCCGCAGTTTGCAACTCCTAAAATGAATAGAAGCTTGATATATTCTGATGAACTTAAAGCCAACTATGCAATTTCGATTGCAATTTAATAAACGAAACACTGGATTGAAACAAACTTACAGTTAAAATGAAGGCAAATAGTGACATTTGGTCACCAAAGTCTTATCAACAAGGCTTAACTAAACAAAATTATGAACATTTTGACAATTCTTAGTACTATTTCACACAAACCTTTTGACTTAAAAGGCGATAAAACGATATCAAAACAAATGCAGACAACCACTAACCACATCCGTTTTACAGAGAAATAACTGAGCCGATAACAGGAAACAGTGGCGTAGATAGCTTTTCGCTATGGGAGGGGATGGATCTACTTCGCTCATTTTTACTTCCGACATCTATACTAATATATAAAGTTTGTTTGTTTTGTTTGAACGCCCTTATCTCAGAAACTACTGGTTCGAATTATAATTGAGTTGGATAGTCCATTCTCCAAAATTCGAGGAATCTTAGGCTTCATAACAAATTAGTCTACGGCCAATAGGAGCGAAGAATCAGTGGAAAATGTGGAAAAAACGGAAAGATCTCAGAAACTGCTTAATCAAATTGAAAAACTCTTTTTTTTGTGGAGAATAGTCCTTTTATCGAGGAAGGCTTTAAGCTGTACAAAGTTACGCTGCGAATAATAAGAGCAAAGCTTCAGTGAAAAGTCTTACTAAAGCGGGGAAAATAATACATATTTAAAGGCTTCGAGTTAAGAAGAATTTTGACTTAGGGAGAGTCGACTAATATACAATTTTAAAATAACTTTGCAACCAAATTCATGCGCATCATGCACAAGTCAAGACGCACCTCTGGCCGAAGCACGAAGGAGAGACGGACGAAGTCACGGGCAACTACTACAGGGTGCGGCACGAAAACTTGCTGATTTGTTTTTGGCGCCAAGCGGGGGGGAGTGGTCGGATGTTGGTGGAGAGTGTCTCATTTTTTAGGGGACTTTCTTAAGTTTCATCTGCACCGCAGTCAGTCGACATCATGCATTGGACGAAAGAGCAACGCGCATTTGCCTGCGAGGCTTACTTTTCCAACAGTCGTTCCATAATTTCCACTCAACGTGCAACAAAATCGCGTTCACGAAGCTCCTGCACCAAAGCCAATTTGTAAGGATGGAAATGAAGATCCTGGTGGAGAATTCGTCTCACAGTGCGATCAGATATGCCCAAAGCAACTGCATGTTTGCGCGCCGAACGCCGGGGAGATCGCAAGACAGAAACTCTCACCCTCTCAATGTTTTCCTCTGTTTGATTCTCCGGTGTGCTGGATGGGATTTCGTCACGTTTCCGCTCTCCCTGAATGTTTTCACCCACGAAACAATCGACTGCCGGCCAGGAACGCGACCTGCGGGATGGATGTTGAAGCGAGTACGGAAAGCACGTTGAGTGGAAATTAGACTGTTGGAAAAGTAAGCCTCGCAGGCAAATGTGCGTTGCTCTTTCGTCCAATGCATGATGTCGACTGACTGCGTCGTCGATGAAACTTCAGGAAGTCCTCTAAAAAATGAGACACTCTCCACCCACATCCGACCACTCCCCCCCGCTTGGCGTCAAAAACAAATCAGCAAGTTTTCGTGCCGCACCCTGTAGTATAGAATATATGAAAAGTTTTGGAAAAGTTTGTCTGTCTTTCTGTAAAAGTGTAAACGCACCCAGCCTTAACCACTGGTCCGATTGACTTAAAACTTGAAAATTGAGGTCTCAGCGAATTCGCGTTGGTCTTCTTTTTATTTTATTATTTTTTTTTTTTTTAAGATCAAAGGAAGCCACCAAACAATTTTTTTTTGCCAAAAACCAAAAGTATCAATTTTCTCAATTTTTTTTTTTTTTAACTTCGTCCAAAACGCTAATGGGTAATAGCGCATTTTGCTTTCTGGTTTAAATGAATTAGTGTGAGTTATCGTTACCGTTAGGATTCGAGTTTACTTCACCGCAGTTATGCAAACATTTGTGTTCGTGTGGATGAGTGCGTTGCGTGTTTGGGGCGGTTTCTTACACCAAATTAACAATGTGACATACGGTGAGAAGAATTCTAAATAACTTTAAATTTTTGTGTCGGTGTGGGCTTTTGATGTGGAAAGCTGGATTTAAGCTCTTTTTCTTGCCCGTTTACCTATTATCAATTGGTGAGAGACGTTAAAATATACTTTTTAAAAATCGATATAAAAAAGAAATTCAAAAAATTAGGTGATTTGCAGAAGTAATAATTTCTTTCAGATGAAGTAGACTTTGTGTTTTCCCCGTAGACTGTAGGTATAGAATGTACAATGCGTTTCTTCAACTTATTTGGCATGACTGGTTATGTTGAACAATTATGAATCCCAATGGGGGGGGATATATCCCCCTGATCCCCCCCCTATCTACGCCACTGACAGGAAATATATTTAGGTATTTCCCATCAACACGGGAATGATTTATTGGAAAGGATGTGTCACTGTGGTGAAACATGAAACCTTTTTGCACGCTAGTCAAAATGAGTGTGCGTTAGTTTTTTTTTTTTTTTTTTACACACTATCAGAGTTGGTCGTATGGGCTTATAGCAAGCACCATTTTACGACCAATGGTTTGCCAACACAGAAACTGTGTTATACCACCGGCTCATCACTTAGTGTGGTGTTAGTTGTTAGTAAGCAAATAAAGAAACTATAACAAATAACACAGCACACATAAAAAATAACATAAAATAAACAAAGAATATGACATAATTAACATAAAACATTTAACAAAGTGGAACACTGGTTCTCAAAATTATTTTTAGTTGAATTTTACTTAAATTAAAATCGAATAGTTTTGAGTTCGAGTTTATAAGTTTACCCATACGTGTCAAAGGCTCATGCATTCCATAGTTAGTTCGATGAATATCGATCTTAATCAGATCCTGACTACGGAGATTATAACCTCCTCCTCGATAGCAAAACAAAATTTTACAGAGAAGATCAGGAGCATCAGTGACTCCAGTTATAATTTGATGGAAAAATACAATATCGTTATTATTTCTTCTCTGTTGTAGTGTTTGCATATTAAGGATTGACAAACGATTTTCGTATGGAGGGACATTAAGGGGATCAATCCACTGAAACCCTTTTAACAAAAAACGAGTGAAATTCCGTTGCACAGATTCCAGTCTTTCAATATAAACATCATATAAAGGGGACCACACCTGTGATGCATACTCTAGGTGGGGACGAACCAAACTGTTGTATAAAACACAGGTGACATTAGGATCCCGGAATTCTTTTGACCACCGCTTAATAAAACCTAACATAGAATTAGCTTTATTGACTATGCCGTTAATGTGCTCAGAAAAATCTACATTTTGTGTAAAAAGAACTCCTAGGTCCTTAACAGTAAAAACGCGAGTTAAAATATGGTTTGAAATGACATAGTCATAAGATGAAGGTGAACGTTTTTTAGAGAAGGTCATTGTTTGGCACTTAATCGGGTTAAGGTTTAAACTGTTCTTTTCACACCATAATGTAAAACGGTTAATGTCATTTTGAAGTAAAATGCGATCATTTGCAGAAGTTATATTTTTATATATCTTCATATCATCCGCGAAAATGAGAATTTCACTATTATTTACACATAACGGTGCATCATTGATAGCTAATATAAAGAGGAGGGGTCCCAGATGGCTCCCCTGCGGAACACCTGATTTGGCCAAATATGATTTAGAGCAACTATTTCTGAATTTAACTTGATAAGATCTATTCTCAAGGTAAGAGACAATCCACGAAATAAAAAAAAGTGGGAAGCCGTAAGAGGTTAATTTAAACTTGATAATCTCATGAGATAGTTGATCAAAAGCCTTCGAGAAGTCCGTGTAAACACAATCTACTTCTTGGCCACGTTCCAAAGCATGTAAACATTTATTTAAAAAGATAACCAGATTAGTAACCGTGGATCGTTTTTGCATAAAGCCATGCTGTTGATTGCAAATAATATTTCTACAGTTGAATGCCAAATTGTTACACACTACTTGCTCAAACAACTTTGGAATACATGAAAGTTTAGAAATCGGCCTGTAATTACAGATATTGTTTTTATCACCTTTTTTATAAACGGGAGTTATAAAGGCACCCTTCCATACTGCAGGAAATTTACTTGATTTCAATGAGAGATCAAAAATGTTTCGCAAGGGAAGAGCTAAGACTGACCTACACTTTTTAAGAACTACGGGTGGTATTCCATCTGGTCCAACAGAATAGTCTTCTTTAAGATGAGACATACATTCTAAAATTTTATTATATTCTATTGTAATACTATTAAAAGACACTTGGGGACAGTTTTGCAAATAACGGAAATAGGTTTCGTCCACAACAACGGGAGAATCTACTGTTAGCAAAACCGTCACAAATGTCGGTAGTAGTGGTCAATGTTACATTATTATAAGTGAAGTTAATAGGATATCCGTCACACTTTTTCTTGGAGTTAATAAATTTCCAAAAGTTCTTTGGGTCTGATTTTAAAGAAGCCCCCATCGAATCTATGTATTCATTATAAAGTTCGTAAGAAAGTTTTTTAAACTCTTCAAACAAAGAGATATAAATGACTTGATTTTCCACCGTCATATGTTTAATATATTTCTTCCAGGCCTTATTTCTTTTGTTGCGAAGATGTTTAAGGTCCTTAGTATACCAGGGATGGGAAGGGGTAGTTGAGGGAATCATCCTTTTAATTGGTACTGCTTCCTTTATACAATTTAACAAAACTGAATAAAAACTCGAAATTGTTTCGTCAATATCGTTAGAGATCGGTAAGTGGTCTATACCGGACTTATTTAAACAATCCAAAAGCTTTTGAAAATCAGCTTTGCGAAAATCAAATGCATGTGAGCAGTCATGAGAATTACTATTTTCTAGTAAATGACCGCTCGTGTCAAGAAAAATGTCAAGAGGTGGATGGTAGTTATCTATGTTACATAAAGCAGAGGAGGATTCTACCACTACAGTATTAACGGCGTCAGATGAGAATACTAGATCCAGCATTCTATTTCTATAATTTTTTATGGAACTTACTTGGTGCAAATCCGAAGAGATAATGGTATCTAACAATTGAAGCTCCAGTTGGGATGAGTTGGTTGAAGCTTCAAAATAAGAGTCGTCTTCGGAAGGAACCCAGTCAATGTTGGGAAGATTAAAATCTCCCAATAATAATATAATACTATCAAGGCTAGCTAAGTTGATAATAAAATCAATTGCAAGGGAAAGTTCAGAAAACGAAGACATTGGGCTTTTTGGTGGGATGTAAACATTTAATACATACATTACTAAAGATTGTTTAGATATTTTTACACAGACAAGTTCGATAGACAGATTCATTGGGAAAACTATTTTGGTTGAACAAAAACTATTTCTTACAGCAATGAGGACTCCCCCACCAACCGAATTAATGACATCACCATGACGATCTTTACGGAAAACTACAAACTCATTATCGAAGAGTTCTGTGTCTAAAATTGTGGCACTAAGCCAAGTCTCGGTAACAACGGTAGTTAGTGTATGTACCTTAATGTGGAAAGCCAAAGCTGTCATAAAAGTAGGCAACCGGAAACAAACTGACATGAGAATGATTGCCGCAACGAGTACAAAATTAAATAAAACAAAAACAAAGAATATTATCTGGCATCTGGCAAGGGTATTTTCGATGCATCCATATCATAATTTATTAATATTTATAAATTTGAACTACAATATTGTTCAATAGAAGATACAAAATGTATGTACATGAAAAAGGTCGTTTTTGCAACAAGAACATGTCAAATATCAAGCTTCATATATCTACAATTTTTCTGATCTGGTGTAACAAAATTTCTGTGGATCATTAAAATACAGAGCAAAAAACATCAATACCCAATTTCAAGTAAATCGGTACAGTCTCTTACAGAGCATTACATTTTTTTGATAAGAAGTTCAATTTTTTTATTAAATCATAGAACCTGTAGTTGTACGCAATAATTAAGCTCCATTTTAGAGGTTCGATAAAAATAATATAAGACCTTCATGATCACTTTCTATTAACATTTGACATCCTTGCCACCATTAAAACATTTCCATTTTCATGTTTTTCGTCAAATAATATTACGATTCACTTGTTTCAAGGGAAATCTATAAAAGATAGGTATTGACATAAAGAAATAAAAAAAAACAAAAAACAGAACACAAAGTATTCCACAAAGAATCTGAATTTCAAGCGATAAGACCATGATATGAAATGTTATCAATTTGAACATTCATGAAATGTTCTAGTTCCGTGTGACCTGAAGGTCCTTGTTCATTATTTGCATATTCAGTCGAGTGAAAATGCAAGTTAGAGAGACTTTGGCTTTATTAATTCATGACCTAATCCCATGATTAAAGATTCCTATAAGGATGTGTGTTGGCTTGGAGGATGTGCTCAATGTTTTTAATTGCAACATTCCTGAAACGAGTGCGTTATAGAGTTGAATGGAATAAGAATACGTATTTTAAGTTTTTAAATTTAGTGCGTGTACTTCTGATTTTATTTTTGATGAAATTTGTTTTGATATTATTAAAACAAAAAAAAGAAATCAACAGAATCTCTGTTTCTTGTTTAATATTTAAAAAAATATATACGTTGCAAACATAAAGTATGTTCATACTTGAATCTAAGAAAATTAAAATTTTGTTTGTGCTTTAAAATAGTGTTTCTAACACCTTTTTAGTGCAAATTACACATACATATTTATGGGCGAAATAAAGCCCCATGAAATGAAGCCCTAATGAAAAAATGAAATATGGCCCCGAATCGGGGTATATTTTCATAGTGAAACTATGCCCCAATAAAAAAAAGGCTCCAACGAAATGAAATAAGGCCCCAGCTTGTTTTGCATTTTTATGGAAAAATGAAATGAAAACTCAAATTTTCTTTCGGAATTCTTGTAACGTTTTGGTTGAATGACATGAAAAAAATGAGAAACAAAATCTATTCCTATTTAAGGGCCCACTTTGTCAAAATGGTCGAAAACATTTAAATTCTAAATTCTAATAGGGTTTCGGTTGAATATAAGTGAAAATATAAGTATAAAATTGTTGTTTCATTAAAGAAAAAGTACTTCAAATATTCTTTTTTAAGTGAAAAAATATTCCTATATAACAAAGAAATGATAATTAAAAAAAGAATTTAAACTAAACAAACGTTCATGTAATCAACATTAATGAAGTAAATATAAGTACATTAACATGTATTTCAACTCTAAACATATTTGATGTTTTATACAATTCCTCTGCAAATTTTGCAGAGAATTGCGTTGTTATTTGAAAAATTTATGAATTCCAAAGAAAGATTTTAAATTATTTACTTGATATAAAATTGAAATTAAGAGAAAAATAATCGTCATTCGCGCAGCGGAAAAATTTGTTTGCCCCAGAGAGAATCAATTTGGGGTGTGAAAATAAAAAAATCGCGCGAATTTTTTATTTTCACACACCAAATTGATTCTCTCTGGGGCAAAAAAATTTTCCGCTGCGCGAATTTTTTTTTTTTTTACACCCCAAGTTGATTCTCACTGGGGCAAAACATTTTTTTCCGCTAGGTACGCCTTGCGCGAGTGACAATTATCTATCTCTCAATTCAAGTTTTAATCAAGTACCTAAATAAATTAAGGTCTATTCTTGTAAATTCAAAATGTTTTCTATATTGACCATTTATTCCAAAAAGTAGCAAGTAAATATGGCCACCTTACTCTTACAATGTTAATTATTGCCATCATATATTAGTTTGACACTTAGAAAAGTTAAAAATGGCCATGGAAATATGACTGTTTCACATATGATACGGCACCAATTAAACACATAGGTAAACAAGTTTTTTCAATTGCCATACATTACATATAAAATTATTGTTCCTACGTAACAAAATAAAAAGGATGTTGATTTATGAAACAAAACTTTGCAAGCTCCCGATCAGATGTCAAGGGGAAAAAAGCTACCAAGCCATTGTAAAAGGGGTCAATTTGGCGAATCAGAAAATTCGCGCGAATTCTTCTATATAAGCAAAAAAAGTTTAAGTGTTGACAAATATTTTAACAGGAGTTTATATAAATTTAAAAACGAAATAAGACCAAAATGGCCTAGTTTCGTTTTAGCAAATGAAATAAAGCCAAATTTCAAATTTGGTTTTATTTCGTTTTCGAAAACGAAATAAGACCAAATTTTCGAATTTTGGTCTTATTTCGTTGGGCGTTATTTCACGTCACCGAAGTTTATATAAATTTAAAAACGAAATAAGACCAAAATGGCCTAGTTTCGTATTAGCAAATGAAATAAAGCCAAATTTTCGAATTTTGGTCTTATTTCGTTGGGCGTTATTTCACGTCACCTAATTGAGCATTTGCGCAATAAGTTTTAAAGGTTTTGACGTGTTACAACTTGCCCCGGAAAAATGTTACAACTTTCCCCAGCTTAAAATTTAATACAGAAAATAAATGTAAGAAGAAACCGAAATTCACATACAAATAATATTAACACCCAATTTCGATAAAAACACAAAATAATACAACAAGAAAACTTTTTATCTTTTTCATGTAAGAAAGTTGACCAAAAACAAAATTCAAAAAAAGTCACAAACATGCTTTTTTTGGACCACATTAATATAACTTCTCCCGCTGACGTGCAATCTATATCTGAAGAAAATGTGCCGGTAGATATTGAAAAAATAAAAAATTTTCTCTTTTACGCGATTCTTAATATTGAGAGGGTACCAATTTTTTTAAGCTGTTACCTACTTCTTACCCCTGTTACTTTTAACCCCACTCTTTCCAAGGTAAACAAATGCTTACCACTTTTATTGCCCGAAGTATTGAGGCTTTAGAAAATTAACAACTTATTTTGATTTTATGAACTCTATTTCCAAAAAAAAAAAAACAAATGAAAAAACTTCAACTGTCGGCCCTTATGCATAATATTTTTTAAAGAAAATAATAATTATAAGGAAAGCTAAGAGAAAGAAGAAACGTTCAACCTCTTGGTATTTGCTGAAGAAGTGTTTAAGCTTTCACTCAACTTTATGATATTGTAAAGGATGTTATACAGGGTGATTCACGAGCGTTGTGCCAAAAAGCTAGAGCGTGTAGGTTGAGTTGAGACAAGAAAAAAATCGTATGGGAGGGGGGGTCTATTCCCCCCCGTTTAGCCGGGAGGGGCAATTTTCTGAAAAATTGACTTATTTTGTAAAAAAAATTATTTAAAATCAACGGCTTAGTTCACAACAACGTGCTATACCTTTCTGAAAAGCTAAAAACTTCTTCTTTCACTTTGTTTTTAAAATAAATGGTTTTAACGAATAGTTTTAAAAAAATAAATTTTCAAACTCAAAATTTTCAAAAAAAAAAGCCAAAAAAATTTTTTTGAACTAATTTTTTTCAAAATTTTATGTAATTAAGTACTAATTTTGTTTTTAAATTTCAATGTCTTTGTTAATTTTTAGTCGAAAACAGAAAACCGGATGCAAAAATGTCTTTTCGTTTTTGAGAAATTAAAAAAAAAACCAAAACCACTTTTTTCTAAGAAAATCTTTGTTTTTATTTTTACCTATCTGGACTTTTAGTTTAATTTATTAGTTTAATTTACAAATTTAATTTTTTGTAATTGGAGTTTTATGACGACTCAATAAAGTAGAAAAGTATTGGATTTTCAATGGATTAACCATTTTATTCATTGATAACGTCTGAAAACTGACCTGCAATTTTTTCTTACTATACCTGGGGCCGCGGCCACTCGCCGGCGAAGGGTTCTACCTGCTGGGGGCTTAAGATAATTAAACTGCATTTTTTCTTGAATGAAAAAACAATTAACAACCTATAGGTAAATAAAAGGCATCGCATATTTACTAAACAACCATTTACAATTAAAATATTAACTCATCAACACATAACAATAACAAACTCATACGCTCGAGAAGAGTTAGTGGACAGGAGCTTCTGCTACGGTTTAACTTGTTGTCGAGATCGAGAAGCCAAAGGACTATACGCTGAAAGATATCCCAATAGATGGCGCCCAAGTCGTAGCATGTTTTCAAGAATCCGCCGACGAGAGCACGGAGAGCTAGAAGTGAAAGGTCAATGGCAGACGTTTTCAATGAACAAAATGATTAATCCAGGAAAAATCCAATACTTTTCTACTTTATTGAGTCTTCATAAAACTCCAGTTACAAAAAATTAAATTTATAAATTAAACTAGTAAATTATACTAAAAGTCCAGATAGGTAAAAATAAAAACAAAGATTTTCTTAGAAAAAAGTGGTTTTGGTTTTTTTTTAATTTCTCAAAATCGAAAAGACATTTTTGCATCCGGTTTTCTGTTTTCGACTAAAAATTAACAAAGACATTGAAATTTAAAAACAAAATTAGTACTTAATTACATAAAATTTTGAATTTTGGCTTTTTTTTGAAAATTTTGAGTTTGAAAATTTATTTTTTTTAAAACTGTTCGTTAAAACCATTTATTTTAAAAACAAAGTGAAAGAAGAAATTTTTAGCTTTTCAGAAAGGTATAGCACGTTGTTGTGAACTAAGCCGTTGATTTTTAATATATTTTTTTACAAAATAAGTCAATTTTTCAGAAAATTGCCCCTCCCGGCTAAACGGGGGGAATAGACCCCCCCCCCCTCCCATACGATTTTTTTCTTGTCTCAACTCAACCTACACGCTCTAGCTTTTTGGCACAACGCTCGTGAATCACCCTGTATATCAAAGATCAAACGCTTTCAAATTACTTCAATGCCCACAAACATATGCAGTTTGAAAGAATGAAGTTTCATCATCACCATTTTCGACCTGGCCTGGCCTATGAAATCTTTGCAATACTCTGCGTCACAACCAGGACCCTCTCTGGGCGGCCTTTATCAATTTATTCCTTCTATCCCGATAGTGGCCAAAGCACCCCACTCAAATTTGCACCCGAAGGCTTAAGGTGTCCTGGTGAACGGGTGGCGTAGTCTTTGTCATCACATACATTTCGCAGTAGGTTTGATATATGATATGTACACTGTCATGATTTTAATAATAATTATCGTCTTAGGAACTCTCCGTTCTTCTACTATTATATTCTGAAGATGTACATGTTTACGAGCTCAATTTAGGAGATGAGGACTATTCACATGAGCAAGAACAACGACCAACGAATGAATGAATATTCGTCGATTTCGCCATTTCTATCACATGAGAGTTTTTGATTCGTCACGAGGAAATCAACACCAAAACCAAAACAAAACAAGAATGACTTTTGAGATTAAATACTTGTGAACATTTTGTTCGTTGAGAGTGTGGATTATGAGGAACGAAAATTGAGTTTCAAAGTTAGTATCAACAAGAATTCTTTTAATAATTGTTAATATCAAAAAGGGAATTTATGCATCTATCATTTTGTTGAAAATTTATGAGGATAAAGGTCTTCAAACTTATCTAAAACCAGTTTTTACATTCTTTCTTCGTTCGTTGGTCGTGCTCAGTGATCTGTGTTATGATGAAACAAAAAATAATAGTTCAGAATGAATAAACAAATACGAATGAATGCACTAACTAAATGTAGGAACACAAAAATGCCTTAAAAGCACTTAAAGCTATTAACTTCATAGAATGGCAAAATTCCTGATAAATGAAAGCATATTGACAGGTCTTCAAGAGCTTATTTTCATCCAACCTAATTATTATTCATAGGAAATGGTTCTCCCACTAAATCTACTTTACTCCTATGAATATCCTGTTTTCTCATCGAATTTGATGGACATTTTTGCTATATTTTCTTGACATGTTATTTCGCCTCCCACTTAAATAGAAATTTCGGTGTCGTGCTCATGAATTTCAAGTTTATATCTCTGTCATACCACCGCCTTCTACATAAAGTGATGTTTACACTGACATAGGTTAGGTATTTGGCACGAAAAATTTTTGTTGCTTATGAGAATTAGAGATAATCAATTGAAGACTCATAACATAAGTGTTAGTAACATCCTGTTGGAAAAATGATTTTAAGTTTTTTTCGACAAAAACCTTACTTCAAATAGATAGGAAAACAATCACCCGTCTAATCAATCATGCGGTTCATAAAACCAGAGTTTCTTTTTAAATTTGGGACCACTAAAAATAATTTGGATCCGTTGAAATTTAAATAAATTTGACAAACAATGGCCCAAAATAAAATTAATTCAAGCGTAGTTACCTACACAAGAAAAAATCTATTCCATTTAAATTCAAACAGCCCTTCTCATATCTGTGTCTGTTTAAAACTATTCATATTCACTCGACAATTTGGCTTTTTTTCAAATATATTTGCCACGTACAGCTTGATGCAGAGGACTCGATAAACTATTCATCTTTTGAATCGGCATCCTTTTCATTTTTTTTTTTTATTTCTCCTTGTTACAAGGCAACACACACCATTTACTACTGGTGTACTGCTTTTTTTCCGCAGGATAACAATATTGACTTTGTAAAACTTCTGAAAGTTCTGAATTCGAGTATTTGTTTGTTTTTGCTGGTTGGAATTCCTTTGAAAACGGCCATAGACCTTTTGTGACATTGTTGGATAACGAATAACTAATTATGAAGTATAATTTAAATGCTTGCTTAAAAGTGCAGTCGCAAGCTTCCTTTCATTTAGATTTTAAGTGCAATGTCAAAGAAAAACGAAAGTACTGAAACGGCATGAGATCGTTTCCAGAATGGCCATAAAACTGTACTCTTAAGCGATTGGTTTATATTTTCTGAAATTAGACTATACGGTGGTGTTTAAAAATGAGAGAAATTTGGGTAAAGTACCAAAATAAATTTCCTATCAAGCATTATATATATTTTTTTCAAAAGGAAATAATGAAAAAAGGAAGTCAATGTTTGAATTTTAAACATTTGCAATTGTTTCGAAAAAAACCATTGTATGTATATAAAATTCCATGGTTAATTATGACACTAATAATATTTAAATGTTTATCTACCAAATTTCGATGCTTAGCTGACTTTAAAGACGTTGTCCTTAGAAAAGAAAAGCGACGACTTATGAAAATGTGTTCCTGTTTGAATGCATTGAAAAATGTCTTAGGCCTGCAATTCAGGTTAATAGCGGACCCAAATGACGTTGTTATGGAAATTTCAGTAAAAAACTACTTTTCAAAATTGACTTCAAGATTCAACTTCAATATGGACCCTACAATTGTTGTGCAATGGAAAAGCTTTAAAGAAAAGCATAAGAAGAACCTTAACATAGAAGAAAACTAGGGAAGGGCATGCCCTTGACATGAATGAGAAGCCTTTCAAACTGCAACTCAAACCTTTTTGATTGATTTTTTTTTTTAAATTTTTAGTTTTTTTTTCTATGTTCGTTTTATTTTATTGTTACGTTTGTGTAAGTGTTTGTTTGTTTTAGTGTTTGCCTACTAACAACAACTAACACCACACTAAGTGAATAGGTATAACACCGATTTTGTGTTGGCAAACAATTGGTCACTACTCACTAGACAGAGATTGATAAAAGCACTCTTAGACGAATTCTGATAGTGTTAAAAAATAAAGACTTAAAATAAATTTGAAATTCCAAAAATTTATATATTTAACTAGCTGACCCGAAAGACTTCGTACTGCCTCAATCGATATAAATAAGACCTAGACTTTTGTAGCCCGCTACCATACCACCCACTCCCCTCTACCCGCTTCTCCACTACCGTCTACTCGCTACTCCGTTATACCCAATTACCCAGTTTACCGCTACCCAATACATACACACGCTTCCCACTTAACCGGTAATCGCTACCTACTACCCGCTACCCAACTCTCCACTACACGCTATCCCGTTATACCCAGCTACCCTGTTTCCCGCTACCCCACTTCCCGTTACCCAAAACTTCTTAACGCTACCCGCTACACCAGTAATTGCTACCCACAACCCGCTACCGACTACTCCGCTTCCCCACTACCCGGTACCCTGGCCCTAAGCATTTGGTGCCACTGGTACAAAAGTAGTGAGTCCTCAACGGATTTGCATAGGTTTGAAAAATATAAAATGCTATCAAAACATAGGGGTCGTTTAAACTAACATGATTCATGGCCCATGCGGTAATTTCAATCATTTATCGCCGTGTGTGGTAGATGGAAAATGTACCAAAGGATTTCCTAAAGATTTTACTAACGATACGATCACAAATGTTGGCGGATATCCAATACATCGTGGAAGGATATTGACATTCGTAATCGTTGGGTGGTGCCTTATTCATCTCTACTGAGCAAAAGATTCCAAGCTTTGTAGTTCAGTGAAGAGCATCAAATATATTTGCAATACAATAATAATAATCGACGAAATTTTCATGAAAACTGAGTAAGAAGTGGCTCTTAAAAAGAGCCTGTACAGTAGGGTGGAGCGAATTTTTTTGTTTCAATATTTCTTTTTTCCTGTATTATAAATGTTTGACCCGTGGTCTTAAATGCATAAATTCCAAATTTTAGATTTCTACGGCAACATCTTCAGGTGGCGCGCTAGACTAGAAATTTGAAGTATAAACGAAAAAAAGCCATCTCAAACGGCAGAAATAAAATGCATTAAAACATTTTTTTTTAATGTCCAATATATTACATATAAAAAGATACAAAAACAAAATACAGAATTTAAAAATAGTTTAAATGTGTCCATCAGAACTTGTTACACCTTCAGTTTGGTTTAATTAAACATTGAAGTGTAGTTTTATAAGTGGTCCAATGGGTTTTTCGGTAATTACGAAATTTTAGTGGACTAGATTTTTCTTCAACATATATTCTGAATTGGATGTATCTATGGTCAGAGAATGAGTGTTCTTTGGATACTTTCCATTTCCAGTCCAGAATCATGTGATGAATTGAGTCGGAGACTACACTTATATCAAGAACTTCTTGTCTATTTCTAGTGACAAATGTAGGTTCGTTACCAACATTACTTACTACGATAAGGATGACGATGTACCAGGCTTCTCGGCCACAGGTTCACCTTCAAGTTGGGGTGGAGGCTCGCAATTTGCAGGGACCTCATCTTTTATGTAGACTTTTAGGGTGACGGTCTCAAAGCCGTATCTTATGGAACCTTTTGTTTGCGCTAGGGGAGCCAGGGATTCCTTATTGATCACCACAATGGCGCTTCTATAAGAACCCTTAAGTTCTTCCAGCTTAGCGATCTTCCAGTTTTGCGCAGGCAAGGATAGATTGCTGATCTTAATTATCTGGAGGATATCCTCCACGCAGGAAGGTTAAGCTGGAATCCATGTGCGGGCTCTAGGTCTGCTAGGGATGTCTTCCTTAGCAACAACTTCGAGCTTCGCACCTGGCCAGATTTCGCCTAACCTGCTGACAGCAAGCTTATATAGATCACACGACCTTCATCGATCGTCACAAACGATGAGTTTGACATGCCCTTGATGCCAATCTCCATCGCTTATGGAGGAAGGTGAGCCTGGAAATTCTCTCATGAGCCTTCTTTCAGCTTAACCACCTGCCACCGATCAAATGAAATCGTGCCATCTATTTCGCTCTTGTCGATAACCGCAACAAGGCCGTTTTGTTGTCGAAGGGCCCCCTCCAGAGATCGTTCACGCTTTGACGTTAAGTCATTCGTCCTGAGTGTTGAAAGGACGCTTTGGGCCCACCTAATTCGGGCATCAAGCTTCGAGGTCCCTCCAGCATCAGCTGCTTTCAGGATTCTCGCAGCCTGACGCCTTTTGTTGTAGATGGTCTTAGACGGTCTCTGCCGTCAAAGTCAAAGGAATTTTTTATATGTAGTTAGAAAGGATGTCAACGAAATGATTATAAAAGTTGTGGAACGATCAAGGGAGTTAAAGTTAAAGTACTTTAAAACACATAATTAGAATTTGTAGATAGCGGTTCTGTATTCTGATACACTACTTTAAAAACATATATTAAAAATTACTCTAAATTGAAGGAATAATACAATAGCAGGTCTTTATTTTCGTGTCATTGGTCTTTATTTTCTTTTTTATTCAAATAATTTGCGCCAACTAAAAGTAAAATCAAAGGTTCCTGATTCAAAATATCTCTGATTTGAGCAAGAAATTTTTAAAAATTTGCAAATATTTTTTTAAAAATTTAAGTCGTCTGCGCCACCTGAAGATAAAGTCATATTCAACTGATATTTTGCATAAATGATGTTCTAATGTAGGGTCACCAAATAATGACACAGGAATAAAAAAAAAATTTATTTTTTTATTTTTCTATCATATTTGCTCCAGCCTACTGTACAGTGGTGGTTGAATCCGCTTCTTCAATAACTAATATTGATAATTATCACCCTCCTTTAGATATTATTCTTGACTTGAGTGGTCATTTACTAGAAAATAGTAATTCTCATGACTGCTCATACAAATACGACTTTCGCAGAGCCAATTTTCAACAGCTTTCAGATAGTTTATTAAATTGTGGTATTGAAAACTTACCATTTTCCAATAACATTGACGAAACTGTCTCGAGTTTCTATGCTGTACTCTTGAGATGTATAAACGAAACTGTACCTAAGAAAAAAATCAGTCAAACCAACACCTCTTGTCATCCTTGGTACACAAAAGAGTTAAAAAGCCTCCGTAATAAGAGAAATAGGGCATGGAAAAATTATATAAGATCTATGTCTTTAGAGAACCAAGTGGTTTATATATCTCTTTTCGAAGAGTTTAAAAGATTGTCATATATGATCTTTACAATGATTATATTGCTACTACACGGTTAAAAATTTTGGGTTAGATTTTAATATTTTGAGGGTTACATATATGACAACACCAGAAAAATATTAAAATCTAATAAACTGCAAATATTAAAAGCAGAGAAGTAATAAAGCAAATATTAAAAGTTAATACTGATGAGATATTAAAAATTAATACTTTTTGTATTAAAAAGTAATACGCCTTTTATTAAAATTTAAATAAAGGTTGTATTAGATTTTAATAAAAGTTTATTAGAATTGTTAATATTAGAGTATTAAAAGTTAATCAAAGCGGTATTTAATATTAATACAATTTTGTATTAAAAATTAATACAATTTTGTATTAAAAATTAATAAAATTTTATATTAAAAATTAATACAATTTATTATTAAATATTAATAAAATTCTGTTGTAAAATTCATTACAATTTTATGGATTTGTATTATCAGCTGAAAAATATGGAAATTCAGATGGATTAGAAAAATATCGAAAAGAAATACTTTCTGTATTACTTTTTGTTTTGGAATACAAAATGTAAGATACTTATGAATACATCAAATTAAAAGCTGTACAAACCATTTTCATCGACCCACCAATAGATAAGGAAATGGTTGGCCATACTCTAAGAAGCTGTGAAACAAACGATGTACACAATAAAACTCACAATTTTTATTTTTTTTCAAATATTTATTATATGTATCCTTTATTAATTTTAAATTAATTTACATAATGCAAACAATATCTCAATACGAATAGATTTCGAGAAAACACTATTAACAAACTATTCTTTTAATGCATTTATGATGACAAACCTGGAATGTATGAGTGACTTTTGATTGTGATTACCAGGGGACCTAAATTCCGCAGATGTTTAAAAACAAATATCCCTTCCCTAGGATCGAATAAAATCTAAAAAAAAAAAAATGTTTTCATTAAAATGAATGGTTTTTTTATTTAAATATTACTTACCAAATCTGTATGACCCGAACTTTTCACTAGCGTTCTACATAGTGACTTTTTTGGAATGACGCTAGGCTACAGGCAGATGTCAAACACCAAAATGTATAGCAAGTGATTTTTTTAATAAAATTTTATTAAATTGCAATACGAGGGTATTAAAATGTAATACAAGAGGGTTTGTTTTTAATAAAATTGGATTACTTTTTAATACATAGGTATAAGAATATAATACAAACGAGTATTACATCTTAATACGAATGAAATGTAATACAAACGGGTATTACATTTTAATGCAAGGATATTAAAATGTAATACAAACCGTTATTATATTTCAATTCAAGCGTACTAACCTGTAATACAAAAGAGTTTGTTTTTAATAAAAATGTATTACTTTTTAATACATGGTTATTAGAATGTAATACATCTTAATACAGTTGAAATGTAATACAAACGGGTATTACATATAAATGCAAGGATATTAAAATTTAATACAAACGGGTATTACATTTTAATGCAAGGGTATTAAAATGTAATACACAAGGGTTTGTTTTTAATAAAATTGTATTGTTTTTCAATAGATACCCTTATTAAAATGTAGCGCCAACGGGTATTAAATTTTGGTTTTAATTCCAAATGTATTAAATTCAAATCTTTTTGTATTACAAATAGTAACTTTAAGAGAAAAATATTAAAATTTAATACAAAATAAATTAAAAATGAAAAAAATAATACCAAAATATTAAAATATAATACAAAATATATTAAAATTAAATTTAATAATTTGAGAATATTAAAAAGTAATATTTTGTGTATTGTATATAGTTGTAATACAAGAGCTGTATTAAAAAATATCCCAAAATTTTTAAAAGTGTATGGGTGATTCCTTGAAGCAAGACCCTAAACTTTTTTGGAATTTCGTAAACTCTAAGAGAAAATGTGATGTTTACCCAGTTAAGCTCACCTACAACAATGTAATTTTGAGTTCTACTGCTGAGATCTGCGATGCATTTGCCAATAATTTCAGTCAATCTTTCATAGATACTCCCGTTGATGTAGACGTTGATTTTTTCAATTACTTGAAAAATAGCAAACAAGTTACGTTTAATAATGTCCCGATCGAGATTGATCATGTCCTAAGATTTTTGTCCCTTCTGAAAGAAGACTATTCTTCTGGTCCTGACGGTATTCCTCCCACATTATTGAAAAAATGCTATTCAGTTTTAGCTAAACCTCTTAGTAAAATATTCCAACTATCCTTGCGACTTGGAAAATTTCCTTGCGCCTAGAAGATTGCTTACATCACGCCTGTTTTTAAAAAGGGAGATAAGTCGCATATTGTTAATTATAGGCCTATTTTTAAACTTTCTTGTATTCCTAAACTGTTTGAACAAATAGTATATGACAGTTTATCCTTTTACTGTAAAACCATCATATGCAGTGAGCAACATGGCTTTATGCAAAGGAGATCAACTGTCACAAACCTTCTTGCCTTTACGCATAATTGTCTGAACAGTTTAGAACATGGACTGGAAACTGATTGTGTATACACTGACTTTTCAAAAGCTTTTGATCAACTGTCTCACTCAGTTATCAAGTTGAAATTACAGTTATTAGGTTTTCCCCTGGGCTTGTTTCATGGATTTCTTCTTACCTTGAGGATAGAACTTATCAAGTTAAATTCAGAGATATGTTTTCGAAGACTTTTACTGCAAAACCTAGTGTTCCACAGGGTAGTCATTTAGGACCTCTTTTATTTATTTTATCAATAAATGATGCACCGTTATGTGTTCTAAACAGTGAAATTCTTATTTTTGCAGATGATATGAAGATCTTCAAGAAAATTACATCTAACAATGATCGCATTCTTCTGCAAAATGATATTAATAGGTTTTCGGTTTGGTGTAATAAGAATAGTCTAAATCTTAATCCGTCGAAATGTCAGACAATAACATTCTCAAAGAAACGAGCAACTTCGACTTATGAGTATTATACAGGGTGATTCACGAGCGTTGTGCCAAAAAGCTAGAGCGTGTAGGTTGAGTTGAGACAAGAAAAAAATCGTATAGGAGGGGGGGTCTATTCCCCCCGTTTAGCCGGGAGGGGCAATTTTCTGAAAAATTGACTTATTTTGTAAAAAAAAAATATTAAAAATCAACGGCTTCGTCTACAACACCGTGCTTCCTGGTACCTATTCGTATCGCCATCACTTTTTTTTTATTATTTTATTTATTTCAAATAATTTCAAATAAAGTGCCGATACGACTTGCAACCGTAATTGTAATCGTACTCGGTGAAAATGGACCCCAGCGCGTGCGGTATCTGGGGGGTAAAGAGGCGTGGGATGTAAAAAAAAAAAAAATGAAAAAAATATGAATATGTATATGAATTCAAAAAAGCCATGTTTTTGATAATAAGCTACCAGAGTAGACATATAGCTTAAGTTCATAGTTTTAGCTTACGCTTTTAATAAATCGAACGCTCTTTTTATATTATTTAGACTAAACAATGGTTAAACCAGGAGCTCTTTGTACCATTTAGAAAGATTGGGAATGAATGTCAGGTTTGCTTTAATATCGTGGAGTTTGTACATCCTTCTGCGGATTGCCCGCGTATAATAGAACCAACATCCTTTGAGGTCTTCTTCGGGAAATACAATATACAAAGCGAGTCGAAATTTTTTTTGCCAAACAGAGAAACAATTTGGGGTGTGAAAATAAAAAAAATCGCTTCGATCGCTTTGCAGTGCTACAATTAAGTTCTCTTAACCAATTTGCTCTAACATTTATTTTTTGTACGATGATAGTTTAAAAAAAAAGAGTTTTAAAAAAATTTCAAACGAAATTGGGTACCTACATATTTGTTTATTGATCAACTCAGTTCATATTTTGTTGTAGTAGGAAGTGTATCATTTTTTAACATTTGTGATTTGAAAAGTATACAATTTGCTTATCCTAAACCTTCTTCATTATTCCTCTTTAGTTAAAAAAAAAAAAACAACAACAATTAAGAAAATCGATCAACCGGTATGGCTCGGTATCGAACGTACAGACAAAATAGCTATTCATTTATATAGATTCAAAGAATAAGGTACTCTTAAGAAATAATGACTAACTTCCAATTTACGCAGACTTTTCAATGCAAACATTAAAACAGAAGAGCACCATTGACCTTACGAGAGTTTCTTTTTCCCTACCATTGGAAACAAATTTGTCATTGATTTTGATGCGAAAGTAAACTACAAAACATGATTATAATGCGTTTCTCTTATATACAAAGTGAAATTAATTCCCACCTTCTGTGGGAAATAGCTTCACATCAAAGTGAAGTTATTGCCCACAGAAAAGTGAAGTAATATTCCACCATAGTTGGGAAATAACTTCACCAGAAAAAAGTGAAGATATTTGCCACTTGAGGTGAAGTTAATTCCCATGTGAAGTTAGTTCCCAGTGAAGTTAGTTCCCTGCACCGGTAGGAAGTTGAAAATTAAGGACTGAATGCCACACCATAAAAATTATTAAAAAAAAAAAAAAACGGCTCAAGAAATGCAAAAACAAAAAGTGTGGGCGAGCCATCCTCAACAATTAGCGGTATAAAAATTAGTTATAAACGTATTCTCATACATACTGAATACACATATAAAATTTCATCAACATCGGTCAAGTTGTTTCGGAGGAGTATGACCACTAAAACTGTGACAGAAGAATTTTATATATTAGATTTGACAATATTTATTATTATATCAAACGATCGAACTGTCAAGTAAACAAGTTAACAATGAACGGATGTGTCCTATATTGTATTTGATTGTTTGTCGAACAACCACCTTTGATCTTATAGGCCCAACTGTAATTGCTTAAGTGAACTTAAGCTAATGTCAAAAAACTGGACGAAAATTTCCTAGTGAGCAAAAGAAGTAGGCTTGGCCTTCTCTTCTCAAATTGTCAAATTCACTTAAATTCACGAGCGAATGAGACCGCACTAGAAAAAGTTGAACAACAATTTAACGAACATAGCTTAAGTACATTATGGTTTGCTCATAGGGTTCGCGTGTATTCGCTGGGTTACTTTAGCGTGCTTGCGTGAGCAAATATAATGCAATTTTTCAGCCTTTAAGGTGCGATTTTCGGTCAACGAGGATAGCGAAATTTTACCGATACTTCATCCAAGCGTTGCGTTGGCTGGATGATTGTTATCGTCATCACGAGAAGTATCTCCGATATTTATTATAGAACATAGATTTTTTAACTTTTTCAAATAAATATTACATATGTGAATCAGAAAATCGGTATGCAGTGAACTGAAATTCAAATTTCGAAATGCCATTTGAAGTCAGGACTCGCATTGTTCTGTCACTTTAGTTCCTTTTTGTAGTTCATATCGTCTTCTTCATTTATGTGAATTTGGAATTCTTATTCCAGGATGCAATATTCGGAATCTCCATCCTCATGAAAATTTCAAAAGCATTGTTGAATAACCTGATGTTGTTCAGTCTTTGGTGATGTGGGTGAAGGAAAAGAGAGTTCCTGTATCCACGAAATCGAGTAGAATATTTGGGAAAACAAATATTGTAAATGTCTGGGAAGGGATTGTGTGCGGTATGCATGCTAATTATAAATTCAATGGAGCAGATATCAATGGCCATGGTGTTTTCTCGAGTAGTGTTGTTCGGTATTGTCAGTAAAGGTAAAGTGACCAAAAGAAATGACAGCTCAGGCTTATTTAGACTTATAAGTGAACTTTAATGGTTTAAGTTGTAGCATTAATTTCACTCTTTTTTTTAACCCTATGAGCTATGAGTACCTTCCAAAAATCTTCAGAAATAAATAAAAGAAATGTTAATGAACAATAATATTAATAAAAAGAAAGAGAATCAAGACTTAGGATAACATGGAAAATATAACTTCCTCCAATTTAATCAAACAAACATTAAGACCAGAAAGTACTCAAATCGTAATAGATTTTCTAAAGCACGAATGTCACGTGTAAACCACTAGCCTTTTAAGTTTAAGTAATGCATTTTTCATAATTAAAACTGAGAATAAAAACCTCCTTGCTGTGAATTCATGAAATGAAAATCAAGAAGGTTTATTACAAACATCTAGATAATGTTGCCCTTGCAGCTTGCACAGTTAACATTTTTATTTATTCCTAAAAGTAGAGTAGAGCAGCATGCTTTCAATAAAATCTACCCTACGTCCTTTTGTACATGCAAAACTAAAAACTTTTCTAATATACGCTTTCAGTACAATAAAGGTACTCTTGGCACACGTGGGGAAAATAAACAGCTTTTAGGCAAACATTAAATGTCATTAGCATAGTTTACTTTTCACTTTTCTGGCTTTTGTTCTTAATAACGAGGACCATTTGGTCTGGAAGCTGGAACACAGATTAATGCAAGTCGATTATCCTTCGTGTTTTGATTTACATTCATTCATTAAGGCTATGGGTAATTAACTAGAGAAGATAATTTTCTTTCACTGTGAAATGGATGTAGGTTGATGTGTTTTTTAGTGGAAAAAGTTGTTACAACACTTGTATTTAAAATATCTTATTGCTTCAGATTAGTAGACAACAAGTTAATGTAATGAAATATGGAACAATAAGATGACAAGAAACAAGTATAAAACCGTTTGTAGGACGTATAAAAAAGGTCCAATATTAACCTTGTGCTAGTAAAAAATTCTTCATGGCAGGATTTAGATTGAGGCGCACATGTAAAGTGCGCTCTATTTTCTAGCAGTAATTGAAAAAAATAAAACATTAAATTTGAAAATGTTATGCTAAGGTCGGTGCACTCCATTAGTTTTCCTATGATACCTACAGGCAGAATTGGTATTTGAGATCACAGATCCAATGCCTGTTAATGAATAACACTTGTAATTCAAAGTCATTCTGGAGCTATAGGAAGTTAATTATAATGAATTGGTCAACGGTTAGCTTACCTACGGAATGACATTTCAAGGTGACAATATTTTACTGCAGCCGTCAAACATTGATGAAGTCAAAAAAAGCTATCAACCGGCTAAAGGACAACAAAACCGCAGGTTGATGGCATACAAGCCGAGCTGATAAAACGTGAAGTACCATCACTCGACCAACTATTTCATTAAGTTATTGTGCACACATGGGAGCAGGAAGAAATGCCGGACTACTGCCGAAAAGGCATTTTATGTGACTCTTGAACACCAAGTACACCCAACTGTTTGACATCTTTGGAAGGAACAATCCAGATCAAGCAGAGGCAAAAGCTGCATATAATAATATAAATAAGGGAAAAACTAAATACCTTCGCCACCATATGTGGCTCCGTCTGCAGAAAACGAAACGTTGCAGTAGTAGAAGAAAAACTATTAAGATCTAGGAGCACGTGTTCGAAGTAGTGCCATCCTTTAATTACCTTGGATCAGTTAGTAGCCAACAGAAACTTCTTTAGTCTTTCAAGGCTATTTAAATACAAAAATCTTACCATTACTTTAAAACAGCTGGTGCAAAAGACGATAGTCTTGCCAGTTCTCCCTTACGGATCCAAGACTTGGCTGCGTAGCCAAAACCACTCTGAACTCTTAGACGCGTTCGGGAGAAAAGTCTTACGGAGAATAGTTGGCCCTGTTTGTGAGGAAGGATGATTCCGGAATCATATAATTATGAGCTTTATAATTGATATATTGGTCGAAAGAGGAATTGGACCGGAAAGTCATTTGCTTTGCGGTACAATTCATGGTAGGAAACGGCGGGGAAGAACAATTTTGTGCGTTTTTCTGCTTTCATTAATATCTTCTTATGTTGAAAATATGAAAACAATATTTTTGGAAAACAATTGTATTCTAGAATATTTTTTTCAAATTTCATTGCGATCGGCTGAGTAGATTTTAAGAAATCGTTTGCGAAAAACGAATGAACAAAAACGAAGTGATCTTATACCTAAGGGTTTCGTTTTCAACTCTGTCTTCGGATCCCTATAAATAAAAAAATTACACAAAGGTAAAGTTAAGCACGTTACAAATCACGATTTATTTCAATTATACACACTTGCAACATATAGAATACAATATGGCAAGTATTGAATTCGTAAAAAAATAAAGTTGAGAATTTGATGAACTATGATATTACGGTGATAGAGAAGTCGAAAAAAGTGAATCCGCGATTCCGCCCGTCTATCTGTAAACGCACCTACAGCCTTAGCCACGGGTCCCATTGACTTCAAACTTAAAAATTAGAGCTTTGAGCGAATTTGCGTGGATAATTTATTTTTTGTTAAGATCAAAATTAAAATAAAATTTTCTCAAAAATAGCTCTTACGATTTTTTTAACATCTTCGTAAATTTTATTTCGGAACGTTGGTGTTCTTAATGGAGAAAAACTTATTTTTGTATTGCTCCAAAACGGTACCTCCGTTTTTGATATACACAATTTTGAAAAAAAAAGTTTAAAAATCAAAAACAATTTGAAATTTTTTTTGAAAACAAATTTTATTCTTCTCAGAAAGGAAAGACGCTGATCGGACTACTATTTTTCGAGAAAATCTATATATATAAAAGAACAGCTTAATTTTTGTGTTCGTTCGCTGACAGGGCACACTGGTTGACCGATTTTCCTAATTTTTTCTCTAAATGCAAGAGGTATTAGGGTAGAAGATTTAGAAAAAATAAAATGTATATTTTTCAAATGCAATCAAATGACAAACGGTGCTAATGTTAAAAAAAAATATTTTTTTTCACTACAAAAAAAAAAACAGATCTGATCGATTTCAATTTTCGAAAATTGTCAACGAAAAAATTTTAGAAAATTTTATATTTGCTACTTTTTTTTTTTAATTCATTTTTTTATTCAATTTAAACTTAAATCTACTTACATGCTAGACAAAAATGTGAAACTAGCCTAATTAATTCTACTTATATATAACTTACTGGCCCTAATCGGGCGCTCTAAGTAATTCATGGATCTTAAAATTAATGCCTTTCGGCCTACGAACTATGTTTGTTTAATTTTACTTCATTTTATTTTTTATTTTTTTTTATTAGAAAATTTTAAAAACTAATGCCATTGTCTTTTTTTTGTGGTTAACTTACAAACTAAGGTCCTTAAAATAAAACTTAAAATTACCTAATCTACCTACAAACTTCTTAAAACTAGAACAACCACAGCGGCAAAACAACTATGTCCTTTTCTGAACTGTTGTGGGTTTTGTATTTGTCTTTTTTCTTAATTCGTATAATTTCAATATTTTTTTTTTCACTTTCATCACTTTTTTTTTCTTTTTTATATATTTTTTTTGTTTTTTTTTTTTTATTTTTTGTATATACTTTAGTGCCACCATACTACCTACTCTACTTAAACCTAAAACCTAAGACTAAAACAAGTATGTAAGCCGGCCAAGGCAAAAATACCCCACCCCGGATTACCCATGATCAGATGCAGTTTGAAGCCACCAAAACTGGTTCTCCTGCTTCACCCTATCAATGCGGTCCTTTTCGGACACAGCCCTACTGAACCGAAGCAGCTCCGCTCCATCACGAGCGAGGATGCCTCGTTCATACAGGAGCCGCCCGGTCTACGGTTTTTCGCCTGACGTGGTAGATAAGCGGTACTGCCAATCTATCCTGTATCACGCCGCACTGGTCTAGATAGAGGAATGCCTCTGGTGGGATGAAGCCGCTCAAGCGTGCATTGTCGAAGTAGTTGTCGTTCGGATAGAACGGCCCAAAAATCAAATTGTTGGTCGAAGTCATAGCCCTCGCAATGTGGCCCCGAACAAGTTTTATCACGAAATTGTCAATTCTATTGATTCGAGCCCCCTTGTATAGAACTTAGTTTGAATAATAATGCAGATAAGAAGATTCCGGTGTCCGATACCAACCGAGACAGCGCCGAAGACACTGCCTCTCGAACACCCAAAACTTCTCCATTTGGGAAGGGGCAATGTTGAACCACACTGGACAACCATAAACAATCATTGGCCGTATGAGGGCCATGTAGCAAATTACCTTCACTCTGGGGTCAAGCCGACTGCTGTAAAACAGCCGTTTCGTCAGAGCGAAGGCTCCTCTGGCCTTAGTCAGAGCAGCATCTATATGTCTGTCGAAATACAGATACTGGTCCAACCAGATACCGAGGTACTTCACTACACTTTTGCTCGTCAATGCCTGTCCGTGAGGATCAACAATGACCATCTTGCGCCAATTCTTACACGTATCTCGCGAGGCTTTAGCCAACGGAGTCCGGAACAAAATTGTCTCCGACTTTTGGACATTTATTTTCAGTTTCCAATCGTCGCAGTATCGCTGAATCTTCTCGAAGTCACGCTGCAAGAGAATTCTAATAACTTCAACCTTTCGAGCCGTTCTGTACGCAATCAGGTCGTCGGCATACGCAATTGCGTTAGTTAAGCTACCTATCAGATCGCTGGTGTAAATGCTGAAGAGGATCGGCGAGTTCACCGCTCCCTGTTGAAGACCGTTTTTAATTTCAAAGGTGGTGGTAGAAGTTACATTGCCACTTTTGACAACAAACTTTCTACCGTTGAGCATGTCATAAAGCATATACAATAATGGTTTACTGATGCCTAGTCTGGTGAGTTTTAGGTACAAACCTTCTAACCATACGGTGTCGAAGGCCTTCTCTAAATCAACCAGAACAGCACCCGTGCATTGTTTCTTGGACTTTTTCCATTGGATATCAGAAACGAGCTTAGACGCGGCATGAATGGTGTCATGTCCCGCCTTGAACCCGAACTGGTTATCCGGAATTATACTGTCGTCCGCAGCCCACTCAGCCAGAGCCCTATTGATTACCTTTTCGAATACCTTGCTGATGCTTGGAAGGAGACTTATTGACCTGAGATTTGAAGGATTGGAGTTGTCCTTTCCCTTTTTCGGGAGAGGATGAACCACAGCTGTCTTCCAACGCACTGGATAATATGCATTATTCAGCGCGTTATTGAAGAGTGTGGTATAAATGTCGATGGCTTCAATCGGTAAGTGTCTTAGTACAATGTTGGATATACCGTCGACACCTGCTGACTTCTTATTCTTTATTGAATCGAAGATGAGCTGGAGTTCTACCTTCGTGATGAGCAAGGGACTTGGGCCCGTTCGCTCGGCGATTATAGCGTTTGCTAGGAAGTCGTCATCAAACCGGGTAAAACCACGGTTCTCGGATCGCCACTGCGAAATATCATTCCTCAGGTAGAAGTGATGAAGTAAGGCTCTGTTCTCCAGGTCGTGGTTCGGGCGAGTGCAAGCATTCACCTTATACACTTGCTGGAAAGCAGCACCAACTGTCTCCACTTTCTCCTGCGGATCTTCAATCACAAAGAAGTCATCGTCCAAGACGGCTTCCTCAGGATCAATTTGCGCTGTCAGGAGTACGTCTCTGTTCTCTACTGTTCTCTGGAGCTTAAGACACGGAAGGTCGTTCTGATTCTTGGACCTAAATATCTTATTAATCTTAGGGAACATACTCGGGTCGCTAGAATTAACGGCCCGAATTTATATTTGCTATATGTATGTACATATGTATGTATAGGTACATATGTACACACATATACATATGTATATGGACAAAGAAGAGATAATGAATTTTCCCCCTTCATCTGAGCCATAACCGGGATCAGCACGTTCTTCCATATATCCCGGGGAAATCTGTCCTTAATTACAAGAACACCAGCTATTTTTTCTATTATACACAAATATTGATGATGTTATGTAATTGATGGCCGCTGCAGAATTACATAATCGAGAATGTCGGTATCACATAGAAGATAAAATTTGGATAACTCGCATTCCAGGTCTTAATCAATATGAAAAGAATGGTACAAAAGAACGAGGAACCTTTTGTTACAGCACAGACAGCACAGACGAATGTCCAAGGTTTTCCAAATCGATGCTAAGAAATTAGATAAATGTCCTAATATAAGAAGTGCGTTTATGAACTTAAATGGACAATCTGTATAATAAACAAAATCGAAATCAAATCAAATCGAAATCCAGTTTCGCACCCTTAGGCTGTGAGCGTCGTGGTTTACATTCATACATATGTATGTATACTATCCCAGCGCAAATTTGGTTTGCAACGCTGTGTTCTACCATGAATTGTTTCTCAAAAGACTTCCCGACCCGTTCCTCTTCGGTCATACAACTTTGTGCCCACTAGAGTCTACCACGCTAAATTTTTTTTAGATTTCATATATACATACATAGCTCAACGTTATATCGTCTCCAGAATCGTCCTTCCTCACAAACAGGGAGAACTAAGAATTCAGAGTGCCATTGGCTAAGCACGCAGGTCTCAGATCCGCAGGTGAGTCCTCGAAGACTATCGTCTTAAAGCAGCAGTTTAGAAGTAATGCAATGGTAACCTTTTAGGATATAAATAGCCTTGAAAGACTTTAGTAGGTTCTGTGGGCTTTGAGCAGCCGGTCGCCTGCGTATTTCTTTTTCCATATTCTTATCGGCTGCTACTACATATCCAAGCTAACGATAGCACCACTTCGAATTCATGCACCTCCACCTTAATAGTTGTTCTTCTACTATTGCTAACGTTTTCAGCAGACGGGGGCACCATGTACTTAGTTAAGTGGGTTCCTTCCAATGTCGTCTGCGTATGCCAATAATTGGGTGGATTTGGTGACGATAGTCCCGCTGATAGATGTGCCAGAACCACCGATTGCTTTCTCCAACGATAGGTTGTCAATATTTTTTTGTTGAGAACGTTTGTTTTTTGTTTTTTATTCGAAGGATTTGAGAAAGCACGGTTGGACGAAGCTTAAGTTATTGATTCAATACTTATTGCGGAACACCAATGAAAATTAAAAAAATATGTGCACGACTGGTTCGTACGAACTTGCTCCTGTATTACAAATTATCTTCTTCTTATAAAAAAGTATGTACATATGTATGTATGTTTATATCCAGTGGAATCCGAAATGGCCCCTCAGATATTTGTGAAATTTTCATGGTTAATACTGTATTCAGTGGTGGTTTCTGTGGAAAAAAAAATGTAAGAACTTCATGGAAGAGTGGGAAAACAGTGAGTGGGCAGATATTTGATTTTTTGCTTGGAATTTTTCGTTTCAAAATGTGGTTTCGAATGGAAAATAGAAAGTTCTTGATGAAAAACTCGGAAGACTCACTGGTTTTCAATGGGAAAATCGCATGTAATTGTAGGTGCAAACGGAAAAATGGAAAATTTTGGATTGGAATTCGGAAAACGAGAGAGCATAGAATTTAAGGTTGCAAAGCTAGGAAAAATTCAGATATGTAAATACAGTGCTTTGCAAAAGTATAATCGCACCATATAAAATAACAGGCAGTTTGGTAGTGTTTCTGAGCTCCAAGAGACAAAACTGCACGAATGGAACTCGTTGGACAATTCCTAATTAAAAAAACTGGTCGAGAGTAATCCAAATCGAGTATTTTAACTTGATTGAAAATCGGCGTAGTAAGAATCCACACTAATCTTTCAAAAAATAAAAAAAAATAAAAAAAATGTTGAAAAAATAAGAGAATGCGATTATACTTATGCAACAAAGAAAAAAACTTGTTTTCTTTTCTAAACATTAGAGGCGAAAGTAACGGTAATTTTTTTTTCTCTCAATTTTCTTATCTAATGAGGGTCTTTAAAAAAAATAGTTTAGTATTGCTGCAGTCCTCGGTTTTACACAAAACCATTTTTACATGGTGCGATTATACTTTTGCAAAGCACTGTAGTTCTCTAATCATGAAAAGCTGTGCTTCTCCCATCGCCATGGGCAGCTATATGCGATGCGTTTTCACGGGTGTTCAATGCCCAGAATCTTTTCATTGTTTCACCTTATATCCTGTACAACACCAACAGCCGCGGGTACCTAGTACCTACCAGCTAGTCTTATATAAAAAAAAACGGTTCTATGTTTTGTTCGAATGCATCTCTTTGTGTCTTCATCTGAACCAAAAGCAACATAAAAAACTGATCAGGAAATAAAATTATAACGCATCTTTGGGTCTGCATTTAAATGTGAATGAATAAGGGTCCACTCTTTTTTTCTTCATCTCGTTCGTCGACTCTATTCAAAGAACAAATTCGTGTCCTCTTGGTTCCCAGTATTATCTCTCTTTTTGTGCTGGCAGTCATACACTCACCATTGCTACCATTTGCTCTTTTTTTCGTTTTATTAATCGAATAAAGCAGTTCACGTTTTAAAAATCTGGTTTAATTTTAAATCTTCTTTTAGTTTTGGTTTATTATGAGGTTGTTATATAACAACATCTTCAATAATTGCCAATTAAAACATAGATTGAAAATAAAAAAAAGGACTTTTGTCAATCAGACTATAAAATTTGGTTTGAGGTATATCGCCAAAAGTTTTCCTGTACGAAAGAAATCCGAAATGAAAAATCAGATAAAGTACTGATTCCTGTTTATGATTTATTAATTGTTTATTTCACAGCTTAAAGTTTGAGAAAGAAATCTCATCGCAGCAAGTCTTTATTTATTTATAATAAATGGGTCATTATAAGCTTGAGAAAACCCAAATATCTTGAGAAGAAATAAATGACGCAAACACCTCGTGCCACTTGCCAAGAACATTTTGCTTGAATGAATATGCAAATATGGAATATTGTTTAAGGATTGCACAAGACTGGCACTTTCTTTACATATTTAAATTCACAACACAATTACATTCTTTACTTTGTTAGTCAAACAAAATTTTTGTTGAACTTTAAAGAAATTTGAAGCGGAAAACAAATGTCTATGTAAGAAAGACTTCACATATAATCTGAACTGAAAAAAAGGAACATTAAGCTTTATGGATTAAACCTTTTTTTGTGTTTCTTGTGTATGAGAACAAGTCGGTTGGAAAACCGCAAAAACTTATCAGTTTGATGTTTCATCATAATAGTATTATCAATAAATTTTATCCTATTGGGCGTTTTTTGCCTCTGATGTCTTATTTACACCCAATATCAAAGGCATAAAAGCCACCAATCAGTAACTGGGGTTAGAATTGGAAAGGATGTTAAATCAAATTTATTATTTATTATCACTAGTAGGTACTATAAGTGTAATAGATTTTACATTAATATGTTTGTTAGTATTGTGTCCCTGTACCATCATAGAATTTTCATTTCCCTCTGCTTTTGAAAGCCTTTTTTTAATCAAACATTTGCTCACTTCATTAAGTAAACTCTGCAAATTTTCGTGACTCAATGCATTCAACAAATTGGTTTCATTTCACACCAAAGGACTATTACAAAAAGTTTGCAGTACGTACAGTACATGCATGCATGGCACTTAATGCACACCTCCATGCTTCCATAGAAACATGAAATGAAAAAGCGGATGAGCTTGCAAGAGAAGGCTCGGTACTTGATCCCTCTCTCATAGACCACAACATCAGAATCCCTCAATGCGAACTAAAGAGAAACATTAGTAATAACATCATTCAAAAAGCAAATGATAGATGGAACCTACTAGAAACCTGCGGTAACACCAGGAAACTCTGGCCTCATTATGACAAGGAAAAATCCAAAAAGATTTTACTTCTCAAAAAACCGTCCCTAAGATCCCTCATAAGTGTGATAACGGGACATAATCTACTTGGCTACCACAAAAAGAAGATGGGGCTTAGTACGGACGACATATGCAGAGGCTGCGGCGATGAGGATGAGCACGAAAACACGGCTCACTTTTTATGCCACTGTCCAGCACTCTGCCGTACCAGATCAAAATTCTTAGGCAACTATTTCTTCAATGAACTAGAAGAACTATCTGAACTCCCAGGCAATCGCCTATTGAACTTTATCAAGTCCACCAAATGGCTCGATCAACCATAGAATTCATAGGTTAAATCATCTTTTCAGAAGTTACAACACTTCAGGGTATCACAATGGATCTACATTGATCTAAGTGTGACGGTAACAAAATCAACTGTCAGCCCATATAACCTAACCTAACCTAACCTTCCATAGAAACATCAACATCAAGTAGCACCTTTAAAATTGAAATGCTCCCATGCTCCCATCAACTACCAAGCCACCGCATCATTATACAATTTGCTTCCAACTCTTAACCTAAATCTTTCATTTCTTTTTTGTGTGCGCCCCCAGCTTTGCACATTTTTGGCATAAACGGATAAAACAAAGCCACCTCATGTCCAGAGGCAAGATATTTTGTTCACTTAACTTAACCGCTAAACCCAACGATGATGGTTTCTTTTTTTGGTTGCCTGAAGTAAGGTGGATAGCGAGGGCGAATAAATGTTACGTCTATTCTATACGATACCTTGCTTATTTGAAAATTGTTAAATCTAGTGGCAAGCAGGATATAGCTTTAAATTTAACGATTTAAGTCAACAACCAGTTGCCTCTTTGGTTGATTTTTGGGAATCGACTAACTCAATGTCCTCTTAATTTGTTGACAATTCGATGAGGGCGTACTTATGGTGTTGAGTTAACCGGGTTGTTAAAAAATTGAAAAGATTGCAAAATAATTTGTAATTTACACCTGGAATAAGATTCAAGCTCGTATCGATAGCATGCTAAAATCAAGGATAAATGCAACAGCAAAATAAATTTGTTATGTGTAGGGGAGTTCTGCTCAAGATGACATACTTTTTCTATAAAGCAGAAAATAAAAAAATCTAGAAAGCATAGCAATGAATTCCAAAATTATTTATTTTATTTATTTATCAAGAAACAACAAAAACATAAATATATAGAATTTAAACAATATTTAGTACTTAAAAAAAATTATTTTAAAATTGCCCAAAGCCCTGTCTAAGACGACATACCTTCGGGTAAGAAGACATACTGTCTTCGGGTAAGATGACATACCCCTTTTTATTATTCATTATTGCAGAGTTCGCAAATAAATTGTTTTATTTTGTGGTGAACACCGGCAAACAATGAGTGGCACCATTTATTGCATGCTTGGCAACATAGCCAATGCTCTCCTGGACGTGAAATGCTAAATAGCTCATTGCAGTATGTAAATGCAAGCCACATCGCCATCATTGTCTGATAAGTCCTGCTGCCGACCATCATTGTCCTGTAGTATGGCCAGTTTTATTGCTTTTTGAGCTTTAATATTTCTTTGATTTTCTTTTTAATTTTTCATATGATGACATGTGCCAACTTGGACGGACGAGCACTATGTCATCTTACCCGTTACGATCAAAATTGGTTTAAATGTGTAAGGCATCAAAACTACACCATCTGGCACTTATATCACACAAAAACTTCATAAAACAAAAATTACTGTATTCATAAAACACTTTAGGCATAACATTCTACTTACCTTAATTGAAATATATTTAATAACATTTTTTCGTAAAAAAAAAATTTGTGCAGCAAATTTCGTTCTTCTGCTCTTCATAAAATACTATTTCCAACTGAGGAAAGAGACAATAACTGAGGAACTGACAATCTAAAACTGAACATTCGGGCATATTTAAAAAAAACATTAAACCTATGGTTGCTGAGAAAATGCGACTATGTCATCTTGTCGACTATGTCATCTTAAGCAGATCTCCCCTACTCTAAAAGGTTTAAAATGGAATCAAATGAATACTCCGTAAAAGTTAAATCAATTGATGTTATTCCTTCATAATATTCGTACTCACAGACTTGTACAAAATAGTCATTTAACTTTATACAAATAGCTTTTTATTTGAAACTAGCTGACCCGGCAGACTGCGTACTGCCTCAATCGATAAATAACAGACTTAAACATTTGTACCCCGTTACCACACTTATCCTACCCGCTATCCGCAACCCAAAGCTACCCTACTATTCTCTACCTGCTAGGTACCCCGTTATAAGCTACCCCACAACCCTCTACCCCTCTGTCCACTATTCACTACTTCTACACGCTTATCGTTTCCCGTTACTCACTACCCACTCCCGCTTCCCGTCACTCTGCTACCCGCTCCCCTATTAGGAGGAGATTTCGCTTACATTTAGTACCTATTGAATTCCTTAATATTGAAATGAAGTGGAAAAGCAGAGTGCTAATAAACATATGTCTGTAATTGACAGTACGACCAAAGTTGGGTTCGTAAGCATTCCTGGAGCCGCGAGTATTTTCCCATTTTTTTAAAAATCCATGCAAAATATGACTTGAGGTTCTCTTGCTCTTCAGGAGTTTTCCATTGCGAATTTGTTATGTTTTTGCAATGCGTTTTCTTACATGCAATGTTCCCTTTGAAAACCATTGAGTTTTCCGAGTTCCGTTCGAAAACTCATTTTGAAAATTTCCATTTGAAAACCAATAAACATGCATAATATGCAATTTTCCATTTTAAAACCAATGCACCTACCCATTGAAAACCAATGAGTTTTCCGAGTTCCTTTCGAAAACCCATTTTGAAATTTTCCATTTTCCAGATTCACACTGGTCCAATTCTGGGCCGCCTTCGTCCATAACACAATAAATTTTCAATTTACATTATGTAAATAATTTTAGATCTGACATCTGACAAACATAATTTTCAATATTTGAAATTGATCATATTTTTTTTAATTTTGATGAGGTGGAAAAAGTATGTTTTTAAACATTGGCACAACTTGTGTAACGAAACTGCTGTTCCTAACCCACCCAATGCGATGTCATGCCTTTCGAAATAGTTGCCTTGATTCACAGGATCTCAATGATTCTCAAGGAAAAGGTGGCTTAGGTTGCCCAGTCGACCGAGTGCGGGTAGGCAAGCTAGCGATGGCCATTAGGCTTGCTCGTCGGAGGGGTGGGATCTTGCACCTGCCACTGGACTGTCGTTCACCTTTAAACGTGCCTGAATACATCAAAGGAATAAAAGAAAAACTAAACCTGCTAAGTAAAACCACTATTTTTATCGAACAACACTTCTTTCATGGAACTTAAGATGTAGTAAGTTCCTGAGTGTAACCCTCCCACTGTTTGTTGCTGTAAGCAAAAACGCCTTGGTTACCGCACAACTCCGTATTAATTCGCGACAACCCCTATACCGAGGTCAAGATAGATTTAAACCTGACTTATTTTTCCACCGTCAAAACTACTCCTCATTTACCTATTTCTCAAAGCTCACTAAAAAATATCTTATTCTGATCGAGTTTCTCGTTGGTGTGAACTGAGGAGCTTTCGGGCCTTCAATAGGTGTCTTTAAATTTCGGGTTACTTGTCTCCCTTGAAACTACTCTCAGGGCACCAGCCAGCAGGGTGCTTTACGACTTTGTGTATACAAATGTCACTTTTTCCTAATTAAAGCACATTAAAATTAGATCTCACTAAAACAATTAATCACTTTGGTTTTAACGATTACCTTTAAGATTTCGGTTATGCGAAATAATATCCACGTTATGTGTGGAAAGTTAATTCCCTGAATTACGGTCGAACCAGTACACGGTCGAACAAGGCACTAACGATTATGATGCCACTAGTATCCAAAGGATTTAAAAACTTATCATCAAATTGTTCAATTTAGCTCCTCAAAGCAGCTTACGATTGGGGATTCCAAAATCTCCTTTTCCTTGGAGCTCCAAGCTCGGTATCCCTTTGATGCGAGATTTACACCCTGGTTTGGATCGTTTTCGATGAATTTTATTTTAGTTAAAATATTTCTTTAGCAATTATGTTAAATCAACTAGTAAATTAAAATTCTAAAATTTTCTCAACACAGTAGAAGCTTTCCTACAATCGTTGCGGCCAGTTTCTTCTTTTCGTTGTGTGACGGAGAAATGATCGTCCCAAGACGATGGTTAAGATGGAAAAGGAAATAATTTTTGCCACGTTTACTTAGGGCTCAGTTATAGCTATCAGTAAAATCCATCAGTAAAAATTTTGTTTTGCTATTTTGAAAACTTTAATCTTATATTTCGAGGAAAATTTTGATGAAATAAGTTGAAAATACATTTCGTCTATTTTTTTCAAAAAAAAAAGAATGCATTTAGTGTTAAATACTATTAAAAAATCAATTTTATAAATTTTACTGATGAAATTTCATTTTACTGAACAACTGACTGACAAATGTCAAAAAAAATTCCATTTCGTTTTACTGATGGCGTTTCATTTTTTTACTGTTCCGGTGCCATCATTAAAAAAATTACTGATGAGATGAACAGTAAAAACGAAATTGTTTGCGGCGCGAAGGTGTAAATTTACTGATAGTTATAAACGCTTATCAGTAAAAAATTTCAGATTTCAGATGTTTCAATTTTTACTGATGGATTTTACTGATAGCTATAACTGAGGCCTTAGGGGCCAGTTATAGCGATCATTGAATTCCATCAGGAAAAATGTTTGAATGGATATTTAACAAAGTTTTCTTTGGATTACTAATGCAATTTATATACCAATCGACCGAAAAAAATACTTAAAGAGAAAAAAATATAAGTTTGCGTGCTAATTTTTCGTTAAAAATGTATTTTTCTATTTTCCGTACGGAAATTCATTTTCCTGAACAGCTGATGGATTTTTGTCAAAAAATAAAACAAATCGTTCCAATGATTTGCGTTTCAATTTTGTACAATTCCAATGATCTTTGTTTCAGCTTCTCACTGTTCCAATGATAGAATTACGACAGGAAAAAAATTCCTGACAGAAATTTTCAATGATTGCTATAAACGCTCATCAGGAAAAAATTTCAGATTCTTTCTGTTCCAATTTTTCCTGATGAAAACCAATGATCGCTATAACTGGCCCCTTAGGCATGGTCACCTGGAATGAAGTGAGATCGAAACGACATCTCGATAGCTCGACAAGAAACTTGGTATGTAGTGATATTGAAACGATATTGAAAACGAAGCCAATTTATATTTGGTATAAAGTGCGATTGAACGTTGTTTCGATAGCGAGAAATGAAACGATATCGTGGCTGAGTTCGCGCACGTATGCATGAGTAAAAAAAAAGAGGCTGGTGATGTGCAAAAAAAATTATTGCAGAGCAGTGACCCATACACTTGTGATTTAAAAAGCATAAGTTTCTCGCCGTAAAAACCATCTTTGATTTTCAACCAACAATTAAAAAAAGAATTGTCCAAATTGGTCCAGGCGTTGTTGAGTTATGCGCTTAAGAAAAAACTTTTGCCATTCATTTTTATATATAAGATTTTAAAATTGGGAACTGGCATAAAATGATTGGTCCTCTAAGTACTTCAAAAGTACTCACTGGTTGTTGCAAAAAACGCGATGAAATTATGTTAACTAATTAACAGTGGTGTGTGAATACCTCCATGGGGTAAGCCTTGACGTGGCGGAAAGGCTTACGATGACTACTACTATGAAGATAAGAGCTATGATGCGATCGCGAATATTGTTTGTGCAGAAGGACCTCCCATGTATGGTCAACAGGTCGAAACGGAGTCAGCTGTTTCTACTAATTAACCCCCAACGAAGGAGTATTCCAGAATGACTGTAGCAAAATGTAGAAAAATTCTTTTTTTTTATAGAATCAACGGTGGCGTCCTCTGTTTTAGTTAGGCCGAACTATTTGGTGAACACCTTTATACGCGCTACTTTGATATGTACATAAAAACGGGCGGGGTTTTCCGGCTCACGCATTTGGAGTTACATCAAGTGCCTCCAGGCATACCAGGTTGGAGGTTGTATGTCGTGGTTACTTCCCGGCTACAAAGGAAAAGACTTATTTGCGAATCAACAACACGCCTCGGAAACAGAAAAATATACTGGTGACGACCCAAGCCAATGTAATAAGGACAATGAAATTCAAAGATATGCACGGGGAATGTTAAGTCCCTTACTCAGCCGTGGGCTGCCGAACAATTAACAGAGACCCACAATGGCTACAAAGTAGTTATTACCGCTATTAAGAAAATACGATGGGATGGACCGGGCAAAATCAGGATGAAAATCTACTACATTCAGTATGGTAATTGTTACTAAGAGCAACAAACGCGGCTTTTTGGACGCGGATTCGTCGTAGGAAGCAGACTCAGGTAAAAAGTAAAAAGTGTAAGCGAACGCATCCCTATATGATTCGAATCAAGGTTAAATTCGCCAACATTATCTTAATATGTGCGCATGCCCCCGCAGAAGAGAAAAACATACGACACCAAAGATGAGTTCTACAAGCTCCTACCTATGGTATTAAAGTTGTCCTCGTAGATTTTAACCCAAAACCAAGGTAGTGCTACGAATATCCCGATTCCCGACAACGGCCAACATCAAGACTAGTTTTCACACAGTCATCAAAGCGAAATACTAGGTTTGACGAAGAATGTAGACAGGCACATGCAGCCAAGCAGGAGGCATACAAAGCGGCGCTGCATAGACAAGAGCTGCTCGTGAGCTCTACGAGCAAACGAGGAGCGAGGAACGTCGGCTTATCAGAATAAAAAAGAGAGAGCATGAGAAGTGTCACATCGAAAATGTTGAGAGTGCCAACAGCAGGAATGCATGCCTGAGGAATGAAACTTCAGTATTGCTTGCCCGATCCTGAAGAAAAACCGGCAAGATCGTTCGTTTCATATTTTTTTATATATTTATGTGTATATTGTGTTAGCTTAATATGTAGTTTCATTTCACTGTATGTTTTAAAATTATTTTTAAGAGATTCAAAAGTTTTTGATTCATATAGTCCAAGAGACGGCTGCTCAATCCCACTCTACATGTCGTCCCGAAACGAAATGTTGAAAAACCATTTGTTGATGTCTGGGATAGCTCCAAACTGCGGACTTGCCTGATTTTATGTGGTGCGATATCATAGTATTTAACTAATGAAAATGCAAAAATCGACAAAAATATGTTGCATATCGTCCCGGAATAAAATTTACAGTTTTGAAAAGCTTTTTAACTGCCCATTCCAAAAAAAATCCAGTTGCCCGTAGCTTAGTTGGTAAGTGCGTTGGCTGCTAAGCAGAACGTCGTTAATTCGAGTCCTACTCAGGCCAAGTTTTTATTTCATCTTTCACGGGCACTGCCTCTTGCGAAGACCTGACAAATCTTCCAAGAGTATCAATCTGTCATGAAAAAGTGCTTCTCAACTTTGCCGTTCGGAATCGGCGTAAAATTGTAGGTCCCCTCAATTCTTCACACGCACTCAGAGAATTGTTGATGAGAGTAAGCCACTTAGGTCTTGGCTCTTCATGAGCTGTCGCGCCACTCTATTTATTTAATTTATTTATTTCATCCCAAAAACATGGACTTGCCACTCCGTATTCGGTGCAAAGCCCGTGGCAAGTCGCTTTGAACGATGCGATATTCGTGGAAACTATGTCCCATCGCGTCCCGACTTGAAATTTTGCTAGAATGTTTACCTCAATGTTTTTAAACTAATGGCGTGAACTTGCCAGCGCTAATCTGGTGCAAATCTAAACTTGCCAGCATTCAAAGTTAGCGCGCGAATAACGAGAAAAACGAAATAATAATCCTAATAATTAAGCCACAATGAGGTGTGCACTAATACAAACCTAGCACCAATACCCTTCTCTGTTCCATTATTCCCATTATTCCCCTCATTGCAAGTTTAGAAAAAATTTAAAATTTCACGCCTCAATGAATAAATCAGTTCGTTTTACTAACAACTAGCTGACCCCTCGAACTTCGTCTCGCCGCCCTTCAGAGCAACTTCATTTTGAAATTTTCCAGTTTTCCATTTGGAATTAAATGCACCTGATGCAATAATATGCAATTTTCCCTATGAAAACCAATGAGTTTTTCGAGTTTTTCATCAAGAACTTTCTGTTTTACATTCGAAAACCTATTTTCATTTTTTAGTTTTCCATTTGAAAACCAATGCACCTGAAATAATTTAAAATTTGTTTCCCTAAGAACCATCTACAAACTAACACGAACAAAATTTTAAAAAAATTAGGCAAATCCGTCCAGCCGTTTGTAAGTTATTCGATCATACACGAACAGGATTTCATTTTTTTATATTTAGATTAACTTCAATAAAAAACATTTTTTACTATCATTGTCTAATCCGTGTCAGAATCATCACTAGACAAAATAACAACGTCAAAGTCATCATTATTTAAATTGTCACCTTCTGCAATGCATATGACATCTTCAACATCGAGAGGTGTTGACTCGCCGACAAACCAGCGTGGTTTAAAAACCCCGTTTTCAATTACCCAACTACAGTCTTCCGCAGAAAATTTTACGCAGGATGCAACTGTCGTATTCAACCACATGGAATTTACATATACTGTTCTCAACATTTTTTTGTTTCAAAAATTTCCAGCATGTCGGGATTGTACTGGAATCGAAACCATTCACTTCCTTCATAAATGTTTCATTGTCCTTCGTTCTGGCGTATTTTTTCTGGAAAAGCTGAAATCGTGCATTCTTGACACTATTGCAACCTTTCACATTATATATCAAACAAGTGAATTTTTGAATAGCATCAATTTTTCCGTCGTCAAAGATATCAGCTGGATGGGTCAGAGAAGCGAAAACTTCTTGAAAGAAAACGTTGTCTTCTGAAATCTTGAACGGTTTCACTTTTCCTCGATTAAAAAAAGACGCTGTAAAATCAGACCCAGTGAACGCATGAAATGCTGGAAGGGCTGAACACAACGTAGGTCCGAGGATGGATGCTAATTCCGTGCAATTTATGCATGCTTGATCGTAACTACGACTCGCTTTCCGTGTTTTTGGAGACGTCAACCAAACTGACATTCCAGGAACTTTGCTAAAATTTCCCAGTAAAATGGTTAGAATATCAGTCTCCGACCTTTGAATTGGATGCCAATTTGGAAATATGATACATAACCCTTGTATCTGCGTCTCCATGCTGGCATTCGTAGTTACTCTCTATCTGTTTAATTACACGGTTATTTGAAACTGAGAACAAAAAACATTGTTCATCAACTGTTGTAAACACTTTCAGTCGATATTTGACTTCGCTAGTGTGAGGACGTACACGGATCAAATCAGCTTTAAAAAGTGTAAGCAAGTGGTCTATATTGTAATTGTGCAAGTATATTTTCAAGTGTACGGTAGCGCAAAGTTAGCGCATCGGCTTAGTAATCAAGAGGTCGTGGGATCGAAACCTGGTCGGAACAATAGGTAAAGTTTTTTTATTTCCGCGTATGTTTCGGTTTCACCAAATGGTGAAGGGGAAGGCGGCAGCAGCTTCGAAAGAAGCTGTTGCAAAACAAAAATCACACGAGAAGGCAGCGGTAAAAACCACCGCAACCGAACCGTGGGAACTACGAAAAGGAGGCGGAGCTTTAAACCTATGCCGAATTTGGACTGTAAAAGGCAAGCCACCACCTCAGTACAGCTGCAAGCTGGGTTGGTTGACATCAGAGCAGCGAAAACAACAGCAAACGAGAAAATTCAACGGCAGATGAATACGGACTCGTCATCTGATGAAGAGAATTTGGAGTATGTGTCTGAAGCTTCACGCCTCGAAGCGAAAAATTGAAGACGGTCCTTTTAAAGGGCATCAGTTGCTGCACGGAACCTGAGGCGCTCTTAGATGAGCTCCGTCAAAAAGCGAGTGACGATCTCGAGTTTATCGGGGTCAAGCCGTTTTCCACGGTCAAGTCTAGGCGTGGGGGTTACAAGCTCCCAATGTTCCTAGTAACATTATCGCCCCAAAGTAAATTGGAGAGCCTAAGGAGTATTTCCGTCCTTGACTTCCAAATTATAAGATGGGAAAAACTAATGAGGCACGACGACATGCTACAATGCATGCGCTGCCAAAGGTTTGGCCATGCCGCAGCCAACTGCGAAATGCAGGAGCGCTGCGTCAAGTGCGCAGAAACCCACAAAAGAGGGGAATGCAGGTTAGGAACGGAGCGGGTAGAAGACTTAACCCAGCTCAAGTGCATTATCTGTGGGAACGAGGGGCACCCTGCCAATTATAGGGGCTGCCCTAAGGTCCAACAAATCAAAGAAAAACAGGCCAGTCAGAAGGCCGTAGAAAGTCGACCAGTACGACAAGCTCCGACAACAAACTCATTCGTAAGACCCGACGTTTCTTACGCTAACTCTGCGAAAGGAATGGGTAAAGCGAGACAGGCTCCACCACCGGTCGCCCCACAGGCCCAAGAGCCTAAGGCAGCGGCGGGGCAGCCAGACATTGTGGCCTTGTTGGTGGCCATTCAAGGCCAACTAGCAGGACTGCAAAGTCAGATATGGGAGCAAGCCGCAAGAGTGGACCACCTCCACTCTTTAGTGACTGGCCAAGCGCAACGTCATGGTTAAGGGCGCGCTGCCGGAGACGCGCCTAAGGATCCTAGCTGTGAATGTAAATTCACTGATTAGGATTGAACGCCGAGCTAATTTGTTCCAGTTGTTGAAAGACCACAGTCCCGATGTGTTCATGGCTAGCGAAACCAAGCTAAATCAGAAACATAAACTGACTAATAAAAAATACAATATAGTAAGAAGGGATCGACCCGGCTCTATCCAAGGAGGCGGTGTTGCAATCTTCATACGTAAGGGCATTAATTATAAAGTCATATACAATAATGATTTGCGAAAACTCAGGACGCTAGAAGTTTGCGTCGTATGCATCTCTCTCACTCAAGGGAAGCGGATGTATATGATTGCGGCTTATGCGGCTGAAGCTCCGCAGGCTAATATCTTTATTTCAGAGCTCGAGATTCTTTTCAGAGTACTAAAACTGAGCTTGGAAGAAAACTATTTCGTTATGGCCGGAGATTTGAACGCAAAACATGGAGATTGGGGAAATCAAACAAATAATCCAAGAGGTAATCATCTTTTTAATTTGATGAATCTTTGCAGTGTTGAATATGGTGTCGACCTGCTGGCTACTGAAAGGCCATCGTTCCCAAGGAGCGGTTCCTTCCTGGACCTTTTGCTGTACGATACCAGACTGACAATAACGGACAAAGTGGGTAATCACCCTCGAAACTGCTTACAGACAGTCGAGTGCGACAGTGATCACTGTGGCTTGGCTGCTGTAATTCAGATTCCGAACGAGCGCGTGGAGCTGGATGAATACGTTCCAACGCATTCTTACAATTACAGTAAGATGCGCTGGCCTCGTTTCACCAATGCCCTATCGAGAGAACTCCGTTCGAGTGACATAGCCCCACCAAATAACAGAAACTTAACGAACAACGAAATCGACCAACATCTACAACAGATGGACGAAACGATAAAACGAACGATGGAACGGATAATACCGAAATACAACGAACATGACCAAAACGACGTCTACAGAAACGCGACTATAGACGCACTTCACAGACACAAAAGTGGACTACTGACAAGACTGAAAAACTTGTACAGACGCTTCACAGACCCACACGACCTGGAAATTAGGGCGCTGAAGTCGTCGATCAAAAATGTAAATCAACTGATTAAAGAAAACTATAGACTATCTATCAATTTGTTTTGGGACAACGAAATTCGGGCCGTTAATTCTAGCGACCCGAGTATGTTTCCCCAAATCAATAAGATATTTAGAAAAAACAATCAGAACAACCTTCCGTGCCTGAAACTCCAGAGAACTATAGAGAACAGAGACGTACTCGTGACAGCGCAAATTGATCCTGAGGAAGCCGTCTTGGACGATGACTACTTTGTGATTGAAGATCCGCAGGAGAAAGTGGAGACAGTTGGTGCTGCTTTCCAGCAAGTGTATAAGGTGAATGCTTGCACTCGCCCGAACCACGACCTGGAGAACAGAGCCTTACTTCATCACTTCTACCTGAGGTAGAAAGTTTGTTGTCAAAAGTGGCAATGTAACTTCTACCACCACCTTTGAAATTAAAAACGGTCTTCAACAGGGAGCGGTGAACTCACCGATCCTCTTCAGCATTTACACCAGCGATCTGATAGGTAGCCTTTCCCAGGCAATTGCGTATGCCGACGACCTGATTGCGTACAGAACTGCCCCGAAGGTCGAAGTCATTAGAATCCTCTTGCAACGTGACTTCGAGAAGATTCAGCGATATTGCGATGACTGGAAACTGAAAATAAATGTCCAGAAATGCGAAACAATTCTGTTCCGGACCTCGTTGGCTGGGGCCACGAGGGATACGCGCAAGAATTGGCGCAAGATGGTCATCGTTGGGCCTCACGGACAGCGATTAACGAGCAAGAGTGAAGTGAAGTACCTCGGTATCTGGTTGGACCAGTATCTGTATTTCGACAGACATATAGATGCTGCTCTGACTAAGGCCAGAGGAGCCTTCGCTCTGACGAAACGGCTGTTTTACAGCCGTCGGCTTGACCCCAGAGTGAAGGTAATTTGCTACATGGCCCTAATACGGCCGATGATCGTTTATGGCTGTCCAGTGTGGTTCAACGTTGCGCCATCTCAAATGGAGAAGATTCGGGTGTTCGAGAGGCAGTGTCTTCGGCGCTGTAAGAACCAGAAGCATTCCTCCATTTAGATAAATGCTGTCTGATACAGGACAGATTGGCGATCCCGCTAATCTACCACGTCAGGCGGAGAACCGTCGATCGGCGGCTCCTTTACCATCGCGACGTCCCCGCACAGCACGGAGCAGAGCTCCTTCGGTTCAGTAGGGCTGTGTCCGAACGGGACCGAATCGATAGGGTGAAGCAGGAGCACCAGTTCTGGTGGCTTCAGTCAGCACTTGATAATGGGTAGTCGGGGTGGGGTTTTGAGCCATGGCCGGCTTGCATACTTGTTTTAGTCTAAGGGTTTTGGGTTTAGGTTTAAGTAGAGTAGGCATGGTGGCACAGATATTGACATGGACAACCAATTTGAAATTTAAAAAAAAAAAAAAATTAAAAAAAAATGAAATAAAAAGAATATTAAAAAAAAAATAAAAAAAAAATATACAAACAAAAAAAGAAAGAAAAAAATACAAAAAGTGATATAAAAAAAAAATGATAGAGATTTGCTGCTGTGGCTGTTCTAGTTTGTAAGTAGTTGTTAGGTAGAATAGGTAGTTTTAGTTAATTTTAAGTTTTATGTTTAAGGACCTAATTTTAAGTAGCTCGTAAGAAAAAAATAAAATTGATATGGTGTTAGTTTTTCTTAAGTTTTCTAACATAAACAAAAATAAAGTAAAGAAAACACAAAGTTCATAAGCCGAAAGGCATTAACTGTAAGAAACCATGAATTACTTAGAGCGCCCGGTTGGGGCCAGTAAGTTAAATATAAAATTTTAGATCATAAGCTAGTTTTGAATTCTTTTGTCTAGTATATAAGTAGTTATAAGTAAAATGAAATAAAAAAAATGAATTTTGAATTTAAAAAAAAAAAAACACTTTCTTGTCACCTAAAATTGGAGCCATTTCATCATTCGCCCAATGAGTAGCTACAAAATGTACTAAAGACTCTTTGAAGCGAACACTTTTTAAACAATCCTTAAAATTGTTTGGACGAGGTTGAAGCGGACCTTGGACGGCAAATTGGACGTCAACTTCATTGCGACTCTGTCTTTCAACATCTTTTATTGAAGGCTGGAAGTATCGATCGAAAATGAGATGAATTTCTTTTGAAGAACTGCTGCAAATTTTTTGCAAAATGGACTCAGCCTCAGCTACTTTTCCGAATGTTTGAGGAAGAGTGGTTCCAAGCTGATACAAAAAGTAAAACCCGTCAATCACATCTACATCGGCACGAGGTGGGCACACTGCCTTGACGCGAGATTAAAATCCATACAAAAAAAACGTAAAGTTCACAAGCAAAAAGTAAAGAAAAAGCGTATACAATTAAAAAATCTATAAAAAAAACCACGTATACGCCCCAGTGTTCATTTTATTGCATCTGAAATAAAACATGAAAAATTTAACATAAAAGCAGTGTTTTCAACAATAAGTTACGTTCATATTTAAAGTTACCAACATAATTCATAACATACTTTTGCAAGACCACTGGAATTCTTTCTTGCTAGAAAACCTAAATTGACGATTTCTGTGTTTTTAAAAATAAATTTATAAAGGCGAAGATATGTTATTGCCAAGGGGTATCAATAGAGTAACCGAATAAGTTGTTGGAAAACATGTGGTCATAAAACATATAATAAGAAGTCACCAATATAAGCTATGTGGATCTTAACGCATCATACATTATTTCGTTATACGCGCGCTAATGCTTTGAATGCTGGCAAGTTTAGATTTGCACCAGATTAGCGCTGGCAAGTTCACGCCATTAGTTTAAAAACATTGAGGTAAACATTCAAGTCGGGACGCGATGTGACATATTTTCCACGAATATCGCGTCATTCAAAGCGACTTGCAACGGGCTTTGCACCGAATACGGGGTGGCAAGTCCATGTTTTTGGAATGGGCAGTTAAAAAGCTTTCCAAAACTGTAAATTTTATTCCGGGACGATATGCAACATATTTTTGTCGATTTTTGCATTTTCATAAGTTAAATACGATGATACCGCACCACATAAAATCAGGAAGTCCGCGGTTTGGAGTTATCCCAGACACCAACAAATGGTTTTTCAATATTTCGTTTCGGGACGTCATGTAGAGTGGGATTGAGCAGCCGGCTCTCCTACTAATATAAAATAGTCTTATTCGTTAAAGAATCGGGAATACCGGCGATAATATAAGCAATTAACGATTCTTCGTCTATATTTCCCCTATTGGCGATTAACTTCATGGCAAACATATATTCTAAATACGTCTCGTTATAATTTTTCTTTCTATTTTCTAACTGTAGATGAATCTGTAAGCTTGAAACGGTTTGTCCAAATTCAGTCTTTAAATGCATTTGTAATTGTTTCCAGGGCCCATGTTCTGTAACTTATCACTCGCAAGAAAAAAGTGATAAACGCAAGGAATCGAAACAATTTCAATGTAATTTGTTTCGATTCCTTGCGTTTATCACTTTTTTCTTGCGAGTGATAAGTTACAGAACATGGGCCCAGCTATGCAAATTTTTTGCTGACTCAACGGACAGTTTTGTGGCTTCCTTTAACAGACGCCGCCGTGCGTAAAGGTATCGTTGGATATCGTTCCACTGACAGACAGTTGCAATATTTTCGAACTCTTCCAGCCAATCCGAAACACTTTTCCCCTGTTCCCCATTAAAACCTTCCAAAGAGTCTTCAACGTCCTTAAAGACAAAATTATTTTGTGCCATTTCAATTTTAGATTCACTTTTTTCTACCCCACTGTCTTTTTTCTCCAAACTTTCTTCCTCGTGGTTACATTCTGGCTGTTCATTCGCTCTCTGATGTTCACTTTCTAGCGGTTCCTCTAAATTTGCGTTATCTAAAGCGTCTTGGAATTCTGACATTAATGCTAAGTTTAACCGTTCGATTAAAACATTTTTTTAACCTATAATGGCTGGGAAGGTTTTTTTCTTTTAGGATTGCTTGCAATTGTCGTGTAGTTAGGTTTTCAATACTCATTTAGTTATAAAATTAAAGCATGCAGTTTAATCATTTTTAAAAATAAAAGGAAATGATACTTATCGTAGATTGTTTCTTATTCTTTTACTGTGTACGCGTAGGGTCAGGGATTGATTAATTTTTTTTCACTTTTCATTTTAATAACCGAACCGATCCGAACCGAAGGGGTATAAGGGGCTTTTGAAAACTTCTGACACCATGTGGGACAGGCGCGGATCTAGAATTTTTTTCCGGAGGGGGTCACAGGATAGAAAAAAATCAAAAACAACAAGAATAACCAAATAAATAAAGCAGGGAAGGTTTAAACGGTTAGAAATTTTTCATAAATTCACCTATTCAGATGTTGAGCAAAATTAATTTTTCCATACGTTTTTGAAGAAATATAAACAAAGTAATGTGTTTGCTTTTATTCAATACACTTTTGAATGAATAAAAAATCAAATTTGACAGAAAAAAATAAACTAGCTTCCCGAACCACCGTTTCTTTGTTTTAAACACCCAATTATTTTTTTTTCAGAGCCAGTTCGTCATAAGGTTTAAATTCGATTAAAAAAGGTTTTGGTTTTGGTTTTAAATTAAATGTTTATGTGCCATAATTAAAGAAGTAGTTAGTGAGAAATAAAAAAATTCAAACAATTATAGGAGGTATCAATTAAAGGAAGTATCAATGGCGGTGACGTGAAAAACACATGACGAAATAAGCTATTTTCTGAAACTGAAAATCTCGCAACACAGTTGGATGTGGAGTTGAAAGTACCACGCGTTATTTCTCGTCAAAAACATCGAGACAACCACCAACAGAATCAAACCCCGGAGAAATATTTCAGAAGAGCAATTTTCGTTCCTCTGTTGGACAACGTTGTGACGGACCTCAACGAAAGGCTCTCTGGCCAGACGTGATAAAGCTTTTTGGGTTGAGAGTGTTTCTGCCTCGGACTTCCTATACAGCGGAGGACATTGAAGAAGTTCAGCTTGTAGCAGAAACGTACCAGAAGCTTCTGAACTCTCCTCCTTCGAGCGTTATTGCCGAATTTAAGTTGTGGGTAGCTAAGAGGAACCTAATGGTTGAAAACGGCGGTGAACTCGCAGATTCGGTTCCTCTCGCCCTTGATGCGTGTGATGGTAATTTATCCAGCTATTAATACGATTACGATTTTGGATACGCTCTCTGTTACTGAAGCCACTGCAGAAAAGAGTTTTTCAAATCTCTATCGCTTCAAAACTTGGTTAAGACAGACTCACCGGGCTTGCATTGCTACTTATCAATCGTGACATCGAATTAGACAGCGATGCGATCATTAACAGATTTGCGAAACAAAATAGAAGATTGCATTTTGTCTTATAAATTATGCTTTTGGTTGGAACTTTTAAACAGATTGTAAACAGATGCTACCATATAAACTATAGCTACAATCCAAATTTAGAAAAAATAATAAAAAATGTCAGTTTTGTGTAAAAATATTGTTGATTCAGCCTTTTTTTGATTCTTTTTTTTCAGAGGGCAAAAGAGTGATCATTTGGTTAGTTCCCGGTTCTTAAGTTTGCAAAAACTAGATTTTGTTCGTTTGTTTTCTTTTTGTTATTCGGTCTGCAAAATATTGCTTCAGCTCTTTTTTTTTTAAATACGGCCTGTTTGGGGGGGGGGGTCATGACCCCCGTGACCCCCCTCTGAATCCGCGCCTGATGTGGGATTGAGTGGGCAAAGGGACTAAAATGATAACACGACCAATTAAGTTTAAAGTTAAGTTTTTAATTCAGTTAAGTTTAATAGAAAAATAATACACTAGGTAGGAATACAATATTTCAATTCAAGGTTAGATTAAGTTTTAATAGAATTTAAGTTTAATTAACACTCAGGATAAGTTTTACACAATTTCAGTTTTTAATGAAATATTGTTTGAAATAAATATGAAAAACAAATATTTTGAAATATTTTCTTTAAAATAATAATTTTATTTATTTTCTTAAATTTTATAAGTTTCACAAGTATGTTTTATATAGTAGCGATGCGTTTCGGACAATCGTCCATCATCGGGCACTTTCTTCAAACTTAAGGCTTTGGATGTTGAGCTTTCTGGTGTAGGCCCTGTGGTGTGTACTATTGCTTGTTGTTGTGGTGAATTGTTGTTTTATTGGCTTGATGCGTGGTGAGCTTTTATAGGTTGTCATTATTGTGTTGTCTTCTTGTGTTGTTATTGTTATTTTTTATTGCAGTTTCATAAAGCACATTATTTTAGATTGTCAATTTGTCATTTAGTAGATTGTTTGGTTCTATTTTGTTATGCTTGTAAATTTCAAATTCTTCGGTGGCGTCTAATATTGTTCCTTTTTTTATTCTTCGCTTAGCTGTTCTTCTCTGAGCCCGTTTCTCGTTTCTTGTGTCAGTGTGTAGGTGTAATTAGGCTTTCGTGATTTTCATACCGTTGAAGAAGACAAACTGAGGGGTTTACCTGCTATACTCCACATGTATGTTGTGTTTATTGTGTTAGCTTAATATGTCCTATACATATATGTTTCTTAGTCCTTTGTGTTCTGTTTAATTTATATCTTTACTAGCAAAACATTATTTATGCACATAAATTCAAATCTGAATACCGCAAGTCTTAATAAGTAGGTCATAGACAGTCGACAATTTATCAAACTAAAAAATAACATTGGCTAGTTCCTCCAACTATGATCCGTAATGCCTTTCAAAAGTAACCATCACATCATGTTCGACTTATACAACACATCTCACTCTATAGTTCACAAGAGAATGTGTAAACCTCTTTATTTTTCATTTGATGACATGGGCGAAATTTTCCTACAAAAATGTCATTAATTTCAGTAAGTTTCCTTCTTCCTTTCATACGTTCTTAAACTGCACAGCAAAGCAAAAGTAACCCATCGGATCCGAAAGCCATATGGTTTTTAAGCTGCTTATAATTGCCAGAGTTGGTTGAACGCTACCATCAGCGAAATTACTGCATTTTGTTGTTCAATGGTGTTGTTTTTGACGCCAGATACTTCTTGCGTTCATTAATTTGTATATAGTGAAATCGGATGGAGACAGGTAGGAATTCGCATATTACTTTCGGGAAAAACTGCAGTTTGTTGCATATTATGAACATTTCATTTCAAATTTAATTTATTTATATAAAAATAAGATGATTTTCCCAATAAAAATAATAGGTTGAAAAAGGATTGATCTTATCAAAAGAAAATTAAATAAAGTAGGCGCACGTTGAGTTACCAATAAAATAGGAGGTGGGCGTTGAATGGATAACTATTGACCACAACTTGATGGATGATTGGAGGCTGAAAACGTTCAATAGCATTACTTCCTTCAAATGAATTATGCTAGTTAGGTACTGTATCTACCAGAACTATGTCAACTACAGCATCATCTTACTTGCCACACAACCACGCTTTCAGCTTAAGAGTATCCTTGAGTCAAACTTAATTTTAATCTTTATACATTTTCCAATAACGTCACCGATTAAAATTACCCAAAAATGATATACACCATAGGAAATTCTATTTGATAATAATAAGATTACTGGGAAATTCAGCTGGAAAGAAGGATTTAAACTTCATTGCCTCTACAGGTTAAGCTTCAAGTACCTAATTGCTTTAACAAACCTTAAGTTGAAGTAGTTCTCTTTAGTAAATATTCAATTATGGAATAAATTGTGTGTGCATTGAGGCAAATATGCATGAAAACGAAAATCGTTTCACTCGTAAATCGTAATGCTTAAACTAGTCAAAAGATGGTGGAGTAGTTGAGCAACTAGACCCTTGTGAGTGTCACACCTGATTAAATTTACCTTTTGGCACTCAACAAGCTCCTTACTTATAATATTCATGCGTATATCTCTTAAGGGTATGTGTCCCAGAATAGCGAACTCAGATTTCATGTAAATGAATTTATATGTGTTAGTGGCCTCTACTCTTCACCGATTCCTTTTTTTTATCTCAGACGAGAATTTGCAAGAACCAGTTTCCACGATCACGATCAGGCACATGAAGGAGAAAAAAAAGGCAATATACGCAGACGACGCACAGTGTGACATTTCGCTCATTTAGCGGAATAAAATTAATAGCGCTAACAAATTAATTTTTTTTTTAGTGATTCCTTCGCAAGATTCAACAAATATATTCAGAGAATGATATTTAACTAGAACTATTTATTAAAATAGGCAAATTTTTAATTTGTAGAGATCGGAATGTACATGTTTTTTGCCTATGTTAGACCCATACCAAAGAGTGAATTAATGTTGTAATTTTTTTGCTTCTTTTAAATTTTATGTATCAGATTCATAACAAATATGTACAAAAATAAGTTAAACTGCAATTTTTGTTCATATCGACACACGTTTTTGACTTAAAGAGCTTTAAACTCTCGTGTTTTTTGCACTTTGGCAGACCTTTACTAAAAATTAAATTTTTCTTCCCAAACAGTTTTTTTCTTTAGTTTTCATAATGAATATGTATTAAAATGTAACTGAATTACAAAGATTTGTATAGTTACCAAATTTTGGAACAAACGGCCCTGTGAAAGTGCCTGTTTAGTGCACATACAAAGGCCCATTCTGTACAGATAAAAAATTTTGACCAAAAATCTTGCTGTTTCTTTTTTTTAGATTTGTAAAAAATGATAACATATAAAAACATAATAATAGACAACACTTTATAACATTTTTAACAAAAATTTACTCCGAATTCCTCAAGCAGCTTAGATTTCTTATATTGTTACATTTAAAACTTCCAGGACAAGAATATAACTTTTACTTACTAAAAATGGATCTGATGCAATTGAAAATCTGCTATAGACTCCTAAAAGTTATTGGTTATTAGATAAATTAACCAAAAATTTTATAAAACTAGTTCAAATTCAATTTAATTCATATTTTGGCAAAATCATTTTTTTTTTGGTAAATTTTGAAAAACATTGCTTATTTATCCTATGAAAAAAATGTTATTTTTATACCAAACAGTAATTTTTTCATCTCTTTGTTGTTGCATTATATATATATATAAACTTATAACATAAAATTCGTTTTCGAATCGATTTGAGTTTTGCTAGGACAGCAACAACACATATATATATTGCATAAAACACATAATTTCTAAAATTTTTGTTTATATAGAAACATATACATGTGTATATATGCATTTATTTATGTAATTAAATATGTTTATGCATTTATTTTATAGTTTTTCTTGTTTTGTGGTCTTGGTTTTATTTTTAAATATAATATCAATATCATTTTGTAAGAAATTATTTTGGAAGCAACTTCGAAAATTTAAAAAAAATGTATGGGTGTCGCACCTATGCGCAGCAACTTAGAAAGTAGAATGAAAGCTTATATATTAAGCTTTAAAAAACATATAGTTTCCCATCGGAATAATGCGGAATAATACCAAATTTTCTCCACTTAATGTAATAATTGACACAAAAAACTCAATTTTTCAACTTTTGAGCACAATAACAAAATATTGAGCATCATATGAAATAAGGTTTTACTTGTTTTTACATTCTCTTATATTATATTTAAGAAAAATAAAACAAAGTTCCAGATAACAAATCAAAAAACTCGTCTAAATTCATATTAACCAAAGCGCCTTTAAAACTCGATTTTATTTAAAATGATCACAAAATCTGACTTTAAGATCAATTTTTGTTTTTTTGCTTAACTGTAACCCAAAAATTTATATATAATTATTTAGTAGAAGGTATTAGCTGCACATAAAACCGGTTTTTGCATCGATTCTTGAAAGTGATTTTTGTTATTAAATTCCGCTAGATTAGTGAATTGTCACACTGTGCGACGCACGTCTAGGTAGAAAAGGAAGCAAATTCATATACATACATGCAATGCAATAAAAAAGACCCAAAAAAATAGGTATCAAGTGAGGAAATGTGCACATTGTTTCCTTTTTTCTTTGAGCTAGGAATATTATGAAAACAATGCATGTGATGTAAGTAGGTACAAAAAAAGTGGTATCATAGACATTGTTGTTGCAGCACGAGACATCGCGATGTGATAAACGGTTAGGTTTTTATTTCTTTTTGTGTTTGTCTAGTTGAAGAAATATAAAAAAGATGAACCTTTATGAGAAGATTATTTATTTATGTTTCCTCTGAAGAGGCAGGATAACTATTTTATAGGAAATCGAAATTCTTTTATTGGGCGATGATTGCGTTTGTAACAGGCAGGTACCTTTCATCTTTTAGACAGATGAACAGTTTATTCAAAAGAGTCATGAACCTATTATTGAAATTTTTGACCTTACGCAATAAAACGATGTAAGTACCTAGAGGGTGTCTCAGTAAGAGTGCTCTTTTTAACATTGGAATCTTTTTTTTCATGCGAGTGGCAATTCTGAAATTTGACATCTGCCACCTCTGTTTATTCTGATTATTAAAAATGGAGTTCTTTTCGAAAGAACAACGCGTTATATTTGTGAATATCTACTCTCACAAACTTCGCAAAATTTTCTGCTGAGTAAATTAAAAAAAACATATTTTATTCCATACTTAATCGGAATATATCTTCTTTAGAGGCCAGTTACAGCTTTAATTGGTTTTCATCATTGAAACACATCATTGAAATTTTTCTGATAGGTCGGTTATTATAGCAATCATTGAAAATTTCTGTCAGGAATTTTTTTGCTGACGTAATTCAATCATTGGAACTGTGAGAAGTTGAACATTTATGTAGATCATTAAAATTGTACAAAATTGAAACGAAAATCATTGGAATGATTTGTTTAATTTTTTGACATAATACAATCAGCTGTTTAGGAAAATGATTTTACAACCGGAAAATAGAAAAACACATTTTAATGAAAAAATAAGTGTGTAATTGAACTTTTTCATGTCAATAAAAATTCTTGGAGTGATTTCCGATCGATTGGTATACCTATAATTTCTTTTCAAAAGAAAACATATGTCGATTTCCATTGAACCACATGAAATGGACGGCCCGTCACTACTAAAAATCAATATTTTTTGGTTTCAATGGAAAGGAAAAACGTAGCAATATCTTTTTGTAAGTGTATCTTCGTCCTCAAATGAGGAATGCTTGTAATGATGTCAATGTTATGTGTACCTATTCTTGAGAACGCAACGATAAACCTTATTTATTTTCATTATTATTATTTATAATATTCACTATTCTATTAAATAAATAGAGTGGCGCGACAGCTCTTGAAGAGCCAAGGCCTAAGCGACTTACTCTCATCAACAATTCTCTGAGTGCGTGTGAAGAATTGAGGGGACCTACAATTTAACGCCGATTCCGAACGGCAAAGTTGAGAAGCACTTTTTTCATGACAGATTGATACTCTTGGAAAATTTGTCAGGTCTTCGCAAGAGGCAGTACCCGCGAAAGATGAAATAAAAACTTGGCCTGAGTGGGACTCGAACCAACGACGTTCGGCTTAGCAGTCAACGCACTTACCAACTAAGCTACGGGCGACTGCTATTCTATTATTTATCGTAATTATAACATGATAAAATATCAATACTTTTCCCATTGGAAAACGTTTATGAAAAAAATATTGCCGGCCCGTCGACGGCACATCAATGTTTTGGTTCAATGGAAAACCACAATAGTTAAATATCCATTCAAAGATTTTCCGGATCCATTTCAATGATAGCTATAACTGGCCTCTTACAGTACAATAAAAATATCATAACTCTGTCATAAAATACTTGTCTTAATTTTTAAATGAAAAAGTGCACTCTTACTGAGGCACCCTATACTTATTTGTTCCAAACGAATTAAAAAATTAATTGGGTTCTCCCATTTATTTATAGTACCTACGACCTAACTTCTTACTACCTACCTACCTACACAACATTTTTGAGCTATACAAGGGGTCGCAAAAAAATAATACATATTGCACTTGCACTTGTCATATATTCTAATAAATCGCAAATCTCCCTCGCAACCACCAAAACAAAAAGATATGATAAGAAATTATCGCCCATGTGCGATATGCTTTGTACCTCATTCATTTTCTTATTTTGTCATGTCCAACAACAAAAAACAAAAAGAAGCCACTTACTTACCGCATTCTTTTTATGCGCTTTCTCTATCTCCCGCTCTAACCCTTCTTCTATAATTATGTCATCTTCACATATCTATTTTCTCATCTTGCATCTTTCTTCTACTTCTATGTAAAGCAATATCGAGTTTTCTTCACACTTCTATGAATTGAAGAACAAAAAGTACATTTTCTGTTGAGGGGAAAAAGCAAGAGCAATATCTTTTGTAAGAAAGGGAAGAGAAAGCAAAACAAATTGCAGCACCATCTAGTGACATTCCCTGGAACCCAGCTTCTTTGTGTGTGTGATCGACCATTATTTTTTGACAAAAAACGCAAAATAGACGATTTTTCAAAAATTAAAATAAAAAAGACCATTAGCAAATTATTTTGTTATTTGAATTGAATAAAAAAAATACCAGAAAAAAATAAAAAAAATATTTGCTAGTTTGTTTGCCTATATTTCACTTACAATGACCTTACAAATATTGACATTTTGAAGTTTATTTTTAAATATGTTACAGGTGAAAAATTAAAAAAAAAAAACAACGACGTTTAGTAATACATATATTAATCTTTCATATAAAAAATATTTCAAAAAATTCAAAAATATATTAATCAATTTCCCGGGCAAACGCGCAAAATGCTTTGACAAACATAAAAACAAAAATATAAAAAATTACTCTGTTGAAATTACATATTTAAAGCTTTGAAAAAAGTTGATTTGACTTCACTACCTTTTATATTTTAGAAGTTATACTAAAAAATGCATTCATACTTTTTACGTAATTTGCTGTATTTTTCATTGTTTTTCGAATTTTGTGTGGAAAAAATTATAACGATAATCGAGAAAAAAGCAACGACGTTAAGTGACAGAATATATTGTCAATATAAAAAAAATATGAAATAAATAAAAATATAATATTTAATCCATTTCCCATTAGTTAGCGCAAGCGTCTTTCAAAATTTTATAGTTTTTCCGTTTGCTTGTCGGTTTTGAGGTATATCGAATTTTTATTTATTTTTTTAATTGCACAAACATTTGACCCTATTTAATATCAATCGAAAACCGTTTGTTTTATTAAAATATTCGAAAAATTGCGAACGCTACACAGTTTCGCGCAAAAGTCCAACCTATTTTTACATGGGAAACCCCCCCTTAATTAATAAGTAAATGGAACATGAAAATGGCAAATAAAATGGATTATTTTCTGTGTCAATAACTAACTGTTCTCTGTATCTAGTAACAAGTTTTTGTGTTGATTTCGTTGCAGTGCCTATCTATATAGAAAAAATTTCATTATCCCTGAAATTAATAAGATCTCTGAAGTTTTGAAGTTTTTTTTTATGAAAACTAATTTTTATAAATTTGGTCGATCCAAATTCTGTAATAATAAACATTTTAATTATAAGGTTTACATTTTTTTAAGTCACAAATGAAAAAAGCCCAGAAAAACAGCTGATTTTTACAGTCGAAAATGCTCAACACTTCGAGTGTGTAAGGTATTCCACACTTGAAAATCGATCTGAACCAGAAGTCAACCTTAAATCAGCATATTTTGAAACAATCGGCATAGTTATAACGGAAATGTCAAACCGTTTCGTTAAAGATGATAATATTCTCATGAGTCATGACCATGACCATCGAAACAGGAGACAAATGGATCTAGAAAAATTGCATCCATTGACTGAGTTAGGCATCACAAAAGCTAAATATTTTAAGAGCAAGACAAGGAAAAGAACATAAAAAAATTAAAACCCACATTTTAGCAGAATTTTATAAAGTGCGACAAGGCATGGAAAACGTTTACAATCTTATCGCAGCCATAGAAACGTTTTCATCTGAAACAGCTGTATGTGAATCGTCGTTTTCAATATTACCGCAAGTCATGTGGCCCTCGCGCATCAATATGTTTACTGACAGACTAAACAATTTATCTTTTCCCGCTTTCGAGAAAAAAGGCTCGATGAACTTAACCTAGATACGGTTCTTTTGCGGTTTGATACGCAGACAAAACGCATAGTCCAATTATTTTAAAAATAGAAAAAAAAAATTTGAAATGATATTTACTATGCTATTTTTGTTTTATTTTCTGGTATTGATCTTATATGCAATAAAATGGAGAAATGCGTGGGGGGCAAAGCCCCCCTCCCTAGCCCCTGAGTTGCTACGGGACTGGGTAGCTATTTAAATTTTCTATTCGTACATGACGTTGGCCCAGAACGCCATTTAAATAATTGCTGATAAAATTTATTACCAAAATAATTAAACAAAAAAGACATCACCTTTTCTCCTAAGAGATAACTTTCAACAAAAAATTTCAACTTGATAAAAAAAAAATGTAACATGAAATATTTTCGAATTTCTATAACAAGAAAAACTACAATGTACCCATATGTTTTTTGTAACATCTGCTTACGTACAGAAATAATTTTTTTCATAGTTCGCAATAGACCCCATTTAACGCCAAGCCCAACGTTTCCATAATATTCAACTCCCACAATATGTTCAGAAGCTGTTCAACTCGTTCGACATTTTCAAGTAAAATAAAATAATTTATCGCTGGTGATCAAAATAAAATCGCACAGTTTTCATTTCAAGTAATCTCTAATGGATACTACAACTGACCAGCGAAAGTTTTACATTGGAAAATGAAGTTATTTATTTCGAACAGAAGTGTATATTTATAGTGGAGCTGGGGGAGTATAAAGTGGTATGATTTTATGTTTGATGTATAATATATATTTCTTAAGTAAAAAATGGTTGCTTTTTTTTATTGTTAGTATAGCAAAGTGCATTTAACTCTTGAACTCCAATATAACTGATATACCTTATAGATTTCGTGAATTAATTCAGATGAAAGACTGAAGTAAACAATGCACACTAAATGTACATGATATCATCTTAACTTTCGTTTTAATGAAACCTTTAAAAAATGACTCTGCAATATCAAGTGTAAGTACAATACTTTCCCCAAAAATGCGAAAGAGCTATTCGTCGTTTCGCTGTAGGAAAATGATTTAATCTCAATTGCTTCTTTAAATTAACTGACATAAGAGAGAGTTCCGGGTGTGGTCGAAATCCTGTATGCCAAAATCCTGTATGTCAAAATGCTGTAAGACAAGATATCGATATTTATTCAACATTCTTTTTTACAGTATTTTGAAAAACATTATTTGGGAGAAAAGGAAACAGAAAGCAAAATTCTACACTCATTTTCTTCTTTTTCTTTCTCTTCATTATCCCTTGATTATTAACTTTTTATTCCCTGAAAAGAGGAAATACGTGGGCACATTTTGACTTTCTGGAAAATGCTCCAATTAAGAACAACTTGAAAAAGAATTATCTTAGCTTCTTCTTGTTCTTAAGACCCTTATAAGGGTTTTAAAAAATAAACTCCTTGAACTTATTGTAGGTACTTCCAACTAAGTAAGAAGGCGGACAACATAAAAATAAATTATTTTCTTTCATTTTCAAGGCCAACAGAAGTGAATGTCAAAAACCCACAATCTCAGAAGGATCATTTATAACCTTATTCGGTTGGTGATAGATTCGTTTCGTTTATAGTCTCCTTGAATTCCGTTGGGTTCTGTGAAACTTATTCTGAAAAAAGGCATACGAAAGAGACAACATTCAAATCAGTGTGGCACCATACCATTGATTCCCTTCAAAGTATGAAAGCGGGCTTAGATATTCGGTGTTTTGTTTTTGATAAAAATTTGATACATTAGCTTAATCAAGTTTTAAATAAGTTTAAAGAGGTTTTCATCATGTTATTGGAACCACTTCTGTGACAACCAGCTTACTAGCCACACTTAAGGTCGCTTTTTTTTTATTATACCAAGAGTTGGCTCCAAAGAATTTCAACAAGGATCTTCTATAAATTCTCTCAAAAGACAAATGATGTAAACATAAAAAAAGGTATAGTAGTTCCTTTTTAAACATTATTTTTAGATCTTGAAAAATTGTTTTATGGATATTGCAGCTAAAACATGTAGTTTTAATTTAAAAAAGGTTTGGTGGACTACTTTTTAAGGTTTGAGGAGGACCATCGATTGTAGTAAAAAGTGTTACCTACATAAATTCGTACGGTTATTTTAATTGTATGTGTATATTTTTGTTTGTTGTATAACCAATCCCGACAGCACTATTTAAAACATTTAGCGTCTGTTTCACAATATACAATTAAAGTTCCTGTTAAGCTACTTGGAAGCTAACTAGCAGTTAAAATTCAAAATAGCGTTTCACAATATCTGAGTAGAGCTAACTAGTAGTTAAAGTGTCAAGTAATTTATTGGGAGGATGAAGTGCCCTATAAAGTAATTAACTGGCAGTTAATAGAAATAAATAATAGAAAAAAGCTAGATTTGTCATTATTTTAAATTAAAATAAAATTCAATTTCTGAGGAAGCAAGGATAAAATGGATATAGTTCTCGAAAGTCATTTTCCAATTGAAACTGACCAGAAACAAAGTTTCGAGATGAATGCTCTGATTTTGTCTCTTGAAGACAAAATATTTTCTTCATTCCGTTAGAGGCTTTTATTCAAGGTGTTCAGATATTCGAAGAGATCAGCAAGAAAAGACAGTTGAAGTAGCCAAATGGGTTCCAGAAAAAAAATGTGCATAGCCAGTGTTTGAATCTTCAAGAAACATCAATAATTCTGCTTTCCATTCAAACACCCGGGTCAAAACCTTTCCTTTTGAGAGCCATTTGACTTCAGTGTGGTGCAGCAAGTTTTGGTGGAGGCAAAATCTTAGCAGCTAGAACTTATCGATGGAGGAAGCAATGTGTCCATGTCCATGAAACGTTTGGCATTATTAACTTCAATTTAGCTATGAGTCCACTTTTGCTGCCCGTCAAGGTTTTTGCACCATCGCTACAAATAGCAATACATCTGGTCCAATCCAGACCGCATTCGTGGCAACTTTCGAAAAACATGCCTCCTACTCTACCAACCTCATACACGTACTACGTCTCTCACCACCCTAGAAGTGTACAAAAGTTGTGTGCCAAAATATGTTGGGGGTCGGTTGTATATTTTTGCATATAAAAGGGGTCGCCAGCTCAAAAAGTTGGAAAAACACTGCGTTAGATGAGTTATGGAGCTACCACGAAACCGTGTCTTCCGAGTTAGAACGGATTTATTGGAATCCTTGGACGAGGTTGACTTTCGGGAGCACTAACAGGAGGTTGAATTTTATGAGTTTTTTCGCAATAATGAGCCATCATGAAACCGCGTATTCCGAATTAGAATGCATTTCATGGAATCCTTGGACATCATAGAATTGCCAAATTAGAAACCTTCGCAATATTTTCGGGTTTAGGTATTCACAATATTGCATGGTTCGATGGATTACATTCCGCAGTACCAAATATGATTCGATTGATAATCATCCTGTGTCTCATATTGCAGACATGGCCAACAATCACGACAAGTCAAACAAAGAATTATATCTTTCAAAGGCTGGTATCTATTCATTGAACGCTATTAGGTCGTAAAAATTATTCATTGCCGTATATTAGTTCTGATTTGCGAGCGCCCACAAAGTTAATAGTGGTTCTGACCTGTAATAAGTGGAGAGCAAAACCTATAGAAAATTATCTGAAGCAATTTCCGAAACAACAACAAATATCCTTTTGATATTTGTTTATTTTTTTTCTGGCCTTTTCGTTGTCATAGTAATTCCATACAAATTCATTTTGTTCACTAATATTTCCCATATTCGATTTAGCAAAACCAAGAACCTATAGTTTGTCAAAATCTTTCGTAGTGGAAAATTGGAATAACTGTCAATTAGTTACCCAGAACATAAATTTATCAGAAGGATGAATGTGAAACGTAAAACTCACTAACAGGAGGATTTAACTGGCAGCTAATTTAAGTGCTAGTTAACTAATCAGAACGCTTAGCGTCTGTTTCACAATATACAAGTAAAGTCCCAGTTAAGCTACTTGGAAGATAACTAGCAGTTAAAACTCAAAATAGCGTGTCACAATATCTGAGTAGAGCTAACTAGTACTTAAAGTGTCAAGTAACTTATAGGGAGGATGAAGTGCCCTATAGAGTAGTTAACTGGCAGTTAATAGATTTAAAAGTCTGAAAAGGCAAGCATTTGTCATTTTTTTCGATCAAAATAGAATTAAAAGTCGGAAAAAGCAAGCATTTGTAATTTTTTTCAATCAAAATAGTATTAAAAGTCGGAAAAAGCAAGCATTTGTCATTTTTTTCAATTAAAATAAAATGTGTAAGTGTATGTGTATAATTTTCATTTTTTCAAATAAAATGGATATTCTTTTCGACACGTCAAAAAATGGACTTGAGGGTTGAATTTCTGATAAAAAAAAATAGCAAATACTTCAACATAGCTATTTCTTAGATTTCATGTTTGTCAAAACATTTTTAACTGGAAAACTGGAATAACTGGCAATTAGTTACCCGAAACATAAATTTATCAGAAGGATGAATGGGAAACGTAAAACTCACTAACAGGAGGATTTAACTGGCAGGTAATTTAAGTGCTGGTTGACTAATCAGAACTTTACTTGTATATTGTGAAACAGACGCTTAAATACAAATCTAGTACTTAAACCGTCATCAGCAAACTTAACACATAAATCAAATTTATATTCAATTATTTTCGAATTCATAGTCGCCGTCAATCACACCCTAAAGCATTTCTTCGAACCCAGGATTGTCATTGGCGTAGTTTAGATTTATTTCAAAAACAAACAAAAAATATGTTTTTATCAGCCAAATAACATTATTGCGGACAATGCGGACTCAAAACCGATGTAAAGACTTTTCCTTGATACTCGATAGTTTTCAGGAGAATTTATTTTGAATTTATTTAAGAAAAAAACTTATTCCTTAATCGCGCACCATTGTCCCTTTACAGTTCGTCAATGGACTCTGCCTTCATATTATGTACCTACTTAGTTTTTTTTACTTTTTCGCTTTGCTGCAAACGTTCAAACAATAACAAAAGAATTGGATAGGTTAGTTTTTGAAGATCCCTGTGAAATTTCGAAAAATATTTAACCAACGAACGTTAAACAAAAACCAGCACACCGTATTGATGGATAGCCTTTTTTGCTTTCTAAGATGAATGATCTTAAAGAATATATTTTTTTGAAAATACTTCTGAACGTGAGGCAAAAACATTGGCTTCAGACATTAACACCTACACTATTGAAATTGTTGTAAGAGTTTAGTGATGTTTCCATATCGATGCATGAGTCAACCTAACCAATCACTATTTTTTGGTTGGTTTTAAATCAAAAATTATAAGAGAAGTGCATTTAAGTAGCTTGCTACTACTGCTGCAGGTCTTTCATATGTTTTTTTGTAACTCTAACCTTTAATATCAAAATTAAGTTGAGCAATAACATACAGCTCAGTTACGTATTTTATTTTCAAGTCCACTGAAGCATTATCAAAAAATATAAGACCACAAAATAAAAATATCACTTCTCCACTTCAATGCTTTCCCTGGAAGCTGGAAAATATATCCCTCGGGGTGTTCAACCTGAATAAAATGACTTGTAACCCTTGATTTTATAACACTAACACATACTTGAAGAAAAGAAAAGTCGTAGAAATGTTTGGTCTGGTGCTGTGTTTTGAAGCTAAAAGCTTAGACGTGTAGAACACTAGAAGGGAATCCTTGCTACAAATCATTTTTCAAGAAAAATAAAAACGTATTATGACAAGTATTAAGGAGAAAATGGAGATAAATGTGTTTTTTTCGTGAAATGTAAACGGAAACTGGGAATTCTACTATTCGAATTATTACTTTCATTCTTTCTCTTTAACTATCTATGGCGTGTTTTTTTTTTTTGCCTATAGTCCAGGCATGGTTTTAAACATAATATGTTCGAGTCTTAACAGTTTTTGTTTTCATTTTAAGATTCTATATCTACGAAAGACCAAAACTAATCAATCCTATATCTACTAGTAGGTACTTACTTAATATTATTAATGTAATAAGGTGAACGTCAGTTGTTTGTTTGTATCTCTTTCACGTCGCAACGAAGGCTATATTTTGACTTGACTTTTTATGTTAAGGCAGTTATGACTTATGAGGCTGGAAGCTACTTTTTACCGCGGTAAATTACCTCATTGCAGTTGCCCGTAGCTTAGTTGGTAAGTGCGTTGGGCTCAGTCGATCTTTCACTTTCGTTCAGGAAAGACTTTAGCAGCGGAGTAATTTTTTCAAGTGTGTGAAAATAAGCAAAAGTTTAAAGTAGTGAGTTAGACGCAATAATTTCAATTAGTTCGTTAGCTCAGTGGTAGAGTGGTGGCTTACCAATCCAGGGGTCGTGGGTTCAATACCCGCTCAGAGGCAACGAAAAACATCGAGGCTTTTTTCACAACCGTGAAGTCGAGAACTTTATTGTCTGGGAGAAAAAGCAGATGGGAAGGGCGAAGAAGGCAGGCTCATCGAAAGATGCCTCTGCGAAAACATCGGATGAGTCTGCGGTAAAATCGGACCATCCAAATACAACTACTGATGGAGAGAAACCAACAACAAAGCCCTACGTAGAGGCACCGCAGAAACGGAGGCGGTCCCATAAACCAATACCAAATCTGATAAAGAGGCGGGCACCAGGCACCCCAGCTATGCTGCAAGCTGAGGGGAGTGGAGACCGGTCATCCAAGACCATAGCAGCAAACAAAATACAGCAACAATTGAATACCTCACCATCCGATGACGACATCGAATTAATGTCTGATGGTGGTGAGGTATTGTACAGGTCCGGGGACAGCAACAAATTTGCGCTCCTATCGACAGAGTCGTCCTCAGAGGAGGAAGAGATTGAGGCGGAAAACGCCCAATCTATCATTAATGATTTGAACGCCGAAATTGCGTCCATAAAAAAGAAGATGGAGCCGTATCTTCAACTCCTGAAGAAGAAACAAGAGGCGAACCGAGAAAAGGAAGCAGAGCTCCGTAAGAAACTCGCCGAGGAGAAGAAGCAAAAGCAGCTTCAGAGACAACAACAACAACCACAGCAGCAAAAACAACAACAACAAGATAAGCAGCAGCAAAACCAAGCTGCTTCAAGTAAGTAGGTGGCACCCAAACCCCAAACGGTGTCCCATCAACAACAACAACAACAGCCGCCCAGACCAAATACAGGGGCGGCACAACCAGGCCCCAGCACATCGGGGGCCCCCAAACCAATGGTGGCAGCAGCAGCACAGCGCTCCACAGCACCAGCACCAGCTCCAGCGACAGCATCAGCAGCAGTTCCAACAGAAGCTCCACCAGTAGCATCAACTTCAGTAGCAGCGAGGCAGCAACACCAGCAACACCCACGGCAAAGGTCCGAGAAAGTGCCACCAATTAGGACATACAAGGTCGACCTACAGGACGTTAAACAGGTATGTAAGTCGGCCACTGGTAGCAATTTTGTTATTAAAATCATTAATGAAAAGCAAAAGCGGAATTCGGTCCAATGCTTCACATTGGCCGAATACATATTAGTCAAAGAGTGTCTGAAAACAGCCACTGCTGAATTCTTCAGCTTCACTCCTAGGAGTGAAAAACCGAAGACGGTCCTTTTGAAGGGCATCAGTTCCTGCACGGAACCAGAAGAGCTCCTAGCTGAGCTCCGTCAGAATGCCAGCGATGACCTCGAATTCATCGGAGTCAAGCCTTTCACTACGGTAAGGTCCAGACGGGAGGGGCATAAACTGCCAATTTTCATTGTTACTCTGTTGCCCCAAAGTAGACTGGAGAGTCTCAGGAAAATTACTGTCCTAGACTACCAGGTCATACACTGGGAAAAATTAATGAGGCACGACGACATGCTGCAATGCATGCGCTGCCAAAGGTTCGGTCACGCTGCAGCCAATTGCGCAATGCAGTTGCGCTGTGTGAAATGCGCCGAAACCCACAATAGGGGTGAATGCAGGCTAGGGACTGAGCGGGTCGAAGACATGACCCAGCTCAAGTGTGTTATATGCGGGAACGAGGGGCATATAATGCCCCCGGGATTATCGGGGCTGTCCTAAGGTCCAAGAGATACGGGACAAACAGGCCAGCCAAAAAGCCGCAGAAAGTCGACCCGTACGACAAGCTCCGACAACAAATTCACTCGTGAGACCCGGTGTTTCTTACGCAAGATCTGCGAAAGGAATGGGTAAAGCGAGACAGGCTCCACCACCGGTCGCCCCACAGGCCCAAGTGCCTAAGGCGCCGGAGGGGCAGCCAGACATTCTGTCCTTGTTGCTGAGCATTCAAGGCCAGTTGGCAGCACTGCAAAGTCAGATCGTGGAGCAAGCCGGAAGAGTAGATAAACTCTACTCTATGATGGCTGGCCCAGCGCAAATTCAGGGTTAAGGGCGCGCTCCCGAAGACGCGCCTTAGGATCCTAGGTTTGAATGTGAATTCATTGATTAGGATTGAACGTAGAGCCAATTTGTTCCAGCTGTTAAAAGACCACAGTCCTGATGTGTTTATGGCTAGCGAAACCAAGCTAAACCAGAAACATAAACTGACTAACAACAATTACAATATCGTAAGAAGGGATCGACCCGACTCTACCCAAGGAGGCGGTGTTGCAATCTTTATACGAAAGGGCATTAATTATAAAGTCATATACAATAATGATTTGCGAAAGCTCAAGACGCTAGAAGTTTGCGTCGTATGCATCTCTCTCACTCAAGGGAAGCGGATGTATATGATTGCGGCTTATGCGGCTGACGCTCCGCAGCCTACTACCTTTATTTCAGAGCTCGAGATTCTCTTCAGAGTACTAAAACTGAGCTTGGAAGAAAACTACTTCATTATGGCCGGAGATTTGAACGCAAAACATGAAGATTGGGGAAATCAAACAAATAATCCAAGAGGTAATCATCTTTTTAATTTGATGAATCTTTGCAGTGTTGAATATGGTGTCGACTTGCTGGCTACTGAAAGGCCATCGTTCCCAAGGAGCGGTTCCTTCCTGGACCTTTTGCTGTACGATACCAGACTGACAATAACGGACAAAGTGGGTAATCACCCTCGAAACTGCTTACAGACAGTCGAGTACGACAGTGACCACTGCGGGCTCGCTGCTGTAATTCAGATTCCGAACGAGCTTGTGGAATTGGATGAATTCGTTCCAACGCATTCTTACAATTACAGTAAGATGCGATGGCCGCGTTTCACCCAAGTCCTTGCAAGAGAACTTCGTTCGAGTGACATAGCCCCACCAAACAACAGAAACTTGACAAATACGGAAATCGACCAACACCTTGAACAGATGGACAACATAATAAAACGAACAATGGAACGGACAATACCGAAGTACAAGGAACGCGACCAAAACAACGTCTACAGTAACGCGACTATAGACGCACTACACAGACAGAAAAGCGGACTACTGACAAGACTGAAAAACTTGTACAGACGATTTACAGACCCGAACGACCTGGAGATTAGGACACTGAAGTCGTCGATTAAAAACGTCAACACCCTGATCAAGGAAAACTACAGGTTATCTATTAACTTGTATTGGGACAAGAAAATTCGGGCCGTTAATTCTAGCGACCCGAGTATGTTCCCTAAGATTAATAAGATATTGTAATATTCGGCTTGGTCCGACAATTAAAACTTATTCACTTTTTAAATAAAACACAAATTCACTTTATTCAAATCACTCACAAACTTATTTATTCAACACTTTCAATTATAACTTTGCAGACACAGTGTACTTTTCTTTATCGCAGTTCACAATCAATTAATTCTTCGCCGCCAAACGGGCTATTTATATAACAAAAATACTTGGTTCTAGAAACTACTATATTGGTTCTTAGAGAAGCTTGAATTTTCGAGAAAAGAATACTGGGATTTTTATAAGAGCTGAATCTGAGTGCTAAACAAAATTTTTCTCTTAATCACTATGTGTTGCCCCTCATTTTAACTGTCTTACACAAGTGTTTACTACTAGAATTAAACGATATTAAGTAAAGAGAGTATGTACATTAAATAAACAAGAGATACAGAGTAAGTAAAGAGAGTAAGAAAAGTGTGTACATTAAATATAGAAAGAGATACAGAGCGTAAGAGATAAAAAAGTATACACATTAGACATTACAATAGAAGTAGAAACAGAGCGTATGAGATAAATAAAGTGTATACACATTACATTGCCCCCTCCTTAGGATTGATCGTCCCGAACAAATCCATCATTCTCATCACCACTGTAGCGATGTAGTCGGTCGCGATGTACGACTTTAAGTTTACCTCTGACTCCTTTTTGTATCCGGTATACGACGTCGTTGATTTTGCTAATCACTGTATATGGACCTTCCCAGTCCCGTTGAAGTTTCGGTGACAACCCTTTTTGTCGATGGGGATTGTAAGCCACACTCGATCTCCTGCTTAGAACTCTGTTGTTGTCGCTCGTATATCGTAGCGTGTCTTCATTCGGTCACTGAACATCTTTATTTTTGACCTAGTATCGTCGTGGATCTGAAGGAGTCTTTCTCTGAGGTCATCCAAGTAGTCATCCTCGGCTTGCGGTTCCGACGTGGGACATCCAAATTTAATTTCGCTCGGCAATCTGATGTTCCTTCCCATCAAAATCTCAGACGGTGTATGGCCAGTTGAGCTATGTCTTGCACTTCGATACGCCATCAAAAACAGTGGAATGTGTCGATCCCAATCTCGCTGGTTGTTGTCCACAACTTTGCAAAGATGTTCCTTAAGGGTTCGGTTGAACCGTTCGACCATGCCATCAGATTGTGGGTGGAGTGGTGTTGTTCTTGTCTTCTTGATGTGAAGAAGCCCACAAACTTCCTGGAATATGTTTGATTCAAAATTCCTTCCCTGGTCGGAATGCAGTTCTAATGGAACACCGAATCTGCTCACCCAGTTGAACACAATTTGGTCTGCGACTGTTTTGACTTCTTGATTCGGAATGGCGTATGCTTCAGGCCACTTGTTGAAGTAATCCATGACGACCAGAATATAACGATTTCCATTATTTGTTTCCGGAAATGGACCCGCCACGTCTATTGCAATCCTTTCAAAGCGTGATCCGACATTATACTGCTGCATTTGGCTGTGATTCTTTTTGTTCGGGCCTTTGGTGGCAGCACAGGTATCAAATTTTCGGCACCACTTCTCGACATCTTCCCTTGCATGTAGCCAATAGAATCGTTGTCGAATCTTTTCTAGCGTCTTGTTTACTCCTAGATGGCCTCCCGAAATTCCATCATGCATCTCTCGCAGAACGTCCATAATCTTCGATCTCGGTAAGACTAGCTGCATTACATAGGACTTTCCATCTGCTGATTCCCACTTACGTCGAAGGACACCTTCTTGGACATGCAACGAGTCCCACTGTGCCCAATAGGCCTTCAGAGCCGGACTTCTGTCGGAGATATCAGCCCATTCTGGTTTTTCCTGGTGTTCCTTGCATGCGAGGATGGGTTCAATATCTGGGTCCTCTTGTTGGGCCTTCCTCAACTCGTCGTTTCTCCAGCCGTAAATGGGATCGGTTCTGGTTCGTTGGACAGTAACCACTTCTTTTTCTTCTTGGCGTCTGCAATGCTTACAGTGAGACAGTGCATCAGCATTTGAGTGAAGCTTCCCCTTCCGATGTTGAATTTCATAATCGTACGTCTGCAGCCTCTCAATCCATCTCGCCACTTGACCCTCTGGATTCTTGAAATTCAAAAGCCAGTTTAGTGCTCCATGGTCGGTTCGGAGAAGAAACTTCTGTCCATAGAGATACTAATGGAAGTGCTTTGTTGCCAAAATCAGTGCAAGAAGTTCTCTTCTGGTCACACAATAGTTTTTTTCCGACTTCGAGAGTACCTTGCTGTAATAGGCAACCACCTTTTCTTCGCCATCATGTACCTGTGACAATACAGCACCAATCCCGACATTGCTGGCATCAGCATCAATGATGAACGGTTTTCCTGGAGTCGGGTAGGTCAGCACTGATGCATTACACAAGCGTTGCTTGAGCTCTTGAAAGCTGCGCTCGCACTCACCTGACCATTTAAACTGCTTTCCCTTTTCCGTTAGCTGATGTAGACTCTTGGCGATCTCAGCAAAATTCTTGACGAAGCGCCTATAGTAGGTGGCTAGACCCAGAAAGCTTCGGAGTTGATGTTTGTCTTGTGGTGTTGGCCAATTCTTCACGGTGTCAACCTTATCAGGATCCGTCTTAACTCCTTGGGATGAGATGATATGTCCCAGGTATTTCACTTCGGTTTTGAAGAGTGAACACTTTTCTGGATTGAGCTTGAGGTGGGCTTCTTGGAGTCTTTGAAACACTGCTCTCAGATTTGTACAATGTTCATCAAATGTTTTCCCGTATACGATAACGTCATCCAAATAGACCAGGCAAGACTTCCATGTGAGTCCTTGCAGGACGCATTCCATAAGGCGCTCAAAAGTCGCTGGAGCATTGCACAGTCCAAAAGGCATCACTTTGAACTGCCACAATCCGTTTCCTGTCGAGAACGCTGTCTTCTCTTTGTCTTCAGGATGGATTTCTACTTGCCAGTATCCACTTTTCAAGTCCAAAGTTGAGAACCATTGTGCTCCTTCCATTGCGTCCAGAGTATCACTGATCCTAGGCAGAGGGTAGCTATCCTTCTTGGTCACATCATTCAACCTTCGATAGTCTACGCAAAAGCGGGTTGATCCGTCTTTCTTCTTTACCAGGACCACTGGAGACGCCCAAGGGCTTTTAGAGTTTTCGATCAGACCCTCTTCTTTCATGGTGGTTATCAGTTCTTCAACCTCACCTTGTTTGGCTAGTGGAAGGCGTCTTGCAGGTTGACGGATCGGCTTTGCATCCCCGGTGTTGATTCGATGTTGAACCAGTTGTGTTCTGCCATATTTCCCTTGCGATGACGAAAAGATGTCTGCAAATTCTTCGAGGAGACCTTCTGCAGTTCTTCGTTGTGGGTGGCCAAGATTAGATGACTTGAGAATGTTCGTCTTTATGGAGTTCACCTCTTCGAACTTCAAGGTTTGCCTTGGCTCTTCTTCGCTGATCCTTGTTATCGCTGATACAGATTCGCATTGTCCGACAATCTCACCTTTTCCAAGCTTAACTTCGTACGGCTTGATGTTCAGTATTCGTACGGGAACCATGTTCTTTACAGGTCTAACAAGAGTCTTCCCAATGGTGACGTTTTGGGAGGACTTTACAGATGCTGGTTCGACCATGAGGTATCGATGGCTGCCAGGCTTACCCTTCAATTTCGTCCACACGAATACTTCTGAAGAAGCAGGCAAAGTCAGATCTTCTTTGATGACGGTTTCCACAGATAGCGAGGTCTCATATGAGTGAATCCCATAGATCATCGGAATCTCGATGTTTCGATATTTCAGGACTTGGTTCCCGATGTCCAATATCAATCCGTGATCTTTCATGAAATCGACGCCGACAATGCACTCGTCGCATATATCTGCTACCAGGAACAGGTGAGAGAATTCCAGCTCTGCCATCCGGATCTTAAGACGTACCTCACCATAAAATTTTGCGGCCTCTCCAGTTGCAGTCCTTAGACGATAGCTGTTGGTGTTGTGGAGCCATGTCTTCCTAACGAGGTCCTGCCGTACAATGGACGCCGTGGCACCGGTGTCGATGGTAGCCACACATTTGTTGCCGTTTATACTTGCTTCCACGGTCAGGCTCTTGTTGTCACGTTTCGTTTGAGAAACCTGGATGTTGTTTCTGGGGCCATCGATACCAGAAACCAGCTTCTGCCCCTCGAAGTTGGTTCTTATTCGTTTCCCGGGTGGGAAACAGCTTCGGAAGCAACGTTGTCGGTGTTACTTTGACTTGTTGAGTAAGTTCTGTTTCCACAGTGTTGACATGAGGTTCGTCTTCGCGGTAATCTGCACTGTCGTTGAAGATGCCCAGTCTTGTTGCAGTTCCAGCATCGTGCTGGTCCGTCTCGCTGACTCCTTTCCAGAGTAGCCTTCTGACAAGAGCATTCTTGGACTTCCAATTCTCTCACGCGATGCACGTTTTGGGAAGCTTGTTCTGCCGCTTCCATTGTTAGAGCGAAAGCCAATGCTTCTGGTAGTGTTTGCTTTCCGGCAGTGCGAATAGCCCTTTGGAGATTTATATCGCCCACAGCTCTCACAAAGGCTTCAACAGCAAGTTGATTAATTATCTCGTTGCCAGCTGTTGGATATGCCAGGTGAACCAGTCGCTCGATATCTGCCTGAAGCTGCTGCAGAGTTTCACCTCTTTTCTGTGCTCTATTGTTAAGCTGAACTCGGAAGACTTCTGTCATGTGGCTATCCCCAAACCGCTGTTCGATTGCGTTTACCAGAACTTTGAAGTCACCGTTCTTCTCTGCTGAGATGGTTTGTAGCAGTTCAGCAGCTGCTCCTCTCAAGGCAAGTGTAAGAGCAATGTATTTTTCGTCATCGTCCCAGCCGTTTGTTAACGCTGCTGCTTCAAACTGTTTCTTGTAGATTGACCACGGTATCTGACCATCAAAGCTTGGAGGATTCACTTCTCTCTTCCTTGAGCACTCACCAGAAGGTTCTCGAGCTTTCATCTTTCGCACTTTTTCCAGTTCCTTTGTGATGGTATCGATTTGTTCGTCGATTTTTTCGATACGTGCATTTTGTTTTCCGACGCACTCGTCGAGAGTATTGATTTTCTCTTCGAAGTCCGCAAACCTGCCTTCTAGAAGATTTTTCTGTTCGTCAAACCGCTGTAGAACATTCTTGTTTTGAGTTTCTAGTTGCTCCCGAACATCATTTCTTTGAGCTTCTAGTTGTTTGAGTACGTTCCCTTGCTCGTTCTTCTGCTCGTTTCTTTGAGTTTCCAGTTACTCCCGAACATCATTTCTTTGAGTTTCCAGGTGCTCCCGAACATCATTTCTTTGAGTTTCCAGTTGCTCTAGAACATTTTTCTCGAATTTGGCTAGAAGGAGTGACATCATGTTAGATAAGTCGGCAGTTGCATTTACCTCTTCCGATTTTGCTTCCACTTCGAAAGCAAATGTATCTGGGTTTTCATTTTGTTGTTCAAGATATTCCTGTAGCCGTTTTACGAGTTCGATTTTAATTCCTGCCCCACTTAAGCCACGTTTGCTTAATTCGGCTTTTAGCTCAGTGACAGTTAGGTCTTTCAAAACTTTACTCATTTTTTTTTTTTTTAACTTCACTATTTCACACAAAATAGTTTAATCACTATTCACTGTTTTATTCTCAATAAGTTTTGATCCCACTTCTGACACCAATGTAATATTCGGCTTGGTCCGACAATTAAAACTTATTCACTTTTTAAATAAAACACAAATTCACTTTATTCAAATCACTCACAAATTTATTTGTTCAACACTTTCAATTATAACTTTGCAGACACAGTGTACTTTTCTTTATCGCAGTTCACAATCAATTAATTCTTCGCCGCCAAACGGGCTATTTATGTAACAAAAATACTTGGTTCTAGAAACTACTATATTGGTTCTTAGAGAAGCTTGAATTTTCGAGAAAAGAATACTGGGATTTTTATAAGAGCTGAATCTGAGTGCTAAACAAAAGTTTTCTCTTAATCACTAACTCTCTTAATCGTAACACTGGTTTTAATTATCTCAGTTGTGTTGCGTCTGCCCTCTGCAGTTTTTACAATTAAATAAATATTTACTTTTGGTTTTAAATCTTGTTCTGCAATAAATTGTGCTTTTTGTTATAAGTGCTTTAGTTTACTAAACATTTTAAATAGTTAACACATGTGTACAATTTGTTTGAAAAGCTATTAAAACTTTAATAATTGTGCTCTCTTTTTCCAAGTAAGTCTTTGTTGCGTATTTAATTGGCTTATTTACTTCTTGTAACAATAACAAACGCGTTTTCTCAGTGCGCATGCTCTTTCACACATTCCGAAAATTTCCCCTCATTACATAATAGTTATAAATCTAATGATAGGGTATCAAGTTTAATTTTTTAACCACCAATTTAAGAGTGCTCCGTGGTCAAGCTTGTCTGAGCGCCGCCGATCTTAGATATCATTCAACAATAGTCACAGGTTCAAATCCTACCATTATCCAATTTTTTTTTTTTTTAACATTTAAGCTCATTCCTTCTTTTTTTTTTTTTTTAATATTCGTTTATTTTTTTCATTTTTTTTTCTCATTTCTTTTCAATATGACTTGCGCGAATAAAAATTGTTCAGATCGCTCTGACGCATCTCCCCTCTACGCTTGCTTCGGTCCATGTGGAAACTTCTTTCATGCAAAATGCGTAGGTGCAACAGTTGCTTTTTTGGATAAAGTAAATGCATCCAAAATCGCTTTCTGGTACTGTGAAAATTGTAGAAAAATTTCTTTAGGTAGTTTATCTTTCAAACTGTCAACCTTGAAAGATGACATTTCAAAGATTTCAAAAAGTTTTGAAGACTTGAGCGTAAATTTTTCAATAATGGCTCAAAATGCAAACAATTTCCCAGTGCCAAATACTCTCATTGACAAATCCTCCTCCACGGATGACCTTGAAACGCCACCTACGTTAAGTTCTCAGACCATCAAATCCACAGCTGAAAACCCTAATAAATCCAAAAAGAGAGGACGAGAACTAGCTTCTTCTTCAATTATCGCAGGTCCAGCTCCAAAAAAGTCAAATTTGAGGAGTCACAAAGAAGTAGTTGAATGCGAAAATCCGCCATCAAATGATTTAAATAGTGGAAATGAAGATGTCCACAATCGTTCTCAAAATTCTATAGCCCAAAATATGATATCTGAACTTCCTTCGACGAGCCTGGCATCTGTTCAAACCTCAACTACAGCCCATAAAACTCTTGCGTCTGTTCCTAGGCCCAAAACAATATTTGTTTCACGCCTTTTGCCCACGACTGAAACAGATGACGTTTTGAAACATCTCGTAGAATGTAAGGCTTTAACTAACACTCTACAGGTGAAATGTCAGAAAATAAGCAAGCCGAATAGTTTTGTGGCATCTTTTAAAATAATCGCGCCAAACTCCCTATTTGACAGTATTTTAAATTCTTCTTGGCCACCTAACACCCTGGTAAAGGAATTCATTATTTCTAACAAACGGAGAAATTTACAAAATCCGATTTCCCGTACAGAAGAGGACCCAAAAAACTGCAAAGGATCTCCCTCTATTACCAAAACGTAAGAGGACTTCGTAGTAAAACTACTTCAATTTTTAAAAATTCACAAGCTTTACCGCATGACGTGTTTTTATTTACTGAGACTTGGCTTAATGCCACCATACTTGATTCTGAACTCTTTGACAAGGAGTTCTTAGTTTATAGGAAAGACCGTCATGCGGATGCTGTTAATCTTGTTGGTGGAGGAGTTCTTATCGCAGTTCGAAACAGATTCTGTTCATCACAAATTATTTTCCCGTTTAACCTTTCAATAGAACTCTTATGCATCAAAGTGACCATACAATCAATAGTCTTTTTTATTTTAAATGTATATATTCCACCAAAAAGTCCTGTTTCAGTGTTTAATGAACTTTCGTCAGCGGTTGATTATGTTATAGAAATTGCTGGTTTTGAGAATAATATTCTCCTGTTAGGTGATTTTAATCTCCCAAACGTAGATTGGGTTTCTTCAGACGATGAGTCTTATCTTGAAGCCTCCGCAAGTTCATCGCAACAGGAACTTCAATTTCTGGACAATATTATTTCAGCTGACTTGCAACAAGTTAGCTGTATAAAGAACTCCATGAATCGCTTACTTGATTTGGTATTCTCATCAAATGCTGTTAGTACAGTAGTTGTTGAATCTTCCTCTGCCATAACTAATATAGACAAATATCACCCACCACTTGACATTTTTTTTGACTTGAGCGGTCATTTACTAGAAAATAGTAATTCTCACGACTGTTCGTACAAATACGACTTCCGCAGAGCTAATTTTCAACAGCTTTCGGATAGTTTAAGAAATTCCGGTATTGAAAATATACCGCTTTTAAATGATATCGACGCAACTATCTCAAGTTTTTACGGTGTTTTAATGAGATCCATTAATGAAATAGTACCCAAAAGAAAAAGCTTTAACCCTAATAACTCCAGTCACCCTTGGTATACTAAAGAATTGAAAAACCTTCGAAATAGAAGGAACAAAGCTTGGAAAAAGTATATCAGTTCCATGTCATTGGAGAACCAAATTGTTTATATCTCTCTTTTCGAAGAGTTTAAACAACTCTCTTTTGATCTTTACAGTGAATATCTCATAAACATGGGAAATTCACTGAAACAGGACCCAAAAAGTTTTTGGAATTTTGTCAATTCTAAAAGAAAATGTGATGTTTATCCTATTAACTTCAATTACAACAATATTGTTTTGAACTGTAACTCAGAAATCTGTGATGCTTTCGCAAGTAATTTTAGTCAGTCTTTCATCGATACTCCTATTTCCTTGGATACTGACTTCTTTGCCTATCTGCGAAACTGTCCCCAAGTAACCTTTAACAACGTTCTTATCGACTTTGATAAACTTATAAATTGTATGTGCCTTCTTAAGGAAGACTATTCTTTTGGACCCGATGGTATTCCACCTATTGTTTTAAAAAAATGTAGGACAGTTTTGGCTATTCCCTTACATAATATTTTTGAATTGTCTTTAAAGCTAGGAAAATTCCCTACCATGTGGAAAAACGCATACATAACACCTGTTTTCAAAAAAGGTGACAAGTCAGATATTACTAATTATAGGCCTATATCCAAACTGTCTTGCATTCCTAAGCTTTTTGAGCAAGTTGTTTGTGAAAACTTAGCCTTCTACAGCAAAAATATTATATGCTTTGAACAACATGGCTTTATGCAGAAACGTTCTACGGTGACAAACCTTCTAGCGTTCTTGCATAAATGTCTGAATTCTGTAGAAAGTGGACAGGAAGTTGATTGTATTTACACAGATTTTTCCAAAGCGTTTGATCAACTTTCGCATACTATTATCAAGTTTAAATTGAATTCATATGGATTTCCTCCAGGATTCGTCAAATGGATTTCTTCTTATCTTAATAATAGATCTTTCCAAGTAAAATTCAGGAACTCTTACTCAAAACCTTTCATTGCCAAATCGGGTGTACCACAAGGTAGTCACTTAGGACCCCTGTTATTTATTTTAGCTATTAACGATGCTCCGTTGAATGTTCGAATTAGTAAAATTCTTATCTTTGCAGATGATATGAAGATCTTCAAAAACATTTCATCTAATGAAGATCGCGTTCAACTGCAAGATGATATAAATAAGTTTGTTGTATGGTGTGAAAAGAATTATTTGAATCTTAACCCAAGAAAATGTCAGACAATGACAATTTCCAAGAAGCGTAATCCTACATCTTATGATTATGTTATATCCCAACACATATTATCCCGTGTCTTTAAAGTTAGGGACTTAGGAGTTCTTTTCACATCTAATTTAGATTTTTCAGAACATATTAACAACATCGTTAATAAAGCTAATTCAATGTTAGGGTTTATTAAGCGTTGGTCCAAGGAATTCCTTGACCCTAACGTTTCCTATGCCTTGTACAATAGTTTGGTTCGACCCCATCTCGAATATGCATCACAAGTTTGGTCTCCTTATTATGCGATACATATTGAGCGACTAGAATCAGTTCAACGCAATTTTACACGTTTTGCCTTTAAAGGGCTTCAATGGTTTGACCCCAATAATATCCCTTCTTACGATGATCGACTTGCATTTTTCCAGATGCAAAAACTGTGTCAAAGGAGAACAAATAATGATATAGTTTTCCTTCATCAAATTATTACTGGTGTCACTGATGCTCCAGATATTTTGAGTTCTATCTTCTTTAATTACAGAGGTGGAGATTATATTTTGCGTTCTCATAATTTGATTAAAGTCCCCCAACATAGAACTAACTACGGAATGCATGAGCCACTGACAAGAATGAGTAAGCTATTGAATGCGTATGAAGACTTACTCGACTTTAATATCAATAAAAACAAGCTAAAACTAATTCTTAAGACCAGTGTTCCACGTTCTTAAATGTTTTTTTTTTTTGTATTGTTTGTCTCATTGAAATTTTACTTTTTAATTACTTACTTTCTTGACAAGTGTCTTCTACACGCTTATTTTTTGTTTTAATTTTCTGACTTAAAATTTTAAAATTTTTGGATTTTAAATTTCGCAATGTTACTTTTTTTTTTTTTTTTTTGCTTTTTGTAAGATTTTTATTTAACTGATTTATTTTGTTTTTCCCTTTTGTACCTGCTTGCATTAAGCAGTCCCTAACTCTTGCCTTCCTAACGTTCGTATCGCCATCGCTTTTTTTATTTTATTTATTTCAAATAATTTGTAATTAAGTGCCGATACGACTAGCAACCGTGATTGCAATCGTACTCGGTGAAAATGGACCCCAGCGCGTGCGGTATCTGGGGGGGAAAGAGGCGTGGGATTAAAAAAAAAAAAAAAAATAAAAAAAAACTATGTGTTGCCCCTCATTTTAACTGTCCTACACAAGTGTTTTCTACTACAATTAAACGATATTAAGTAAAGAGAGTATGTACATTAAATAAACAAGAGATACAGATTAAGTAAAGAGAGTAAGAAAAGTGTGTACATTAAATATAGAAAGAGATACAGAGCGTAAGAGATAATAAAGTATACACATTAGACATTACAATAGAAGGAGAAACAGAGCGTATGAGATAAATAAAGTGTATACACATTACAATATTTAGGTCCAAGAATCAGAACGACCTTCCGTGTCTTAAGCTCCAGAGAACAGTAGAGAACAGAGACGTACTCCTGACAGCGCAAATTGATCCTGAGGAAGCCGTCTTGGACGATGACTTCTTTGTGATTGAAGATCCGCAGGAGAAAGTGGAGACAGTTGGTGCTGCTTTCCAGCAAGTGTACAAGGTGAATGCTTGCACTCGCCCGAACCACGACCTGGAGAACAGAGCCTTACTTCATCACTTCTACCTGAGGAATGATATTTCGCATTGGCGATCCGAGAACCGTGGTTTTACCCGGTTTGATGACGATTTCTTAGCAAACGCTATAATCGCCGAGCGAACAGCCCAAGTCCCTTGCTCATCACGAAGGTAGAACTCCAGCTCATCTTCGATTCAATAAAGAATAAGAAGTCAGCAGGTGTCGACGGTATATCCAACATTGTACTAAGACACTTACCGATTGAAGGCATTGACATTTATACCACACTGTTCAATAACGCGCTGAATAATGCATATTATCCAGTGCGTTGGAAGACGGCTGTGGTTCATCCTCTTCCGAAAAAGGGAAAGGACAACTCCAATCCTTCAAATCTCCGGTCAATAAGTCTTCTTCCAAGCATCAGCAAGGTATTCGAAAAGGTAATCAATAGGGCTCTGGCTGAGTGGGCTGCGGACAACAGTATAATTCCGGATAACCAGTTCGGGTTCAAGGCGGGACATGACACCATTCATGCCGCGTCTAAGCTCGTTTCTGATATCCAATGGAAAAAGTCCAAGAAACAATGCACGGGTGCTGTTCTGGTTGATTTAGAGAAGGCCTTCGACACCGTATGGTTAGAAGGTTTGTACCTAAAACTCACCAGACTAGGCATCAGTAAACCATTGTTGTATATGCTTCATGATATGCTCAACGGTAGAAAGTTTGTTGTCAAAAGTGGCAATGTAACTTATACCGGTGCAGTGCATTAACGCCCATGGAATTAACGCCCGCGGGTGTTAATTCCAAAAACAAAAGGAATTTACCCCCGCGGGTGTTAAATCCTTTTTGAATTGGCAATAAGGCCCACCAAAAAAAAGAACTAACGGCCGCGGGTGTTAATGCCATTTGAAATTGGCACTAACACCCGCGAGCAATATTTTCTTTTGGAAGAGATCTTTTCAACCTCGGATGTGAACACTTGCGCTGGCATCCTAGACACCTTGGCCAAGTGAGTAGAAACAAATTAAACATCACAAATGAAGTTTACAAATTTTACATTTCTAACTTCGTACGATTATACTTTTGGTCATTCAAGACTTATTCGGTTTGTGAATTAATTTTTTTTTTTAATTCAAAAACCGAATAAATCTTTGGGATGTCAAAGTTCGGTGAGGATACGGCATTCTACAAGCACACTATACTTGAAGCCAATTTCATCTTATTGTTTGTATCTATCTGTCACCTAAAATAACCAAGCTATTTCATTTACATTGAAAGATGGATGACACAAGCGGAAAAAATTTTGCCCAAAAGAGAATCAATTTGGGGTGTGAAAATAAAAAAATTCGCGCGAATTTTTTTATTTTCACACCCCAAATTGATTCTCTTTTGGGCAAAATTTTTTCCGCTCGCTTCGCTCGCGATCAAATCAAATCGATCTTTAATTTTTTGTATCGGCTTCAACCTCAATCGAAAGATGCTGAAAATGAATCATTGAAATGCTTGCAAAAATGTAGAAACACTACTTTTCCAAATAAAAGGAAACCTTAACAGCTCTGACAATTTTGTTGACAACTAATAAAGAAACGTGGTCCTATTTATTTCACATGAACGTTCGTTGTTTCACTTTTTTTTTCATTTGGGACTTTTGTCCCATAAAAAGTAAAATTTAATTGGGACTACTGACTGGCCATAGTGGGTACTTTTGAGTCTCCAGAGTGGCTCCGAAAACCATTTTCGGGACTTCTGACTTCGAGACGAGTTTCCCTGCGCCAAGTTTCTAATCAAAACAGATAAAACAAAATGAGGCCCCACGGGCATTATTTCTAGGTTGCAATGGACATAAGACCGCAACCCTTCTAAGGGTCTTATTTCCATAAGAAATTGAAATAAGGCTCCATGCGGCTTTATTTCGTCGGACGTTATTTCACGTCACCATTTTTTTGACGTGTGAGTTTTATTTCCAATCAAAATTGGAATTAAAGCCCACCAAAAAAAGGAATTAACCCCCGTGGGTGTTAATTCCAAATCAAAAAAGGAATTAACACCCGCGGGGGTAAATTCCTTTTGTAATTGGAATTAACACCCGCGGGCGTTAATTCCATGGGCGTTAATGCACTGCACCACTTCTACCACCACCTTTGAAATTAAAAACGGTCTTCAACAGGGAGCGGTGAACTCGCCGATCCTCTTCAGCATTTACACCAGCGATTTAATAGGTAGCTTAACTAACGCGTATGCCGACGACCTGATTGCGTACAGAACGGCTCGAAAGGTTGAAGTTATTAGAATTCTCTTGCAGCGTGACTTCGAGAAGATTCAGCGATACTGCGACGATTGGAAACTGAAAATAAATGTCCAAAAGTCGGAGACAATTTTGTTCCGGACTCCGTTGGCTAAAGCCTCGCGAGATACGTGTAAGAATTGGCGCAAGATGGTCATTGTTGATCCTCACGGACAGGCATTGACGAGCAAAAGTGTAGTGAAGTACCTCGGTATCTGGTTGGACCAGTATCTGTATTTCGACAGACATATAGATGCTGCTCTGACTAAGGCCAGAGGAGCCTTCGCTCTGACGAAACGGCTGTTTTACAGCAGTCGGCTTGACCCCAGAGTGAAGGTAATTTGCTACATGGCCCTCATACGGCCAATGATTGTTTATGGTTGTCCAGTGTGGTTCAACATTGCCCCTTCCCAAATGGAGAAGTTTCGGGTGTTCGAGAGGCAGTGTCTTCGGCGCTGTCTCGGTTGGTATCGGACACCGGAATCTTCTTATCTGCATTATTATTCAAACTAGGTTCTATACAAGGGGGCTCGAATCAATAGAATTGACAATTTCGTGATAAAACTTGTTCGGGGCCACATTGCGAGGGCTATGACTTCGACCAACAATTTGATTTTTGGGCCGTTCTATCCGAACGACAACTACTTCGACAATGCACGCTTGAGCGGCTTCATCCCACCAGAGGCATTCCTCTATCTAGACCAGTGCGGCATGATACAGGATAGATTGGCAGTACCGCTTATCTACCACGTCAGGCGAAAAACCGTAGACCGGGCGGCTCCTGTATGAACGAGGCATCCTCGCTCGTGATGGAGCGGAGCTGCTTCGGTTCAGTAGGGCTGTGTCCGAAAAGGACCGCATTGATAGGGTGAAGCAGGAGAACCAGTTTTGGTGGCTTCAAACTGCATCTGATCATGGGTAATCCGGGATGGGGTATTTTTGCCTTGGCTGGCTTACATACTTGTTTTAGTCTTAGGTTTTAGGTTTAAGTAGAATAGGTACGGTGGCACTATAATATCTTAAAAAAAAAAAAAAAAAAAAAAAAAAAAAAAAAAAAAAAAAAAAAAAAAAAAAAAAAAAAAAAAAAAAAAAAAAAAAAAAAAAAAAAAAAAAAATACAAAATGCAAGCACATAAACAGACAGTTATAAAAATCCTCGTTGGAAATAGAAGGACATAGTTTTTGCCGCTGTGGTTGTTCTAGTTCTAAGTAGTTTGTAGGTAGAATAGGTAATTTTAAGTTTTATTTTAAGGACTTTAGTATGTAAGTAAAAACACAAAAAAAGACAATGGCATTAGTTTTTAAAATTTTCTAATAAAAAAAAAAATATATATATTGAAAAACACGAAAACAAACATAGTTCGTAGGCCGAAAGGCATTAATTTTAAGATCCATGAATTACTTAGAGCGCCCGATTAGGGCCAGTAAGTTATATATAAGTAGAATTAATTAGGCTAGTTTCACATTTTTGTCTAGCATGTAAGTAGAGTTAAGTTTCAATGAATAAAAAAATGAATTTCGAAAAAAAAAGTGCGTTGGGCTGCTAAGCAGAACGTCGTTGGTTCGAGTCCCACTCAGCCCAAGTTTTTTTTTCATCTTTCACGGGCACTGCCTCTTGCGAAGACCTGACAAATATTCCAAGAGTACCTATCAATCTGTCATGAAAAAGTGCTTCTCAACTCTGCCGTTCGGGATCGGCGTTAAATTGTAGGTCCCCTCAATTCTTCACACGCACTCAGAGAATTGTTGATGAGAGTAAGCCACTTAGGCCTTGGCTCTTCAAGAGCTGTCGCGCCACTCTATTTATTTTCTATTTAAATTACCTCATTCCCTGCTCTTTCGAGCAAAGGACACTCCTTTGTATTGATTAATTGGTTTCCCATCATAAGGCGTCTTTTCTTTTGTTTTGTAAATGCGGAAAAAAGCTTTGTAATTTCACTGGCCCGATGGGGATGGAGGAAAGGAAACAGCACTGGAAGAGGCTGACGCTGAGTGGAACAAGGGGAGGTTGTGGCCCTTACATAAGCTGCAATTGAAGTTAGGTGTCGCAGTATTGCTTATGCGAAATTGATATGCCCCTGTACATTAAGTAACGATACAAGACTTCGTGTAAAACAACTTTGGCGAAACATGTAGTGGCTGTGATTCAAAATTGAACCTCTTGTGGACGCAAAAGAATTTTTTTTCTGCGAAAGAAAAATTTATTTGAAATTCAGTCAAATGTTCAAATTATTTAAACACAAATTCACAATTAAAGTGAAAAGAAAAAAATTGTAGTTGTAATAATTATAACAGGGTGGCACCAGAGCTTTGAAAGAAAGGCCTAAATGGCTTACACTCTTCAACAATTCCTTGAGTGTGTGTAACGTGTAAGGAATTTCGTTGAAATTCAATTTAATGTCGATTACAAACCGATAATTCAAGAAACACTTTTCTAAGACAATTTATACGAAAATTCTCATCTAGAATAATAGGAATATGTTGAATTTATTTTTTAAAGAAGAAAGAAAAAACTCATAAACGTCATAAGTAGGTAAGCATTAAGTTGAAGTTATTTTCACTTTAGCTTTTCAACGCACTGAAAAATTTTATTAGTAAAATTGCTACGAATACCATTCGTACGAGAAAAATTCGTACATTTGCAGATTGTACGAAGCTTTTCTGTAATAAGAAAATTACGAATATATAGTTAATTTTGATTAAATTTTTGGTAAAATACACGAATTTTTTCGTTCTATGTACTAATATTATTCGTAAAACGAAATTATGAGTACATTGTACGAATTTATTCGTGTATTGAACTAAATCATTCGTAAATCATCGTGTACGAATGGTTTCGTAATTTTTCCAAATTCATTCGTAAGATATACTCATGCATTTGTTAAATGTACGAAGCAAAACTAATATTCGTATAAAATTTAGTCTCGCAAATTGACCTTACGAATTATTCGTAGGATTTACTCACTATAAGTAGAATGCAACTTCTTTATCTGTACATTCTACTAATACTTCGTATATCATAACCTCCATTCGTAAATTTACCAAACGCATTAGTAGATTTTACTAATACATAGTACTATTTTTCCTCCATTCTAACACTAAGCGAAACATTAGTACATTTTACTAATGACTTCGTAATATTTTTCCTTCATTCGTATATTTACCGAGAGTATTAGTACATTGTACTAATACGTCGTATTATTTACACTCCATACGTACATTTATTAAGAGCATTAGTACATTGTACTAATAATTCGTATTATTTACACTCCATTCGTACATTTATCAAGAGCATTAGTATATTGCACTATTATTATTTATTAAGTAATATTTACACTCCATTCGTACATTTAACAATAGCTTTTGTAGATTCTACTAATACTTCGTACATCTACCAAGAGCATTAGTACATAGCCGCTACTCGAATCGGATTGCGTCATTGTTTTTGAATCATGGCAATGGCTCATTTTGGTTGTGATTTTGATCGTGTTTAGTTTGGTTTGTGAGTTTTTGTTAAAAAACAATTAAAATAACATAAAAAGCGTGCTAAGAGCGCTAAGTATTTGATGACAGAAAGAACGAGTAGGTAAGTTGTATTGGAAGAAATTTAACAGGACACCCAAATTAACAGACAACTTGCGGAAAGTTTTGGTCGAGGCTGTTTTACAATTCTGTATTATAAAAAACCACGATCTCACAACAAACGACTGCGATGCTCTTTCGCAACAAATTTGTCAGGCGTTTCCAAAGGAGCTAGCGGTAAGAATAATGTGAAACTAACAAAAAATACTTATTAAAATACTAATTACATCGTTGTTGTATTTGAGCAACAACAAAAAGTTAAACGGTAAAGTTAAAAGTTAAAAGTTAAAAAAAAACAATATTTTCTATCTGGCCGCATTACAAATCCGCTGACGGTTTTTGTTTGGTGAGTTATCAACTTTTTATTTATGTTCATACAGAAAAACATGATATTATATATGCATATCAATTTTTCAGGTTAATGCCGATTTCAACTTTTTGTTTGGCCCTTCCAAGGGCGAATCCCTCGAAAACCTAAGTGATTTTTGTAAGGTCATGGTTGATGTCATATACCCTAAAAACATCGAAAAAATTTAAAATTCAGATGATGAAGTAAATAGGACGAAGTATATGCTTTTGGTAAATTTACGAATGGAAAATAAATAGTATACGAAGTATAAGTACAATGAACTAATGCTTTTCGTTAATTTACTAATGGAGAGTGAATAGTACGAAGTATTAGTAGAATGAACTAATGTTTTTGGTAAACTTACGAATGGCAAGTAAATAGTACGAAGTATTAGTAGAATGAGTAGTCGCCCGTAGCTTAGTTGGTAAGTGCGTTGACTGCTAAGCCGAACGTCGTTGGTTCGAGTCCCACTCAGGCCAAGTTTTTATTTCATCTTTCGCGGGTACTGCCTCTTGCGAAGACCTGACAAATTTTCCAAGAGTATCAATCTGTCATGAAAAAAGTGCTTCTCAACTTTGCCGTTCGGAATCGGCTTTAAATTGTAGGTCCCCTCAATTCTTCACACGCACTCAGAGAATTGTTGATGAGAGTAAGTCGCTTAGGCCTTGGCTCTTCAAGAGCTGTCGCGCCACTCTATTTTTATTAGTAGAATGAACTAATGCTTTTCGTTAATTTACTAATGGAGAGTGAATAGTACGAAGTATTAGTAGAATGAACTAATGCTTTTGGTAAATCTACGAATCGAGAGTAAATAGTACGAAGTATTAGTAGAATGTACTAATGCTCTCTGTTAATTTACAAATTGAGGGTAAATAGTACGAAATATTAGTAGAATATACTAACGCTCTTTGTAAATGTACGAAAGGAAACGTTAATATTGTCATTCCATTCGTACACTGTACAAAGCTCTTTTTAAATATACGAATATGAGTACATTGTACGAATTTATTCGTGGCTGAAAACTATGAAAAAAATTCGTAAGATGCACTCATATTTTCGTACTATTTATGCTTGAAAATTTTTCAGTGCGGGTTTTCAAATTATTCCCTTCTAAGAACTTTAATTATGAGTGAAAAGATTTTTAACACGAAGTATGTAAGTGTCCGAGCTGTTAGATTAGGACAAACATTACTATTAATCGTTAAGCCTAAATATTTGTTAAATTTCAATGTCTCTCTCATTCCATTTTTCAAACTGCAAAGCATAACTTCTACCAACGTCCAATTCTCAAAAGGCTTAACTTTGAATTTGAACCCCTCTTCAACTGTTTAAAGTTTGCTCTAAGCTCAGATAACAACAAAAGGAATCGATCTCATAACTTTTCCTCTTTGCTTTATAAAACCATCAAACAATAAGGCCCACCTTAAAGTTATTTGAGGTGCTGTAATCCCGGCAACTCCTTTTTTCTGTTAGGGCTTTTTCAGTGTACCTAAACTAAACCTACCAATCTATCATAAAGGAGGGTAAAGGAACTGCTATATTCTATCATAACTGATGTTTTTGAGACCACTGGTTGGTGTGGTTTTGACCTTTTGAGAGTTTGTTGACTTAAATTTAAATAAAAATCCCTTTTACTTAAAATAACATCCAAATCTTATTAGTGGTGTATCCGATTCCGATTGTGTTCGTGATTTAATGTTAACTTCTTTACAAAGTCCAAACTCTTTTCACCAGAAAAAAGTTGAAATTTAGAAATTTATTTGAGTAGTCTAAGACTTAAAAAAGAAAAACAGTAAAAAAGATGACTCAAAGGATAGGAACACTTGCCACACTTGCCTTCTGATTAGTTCTGTATAGCTAAATTCCTTGTCATCACCTCTCCTATTTTGTTGTTACAAAGCTTTAAATAACTAAACCAAAATAAATCCATAACTCACTTGGAAAACATAAATCAATTTCTAAATTTTCTCAGTAATGACAATTTATGACTGATGTGTGTGTGGAAAACTAGTGTTAAGGTTCGAGGCAAACAAATGAATAAATAAACAGAGAACACATCAAATGATACATGTGGAAGAAAATCCCTCAAGTTGCTATGTCATAATTGAATTCCCAAAATAATATTCCAGTTGGCAAGAAGGAAATAAATTATTTGAAATGATAATATACCAACACCCATTTGATTGCTTTCCTGCATTACCATCAAGGAGTAGCCGTAGAGTAATGATTTGTATATATTTTTCGCAATACCTAAGTGTTTTAATACCAAATCTTGTTTCTTGGAAAAATAAATATTCTGATTTATTTTCAACATTGAGTTCAGCTTGTAGAATATAGTAATTGTAACTCTTAGAAGTGGTAATACTTCACTAGAAAAACAGCAGTTCTGTCAAAGTGAGAACAATTTCGACATTTGATTGTTCATTGACTTAAAGAATATTTTTATAGCAAAGCGAAATTTTAAAAATATCAAAAATAAGTTAAGTTCAGTCCACTGCGCAAAAATGCGGAGGAAACCAGTTGCCATGAGGAAGGGGATACCTGTACGAATTGGTGCAAATGGGCATTTTAAAATCTCATGAATGGCAATTAATTGGCATAAGTAAAGTTTCAACAAACATATTAATGCTGTTCCGTTCTGACCAATGCCAGAGGAGTATTTGGCCTGAAGAAACAGCTGTCCGATGATCAGTTGAATTGAAGACATGGGTTCGAAACATCTGAAACGCTTCTTGCGAAGTACCGAAAAAGCTTCCAAGAGTATAATTTAATTTGTCAAGGAAAAGTAGGTAGGTACTTGCCTCACCTATACGCTATACTACAAAATAAAAATAAATATCTGCAAAGATATTGTAATTTCAAAATTCATAAGATAAAAAGTATAATCAAGTATTGTATTTCGCCTTCTAATTTTTTTTTCTTTTTACCATACTCCGATCGTCATTTTTAACGTAGGAATTCCAATTAAAGTTTCACTGTGTTGCAATTTCCGTTTATCGCTCCCTCGGATGTTAACCACATTTGGTTTTGGATTCAAATGCCGATATCCTATTGACGATGTAGAGAATAGTTTTTTTCAACTTTAACTTCGGTGTTTTTTGTCACGATCCCCACATTTTAGGACATTGAAAACCTTATTCAATTTTTCTTGTCGATATCTGACTTAACTTAAAAACTCATTGAACTAAAGATGATGAAATTTTTACGGCAGCGAAAACTAATGATGAAAACTATACCTAAATTTAATCATAGTTGAAAAGCTTAAAACACCATTTAGAGACATGCATAACACCAATATAAATTGGAAAACACGGACTTTATCTAAATATAAAACTGGAACTATATCAAAAATCGTATAAGCTGTACAGATAACGTTCACACCTACAGATATTTTGATGATTTTTTGTCTTCACTCAGTTGGTATTTTAAAAAAAGAAAAGAAAATAATTTCATGAGATTGAGATTAAGAATGTAATATGGCTCTTCAAAACTGATTGGCATATGTTGGCTGGATTGAAAACACAGCTTTATGGAAATCAGCCCAGGTAGTGATTCAATTTTGTAGTTTATAAGTTTTTATTAAAAAAGGAATTCACGTGTATTTTGACTATATTGTCCGTATTCGAATAATGTATTTGCGATATAGTATACCTAAGTATATAATATTTGTTTTGTTGTTGTCATGACAATCAACTCTAATAGTTATAATTAAAAAAAAAAAAAATAGAGTGGCGTGACAGCTCTTGAAGAGCCAAGGCCTAAGTGACTTACTCTCATCAACAATTCTCTGAGTGCGTGTTTAAGAATTTAGGTTACAGTTTAACGCCGATTCCGAACGGCAAAGTTGAGAAGCACTTTTTCATTACAGATTGATACTCTTGGAAGTTTTGTCAGTTCTTCGCAAGACACAGTGCCCGTGAAAGATGAAATAAAAACTTTATGGGCACGAGTAGGACTCGAACCCACGACGTTCTGCTTAGCAGCCAACGCACCTAACCTAACTAAGCTACGGGCAGCTGAATTATAGATAGCAAAAACCTTAAACATTTTGAATACATGCACATTTTACATACATATGTATGTACTAACAAAAAAGAAATTCAGCACCCAAGCAGATATTATTCTGTACAGTTCAACAGATTAGACAATTCATGATTCTTCAGTTTTATTTCAATAAGATGCACTGCACCCTACTTTTCCATCCATGACGAAAATACTGCAACTCTTAACCCAAATCTTCCATCACCCCAAATTATAAGTATTCAGTGTACTTGGAAATGTTTGGCTTAAAAGAGGATGAAACTGAAACCACCTTCAACCGAAAGAGAAGTTATTTAGCTCATGTAACCCAAAGATTTTCATTGAGTATCTGCATCTGCAGCCAACGGCAAGAGCTAGTTGAGTGGTCTACTTAAAGTAGTGAAAGTTAAAGGCATTCTATGCACCAACGGGTTTCCTTCCAAGATTCTTTAGTTTGTTTGGTTATTTTTTTATGTTAACGTCCGTTTTTAATTAATGAGCAACTAAACAACTAAAGAATTTTACCCCCTTACTTATAATATAAAAGACAAAATATAGAAGGTGCAATAAATTTATCAAACTTAAATTACCTCCAAATTTTCTGGCAATTAGTAGGGGTTGGAAAGGGCTTAAATTATTTTACTAAGAGGGCGTTTATCGAGCTTTAACGATTGGTATATGGTTAAAAGCTACTTCATTATTTATTGGAGTTTAAAATTAATTTCAAATATGCATGTTGGATTATGACAGATATTTACAATTCGAGAATAGTCTTTCTGAAGGTTCTTTAACTTGTCCAAATGGATTTTACTTGAGTCAGAAATTTTCAACTAGCCAGATAATTACTTTGTCTTCAAAAGTTTCAACTTTTTTTTGATGTTTAGAGAAATATTTTCTGTATCAAAATAAAAACACATATGTACATATTTGCAAACAATATTTGATTTCAGAAGAAGTATGTTTTTTTTTTTTTTTAATTTTCATATTCATACATTTGGTAAAAATAATTGTGACATTGAAGCGTTTAATTTTATTTCGATATTTATTCTATACAAAGATTTCTTGGTCAGCTAGTAATTAAATACAGCTCCCGATTATTGAAGTTTTCTGATAAGCATTTACGAAAATTAACATTTATATTTTAATACAACGTTTATTGGGCCAGATAGTAAGATCGAACCTATTCAAAAATCTTGGCGGACTCATGCCCAACAGCTATGCTAAGGAGTATAACATGGTCAAATGCATAGTTTACGATTCTATAATGAAAATGAAGTGTTCACATTTTGGCCATATCCGATGAACGGCTTGACCGATTTTGTACAAATTACTCAAAACCGATCTACACCACCCCCGAACATTCCTTCAACATTTGATGCCAAACACTCTACTGGTATAAAAGTAGATAGTCCTCAACGGATTTGAATTAAATTTTTATAGTCCTATGCTTATTGCTTATATTTATAAATCAATTCAAACTGACAAACTTGAGCCACCATTTGAGCTCCATTATTTTTTGCTCACATATTTCAATATTTTTAACTAATTTAAATAAAGAATAAGCACTAACCTGCTCAAATACCTAAAACACATACAAGTAATCAGAAATGTAAACAAAGATTTTGTTTGAATTGAAAAAAATTGATTTTTCATTTGTTTGGCCTTATAGAAGAGATCAATATCAAGCACATGTAGGTACAGAAGGTTTTGATTTAATGGGATATTTGACTGTCAAAAACCTAATATTTTTCTCAGTCAAAAAATAATTTTGGATTAGCAAATAGCAAATCTCTACTCAATAAATTTTTCAAAATCAAAATTGCTGCACTTCATCGGTTTGTGAAAAAAAAACAAGAAAATAAGCACCTAACTTTTGGTTTAAATACTAACCAGAAGTAGCCAATATTATCACAGCACTGTTTCGAATTGGAACATCAAAGTTTCTGTTTAAGTCCTGCTACTATTTTGATCGCTTTTCATACGCACTTTACTCCTATCTCCACCAGTCCACCATACGAAATTCAGCCTTAAGAAAAACCGTCAGTGCGTCTACCTCATTCACTTGATAAGGCAACGCAAACCAGTTACTCCCTTTATGGTAATAGAAACCAATACTCAGCTCCATACTTGCATGCATCAAAAGAAATTTGACATGACGCTAAAACTTAAAACTGCTTGCTGCTATACTTCAAGAAGTTGCGGTCACAGTCACTTTTCCAGCGAAAGTTGCCAGCCCATTCGACCAGAGAAGCAGACAAACGAACGCGAAACAAGTGCAACTTGCACCTATAGCTAATGTGCTTTGATGATCATTTTAACTAATATTTCTCGGCTAATTGATGTTTGCGTTTACATCTACAGCCACTACAAGTTATAGTGATTGTTCGCAAGCAAGTTACCTTGTCTTAACCCTAGAAAGATAAACTTATTTTTTAGTACTGAAAAGATAAACATGCGCCTGCGAGGCGCACGATTAAAAAACATAGCTGTTTTATTGTTTAAATTATATAAATCTTTATTTTATTTCTTCATTTTATTGAATATAACAAAATCGTTTAAAACATAAAAGACAGTAAAACATAAATCTATATTATTATTAATTCTTCAAATTAAAATAGGATATTTCAAATCCATAACGAAAAACGAACACAAAATCGATGATCTTCGGTATATTTTTTGATGAGAATTACAATTATTATCAGTCTCTGTCTGAATCAGAAGTAGGGGAGACTGGGGACAAAAGTAACACGTCATGAAAGTAACAAGCCCATTTACAGCGTGAACGAACGTGTTAGAGAAATTCCTAGTAAATAGTTGTGCAAATAATTCAGCTTTTCTCTTTACTACTCACTTCTTGTTAAGCTGTCGAGTGATTAGCACGTGCTATATCCGAAAAAAGAAAAAAGTGCATTCGTTGGAATTTTTTTAAGTGCCAGTTTTTTAAATAAATATAGAAGAAAATTTTTATATTTTTGGGTAAGTTTTTGCTCAATCATTATCTAATATTTTGTTTTTCGATCTCAATCGCCGTTTTGAGTAAATTTTGAAGTGTGCGTGAATAAAAAAGTTTTTTCCAAAAAATGAGGGCATGTGGACAAAAGTAACAGTAGACCATGTGGACGAACGTAACATGTTACTTTCATCCCCAAAAAGATTCAAAACTTTTTTTTTGTTTTTCATGTTTAGAATGCCTCGTTTTCGAATTAGAAAAACAAATCGCGGAACGGTTGACACATCGATTTATAAACAGGCAGCTGAGGATGTAACAACAAAAAACAAGAGCGTGAGGGCCGCCGCAAAAGAATATGGTCTCTGCCATGTAACCCTCTCTCGTTACATAAAAAAAGTTACAAATGGTAATCCCTCTGCCACTGTTGGGTACAGAAGCGTCAGAAGAGTATTTTCTGATGCTGAAGAATACGAACTGGAAAAATACATCGTCTCATCCTCGAATATGTTTTACGGCCTTTCGCCGAAAGAGGTAAGACGCTTGTCGTACCAATTGGCCGTTAAACATAACAAGATGTTCCCATCTTCGTGGAACGAAAATGAAATTGCTGGAACGGATTGGTTTAGCGGATTTTTAAAGCGACATCCTACCTTGTCTCTCCGCTCTCCTCAAGCAACAAGTTTAGCGCGTGCGACGAGTTTCAACGAGACAAATGTCAATACATTTTTTGACAAGTTGGCTGAAGTAATGGACCGATACAAATTTGAGCCTAGGGACATCTGGAACGTAGATGAGACCGGTGTTACGACAGTCCAGAAGCCAAATCATGTATTAGCCAAACGCGGAACAAAACAAGTTGGTGCCATTACATCTGCTGAGCGAGGAAGATTGGTTACAGTGACCATAGCCATAAATGCTCAGGGAGGTCATACTCCACCGTTTTTTGTGTTCCCACTGAAACGATATCATGACCACATGGTTAGAGATGGACCGGTGGGATCAGTGGGAGCAGGCAACGGCAGCGGATGGATGCAGGAGGGTGAGTTCTTGATTTTTCTTGAGCATTTTAAGAAACAAGCAAAACCAACGCTGGAAAATAAATGTTTACTCTTGCTCGACAACCATGAGTCACATTTATCTATAAAATGCCTAGATTTCTGTAAGAGCAACGGAATTGTGTTGTTGTCTTTTCCGCCCCATTGCACTCATAAATTACAGCCCCTCGATCGGGCAGTATATGGGCCTTTTAAAAAAATGATAAACACGGCTGCAGATGCTTGGATTCGAACAAACCCCGGAAAGACAATGACCATCCATCACATTCCCAGCATCGTAAGAGAAGCTTTTCCGCTATCAATCACACATGGAAATGCAACTGCTGGGTTTAAATGCACTGGAATAAGTCCATTCAACAGATGCATTTTCACACCTGTAGATTTTGCACCGTCCAATGTTACCGACCGCCCACTACATAACAGCAGTGAAAGTAAGGAAAACCAGAATAACGAAAATTTTACTGACGAGCAAATCTTTAATTTAACATCAACAGTCGAAAATATTGATGCAAGTAAATTAAAAACAAAAATTTAATTAAAATTACAAATATTTTACTCATACAGATAATTCCTTCATGTGAAACTGCTTCCATGCTCGATATTGAAACAAATTTACCTTCAATGTCCAGTTTCGAAATTGCATCCAATGTACCATCAACATCTGGTCATGCCAATGTAACTTATTATTTGTTTGCTTAGCATGAAGTTATCACTAGTAAATTTCATTCTAGGTTATCCCTCCTTCATCACCGATGCAGTCTCCAAGTACATCGGCAACAATCCCTTTTTCACCTGAAGAAGTCCTTCCTTTTCCTAAAGCTGGTCCAAGACTGAACACAAGGCGGGGAAGAAAGAAGCGCAAAACGGCTATTCTCACGGACACACCAGAAAAATTGGAAATCGAGCTTGAGTATCAAAATCGAAACAAAGCAAAAAAAACGGTTCTCGAAACGAAACCGTCGTCGAGGGGGCGGATCAACAAAAAGGGGAAAAAAAGAAACAGAAAGATTTCTGACAGTGACGCTTCTTCAAGTGATGGCAACGATTGTTTGTGCTTGGTATGCCTAGAGTCGTTCAACAAAAGTTGTGGAGGTGAAAAATGGGTTCAGTGTCAAGAGTGTAAGGGTTGGGCCCATGAAGCTTGCACAAAAGGTGACCCATTTTATATGTGTCACAACTGTGTTTCGGAATGAAAAACTTATTACTTTAAAGACTTGATACATCTTTTAATCCTTACTTTTTTTTAAGTTTAATAACTCGGTCCTCTAACCTGTTTTATTGTTTTGTTTTTTATTTATTTCTTTGAATTCAGAAATATTCATTGAATATGAACTGTTCGTTATGTTCCTTAATTAAAATAAATATTGATTATCATTAATAAACTTGATAAAAAAACGTTTTCAGTATTTTAATAAATTATTTTTTTTTTAATAATTGTGTTACTTTTGTCCCCGGTATGTGTTACTTTCGTCCCTCACATTGAGGACGAAAGTAACAAGGGAAGACTTTTAGAAAACTTATCACAGCTACATGAATCCTTCAATGTATTAAAACTTGACTAAATAATATTTCAGATAAATAACCCATCTTTCAGAATGCATATATATTTTTTTTCCTTTCCAATTTTCACAAAAGTAGGAACCCAAAAAGTGAAAAATGTTACTTTTGTCCCCGGTCTCCCCTACTTACATAACCGGAACAACCGTATATCGCAAGTGTTAATCGACGAGTGAGTTGACTCAAAAGAACGAATTTTTTAGAGCGTCGGTTAAGAAAATAAAGCAATTTATATATTTTACGGCCGCCTCTGAGGCGCAGTTTATCTTTCTAGGGTTAAATAAAAGAAAAAGCAAAACATGAGTTTTGCTGAATATTTTGTAAAATCTTGTTTTATGAACATCGTGAATTGATCTGTTGCAAATGGGAGCTGAAAAAAATAAATATATTTTTCATGTCGCTTCAATCTGCGCCTTGTTGGACACTTGAATAACCATGACAGAGACATCTTAAAGTGAGGGTCTAGTCGTCTTGATTGTTGCGCGATGTTAAAAGCAATGATTCAGCCTACATCCGTGAAGTAAGTGTACCATCTTCATCATTTTTCGTATCTCTGATTAGCAACACTAGTGGCGGAGAGGCAGATTGTACGTTTACTTTGGGTTTTAGTTTTAATGCAGGGACCGCACGGACGTGTCACCATCAAACAAGAGCATGCAACTCTTTCTAGACAATACATCTTTGAAGTTGGACGACTTTCCAATTTTGTATTTTTTTTGTTTGTTTTTTTAATGTCGACTGGTTGACAGTCACTGTCACAGTCACTTGATGTTCAATTTTTGTGTGTGCGGCTAAATGTAATTAAAATATAAATCAGTAAATGCTTCGCCTTATGAATTATGGAGCGAGCCCTTCTTTGTTTGCTGAACTAGGTAATGAAGATTGCTGTAATTTTAAATAAGTATCAAAATTCTCTTAAAATATTATCTAACTGCTCATAAATCTGAGAACACATAGCTTGTTAATTTATTACGCAATAAAGCCCCTAATGTCCTAATCTACGTATAAAAGCCACAACGAAGTCATGCAGATTTAGTTATTTGTTTCATTACGATAGTAAAAAATAAACCAGTTCCAGTTTTCGTAATTAAATTTGGAATCATTGCAAAAATTGTATTTTCAATTGGAACTAAAATGAACAATCATTCGTTTTTATAATCATAGCGTCTATTACGAAATGCTTGATTCTGTTGTTCATTTGATTTTAGCTCGTTCCAACTTGACTTATATATAAAGTACATTGTGCATGCATGCATACATATCTCTAACATTATCATTGGAATAAACCTTTCTACCAGCAATTTGTTTTTCACGTTTAGTTTCAGTTTCAAATTAATTAAAACGAAAATATCTATGAAGCGGTTTCAATGGATACCTTGCGGACAAAGCAAAAAAAAAAGAAATAGGAAATATCTCAGACCTTAAACGGTCTTATGACTTTAAACGTGATCGATCATAAACGCACTTCTTTAATTATAATCGTCAATTTCCGAATAATAATATTGAAAAACTTAGTTCTTCCGAAAAACAGTTTCCAAGACTGCAAATAATATAAAAAAAATAGCGCGATACAAATATGGTGGTGTCAAGGTGGTAGCGCTGGCACTTGATACTTGTCAAACTTAACTTTCATTCATTAGTTGAATGTTTGCCATTTACTATAATGAATTGCTTTACATTCGGACAACCCGTTGAAATTTTCAAACAATAAAGACAGATTTTTCGAACAACATTTTCCTTATCGGTGAGGTAAATTTTTCACTCGGTGGTGGGTATGAAAACAAACAAAACTGACATAATGTGGGGACTCAGGAAACCCACAAGTGATCGAAGGGGTGAAAAATGTGCATCAGAAAAAGTGACTGTGTGTTGAATGGCGTAATTTGTCAGCACCGTGAGTTTTGGATGTCTCCCTGCGTTTCTACTGTTAATCTGGCTTAAAACATTGCGCTAACCCAAAAATTTATTCTGTTTCAAAAGTGCTTGAGCTATGGTGTCAATTAATAAGAAAGCTTGTCTGTTTGCTATGCAGCATTGGTCCCCCGCAATGAGACTTTGGAACACAAAAAAAATTATGTTTCGACTAGTAAACACTTGTAAACTTTTTTTCCGCTGTTTTTGAACAATCATATTAGCCGCGTTTTATTATCCTCACTAACCCATATGGGTTACCCCTTGATAATAAAACGATGTGGGTTTAAAAGGTAAAAGCACAGATAAGAAAATATATATATATATATATAAATAGTTTCTTATTTGTGGTAAAAGTTTAAGCTATTTTTTTTATCCGAGACGCAACCCCCAGTAAAATTTTATTTTGCTTTTCCACAAACAACTTGTTTTTATTAATTTATTGGATTGACTCTTATCCTTTGGCATTATGAAACTGTGGCTAAGATTGGAATACGCGTAATTTGTTATGAATATGGCTGATATTAATAAATCTTTCTACAATAACTTCTTTTTTGTCTCACACTCGCCATCTATCCGCCATATTTAGAACATAGTTTTTGAGTTACAAAATAAACCCCGATAGCTATCGGGGTTTCAGATTGTTTTTGTTTTGTGTACAAAAAATAAACCCATATGGGTTAGTGAGGATAATAAAACGCGGCTATTGATAGATGCTGCAAATTTGCACGATGCAAATGCAGAGGCAATTGGTGAAAGCTTATCAGGATGATTTAGAAACTAGTCTTGGTTATGAGTAACATTGAGAATGTATTTGGTATTGATGGTATCAAATTGTACTGGAGAGCGCTTATTTTCAATAATGAGAATTAAAAGAATAAGGCTTGGAATCAAGATGGGGCAAAACCATCCATCAAAGCTTTCTCTTTTGAGAATTGAAAGTGATAAACTTCGGGAACTGAATTTCAGCGAAACCATCATCGAAAAAAGCTCCGTTTATTTTAATAATATGTTTTACAAATAATAAAATAATCTATAATTGGTTTCACAATAAATTATTTATTGAAAAACTCAACTGTAAAAAAAATGGTCAATTTTTTTTGAAAAGCGGGCATCCACTCCATTGTTGCCCCGAGGCCTCTAGACGTCTTAATCCTGCTCTGGTTCCTGTTGAAGTTCGACAGTAAAAAATGAGAGTCGGAAATGAAAACGACCAGATCACTTAAAGTTAATACCAGTGGAGACTTTTCAAAGTTTCAATCAAGTATTGAATTCCGCATGGATGATCGGGCGTGTTTCCCAATCAAAAATAAAATTTTTAGACGTAGATTGTTTTGTTAATTTTATCAAACTATATTTCGTATAATGTATGCAGAAGATATCACGAAATCGATGGTGATGGTTCACTTTATTGCAATTTTAACCATTTTTTCTCTATAAGGTAGATAAAAAGATATACGGTACGAATGACGGCTCAGGAACAGAATGACTTATGAAAAATATACTGTATAAAGTGATGTTTTATAGCTGGTACTAATATGCATATTAAAATTGTAAAATTATAACCCAAAATTTGTTGAACTTTTTTTAAAAGCAATTCAGTACTGCACGGCGTATACGTATTCTTTTTTTTTAATTTTATTCACTTTCCAGAGGAAGTTATTGTGATGGGTCAGATTTTGTTAATTTCAAGTTTTTTCATATCTCTATGTATCGAGGTCACTAGAATCCAAATCAACCATTTTTATCAGGATGTCTGTGTCAGGTTTTGCATTTATATACACATGTTAATAAGTTACACTAATACTATCACATAATGAAAACTATAAAAGCAAAAGCAAATAAAAACTGTTCTCTTACTCTGTCTGGAAAATCTGCAAAGGTAACATCGTTGTTTTATTTAATATATTTGGTTTGTTCCAACAGTCTGTGTGTGTGTATGTACATATGTTCGTATGTGCGTTACGTTTTTTCTGCTCGATTATCTTGATTATCGCGAACCACTCATCGTATTGCCATGAAATTGTTCTCATTTGTTGCGGCTTTGCCTTGTTACGAATAGATTAGGTTATGAGCCAAATCGGCTTAGCGGTTTTTTAATGGGTATCAAAAAACTAAGACAACCCTAATATAATGAAAATTATGATTATTTCAGCTAAAATTGCTACAATAGTTCTAAAAATATATTTTTTGTCAATAATCATTTGTTATAAACAATAACTGAAAATAAGTTTAAGCGGATTTATTTTCGTGGTTATAAAAAAAAAACAGTCCATATGAGTACAGGAAAAGAATATTTATGACTTTGAACCGGTAAAAACTGTTTACTATACTGCCCATAATCTCGTAAAGGCCCTAACTACATTTTTCATACTTTTGAGTTATAGGGGAAAACACTAAATCACTTACCGCAACCTGAATATAGAATTTTAAAAAAATCAAAAAATATTTGTTTTAAAGCTAAGTGTGTGCTTTATTTTTACCAATTACCTGATTTTAAAAATCAAGACGTATGTAGAAAATAGCGTAGTTAGGGCTTTACGTATTTTAAAAGATATATTTAAAAAGCCCTATGTACACCATGTTGCAAGAAATTTGTATTTAAATTCTTTTGTTTTGAAAACAATGAATGAACAAAAAATCAAAAAAACATTAGATTTTGTTAACAATCATTTAAAAACAAAAAAAATGTTTTTTCACATTTTGTATTTATAACCAGAGTCTAACAACCCTGGTGACAAGAAAATTGTTCCAGAACATGTTGCTATTTTCAGGAAAAATTGGAAGACATTTGTTTCCAAAAACATTTTTGTATTGATAGGTGTGATTCTGGGCTGGAAGCGAACAAAATGATGATGGTTTAATAACCTGACTTTTTAAAAAGTTAAGTTAATCGATTCAGTAGTACAAATCACACCAAAAACATAAATGTAAAAAAAGAGCCAAGTTCTCCCGTACAAAAATTCTGCCTAACAAATCAGCCACGAAAAGTAATGAGATCTAAAAGAACGCCAAGTTCTAAGATTCAGCAAGTACTCGTAGGTGCATTGCAAATGTTTTAAGTGGACTTACATCGAATCAACTATTAGTTTTGAAAGTAACTTGTAAACTAATGTAAATTAGTTAATTTTTTTTACTTAGCAAGTTTTCCAAACTTTTTTAATAGTAGGTTACTAAGAGAAAACCCGCCAAGTAAAAAAAATTAACGCCCCCTGATTGAAAATTTTCAAATTTTCGATTTTTTCCTTTGTATGTACCACATGACCTACCACTGTGCCAAATTTCAAGTTTCTAGGGCAACGGGAAGTGCTTCATAATTTTGATGATCTGTCAGTGAGTGAGTCAGTGAGTCAGTGAGTCAGTGAGTCAGTCAGTTACGGTTTTCGTGATTTTCGGAACATTGTATCCTAGAAACTACTTATGCTAAATATCTGAAATTTACTGAGGTGCTTCTTCTTGACTAGCTTAACAAATGATGTGAGTTTGAAACTTTTGGCTTCTTTGGTATAGAAGTTAGAGGGGTGTGGAAAATGCCCTGAGTTGTTTCCTGTAAATAAGGGTGTAGTGCCAAAGTTGCTAGAGAACTTGGCTGGGCACTACCGTGCCCCTTGATCAAATGAAAACACTCAACGGACATGAAAAAATGAACTGGTTCATTGATTGAGGTGATAACTTGTAAGAATTGATTATTTTATCATTAAAAACAAAATTTAATTTTTAAAACCAGGCTTTTAAGAGAAAAACCGTTGAAAATTTAAAAACCGACTTGCAAGACACAATATCTGTGGTCTCAAGGAAAAACCGCAAAAGTCAATTTTCATCATTTTTCAATATTATATAAAATTCAACAATTTACGAAACATTGGAATAAATAGCGTGTGAAGAAATTAAACACTTTAGCTTTTTTCCTTGAAGAGAATCCTGAAATGCTTCGCCTTATGAATTATGGAGCGAGCCCTTCTTTGTTTGCTGAACTAGGTAATGAAGATTGCTGTAATTTTAAATAAGTATCAAAATTCTCTTAAAATATTATCTAACTGCTCATAAATCTGAGAACACATAGCTTGTTAATTTATTACGCAATAAAGCCCCTAATGTCCTAATCTACGTATAAAAGCCACAACGAAGTCATGCAGATTTAGTTATTTGTTTCATTACGATAGTAAAAAATAAACCAGTTCCAGTTTTCGTAATTAAATTTGGAATCATTGCAAAAATTGTATTTTCAATTGGAACTAAAATGAACAATCATTCGTTTTTATAATCATAGCGTCTATTACGAAATGCTTGATTCTGTTGTTCATTTGATTTTAGCTCGTTCCAACTTGACTTATATATAAAGTACATTGTGCATGCATGCATACATATCTCTAACATTATCATTGGAATAAACCTTTCTACCAGCAATTTGTTTTTCACGTTTAGTTTCAGTTTCAAATTAATTAAAACGAAAATATCTATGAAGCGGTTTCAATGGATACCTTGCGGACAAAGCAAAAAAAAAAGAAATAGGAAATATCTCAGACCTTAAACGGTCTTATGACTTTAAACGTGATCGATCATAAACGCACTTCTTTAATTATAATCGTCAATTTCCGAATAATAATATTGAAAAACTTAGTTCTTCCGAAAAACAGTTTCCAAGACTGCAAATAATATAAAAAAAATAGCGCGATACAAATATGGTGGTGTCAAGGTGGTAGCGCTGGCACTTGATACTTGTCAAACTTAACTTTCATTCATTAGTTGAATGTTTGCCATTTACTATAATGAATTGCTTTACATTCGGACAACCCGTTGAAATTTTCAAACAATAAAGACAGATTTTTCGAACAACATTTTCCTTATCGGTGAGGTAAATTTTTCACTCGGTGGTGGGTATGAAAACAAACAAAACTGACATAATGTGGGGACTCAGGAAACCCACAAGTGATCGAAGGGGTGAAAAATGTGCATCAGAAAAAGTGACTGTGTGTTGAATGGCGTAATTTGTCAGCACCGTGAGTTTTGGATGTCTCCCTGCGTTTCTACTGTTAATCTGGCTTAAAACATTGCGCTAACCCAAAAATTTATTCTGTTTCAAAAGTGCTTGAGCTATGGTGTCAATTAATAAGAAAGCTTGTCTGTTTGCTATGCAGCATTGGTCCCCCGCAATGAGACTTTGGAACACAAAAAAAATTATGTTTCGACTAGTAAACACTTGTAAACTTTTTTTCCGCTGTTTTTGAACAATCATATTAGCCGCGTTTTATTATCCTCACTAACCCATATGGGTTACCCCTTGATAATAAAACGATGTGGGTTTAAAAGGTAAAAGCACAGATAAGAAAATATATATATATATATATAAATAGTTTCTTATTTGTGGTAAAAGTTTAAGCTATTTTTTTTATCCGAGACGCAACCCCCAGTAAAATTTTATTTTGCTTTTCCACAAACAACTTGTTTTTATTAATTTATTGGATTGACTCTTATCCTTTGGCATTATGAAACTGTGGCTAAGATTGGAATACGCGTAATTTGTTATGAATATGGCTGATATTAATAAATCTTTCTACAATAACTTCTTTTTTGTCTCACACTCGCCATCTATCCGCCATATTTAGAACATAGTTTTTGAGTTACAAAATAAACCCCGATAGCTATCGGGGTTTCAGATTGTTTTTGTTTTGTGTACAAAAAATAAACCCATATGGGTTAGTGAGGATAATAAAACGCGGCTATTGATAGATGCTGCAAATTTGCACGATGCAAATGCAGAGGCAATTGGTGAAAGCTTATCAGGATGATTTAGAAACTAGTCTTGGTTATGAGTAACATTGAGAATGTATTTGGTATTGATGGTATCAAATTGTACTGGAGAGCGCTTATTTTCAATAATGAGAATTAAAAGAATAAGGCTTGGAATCAAGATGGGGCAAAACCATCCATCAAAGCTTTCTCTTTTGAGAATTGAAAGTGATAAACTTCGGGAACTGAATTTCAGCGAAACCATCATCGAAAAAAGCTCCGTTTATTTTAATAATATGTTTTACAAATAATAAAATAATCTATAATTGGTTTCACAATAAATTATTTATTGAAAAACTCAACTGTAAAAAAAATGGTCAATTTTTTTTGAAAAGCGGGCATCCACTCCATTGTTGCCCCGAGGCCTCTAGACGTCTTAATCCTGCTCTGGTTCCTGTTGAAGTTCGACAGTAAAAAATGAGAGTCGGAAATGAAAACGACCAGATCACTTAAAGTTAATACCAGTGGAGACTTTTCAAAGTTTCAATCAAGTATTGAATTCCGCATGGATGATCGGGCGTGTTTCCCAATCAAAAATAAAATTTTTAGACGTAGATTGTTTTGTTAATTTTATCAAACTATATTTCGTATAATGTATGCAGAAGATATCACGAAATCGATGGTGATGGTTCACTTTATTGCAATTTTAACCATTTTTTCTCTATAAGGTAGATAAAAAGATATACGGTACGAATGACGGCTCAGGAACAGAATGACTTATGAAAAATATACTGTATAAAGTGATGTTTTATAGCTGGTACTAATATGCATATTAAAATTGTAAAATTATAACCCAAAATTTGTTGAACTTTTTTTAAAAGCAATTCAGTACTGCACGGCGTATACGTATTCTTTTTTTTTAATTTTATTCACTTTCCAGAGGAAGTTATTGTGATGGGTCAGATTTTGTTAATTTCAAGTTTTTTCATATCTCTATGTATCGAGGTCACTAGAATCCAAATCAACCATTTTTATCAGGATGTCTGTGTCAGGTTTTGCATTTATATACACATGTTAATAAGTTACACTAATACTATCACATAATGAAAACTATAAAAGCAAAAGCAAATAAAAACTGTTCTCTTACTCTGTCTGGAAAATCTGCAAAGGTAACATCGTTGTTTTATTTAATATATTTGGTTTGTTCCAACAGTCTGTGTGTGTGTATGTACATATGTTCGTATGTGCGTTACGTTTTTTCTGCTCGATTATCTTGATTATCGCGAACCACTCATCGTATTGCCATGAAATTGTTCTCATTTGTTGCGGCTTTGCCTTGTTACGAATAGATTAGGTTATGAGCCAAATCGGCTTAGCGGTTTTTTAATGGGTATCAAAAAACTAAGACAACCCTAATATAATGAAAATTATGATTATTTCAGCTAAAATTGCTACAATAGTTCTAAAAATATATTTTTTGTCAATAATCATTTGTTATAAACAATAACTGAAAATAAGTTTAAGCGGATTTATTTTCGTGGTTATAAAAAAAAAACAGTCCATATGAGTACAGGAAAAGAATATTTATGACTTTGAACCGGTAAAAACTGTTTACTATACTGCCCATAATCTCGTAAAGGCCCTAACTACATTTTTCATACTTTTGAGTTATAGGGGAAAACACTAAATCACTTACCGCAACCTGAATATAGAATTTTAAAAAAATCAAAAAATATTTGTTTTAAAGCTAAGTGTGTGCTTTATTTTTACCAATTACCTGATTTTAAAAATCAAGACGTATGTAGAAAATAGCGTAGTTAGGGCTTTACGTATTTTAAAAGATATATTTAAAAAGCCCTATGTACACCATGTTGCAAGAAATTTGTATTTAAATTCTTTTGTTTTGAAAACAATGAATGAACAAAAAATCAAAAAAACATTAGATTTTGTTAACAATCATTTAAAAACAAAAAAAATGTTTTTTCACATTTTGTATTTATAACCAGAGTCTAACAACCCTGGTGACAAGAAAATTGTTCCAGAACATGTTGCTATTTTCAGGAAAAATTGGAAGACATTTGTTTCCAAAAACATTTTTGTATTGATAGGTGTGATTCTGGGCTGGAAGCGAACAAAATGATGATGGTTTAATAACCTGACTTTTTAAAAAGTTAAGTTAATCGATTCAGTAGTACAAATCACACCAAAAACATAAATGTAAAAAAAGAGCCAAGTTCTCCCGTACAAAAATTCTGCCTAACAAATCAGCCACGAAAAGTAATGAGATCTAAAAGAACGCCAAGTTCTAAGATTCAGCAAGTACTCGTAGGTGCATTGCAAATGTTTTAAGTGGACTTACATCGAATCAACTATTAGTTTTGAAAGTAACTTGTAAACTAATGTAAATTAGTTAATTTTTTTTACTTAGCAAGTTTTCCAAACTTTTTTAATAGTAGGTTACTAAGAGAAAACCCGCCAAGTAAAAAAAATTAACGCCCCCTGATTGAAAATTTTCAAATTTTCGATTTTTTCCTTTGTATGTACCACATGACCTACCACTGTGCCAAATTTCAAGTTTCTAGGGCAACGGGAAGTGCTTCATAATTTTGATGATCTGTCAGTGAGTGAGTCAGTGAGTCAGTGAGTCAGTGAGTCAGTCAGTTACGGTTTTCGTGATTTTCGGAACATTGTATCCTAGAAACTACTTATGCTAAATATCTGAAATTTACTGAGGTGCTTCTTCTTGACTAGCTTAACAAATGATGTGAGTTTGAAACTTTTGGCTTCTTTGGTATAGAAGTTAGAGGGGTGTGGAAAATGCCCTGAGTTGTTTCCTGTAAATAAGGGTGTAGTGCCAAAGTTGCTAGAGAACTTGGCTGGGCACTACCGTGCCCCTTGATCAAATGAAAACACTCAACGGACATGAAAAAATGAACTGGTTCATTGATTGAGGTGATAACTTGTAAGAATTGATTATTTTATCATTAAAAACAAAATTTAATTTTTAAAACCAGGCTTTTAAGAGAAAAACCGTTGAAAATTTAAAAACCGACTTGCAAGACACAATATCTGTGGTCTCAAGGAAAAACCGCAAAAGTCAATTTTCATCATTTTTCAATATTATATAAAATTCAACAATTTACGAAACATTGGAATAAATAGCGTGTGAAGAAATTAAACACTTTAGCTTTTTTCCTTGAAGAGAATCCTTGTTTTCATTGAATTAAGTTAAGTTCTGTTCTTCCTTTTGGTAATGGAGAATGTTGCTATATAAATCCGGAATTTAGCTGTTATTCCAAAAAAAATTGTCATTAGTTGTTGTTCCATAAGTAAAGAAGAAAAAAGGATAGTCTTAACTCTTAAGTCAACTTTAGATCAATTTTGATTGAATTTAGTTTTTTTTTTTTCTTGAGGAGGATGTACAAAATTGACTGTAGTTGGTTAGTTTTTGGAAATTGTGGGTTCAATTTCAAGCAGAGTTAAAAAAAATCAAAATTGATTCGGACACTCTTAATTTAATGAAACCAAAATCTCAATTTTGCCTAAACTTGACTTTAACGGTTTTCCTCGTAGCCACAGATATATTTTTGATATTATGTATTGTTACTTTCAAAGGAGAAATAACACAAGAAAATTCATAAAATGCCCTAAGTGTCACATAGGGCTTTTCAAAAAAAATCTTGGGTCTATTTTCTGCATGCAGTAGTTTATAAAAAGCCCTATATGGTAATTAGGGTTTTTTTTTAAATTTTTGTCCTCATGATTTGTACTTAGGGCTTTTGAAAATTTGACTTTTCTGGCTTATTTTAAGATTCAGGCTCAAGAAATAAATATGAAAAAATCAGAGCAACTGCCCTTAGTCCAAATATGCAAAAAAATCAAAATCGAAAATTTTGTAGTTAGGGCCTTTACGAGATTATGGGCAGTATAATTGACTTCAATTTGATTTAAGTAATTGAAAATGAATTTCAAAAATTAAATTTTACTTATTTTTCTATACTCTGGGAAGTTAGTCGTGTGGACCACATGGGTCGCACTCATATTTTTTTTTGTAACTTTCGTCTTATTTTTTATTTATCCTTTCATTTTAAAAAGCGCTCCGCAAAACATTTTTATTTTCAAGATTCTTTTATTTCTAAATGATTACACATTTTTTAAAGTAATTTTTTGATGTTTATCAACTTTTGACAAAAAAGATCGAACTTACTTCAAACCAAAAACGGCTAAGAAATGAACAAGCGATAAAAAGTCGGATGGACACACAAGCAATCAAACGATCATACGCTACATGGATGGAATTGTCACCCACAGTTTTCTAGCAAGCTGTGTTCATACATTTATGAAAAATCTTCGTTTACGTAGTGGTAGTCCTATATTAAAAAAAAAAAAAACTAGTTAAAGTATCTGCTTATTCTTCAGTCAATGTTTGTGGTACACGAATTTGGGATTTCACAGTCAGCAACAGCTAATCTCAAGCATTTTTGCACAATCTTTTTTATTAGTACATACATATAAACACGCCTTGTCAGTGGGCCTGCACACACGAGACTAATTCATCCGGACTAAAATCAGTTTAGTGGGCAAGGGAAGCGAAGTGTGCAGTATGAAACGGACTGAAATTTTCAACCCCAAATTTGGTGGATGAACGAAGACTAAAACTAACACATATACAAAAGCTGACAGTTTTGGTCAGAGTATATCTAACAATGAGTAGGGAAACTCTTTTGCAAAAGTGGTAGTCACTATTACAATCACAAATTTGCAATTAAAAACCTAACAACAATTCCATGAGGGAAAACAGTCAAATCAATTCCTTATGTAAAACTGTATGTGCAAGAAGTTTCGACTATGCGTTCATCCCTTGCATCTTTCCTTTTTTCTCTCAAAGACTTTCAAAGGCGATGAGCAATGAATCATTTTTCATTTCCTTCCAACATAATATCATGCGTTGCCAGAATGGATTCTTTATAACTGCTATATGTTTTTCAACGCAACATATGATGCGATTTCGTCAATATTGGCAACGCAAACAGAGATTGTGTATGGGGGTTGCTTTTATTATGGTAATGTAATTTTAAAGGCGATGAGCAATGATCGTTATCAGTTGTGAACAAAGAAAAAGAATAAAGAAAAAAGCAAAAGAGCGTATGTCTTTTCTCTTTCCTTCCTTTAAGTTTCTTATTGTCATCTATTTCTACTATCTGTGTAAGAATAAATGTGAACTGATAAGGAAATTATGCTGAGTTTCCCTACTCATTATTAGATATACTCTGGTTTTGGTACGAAAGATATACTCACACATTTAAAAGAGGTTCACATATACATTTTTCTCTCAGTCTGAAAATCATCTCGTGTGTGCTTGGACTAAAGACTTAAACCCATTTCAGTCCAAAAATTATTCATCCCGTGTGTGCAGGCCCAGTCAGTATTAAATTTCAAGTAACACCCATTATAACAGCAAAACAGCATACATCACTGTATACAGACTACATACACTTTATAATGTATAATGTATTATTTCAATATGTATTATTTTATTTGCTTCATGTCTTACTCCAGTGTTAACACACCAAGACGAAAGGGAAATCAGGGATGAATTGCATACATTTACAAACTGTTAAACATCACTGCCAAGTCAATCTCAGGGGTAGGAAAGTTCACTAGGTAACCTGCCAGAGTTCAGTTCCATCCTGCAAATTTCTGGTTGTTGCTTGCAAACAGGATAAAAAAATAAACATTCACTGAAAGAGTGCCAGAAGACATGAGAACTTTCATGTTTATTTTCGTGTTTACGAAAGGAAACCAGAAAATCATGCTGCATACTTGACTTTTTCTATGACCTAGGTTTGAGGGCCACCTGTTAGCTTAACCTCATATTTTGAATTATTATTTGTAAGCGGGAGCTTAACTTATGTATTGTACGTAACGCAGTACTGTTCGTGTTTTATCGCACGTTTCATTTTGAAGAAGTTCTCATATTTTCATATGGGAGGTTGCATTGACTTACCCAACCGTTTAACAATTATAAAAATTATTTTTAAATTCTTGGAATGAAAGGATTTTCCACCACGTTGTTTTAAGAATTTGAAGTGTTGATGGCTTGAGATTGAAATCCCTGGAATATTTCAATGAATTTATTTTTTTTTTGCTTGTCGTTAACTTAAAGAATTAAATGAAATAATGATAATGCATATAATAAATTTGTATTATTAGCAATTTATTGGAATTATATATACTGAAATCCTCGGCACATATCTTATAATGATTGAATCTCTTAAGGGCAGCAAAATTTAATGTTCCTGGAGGTCCATTTTTACCCTACATTCCTACAACATATCAAGATCGCTGATTTAAGCAGCTTGGCAGCTAAACCATCTGCTCCAGCGGATCTGTTGGATTAAAGCCGTAATATTGCTTGTTTCACCTCGTCTAGATCGGGTTCACGGAATTGATTGCTATCGTGTCCAATGAATGGCTCTCGTCTGACAGCGTTATACAGTGGTCACAGTCTACAGAAATGGTTTTACCAAATCCTCATCATCGTCGCTAATCTACTATAACAAAGCGGCTACTTTTTTAACTTTGCCTTATTTGATAGGTAGTAAAATATAAAAAAAAATAATTTTAACCCCTTTTTAGTTGAAATTGCTTCGAAGAGCGAAGATTTTAATATTCAAAGATGACGTTTGGCTTCACGGAAATTAAAAAAAAAATTACTTTGGTCTTGATCGAGGTTTTACAAAGCTATTCAAAATGTCCTCTTGATGACGCGAACTAATTTAACTACATTCACATTATAATAAACAGGGGTAGAAACTAAAAGGCAGATTGAAGCATGTAGTTGATTGTAATAATCAACATTTTGTTTTTAAAAATTTAAAGAAATATTTTTAGATGTAAAATAAAAATGTAAAAATAAAAACTTAATTAAATACATTTTTTAAATAACAGATTTTGCTTTGACGAAATCACAACGAAATGCAATTTAAAAAATATAATAAATCAAGATTAAATGCCAACTTTAGAAGTTTGAGATCTTCCATTTTCTAAATTAAGTTGCAGTTGCTGAATCGAAACACAAGAATTTAAGTTCAACTTAAGATTATTGACTTTCATATTAATAAGAATAAATTAAAGACTATGTTGAAAACCAGTGTGGCACGCTCCTATATGTTTTTTTTTGTGGTCTATTCATGTATTTTTTTTTGTATTTGTAAAATTTTGTCATTTTTTGTGTAAGTGTTCGTTTGTTTTAGACTGCTTACTAACATGAACACTGCACTAAGTGATGAGCCGGTCAATAAACACAGTTTTCTGGGTTAAAGACTAATGGTCGTTAGATGTTGCTTGCTATAAGCAACTTATCTGATAGTGATTTAAAAAAAAATAAGCACAGTGTTACTCACGTTTAAAGCATTCGGAATCGTAACCGTTATTTCGAATCTTTTATCGTATTTCCTTTCACTTCTATCAACATGTTCCCTCATCATGTTGAACAGTAAAAAGTTGCCACAACTCGTGTGCTCTTTTTATACCAACTAAATAACTTTTGCAGAGCTTTCTTTATCCCTATTTACAAAAAGCAACCCCCCTTAAAACAGTCATACTAATACAAATCCCACAATTTTCCCGACTTTATGAATGAAAAGCCAAATTTTCGGTATGGTAGGAGAAACCTCCCCCCAAAACCAACTCAACATATCCGACCATCCAACAGAAACTGAGTGCATCATCTCCATCGTTTCCATCAGTTCAATCAGATACACCGCAGATTTCACACGGTTCGGTCCAGTTTATTTTACCGCAGTCAGCCAGCATCCAATTTAATTTCAACAACAACAACAAAAAGAGAAGAAACCTTGTCCAATATAAATTCAAAGTTGAAATCATGGTGTTTACTTTTTGTGCTATCTCCTCAAGTTTTGCCGATGAAAGAGTTTGTTGAGTAAGTCAACTTTTCCCGCCAAAAATGGTATTGAATAGATGAATGAACGTTAACAAAACACCGAACACACTGAGGTATCACACGCATAGATACTTTTTTCTATTTTGGTTTTATCTGAATTAAAAAGACGAGGATGCTTGTCGGCGTAAAATATTCATGAAAGTGCTCTGTTTACAGATGGATGTGATTTTTTTCACGGATGTTTGTCGATTTATCCTTTTGATGTGATGTGCGAAAGGGGATGAAAATTTCGAAGATTAACCTAGAAGTCTGATGTGAAATTTGTGTGCTCGGTCAAAAGTGATAAAAAGTCTACAAATGGTTTTGAATTATTTAAAGTTTTCATCATTTAAATTCTTGCTGATTGAAAGAAAAAGTTAAAATGTTTGCGTGTTAATAGGAAAATCTTAAACCAAAATTCAGTTTTTAAAAGTGAAAACAAATTGGATTTGCACGCAATATTAAAGTGCAAAACTCAACCAAGTGCAACCGGAATATCATCTTCATTGGCGATACACGGCTTTGAAATTATTGTTGTATCAATAGCAACGACGATGAACACACTCGCTCATTCGTTCCGCCTTCGATGGTCTACATGCGAAGCTCGGTGAAAATAGTTTTACTTAATTATAAAAACTACACATCAAAAATAAACATCACGCATACTTCGTTTTATGATTAATAATAATAATTAAAATATGCTCATCCAAGGTTAACAGATGCATTACAAGAAATGTAATAACAGTGAAAAGTGAAAGATATAAAAATTGAGATTCATTTCTATCAATAATCAATCTTTTCTTTCTATATTGTGTTCCTTTTAATTGCATCAGTGAAGAAAAAAAAAATATAATAAATAAAAATGGGTGCAAAAGCGAAAGTTTTTTGTGGTCTAATGCTGTTCGTGATTGTATTTGGATTGCGATTTTTCTGTGCAAATTGCCAGAGATATCCACAGCAGCAGCAGTACCAGTTCCAGCATCAGCAGCAGATACAGATGCCAAATTTCCAACAGCATCACTTGCCTCTTCAGCAGCATCAATTACATACGGTGACAGTGCCAATACAAAAGGATTTACACTCGAACGAAAATCGATTGCAGTCGCAGGTGGGTTTATGTTTTTTGTGTCTGTTTTTATTTTTTGTGTGAGTTGCGAATAAGAGTGAACATGAGTGTGAATTGTGTGAATATTTTGCGCAAAGTGGATATATGTAATTCAATTTATGTGACAGCTTCTTCAAATTTGTATCCTAAATAAGGAAAAATGAAGAAGGTTCTGGGTAGTTGAATTTTATTCGTAAATTATGCAAAAGAGAGGTTTGGAGTGTTTTTTGTTGTCAGTAAACTATTATGGAAAATGATTATTACCGTATTAATTTGTTGCATACTTTTAACGATTTGTTAATCTCACAATTGAAAATTTCATAAGATCTTATTTATTTATTTCGTCAAATGCTATCGGTAAAACATTATTTCAACTGTGTATATTACAAAAACTTAGAAATTTATTTATAAAAAATATCATTAAAAGAAGATCTGACTATGTGTATCGTAGTTTGATCTACTATAAAAATTACGAAGTTGCAACTGGAGATTCTTAAAATTCTTTCAAAAAGAGCACCCGATTTTGTTTTTTGTCTTTTCAAAATGGCTACTAATGTTTCTTTTAAAACCGATCAAGCTTCTTCTCTAACTAGGTACATATACTTTATTCACTTTTCAGAAGAAGTTCTTTGTACTAGGACCGATTTTGTAAATCTCTAGTTTTTGCAAAATTTGAAAGTGGATAAAATTCATTATTTATGCATACAGGTTATGAATTTATGTTCAATTCACCATAAATGGCAGCAATAATCTTATTTATCAGTGTTAATACTTTTAATTATTATAGTCAATAAATTGTAAGTTTTAGCGGATATGTTTTTATTTTAATTTTTATTTTTTTCGTATTGATTCATTAAATAAAATTACATATTTATATTTCTATTGAAACAGTTTGTTTTTGGGATGTATTATTTGGTGCAGGGCTACTACTCCCCAGGAACTAACTCCACTGATGGATTTAGTTCCCACCAAGTGAGAATTTTGTCGACTTTTGTAAAGTGTACTTAGTTCCCATGTACGGTGGGAATTAAAGTCCACAAAATAGTAGTTCAGTTCCCTTAAAATGTGAAATAAATTGCCACTTTAAACGAGAACAAATTAAATAAGAATTCAAATACCGAGAAAGAAAAATCGAGCGATTTTATTGATTATTTTCAGTCTTGAAAAGTGAATTTCCGAACGACTAAGTTTTGTAATATTATCGTAAATGCGATTTCTTAAAAAATATTTTTAGAGTCCTGAAAACTGAATTTCTGAATGACTAACTTTCTCAACATTTTGAAACATACTTCTTTTAGAAATTTATTTTTCAGGACTCTGACTGTGCTCTTCAAGATAAGCTTAAGCAAGTTCAAGAATTCTATTATAGCTAACCGTAAAATCTTCTTCTTCGATTCTTATAATTGGGAGTTAGTTCCAACTTCATATATAAAAGTGTGTACTTAGTTCGCATAAGAAAGGGAACTAAGATCTCATCGTACATGGGAACTAGATCAATTTTACTTAACTGGATTTAGTTCTCACTTAATATCACATATTTTTTATGCGATAGTATATTTTAAGATTTAATGACGACATTTATTTCTTTTGGCACCGTTAAGTATCCTAGTTCACAACCTTTATTTTCATATACAATTTATCGGGATTTCCTTAACAATTTCTTCATTTTGACAATAATAAATAAGAAATACCTATGCATGAAAATCTTATGGTTATGACACTAAAATTAAAGATAAATATAATATATATAATAGTGGAAAAATTAAAACAATAAGTAAATAATTTTTTGAGAATGGTAGAAAAATTTAAAGAAAAATATATAATTCTAATGGTAATGGGCTTGGCAAAACATAGGTAATTCTAATCTGAATCATTGTTATTAAAAGATTATTTAAGAATTGGGAAGGGAGTCTTTAATTACTTTCATATCTTGCGCAATTTAAGAACCATATTATAGTCACAACACGAGCGCAGCGTGTTATTTTGACACCAAAATCATTGTTGTACACTCCGCGCCGAAAATGAGCATACCCCTTTGCGAGGTTGTTTGAAAAAAAGAATAGTTTGAGCCGTTTTTGAAAAAAAATTAAACTTATTTTTTTTTTGCTTAAAGTGTTTTTCATTGTAGCCTGAAAGATTTGTCCCTAAAATCGAGAATGACAATAAAACATATTCTTTGATTTTGTAATAGTATTGGTTGACAAAGGATTTGCAGCACCCATTCTTTATTTATTTTATTTTTAACTTCTCAGAGGAAGCAATTGTAATGGGGCCGATTTTGTGAATCTCCAAAAAGAATCCGAATCAACAGTTTTTATGATGATGTCTGTGTGTGTGTATGTATGTAGGTACGTATGTACGTATGTGCGTTACGTTTTTTCGGCTCGATTATCTCGTGAACCACTCATCGTATTGTCATGAAATTGGTCTCATTCGACGCGGTATTATTGTTGTTAAGCTGATTAGGTTTTGAGCGAAATCCGCTTAGCGGGTTTTTAATGGCAATCAAATATGTAAGACAACCCTAATATAGGTAATGAACATTATGATAATTTATGCAATACTTTCATAAATAGTGCAAAAAATATTATTTATCAATTTAATAAAATATACTATTTGTTAATAATTTGTTATTAACAATTGAAAATTAGTTTAAGCGTTTAAGTTTATTTTAGTGGTTATAAGGAAAAACAGTTTATGTGAATGTTTGCAGGAATAGAATAATTATGACTTTAAATCGGTAAAAACTCATTATTAATATTATTGATAACAATTTGATTTGTTATGAACAGCTGAAAATATAAGTTTTGTGAGTTTAAATTTTTCTTTATATAAAAACGGATTCATGTTTGTTTGTTTGGATGTCCGGTATGGACTCCTAAATGGCCAAATAGATATTTATGAAATTTTCATGGTAAATACAGTTGTATTTATGGATAGTTAGTTTGAAAAAAAAAAACAATATCCAGGAGTATCATAAGCTACATTTTATTACTACTTGACCCACCAAACGCTGCTTTGCCATGTAAATGTTAATTTTCGGAAATACTAATCCGATTAGAAAAATTGCTTCACTAATAGAAAACGTACACTATTCAGGAGCAATATAGGCTGTATTTTACTATGCAAAGACCAACTTTTACAGATGCGCCACTGTTATTCAAAAAAACTTAATTTATTTCCTCAAAACATCAGTTTTATAAAATTGACTTTGAACCAACGTGCGTGTACAACTACAACGGGATGCATCGGCTGAACATTTTGCAAAACAACTAATGTTTCAACGTTTCTACTCTGTTAGTTAGTCGTGTGGACTCCATGGGTCGCACTCATATTTATTATTTTCAATATACTTAAACAAAAAAATTTGGACTTCGGTCGGTCGCTAAAACAATATAAACAAATTAAAACTTATAATTTGACGTTTGACAAGCGATAATGTTTGAATGTGTGGATTTATAAAGAGCAATTCTCTAAAATTTCAAAGATCAATTCTTTCCTCTTAAGAACTGATCAAGAAGAAGAAGTATTCTTTTTGACAATGAAAACCGAAAAAAATGGAAAAAGAGCAATTCTTTTGCACTATAAAAAAGCTATTTGTTTTGATTTTAGAAATTAAATAAGAAAATGGCCACGCGAATTTGCACAAACCTTTAATTTTCCATATTGAAGTCAATCCGACTAATGGTGCAGGTGCGTTTACAGAGAGACAGACTGACGGACGGAATTGATGGACGAAATCGATGGATCGAGTTCTCTATCATCATAATGTCATATTTGATCTAAACCTCAACTTTTTTTACGAATACATACCTAATGTTCTATAATTATGTCGCAACTCGCAAGTAAAAATCATGAATACATTGCAGGCCCAGTCGAAAGCCTTGTTGCTGGTACTGTTTAGTTTTTAGTTTAATTCGTTACTTTTATGTATGATAAATAAATAATATCTAATAATGATGTTTATAACAGGAGATTTAACCTCCCTATTCGCCCTTTTCAGAGAAAACAACAAGAATTTAAATCTCAACCATCTCAGACAACCGCACTGATTACTTAATGGTATGCAAGCCATATTCAAAATCTACGGCTTCGCAACTCCTTTGAAACAATGCGAAACAAGAAAATCGATTTTATCCTGCTCTTATGATATTCAAACAATTCCGTCAAAATCTTCTCCTTACAGATTATGAGTATTATTGTCTCATAGTGTAACGTCCTTGCCTCGCAGGAACCGTATTTTCTTGTAAGACATAGTTGTTGTCGTCGTTATAAGAAAAGACCTTCAATTGAAGTGCATAACATTATGAGCTGGATGAGTGCCAAGAATTTATGAAAGCGTTAAATCTTTGTTCTTACAGTCACTTTTATAATGTAGAAGGTCTCATTGTTATATTTTTGTTGCAAAACTTAAATTTTCGTTCTCAGTTATCGCATTACTGCCACAAAGAACATGGCTGCTGTTGGCAAATTACCGCTTGGCATAAGCAAATATACAAATGGAATCTGGACGATTTTCTCAATGTTTTTGTGAAAAAACAGAGTTGTTGAGTTTCAATTATGGAATTCACATAACTGTTTTACATTTGTGCTGTCGGTTATTTCAAATCTTGAAGGGATTAAATTTATCAAAATAGCAAAAACTAAAAATAATCCTGCTGGATTATCATAGATTCTAACGAGTTTTCCGAAACGAAATAAAAATTCCACTAATTTATCTTCAGTTTTTTTCCCTCAAGGTTTTTGGAATTTTACATGTAACATTCTGTATGATTTATGTCTTGAAATAGTCTTAATTGCTTACACTAAATTATGTGTCTTTCCTCTTTCTCTAATTCAAATTGAACCCGACTTCACTATTGTCTCTACATTAAACGATGTGTTTTTTATTTTCATTAAAATTAAAAATTAAAAAGCAATTTGATACAGCTGGTTCACTTTAATACAATCACAAAAAAATGGAATTCTCTCTCTAAAGGACCATATTAGCATAGCAGAATAGCAGAACAGACAATGACCTTTTAAACCCTCCAAACTCTCGTAGGACATAGAGTGCATGTGACTAGAGTTCTGTAGCCTTTTAATTTTAGGAAGAATATGCAAGATAATGGAACAAGTTGGCTCCTTACTTTTCCCTGTCCATCTAAAACTAAAAAAAAACATCCGGGGAATCCTAACTGTAATTAGCCCTAATAATGTTTGCCCCAAATTCCAAAATACCAGATAAACTGTAATAAAATTACATTCAACCTTAATAATAATGTCACCCTTGTGTACTTACCAAGCTGCATATTTTCTACAACCATTGCAACATTGTGCATTTTTATCAGTAGATTCCAAGCTAAACCCACAACCTATCTGGCAACACAAAATTAACAAGCCAGCATAAGCCACAATTTGGACAATAAACGGCAATGTTTTGGTAGACTTGATACTCTCGCCACTAACACCAAAGGATCACCTACACCTTCTTCATCCTTTCAGTTTTTTTTGTGTTTGTCATATCCGGTTTCTGTTGTGTGCCGATGCCGAAACCCATAAGCTCTGTCTGTCAGCTTTGCTAATTTAGAAAATTGAATTTTATTGCATTGTTGGCCCACAAGTATTGGGTTTTTCTGTTGGGTTGTTTATTTTTTTTTGTTTGTTATTTTGACAACGCTTGACGACCCAGTTCCGGTTTAAAAATAAAAATGTACAACAAAAGCAGCCTTGCACAAGAAACATGATGATGATGACGAGGACGACAACGACGACGGGTACACCTGACTGACTGCACCACATAAATTTCAATTCCATGAGGATTTAACAAGAAGCCTGTACACTGTGTATAGGTTGGGGCTATGTGAGGGGAGGCTGAATTGGAGGCTCTGAAGTGCAGTTATATTTCAATGGTAATCTCATAAGGATTTCAGGAATGTTCGTCTCATCGTTGTCGTTGTGAATGTTTATTGTGTCAGTAGGGTTGAAGCTCGTCATCGTGCGTCGTCAGTGTCGCTTGTCGGCATCCAGTTTCCAGACACAGACGGAGAATACTGTGCATGTTGGCCATTAACTGTACGTGGTTAAAGTGGTTTGTGCAAAACACCATAAGGGAATTTATTTTAATTTTAAATTCAAAATGAGAGAAATGAAGGCATCAAAAAAGGAAAAAAAAAGAAAAACAAAGAAATTGCTCATCCAATTGGGTTGCGGTGTGTGAACTGCAATTTTCAGATCTGCGAACGTCTAGTTAACTATAGTGATGCGGAGGCATCGTTTTTGGGTTTGGGGTTTATGGTTTGACCTTAAAACAAAAAATAAAGTTTTAAACAGCAAACTTGTGTGCACACCGGTGTATTTGTGCGAAATTGGAGATGTGTGCCGTCTGTGGTCTAGTGTGCACACCGATTTTGGTGTGAGACACCGTGTGAACAAAATCAAAACTTTTTGATTTTTGGTGACGGTGTCACGATCAGTGTGATGTTAGTGGCGGAGTGCCACATTGGTATCAGAAAAGCTCTTAGAGCTTTGCGTAGACATATAGACATAGACTAGCATAGAAGAGCAGCAGAGAACATTTTGGGTTACATTGCTGATTGACCTTACGTAATTGCTGCCACTCACATCAGCTTCACACTTGCAAACTTTTTTAAAAATCTTGACTTTCATAATAGACACTTCCTTCACGACACATGAATCACACAACTTCCATGTAGATACTTTTAGTCCGAAGTAAAAAAATGAATTGGGAAATGTTCTCTTTTAGAACCATAAATTTATGCTTAAGGTTTTCTGTAGAACGTTCGAGAGTTGTTTTCAGCAAAATATGCTCTTCTTTACCATCTTTCGTTTTGTTTCGATACTCTCCGCTTGGTCCTCTGTTTTCCGTTAAAGCATTTTCATACAAACTCACCATCATATTGCAGATATAGTTAGAGCTCACGGTTGGGACCAGTAAGTTAAGTATTAAATTTAGTTCATAAGCTGGTTTTTGAATTCACTCAAGCGATTAAAGTTTCATACTATGATCAATCCTCAGTGTCTCACATTACCAAATTATTTATAACACAATCAAATTTTATGAATCAAATATGATTCATTGGAAAGCGATGCTGTCAATCTTTCTTAGTAGCCCTCAATGAGAAGAAATGTTTCGTTTTTATTAAAAATACATTTTATCAATTTTTAATAAATTTTATTGAAAATAAATAAATTCGTTATAAAGAAAAATACTTCATTTTATGCGAGTAAAAAAACATACTTTAAAGAAAATAAATAATACGAAATAAAATTTTTTTGACAGAGCAAGATTTCAAGCGATGACAAATTTGATCATTAACCAGAAAAAAAGAAATAGTTTGTAAATAATTTTATTAGTTTTTAACTTAAGAAGAGAACACGCACACTTTTAATGCAGCAAAAAAAAAAAAACTAAAACAATGAAAAAGCTCAAACAAAAATACAACTCTGTTTGATATGACTATAAAATGCTCAGAAAATTACAAAAATATATTTTATTCGTTAACGAGTCGACAAAAATTGAAATTTCTATTTCAATTTTAAGCTTTTGTCCTTTGTTTGGCATAATCCAGGGCATTTGTAAGGATTCGTTTTTCTAAAATTCGATATTGCAAAATGAGAGCTTTCAAATATCCCACTTTAGCTTGGCCTTTTTCATGGTTCTGCAATGCGAGTTCATCTTCCTCCAATGTAGTTGGGAAGACTTTTAAAAGAAGACTCAGTCTTGTTTGCAGGAAGAGCCATGTTTTTGACTCTAGACTAGTGTCCAGTGCGCAATCGATATGAAAAAGATCCGTTGCACGATTTTCAATCCAATGTTCTAGTTGCTCTTTATTCATATTGAAAATTCGAACAAAAGCTAGGAGTTTTGGTGAGATGAAAAGAGGCGCTTGGAATACTTTTAATTCCGTATTCTTTGGTATTTCTAGCATTTCGAGGAGTTTTGTGCGTTCGGCCAGCAGTTCGTCAGAATTGCTTAGACCAAGCTTTATGCTGACGCTGTCTTTTTTATTATCAGGGTAAACAAAACTGAAATTAACGACAGAGTAAAGCAAACGAACACACAATTTGGGGTTTATAAGTTAAACTTACCCATTGTGAACAAGTAGATCAGCGTTCGACCGATCACCGTAGTAAATGAATATTTGTTCCCCTTTTTGAAAGTCCGTGAGGGCAGAGCTTTCTAGCTGACTTGATTCCATATTAAAGAATGATGTTATGGTTCCATCTTTGTGGTTGGCCATGTCCCAAAATGGAATAAGAGAGGCGATTGTATCATAGCCATGTGTAGAATCCTCGTCTTCGGGTTGGTCGAGTCGCGGGATGATGTTTTCGCGCGTCATGACCGTTGAAACACCCCACCTAACATTAAAAGAAAAACGAAATGTTAAATTAAAAATTATATCGTTATTTATTGAAAAAAAATCGAACACGAACTTTGAGCAAACAAACATGAAAAAAATAATGTAGGAAAGTAAAAAAAACGTGGCTGCGGTTACATAGTCGATTTACAGTTTAAACTTGGATCACTTAGCTTGTTGAAAAGGTTACTTCGGGAATTTAAACGTAAATTCGAAAAAAAAATATTTTATCGAACAAGTTTAAGGCTGTGAGAGGCTGGAGCATTGGTCTTGTATTTAATTTCCCCCCAAATTATTTTACGGATTATAGTAGGTACTTTGTTGTATAGTATAATTATTGTAATTAAATAATAATAATAATGGAATGTTTAAAGAAATTTTAATGTTAACAAACATTTTTAAAAATGGAATGCTGAAAAAAAATATTAACACAAATTTTTTGTCTACAAAATTAACGGTTTTGAACCGGATTTTTTTCGAAATGGTATAGTTGATAGTTAAAAATTAGTAACCTTTAAACCTTAACCCTCTTTGAATAATAAAAACAAATACCTACATTAAAAAAAAATAAATTCGTTAACATCATCAAAAGCATGTACATTTGTGAGGCAAGTATTGTTAGTAGTTTTTTTTTTATTATAAAAATAGTTTTTGTTTTATATTTTTGATTCTAGATTACCTTTTGCTATAGAGTGGAACCCAACTGGGTCGCATGAACTTATGAGCAAAAACCTTCTTCGTAAAAAAAAATGTTTTTAAATCAAACATACATACAAAAATTAATTAAAACAATTTAAAATTTGTTAGTTTTTATTACATTAATTTTTTATGTAGGCATACTTTCCAAGGAACAAAAAATGTTAAATAAAATAAAATTAAAACCCATTTAAAAAAAATATATATACAGGGTGATTCACGAGCGTTGTGCCAAAAAGCTAGAGCGTGTAGGTTGAGTTGAGACAAGAAAAAAATCGTATGGGAGGGGGGGTCTATTCCCCCCCCCCGTTTAGCCGGGAGGGGCAATTTTATGAAAAATTGACTTATTTTGTAAAAAAAAATATTAAAAATCAACAGCTTAGTTTACAACACCGTGCTATACCTTTCTGAAAAGCTAAAAACTTCTTCTTTCACTTTGTTTTTAAAATAAATGGTTTTAACGAACAGTTTTAAAAAAATAAATTTTCAAACTCAAAATTTTCAAAAAAAAAGCCAAAAAAATTTTTTTGAACTAATTTTTTTCAAAATTTTATGTAATTAAGTACTAATTTTGTTTTAAAATTTCAATGTCTTTGTTAATTTTTAGTTGAAAACAGAAAATCGGATGCAAAAATGTCTTTTCGTTTTTGAGAAATTAAAAAAAAAACCAAAACCATTTTTTTCTAAGAAAATCTTTGTTTTTATTTTTACCTATCTGGACTTTTAGTATAATTTACTAGTTTAATTTATAAATTTAATTTTTTGTAATTGGAGTTTTATGAGGACTCCATAAATAAGAAAAGTATTGGATTTTCCCTGGATTAATCATTTTGTTCATTGAAAACGTCTGCCATTGACCTTTTACTTCTAGCTCTCCGTGCTCTCGTCGGCGGATTCTTGAAAACATGCTACGACTTAGGCGCCATCTATTGGGCTATCTTTTAGCGAAGAGTCTTTCAGCTTCCCGATCTCGACAACAAGTTAAACCGTAGCAGAAGTTCCTGTCCGCTAACTCTTCTCGAACATATGAGTTTCTTATTGTTATGTGTTGATGAATTAATATTTTAATTGTAAATGGTTGTTAAGTAAATATGCGATGCCCTTTATTAACCTTTAGGTTGTTAATTGTTTTTTCATTCAAGGAAAATTGCGGTTTAATTACCTTAAGCCCCCAGCAGGTAGAACCCTTCGCCGGCGAGTGGCCGCGGCCCCAGGTATAGTAAAAAAAATTGCAGGTCAGTTTTCAGACGTTATCAATGAATAGAATGGTTAATCTATTGAAAATTCAATACTTTTCTACTTTATTGAGTCGTCATAAAACTCCAATTACAAAAAATTAAATTTGTAAATTAAACTAATAAATTAAACTAAAAGTCCAGATAGGTAAAAATAAAAACAAAGATTTTCTTAGAAAAAAGTGGTTTTGGTTTTTTTTTAATTTCTCAAAAACGAAAAGACATTTTTGCATCCGGTTTTCTGTTTTCGACTAAAAATTAACAAAGACATTGAAATTTTAAGACAAAATTAGTACTTAATTACATAAAATTTTGAAAAAAATTAGTTCAAAAAATTTTTTTTGGCTTTTTTTTTGAAAATTTTGAGTTTGAAAATTTATTTTTTTTAAAACTGTTCGTTAAAACCATTTATTTTAAAAACAAAGTGAAAGAAGAAGTTTTTAACTTTTCAGAAAGGTATAGCACGGTGTTGTAAACTAAGCCGTTGATTTTTAATATTTTTTTTTACAAAATAAGTCAATTTTTCAGAAAATTGCCCCTCCCGGCTAAACGGGGGGGAATAGACCCCCCCCTCCCATACGATTTTTTTCTTGTCTCAACTCAACCTACACGCTCTAGCTTTTTGGCACAACGCTCGTGAATCACCCTGTATATATATAAATAAAAAATGAGTATTAAATTGGTCGGTCTATTAGTTTGCAACACATTGGTATTCCAAAAAAAAAATGGATTTGTGAATTTTATAAAAAAAAAAATGTTTTCGGATTTCTTCAGTTAATTTCCTAAAAAAAATTAACAGATAGACGGACGAATGAAATCGGCGGACCCACTTTTTTCGACTTATCAGTTCTCTATAGTTGTCATTTTGATATTTTAAAAAGATCTTTGTTTTGTTAATCGCAAGAAAGAATAATTTTATTCAACAAAAGGAATTAATTTAAGCCTTAAGAGCAGTTAGTTGCAACCAAAGCGATGATGGCTATCCAATTCGCAGATTATCAAATAGAAGATATAAGAAACCATTCACACCGAGATACCATTGGAGATCAAGATCAGGAGATGCTAAGAATATGCAATGAACTTGAAGTAAATTATTATATGTGTAATAAATCGGTTGACTGATTAGTTTGTAAATAAATATGCGGAGAGTACTCTAGGGCAGTGTTTTTCAAAAATTTTACGATCGCGAACCCTTTGATAGGAAAAACCGGCAAGTACAGTGGATTTATTTCAAAATTATAACTTATAATGCCAAACGTTGCTTTCTTCATCGACAAATTTGAGTATCCAATGTACTATCTTCAGAATTCGATGATGTGCTCAAAGATGTTACCAGAGTTGTGTTCTGCATAAAATGCAAGGCATTGCAAAGTCCACTGTTAAGGGTTTTAAGCCATGAAATTGAATAACTCCATAAAAAACCTTCTTTATCATTCAGAGGTCAGACGGCTGTCGAAAGAAAAATTTTGACTTGAGTGAAATTAAAAGCTGAATTGTTGATGTTTTCAAGATTCAAAATCTGAAAATTGAAACCATTTTTCCGACTACCGTGACTTTAAATTTATCTTTTCTTGTTAATTATTTTGACCACTCGTTAACTCCAAGGAAGAGAGAAAAGCATTATATTATGAGTGGAAAAGACAAAATCAGAGGATTCCTCGGAATACTGCGGTAAAATAAGAATCTGTTCAAGCTAAAAATGATACTTTTCCCTGGGTTCAAAAAGTTATTGAAAAAATTTCATCGAAAGAGTCGATTTATGTTACCTCCCATATTTCTTTCACCAAACGGACTACAGAATTTAATAAATTTGGAGATGAAACTATTGAGTTTTTTTTCCAGAAAATGGCCAGAGATCGATTTTAAATCCCTCTTTGAGAAATCTAGCTGAACTAGCTCATCTACCTTGTGTAAAAATGACAGATAATTTCTGGATTAAGAGAAGTGACATTTTCTTCATGATGTTTGATATCAAAACTAAGAAGAGAAATAGGCTTAACTTGGAAAACGATTTAATCTTTAAACTTTCAAGGATCAATGCAATTTTTCAGTGGTGCCGTGAAATAAAGTAGATTATTTCCAAAAATAGAAAAACCAAATTGGTAAAAACGTCGACTGCCGAGTTGTACTTAAAAACGTTTAAAATTAAAAAAAAAATGTTATCGTCCTTATTACCAAAAATATTCGACATTATTTCTCAAAATCTTTAAAATCAAATCTATCCTCATGTGTCAAACATATAACAGATAAGTAATAATGTTTTATATAACAAAATGTGACAAACAAATATAATTTTTCTTTAATTTTTTTTCTTTTTCGCGCGAATTAAAAAAAAAAACTGTCACCGTTATATGGAGAATAAGAAAAAGAAAAATTCGTCTGAATTAAAAATCTTTTTTAAAGTGCAAAAAATGCAGTAGTTAAGACATAGAATTCAATGTTAACATTTTTCCTCCCGATCGCGATGGAGAAAAGAAGTGAGTCACGTTTCTTTTTTTATCATTCGAGAACAACGCTTTGTCCAGAATTTAGTCTGCTATAAACCCTAGTTTGTAAAGGTTTTTCCTACACAGACCATTCCTACACACAGCAAGTAATACATTACTGATATTCAATTTAATGCAAACATTTTAACCAAAAAAGAAACAATTCCCATTTAAGGTGAAAAATTTAGTACTATTGCCCTGCTGCGTTTGCAAAAAGTCATTACATTTATTGTATACAAAATAATATTTAGAATGCTCACTTACACACACGTTCGACACTGAACTAGTTCCTGAAAAACCTTAATTTATTTTTTTACACATTTGTTTCCGACGCTAGAAACACGTTTTGAACACAGTTTCTATACTTAAGCTACATGTAAGATTTCACCCTTTAGGTGCAACAGCATATTGCCAATTACATTTATGTGCAACATTTCCATTAAACCTGAGTTACTTCTTCGATGTCCTGTTTTTGTAGCTTTGCCATTGTCGACTACCGAATCAGTTGCATTGCGAACTAATTTAGTGAATTAACTGCGGAAAGTGCTTCACCATACGTTAAATTGCTTTTTTTGTCTGATTTCTCTTTTTTGGCTTTTTTATTTAATGCTTTTAGAACGTTAACAGAAAAATCAACTAATGTGTGGAAATGGTTTTGCGATTCTGGTAGTGAAAAAAAAAAATATTAAGGGAGCATACCTATAATTACTGTTTTAAGCAAAAATTCTTCTAAAATATTTTTCTTAATTGAATTGTTATGGCTTGGCAGCTAGAACTGTAAGTGTTGGAGAGTTTTTATTTGAAATTGGTTTCAAATTTTATAATCTATTTCTTTTTCTTTTTGTGGAAAGCGTTGTGGTATATGGCATCACACTGATGAGGTCCACAAAGTTCTAACCATAATCAGCCGTAAAACAAGATAAGTCGATTTACTTCCTAGTTTTCATTTTCAAAAGAAAATTGAATAGGATACTCTTACTTACAGTGTTTAATTGGCTTGAGATTATTTGGTGGCCAGGATTTTTGAAGAAAAAAGAAAAAAATGATACACCGGTATGTCTGCATTACAAAATTCTGGGGAATAAATTGATTTTTCAAAAATTTTCCAAGATCATCGAATTGTAATTGTCAACCAATAATATGCTCGGAAAGAACCTCTTATTGTCTTCCTCGATATACATAAGACTTCTTATAGTAAGCAGTGTTGTTTACTTTCCGTGGAAAGGTAATTATTTGCAATTGGACCCTGCAAAGTCAATTGACATGTTTTCTCATGAATAACTAATGAAAATGTTTGCACAGTAAAAAGTTTCTGAACTTATCAGTGATTCCAGAAAGTTAGATTTAATTTTTGTTTACCTTTAATTGAAAATCAAATGCAAACAAACTTGGCTAAGGTAAATTTCTATGGCACAAAACTGTCTTGAAATGGACACACTATACGTTGAAAACCTACTCCTGATAAATTGAATTAAAAAAGAGGACAAGGTTTTATTTCGGATTTCTATCTGCTCTTGGTTTCTTTTTTTTTGTAATTTCAATCATGCTTATTTTGTTTTGCTAAGTTTTTATCTTTGTATATAGGCGGTTTCTATTGTGGGGTCGAAAGTATAATTTTTGTGTTGAAAACTTGGAAAGCTGTATGTACATACTCTTTATACATAGATGAACGAAAAGGACACGGACGCAAAAACACTAACTAAAAGACAGTGGACTTATATATTTTGTTACAGAATGGGAAAGCCGACCACATCCGTTTAGTTTAAGTAGGTTATGTTTTTCATTGCCTTTAGAACAAGGGACAAAGACAAAGGCCATTAACTAGTATAATAGGGTTTCTAAAGTTCTTAGAAATTTTATATTTACTTTTTAAAGTATGCTTAAGTAATGAAGGGATATAAAAAGCAAACTTCCTGAACTTTAAAGAATATAAAGTTATGTTATGGTTTTATTTTTTAGAAATGTATAGATTTCTAGGCAATGCGTTTTCAAACGAAGGTTTTTGGACACTTTTTTTATCTCGTTTGAAAGCAATTTTTTTTTTGTCAGAAGTGACGGATGTAAATTTTGCTTATTTAAAAACAACAAAATTAAGCTACAAAAATATTTCATATAATTCAGCCATCAAAATTAGCTCTATTTAATGAAACAATGACTGCAATAATGGCGTATCTTAATTTTTCATTTTTTCAGGAGCAAACAAATATTTTTTTTTTGCAATTTTAGCTGCATAAGGAATGAATAATTACTTAATTTTATGTTTGCATTAAAAGAAGTAAGGTCTTAAATGTATCATTCTTTGTTCAGTCAGATAGACTAACACAATAAAAATGGAAGAAGATATAGGCCATCGAAAACCCGGATTGGCAAAAACTAGTGATGGAAGTATTTGAAAGATTTGATCGATTATAGTCGATTCAGGCAGCTATCGAGATCATTCAATTCTGCACTGTGAAATCATTTGAATAATTTCTTAACCATACTCCTACTGACAATACTGCAACTCTTCAAATTTCACAAGAACTCGATTGACAATGACGAGCTCGAATGAAAAGAACTCGAATTACGAATATTCGAATGAAAATACCAGAATGACGATTATAAGCATTCGAATGATCATTGGATAATGCCCATCAATATCAAAAACATCCCAACGCCAATTAAAACCTATAAGCAGCTTCTACGTCTCTACAATGCTTTTCCCAAACTGACTGCATAGAACTATATTCAACACAAGACAGCTCTCAAGAATTTTAAAATATTATGTAGGTTAGGTCTAGACGTTGTTGACTCACTTACTCATGGGAAAGTTGTGCGCTAAAACAAACCATTTTGTACTTTTTATGATAAAGGAAAGACGCTTTGTGTCGATCGTTGCGAGTTCACTGATAATATAAGGTTGGTTACCGAGGTAGGTGTTCCTTCTATTGGAGAGTGTTGAATATTTACAGAGCAGGTGTTGGGCTGTTTTTTTTCCTCCTCGTCCATTTACATTTTTTACATTTTTACATTATTTGCCTCATGGCATGTCTTCCTAGGCGGCAGAGTCCTGTTATGGCCCAATAGTTGAGCTTATGTTTCGTCAAGTCCAAGCTTGGCCATATGTGAAGATGCATTTGTTGATTCTAGAGCATTGTGAAGGTGAGTGTTACACTGTAAGGTAATGTTTAACGTTATGTCATCTCATTTGAAGGCAACAGTCGTGGGCTGTGAAAGAGTTTTTGGAGAAAACACGTATATCCTTACAAGATACAGTTTCTTTGAGCCTTTTTATCTGCTTGGAATACACTACATTGATTGATAAACTGAGATTCAGTTGTTTAAGAGCAGATACCGTTTCCTTCGCTCTTACTGTTTTTTTCCACAAGTCCTTCTTCTTCTTAAAAGCAATCTTGAAGCGATGGAAATATGGAAATTAATATCGAAAATCATTTCTGGGGTAGTATATAAAATAGTAGTATGACCGGTGTTGCTACTGCGATAGTTTGAGAGCTGACTCTAAGCCTCACGCATGAATTGGTTGCCACCATTTTTGATATGGTGTCGAGAGACTCAATTTAAATTTAACATCTTGTCGAGTGTGGTGCACCATACGACAACTCCATTAGTATCGTTTCTTTTTTTTGCTGTTGAAATTTGGACAATGTTGGGAAATTTGGGAAATGTTAGTTCGGACTTTAAAGTACAATATAATTACGAAAAACTTTAGTTGGAGTTCTACATAAAAAGGCTTTCTATGCTTTGCTTTGATATGAACGATTGAGGTCGATGAAAATTATTTTCCTTTATTAAGAATGTTTTACATTCAAAGCCTGCATTTAAAATTTTTGTTGCGCTTAGTGAAGTTTTGTGGCTTTCATATGTACCATGACCAAACATGAGTCTAATTTCATGGAAGCATATTGGAGTTCATGTGTCTAACACGACAACGCAAAATTCGGCAACATTAATGTGGTTTGAGAGATTTTAGTGTCACGGTCATAAAATACCGACGACATGCTAAACGACAAGTGAAAGGTGCTCATGGAACCGCCTTGCGACTGATGTCACCATGTTGAACACAAGATGTGCATTTAAGTGAGCTATCACCCAGCTCAGGCAGAGCAATAACCTCACATCTCTTTGAGCAACTACTATGAATGTTCGGGTACTCAACGACGGACGTCATAAATGTATTTTTATGAAATCTATTAATACAGGTAATACTTCTGTAAAAAACATAGTTACGTTTTATGTAATGAACATTTAGTTTAAATTTAAAGAGAGACAAATAATTTCCTTCCACAAAATATATCTCTGCATCAAAATCTTCTGTAACATCTGAACATCATTATTATGAAACAAAATGCTCACTTCTGCATTCATACATATATTTCAAAGTTATTACTTCCTCGTAAAATTCAAAAACCACTGTTTAGGTGAGTACCCAGGCTCCGTTAAAGTTGTGTTTTTCTCTCACACTTTCGCATCCTATGCCCATGTCCCATCATGAATAAGTTTGCGGCTCTAATGACATGCTCTCTAAGTGGAAGCAGAATAGATATAAAATCAGATCTTAAAAAATCGCATTTCTTTAAAATAGAAATGAGCTTACAAAAACCACACCTGCTCTATTGCAGCCTGATGCTTCCTCATAGTGTCAAATAATGAAAGATGGTACAGGGCAGGTTAACCTTAACAGCGCGCTCGTGTTTCGGTTGAGTGAGATGTCAGGAACGGCAGATCTCTGTATTGTAACATATACAACTTTAACTAGGTTAATATCTCTGTAGAATAGTTTTTTCTTTGAAATTACAGAGGCAACGAAATGGCTCTCATTTAGAAGTTTGAGTAAAAAAAAAGACGAAAATGACAATTAAAATAAAAAGCGTGTTCTTTATCTGCTACTGTAAAGCGTGTGGAAAACAGAATTATTTTTAGGAAGTTCATAATCTGCAATTAGGTATATGTTGTTTCTGGGGTAAATGCTTACATAGCTTGAAAAATAAAAGGAGGTCCTATCCTAAACGATTTTTGTACTGTTTTGTTTTACAAAGGCTTCCTTTTAAAATTGTGACGATAGAATTTCACACAGATTATCAGAAAGAGGTTCATTGATGAATTACAAAGTATGAATGAATTACTAAGAAAACTGATTTCAGTGACTTGTATTCCAATTTTTGTTAATATAAAATCTGGCCTTGGGCAAGCCACTATTAAGATAATGGATGACACATCGTAAGGTTTGTTTTACACTTTGCTTCAACTGAATAAAAACACAATTTTTCTAAGGTATATTGAACGTTTTTTCCTAACATTGAGGGTTAGTGTATCATTTGATGATGCTATGATGTTGAGAAAACAAATCAAAAAGAATAATTTAAAAAGCACCGCTATTTTCTTAGTCGCTCTCTTGCAAAGCTTCCCAATTGGAAAAACTCAGTTTTTTTTTTGCATCAACTGAATAGACACACGATCATTCACTGTCATTATCTTCATTGGTTATGAGGGTTTTGAGGTGATTGGCATACTAAATCAACTACAACAACAAAAATTCCCTTAATAGTCCACCCACAATTATAAGTAAGAACACCTTTCAGCTTCTCCGGCAAAGCCAAATAATAGGGCCTTATTTTAGACAAGAAAATAAACTGCAAACCAAATATAGATGAAAGAAGGCTACTGTAGCACTCTATACTTGTAAAAAAGCAACAGGCTTAAAACAGGGCTTCTCCCCTGTATACTAACTGGCTGTATACTTCGGTAATCAGATCGATACTCACTTATGGATCTGTCGTATGGTGGACCGCATTGAAGAAGATGGTAAATTTAAACGAACTCATTAAAGTCCAGCAGTCAGAAGGAAAATGTATCACGGGAGCACTTGGCTCAACAGCAACTGCAGCTGTCGAGTTTCTTCTAAACCTAACACCTCTCGACATCTCCTCCAAAATGGTGGTGAGTTTTAGAGTTAATCGAGATCATCGGAAAACCAAAAGTTAACGATGACACCGCAAAGCTCCAATTTGCCAAAACCAGCCGATTCTGAATTTGACATTTTATAGGAACGGAAATTGTAATGATCGAATTGCATTCAAATTCCGTTGCCATGAAAAGTGCTGATTTGGTAAGGTAGATTTTAGAATTGATACGAATAAAAAATAAAGAAGGGGGATTAGAAGTTCGACCACTGAAGAACACACAGTTGTTATTTTATTTAATTCTCTGCTTAGTTCTTCGGGGAACACCTAATTTCATTACTTTTCATGGGAATGGAAATTGAATGTAATTCGACCAACAAGTCTACTTAAATGATTTCTGTAGAAGCTGCATGGACGAGGAGGAAGAAGAAACAGTCCAACACCTTCCTTCCTGTACTTGTAAAAGGAACACATACCTTGGTAACCCCTTTTTCTATAATACCAGTGAACTGGTAATGATCGACATAAGAAGTCTCTCATCAATAGTACAACTTTAAGTTAATAACTCTCCCATGAGTAACTGTCTTTAGTGGTATCACAATGGATCCTTAGGGTCTAAGGGAGTCAACATTTAACAACATCTGGACAGCCACTATCTAAACTTATTCTTCAATTCCTAACTTCACAAACTCTACGCTTTAGTCAAAAAAATATTGAGCGGTTTGCAAAATATTAACTATGCGTCGTTGCTACCACTTCGAATCAGTTACCAATTAAAACAATAATTTGATTTTCAAGAATATATCCTTTTATTGATTGCTTTATTGTATTCAACCCAAAGAATTCGTCCATAGATAAGATAAGGGTCAACACTGATGGACGTTTGTGAAATTCGGTCCCTTTCTTTAATAAATTAACGGATGAGCCACAAACAAATACATACACAAAAAAAGGAACATTTTAGGGAAAGGCTTAGTTTTAATTATTTTAATGAGGCGAATTTCAGCCCATTCCTAGGCTTGCAATGTTCTCGGTTGTAGTTATTTATTTCTGATGAGCTTAGCTTAACAAAACAAATTTATCTTCCTTAAAAAACACAAAGAAGATTGAGTAAGGTTGTTCGGCTGAAATATTGATCGAAATAGTAATTTAATTTACTGCATTAAATCGTGATTTAGCAAAAAGGATTTCCATTGTTTTGTAAAAAGAGAAAAAAAAAATCCACCACTGATAAGTTATAATTTAGGTCGATGGTCAATGTGGCGTATGCGTATTTTTTTATTTTCTTTTTATACCATTTTTGCGCAAATTTATTGTAATTTTTTAATTAATTTTTTGAACAAACATCCATATGTTGTTCTTGTTTTTAATTATCATTCTTCAATGAATGAAACCTTTGCCTGATTCAATATTTAAAATTAATCATTACATCAAAGAATAATTATTTAAACCCAAATGCAAATGCAAACCACAAAATTGAAATAACTATTTCCTGTCCAGCCCATTCGCAGTATGCTGTCAAAATAATTGCAGAATATTGGAAAAAAAAGAGTTACATTGCGAGCCAATTTGAGATGGATGCTTGGTAATATTTAAAATTCCGGTAATAAATAAGATAGTTGCTAAGAAAAGATTTGGTCGTTTTTCAACTAAATATATGTATGAACGTTAACATTTTTGTAAATTCTTATATTTATTATTTACACATTGAAAGCAATGTTTTGCTGATTTTGAACATTGAATTGAATTTACAGTACTTCGCACATGAATGTGACGAACTACAGACACATAGCAGCACTGGTGACTGAGACCATCGGCTGGGTCAAAACAAGACATTAAAACAACAGAGAGAGACAGATAGATACATAGAAGGAAAACACATAACAGAAACCTATGTGGCTCAGAGGAGGAGACGTAGATGTTACATTGTCTCATGTTATCGCACAGGTGGCCTCAGATAAGCTGGCGATTTTTGTAGAAAAAGAATGCTGCCAAAGCTGGGGCTTGAACCCGCAGTAGGGTGTATCACAAAATTTTTTTCGAGAAATGTAAAGTTTCAAGTTGATAAAAAGTTGTAATTACTAACATATTCACACAAAAAAATATTTTTAAGATTGAAATATATTTAGGTCTCCCGGAATGCTCCTCAAAATTTTAAATTTCGTTCAAAATATTTTTTTTTTGCGAAACTCACATAGTATATTTTTAATTTTCAAGTGCAAAAACGTGTAGGTATCTAAATGCAAAATCATGAAAGAAATATTTAGCTCCTGAAAACAAACTTCAAGTTCTCCCGGAATGTACGCATAATTTATAATTTCAGTCAACGGTTGGTTTTTTTTAACTTAAGTAAGCCGCGTTTATTCTTCTCCTTTTATAAGTCAAGTATTTTGCTATTTAATGTAAAGTTTGATTTGTATTAAGGTGTGTCTTGCTTGTGTATTTAGAGTTATTGTGTTGTTTTGTTATCATGAGTAAAAGCTCAAACACTACAGTGACAAGGAAGAGCAGCGAAGTACGAATTGTCGGACAACCTTTGGATATAAGTTCTAGCAATATTTTACCCACTAAAAGTGACGTACTTAAATGTTTTGAATGGGAGAGAAATCTGTTGAAATCTGAGGTATGCCACCAACCAGAAAAAAAAGCAATGCATGTGTGCCATAAGCTAAAACAAATTTAGAAAAAAGCCTCCATTCCTGTTTCATCTACAAATAATATTATTTTTATGATTTTAAAATTGCATGAGAGTTGTGAAAAGAGAAAAAAGCCATCGGGGTATAACACGAAAAATGCTAAGAGTTTCAAAGAGTCGGTTGGAAAGGGTAAGATCGACATTGTAAATAGTCTGTTTGATATTTGGTCATGTAAATGTAATAATTTGGAAAACTGTTTGTGTCCGGCTTCAAGGAAGGTTCCACAATTAGAGCACGCATTTTTGACAAATCATCGATTATATATCGGAGGACATGGACCTGGAAGAAAACAAAAAGATAGATAAACGCAATAAAAGGAAGGAAAAGTCCAGAAATTGACATTTAAAGGGAATTGGCCACACAACATCTAATTCAGATTTGTGTAATGAATATACTCTAAACAGTGACTCCGCCAGTGAATCATTGCACCAGGATTCAAGTGACGAAAGTTTCGTAGCTCCAAAAATTGTTCCAAAAAAGATAAAAATGGAAAGTCCAACCGTGATTGTGAAACAAGGCCTACCAGAACATCGGCCATCGTTTTCTCGAGCATGAGACCGCAGAGGTATTTCCAATAAAGCAGAAGCTCAACTAGCAAGTGCCCTTTTACAAGACTTAAATCTCATAACATCGGACAATCAAACAGCAGCAATTGATAAATCAGAAGTTTTTCGTGAAAGCGTGAAGTATCGTGAGAGCATAACCCCAACTCGAACAACTGAAGTAATTGCTCTCTATTTTGATGGTCGAAAAGATGAAACTTTAACAAAAGAAATAGTTCGAGGTAAATCTGTTCGTTAAACAATTAGTGAAGAACATATATCTTTGGTTGAAGAACCAGGATCAGCGTTCTTTGGTCCACGTAACTCCTGAAAGTGGTTCAGGTAAAGATATAGCATCGTCAATACTGGACTACATGAATGAAGCCTGTATTGATAAAACAACTATTAAAGCTCTTGGATGTTATGGTACGTTAACAAATACTGGAATATCTAACGGAGCGATTGTGATCTTTGAACGTGCAGTAAATCACCCTGTTCAAGTTGTTATCTGTATTTTATACTTGAACGAATTACCCCTTACAAAAGTGTTTGTTACCCTCGATGGTCCTACTTCAGGACCAACTTCTTTCAGTGGACCTATAAGTGAAACTCTAACTCACTGCCAAGACTTACCAATAGGTGACACCTTTCCAGAGGTTGAGCACTGATCAAAAGTACCTGTGGGATATATGTCATGCTATAAAAAAGGTGAATGCTCCCCAGAGTTAAGGCTCATTCCGGGACACCTAAGCCACCTTTCATTTCAAAAAAAGTTTGTTTTTCTTAAAATATAATCTAAATGACAACTTTTTATCAACTTGAAATTTCAAATTTAATAAAATATATAAATGATGCCTTGTAATGATACACCCTAACCCGCAGCATTTGGCTTAGCAGTCAACTACTCATTACTCTGAACCATGGCCACCTTTTTTGCTGATTTAAAACATTAATATCCAAAAAAAAAAAAAACATTATCTGTCGTCTATTTTCTATAACTCGGTAAAATTTGAGATTTGATAGACACGACCAGATGACCTACATTAGTTTCTATCTTTAAGGTCAACACAATAAGAAAAAAAAATGCCGTAGGCATCTAACAGAAAACTTGCAACCACAACAGCCGGTAGCAAGGTTGCGTTGACAACCGAGAACATCAGCCGTAAGGGCTATTCATATTTTGTGTTTAACATTTTCAAGCTGCATATATAAATGAGTATTTAATAGCCTTTAGAAAAGTTTCTTGGGAGTTTACGGTGTGGCAACTACGAAGGACCATGACTTTTCAACACCATTCCAGATGTTTTTTTTTTCGTCAAACCGAGTATATCACGAAATTTGAAAATGAATTTTCATCAGATAAAACACCTTTTGTTTGTCTTCTCTGGATGTTTGTATGTGGTAAGTGCATTAGGTTTTTTCTGCTCGATTATCTCGCGAACCACTCATAGTATTGACATGACATTAGTCTCATTCGACGCGGAATTGCTTGAAAGAGACCCGATTACATTTTCAGCGAAAGCGGTTTCTTAAAAAGGAAAATTTAAAAAATCTAACAAAAGGTGAAAATATTAATCATTTATTTATCGATGATAGAAAATATATTATTTGTCAATAATTTGTTATAAACAATGGGAAATGAAATACAGGATGCACCAAATGTGGTCGACTGACAAATTTGACAGATTTCAACCGATTGGCGTCATCGAATACATTTTGGAAAGTTTATTGCAATAAAATTTTAACCACGAATCGGTTCTTGTTCACAAAACGCTCGGAAATAGTCACAATGTTCATTACATTTAATCCTTCAGTTGTTGCAACAACACAACGTACGTGTCTTTAAAAGTATCGCGTTCGTTCTGAGCCTAAAAATGACACTATTCATCGCTTAGCTTCGAATTTCGAGTCGAGACGGTCTGAAGCGGACAGGCCACGCGGGTAATGAAATGGGGGATATTGACAGATGGGTAGACATACATAGGTACATTTAATTTCCTTGGAGAAATTAAGGGATACTAGCGGATATTTTTGCTTCACAGTGATTTCGAGTGTCACAGAATATTGGTCCCAAAAAAACATTTACTTCCAGGTTCAGACAGATACATACATAACATTCACTGACAATAGTGTAGGTAGAATCAGCAGATATCTGCAAAAGAAAAATATTGGATTTATCGATAGCCCAAAAATTGAGAGTCACTGGAAACAAGCGTATGTACTAAGTACGACCATGAATTTTTAAACAGCAAAAAGTACCATAAACAATAAAAGTAATCCAAGTCTTGAAATTATTCCCCAATAGAAAAGCATAAACTTTCAAAAGTATATAATACTCCTTCTTAACAATCTCAAATGAATTATAATGCACTATTTCTGCAAAAGAAAAGGAAATGCAGATAAAATGCATTTTTAAGAACCCAACCACCATCGCAACTCGTACCCCATAAAACGAAGTTTGGTATTTAAATAGTACTCTTTAAGTGGAGGGTGTCAAAAAATTACTTTCTATAAATTCATGGTCGGTTTTATTGTAGTCAACGAATGGAGGGCTTATCAGGAGCACATTTAAAAATAAAGATACTCATATATAATATTCTTTGCATAAGGAATGAATTCCAAGATTCATAAGAATAACTGTGGAGTCTTTCCATTTCGTATTTTGTTCTCCTTTTCATTTCCTTTTTCTTCACAGAAAAATTCAACGAAAACATTCGAAAAAGGGATAAAAGTCTATTCGAAAACAAGAGAGGAATTTTCGAGGCTATTCACAGTGAAATCATATTCAGATCCGGATTTAAAGGACTTAGGCTAGGAAGATGGTTCATATTCGCTTCGCATTTGAATATGCTGGTGTACTCAGTGTGAACTTTCTGAATGAAAAAAAAAAAAACGAAAAGTATTTAATATTGATTTTTACTGGCATGCTTTTTTTACCGTAACAAAAACACAAAAAGAACATGTACATACTTAAAGCTAAAGAGATTAAGATCTTACAAACCAAGGGTTCAATTAGTTGAAGGGATAAGTTAAAGACATCTTTATCTTGTTTTATTTTAACATAGATTTTTTACTTATTGCCAAGGATAAGATGTGATCAGATATTGAGATATACTGAAGTTAAGAAAATCGTTTGCAGAATATATTGAACTAGCCGACCCCGCGAACTTCGTCTCGCCATCCTTCAGAGCAACTCCAGAATAATCATTATTATTAACACAGACATTGTTAATATGCAATGTGATTTGCTTGAATCCAATTGAAATAGAGAACCACATATCTGAATTTTTCCAAGCTCTACAACTAACATTCTACTTTCATTAAAGCATGAAGTGAAATGCAAATTTCTTTGAAATATTCAAAAACTTCTCTGTTTTGACTATTTCACAAAAATCAGAATTCCAAACAGCTTACGGTTGTCCCCCTTATTTGCTGACTTTCCCGTAAGATTGTCCCAAAAATTTATTTGTATACAATGAATATGTTATAAAAATGCATTGAGGATTGAGCGGATTAAGAGTCCAAACCGGACATACAAACAAACCAATGCACCTCAAATTCCATTAAAAAAAACTTGATTTAAGGTGTTGAAGTTCTTCGTGCACTCGCAGAGTTTTCCGAGTTCCCAATCAAAAAATTTCCATTTTTCTGTTTGAGAATCAGTGCACTTTCTATTTGACATTGGAAAACCCATTCTGAAATTTTCCAGTTTTTTTTTTGGTAATATGCAATTTTCCCTTTGACAACCAAAGAGTTTTCCGAGTTTTTCATCAGAACTTTCTATCTTCCATTGGACAACCTATTTTGAAATTTTCCAGTTTTCTATTTGAAAACCAATGCACCTCAATAACATGCAATTTTCCCAATGAGTTTTCCAAGTTTTTCATCAAGAACTTTCTGTTTTTCCATTCGAAAACCCATTTTGAAACAAAAAATTCCAAGCAAAAATATCAAATTTCCGACCTTTGTTTAGTTTTTCCAGTTTTCCCATTCTTCCGTGAAGTTTTCCCAATTTTTTTTTTCACAGAAATCATCACTGAATGCAACAGTATGAACCATGAAAATTTCACAAATAACTGTTGGGCCATTTCGGAGTCTATAAGAGACATACAAACAAACAAACAAACAAACAAACAAACAAACAAACAAACAAACAAACAAACAAACAAACAAACAAACAAACACACATCCATTGTTATATATATAGAGATCACGTTTTTATATTAATGTGAAATAGAAGTGTTGTTTTAGTTAAGTGAGAGGGTTCGCATTAGACGATTTGTTTCATTTTATTTTCAAGGGAAATCCCCTTGGATTACTTAGTATGTATTAACTAAAAAAATGATGGGTTACTGAATTCGGTGTTAAACAGATCTTTTATTTTTGGTTTTTCAACGGTCGTTGATGACCGCCGATTAAAATATTTCATTTTTAAAAATAACTGTAGACATATGTATTAGGCTGGAGCAAATATGATAGAAAAATAAAAAATTAAATTTTTTTTTTTATAACTGTGTCATTATTTGGTGACCCTACATTAGAACATCATTTATGCAAAATATCAGTTGAATATGACTTTATCTTCAGGTGGCGCAGACGACTTAAATTTTTAAAAAAATATTTGCAAATTTTTAAAAATTTCTTGCTCAAATCAGAGATATTTTGAATCAGGAACCTTTGATTTTACTTTTAGTTGGCGCAAATTATTTGAATAAAAAAGAAAATAAAGACCAATGACACGAAAATAAAGACCTGCTATTGTATTATTCATTCAATTTAGAGTAATTTTTAATATATGTTTTTAAAGTAGTGTATCAGAATACAGAACCGCTATCTACAAATTCTAATTATGTGTTTTAAAGTACTTTAACTTTAACTCCCTTGATCGTTCCACAACTTTTATAATCATTTCGTTGACATCATTTCTAACTACATATAAAAAATTCCTTTGACTTTGACGGCAGAGACCGTCTAAGACCATCTACAACAAAAGGCGTCAGGCTGCGAGAATCCTGAAAGCAGCTGATGCTGGAGGGACCTCGAAGCTTGATGCCCGAATTAGGTGGGCCCAAAGCGTCCTTTCAACACTCAGGACGAATGACTTAACGTCAAAGCGTGAACGATCTCTGGAGGGGGCCCTTCGACAACAAAACGGCCTTGTTGCGGTTATCGACAAGAGCGAAATAGATGGCACGATTTCATTTGATCGGTGGCAGGTGGTTAAGCTGAAAGAAGGCTCATGAGAGAATTTCCAGGCTCACCTTCCTCCATAAGCGATGGAGATTGGCATCAAGGGCATGTCAAACTCATCGTTTGTGACGATCGATGAAGGTCGTGTGATCTATATAAGCTTGCTGTCAGCAGGTTAGGCGAAATCTGGCCAGGTGCGAAGCTCGAAGTTGTTGCTAAGGAAGACATCCCTAGCAGACCTAGAGCCCGCACATGGATTCCAGCTTAACCTTCCTGCGTGGAGGATATCCTCCAGATAATTAAGATCAGCAATCTATCCTTGCCTGCGCAAAACTGGAAGATCGCTAAGCTGGAAGAACTTAAGGGTTCTTATAGAAGCGCCATTGTGGTGATCAATAAGGAATCCCTGGCTCCCCTAGCGCAAACAAAAGGTTCCATAAGATACGGCTTTGAGACCGTCACCCTAAAAGTCTACATAAAAGATGAGGTCCCTGCAAATTGCGAGCCTCCACCCCAACTTGAAGGTGAACCTGTGGCCGAGAAGCCTGGTACATCGTCATCCTTATCGTAGTAAGTAATGTTGGTAACGAACCTACATTTGTCACTAGAAATAGACAAGAAGTTCTTGATATAAGTGTAGTCTCCGACTCAATTCATCACATGATTCTGGACTGGAAATGGAAAGTATCCAAAGAACACTCATTCTCTGACCATAGATACATCCAATTCAGAATATATGTTGAAGAAAAATCTAGTCCACTAAAATTTCGTAATTACCGAAAAACCCATTGGACCACTTATAAAACTACACATCAATGTTTAATTAAACCAAACTGAAGGTGTAACAAGTTCTGATGGACACATTTAAACTATTTTTAAATTCTGTATTTTGTTTTTGTATCTTTTTATATGTAATATATTGGACATTAAAAAAAATGTTTTAATGCATTTTATTTCTGCCGTTTGAGATGGCTTTTTTTCGTTTATACTTCAAATTTCTAGTCTAGCGCGCCACCTGAAGATGTTGCCGTAGAAATCTAAAATTTGGAATTTATGCATTTAAGACCACGGGTCAAACATTTATAATACAGGAAAAAAGAAATATTGAAACAAAAAAATTCGCTCCACCCTAATATGTATATGTTTTACTGTCAAATTGTCGCCAAATGTTTATATTTACAAAGCAAATTTATTTTTTTATTTATTTTGTGTTACAAAATTAATTATCCTCAAAAATCCTTTCTCCACAGTTTTTCACTCCGACTCTGTACAAATTTTGTGCATTAAATTTTCCTAAGCAGCGCAGCGGTTTGTGTACATTTCTGCGTTTGTAAGATACCGCGTTATAATAAAAATTCATTCTTCTAGAGCTGCAACCGATTTATCCTTATGTAAACTCGTTTGTTTGTCATATTTTATGCTGTTATGGGTGCTTCAGTTTTGTTGATTTTAGTTACCAGAAATTATGCAGAAAATCTTTTTTGTGCTGGATTCTGTGCATCAAGTCCTTAATTAGATTCATTTTTTATTTTTGTTTCATTTTGTGGTTCTTTTTATAAAAATCAATTATTTGAATAAATCTGAATACACACCTATCTTGGAATATACATTAAACATACACATGTAACTGCAGAATAAATTTTCTCAGAAAAGAAGAATTTTGACAATTCACTCTACAACAGTTAACAGGATCAAGTAAAAAAATGGATTGTATGTTGTGTTCTGTTTACTTATGTGATGATGTGGAGTCTCATCGACTAAGCGTCTGTTACCATTCGGTCCCTGTGTGGCTGTGTTAAGGTTAGCACACCAGATTGGATGAGGTCCTCTACAAACTGTGTGCTCCAACTGAATCGCAGTTTTCCATTTCTGTGACATCCTTCGATGTAAAATTCAACAAGTTTAGGCCACAGCAATATGCATGTGCCCCAGGGTTCAACTAATTAACCCTAACTTTTTTTGCTAGACCTTCGCTTAATATATCCCGTACAGTCCTGTATTTACTGTTTCTATTCTGCAATACTGCAGACAGATTACTTCTTTGCAGCACCGCTTTTATTGCTTCTTGTTTAGCTGTATGAACTTCTTCGAGTGGGGGGCTTGAGCGCAGATCAGGCTAACGTTTGTGAATTAAGCCTTAATGCGGACTGTTGTGAGGCGATCATTTACAAAGTTGAAACTCAAGAATTAATTTCTGAGTCGAGCCCACATCCAAATAGACGCTGATTCCATTCCCGAAAGCAGTCGGTGTAGAAGATGCCATAGCGTCAACCCATTGCATTTCAGTGGTTATTTCGCCTTTGTAGCACTTCAGGGCTCGGTTTAATTTTTCGGTTGCACGTGGTCTTTCTTGAAACGTTTTTGTGGGTCAGCTTCAATGAATCCTTCCATATTGGAGGGTTGTTGGTGTTTGGGAACTAATATTTTCTATGGGCGGGCAGTTATATTGACGCACTACACTCAAGCAGAAGACTCTACCTATAACTGGGGAGCCGACCAAACCGTTCATAAAGTTGTTCGTCTTGCCTGTAGACGGCAGCTCAACATATTATATATTGTTTTGAGTTAAACTTAAAATTGTAATAACTTTTTAATGTTTTCTACATCACAATCTTAACCATTTCTGTTTTAGTTATTTTTTCATTAAATCACATACATACTAACATAATTTGATTCCCAAAATAATCGATACAGTAAAAAGAATTCATTCCAAACCCGAGAACAAATAAGAAAACAATTAAAATCAACATTGAAAGAAAAAAGTTAAACAATATCTGACATTAAAATGATAATTAACTGACAGAGAAATCCTTTTCTTTATATGCCAACACTGTGACATTTTAACTTTAAAGTTCTTCTTTTTTTGTTTTTTTTTATCCCCTATTTTCTTTTAGCAAAATAAGCAACGGAACAAAAACAAACAAAAGTATGACAATATCAAAATCATCAACAACTCAACATTATAAAAGTGAGGTGAAATAATGTAAAAAGAAACTCAGTGGGTTATTCAAATAAAGCAAGGTCTTTTCGTATAAATAAGTGTGGGATTTGTCTTAAACAAATCTTAAAGGCTCTTTAAGAAAATTAGAAATGAGTGATCATCGATTTTTTCAGTTCTTTAAGATCAAAATGACAATTTTGAAGAAATCATAGTTGTGTTCACTGAGGTTTTTCCTAGATCAGAACAGCACAGGACAGCACAGTTTCGTGAGAAACGTCAGATCAAGTTAGAACAGTCAGTTAAACGTCAGTTGTCAAAAAAAAAAAAAAAAACAAATTGCAAATTGCGTGAATTTTTCGTTTCTCGCTTATTTTTTTTCATTTTTTGTGTTTTTACTGTGAAAAATATTATTAAAAATTATTGAAATGGAAAATCAAGTGATTGCTAAGATAATACTGAATGAAAATGTTAGTGGTTCAGACACCGATAGTGATTTTTCGTCGGATTCCTCTTCAGATGATTGGAATGAAACTGTGACGAATGTTATTACCTTTTCTTTGATGAAATGTAAAAGAAATTTATTTTATAATTATTTAACTAAACAAATTAAACAAATTGGCAAAATAACTTTGTTTTAATTTTTTTAAATCACGAGAAAAAAATACACAAAGCACAGCCAAATCAAAACGTAAACAAAAAAAATGACAACTTCGTTTTTGACATTTCTCACAAGTCTGTTCTAACCAGATCTGACTCAAAAGCAAGAACAGAAAATCCTGTTCTAAACTGTTCTAGGTTTGTCAATGAACAGGAAAGTAGAACAGCTCAGCACAGAAAAAACCTCAATGAACAGCAAAAAGCTGTACTTTTCTGTCTAGAACAGTCCAGCACAGCGTCAGTGAACACAACTCATAACATATTATGCCTTTTAGATATATTCAAAAATAGCGGAAAGGTTTTTGAAATTCGTTCATCACTCAATGCAAAAAGGAAAGAGACGACGCGACGTTTAGTTGCATATGATAACTGCATAATCCGATCCGTCACTGCACAAACGAAAGCAGCATAAAAAGATAATTCGTGTGACTTACGTGTTCACATACTATACTCCCTTCTTTTCCATGATGGAAAATCATCCGTTCAAAAGAACGAAAAAAAAAAACAAGACAAAACATTTAAGAGCAGAAAAAAAAATGATATGAATATAAATACTATAGGATAGTCATAGGATAACAACAGCGTTTCGCTTTCGAAGTAAAAACTACACATTCACGCTGACTTCTAGTTTTGAAATTATCTCTGAAGCAGTTGGCAGCAGAAGAATAGAATAAAATATCTGAATCTGAGGATAATAGTTGAAATAAGCAGAATATAAAAATTCAACCATCCAACCAGGATAATTTTAGTGGACAACTTTTGTTTTTTTCTTTCTTCATTGTCTTTTTTTTCAAGGGAACTATAGGACCAGAGTTTGGTAAGGATGTTTTTAACGTTTTGTTTCCTTTGGATTTATTTTATTCATAGTTGTTTTAGAAACACAACGACTAAGGAACGACGACATCGTTGAAGAATTGCAATGTGCACTCGTAATCTTTTATACTTGAAAAATTTAATTTAGGATACGAATAAAATTAAGAAAAACTATATTTTTCTCTCATCATTGTTTTGTTAGAAGTGATTCTTCTTTTCATTTGTTTTATCACGTCAACTATTTAGTGTTTTATATTTGAAAAGAGATACAATTTACAAGGAGGGTAAATTTGACCAAGATATAAATACGGGGAAAAAGTAGGTTGGAGTTGGAATACAATAGACTTACATTGTTTTGAGGATAAATGGGGGCGTTTACGTACCTGAAAATAAAAGAAAAAAAACGTTAGATAGGATTTTGAAAAGATTTGTTGGATGGTAAATTGAAAAAATGTTTTGTATTTTATTAGTCAGGCCCAGCCTGACTTTCATACAGGACGTCATTTGATGTTGTTGCATACTGTGAAGAAGATCACCTGCTGGTATAATTTTCTGCTTTATGAGACTAGGCGTCGCACACTACATTCAACCTCTACTTTTTTCGGCTTTACGCCATTTTTTCTTAGAGTAATGAGTATCTATTGTTAATATAATGTTTTCATTTTTTAATCCTAACCCAAGTCCTCTCGTAAAACTAGGTGTTTTTGATTTCTACCTGACTTTAAGCACCTGATATGATAATATTTTATAAACCACTTAAGTGGTTTTCGATGTTATCCCCTGATAAATGATAAAGGTAATATCTGACTCATTTGCTTATCGCCGCCGGATACTTTACCTTATTACTACTTATATAATACTTAAGGTGGCGCTTTAGTCCGAGATGGACTTGGGCCTCAACCAACAATCTTCTCTAGCCAGCTCGGTCGTACAGAACAGAACACCCCCTGTGGTGGATTCGAAGACTTTACGGGACGGAGCGTGTCCATTCTCTCCACGTTACCAAGCCATCGACGTTTGACCTTTACTCCTTTAGCATTCCTCCCCTCAAGAAATTCACCAGTAATACTCGCGCTTCTAGGAATGCCCATCAGTTCACCCTCTAGCCCAACTTCGGACGTACTCTCAAGTATAGAGAATCATTCTTTAGCCGTACTACACGAATGTGGAACTCTCTTCCACACTCTGTCTTTCCAAATCATTGCAATGTTCAGGAATTTAAGAGCAATGTACACCGATACCTCCTTTCCAACCCCTTCTCTTCTTCCTAATGCACTCGCTGTGTCTCTGGCATGAAAAGGGTATAAAAAATCCATTGAGTGGGCGCAAATTATAAAAAAAAAAAAAATAGTCGCTGTACAGTCCGTACAGATCGTGGTTAAATCTTGTCCTCCATTCACAATCAATGCAGACAGGACCATAGATTTTAGATCGTAGAACTTTTTTCTCGAAACGGCCTAAGGCACTCTCATCCGTTTTTGACAGGATCCATGCTTTTAAACCATAAAGCTAGACGGGAACGATGAGGGTCTTATAGAACGTCACCTTAGTTGTTCAATTGCTTTCTTAGCCCAATGAAACAGCAATTAGCAAGAGGTATATTCTCCTTCTGATTTCGGTGCTGAGGTCATCGTCAGTGTTGATAGCGGAGCCAAGGTAGACAAATTATAGGTGTCTATCGTGTCGTTTTGTCCAAGACGTCGGTGTAGGGTGTCCCTTCTTGATAACAGTACATACTTTGTTTTGCGCTCATTGGCCGCTCAACCCATTTATTTAGCCTCTTTCTGTATACTCACAAATTACTATTGACGTCACGCTGTGATCTCATCTAAAGCCTTTTTCGGCATCGAAGGTGTCGGTGAGGTCGTAACCAACTCTGATGGAGCAACGTGAGTTCTCCATTGTCATCCTGCTTAAATGAATGAGTTTGGTAGGGCTGTAAAAACAGGATATGACTTTATACAGTTCTTCTGGTATAGATGCTGTCATCCGCGGCCATAAAATGGATGAATGCTCTTGAGTTTTTTTCCAGGAGCTACCGTAATGTGAATATTTTATCCATGGTGAAATTTCCTTGTTTGAAGCCACATTGATATGGACCTATCAGATTGTTGACAAACGGCTTCAAACGTTGACATAATACTGCGGAAAAGTTTCTTATCCTATCGAAAATTAATTTGTTAAATGATTCCATTGAACTTCAAACTGCAGTTGTTCGTAGTCTGAAGGTAGCAATCATTAAGTGAAGGTCTCGACCAAGGCCTATATGGGCTTCTTATTCTTACGTTCTGGAGATTGCTTCTTAGACGTAGGCTGATGGCGGAGAGATTAATTTTGTTGGAAACGTCTTATACTTCATCCCCAAATTGGCATTTACGTCCTCTATGGTCTTATGTCCAGAAGCTGGATAATATGATGCAGAATTTTATGACTAAGAGACTCCAATGAAATAAGATTTCCAACTGCTATCTAGGTAACCCAAGCAGTTCAACTTATGCTCCGCGAACGATTCCTAAAGCACTTTCAGAATAAAGTAATACAGAGCTTATGAGTTAAACATACCCCTAGACCTATTTTATACAGCACAACTCTTTCAACAATTTGAAGAATCAGGCACCAATCTCAATACGGGTATGGGTAACAAATTGAGCTAATTTGTGTTTACTAGATGCATGAGCTAAATTAAGTAGGTACTTCAAGATGACAAGAAAGTTGAATTTCAGGCCTAATCCAAATTTAAGGAAGTCAACAAACACCCGATAAGGTAAGCTTTCGTAAGTTATCAACGATCTGGTGGGAGTTTTGTGGCCGTTTAAATCAATTAAATCACACATTTCCATTCTGTGTTTGTACTAGCTTGTTCTTGAACAGTTCACAAAATGTTAAGGATTTGCAGGATTGTCTTCTTACACGACTTGTACAAAGTTCTTGCTTTAACTTCGTTATCTTGACAATATAAGTGAACAATTTGTCAAAAAAAAAAATCAATTTCTTAGTCAAATGTAATCATGGCTTCGACTCTACAAAGACAGGTAAAAATAAGCGAAAATACAAGAAAGAAAACTCCTTTTGGATAATGCCTTTTTTTCTCCTTCACAAGGCACATCTAATCAGGCAGATAAAGCTGGCTTCAAGACATTAACAGCTTTCTACTTAAGTTCAATTTTTTTTTTTTCGACCTCATTGTCAGTGGAAGCATTAAAAAAGCAAATAAAGTATTTTTCCCTTAATCGATTTTTTTAGTTGTGCAAGAAGTAAGAACATAAAAAATGCCCTTCGTGTTTTTGTATTTTAACGCCAAATCGTCTTTTTTCTTCCATCTACCGGTAAGAGAAAAATCATGTGAAGCAAGATTATCGATGAAAATATATTTATACATACGTATATTTTAGGTATATCTTAAGTCGGAAGCCGGAAGACAGTGAGAAATCGAACTTCGAAGGAAATTAAATTATCGCTCATAACTTTTTTTCGCTCGTTCGTCCTTTTGGGTACACTTCTTCGTCATTTGATAATAATTTAATAACACTTCGTTTAAGTTGCGGGTATCATGGTTTCGGGGGTATTTAATATAGAGTGACAACATGAAAAAGTAAAAAAGACACATCAGGGTTTAGCTCTATCCTGATATGATATCTTTAGGGAGGCCAATTAAATCTCCTCCCAAGTGTCGGTCGGTGCAAATTTATTTTGAAAGAACGTGAACGACGAGTATAAAAAGGAATAAAAGGGTGCTTCGAAATGTGCTGCGTATTTTGTTGAAATCAAAAAAAAAACTTGTTGCCATGGCATACTGGCAATGTGTTGGTTGTCGCAATAACACGGAAGACAACAGCTCGAATGCAATTCGTACTAAATGTGTGTTTTTTTTCATCTTTCATTGGCACTGCCTTATATCAAGACATATTTTTCTAATATAGGCATGAAATCGTTTTTCCACTATTTAGTTTATAAACAGAATTAATCCACTCTAATACTTGTTAGACACAAAACAAAGGAATTAAACGAACTTAATAAAAGCAGTCACATTTGTAATCTAATCAAGTGTGTTGATTCTTTATTTAAGGGCTTCAAATTCAAACAAAAATTTTAACAACTTCCGTCGTGTTGGCAATGTGGACAGGCCTTAATTCTTTGCAAACATATTCTGTACACAACATTTTTTTGACACCACTGTTGCTTTAAATAATTTCAGCACCTTTGCACAAAACTGCTTCCGTTTGATGTTTAATTTTTATGCCCCTTCGGTTTTTTGCGTATCACAAATATACTTTTAGCCGTTTTATTATTAACGAATTTCAACAAGATTATAACCACCCTGTTTTGAATCAACTAACACAGAACAGCAAATCACTTTAAATTGGTTTTAATTATCGATTTGAAATTAGAATGCTGCTGCCACATGGCAATACATCTCATTTTAAATGATTGGGTGCTCAATTAGCTGCAAAATTGTCATATCTGTCATTCACGTCGATTTAGTGTTATTATAAAGCATTGGAATTAACAGTTTCGGGATGCTTTCATTTGAATAGTAAATGAGTGTTACTTTTAAATGTGTCAGGGCATTAAACTCATTAAGATGGTCCTCAGAGACCAATGCTGTGGTTGGAAATATAAATTAAGAAAGTCTCCGCATAAACAATCGCGGGGATGAGGCTAAGGAGTGAGTAACTTTAACTGTTTAAGTGTTTGACGGCCTCTTATTGAGAAAATCTTGAATCAAAAAACGGTTCTACATGCTGTAGCATTTTTGAGCCTTTTTTAGGAACTGGGTTGACATATGCCGTTTTTCAACTACTCGGGACGAGCCTTTAATGACACTCTTTGGATTGGCTCTAGTGCACCGGGTACTTTCGTCTTCTTTCCTGATAAACTCTTCATAGCTTGAATCAAACCATGATTTTTCTTGGGGTTTGATGCTTTTAATCAAGAGTTTTCATTCTTAAAAAAGTCATATATAAGCTATTGCAACTGCTTTAGAGTATACGTCATTATCGAGAAAGCAGATAGTAACCAGTCAAAGATCCTGAAGAAATTTTTGACACTCGTTGGCTATCTGGTATTACCTCATTCTGAAGAAATTGTTGAGACCAGAGACCAGATAATACAGGTCCAGAATCATTAATACAATGATTTTCATCTCAGCAAAAATCTAAGCGCAAACATTCAAGAAGAATGGTGTACATTGAAATCGCTCGTAATAATAATTTTAGTTTGAAAGTAAGGATTTTTTGATTCTACGTTTTCATCTTTGGTTGCACCAAATTAAATATCAGGATGATCGTGTTAATAAAATGAAACTTAAGGTGCTCGAAAATGGGATATGCATTAACTGATCAATTCTCATAGAAATAGCGATTGGCAAAAATGGTTCATAACTTGATAAAAGCACTGGTGTGGGTACACAGTCTTTAACCACCTCAAGTGGTCGCTGTGTGTTGGGGGCAAGTGCTTGAAGTTTTCATCATTAACTTTCCACTTAGCAGTGACTCTATTGTGATAAATTTAACCAACGAATGGCTAAGCAAAAGAAAGGCAAGCAACATGCAGGGAAGACAGAGTTGATGACAGGTACGCATTAAGGTAAACGGTGTACCTTTTCGTTAGGGGCTTTAAAAAGAAGTGTCGTACTAGCCAAGATTTTATGCATAAAGTACATTTTTTAATGGGAAAGATGGGATATACACGGAGAGCTGTTTTATCGTATACTCTCCCCACAAACATTTGTCGAAAGCAACTGGATTGTAAGGAGCTTTTAAGACCAATGTAAATTTAATCAGTATGTAGTATGTATATAAAAAATTCGAATGTAAATCTGATGAGGACCCTATACTTTTGTACCAAGTAGTGTTCGGCATTAAATTTTCAGAGAATATTCATGCTAGTAGTGCAGAAGAAGTTTGTACAAAATCGGCCAACATATGGCTTTGATAATTTTTAAATTGTACAAACAAAATTAAAATTTCATTCCAATACACTAGCTGGGCCAGCAAACGCTGTTTTGCCTTATAAATAAAATTAATCAAAATAAGTTCAATATTTGTGTAATATTTTCTTCAAATTTACTGTAGTTGATGGAGTAGTAACGCCAGGATACAGCTAGTTATCAATAAAAATAACATCTTTATTTTTTGAGCATGAACAAAGAATCGTATCGTTTCAAAGTTCACGAAAGCAAGTTTGATATTGTTTACGAATGTGTCTATTTATTAAAATGTATTATCTAAATAACATGCGTCTGAAGATCAAAGTTAAGGAATCAGTGAATTCAGAAAAGAAACTTAAACCTTAAATCGGTCTTAAGATCTGGGTAACTATTGTCAATGATATGATAAGATTTCAACTACATTGGTTGTATTGTTATTTTTGAATTTGAAATTTTTAAAATTTGACGCCTTATGCTGGTCTAAATTAAAAAAGAAAAATCATGGAACTGACATAAAAGAACTCCACCCAAGAAAAGAACCTCAATCACCAAGCCATAAGAAAGAATATTCATATAATTCACGTTGTTCCAACTTCCAATCTCTATCAACGAAACAGAAAATCTATATTAAAAATCAGCGAGGTCACCTGCTGAATCAAGTTGAATTAAAACATCCCAAAGAGGATTAAGAATGTTAAATATCTATTTATATTTTTAACCTCAGCAATCTACATTGTCCTTCTCTCATCCTTACTGACTGGACTCGTTACAGATTTTTTTGTCTTATTCGATCTCGAGTTGGGTGTTTTTTTTTGTTGTTGTCCCATTTAAATAAAATTTTATTCAATCTTCCGTCTTTATATCTTAAAAAAAAGTATCTGCATTTGTATTGCTTCATAAACGACAACGATTGGCTCTGGAGTTTGGGTACATTCTCTTAAAAAAAAAATAAGTAAAACACACAGAAATATACCGAACATAAGAACTAAGAACCTGGGTTTCGAGCGATAAGACCATGAAGTGTTATAAATTTGAATATTCATGAAACGTTCTAGTTTTGTGTGACCTGAAGGTCCTTCTTCATGTCCATTATTTGCATATTCATTCGGGTGAAATTGCAAGTTGTAGAGATTTTTGCTTCATTCATTTATTCCCCGACCCCGAACCAAACCATTTAAGATGTAGCGAGGTGAGGGTGTGTGTTTGAAGGGCAGTAATCCTTTATATAATTAATTTTATTATTCCTCCGAGGGAAACTGTTTCGGATGGGTGTAATAGCTTTTTCTATTGCCTTTTACCTAGTCGTATTATTTTTTTTATGTGTGAACTTAATTATCCTTTCGAAGTGGTCATAAATTATGACCATCAATATTTTGGTTTTTTGATATATACGAGGGCCTCTTTTCGGAGTATGTGAATAGGTGGTTTTTGTGGTTGAATTTCCTAACGACCTTTGGGAGAGGAAGAAACACTACAACTTTATATGGTGTTGAATTGTGGTTTAAGGAAGGGCCAGTCAGTACTTAATGTATCTTGACCTAATAGGGAAACGTAAAATAAAATAAAGAACACCTTGAGGACGTACACATGGTCTTTCAATGCAATGGTTAATTACTGTGCGAACTTTGACATATTGATGAATTAATAGAATAAGAAGTTATAAAGTGAAGGTTAGAGGCTGTGTCGAATATTACAAAGGTTAAAGCTAAGGTGAAGAAGAAAATAATATTAAATGGACTGAATTTGATTAAAAGAAATATTTTTACTGATTGATTCTTTCAGAAAAAATTACCTTAAAATTGAAACTGGTAGTGTTATATTATCTATTGTCAAGGAAAAATAAATAATGAAGTCTTGTACCATTTACCTAAGACACATCATCATTTAGGCTTTAGGGGAAGGGACAAAGTATCACAGGTTGAAAGTTATAAATTTTTAAATCGACATTACTGTTTTCACGCCAATCCAATGGAACCATTTTTCAAGCAGTCAACTAAAGTAATGACCATGCTATCGTGTGTTTATTATATTATTTATTTACTCAAATGTGAAACAATACTAAGAGGTTGTTATAATCTTCATTGTGAAACTTCAGATATTACAAACATATACTTTTGCACAAGGATCTCAATTGTGTCTGCTTTTTGTTTACGTTTACTCTTCGATATTTCGTTTTTTGGCTCGTTTATTATTTGAACTTTTAAAATCCCTGTTGGTATTTTCAACCAAGCATAGATGGCGATGTCAAGGACATGATGTAAAACTTGTTTACAGGTTTATTTGGTTTAATAAAATAAAAAGTTTGAATGAGTTTTGAATTGCGCTTTCATTTCGAAGTATGAAATGTATTTATTTATGTTCGATTTAGTTGAAGGCCATTAATTTGAACTTTAATACAATAAAAACGAAAATGAACATACTCCAAATTCAGAAAGCACAGATATGATTTGTTTGGAATAGAGTTAGTCAAATGGGGTGGACTTTTTCTATCTATTGTCTCGTGCACACATTCTAAGGGCCTCAAGAAGGAGGAAAAAAACGCACTGAAATGTTTGTTTTACTAAAAACCACTTACCATAAAAAAGGTACACAAAATTAGGTAATAGGTAAATGCGGAAAAATCAGGATTACTCTATTAAGCTCTTTACTTAAATTCAAAAAGTATAAATATACCATGATTTCCCTTCTCGATTTTCAGTTTAAATAAAATAATAGTTTTCTCAACACTTTCAAAAATTAATCAATCAGGACTTTTCTCCCTTTTGCAGTGATCTGAATAATCTCAAATTTCTCTTATCCTCAAATTCAAAAGTATACTTTGTTCCTCATTCAAAACGAAGTCTTGACACAGGTACACTGAACTTTCTCTTTTCGTAGCCCTTCTGTTCATTTTTTTTTCTCAAGCCATCAATGCTGTAAGCACTTGCAGCTTCTCATGCCCTTAACTAGGCAAGTATAATGGTGTCCTCTTGGATACATAAACCTACTTCTGTCTCGATAAATTATTCATGATGAAAGCCTTATCCATATTATACGTTGGTTCTTTGTCACATATTATACATATATGTAGCTACGAAGATAAATAATATTCTTGCGACTCTGTGTGTAGGTATAGTATTTTCTCTGTTCCAGGCACAGTATAACGGTACACACTGGGTATGTTGATAAATTAAAAATTCTTGTTTAAATCTGGCACTCAACTCAACCGACTGACTGATGCGAATGTCCAAAATTGAAACTGACGTAACCAAGCTGCTGCTGTTTTGGTCTGTCAGGTCCTGGTCGAATAGATGCAAATTGTATAGAGGAGCTCTTCTCCATTGGCCTTCTTCACGTAAGATTAAACCAAAACAAAATCACCACGTGTCTAAGTCCATGTCTCTGTGTCACTTTGCTACCTCTCCTAGGCACATGAAAACAAATTCAAAATAAATAAAGATTATCTCGAAGATATTTTATAAAGCATAGATATTTCTAAACGACTTTTCAAGCATATACACCAAGGTACACATAAAGAAGAAGAAATCACAAAATTCCAGAATACCTACGTCTAGAATAACCTACCTATTGCTAGTTTATTTTAGAAAATTGTCAAGTTGTTTCAAGATGAAGATTACGCTTAAATTGGTCCTTCCGACTTTGTTGTCAGGTGGCACCTGTGATGTTTTTGCAGAGTTTAAAATATGAAAATATTGTCTTTTGTAGAATATTCATAAAGAGCTACGTTAATGTTAATATACTCGTATATTTGTGAAATAAACTCTTGAGTTCAAAATCCGATGCTCACTTTAAGTTAAACTACTCTAGGTACATTGGCCTCACAAATTCATAAATATGTATTTGTTTGCATAATGCAAGGTTGTGGTCGAGAAATAAACCACACTCTTTATATTCAGACTGTGATAATTAATATAGATTTAGAACAAAGCAATGAAGTCTACAAGAAGAAAACAAGGCTTATTTTATCTTTTGTTGAAGATTATTTCCGCCAAAGCAATAGGAATTTGAAATTGCATCCTTATAAAAAAGTGACTAGCTTCTTTACCTTAACAAAATTATTTTAATTTGAAATTATTGAATTTAATCAATTTTCTTGCTTAAAATCGTTGGAGCTGTTTTCTTTTTTACTAGTCGACCCAGGTTTAAATATTCGAGTGCATTAATTCTTCATTTAAAAGGGTTCGCCTTCACATTCAACATGTTTATAAACTTGTTGTCTTGGCGGAGTTGTGAACACCACTGTGCACCTAACTTAATTCTTAATGACACTGTTGACATTTCTTCGCGAACATACCCTGCATCTTTAATATTTAAATAACATATTGTCACTGCACATCTGCACAAAAAAGCTATTGTTTGATATGTAGCTTACGCTCCTTTGGTTTTTGTAGGCCGCATTAAGTGGGCCATAAAAGTAGTTTTAGATATTTTATTATATGACTAGCTGTTGCCCGCGACTTTGTTACTTTTTTTGGGTATCTTTAATCGTTTACGCAGCGCACGTAACGTAATTTTGCCTTCAACGATGGACCATCCTGAGATAAGCGCGTTCAAATAAACAAACTTCTCAGCTTTAGTGCTTTATAGTGAAGTGACTTCAAAAAACTTACTAAACAAATACACCATATCAATGTTAATTAAAAAAAATGGGGGGAAACTGTCTTCAAATACATTAAATGAAACTTTAAAAAAATGCCAATTCAGGTAAGCGGGTTCACATTCAACAACTTCTGTTTGTCGTTTGGGCGGAACACTTGTATTGTGAACACCATTGTGAACCCACCTTAATTTTTAATGACATTTCTGATGGCATCGTGCAAACAACAGCTGTTAAAAATTACTGCGGTTTGACATTTCCAATTGTTTTTGTAAGTCGAGTAATTAATTTAAACAAAAGTTTTGCCTGTGGAAGATGAACTGATTATTATCTACGAGATTATGCCCTTTCAAGCGACCGGACCTTTGATTGCAATGTCGCCCACGTAATGTAGAAGTTAGTGCATTTGTTCAACACTTCATGTTTTACCAAAATCTCGTATCCACTTAAGTAAAAAATCGTTTTCCATTGTGTTCATAATTATGTAGTTAGTTTTGGTTTCATCGATTCGTACTGTCTTCAAATGTTAAAGGAAATTATCGATAAATTTATCAGCCTCATAGTTCAGTTAGCAAAGAAAAAAATAATTTTAGAAAGAATTTGCTTCGTTTCATGGAAACGTAAAGCTGAGATTTTTTCTAAATTTTATAGGTAATGACTTTTTCCAGCTTTTGAAATATTTAAACTACATCCTGTTAGGAGAAACAAATAATTTTTGTTTGAAAATCCTTTGAACACAAATTAATCGAATATTAAAACAATAAATTCCAAAGAAAAAGCACTCTTCAAATTTAATGCGCAAATAACGATATCGGCAATTGATTTTTTGAAGAACAAACAGTTTAATTCTAAAACAAAATAATGAAAAACTGATATTTATTTTCCAACGTAACAATAAAATAACGATTGCAGATTAATGCCCCGCAGTAAAATTTGTCAGTAAAAAGATTGCAACTATTGCAAGTACCAATCAGACATGTAAATATGTCATTTCAAATAAACCTAATGCCACAATTCCTCTTTTCTATTCTCACTTTGTTTTGTTATAACTTTTTCTCGATGCGGTAATCATTCACTTGTCAGTTTGTTACTGGTTGTTTACTTTTATCACAGCATCCTATGTTCATTTATATATGAACAAAAAATTCGATATCATGTTGCCTGCACACAGCTTTCCCATTCAAACCAAAAAATAAAAACAGAGTGACGAGTATGGAACAATATTTCAAATTGTTCCATATTTTATCATGGTGACACATCCTTCTCTCAAATAAATCATCCAAGCTAGATACACCTCCATTTGCATTGGCTCATTCATTTCTCTCACTCTGCATCCTTTTTTTCTACTTTCCTAATTTTTTTTTTTTGCTCTTGTTGGAGATCCTCTGCTTGCCATTGTTTGCACTCCCGAAAACCTTTAACCCATTTAAATGATTTAGAATTCCAGTAGCCCGAACGGGCCGGGTGATAAAATAAATACAGCAGCTTCTTTTTTTTCTTAATTTTTTTGCAACTACTTTTCAAATTGAAATTGACAAATTTCATAAATTTGTTTGTTAAAGCAAGTTGGGACGTAACGGTTACCATCTCACTTTTTGTAGTTCTCTGATTTTTTGAAAAAGCTTTCAATTTATGTTTTGAAATTCAAAGTTTTCAATACACAGTTAACTGTTGCTTAAGGACTGTTCTTAAGGAATGCGTGAGAGATGGTGCTACTATTCGAAACATCACAACTGTTTACTGATAAAGAACAATTCGTTGTGGTGTGTGAGAACCCGTGAAGAGAAACTAATGGCTTACACCGAATGAACAACTTAGAGAATAACAAATCAGATAAGTCGATTTAGAACAGCAATCTAAAATACAATGAGTTGGAGGTTATTCGTGGGGAAGTACGGTGCGTCCCAGGTTATTATTATGTACCTTAATTGCTCGGTATTTTGTACATTGTACCGCAACCTCAAGATACATACAATTGATACGCACACTCAGCAAAAATTCAACACGGGAAACTTTGATATCGTATTCCTGAATTTCCGCGACACAAAATTAGGACAGTCTACTTTAAGTTCGATTGACACCCATTATATAGGTATAACACATACGTAATACGAAATTGAACAATGCGAGGAGAACCATCATAAATAAATAGAGTGGCGCGACAGATCTTGAAGAGTCAAGGCCTAAGTGGCTTACTCTCATTAACAATTCTCTGGGTGCGTGTGAAGAATTGAGGAGACCTACAATTGAACACCGATTCCGAACGGCAAGGTTGAGAAACACTTTTTTCATGACAGATTGATACTCTTGGAAGTTTTGTCAGTTCTTCGCAAGAGGCAGTGCCCGTGAAAGATGAAATAAAAACTATGTGCACGAGTAGGACTCGAACCCTCGACGTTCTGCTTAGCAGCCAACACACCTAACCACTAAGCCACGGACACTAAAAATGTCATAATTATGACAACAGAAAAAAGTTCGTAGAAGTAAATTCTAAGCATCTTTTTCTTTAATAATTCTTCTCAAAGAAAATTCTGACGACTCATCCGTGTATTATTCTAATGAACCGGTTCGAATACCAACCGTTATTAATTAATTTTAATTGAAAATATCACAAAGTAACTGTATCCACATTGCGGTTATCAGTCAAACGATGATTTCAACTTCATTTCATTGGAATTTTGAATTTAAAATTCAAATTTAAGTTTCGGTATTCGGTGTAATAATTATTCCTGAATTCAGGACACACTTGTTAATTAATTGTTTCTACCATACACGCAAGCTTCTCCACGAAAAATATACATTTACAATATCCAAAACCGAAATAACTATTTTTCGGTAAAAAAAAAAAACAGTATATGAACAATTGAACATATACTTTGTTAGAATATAAACCAAAATACAATTCCCCATACAAACAGAACACTAACGGATGGTTATCCAATTTAAGCGAATGGTGGAAATTTATCATGACAGCTCATCATCAATTTGGGAAATTTTCATCGTTGTTTTGTTGTTTTATATTTTACCAAATCCAAGTTGGTAGGTTGATCCGCATCCTTTTGCATATTCTAGTAGGTATTATTTGTTTTTCCATCGCATTGCATATCGGTGCGGTTGGTGGTGCAGGACCAGGTCACACGTATCTCGTTTGAATTGACGACCGAACTGGGAATATGCACAACACTTGATTCAAGTGCCGCGAATTTTCATTTCGCTTTCGACAAAAAACATACATACGAGCTGAGTTTATGGTCGTATCTAATTTTTTTTTTCGTTTTCGTTTTGTTTTACTTGGAGAATTTTTAAGTTATCGAACAGTGGGACGGATAAATTGAATGAGGAAAGACTTTAAAATTAATTGAGGGAGTCACGAGTCATCTAGTATATATTTTTAGGAATGATACCAACTTGAAAGAGAAGTAAGTGTAATCAGATGATAATGTTCGATTGTGAAACCGAGAGGACATCCTTACTTTCTTTGACGTTGACAGGCAATGGCAGATGAGAACGTAAGAATTTCAATTGATTCCTGTGGGATATTATTTTATTTATAAATTCAATAGAGTGTACAGAATAACACAGCTGTGTTCTTATTTAAGTGTATCTTCGGCTATCCTGCTAGAGAATGTTTCTTGTCAATTTTGAAAGAATAAAAAAAAAAAGCAAAAATAAAGAAAAACGTATGAATTTTGTCAAAGCTCTTTAATATTTTATGATCAAAGCTACTCGAACGGCTGTGGACGATGTTCAAAGACAACCTTATGTTCCACGTTCAGCTCAATATTTGACATATAAAATCTTTCTTTTTTTTCAATTCTGTATTTATTATTTTAATCATATAAATTAGAATTAAAACAGTGATAGGAAAATTACACTTGAGCCTTTTATCAAAAATGAATATAAGAAAGTAGAAAAAGTTGGTCTGTCAGTTGTAAACATCTCTTCTTTCCATTGACTTCAAGTCTGGATGTACACAAATTTGTGAAGTTACCGAAGATGTTCTTTTATTATTATGTTTAAAAGATACCATTACAATGATTATTCACTCTATATCGGCTTCAGAGATTTTTGGCTTGACATGGATCAATCCTACTAAAGTCAGACTTTACATATTCTCAGAGAAAAAGGTGGTGATATCGAGCGATCTAGGTCTAGGCGGCAAACAAAAGTGGTCTGCAAAATAATTTCTCAATTTGTCCATTGTTGCTCAGAGTTCACTGAGACCATATAACCGGTTAACATGGCGCAATTACGGTTGCCATTCCGATTTGTCTTTGTCTTTGTTTTTAAAAATATAAAGGCCAATGATTCCACCAACTCATAATCCTTATCGAGTTTGCTCGGAGCCTTTACGTTTTTGCTTGTTGTGGCACAGCTTGCAATGACTTTGACGTTTTCAATTTTCAATGCTTTTCGCAGTATTTGTCGAATGAAAGAGAATCGTCATTTAGGAGCACTTGTTGAATTTCTTCATCGCAAAGACCAACAATAAAACGACCAGTGCGATTTTCATCCAAAATTTTAAGCATGTGGTCAGCCGCCATTTTGACTGTTGGGTTGGTTTTCGTTTTCAGAAAACCACCAAAATCAAAGATTTTAAACTCACTATAAAATTGTTTATTGGCTTACCTTCTTCCTGTTAAGCTTTGTAAAATGCATACCTTTCAGCTCGTTTATTTTTCATTGGTGAAAAATGATTTCGCAGCAATGACATCAAGGTTGAAAAATCTTTTGTGCTTGGAAGATCATCAGGCATTGTGAGAGACATCAAGACTTCATAAATTTCAGCTCCAACAATGGTGATGAAAAGTGGAGTCTTAGCTTCTTCTTGAAGATCGTTGATAATGAAGAATTGTTGGATTCTATCTTCGTACGCTTGGAAATTTGCACCTGGCGCAAATGGCTCGATGTGACCAACCAATAGATTTGACATGTTTACTTTTTTTTTTATGCGACTGACTTTTATTGTTTTATTTAAATTTTACTCCACGACTTTTTAAAACTTTTTCCTCGTAGCCAGATTTGTTGTGATCTCAACCAAAAGACAATTTTACAATTTAAATATACCTAATTCATTTATTAAGTTTAATATAAAAGAAATAAGATAATGTTCGAGTGATCAAAACCCCGTTAATCTTAATAACATGTGTTAACATAAAATGAACACATAATATATTGATATGATCATTCGATATCATTTACTTAAAACATAGAAAATAAAGAATGTCAATCATAGGGTAAACATACATATTATGTAACAAGGCCGATGTCCACAACGCAAACCGTAATACAGCTGGTTGTAGTATTGAAAATTAAACCTTGTCATGAAATAACTCCGGACGAAGAGGGCGACGAAAAAATGAAGCAGTTGCAGTCCTGCGCTGCACGGCTGCACCCGTTCGGCTCTCTCGTCTCTCACTCTTTCCCTCTCTCTTCACTCTCACTTTTTCTCACTGTTTTTGACTTTTCATGTCTACGTGGTTCATTAAAGGTCACAAATTGTTCAGCTCATGTCATCCCTATTTCACGAGATAGTTCTCCAATTATAGACTATAGACATCGCACTATCACAGTGCTTCACTTTTATAAATTAAACGAGCTACATAAATAAATAAATAGAGGTGAGCCATACACGCATAGAAAGAAAGTAAATATAACAGTTAGCGCAGAGAAAGAGACATAATAAGCTGTCGGAGCTTGTCGAAGTTGGCTTAAACCCACAACGTTTGGCTTAGACTATCTAACCACATAGATAATTAGAGTAAACAAAAAAACACACACATGCACACAAAACAGAAGTAATAAGTGAACACAAAAAGAAAGTCATAATTTTTCAAAAAATATTGTTGCTCTGCTTTGCACCATTACAATTGTCATTAAAATTTCTTCATTTAAGTTGATTATATCTATTACGTTTTCAACTTGTTTTGTGTTAACACAGAGTGTATTCAATTTTACTTAAAACGAGACCCTTCAAGTTTGCTTGTTGATATTCATGGCAACATGCATGCAAATTCGCACGAAAAGGATATTACTCGATTTTCTGAAGCATATGTGAAACAAAATTATATTCAACATGCGTTTCGTCTAATACAGCAAATTTCATTAATTAACTGGACAGACGTGAGATAAAAGTCCCGGCCAGTTGCAGGCCAGAAATTGTAAACTACTCGAACATCTAACATAAAGTGATATCACATTCATATCCGTGAAAGAAACACAGAGTGCATCGTTGAAATTCTCCCTTTGAACGCATTATTCGTAAGCAAGTCCTTTTTGTGAAACATGTAGGTACGTACATGTTCATCGCATACGCTATTGATGTCACACATAAACTTAATTGCCATCAGGAGAAAAGATTTCCCTCAAGCGTTATACTTTTCATTTCGTGTCTGTGTGCACTGCGTTCGTTTATGTTGTATTGTAAATTAAATCTGATGTAAACAAAGGATTACACAATTAGTCATTTTTCATAGTTATTTATGAGTGTAAACATAAATGCATTTATGTAAACATTTGCTTTTTTCAATTAAACTAAACACAAAGAATGCAAAGCAATCATTTTGAAAGGAGAACTGGTCATGATTTTCTGCTATTGCAATTTGCGACCAGACAAAAAATGTAATATCTAAGACTATCTGTAACAAAATTGTTTGGGTTGAACTTTCGTCTCTATCTCGAATTAGTAAATATCAACATATCAATTAAAGCCGAGCCTACATTAGCCTATCATAGATCTTTGCATCATAAAGACTACCAATGCCTACTTCAAAATGGGGAGTGAGCGAAGAAACCTCCACGGAACATGCGTTATAGAAGAAAGCAATGCGGGAGGCTGAAACCTTTAGATTCGAAACTGGATTGATAACCTCCAATCTGCTTAAGGACCAAGATGTGGAGAAAAGAAATAGTGTTTGAATCTGGCTAGTGCCTTAGTTTTAATTGATCTTACACGGGTACCATCTATTGCAAGGGTATTTGCGGAGGCGTGATTTCCATCACAGCAGTTCTGAGTCAGCATAAAATTAAAGGACCCCAAATTCTTCACAAAAACTCACGGAAGGTTGAAGAGAACCGTACCTTCTTTATGTTTCAAAAACTTATTTAAAATATTTGTAGGCATAATTCCACGGAGATTAAGAAAAATCTGCACGGTATATGCTGATAAAATCTATTTTCGACTATAGTGTTCACGCAAAACTCATAGCTTAACCGAGGTTACCTTCTAGTTGGATGACTGGAACTACTACCACAGTAGCTGATTTGACTATTAGGATTTGTTGTGGCTGTTAAATAGCAATCGAGTGCTGAATTTCGGCAGCACAAACAACACCAAAGAACATGACAAAGAAAATTAAGAACTATGAAAAGTAAAGTATGAACAAAATTATAGTTCAACAGTTAAATTGAAACTGAATTTGTAGGACTAAAAATTCATAATCTTTCCGTATACCTCAAGAAGATTTTTTTTTTCTCATACCAATAGAGCTATATGAAGAGTTCTTAATCAGGCCTTCGTACTTGAAAACGAAAATAAGTATACCGTATACCTTTAGATCCTTAACGTTTAAACAGAATATGAAAATAAAGGATATTGGCTCAGTCAGCTTTTTACTGTATGTCCTCGACAATGTTTTGAGGTATACCATTTGATTAAAAGTGCCTTTGAATCCTCAATAATCTTCCACTTCATGGTTGGGCTAAATATACGAACATGGTGCCCCAGTTCCTTTCATAATTCTTGTTTTTTTAGGGTTCCGTACACAGAGTGTAAACGAAACCCTTATAACATCACTTCATTTTCTGTTCATTCGTCTTTCACAAGCGATTTCTTCGAATCTGTAAGGCCGATTGCAATGAAATTTGGTACACATATTTAAGTATTCAGTAGTAATCTAAAAATGTTGTTTTCATGTTTTTAAGATAAATATTTTCGAAGTTATGAAAGACAAAAGATAAAAAATACGAAAATGACCATTCTCCCCCCTGATCTCCGAAACTACTGGGCCTAAAATTATGAAAAAGACACTGAGAAAAAGTCTCAACCTGTAGATAACAAAAAAGCAAATAAGAAGTCTGTACTGTTACATACAACACAGATATGACTCAATATTTGGAGTAACTTTTTAATTTTTTACTCAACTTTACAATTTATTTCCTCCAAAACCGTTATACCGATTGAGTTAAAAGTTGGCCAATATATCAACGTGTTAAGTAGAAATACAATCATATTTTTTTTATATTTTTAAGAGAAATAGTTTTGTAGTTATATAAGAAAATATGAAAAAATAGGCAAAAATGTCAAAAACAGGCCATTCCCCCCCCCCCTAATCTCCGAAACTACTGGACCTAAAATTCTTTAAAAAAATTGAGATATAGGTCTATAACATGAATATTACCGGAAAAGTGATAAGAAGTCACAGTTATTTATGTAACATGCAAAATTTTTCAATATACTAATTTCCAATTTCATTAAATTTTAAAACGATTTTTTTTGAACAGGTGGTAACCCTATTGACTTCAAATTAAGTACAATCATTCATTAATTGCCTGCAATGACAAACATATTTTTTTTGTATTTTTAAGACAAATAGTTTTGAAATTATTCAAGAAAACACAACAAAAAAGGCCGAAAATGCAAATAACTAAACTTTACCCCCTCCTCATCACCAAAAAGGGTGGGCCTGGAATTTCCAAAAAAAAATCACAAAACAGTTCCATACGTATAGATTACAGAACAACAAAAAAAATTGCAGTTATAATGTAAATAACGATATATTTTCAAGGAAAATGGTTTTGAAGTTATTCAAAAAAAACCAACAAAAAAGGACTATGAAAAACACTCAATTTCACCCCCTCCTCATATCCGAAAGGGCTTGGCCAGGCATTTCCAAAATAATTTCAAAATGTAGTTAAAACGTGTAGGTTACAGAAAATACAAAAAACATTACAGTGATGATGTAAATAAGCATAAATCCGAATATGTATTAGGGTTCCGTACACAGAGTGTAAACGAAACCCTTATAACATCACTTCATTTTCTGTTCCTTCGTCTTTCACAAGCGATTTCTTCGAATCTGTTAGGCCGATTGCAATGAAATTTGGTGCACATATTTTAGTATTCAGTAGTAATCTAAAAATGTTGTTTTCATGTTTTTTAGCTAAATAGTTTCGAAGTTATGAAAGACAAAAGATAAAAAATACGAAAATGTTTGGTTTCAAATCTTAATCCTTGTATAAAAAATCCCTCAAAACTGAAAGAAAGTAGGGTCGGATAATCAAGTACGGAACCCTCCTCGAGCGAGTTTATCTCGCACTTGTCCACTTTTTTTTTGTCATTTCTGTATAAAGTTGGATGAACATAGTTGAACCCATTTTAATTTTACCGTTAGATAGTTTTTTGTTTTTTTTTCTATTATTAATTTCAAAAACGAAACGACTGGAATGTGAATCCATAACATTTTCCCATTTTGATTTGATTTCAAGTGCACCCTTATGTAATGCACATTAGAAACTTAGACAACAGCTGGATGTGTAGTGTGCACTGAGCAACAAAGTTATTATTGGTGTACACTGTAATTAAATACGTTAGAGTGCATTTATCATCAAAATAATGTGTTTCATGGCATCCATCATCTATCCGGTTCCGCTGTAATCAAACCTACTGGTGCTCGTAGCTGGTGGATGGTTCTAGTGCAAGTGCCCGTACTAGTATACATGTATTATTTTCTCAGACAGTAATGCATTGAATTTCTCTCTGCTCTTCCCATTTAAAAATTACATTTAGCTTACAGTTGGTAGCATCTGCTTTAATTGCATTAATTGAAAGTGTATCTCTCACACTGCACTAACGTGTTTGGCTCGTATTAGTGAAGTCTACTCATGCACCAAAATTGTATCCGTGATTTTGTTTTCAATCTGATTCGCGTTTTTATTTTTTTTATAGCAAATTTGATCATGTTTAAATGTCTAAAAATTTAGCATAATCAAGTTTATTGGCGTAGATGAGTACAACATTGGCTGAACGCTGAAGCCGTTGCGGTCGTCGCGTCGTTGTTGATCCAGTCCGAGTTAATCTAATTTAGTTTATGCATGAATTTGCATGTGAAATGGATTCATTTCATTAAATTTTACTTTCGACGGAGAAAGTAAGTAACGTGGTTGATTGGCTTTTCTATTATGATGGAAAAATTGCTCGCTTAATGCGGAATTTGTGCATATTTGTTGAAGTTTGAAACAATTATTATCAATTATTATTATTTTTGTTATTTGCATAAAGCAATTATAATTACTTGAAGTACGTTCGTATTTCCTTTTACCACTGAGACGTTTCTTTTCATCTCCTGATCAACAAACTTCTAGCACACTACTTACGCAGCATTTTCACAGGTTTCTAATGACTACCATTTGCTCGGACCACTACCTCGTTGTGCAGATTGTAATGTGGATATCCCGATCGAAACACATATTCTCCTGAGAACCCGTGGCACTGCTTAGCTACAGGGTGCGGCAACAAAACTTGCTGATTTGTTTTTGGCACCAAGCGGGGGGGAGTGGTCGGATGTGGGTGGAGAGTGTCTCATTTTTTAGGGGACTTTCTGAATTTTCATGTATCTACGCCGCAGTCAGTCGACATCATGCATTGGACGAAAGAGCAACGTACATTGGCTGCGAGGCTTACTTTTCCAACAGTCGTTCCATAATTTCCACTCAACGTGCAACAAAATCGCGTTCACGAAGCTCCTGCGCCAAAGCCAATTTGTAAGGATGGAATTGAAGATCCTGGTGAAGAATTCGTCTAACAGTGCGATCAGAAATGCCCAAAGCAACTGCATGTTTGCGCGCCGAACGCCGGGGACATCGCAAGAGAGAAACTCTCACCCTCTCAATGTTTTCCTCTGTTCTGATTCTCCGGTGTGCTGGATGGGATTTCGTCACGTTTCCGCTCTCCCTGAATGTTTTCATCCACGTAACAATCGACTGCCGGCCAGGAACGCGACTTGCGGGATAGATGTTGAAGCGAGTACGGAAAGCACTGAAAAATTGTTAAAAAGTAAGCCTCGCAGGCAAATGCGCGTTGCTCTTTCATCCAATGCATGATGTCGACTGACTGCGGCGTACATGAAAATTCAGAAAGTCCGCTAAAAAATGAAACACTCTCCACCCACATCCGACCACTCCCCCCCGCTTGCCGCCAAAAACAAATCAGCAAGTTTTGTTGCCGCACCCTGTAGATTTCTACCGGGTCATTCATTTCGTGGTATAAAGTTGGTTGCGCTGGCATTCGATACGTGTAAGATTTGAGTGTCTTTATATTGATTGAATGTTTGCCATTTACGAAAATTGATCGCTTAGCAAGTGAAAAACGAATAAAACTTATTAAAACTCACAACAGCCACTAAACACCGAATTCTTGACACCATTTGCTTCAGCGACAAGGCACTTTTCTCACTCGGTGGATATGTAAACAAACAAAATTGCCGTAAATTGGGCTCACAAAATCTTCAAGTGATCGAAGCGGTGGCATTGCATCCAGAAAAAAGTGACTGTTTTTTGTGCTCTATGGTTGAAAGGTGTCATTGGTCCATGTTTCTTCGAAGATGTTAATGGGCGGACAGTTACAGTCAAGTCGGAGCGATATGGTCGAATGATAATCGATTTTTTTTTTTGGCCGGCGATTGAAGATCATGCCTTGGACCATATATGGTTCCTACAAGACGGGACAAAAGCCAAAAAAAAAAGCCAAAGGCTTTATTTCGTGAGAAGTTTCCTGGTCGCGTAATTTCACGTTTTGGCGAAGTAAATTGGTCACCAAGATCATGCAATTTGACAAAATAATTTTTTTTTGTGTGGCTACGCAAAGGACCGTGCTCACGCAAATAATCCTCGAACTAGACGACTTGAAATCCAACATTACTCAAGGTTTGGACGAAATACCGACCGGTATGTGCGAAAAAGTGGTTAAAAATTACTTCAAAAGAATCATATCGCGGTCAAACTTTATAATGGAATAATAATTTCATTGAAAATGTATCGTTGTGTGTGTTTTATTTAGCTTTGCTTTCGAAACGGAAAAATGAGTGACCCTGTACTATAAACAGCTTCTGGAGAGCTAGATTTCACAAGGGCACAACAACGCAACTCTTTGGTTTTACGCGAAATGCCAACTAAGTTATATACGATGCTGTTTGTTGTTTCAACAAAAAACACTATTTTAGAAAAATCGAAAGCACTTCTCTTTTCCTTATAAACGCTTAAATTTTAACTTCCTTGAGCACAGTTTTTATAATATATTTCTCAATTTCATAGTTTCTCCATCTCTTTTCTTGCAGGTGCGACTATGCGGTCAGGGTCGGTTGGTTTTTCCATGTCCAATACGTCTTCGAAAACCATTTTTCTTTATGTTACCTATTACAGTGCGTAGTACAGTTCCTGCTACTACAACAGCCAGCATACCGCAGGTGATATGAGTTTACATTTTTATCGAAATATTTTCTTCTTAAAATCGTCTTGATTTCAACTTCTGTCACCTGCTCAGTATCAAATGGGTTCTTTCTTCTTAATTTTCTGAAATCTCTTGGTGCTTTCTACTTTCCTTCAAGATAAAACACGACTTACGAAACTAGAAACAGTAAAATTTCTCATTCTCCTAGAACCTAGACATTTTAAATGGATGCATTTGATGCATGTATGATATAAAAACTATTGATCGATTTCCTGTCACCTGTAAGAAAAACAATATTTCCAAACAAGGATAAGTTTCTCTGTTTTTCTACGGTTTTCAACACACTTTTTTATAACACAAAATCAAGCTTAGCTCTTCTGGATATGAGGTAAGTAAAAACGAAAATACTGCTCAGTGCTCAGTCATAGTAGCGTATATTGTGCATGACGGTGACGGATTTGGTTGGTTCTTAACTATTTTATTAAAACACGAAATGCAAATCCTTTCAAAAGCTTCTAGTACTTTTATTTCTTAAATAACTTTTCTAAAAAGCCTGTGTTGATTGGTACAAATAAATCTTTGAAAAATTTCATTGAATACAAATCTTCGAAGCAAAAAAGAGAAAAAGGAAAACAACTCCTGCACTGTAAACACCGAACGGAAAGATCCTGGTATGTTTTTCGTTTGGTTACTGTTAACGGAATTAAACACCTTAGCAAAATCGAACCTTCCACCAAGGGAAAAAGAGTGAAGGTAGGTGCTTGCAAAAAAAAATTAAGGACAACAGCAGCGCATTCCATCGACATACGTAACGAGTTCAGATAGCTACATACCGTATCTTTCCCAAACCATTGCTATTTCTATTGCAGTTTATCACTTTTAAGGATGGTCCTATAAGTAATATCTGTACGAGACCATCTTTTTCCTGTTCAACTTTTTGGTGGCAGTTGCACAGTTTTGTTTTGCATTGGCATTTTGTGTTCATTTTGTTTTTGTTTTTTTTACAAAAAAAAGGTTGAAATTCAACCAGAATTCCAACAGAATATGCAACCTTCGATTTGGTGCTGGTAAAGAAAGACATATGGGATGCAATTTGTTTTAGGTTTTGTTTTTGTTTTTCCTTTTATTAATCCGGATTGCCTGTGAGAATTTATTGAAGATACTTGTTGATTGTGCTTTCGTAGGAGCTTTAGGCCGAACAATGTTCAACGAATTTTAAGGATCGATTTTAAATTCATACAGATTGAGGTATTTTTTGCTTCAGTCAAGGGTAAGCAGTATTAGCGATATATTTTCTGTGTTATCAAGTTAAAAAAAAAATTATTTTATTATTTATTCAGGATTAAGAATATGTAGATAAATTGTTAAATTTAAAAATCGCTTACCACAAACAAATATTTTCCTGAAAGTGATATTTTTGGGTATGCTTTCTGGATGTTGTTTGACACTGAATATGTGTCTATTTTATGCATAAAAGCATGATTTTTCTACCCAGAGACAAATATTTCTAAATTTTCGAGGAAGGGGAAAGAGAAAGGGGGAGATTAAAGGGGGAAAGTGGATGTGGCGGGGCGGGCGGAGGAAGGAGTGAGGGTGCCCTTACATAAGCTGCAATTAAAGTTAGGTGTCGCAGTATTGCTTATGCGGAATTGAGATGTCCCTCGATTAAGTAGCGGCACAAGACTGCGTGTCACACAACTTGGGCGAAACATTATCAGTGCTACAATTTTAACTGGCGTAGAAATGGATGAAAATGTAATCATTCCACGAATTAAAACAGTTCCTACAGATTTACCGTTCCAATTTAAAAGGCTCCCCATTTAAGTAAGACAGCATAAAAAAACCGAAAAAATACACTCAACTTGACGATATGAATGAATGAATGAATTGAGATAGGGCACAAGGGTTAAAGTACACTGCGACTTAAAGATCTATTGTGTTTGTGTCCCCTTAATTAGCTGATGAGTAAGTACCGCAAACTACAGCTCCTCCTCTAACCTGATATCCTTCAGGAATTTAAGAATTTGGAGAACTAATGCAGATGGATGATCTCTCTCCTCAATCTGATATTGAACTAGGTGTTTTAACGTTTGGTAGATAAGTGCGCACCGCAACTGCCTAGAATATGGTCGGGCTTTTCATCTTCTTCTTTGCAGAATATGTTGGACTTTCAACTTCAACTAGTTTGAGAATGCAAAGGTGCTTTTTTAATTTACAATGACCCGAGAGAACACCAGTAATAATTTTGAGTTCATTCTTGCCGAGGCTGATGCAGGTCAAAAAGCGCTTTTTGTTGTAGTCACCCCGAAGCATCTTTGACTGTCTCAGTTCGGGCAGTTGTACGCAGTTGTTTCTTCTCCTGGTATACTCTTCTGTTCTCATTCACCCCTTTGTACCATTTGTTGGTGTTTTCTTTGAATAAATAGTTGTTTTATGACCTATCGATTGCTTTTTCTACTTAATTGTATTGTACAATTTTTAATATCAATATCAAGGAAGTGACCTACTATGAACTTGTACAGAAGGCATTTCCCAGTTCCAGTTCCTTACTTGGCAAAGCAGTTTTTTCAATAATAATATTGAGTGGAGTCAAAAGGAGAAGTACCTCCAAAGCTGCTCTAGGGCCAGTTCTCATAGCACCTGTGATGTAAATCAATGCGAACCTTTGTAGTGATTTCGTAGCTATAACAAGTTCGATTCTTTTATACCAGGCAGCAGCACCATGCGTACTGATGGGTCTTACCATCATGGTATACATCCATCTTATAAAGTATGGCTTGCAGTGCCATGAATTGCTTGCTAAGGGCTTTAGTGGCTTTTCCGACGGTAATATCGATGTGTTTATTCCAGAGAAGTTTGCTGATTTGACGGAAATAAAAGTGCTCTGCATAGTTTGGTATTAATTGTGTTTTTTTGAATCATCATACAAAATATTTACAAATAGTGTTTCCTTGAAAAGCTGACAAACTAAATTCGCAGACAACGATTCCGCTTTTAGCTTTCCACTAGTGATGGGTCAACTCGGTTTGCTAACTCGAGTCAACTCGAGTTAGCCTTAACTCGAGTCAACTCGGTTTGTTTTTTTTTCAACTCGAGTTAGCTAACTCGGTTTGCCAACTCGAGTTGAACGGTTCAACTCGGTTTACCTATTCGGTTCGCCAACTCGGTTTGCCAACTCGAGTTGAACGGTTCAACTCGGTTTACCTATTCGGTTCGCCAACTCGGTTTGCCAACTCGGTTTGCCAACTCGGTTTGCCAACTCGGTTTGCCAACTCGGTTTGCCAACTCGGTTTGCCAACTCGGTTTGCCAACTCGGTTTACCAACTCGGTTCGCCAACTCGGTTTGTAACTCGGTTCCTCAACTCGGTTTCCCAACTCGGCTTGCAACTCGGTTTGCCAACTCGGTTCGCCAACTCGGCAATTGATAAAAAAAAAACGAGTTAACTTGTTTCTAATTTTGTAATTTTTTGAGTTTTCTAGACCGATTTTCGGGGCGATCCGGTAACATTTAAAACAAAATATCCCTCTAGCCACCCAGATTCGTACCTTGTCTCTCTATAGAGCCATTAATATTCAAATTCCATCAGCGGATGGCAGAGATTTTGACGGATTAAAAACCTCATTTTTCCGCTTTTTAAGTGCTTTCTAGATCGATTTTCGGGGCAATGCGGTAACATTTGGAACGAAATATCCTTCTAGTGACCTAGATTCGTACCTTATCTCTCTATTGAGCCATTAATATTCAAATTCCATCAGCGGATGGAAGAGATTTTGACGGATTAAAAACCTCATTTTTTTCGCTTTTTAGTGTTTTCTAGATCGATTTTCGGGGCAATCCGGTTACATTTGGAACTAAATAGTAAATATCCTTCTAGCGACCTAGATTCGTACCTTATCTCTCTATTGAGCCATTAATATTCAAATTCCATCAGCGGATGGAAGAGATTTTGACGGATTAAAAATCTCATTTTTTCCGCTTTTTAAGTGCTTTCTAGATCGATTTTCGGGGCAATGCGGTAACATTTGGAACGAAATATCCTTCTAATGACCTAGATTCGTACCTTATCTCTCTATTGAGCCATTAATATTCAAATTCCATCAGCGGATTTAAGAGATTTTGACGGATTAAAAACCTCATTTTTTTCGCTTTTTAGTGTTTTCTAGATCGATTTTCGGAGCAATCCGGTAACAATTGGAACAAAATATCCTTCTAGCGACCTAGTGTTTTCTAGATATAGACATATATATTTTTTTTAAAAGATGGCCATGACTTTTGATTCAAATTTTGAAATGCCATCAAAACTCGTAGATTCCCTTTCTAATTTTTTTTGTAATCCGGAATTGGTATACAGAACTGTTCGATTTCAGATACCAACGAACATGCAAACACAAATTTGTTTGCTTTTAATGATGAATGTCTATGTACATATTTGTGAAACCTCATATGCAGAATTGCAGATGACATGATGTTGTTTTTATTTACGTACATTATGTGTAAGTGGGAATCAAATTCGTTTTCGTTCCAAGTGTCTGGATTGCCCCGAAAATCGCTCTAGAAAACTTTGAAAAAACCGAAAATACCAGGTTGTTAATCCGTCAAAATCTCTGCCATCCGCTGATGAAAGTTGAATGTCAATGTCTCAATAGAGAGATAAGGAACGAATCTATGTCGCTAGAGGGATATTTCGTTCCAAATGTTACCGGATTGCCCCGAAAATCGATCTAGAAAACACTTAAAAAGCGGAAAAAATGAGGTTTTTAATCCGTCAAAATCTCTTCCATCCGCTGATGGAATTTGAATATTAATGGCTCTATAGAGAGATAAAATACGAATCTAGGTTGTTAGAGGGATATTTCGTTTTAAATGTTACCGGATCGCCCCGAAAATCGGTCTAGAAAACTCAAAAAATTACAAAATTAGAAACAAGTTAACTCGTTTTTTTTTATCAATCGATAAATGCCGAGTTGGCGAACCGAGTTGGCAAACCGAGTTGAGGAACCGACTTGGCAAACCGAATTGGCAAACCGAGTTGGCAAACCGAGTTAGCGAACCGAGTTGGCAAACCGAGTTGGCAAATCGAGTTGGAAAACCGAGTTGGCAAACTGAGTTGGCAAACCGAGTTGGCAAACCGAGTTGGCGAACCGAGTTGGCAAACCGAGTGGAGGAACCGAGTTGGCAAACCGAATTGGCAAACCGAGTTGGCAAACCGAGTTGGCAAACCGAGTTGGCAAACCGAGTTGGCAAACCGAGTTGGCCAACCGAGTGGGCAAACCGAGTTGGCAAACCGAGTTGGCAAACCGAGTTGGCAAACTGAGTTGGCAAACCGAGTTGGCAAACCGAGTTGGCAAACCGAGTTGGCAAACCGAGTTGGCGAACCGAGTTAGCAAACCGAGTTGACTCATTCAACTCGAGTTGGGCAAACCGAGTTGCAACTCGATTTGTAAAAAAACCAACTCGAGTTAACTCGGTTTGCAAAATTTACGGTTCGGCACATCACTACTTTCCACTAATAAAAGCAATCCTAGAACGTGTGCAGTTGTTCTAGAATTGCTTTATATATAATAATCAGATTTTGACTTTCCACACTTTTCTTGAAATTTAAAAGTTTCCCATCGATAACTCTCTTTTTCCATTCGAAAAGCCATTCTAGAATTCATGTTGCTAAGTGATTATTTTAATCAAGTGAAATATTTTTGTTTTTTGGCTTAACGTTAAGACAGAATTATGACTTGTTTTAGTGCATTAGGGTATATTCCTTAACGATGAATATGCTCTGCCCCGCAAAAGAATCATTGGACCTTCACTGTATGCATATGCATAGCTATATGTTTTTTGCAAAACAACATAGGCTAGTATTTTTTGCGTTTTTAAACATCAGACCGCTGAGATTTTGTATGGTGCTATTTTAGAGGGATTGTCGTCGTTACTACGTCTTTTATATTTTACTCTTTTTTGATATCTTCTATATATATAAAAGACTAATTCGTTAAGTTTATGTTATCTTTTCAGTTGATAACCGGTTGAGCGATTTTCTTAATTTTTGTTTTAAACTTAAGAGAAATAATTGTAGAAGGTTTATGACAAACAAAATTTATACTTTTTAAATCACAAACGGTGCAAATGTTAAGAAAGAATGCTTTTTTCACTATAGCTAAATACATCAATATACCTACGAATACTCAAATTTCGTCAAATATTTTAGTTTTCGTCAAAAAACAAAAAAACAAAAAAAAATGTCAGAAGAAAAAATAAAAGTTCATAAAATATTATTTTTCATTGACAAAAAACAACGTACGCTTGCCGGACGTATGTACGTACGTACGAACCGGACCGTAACTAGTAATCAAAGAAACTCCTGTCCGTAAAATCAAATTTTGTGATGGGCAAAACTCAAAGACTGGTCATCCCGCTACCTCTTTACTCAATATCTGTACAAATTGGCGGTATTGTAATAATAGCGTGGCGTTATGTCACATAAATTGAACTCAAGCGACGCAGACGCAATACCTTTGGGCTTCATTTGCAGTTAAGTGGAGGAGAAGCAAAAGACAGACAAACAAATACCACAGTATAAACAGCTGTCCTGATGTACCGTGTGCGTCTTTTATCTGCTGGCGATTCGATTAGACAGGGACTCTTGCGTCCGATGTGAGGTGCTGGAAAACCAGAATTATGTTGACCATGTGCGGTAGAAAATGTCCATCCCGTTATAGACCCTTTTTTGTTTTTTTTTTTACTTTTTTGTCAAATTGTGTCAAATATTATAAGCAAACGTTGTCAAAAGAATAAAAATCTCTTTTGAGATATGACCAGGGAAGTGGGTTGTAGTGTAGCGGGGTAGTGGGTAGCGGGTAGCGGGAGTGAGTAGTGGGTAGCGGGTAGTAAGCAATTAGCGTGGTAACGGGGTACTGACCCAGTATTACTGGGGTAGCGGGTATCAGGTAGAAGAAGCCAGTAGTAGCGGGTAGCACGTAGCTGTAAAGGGTAGCGGGGTACAAAACTTAAGGTCTTTTTTTATCCATTGAGGCAGTACGATGTTTGCTGGGTCAGATATTTTAGATTTGTTGCTTTTGTCTTGCTGAAATGTGTGCAGCCAGGAATAAACTGGTTGATTTGTGAAAATGTAAAATTATTTTTATTTTGAAAATCACTGAAAATATTAAATTTCATTGTGCAACGTGTATGTGGTTTGATTCATGTGATTATATAATACTACTGAATATTTAAGATCATTTAATTTAATAGCGTGGGTAATGAAAATTTCAATTGTTCCTTTTGTAAAGTTTATTTAAAATTTTTAAAGGATTATGTGATGCATATGTAAAAAAATTAAAATGTATAAGACCTTTGATTGTGTTTGTGGCATTGAGTTCGACTCACTAACTTTTGTACCAGTAGAGTGTTTTGCACCGAAATTTGAGGGAATGTTAAGGTAGTGACGATAATGGGTTTTAAGTAATTTGCACAAAATCGACCAAACCGTTTATGACATATGGCCAGCGTTGCGGGTAGTATATTAGCGAGGTAGCGGGGTGACGATTAGCAGGAGTGGGAAGCGAGAGTGGGTGGAGTGGATAGCGTGAGTGGGAAGCGGAAGTAGGTAGCGGAGCAGGTAACGGGTAGCGGTTAGATTGTACGGTAGGGTAGCGGGTAAGGGGCCGTCCATAAACTACGTCACGCTGAATTTAGCTGTTTTGACCCCCTCCCTCCCCCGGTGTCACGCTTTGTCACACTTGCTTTAACCCCAATCAAATATTACGTCACAAAACAAAGACCCCCCTCCCTTAACAAAAAAAAAATTAATTGATATAACACAAATTTCCAAACATAAAATATGTTTTATATTTTTTGTTATAATTCCATTTTTTTTAATAAAAAAATAAAATAAAGTGGCAATAAACTTACGTTTTTTAGTCTAACTTTGGCGAACGTCACGTTAGACGTAGACCCCCCCTCCCCCTTGTCACATCTTGTCACGCTCAGCGTGACCCCTCCCTCCCCCCTAAGTGCGAACGTATTTTATGGACGGCCCCTAACAGTTTAGGTCTTTTATGTGTCGATTGAGGCAGTACGAAGTCTGCCGGGTGAGCTAGTTACTTTATATTGTTGTACTGCTTTACTGTAAGCCACTTAAGTATTGACTCTCCTAAAGCTGTCGCACCACTTTATTTATTTATATTATTACTTTTGAGACACCCCATATAATTTTGTTCATATACATATATGCATATATTTCTGGTATGCACAATTTGCATATTAATTTCATTTCAAAACTTATAAGTTTTCGAGCTTCCGAATTTTTAAAATTTGAATTAAATCATTTTTTCTTTTCATCGAAAACCAAAATACCGAAATTTTCTACCACCAGCTATTTAAAGATAATAAAATTTTACCGTTTCAATTTACTCTTTAAAATAAGAAAAACAACGTTATTTTTTTTGCAGATGCTTCGAACTGGCGTTTCGCTTGTTGTTCAGGGCTCATCAGCAGCCGATGTCGGACAAAGAGAGTTTTACAACCCGAACTGGTCCAGTGTCGACATCCCTTATAGAGAAAACCAGCACGAACACGAACCAGGTACGCAACATCTTCCTGGAAAAAACTGCAAACGAAAAAGACGTCCTCAACCATCCCCAGTCAGCACAACTGAAGCACCATTGTTGTCCCCTTTGCAACAATATTGGCGGGGTCATGTAGAAGATGAAATTCCAACAAGAGGTCGTCAAAAAATTCCAACCACATTCCAAGAACCGAGTCCAACACAAACATCTGATCGTCTGCAGGAACCAAGTACAACAAAAATCACCGAAAGAATCGGCGAAGCCCTTTCAAGTATGTCATCCGAAGTATTTGAAGACCCTCTGGCAACTCAAAACCCAGAGAGACAACAAAATGTCTTTCCTTCTCAATATCCCGAAATTCGTAGACCACCAACAAACGGTTTTTCTGAAAAAATAAGGGAATTCAATCCAACTAAGGAATCCTTGATACTTAGACAGCCAATCACTTCGACAATATTCGATAAACTTCAAGATCCATCGCCAATGAGAATTTTTGAAAGAAACAAAGATTACGACTCACCTCAGCCAGCAGAGGAGCATTTTGATCAAGACCCAACACCGACAACAAGGATTTTAGAGAAAACTCGAGAAGCTTATTCGCCAAAGCCAGTTGAAGAAAATCTACCATCTGGAATGCCAGAAAAGGTTCGCGAACCGAATTCAAAGAAAACCTTCGATAGGAACCATGATCAATCCTCTACACGGATTCGGGAACCCTTAGTAGCTTTGGAGAAGGAACAAAAACTATCTGAAGAGCGAGATAAGCAACGTCAACAATCAAGCTCTGAAAAATCTACCGGAAGCCGAGACAAATCTTACCGAAGGCCTTACTCTCAAGCGAAAAAGCAACAAAGCCAACAGTCAAGTGCAAGCAAAGAAGATTCCTTGGAAGTGAACAAGTCTCCTAAGTCCCGTTTGCCAATGGATTTGAAGGAAATTCTGAAGAGTTCTGGAGGTTTGAGTTTAAGTGAAATTTTACAACAAAAAAATCTTTCACTTGACGATCTACTCAAGGGCAAACAAACTGCCTTGCTTGCCCTTCAAACGACCGCTGCATCGCCGGAGAAGCATTCGGATGTTATTTCTTCAAAGGAACGATTTGGAAAACCAGTTCGAAGAATACCGTCATTGGGTTTGTCAGCAGCGCTGAGCACAACCACTTCAACAACAACAACTACCACTACAACTACTACTGAAACGAATTTGATAGATCAGTCACTTGAGGAAACATCAGCGCAATCGAGTGAAGTCAGTCAGGAAGAGCAATCCGAAGAAATATCTTCAAATGAAAGCACTGCCACTAAGATCCCAACAACATTGAGGAAAAATCTGAAGTTTCCATCGAGGATCAGAACAATTCCGACAACCCGAAGGCAACAACATTTCGAAACGACACTCCAGCAGCGATTTTTAACAACAACCACTACCACACAAAAACCATCTACTACTCGAATTCCTCTTTATAAAAAACGACAGCACACCAGACTGCCCCTGATGCGAGCTCCGGGTCTTAAGAAAGTTGATCCAACCACAGCAACAGGGTCAGAATCATTAGAGTCATCACCATCTCGAGAGACATCACAGTCTCAAGAAGAGACTTCGACTCCTAATTATTCAAAAAGGTTCAGAACTCGCAAGCCATCATCGACAACTACTGAAACTATTTTAGACCTCACCGACCCCTCTTCGAATCTTGTTGACTATTCTCCAGGGGACAACGAAGTCCTTCAAGAATCGGACAACACCTTTGAAAACGCAAGTCTGAGTAAAAACAATTCGTTGGCTTCTGATAGTGACAATTTGATTGCCAAAAGTACAGAGGAACCGGTAACGGACCACATCTACAGATACAACTCACTCAAAAACTACATCGACAATAATCTCCCGCATGCTGTTCTAATGGACATTGATTTGGCCGACATTGATCCTGTCGATGATAGAACCGATCTTCTAGAACTCATCGAGGACCGGCGTTCGGGAAATCGCTTGATCAAGGTCCTTGAACAGCGAAATATGACTCTGGAAGAGCTCATTGAACACAGAAAACGTGGTTCTAGCCAATTGCATTTAGCAACATTCGTTCAAAATCGTTCGGGAGTCTTTCCCGGCAAGAAGGTTGTGGTAAACGATGACATGGATATTGTAACGGCTTTCGAAAATTTCCCTCATTTTAATTTGTTGAATTTGAAAAGTGTAAAACCTGACGAAATCAAAACTGACTCGCAAGGCTCAAGCTATTTCACTTCGATCATTGATATCGAACCCACTGATGATTCATCCAAGGAATTTGGCAGCGGAGGTTCGTCGCCGGGAAAACCCTCAATTCGTAGTAAGTTGAGTTTTCTGAAAAATGTTTGAGTTGTTTACCTTTTTATTTAAGTTTTGTTTTTGAAAGCAAATTATATTGAAAAAAGGTACAACTTTTGCTTGAATTTTATTTTAACAGATCCCAAATCAAGCAACATTCAACGACAGCCATTTTATCCATCCTGGAAGAGTCTAGCCCTCGCAAGTCTAACAACCTCAGAAAATGCCAAACGTTTCCTGCAACAGCGTTCCGAACTCGAACCCCCTCAACAAACTGCCCAACGACACCAAGCGATAGTCAGCGAAGAAGATCCCATAGTTCAGATTGAAGATGAGGTCGCCCGAGCACATGATTTAATCGATTTGGAACTATCGGGACATGGTTTTAAGCGCAGTGCTATGAATCTTATGCACACTTCCGAAGTGCCTTCTGGAATCCGATCGGCTATGGTTGCCAGTGCGGCTATAGTTTTGACATCATTGATTTCGTTTATGGTGGTATTCGTTGCATGCCGATGGAAACAGAGAAGACGCCGTCATAAGTTGGAATATTTGGAAGCCTACAGTGTTATGCGCAGTTGCAAGTTACCAATGAAATCATCACGAAGAACAAGAAGCGATGATTTGGCAACATCGACGACCAGCCTGGGCATGGAGAGTTCATCGGCAGGGGCTTCGAGGACGAGCAGAAGCAATAGCCGCCAGAGCCAGCGTCATCAGATTTCGATTGTTTTCCCCGGTAATGATGGTGATTATTTAACGGGACCATCATGTTCAAAACTAGACCCATTGGATCCGAATTCACCACAGGTACAGGATTATCTCTTTAATTCCATGCGGAAATCGTTTTAGTGAGATTTTAGGTGTTATTAAGACAGAAAAAAAAACAAACAAAATTGTTGAAGGTTTTTGGGGTTAGGAGCTGTGAAATTTTTTATAATTCATACAAAATACATGCGAATAATATACATTAATACATTTACATACAAATTAGAATTGAAAACTTAAAAATAAAATATTTTCGTTTTTTCGTGAAGAGATTGCTGTCAAAACTTGTTAAATCTTTCTTTAAACGAATAAAGAGATTTTGTTTTAATTTTTAAAATGACCGCTAGGGGTCGCGCATTCGCATTGAAAATTGAAAATCAATTTGTTTGCTCTGAGAAATAGCCCTAGGTTTGAATAGTGTATATTTATTTATTTCTTTTTTTTTTTTTTTGCTGTCACCTCAAAATAAAAATCTACCACTTGCGAAAAAGTTTCAGTCAGATACATTTTAATGAGTGCACCTAAATACTTAAGGCTAAAAACACACCAAATCAGACAAGACGTCTTTTTGTCTTTCTACGAAAAATCGTGTCGGATTCCAACCCACACTGAGGCCGACAAAAACAAAATGTCTTGTCTTTGTCCGCTTCGGTGTGTGTTGCTCCTACACAACCAACATATACAACTGACATGTCTCTTTGTCGATTCCTGTTTGTTTGTCTTGTTCACCGCAGTGTGTTTTACTTCATAAGACGGTGTGTAATTTTAGGTGTTGACATTTTGTCCCGGACTTTTTGTCTTCTTTGGAGTGTTTTGCCCCTATAAAACCCCATGTATTTACTGCAACCGAGCGGACAAGATTTTTTATCGTGTCGTGTCTTTTTCGGTGTGTGTTACCTCATAAGAGCAATGGACTTGTGTCTGGGGAAGACAGAACAAACGTTTTGCCTGATTTGGTGTGTTTTTAGCCTAAGGAATTTCGGAGACGTGGCAGGCTCGAACTTTTAATAAATTCAGTATGACTGAGTTAACCGATTTCTGTAATTTATTTGTTTTAATTTTATCGATGACTGATAGGTAACGTAATTGAACGTTTTGTATTTTAGGTCTGTTTTAAAAATAATATATACCAAAGGAAAGGCACAAAGTTTTTATAATTTTTTTTTTTCAAGTTTTATTTCAACTAACTTTTTTTGGTTTCCACATTTAGTGCTTCTCTTCGAGAAATCAAGGTATTTTTTTTAAATTCCATCTCTGTTTTTAAAACCACAAACATTCTGGGATGATTCGGTCACCAACTTAACAGCTCTTTCAACTGCTTGGTTGAGATGGAAGCTGTTTTAAGAAGTTTGACCTAGTCGATTGTTTTTGTTGCACTATTTCCCAAAGGTCTGCCTCGGTAAAATCTTTGAGAATTGGACGCTCAGCCAAACGGTTATTTTCAATTTGCCACCAATCTATTAATTCAAAGTATTCACCGGCTTCGAAATTAAATTGTGGGAGCTGAAACTTTCCGACAACTTCGCCACTGGTGTTGCTGTTGATTGCTGCTCTTGCTTTTAATACCCGGCGAAACCCCAGCTCCTGAACATTGCTACCAAAATGTTTTTGCAGTGTCCGAAATATCCATTCCGAGCGAAGACAACTTTTTTTTAAATCGTTTGGCAGATACCTCACCAACTTTATATTTATAGTATTAAAAAAGTGTTTCGCACCATAGACAAAAGAAGGCTTCGATTTAATTTCAAACCACATAACAGTGTACACTTTGGTAATGTACTCGACTATCTGCTTCAATGGCTCATTTGGGGATTCTTTTGACACATATACCTGAAGGATGCGGTTAGCTGTAGTAAGCCATCTCGAATGCACCATTGTTCCAGAATTGTTTTCCGAAATTGGTCCTTCTCGGACACCATTGCTTATTGCTGTGCATATTTCATAAAAATACTTTTGGTCCGAGCTCAGACTAGACAATGGTATATCGGGTAAATTTATTTGAACTGCCTGGTATGGAACGACGCATAAATCTTGATAGTTGTTGAGGTCTTTTCCAATATCTCCAGCGTATGCGTTCAGCCCTAATGTTTTGCCGTAAAGTTTCTCAAACAAGTGCCTTAGAGGCAACTCATTGGCATGCAGCAAGCAAAAAGACCATTGTAAAGGTCAATATTTCAATTTGCCGAATAATTTCACATCTGAGCCCGATATTGACATTGGTACCGTCGCAACCAATAACTTTCAGATTACTCACTGAGATACTAGATTTATCGAGAAAGCTTAGTATTGACTTTGTGATTGTTTCTGCTTTTCTATTAGGTGTTGTAATATGTCCTAGGTATTGGCTGCCTGGTTCTCCAATTAATACAATGTGTTCTTCAACTACATTACGTTTCGAAGTTTTTCTTATGTCCTTGAAACCGTAAAAGTAGATCCCCAACGGATACTGGTTAGACATCTGATCTACTTGCATGCTTGATTTGGATCTCTCCCTCCATATTTTGCTTCTATCAGCTATATGTGACTGATCAATATCATTTATAACCCCATAATCTGTTAAGACTGCTGTAACTATAGTTGCTGTTTCCTATGAGATATCTTGAACCGGTCTGCTTATTTGCAACGTATGGGAGAGATTTTCTTTAGTTACGTTCTCTAACCGCGGTTTTTTTTCTGGTGACATTGAGATGACAGATTCGTTGTCTGAAAAGTTGGTTTGGCTTTCGTCTGTTTGAGTGATAAAAAAATTGTCTGGTTACTAGAAGCACCTGAAGATGAAGAATTGCTAGCCTTCTTGCTAGGGATTTCTGCAGCCTAATGGTTTTAGGGATATCAAGTGCCCCAATGGCCATTTTTCTTTCAGACCTTTGATCCTCAAGGAAAGAGCGTTTTTTAGTTTGAACTTTTTGGTCTTTTGGACAGGAGCAACATCTGAAATCAACACACTTAAAAGCACTAATGTCAAAGAATCTTTGAAAATCGTTTTGACTTAATTTGGGTTTTCTAATGATTGCTTTGAAAAACTTGATATACAATTTGTCGATTTTTGGAAATGAGAGTGCTAAATTCCAATCATACAAATTGACGATAGACGTTTGAAGTTGTCAAATATCATTTAAGATTTGAAGATTATCATAGTTGAATATTTTTTTTTCGGATTTGTTTAATTACGAAATGTGAATAACACCTGTTGACTAACTTTCTTTTTGAGTCAACCTAGAACCAATACAAACTAGCAGACCCAGCGAACCACGTCTCGCCCAATTTAATGCCTTCAGGTAAACTCCAGATTAATAATAAAACACAGACGTGTCAGTATGAAGTGTGATTAGGTTATTTTGATTGCAAAGAAAATAGGCATTTATATGAATTTATCCAAGCTATGTAACTAACCATCCAATCGTGAGCTATAATACGAAATTCCTTTGAAAAAAAGTCGGATTTTGTTTCCAATTTTCATTTAATAAAAAAATCCTATTTTTCAATTTGAAAAGCAATTCCTGAAATTGCATTATTTCTCAAAATTCAATACAAAAAATTAATTTTTTCATCACTTTTTTGATTCTTCCAATTTGTCGACTTTCCGAAAATTTTTTTACAGGACATACTCTTACGGACAAAAGTCTCCGTACACCTTTTCATTCACAAATTGCATGCAAGTTTGTTTTTACGTATCCAGCTTTACGTTGCACAATTTTGTTTTTCAAATTATACGATTCCCCAAATAACCGTTAACTAATTGATTGATTTCTGAGTTTTACATGATGACAAATGTCTACGTACACTGCAAGTTAGTGTTAGCTCTTTCAGATGTAACGGTCCTAATATAGTTATTTTTCAATCGATTCGGTTTGTTAGAGGTTCTACTTAAGTTTTTCTTTGATAATAAACAAACTTAAACTTAAATAACAATAAAACGTCGTTTACTTGTGAAAAATCGTAAGTGAACGTAGACCTAGTCAGAGCGCACAAGATCAATACTTAAAAGATACCAAATTTCTTTCCGGAACGACTTCGAACTGGGTCTATGCGTTTGGGATTGCCCTTCAACTGAGTTTAGGTTATTGTCAAGAAAAACGCTATACGAATTTTCTTTTTAGTGAAAATGCAATTGGAAATGGAACTTTAAATTTTACTATGAATAATTCATGTTCGACACATTAGGACCCGAGTTAAAAAAATAAATAAATAAATAAATAAAACGTTGCGAAACGTCTAATTAGCTATGGAATGACCTTCCTGTATATTTTTTTAAGCTCTCCAAAAACAGATATCTAAACGAATATAATGGGTCTCTAAACTGTCTGAAATTCTGGGACGCAGTTTGCAAACTTGGGCTAGCATTAAATAAACTGACAGCCATATTATGACTAGCAACTATCGACTTGATAGTTGATATATATCAACAAATTTAATGAATTCGTATAATGACTATCAACTGTCAGCGTTTTTTATCGACTTTTGAATTTTATTAGATTTAATAGCTATTGTGAATGATTTTTTTGATAGACAAGGTATTACGAATATCAAAAAAATTGATACACATCAACTTTTCTATCAACTAAAAATTCCTGATTGAAACGCAAACAAACAAATTGATTTGTTATTTTTAAAGGCGAAAAAGTCAAAAAGAATAAGGATTTCGAGTTCCACTCATAAGTGTTTTTATTGTACTTCAAGTCTGCCTGCAATACAATTTTTGAAATAGCTTAAATGGTTTCCGTTTTATTTAAGAAACAAAGTTTGCAAGTCGTTTTTGGAAATATTTTTCTTTCAAATTTGAAAAGTCAAACATTAAAATAAACAACTCGTCTCGAAAGAAATTTTGATAAATATTCACAATCGGTCAAAAATAACAAGTTGATACTCATAATACGAAACTATCAACTATTTGATAAAAGCTATCGACTATCAAATTGATACTCATAATAGGGCTGTGATAGACTTGATGAGGCATTAGAACTCAAATCTCAACATGAATTCCTGTTTAAGGCCATGTTGTTGCTAAAGAAACTAAAAGTGCGATTTGTAAAAGTTATTATTCAAAAATTATTTGCAGAATCCTTAAAATTAGGGGATAAGTTTTTATTTAATTTTGATTCTTTGTAAATTAAAATCCTTTTAATAATGTATTTTTGTGTGTAATCATTCAAAAACTATTATCATTTACACGGACTTGATTTTTTTTATTTTAATTTTAGAATTTCAATTAAATTAAAAAAAAAAAACACCATAATCAGCAATCCCTTCCAGTTACAAAAAAAAAAAAAAAAAATGTTTAAAACTTAAAACGTTCAATTAAAATTGATTGAAATATGCTAACAAAAAAAAACAATAATAATAAAAAATACCAAGACCATTACATTTTACATTTGTAACGTTTGTATAAACGATATTAAATAAAAGATTTATAAAAACGAAACTCGATTTTAAATAAGTAGGGTTTGTTTAAATACACATTTAAAGTATGAGAGGAACAAATATAATAAAATTGAAGCAATAATAATATTTGTAAATTTAGAATGTTTAATAAGAACAATAAGTTAAAAATTAACAATTACTGAAACAAAAATTAAAAACGAATTGTAAAGTTTATTTTATTTAGATTTAGTATTTAGACTTTTTAGGGAAAATATTCATATCCATTTAAATTCAAAGTACCAAGTTTGTGGATTTTATTATTTATTATTAAAAAAAAAAATACATACATATATTTATTAAAAGAACGTAAAATCTTAGGAAGATTTAAAATAACTCATAACCCAAATATATATTATTTTACCCGAAACGTGGTTTAATTTGTGTTTTATTTTTGAAGTGGTTTGATAGAAGACATAAATTCGGCTTTTGGGAATAGGTTCAACATTTTTGGTAACTTACGAGATTATCATAATATGCTTCAAGCTACAGAAAGAAAACTAACTGTTGTTCTGTAAACTAAGCTTATTGCATTTGACCTATAAAAACTAGTAACTGGGTCATCAGAACAGGTTTAACATGAGAAAGCTTTGGCGTCCCTTCGAAAAGATCTAGTTTTCCTCTTGTATTAACAGTGAATTTGAGTTAATTCATTCTTCGTGAAAATAGCCGATAAGGTTTTTAGAAATTGACTTTAACGGGGGCGCTAGCCGAAAAACATGAAATATATAAGATTCTAAGGTTACGTTAGAATGGCTGTTTGGTGCAGGGAAATAACTCCACAGGAATCTACTCCACATGGGAATTTACTCCACCCAAAGCGGGAATTTGCTTCACTTTTTATACCTGCTTCTTTTTTTGGTTCAAGCTCCAAATCCTTTATACACTAGTCAAAACAATTAAAGGAACACTTGAAAAAACTCAAAAATGAAGTGGATTTTTATAAGGCTGTATCTCAGTAGAAAAAAGTCGGATTGAAGTGAAATAAAAAGTTTTTCAAAGGTTATCATTTTTTCTTTTCAAATTATTTTGAGTTAAAAAAGTACCGTTAGTCGTTTTCGCTTGAGCGTACAAAATATTCACTCAATTTCAAAATCGAAAAAAAAATAAACTTCGAGTTGTCATAAAATGAGCGGAAATTTAAGATTCAATTTGAGAATTTTGCTGGCTATAATTCACTGTTTGGTTAGATCGCTACGATTTTTTTTTCTAATCAAAAAATGGGTTTACATGCAAAAACACAATTTTGACTTTGGACCCTAATAACTCTGCTAAATATTTTCTTACAAAAGGAACATTTTTTCCTTTTAGAACTTTAAGATTGAGACAAGACTTCAGTGAATGTGCTGCTACTTATTTAGTTGCCTTGGAAAGGGTTTGTTTTGGGAACTCATCTAAGCATTTCCTGGAAGCTGCAAGCAGTGAAGAGCTCGATTATACAAAGAAAGAAAGACTACGAGATGTACTAAAAAAAATTCAAAATCCATTGTCGTAGAATCCCAAGAAAACAAGACTCTACAGTTAGTGATAAAGTCTTCGCCTCATAACTAACCGCATCAGCCATTTTTAGTGATAGAAAAGATTGAAAAAAAACAATATTTTTATTTTTTCAAAATGTTTTTGTGTAGAAAATTTAATGAATTTTTCAAATCTGCCTTTAGTTTTTTTGTAAGTCAATATTTAGCAGAGTTATTAGGGTCCAAAGTCAAAATTGTGTTTTTGCATGTAAACCCATTTTTTGATTAGAAAAAAAATCGTAGCGACCTGAACCAAACAGTGAATCTTAGATTGGTTGGATTGAAAAAAAATTTCCGCTCATTTTATGACAACTCAAAGTTTATTTTTTTTTTTCGATTTTGAAATTGAGTGAACATTTTTTACGCTCAAGCAAAAACGACTAACGGTACTTTTTTAACTCAAAATAATTTGAAAAGAAAAAATGATAACCTTTGAAAAACTTTTTATTTCACTTCAATCCGACTTTTTTCTACTGAGATACAGCCTTATAAAAATCCACTCCATTTTTGAGTTTTTTCAAGTTTTGCACTTGGAACGTTAGGTCCCTTAACAGACCACGTGTAGCCGAACAACTAGCGGAAGCCCTTGACTGCTATAAAGCAGATATAACTGCCATCCAAGTAATGCGATGGGATGGTCGGGGCCTTCGTAAAATGAACAACTGCGATATTTACTACGGCGACTGCTACCGGGAACAAAATCAGCGTCTATTTGGATGTGGATTTGTAGTCCCGACTACGACTAAGGAGGAAGGAAAATAGTTTGGATGAAAATTTACAAGTGCACTGTTCAGTTTTAAAATGTTAGTAATCATACGCATCAAACGAAAACTTGCCAAGTGAACTTGTAAATTTTCATCCAAACTATTTTCTATTTTCTTTTAATATTGTTGTATGTATTATCTATTATTATATTCAATATACCACTTTAACATGTAAGAACTTGGTGTTCTTTTAGATTTCATTACTATCAATTGGCAAGGTTTAACAATGTAATTGCTCTGTCAATTTATAAATAAATAATAGGTAGGTTAGCTTACAGTGGCGCTCTAGATGTTGTTAACTCACTTTGACCCCAAGGGTCTGTTGTGAAACCAATATAGAAAGTTACTTATGGGAGTGTTATGAACTTAAACAAACCAAAATTCTAAATTTCAACATCCTACGACCATTTTAAGAATGTGGACGGATACCACGCCCCTTTAATGAAACTACAATTTTAAACTTATATTTTCTCTTATATTCGACCGAAATCCTATCAGAATTTCGAATTTAAACGTTTTCGACCATTTTGATAAAGAGGCCGTATACCACGCCCCTAAGTGGAAATTTTGTTTCTCATATCTTTTTATGTCATTCAACCAAAGCCTTACAAAATATTCGAATTTCAACATCCTACGACCATTTTAAGAAAGTGGGTTGATACCACGCCCCCTGAGTGAGAAAATTGAAATTTTCGATTTTTTCCTTTGTATACACCCGAAAACCTACCATTGTACTAAATTTCAAGATTCTGCTATTGTTAGAAGTGCTTCATAATTTTGATGATCAGTGAGTCAGTCAGTGAGTCAGTCAGAGTCAATTAGGGTTTTAGAAATTTTTACTGTTCAATATCTCAGGAAGTATTGGTTCAACAAAATTAGTTATTTTACAGGGCTTTTATCTCCATGAACGTAATTCAAATTTGAAGTTTCTAATTCTATGGGTTCAAAAATTTGCTTGAGTTCGATCCTGTAAAGACGGAGTAGTGCTAGAACTTGGCTGGGCACTACCGTGCCCTTTGATATAATAATACTGAATATTTAGATCATTTCATATCGTGTGTCATGAAAATTTCAATTGTGCGTATTTTAAAGTTTGTTTCAAATTTTTACCGGGTTATGTGATCACATGTATAATATAAGAGTTTTGATTGTGTTTGGGGTATTGAGTTCGACTCACTACTCTTGTACCAGTGGAGTGTTCTGCACAGAAATTTGAGGGCATGTTAGGGTAGTGGCGTAAATGGGTTTTGAGTATTTTGTACAAAGTCGACCAAGTCCTTTATGACATATGAGCAGGGTGGCGGGTAGTGGAGTAGCGGGTTGAAGGGTAGGAGTATGCAGAAGGTAACGGGGTAGCGGTTAGCGTGCAGGATAGGGTAGCGGGTAACGAATAGCAGTTTAGGTCTTTTATTTATCGATTGAAGCAGAACGAAGTCTGCCGGGTGAGCTAGTCAATAATATTTCAAAACATGCGAGACTGAGTAAAGGTATAGTATTGCAAAAATAGTCCTTACGTCTGCATCCACATGATGCAAGATAGCTGAACATCCCATCAATACAAAAATGTCTTTCTGATGAAGCTGTTAATGTAATTGATACAGCTCAGTTATTTTAGGTGACAAAAAGATGCAATAAGATGAAACTGGATTCAACTACAGTGTGCTTGTAGAATGCCCTAATCTCACCGAACACCAAAGTTCAGAAGAACGTATGCATTGGGATGAGTTTCCTTTACGTCACGTAGACTTAGTGCATGCGGTTTGTAAACCTTGAAAATATGTTCAAAATGTCCAAAATGTTCAAAACTAATCACGAAGGTCAGAAACCCCGAATTTAATTTCTGGACTGGTCCCAAAATAGTCCCACCGTAGTTACTTACTTACTTGCTTAAGGTGGCGCTACAGTCCGGTGTGGACTTGGGCCTCAATCAACAGTCTCCGCCAGCCAGGTCGGTCCCTAGCTAGCTGTCTCCAGTTTTGCACTCCAAGTTGATTGAGGTCCTCTTCCACTTGTGCGCGCCACCTGAGTCGCGGTCTTCCTCTCCTTCTGCGTCCCTCGGGAATAGTGTCGAAGGCTTTCCGGGCCGGAGCATTGGTGTCCATGCGCTCTAAATGACCGAGGCATCTGAGTCTCTGGACCTTGACCCTTCTTCTCCATTCCCCATCAATGCACACGGGGCCAAAGATGACCCGAAGAACTTTCCTTTCGAAACAGCCTAAGACACTTTCATCCGTTTTTGTCAAGGTCCATGCTTCTGCACCATACAGCAGGACTGGGATGATGAGGGTGTTGTACAGTTTTATCTTAGTTGCTCGAGAGAGGGCTTTTTCACTCAATTGCTTTCGTATCCCAAAGAAACAGCGATTATTGCCCGTGTTTATAGCGTAGCCTAAGTAGTGAAACTCCTCTACTACCTCGAAGTTATATGCGTCTATTGTGACGTTTTGTCCGAGCCTTCGGTGTTGGGTGTCCTTACTCGAAGACAGCATGTACTTCGTTTTTCCCTCATTTACCGCTAAACCCATTTTTGCCGCTTCTGTCTCAATTCTCACAAAGGCGCCATTGACATCACGCTGTGTTCTTCCCATTATATCAATATCGTCGGCGTACGCGAGAAGTTGAACAGATTTATAGAAGATAGTGCCTCTGGTGTTGACGGTGGAGTTTTGGACTATCTTCTCAAGAACGATGTTAAAGAAATCGCACGACAGTGCATCGCCTTGTCTGAATACTTTTTTGACGTCGAAAGATTCCGTAAGCTCATTGCCAACCTTGATAGAGCAGCGTGAGTTCTCCATCGTCATTTTGCACAAGCGAACGAGCTTGGCAGGGATGCCAAAACTAGACATGGCTTTATACAGTTCGTCTCTGTAGATGCTGTCATACGCGGCCTTAAAATCGATGAAGAGGTGGTGGGTATCGATTTGGAGTTCATAGGTTCATAGAGAGGATCTTGTAGGCGAAGTTAAGTAGACTGATTCCTCTGTAGTTCTGTAGTTGGCGCAGTTTAGAGGATATCCCTTTTTTAGGATCGGGCAAACAATGCTGAGGTTCCATTAATCGGGCATGCATTCCTCCGACCATATCTTGCAGATGATTTGGTACATGCTCCTATCTAGATCGTCGCCTGCTGCTTTGAAAAGCTCGGCAGCTAGAACATCTGTTTCAGTAGCTTTGTTGGATTTCAGCCGTGATATTGCCGTTTTCATTTCTTCTAGGTCGGGTTCACGGAATTGTTGGCTATCATCGTGTACGATAAAAGGCTCCTGTCTGACGGCGGGGTTTTGTTCGTCATCGTCGTTATACATTGATGATCCCTTGTTTATCTCTGCAGGCATCGGTTCTTGCTCGATGACCTTGAGCCAGTTGTTTTACCTTCCGATGAAACCTCCAAACTTTATTTCTGCTGTTGGCTCTCTCAACATCTTTGATCTGACGCTTCTCATGCTCTCTCTTTTTTCTCCTGAGAAGCCGGCGTTCTTCTCTCCTCTTTTGCTCGTAGAGCTCACGAGCAGCTCTTATCCTTCTTTGCAGCGCCGCTTTGTATGCCTCCTGCTTGGCTGCATGGGCCTGCCTGCATTCTTCGTCAAACCAGGGGTTTCGTTTTGGTGGCTGTGTGAAACCCAGCACATTAGAGGCGGCATCTCTAACTGTATTCTGGCAATGTTGCCACTGGTCTTCGATACTTGATGTTGGCGGCATAGGGCTCCTTAAGAGGTTACTTGACACTCGATCAGAGAACGATCTGGCGATCTCTAGCGATTGAAGCCATCTGACGTCGAATTTTCTTGCAGCATTTCCTTGTTGTCGGGATATTCGTAGCACTACCTTGGCTACGACGAGGTTGTGGTCCGAGTCGAGGTTGGCTCCTCGGAAAGTTCGAACATCTTGAATGCTGGACAAGTGCCTTCCGTCGATCGCAATGTGATCAATCTGGTTCTAGATCTCTTTTTCAGCTTCACGAAATCATCATCTCATCACTGGTAGAAGGATGTGGTTGGTAACCAACAGTGGTATGGTATACTCCTTGTTCCCACAGACTGTTGATGTCTGATGTTGTTAGTTATAAGGCGAAGACTTTATCACTAACTGTAGTCTTGTTTTCTTGGGATTCTACGACAATGGATTTTGAATTTTCTTAGTACATCTCGTAGTCTTTCTTTCTTTGTACAATCGAGCTCTTCACTGCTTGCAGCTACCAGGAAATGCTCAGATGAGTTCCCAAAAAAGAAACCCTTTCCAAGGCAAATAATTAAGTAGCGACACATTCACTGAAGTCTTGTCTCAAGCTTAAAGTTCTAAAAGGAAAAAATGTTCTCTCGGAGAGGAAGGCCATTTAAAGCTAATTGCGGAAGAAATGAAGACAGCAAGTCACAGAAGGACGTTTCCTAATCCCATATTCTAACAGGGCACAGCTTACACAAGAAAATTATAACAAATTAGGACATTTTCACTGACATAATTTAGGTCTTTCAAAGTGTAAAGACCACTGCTAGTGATTTTGTCCAGATTGGAAAGGACTGAATAGAATTTCATTATATTGACCATGACAAATAGCAAACGACACTCACCTGTACAAATCATAGCTAAACCTCTCAGCCAATACACTTTTCTGCTTCATCTGTTGAAAGTTCTGATACATCATAGCGTACTGCCTGGCAATATTCTTGCACTGTGCAATAGCTTGGGACAATGCACTCGTGCCTTTCAATTCTTGCATATCGCTAACGGAGTAATAAAGCACCGTTGAATACTTCTCTGGCAATAAGTCAATGTACGGTTTCCAGAAACTCTCCGGATTCACCTTTTCCCACATCAGGACATAGGTCAACTTGAGATTTGACATCATCTTCGGTTCGAATGGCAGCAACGACATCCGAGATCCGAGTAACTCTTCCGAAAGAATCAATTTCCGCGGAACAATTATAATGGGATCACCTTTCTTGATGTCTTTGGTTGCTTCCAAGCCCAAATCAAAGCCAGGGAATTCGGCAATGCGAACACCGTCATGCTTGACTTCATTGTCGTCGGCCCATTTGTTGAATGCCTCAACATTGGCCGACCGATTCCGACCACCGGATCCCTTGAATTTGAGACAGCTCTCTATTGTCTGGATACGTTCGAGAATCGCTTGCATCTCAACGTAGTCTTGCCATTGTTCGTTGGGGTTTATTTTGCGCAGGAAAGTCAATTTTCGTAAATTCATAACCAAGTCATTGAGTTCATTTCGCTTTTGGGCAGAAATCCTTTTGAAACCACTGCCGCCGCCGTTACCACTGGGAGCGTCCTTGGTTGTTGAAGTCGATGGGTGCTGATCAGCAGCAGATTGTTGTTGATGTGGCTGGGATTGAGCATGTTGTTGCTTTTTCTTCTGCTGTTGTTTTTTGCCCATTCTTTACTTGTTTACTTTTCTGAAAATTTCTAATTGGATAGTATTGTTGTTGACCGGCCTCTTCTCACTTTTTCGTCACACCAATTAGTTATTGATGCACTGTAAATTGGTTGACGGAATTAATTTCGGCGAATATGTATATATTTTGATAAATGAAAATTACGTGGGAGTGGGAAATGTCACCCGTTGGAAGTTATAAATAGATGAACAGACAAAAGTTTTCAGTTTAAATTGATGCTAGAAAAGCCATACGAAATGCGAAGCGAATAGATATTTTTGTTTGGAAAAACAGTCGGTGAAATGATAACAAAAACGCGTTTGGCCCGGTTAGAAAGTTGCACGTGCTGAAGAGGGTGTTCAAAAGTTTTTGCAAGATGCAAGTGACAGCTGACTGTGGAGGAATGACAGATGTCAGATTTGCTCTTCCAGTTTCCAATAGACCTGTTCATGTTCCTGAGTTTGAGAATTGAGAGTCCTTATGAACCCATTCACACAGCATACATGCATCCGACTTCAATTAAAACTGGGGTGGAATCGGCTAAGGTGATTTGTGATAAATGATAATCACATATCACAAATTTTGTCTGTGTAAGGTGATTATCACTTGTGACAATCACTTTTTTGTGATTTTTTTCTGTGACAGTCTTTAAGTAGTCATTTTCATACAAAATTTGCTTCAATATTTTCATGATATCAAGTTTGCAAGTTTTGCCAATCGCCAAAACGAAAGAGGACTCCTACATTAGTGCCTGGCTACACAGGGATTTTTCAGTGCCCTAACGAGTGAGTTTGTAGGCAAGAGAAACGAAACGTACAGGGGGAAGATGCTCACGAAGCGAACTGAATTTTCTGCGTGAGCAATACAGTTTCATTCCTGAATCGTTCCTCGTTTTGATGTCTGTCTTTTTTTTCTGACTTGACAAAGACAGCCAATTTTAAATTCAAATTAATTTTCATTTTGTCGTGACTTTTTTCGGATGAGCATCCATAGAGAAATCAATTTGAAGGAAAAAAAAACCTAGTCATCGTTTTTGCAACAAAAATAAAAATATAACACGCGAAAAAACTGCAAGCATACTCTTGGGTAAGTTAATATATTCGGCATAGAATGTACCAGCTCTTTTATTTTTTGGTTGGTTGGTTTGTTTAACGATATTTTACCATTCTTCAATCAACGCCAGTTTTTGCGGAAATAGCGCGCTCTAGGTCCGGAGATTGTGGTCCCTAGCTAGCTGCCTCCAGTTTTGCACTCCAAGTTAATTGAAGTGCTCTTCTACTTATGTGCGTCACTTGAGTCGCGGTCGTCCTCACCTGTGTCCCTCACAAATAGTGTCGAAGGCTTTCCGGACCGGAGCATTGCTGTCCATGCGCTCTTAATGACCGAGCCATCTGAGTCTATGGACCTTGACCCTTCTGGCTAGGTCTACGTCGTTGTACAACCAGTAAAGTTTGCTGTTGTATCTTATTCTCCATTCCCTATCAATGCTACATATTTATAATTTTTATATTTCGGAAGCATGTTCCTTATTCTATATCGTCATTTAACCAATTTTTTCTCTCTTAGCTTGATGATAAACCACGAAAACCACTCCACAAGTCATGTCGCATTGAGAGTTTGGCAAATGATTCGGCAAAAAGCTTCAAAGACGTGTATGATTTTTGCGTCAAGCAATCTAAGGAGAATGACAAAGGCATAGGGAAACTAAGACCTTGAGTAATCTTTGAATACCTGGCCGCTCAAGTCATGGAAGCAACAAAATACTTTCGAAGTACTTCGGCAGCTTCTTCTGTTATATCGACATTCCGTTTGGTAACAACGGAAAGATATTCTCGTATATCATCGGGACAAATAGAAATTTCATCAATAGTTGATTCGAATGGTTCCACAGAGGCCTGCTCCAGCATCAAGTCTACAAGCACTTCATGATTTTCTTCTTCGACGATCAGAGGTACACCGAAAATTCTACAAAAAAAAGATGTTTTCAACGGCAAGAATCAACTACGTCCAGTGATACTGATTCGAAAACCTTACTAAATGTATTTTTATCTTTCGCGTCTTGTTTGAATACTCGCCAACTCCAATGGACTAGAAAGTTTGGTCCATTCAACCGGCACACGACCGCTTTCGACAATTTTTAACATTTTATGGACCCTGACTGGCCTCAATCGATTCCAATCGCCTATGTAGAATATTCCACCCTTGGCCAAAACAACTGAATAGCATTCGATCCAGGTGAATGGACTATTCTTTTTCGGCGCTGGAATTTTGAAGCCATCGTGCGAATCGACGAATCTCGGCACAATTACCAATGTTCTCCATCAAGTGATTAGCCCGATTGCGATTATCCTCCAATGAAGCAATGCTCAACAGGAGGCCGATTTTCAAATGCACAAAGCATTCCAAGGGCACTCGATCTTGGCACAATTGCGATGCCAGTGAGTAGACAAACGAAAAATCTGAGTATTGTAGCTTGATGGTTGCCGTTCAGGGCAATGCTAAGTAAATTAAGTTTGTCATCATTAGAGTATGTCTGCAGAAGACGAAAAAAGTATAGCAGGCTATATGTTATGTTTGTTCATTGTAAAAATTGCAGTTAATTCAAAATGTTACAGTTACACTGATTTGTGTTTTAAAGGGAAATAAAGTCATATTTGTTCAAGTATAAACGAATTCGGCATATTCAATCGTAAAACTTGACAACCAAGCGACCATCTATTGGTCCACATTGAAGGTCAGGTGCTCTAGCGAGTTGCAGTAATCACCACTTGTCCAGGGGGTCCGTTAAACGCCGACAGATACCCAAGAAGTCATGTTTGCATCATTTCTCTCGAAATGATTGATTATTGATTTGTTGTCATAATTTACAAAAACGGCAAACAAAAAAGAGACATTTCATGTTCCCCGAAACGAAATGGAAAAGAAGAACGTGAGTAAGCACAACAGTGTGTAGCCACCGCACGTGGTTTTTCAGTAGCTTGGAAAATCCCTGTGTAGCCAGGCACTTAGATCACCACCCGCAACTGGTGGAGGCAGTAGAAATAATGGAGCTGCAATTGCTCCTCCACCATCTCTGCAAGAAATCTCACTCAACATAATGTAGATGGGTAAATGCAGTAAAAATAAAGGAAACAAACAAAATTAACATATCTATCTTTCAGATCAACTGTCGTGACTTTTCCTCACACAACAAATTCCGACCCTGAAATGCTTATATTCGCCGCAGGAGTGAATTCGGAATCCATAAAATTGTACGATCTGCGGTCTTTCGATAAAGGTCCATTTCTCACATTCAAACTGAATCAAGAGAAAGAATGCGACTGGACAGGACTAAAGTTTTCGCGCGACGGCAAAACAATTCTCATAAGCACAAATGGGTTCATCTTCATCAGTCTCGCAGTTTACATTCTCTTGCAGTACCTACCGATGGCCGAGTGCATGTTTTGAATGCCGATACGGGTTATAAGGTGGGTGTTCTTAACGGCCGGCGATCATCCGGGCCCGGTGGAGTGCGTGCAATTCAGCCCAAAGTACATGATGTTGGCATCGGTTGGCTTGCAGTAGGTAACATGGCATTTTGGTTGTCAACATCTGAAGAAGGATTGTAAAGGCGGGATGAAAAAACGACAATTTTGTATAATTATTTTTATTACAATAAAAATAGTTCTAATGACAACAAGAATTTCAAAGAATTTTATTTATAATCAGCCAAACTTCGAAACTCAAGAGAATAGCCCAAGTCCTTACCCTCAGCTCCGTACTCGCATATTCTTGGTGTTTGGTTTAGCGCTGACGCGAAGAACTTATTACACTCGCCACCACTATACATCCACGGGCTGCCTCGAACATCACTTTTTCCTTATCCAAGAATCTCAATGATAGTTCCCACTGGAATATTGATGACGTAGTGTTTTGCGTTCTTGCCGTGACATTGGTTTGTAGACCCCGACACTCCTTCATCAGCTTTGATTATACTCATCAAATGGTTGTAATTTTTGACATCGTTCAAAGATTATATGACCACCATTGCCTCCGTCAGTTTGGCTAAGTGATTCCAAAACTAATAATTTTTTTTGTGATAACTTTACGCAGACGGAAAATTTCATTTCATCACATGTGACTATCACAAATGTGATAGTCATTTTTGAATTTAGCCGATTCCACCCCTGTTTCTTTTTTCTTGAATTTCAGAGTGAGCTAGACAAGATTTTTATTGATCTTTTAACCAATTGAACAGCAAATAAATATTAATTCTAACTCTTATTTTAAATACGATGATGTATGCCGTCAAAATGCAACTTCATAGAGTCTAGAAAAGAATGGATTCAGCTACTGTAGCACTGCCAGGGTTAGTTTTACAATGAATAATCAAGGAGAAACTTTGAACGTGGCTCAAAATCATAGTTTTTTTTCTTTCAATTTTTACAGTGAAACTGCTGGTAAAGTCCACAACGTCGAATCTAGGCCGCAACAGATGATAGGATTTGACAAGTGTTCAGATTTCACAAGGCTCCATACAACAAGCACCAATTTAATTAATGAAATGCAAAAAACCAAACTTGGTCTTGGATACGCCTTATGAGCTGTTTCCACTGAACGATAATCGGAGATTAACTCAAATCTACGTGTAATCTATTCGAAATCACTTGACTTCCATACAAAAGTTAACCATCTCGATTCGAGATTTCAAATTAATCAACTTGATTTGGACTGTGCTGAACGGATTCACTTTCCCATTTGTTGGAGTAATGAGAATTTACATCATTCGACAACTAGATGGCCAACCCACTTTGTATTTCAGTTGGCTAGACTGATTTGTAGAAAATTCTAAATATTTAATTTCCGTTTTTCACTTCTTCACTTTCTGTATTCTGCTCGAACACAAAACATCTTTGCTCTGTTTTTCTAAAATTAAATAATATTTCTAATAATTGTTGGATCATTTCTACTTCTTTGTATGTCACTCGCAGACATAACAATTGGCGACGAGGATTCAAGAAAATCACGCATAAAAAAATTTAAATCCATTTTTTTCATTTGCATTTATTAAAAAAAAAAGTAAAACAAAATGGCGAACGAAAGAAAAATTCTTGAACTTCTAGAAATCCAATCAAAACTCCTTCAAGCACTCACAGAAGGGAATAAAACAGATCAAGAGACAGAAAAATCAAGACCAGAACAACTAATGGATTCATTAGCAAACAGTTTAACAGAATTTTTCTATGATCCAGCAAATGGAATTACATTTGAGGGATGGTTTTCTCGAAACGAAGATATATTTTGCGTAGATGGAAAAGATCTCGATGATGCATCGAAAGTCCGATTGTTGATGCGCAAACTCAATCCAATTGCACACGAGAAATACGCATCGTATATCCTTCCAAAGAATACACGAGATATCCAATTTAAAGAAACAAAGGACATCCTCAAAAGTATGTTCGGCGCTCCAGAATCTCTCTTCAGTACACGATACCGTTGCTTGCAAACAGTCAAGAATCCGCAAGAAGATTTCACCAGCTACGCAGCACATGTTAACAAGTTATGCGAGGACTTCAAACTAAGTGTGCTTACACCAAACCAGTTTAAGTGCTTAATGTTTGTAACAGGCCTGCAGTCATCAGCCGAGGCAGACATTCGCACTAAACTTCTTTCATCGTTGGAGGATGATGCCAATTTGGATATATCAAAGCTGCTGTCGGGTGTCCAAAAATATATAAACCTTAAAAAGGATACAGCTCTAATCCAAAATGCATCAACTCCAGTCACAGCTGTCAATGCTGTAAGAAAAGAAAAGTTCAATCATTCAGCGAAGCCAAAGCATCAACAAAGCAATCATCAGCCAAGCAGCCAACCAAAGTCTCCCTGTTGGAGTTGCGCAGAAATGCATTTTTCTCGTGATTGTCCATTTCGAGATCATAAATGCCAGCAATGCAACAAAATCGGTCATAAAGAGGGTTACTGCAACTGTTTTTTAAAAACACGCTGTCCGAATGAAGGAAGAAAGCAACAACACAACCGTAGAAAGTTTACTCCAAGGAACAAGGCAATTCAATTCAAAGTCAAAAGTGTCAGCCATGCCGAACGACGTAAATATGTGTCAGTCAATATTCGTCTCGATAACACCATGGAATTGCAAGCAATTAAGCTACAAATTGACACGGGTTCCGACATCAGCATGGTCGATGTTTCCACTTGGAAACAGTTGGGTCAGCCTGGAGTAAAGCTCGAGAAATATCAAGCGAAGAGTGCATCGTCCCACGACATCGAATTAATTGCTGAATTTGGATGTGAAGTTCAGCTCAACGGGAAAGTCAAAACATGTAAACTTTTTGTTTCAAATATAAATGCCTTAAACATCTTAGGTACCGATCTTTGCGAAATCTTCAAAATATGGAACCAGCCGATCAGTGCACTCTGCAGTCGAATCATTCATCCGACAGACAACGACCGACGCTCCGCAATCGACATCATTCAGAAACGATATGAGGAGTTGTTCAAAGAAGATGCATCAGTATGCACGAAAACAGAAGTTCATCTCCAGCTCAAACAAAATTCAACACCAGTCTTCAGGGCAAAGCGGCCAGTGGCGTATTCAGTCTTACCACTAATTGAAGATGAACTCCAGCGACTCCAAGATCGTAATGTCATCACCCCAGTTAATTATTCAGACTGGGCAGCACCAATCGTGGTCGTTAGAAAAGCATCTGGAGGCGTTCGGATTTGTGGAGACTACTCATCGGGTCTGAATCAATCACTGGAGTCCCATCAATACCCACTTCCTTTGCCAGAAGACATATTCGCGAAAATTGCCAACAGTCCATTCTATACACACATTGATTTGGCAGATGCATATCTTCAAGTCTCCGTCACACCCAAATCAAGAAAGCTACTCACCATCAATACCCACAAGGGGTTGTTCACTTTCAACAGACTTTCGCCTGGTGTCAAATCTGCGCCAGGAGCTTTTCAGCAATTGATGGACGCAATGCTTTCCGCAATCGAAGGAGTCACAGCTTATCTGGATGACATTGTTGTCAGCGGAAAAGACTGGGATGACCTGACCATATGCTTTTGGACTACAACTTCCGGATCAAACAAAGTAAGTGCTCATTTTTTGTATCCGAAATTAAGTATTTGGATCATATAGTCGATGCGAATGGATTACGACCAGACCCCGACAAGATTGAACGAATTAACACGATGCCAGCACCAACAAATATAACCGAGCTCAGATCGTTTCTCGGAGCCGTAAATTACTACGGCAAGTTTGTAAAGCAAATGAGAGAAATTCGTGCACCCTTAAATAATTTGCTTCGAGAAAATGTTACTTTCGTATGGTCCCAAGAGTGTCAAGATTCGTTTTCCAAATTCAAATCAATTCTCGCATCTGGTCTTATGCTAACGCATTACAATCCGGCGTTGCCCATCAAAGTGGCAGCGGATGCATCAAATGTTGGAATGGGGGCATGTATTATGCACATTTTTCCGAACGGTGATGAAAAAGTCATCTCACATGCAGCCAGGTCCTTGACCTCAGCTGAGACTAACTATAGTCAGATCGAAAAGGAAGCTGCTGCTCTCATCTTTGCCGTAAAGAAATTTCACCGCATGATCTATGCGCGTAAGTTTCTTCTTCTCACGGATCATAAGCCCCTTTTAGCAATATTTGGTAGCAAGAAAGGAATACCAATTTACACCGCTAACAGACTGCAGAGATGGGCGCTAACGTTAATGATGTACGATTTCGATATCAAGTACATTTCAACAAAAGATTTCGGATTCGTTGACGTACTCTCACGTTTAATCAACGCCAAGACAAATTTAGATGAGGATTTCGTTATTGCTTCAACCAGATTTGACGAAGATTTTAAAGCTAACTTACTCAACACAATAGACACGCTTCCAGTTAATTTCAAAATGATTCAACAAGCAACATCTAATTGTAAAACGTTACAAACAGTCATCAAGAGCATGACCTCCGGATGGAAGTCACCTATACCCCCAATCATTTCACCGTACTATGCCAGAAGAGAAGGCTTAGCTGTCGTCGATGGATGCATAATGTTTAAAGATCGCATAATTATACCAACCTGGTTTCAAATGAGAATTTTGCGACAGCTTCACCGAGGCCATCCAGGTATTGACAAAATGAAAACTATAGCCAGATGTCATGTATATTGGCCAGGGATCGATGATGACATAACATCGTTTGTTCGTCAATGTCATCCCTGTGCCACCGCAGCAAAGTCTCCTGTTAAAACAACTCTCCAATCGTGGCCAGCCACAACATCAGCAATGGATCGCATCCACATTGACATTGCAGGTCCTTGTGATGGGATTTACTATCTCGTCATTGTGGATTCATACTCTAAGTGGTTGGAAGTTCTTCAGGTCAATAACATCACATCCAATATGATGATAACTAAATTAAGTGATTTAATTTCTCGGTATGGAGATTGTAAGCAGCTAGTTTCGGACAATGGAACTCAATTCACTAGCGCTGAATTCCAAAGCTTCATCAATTCACGTGGAATTCAACACTTACGAACCGCTCCTTTTCATCCACAATCCAACCGCCAAGCAGAACGCTTCGTGGATACTCTAATGCGTGAAACAGATCAAACCAGCAACAGCACCAGCGCCGTCAACAGCAAACAGCACGCTGGCCAGCAAATATTTTCCAAACACATTGCCACCAGCACCAGCGACGTCATTTCATCTGTTTTGACATTTCGTTCTCCTTGTTTTCATGTTTGTTTTATTTTTTGTTGTTTGGTGCCTCTGAATTTTGTACATTGAAAGTTGTCAGCAATGGACCAGCAACAGCAAATTTAGGACTTTGACCAAACGTTGCTGTTGACGTTGCTGGTGCTGGTTTATTCTGTGTCGGACGATTAAAATACATGGGTTCTAAAACAATGGCCGCCGCTGTTGCTGGTGCTGGTTCAATCTGTTTCTCGCTTAAAGCGATCGTTAAAAAGTTGAAGCAGGAAGGAACAAGCCTACAGAACCTCCAAACCTTTTTGCAGACTTACCGTTCTACACCAAATCGTAATGTGACTAACTATAAATCGCCAGCAGAAGCATTTCTTGGTCGTAAAATAAGAACTTCGTTAGACCTTCTTAAGAAACAAGATTGTTATATATCGTCAATGGCAACACTTTTAATGACAACCACAAGTGAATATATGAGCTGTCAACAGAAGAGTTGAATTGTCATTGTCAGTCACCGGCAGTTGATTAGAACCAACGTGCTTCTCTCTTAACCTAAAAATTGTTATAATTGAATAAATAAAGAATTGTATAAAACTATTTTGCATCTCGATTCAATACTGGCGACGAGGATAAAAACTCAACAAAATGAACGACACCACAATGGCCAACATAAATTCGGAAGCAAGTATGGCAGCTGTATTCGGTAGACTCGAACAATTCCAGCCATCAATGTCGTGGAATAACTACAAGGAGAGGATGGAATTTTATTTTGAGGCAAATGGGTTGAAAAGTGAAGTGCAACAAAAGGCAATCTTTTTGGCATGCGTTGGCGAAACTACGTATGAAGTAATTCGTTCACTACTGACACCATTAGGCCCCAAAGATGTGACATTTCAAGAGATCCTCGAAAAATTGGATGGACATTTCCATCCAAAACCAAATGAAATTGTCCAAAGATTCGCTTTTCATAAAAGATGTCAAAAACCAGGCGAAACTGTTGCTGATTTTGTCAAAGACCTGCGCAAACTCTCGGAGCATTGTAATTTTGTCGAGTTGAATAACATGTTGCGCGACCAAATTGTGTGCGGAATATCAGATGAGGCACTACAGAAACGATTATTCAGCGAGACTAAACTCGATTTTCAAAGAGCCTACGAACTAGCATTGGCACATGAAACTGCATCCAAAAATGTTTTAAATGTCCGAGGTACTGACGCCACTGCCTACGCAAGTGGGAATGATGTTCTGTCTGTCGCAACACAGGGGCAGAGATCGAAGACATTTGGAAAATGTTTTCGCTGTGAGGTTCCACAAACACGAAAAATGTCTTTTTAAAGACAAAAACTGCGACTTTTGCCATAAGAAGGGTCATGCAAGCAGAGCCTGTTTCAAACGAAAACTCATGGAAGGAAGACAAAAAACAACGAACAATGGTCGTGAAATTCATGTATTACAAGACTCTATCGAAGAGAGAGAAACAGTACACGACGAAAATTATTTTTATGAAATAAACAATATCGGAAAATTCCAGTCACACAAGATAATGGCGAAACTATGCATAAATGATGTTCTAGAAGAGTTTGAAGTCGATTCAGGGGCATCATGTACTGTCATATCCGATCAGACTTGGAAGCATATTAGAAAAGCCAATCAACGACTGACAACATCTTCAATAATTTTACAAACTTGGTCCAAAGAAAAGCTTCATGTGATTGGATCGGCTCTGGTAAATGTAAAATATAAGCAAAAAGAACATAACTTGCGTGTTATTGTCATTTCAGGTAGCGGAAGGAGCTTGTTGGGTCGGGATTGGTTTGAGCCTTTAGGAATATCGATCGAAGGTGTGCATGTGGTTGGTGAAACAGAGGATAGTTGGGACTGGATTACAGAAAAGTACCCACAAGTGTTTAAAGAAGATCTAGGAGCACACGTTGGACAACCAGTTAGCATCGAATTATTGGCCGAGGCGAAACCAATTTTCCTAAAACACCGCCAAGTGCCTTTTGCTTTACGAAACCAGGTGGAAGACGAAATTCACAAGTTAGTCCATCAACAAATTCTAGAACCAGTTGAATTTTCACAATGGGCAACCCCTATTGTCCCGGTGCTTAAGAAAGATAAGTCAATGAGAATATGTGGAGATTATCGGAGCACGGTTAATAGAGTAATAAAAGCTAATGCATATCCGTTACCATTGTATGCCGAGGTGATGGCTGCAATATCAAAGGGAAAGGTGTTCACAAAATTGGATCTCCAACAAGCATATCAGCAGTTAATAGTAGACGAGGAATCTGCCAATATTTTGACTCTCAATACCCATCTGGGATTATTCAAGGTAAGAAGATTACCATTTGGGGTAGCAGCCGCACCTAGTATTTTTCAAAAATTTATGGATAATTTACTGCAGTCAATTCCGGGGGTTAAGGTTTATATCGATGACATTATCATTTCGGGGAAAGATAGAGACGAACATAATAAGAACCTCGAACAAGTGTTATGTAAACTATCTAAAGCAAATATAACTGCACGAAAATCCAAATGCATTTTTGGAAAATCACAAATCGATTTCTTAGGGTACAATATTTCTGGTGATGGAATAAGGCCCAACCAGGCGAAGGTTGAAGCCATTCAAAAAGCTCCCCTGCCTTTCTTATTATTTCGGAAGATGACTGGTTTGCAACAATTTTCACTTCAAGCCATTTCGACATGGCGTCGACAAGAATTAAGAATATATGGCCCTTAAAAGGGCCGGCGAAATCAACATGCAGAGTTGCCCAGGGGTTTGTTTCCTGCGAATTAAATTGCCGCGGTGCCTTCGGTGGATTCGAGCGATTGTTTTGACATTGTCGATGACATTATCATTTCGGGGAAAAATAGAGACGAACATAATAAGAACCTCGAACAAGTGTTATGTAAACTATCTAAAGCAAATATAACTGCACGAAAATCCAAATGCATTTTTGGAAAATCACAAATCGATTTCTTAGGGTACAATATTTCTGGTGATGGAATAAGGCCCAACCAGGCGAAGGTTGAAGCCATTCAAAAAGCTCCCCTGCCTCAAAACAAAGAAATGTTGCAGTCTTTTTTGGGGATGCTCAATTTTTATAACAAATTCCTTCTTAATAAAGCTACAAAGGCAGAAAAACTACACCGATTGCTAGATAAAAATGTTAAGTGGCAATGGTCACAAGAGCACACAGCCGTTTTTAATGAACTTAAAGAATTATTGCGATCCGATAGGGTTTTAACACACTATGATGAATCAAAACAATTAATTTTATCCTGCGACGCCTCACCTTATGGTATCGGGGCGGTTTTGGCACACCGTGATGACGGAAACAATGAACGTCCAATAGCGTTTGCCTCCCGGACCTTGGGTGCGAGTGAACGAAATTATGCACAGATCGATAAGGAAGGCTTAGCGATAATCTTTGGAGTTAAACACTTCCATCAATACATAGCAGGAAGAAAGGTTTTGATTATGACCGATCATAAGCCATTACTGGGTATTTTCAACAAACAAAAACCTATTCCTACTATGGGTTCTCCCCGCATTTTAAGATGGTGTTTATTGCTATCAGCTTATGATTATGAACTCGAACATCGGCCTGGGAAATTAAACGCCAATGCAGATTGTTTAAGTAGGCTGCCGCTTCAGTCTACCATAGATGGTCAGTCTGAGTTAAGGGATGTATTACTTTTGGAAAAAAGCCCGCATCAAATTATAAGAGCGGAAAATATAGCTACAGAAACAGCCCGAGATGCCGATTTTGCAAAGATTATGCGGTGGATACTCCACGGATGGCCCAATAACATAGAAAAAGAATTCAAAAATTACTTTGATAAGAGAATTGAACTATCAACGCACAAGGGTTGTATTTTGTGGGGCACCCGGGTTGTCATCCCACCTAAATTGCAAGCAACAACTCTGGAGTTATTACATGCCAACCATCCAGGTATGACACTAATGAAATCGTTGGCCCGTAGTTACGTGTGGTGGTCTCAAATGAATCAGCAGATTGAGGAAAAAGTTCGACGATGCGAACAATGTCAAAACAATCGCTCGAATCCACCGAAGGCACCGCGGCAATTTAATTCGCAGGAAACAAACCCCTGGGCAACTCTGCATGTTGATTTCGCCGGCCCTTTTAAGGGCCATATATTCTTAATTCTTGTCGACGCCATGTCGAAATGGCTTGAAGTGAAAATTGTTGCAAACCAGTCATCTTCCGAAATAATAAGAAAGTTTCGAGAAATTTTTGCTACACATGGTCTTCCAAAGAAAATTATTTCGGATAACGGAACTGCTTTTGTTTCCGAAGAACTGAAAAAGTTCTATCAAGATAATGGAATAAAGTTTCACACCACCGCACCATATCATCCCTCTAGTAATGGTCAAGCAGAACGAATGGTCAGATATACAAAATCATCCCTGTCAGTTATGAAAGAAGGAAATATTGACCTGAAATTACAAAGGTTCTTATTCAAACAGCATACCACACCACATAGTACTACCGGCAGAACACCATCAGAACTACTGATGGGAAGAAAACTAAGAACAATGTTAGACATGCTACATCCCGATAACATCAGTTCGAAAAATGAAATGTCACAGATCAACGAATCAGGAAGATCCTTCAACATTGGAGCCCCTATATTATTCCGAAATTATTCCACTGGTTCAAAATGGTTGAAGGGACATGTTGTTGAAATCACAGGGCCTGTGTCATATGTCATAAAATCTACAGATGATCGGATTTATAGACGCCACGTAGACCAAATCCTTCACCGTCCAGAAGAGGATGTCAACATTTTAAAAGATGAATCGGCCGCAGATAATTCCAACAACACAACAACACCATCGACGCCACAAGTTCCTCTAGCACTACCAATGGAATCTCTTTCACCTGCTTCATTTGTAACACCCGTTTCACCTACTTGTAATCAACCATCCGACCCAGCAGCGCCATCCAATACCGAAGGCAACCGCAACACGTCGCTATACCATTCCGATCCACCAAGTACAACCAAAATAGAAGGCAACCCTGAATTGGAATCTGCTACCATAGGTCCTACTAACCCAGCACCTTCAGAAACTACTTCCGGCAGTCATCCAGCTTCAAGATATGGAAGAGTGATTAAGCCACCAACCCGTCTGGGGTATTGGACATCTTGAAAGGGAGGAATGTTATATATCGTCAATGGCAACACTTTTAATGACAACCACAAGTGAATATATGAGCTGTCAACAGAAGAGTTGAATTGTCATTGTCAGTCACCGGCAGTTGATTAGAACCAACGTGCTTCTCTCTTAACCTAAAAATTGTTATAATTGAATAAATAAAGAATTGTATAAAACTATTTTGCATCTCGATTCAATAAAGATAAAACTATTACAACATGCAATGACAAACAGAATATTCAGTACAATAAACATCATGGTGCCAAGGAACGACATTTCGCATATTGTTTACGCCAAAATCTATCGCAACAATAAAGAATACTGGGTACCAGGAACCATCATCGAACGCAAAGGAACTGTCAACTATAATGTGCTAGTAAATGATGGAAATAAAACAAAACTTATAAGATCCCATACGAACCAAATCAAGTATCGATATTCTCAAACCATCGAAGATAATTCAGAAAATCTATTTCTGGAATTAATGGACATGTTTGAAGTAAACAAGCAACCAAACTTGAAACCAGACCTTCCAGAGAGAGTCAATCAGGACTTGGACTTAGACATATCAACCGATTTTGAAGATGCGAACGAAGAATTAAATTCTCCTGAACCAAGACAAGTGTCTTCATCAAACATATCCGCAAGATCCCGCACTCACACTCCTAAACCGAGACAAACGACTTCATCAGGACGAACTGTGCATGCACCTGCATGGATGAAGGACTACGAAACCCGTTAAGCGAAGGAGATGTTGGAGTAATGCGAATTTACATCATTCGACAACTAGATGGCCAACCAACTTTGTATTTCAGTTGGCTAGACTGATTTGTAGAAAATTCTAAATATCTAATTTCCGTTTTTCACTTCTTCACTTTCTGTATTCTGCTCGAACACAAAACATCTTTGCTCTGTTTTTCTATTTAAATAAATCTTTTATAATATTTCTAATAATTGTTGGATCATTTCTACTTCTTTGTATGTCACTCGCAGACATAACACCATTTCTAATGAAAAGGTGGAAGAAAGAGAGAAAAAACCCGTTTCTTGTCAGACTGAACAAAAAAAAAATAAAAACAACAAACAACAAACAACAAAAACAAATAACAAAATGGTTGTTCCATCTGTTCAGGAAAATGAATTTACAACCGAAAAGTGGAAAAATACAATTTAATGAAAAAAAGTGCGCAATTGAGCTTTTTTTATGTTAAAAATAAATCTTGGATTGATTTCCGATCGATTGGTATATAATTTGCCTTTCTGTTCAAAGGAAAACATAGTTAAATATCCATTCAAACATTTTTCCATATCCATTTCAATGGCCGCCATCAAAAACTTACTTTTTTCTTCATTTAAATAATTTAAAACCAACATTTTAATTTCATTGGAGGTCATTCTTGTATTTTTATGCGAAAAGGACTTTCAATTGTGACAGTTTTTGTAACCATGATTTTGAATGTCAGAATTAATCTAACATAATCCAGTGGAAACACTACTAGATTATTTTTAATCAAACTGGAAGATTATCTAGATTATCGTTCAGTGGAAGCGTAATATAAGACTCGAAGTTCAATAACCTCTAAAAAAAAATTATATTGTGAATGAAACCTTTTTTGTCCAGTTGCACCAAAACCTAGACATTTGGCTGTCAAGTGTCAACTTTGACGTTACTGTTTACCAAAAATTGTTTTTGTTTATTATATTCGCTTTTTCCTTATTTTACAAATAAAATATTACGAAATTATTTAATCCCACGCTCTGAATTCCTAGTCCTATTAATAATAAAAAAAAACTATTGTATCATCAATGTAAAGAAATGTTCATAAGAGGACGAATTGCCTACAAAATCCTGTCCTGCCTCCTGGCAACAGCATTTGTCTTGATTTTATACTACTCCCTGAACAAACAAGACAGCTCTTATCATGACGAATTCATTTCTGTCGAAACAGTTCGTCAAATCGAAGAAATTAAAAACGAGACATTGGTGGATCTCAGAGACTTCAAGTACAAAATCAGCAACAATATATGCAGCAGGACTGGGAGAGAGCTAATAGGTTCGAAATCAATTGTACCATCAACAAACGTAATTCATGTCTCCCAATTGCAGGCATCTTTATAGTTACTTCCTATGTTGGACACGATGAACTACGAGCCGCCCATAGGCAAGCCATCTCTCAAGCAAAACTTATCGAAATGGGTTTCTCCAGAGTGTTTCTTTTGTCTGAAGTACCAGCCAACGAAAAATACATCAAACAATCTCAAATCTTCGATGAAAACAAAAGGTTCGGTGATATTTTGCAAGGTAACTTCTTGGAAGCCTATCGAAATCTCACATACAAACATATCATGGGCCTGAAGTGGGCAAGCACCAACTGTTTTCGGGCTAAGTTTGTGATCAAAATGGATGACGACGTGGTGTTTGATGTATTCCATCTGAAGAACTACCTTGAGAGCCTGGAGATCAAAGGATATCCGAAGAGATTCCTTGCCGGATACATTCTCGACAGTAAGACACCAATTCGCCTGGCAGCAAACAAATGGTTTGTGACAAGAGAGGAGTTTGGTGCTGATGCGTATCCCGATTATCTTTCCGGTTGGTTGTACATTACAAATCCAAGCACTGCCCTGCAGCTGGTCCGTCAATCGCAGTCGGAGAAGTTCTTCTGGATTGATGATACTTGGGTGACTGGCGTTCTCCGGGATCAACTTAATATTCCTCTGATTCGGCTCAATTCTTGGTTTTCGTCAAACGCAGAATTTCTTGATTGTTGCGTGCGTGACCTGAAGGACTTTAGTTATGAGTGTGAGTACTTTGTTGGACCGAATGGTGGGGATACGAAGCTGATAGTCGAATTCCTGCACAGTATTGAGAAGTGCTACTTTGATGAGTGCATTAAGCGATCGTCGGAACATTCACTTAAACAGACGTGTGTGGCCAGCGTTAAGAAATTTGTCCCGGATCATGGTGACGCTTTGGTGAGAGCAGTAAAGCTATGACCAGAGTGAGAATAAATATAAAAACAACTGGTACCTGTGTTGGCAGTGATTTGGAAACGATGAGCAACTTGCGAGTTGCAGGTGTTATTAGCAGCGATCAAGTAAATTAGGTTAAGGATTAAACTGGTTTCATAGTTTTTAGATAATTTATACAAATGTTTCTTATTTTTACTAAAACAATTTTATACGTCAGCTAAAGTTCCATTGCTTTCATTTCTTTATTAATTGCTGAAACATGCGGATATGTTTGATGTAAACGAGCACAGGAACTTGATAGTTATGAGAGAGATACACTCGGATAATGACCCCCCTCTTATGGTAACCAGACCCGGAACGACAACGGACTATGCATTGAGAGTTTGTATTTGGAATTTAAGAACACTACACTCCAGGTGCAACTCAGAAACTTGAATCTGTCCTCTCGCAGTATAAGGCAGACATTACTGCGATCCAGGAAATACGATAGATAGGAGTAGGGACAATGAAAAGGAAAAATTGGGACATTTATTACAGCTGTCATCAAAGAATGCATATATTTGGATGCGGATTCGTCGTGGGAAATCGGCTTGGATCAAAAGTCATGGATTTCAAGCCAATGAGTGATCGCCTGGCTGTAATCGGCATCAAGGCCACACTACAAAACATCAGTATAATATGTGCACACGCCCCTACCGATGATGCTGAGAAGTCTAGCAAGGAGGATTTCTACGACCTTCTGGATAGCGCCTACGGAGCCCGTCCAGAGTACGACGTCAAAATCGTACTCGGAGATTTCAATGCAAATATCGGGAAGGAAGACATCTTTGGCGGATTAGTTGGAAAGCACAGCCTCCACGAAGTCACAACAGATAACGGGTTCCGACTACTCAACTTTGCTGCAGCTCGTAATACGGTGATAAGTAGCACTAGGTTTCCAAGGGAAATCAACGACCACTAATTTAACTGAATTTGTTTCTTATACATTAAACTCAATAGAAAGTAAAAAAGAAGTTGATGTTATTGCTACGGACTTTAGCAAGGCGTTTGATAAAATATCCCACAATATTATATCTTTCAAGCTAAAGGCTCTTGGATTCCCTCCTGGTTTCATTGAATGGATGGAATCATACCTATCCGAACGTAAATATCGCGTTTTATTTAGATCTTCTATATCAGAGCCATTTACTGCAAAATCGGGAGTCCCTCAAGGTAGTCATCTAGGCCCTATTATTTTTATTCTGACTATTAATGACGTAGAATCTGTGATTGAAAATTCCCAAGTTTCAATGTACGCAGACGACATGAAAATCTTTAGAATGATTTCTTCACCCGATGATGCTTTACCCCTGCAGGCCGATTTAAACAATTTCTATGTTTGGTGTCAAAAAAACAATTTAGAGCTTAATGTTTCCAAATGCCAAACAATCACATATTCCCGTAAACGTTTCCGTCCGCAAACACGGGACTATTATATCAACGAATGTATTGTTCACAGAGTAACAACTATCCGAGATTTAGGAGTTATTTGTGATAGTGAGCTTAACTTTAGGTCTCACTATGACAATATCGTAGCTAGAGCTAATTCTGCTTTAGGTTTCGTCAAACGCTGGTCTAAGGAATTTTCGGATCCTTACGTTACGAAATCTCTTTATACCACGTTTGTAAGGCCTCTACTGGAATACGCCAGCCAAGTATGGTCCCCTTATCACCAAGTCCATATAAATAGAATTAAAGCAATACAACGTAGATTCCTCCGTTTCGCCAGTGGACTTTCATGGGTTGACAATTTTAACCTACCTCCGTATCAAGAACGGTTGCGGCTTATAAACTTACAATCTCTAGAAAAACGTCGTGAAGTTGCTGATATTATTTTCGTACACCAAATTCTATCCGGTGCTACAGAATCTTCCACCCTCCTTGATGCAATGAGTGTTAACGTTAACTTTCATTCTCTAAGATCGGTTCCCCAATTTCATCAAGCTCATCACAGAACTGATTACGGCAGTAATGAACCAGTTACGAGAATGTTTCGTAAGGTGAACGAAAATTCAAATATTTTTGATTTCAACCATAGCAAGATCACACAAAGGAAACTTTTATACAGTTCTTCCTTAAACAACTAATAAAATAAATAAATACGTATGTATATGTAGTAGAGAGAAACTGACTCCTCTTTTCTTTTTTTTTATTTTTATTTTTCTTTACGAACTTGACAAGTGTCTTTTACACGCTTATTTACTTTGTTATTTTTATTTAATTATTTTTTTTTTTAATTTTTGACTTTTAATATTTTGTCTTTAAAATTTTTTAATTTTAATTTTAATTTTTTTTCTCTTTTTGTAAAATTTTTTAATTTAAAATTTTATTCCTTTTTGACCCTGCTTGCATTAAGCAGTCCCTAACTCTCATCTTCCTGATATTCGTATCGCCATCACTTTTTTATTTTACAAATAATTTCTAATTAAGTGCCGATACGTCTAGCAACCGTTATTGCCGTCGTACTCGGTGAAAATGGACCCCAGCGCGTGCGGTATCTGGGGGGGAAAGAGGCGTGGGAATAATTAATAAGACGAAATATCTACACATCAACCTGGCTATCTCCGGATGGTCGAACCACCAACCAAATCGACCATGTGCTAATCGACGCAAGACACGCATCCAATATCTTAAACGTGCTCGAATATCAAACGACAAAAAAACACGTGCGGCCCAAAGAAAGAAGTTCAACACCGGTTGCCTTAGCACCTCAGAGAATGCCAGAGACTACAGTGAGCGCCTGAGTAAGCGACTCTCCGCCGGCCGTCCGCCCAAATACCACAGACGTCAACACCTTGTGGAACCAATATCGCGAAATAATAAAAAAATGTAGCCGAGACTAACATAGGTTACCAGCCAACCCCGAAAAAGAACCCGTGGTATGATGATGAGTGCGCGATATTGAAAAGAGAGACGGAAAATGCACGTTTGCAGATGCTGCAACGGAAAACAAGAGCAGAAAGAGAAGAGTATCGCACAAAAAGGAGAAATGAGAAAAAGACCCTAAAGACCCTGCGAAAAAAGAGCATCCGCAGTTTCTCAGCTCAAAGGTCTAGAAGAGTCTCGGGCCAAAAACAACACCCGGCGTTTCTTTAAAAGGTCGAAGCAATTAGCTTCTGGTTTCAGAACCGGGACACAGGCTCTTCGAAACAGTGAAGGAAACCTAGTCACCGAAGCACAGGGAATTGTAGCAACACTTCTAACAGCTGCTGAATGCGCAAAATGTCGAGCGAGCTAATGACGAAAAAGAAGCAAGACTAGTCAATGAAGACCCAGAACCAGCCCCCAGCACAGAAGAGGTAGAAAGAACCACCCAAAGGCTAAAAAATAACAAGTTCGCCGGATCAGATGGCATACCTGAGGAACGCTTTAAATATGGAGGAGGTGTTTTGATGAACCGCATGCACCAGGTCATGCCCACTGACTGGTCGATAAGCTCCATATGCTGTCCCATCTACAAAAAAGGCGATCAGATGTCATGCAAAAACTACCGTAGCATAATTCCTGCATAATGTTGCATACAAAATCCTATCCAACGTACTGTGTGAGCGTCTTAAACCTTGCTGCAACACAATAATCGGCACGTACCAGTGTGGCTTTAGGCCAGGCAGAACAACGATAGACCAAATATTCACACTGAAGCAGATCCTGGAAAAGACCAACCTTTGTATATATAGTCCTATAGTACCCGCACGCTGACGATTCGATCGAGGCGACACGAGTGGCAGTATAAAAATTAGCTCTTTTGGCTTTTTTCACTTCTGCATTTGCAGACAATTTCTGTATATTTTTGAGAACATTCTCTGAGTCCTCTGCACTGTAGCTCTTTCGCAGAATGTACTCTTAACTCTTAAGTGTCAATTTGATACGCAATGTCATGTCAATGTCTATTGGTGGTGGATGGTGGTTGGTGGGACGGTGAGATGGGATTGGACATTGGATCGTTTTTTCTTACAGTATGCATGTTTGAAAATTGAAATATATGACAGGATGGTGTATTTTTTTGTGTGTGGGTAAGTAAAGGATTATTGGAATAGAAGAAATGAGAACAAAAAAGTACGGAATATCATTTTATGATTGCCACATTGGCAACAGAATTTGAATGGTTTAATATTTTTGTTTTTATTTTCAAGGAACGTTTAAAGGATAGAAAATATTTTCAATGGGAATTGTTTTGTTTTGGTAGGTGATATTGTACTGCTTTTTCGTACAAAGAAATTATTTGAACTTTATAAATGTGTCTCATTCAGTTTCTTTGAACAAAAAAAAAAGGTGATTCAGCAAGGTGGCAAGCTTGTCGTCGTTTTATCATGTTGCCGATATGCTGGCTGATGGCTGATGTCCTAAACGAAAAACAAGAACGAAGAACAAAATCTATGTAGGTATGCGTTATTGTTATGGTTGTGTGTTCTAACACATTCTAAATTTCTATTATCGAACTTATAATTTGTAGCGTAGTAACACTATACGTTGCGATATTTCAAATTTTTAGGAGAATGAAGGACAATGAACTGATTTTGTTATTGTCCCAGGTCAAGTGCATTGAATTTGTTTTGGATTTCTGGATTTCTGAATTATGCGATCGGGAAGTTTGTGGCTATTAATTTTTTGTTTTAAGAAATGTATTGAAGTTGAAATGTTTAAACATAATACATTTATTGGTTTTGAAAAAAAAAATGGTAATATTGAAAAAATTTGAAATAAAAAAAAGAATAGTTACATAAGTCTACAGATAAGAATGGAATGGATAGAACTTTTATAGTAGTAGATAGCATCATATATATACATATACCTTTACAAAAAAGTTAGTATTTAATTGTTAACTCTTGGCCCAATGTATATGAAATATGTCATATGATTGGGAGTATTCATATCTGTAAGGCGTCCGAACCAAAGCAATGTAAAAAAAGATGTTTTATTCCAAGAAGTATTTTGGACACCCCGAAGAGGATCAAAAGTGATCCTTTGTACGGGAAGAAACAATTCTTGGAAAATAACATGGATGATTTAAATGAGGAACAAAAGACGTTCATAGGATTCCAATTCCTTCACAAGACCAATGCTCCATGGTGTACAGAAGAAACAAATTTTATAAGTCCCCAGTTTCTTGTGAGAATCCCTTTTTTTATAACAATTGGAAACAGACCATTTGTTATTTCGTAGGATCTTATAAGGGTGCCATGCTTTCAAAAATGATAGTGTCTATAGTGCAGAGTGTCAATGATTGTGGACTTGAAGTTGTTGGCACTTGCTGCGATCAAGGCCCCGCGAATGTTCGAGCATATAACTTGCTTATGGAACAATCAAAGGGACCCTGGTTAGACGTTGGAGGTCAGAAAGTATTTCTATTTTTTGACTATCCACATATGTTTAAGAGTGTAAGGAACATTCTCTTGAATAAACAGATCAAAATTCTTGACGAAGTCGTTGACTGGAAAATTCTTGAGAATGTTTATGAGATGGACTTGAAAAGTCTCTCGTTTAGGATTTTAAGTAAATTAAGTAAAAGACATGTGTATCAAAATAATTTTGAAAAGCTGTCAGTGAAGCATGCAACTCAGGTACTAAGCTATATTATATATCTATACATTAGTTGCAATAATAGTAAGTAATACAAAAATATTTATTTATTTTCTGTGATTGTGTTAATTTTTTAATTGTAAATTGGCAAATATTTACCTAAAGTAAGCAATAATGTACAGTGATTATGCCTACTGGGGATAGATACCCTTAAAAAACGCATTTGGTACTCTACCTCCTGGGTAATGTGGAAAAAATACGATTTTGAATAATAAAAAATGTTTAAAACTTTCTTTTAAGTTTTTTTCTTAATTTTAAAATGAGACATCATCATAGAGTTGTTTTGAATACTGAACCTGTATTTACCTCGAATAAAGTTATGTGAAGTGTAGATGCCTACTATTTCTTCACCCTTGAAAAAAAAAATCCAAATGATTGGAAACTGAATAAATGTAGGTATCTATCAAAAATATTAAAAACTGTTCATTTTCACCCGTTTCATACTTAAGCTAAGCCAACACCTTTTTTCAAAACAGCAGATTGTAGGTACTTCGAAAAAAAATTGTTTTTAGTATTCAAATTCAATGGCATTAAAGGTGCAAAAACAAGAAATGATCCAAATATTCAATTTGAAAACAAGTTTCTGCATTGTATCGAATAGCCAGGCCTTTACTTGTAGTAAAATATTAGAATTGTACCTATTGGTTTTCCTGCACACATTATGAAATACTGCAACATAGGAATATCAATCAGAGTATATCTAATAATGAGTAAGGACACTCTCTACTTAGATAATTTTTTGTTACATTTTTTGTTCTCACATACTTGGGAAATAGACGGTAAATCTAAGTGTTATAGTGAGAAGGAGACAAAACATAAGGACTACAAAAAAACAAGTGGCATGACAGCTATCAAAGTATCAAGCATCTTTCGTCTTTGAAAATTCGTCCTAAGAAATGCCATAAGAAACTTGTTAATTTCAACCCTCAATTAGTGTGACCTGATTCAATCAAATAAAACATGTTACAAGGGTTGATAATTGAAGTTTAAATCGTAATATATGATATTTGATATCTTAAGAAGTTATCACAGCCCATACATTAGTTAATTTATATTCTAGATTAAATTATTCATATTTTTTATTCATTTATATGGGTTTGTAAGCAAAAAAAAGCAATTACTTGAAAAACAAAATAAAGTGATCTAAAAAAGATTAGTTTGGTCACTCCACTCCTTTTCAGATTGAGAGGAAAAAAAACAAGAACACATGCACAGACCATCAGTCAGACCAGCATTTTGGGAAATTCCGATTTTATGTATCGTACACATGCAGCTCTATTTGTTGCGAACTCTTTCTTTCTTTCGAATTTTTCTAGACCGAACATTTTTGAACTATTCTTTCCTACTAGAACTTTTTTTCTGTTATTAGCGTTTTTTAATGAATTTGATATACTCTGATATCAATAGCCTTAAAAACTTCCTTCATATGTTCATATGTATAAAATTCATAAAGGCTTTTGAATAACATGTGTTTGCTGATCTTTTGTTATTGCCTTTGCGTTTGCATTGCCTTCCTTTTATTCTCTACCATTATTCGTTTTGTTTATTCTACTCTCTTATTTGCAACCAAGAAAAATTCCCTGTTCCCTCTCTTTCCTTTGCTTAGTTCTTGTTCTTTCAGTAAATCTGTATCTGATTCTCTGAGAGCGACTGTCGGCTGCAAAAAGAGAATGACAGCAAAGTACAAGTGGCGCCACCTTCGATTTGACGGCAGCTTAGTGCGTAACAAAATTCAAGCGCGTGGAAATACTATAGGACTATATATACAAAGGACCAACAAATTTCAAGTCGAAACCCACCATCTTTTCATCGACTTCAAAGCTGCATCTGATAGCATCCGCCGCCAAGAGCTTATGATGGCGATGTCTGAATTCGGGGTCCCGAACAAACTGATCCAGGTGTGCCTCATGACGCTAAACAATACGCAGTGCAGTGTGCAAATGGGTAACAGCTCATCCGAGTTATTTCAAACATGCGCAGGGTTAAGACAAGGAGATGCGTTGTCATGTGATTTCTTCAACATAGTCCTGGAGCAGATACTGCTATGCGGACGACATAGACATCATCGGTCGATCCAAGAGAGCTGTGCTTGAGTCCTTCACTGCCATTCAAGAACAGGCGAAACTCGTTGGTCTTGAAGTGAATGAGGACAAAACAAAGTACATGCTATCAACAAACAAAGTAACATCTGTCCACCGCCGAGGACAAAACGTCACTGCTGGTAGCAGCAATTTCGAGGTAGTTTGTTCCTTTTGTTCCTACCTTGGAACATCAATCCCACAAACGACATCTTAGTGGAGATCCGAAGAAGAATTACCCTAGCGAACCGCTGCTGCTTCGGTTTGGCCAAACAACTGGGTTCAAAACTCCTTACTCGAAAGACAAAGTGTCTGCTATACAAAACTTTGATTTTACCAGTCCTACTCTACGGCGCCGAGTGCTGGACGATAAGTAAAAAAGGGGAATTGATACTGGGCACTTTCGAAAGAAAAATTCTTCGACGGATTTTCGGTCCCGTATGCGACGCTGGCGAATGGCGAACAAGGTTCAACCGAGAACTGTAGATATGAGCTGTACCAAGATGTGGATGTAGTTCAGAAGGCCAAGTAAAGACGACTACATTGGCTCGGCCACATCGAGCTAATGGACGACAACGCTCCGGCCAAGAAAGTCTTCTCATTCCAGCCCCCAGGTTCAAGACGACAAGGAAGACCGAACCAACGGTACAAAGACCAAGTGACTGCGGATGCCAGAGCGCTTGATTTCGGTGATTGGAGAGTGCATGCGAGAGGCCGCTCACGATGGAAGGCTGCAGTATCTCACGCTGAGATCCTTCATGGATTGTGAGCCGGATAAGTAAGTAAGTAAGTAGAGGGTCATTCCGTATCTCGATTGTCATCAAACGATATCGTTTCGACGATCAGCTTGCTTCACGTAACTCTAAAAACTAAAAATCACTATCATCTAGTTCTAGACGATATCGTTTTTTTCAGATCGACATTTGCTTTTCGTAACTCGGTTTACTTGAATATGGCCTCATCAAGAATCCGACAGCAACTCTTCGAACGCCAGGTAGAGCTATACTGTTTCTCTTTACAACAAACTATTTATGCTGAAAATTTCATAAAAATCCACTGGGCTGTATAGGAAATACCTCCATTTATATACATGCAAACGATAATGAAAATGATATGGATACCGAGGTAAATTTAGTTAGTTAGTTAACAGTTTTAATTCTTAGAATTCAAATATGTACATTAGGGTGGTCCTTAAGATAAAATTATTGAAGACATTCGCTCAATCGTCTCCAAATAAATAAAAAAAAATTCTCTAATTTTTTCAGATTTTTATCTATACCCCTTACTGGCCCTGTAGCAAAGTGAAATTCTAATACTAGGGACTTTGCGGCTGATTTTTTGATTATTCCCGTATATCTCCATTTCGGCTTTACCGATTTTGTTAAAATTTTGCACAATTATACTTAACATTACCCATAGTAATATTGCATTCCAAGATTTTATTTAAAATATATTCTTGAATAACAAAAAAATCGGAAAAGAAGTCGATTTTTGTAGTACCTTTTGGGTTTATTACACTCTTTTCTAGATTTCTCAAAAATGGCTGAACCATTTTTTAAGAAATTTTGTCAACACGTTTATATCTAATGTTTTAATAATATTGCATACCAAAAAATTTCATAACTGTTTTAATTTCCTTGTAAAAAATTAGAAAACTATTCATTACATTTTTTTTCTGCAGCATTAAATTTTGTTGTTGTTACAATAATCTAAAATAAAACTTGATTGTTTTGGGTTTTTTCCATTAGAGCAGAATTTAGTCTTTTAAATATTTTTTCCGTTAAGTTTTTTGCAAACCAGTTTTGCAACAGTTCAATAAGTTTATTCATTCGTAACACATCTTGATTTCAAGTCATGTTTTCTTTGGTATATATTAAATAATTTAATTTTTATTTTTATTTTTAACGTGAGGAAAGTGTTTCAATTATTTAATTTTTTTTTCTAAGAAAACTAAAACTTTCAATAAAAAAAGTTATATATTTTTACCTTAATATGGCCTCAAGCTCTTATCCAAGAGTGTCAAAATTTCTTGTCGGGGTGCTTAAACCAAGAATCGATGGAGACAAATTACCTACCAAACGTCAAGTCCAAAAAACTTTACTTTTCCATACAAATTTTATTTATCCGCGAAAAACCATCCGGATCAGTTCAACTGCGGTTTTGGATCAAGTGAAAGTGTTTTGGGCAAGATCTAGACTTCCGATTTTAATACAATCACGGTGCTTACAAAAAATAGAAAAGTTGTATTCGGAATGGTCCAATTTACAAAAAAACAAAGGAAAAGTCTTCAATGCAAAAAAAGAAGAAAAGTTCTCAAGAAGCCTCGGTGAACTGTTTGATATTTCTCAAAGAGATGTATTTGACAACAACAATGTTATTGATCAAAAGAGAGAGAAGTTCTTAAAAGACCAACAAAGAATTCATCGTTCTTGTTTTATTAGTGACATTGAGAATTATTTTAAACTAGAAGACGCGAAAAATGCAGAGAAAATAAAGGTCATGGCACTACGACTCCAGAAAAGCCAAACGGAAACTAATTTAATAGGTAAGATAAAAGGCAAATGTGCAATAGAATTCTTTTCAGAATTGCGTAGGTTTTAAGAAAAAATGTTTATCTGTTTAGTGTTTATAAATTGCAATTTATAAGTTGGTGCAAATGCCACTGTTGTATTATTTAAATTATGATATTCAATTTTGATTGTAGATGAAATTGTGCAGCTAGAATCAACGGATGATGAAGTTTCTCAATCACTCAGCCAAAGAAGTTTGGCTTCAAATATTTATCTTGAAGATGAAACTGACGATAGTGAGCTTGACCTATCAGCTGCGAAAAAGACAAGAGGTACCATAAACATTTTTGCAAACAGCAAAGTCGTGGCTGCTCTGGATAAATGCCGCATAAGTGACAGAGATGCTGTTCACCTGGTTGTTGTCTTAGCAGAAGCTTTGAATATTGATGTTAACACTTTAGTACTCAATCGTTCATCTATTCCAAGAAATCGACAAAATACTCGAAAAGTGAAGGCAAAACAAATAAAGGAAAACTTCCAAACTTCTGATTTAAATGCACTCGTCCTTCATTGGGATGGAAAACTTTTTTATGATATTTTTAAAAGGGAAATGGTTGAGCGGCTACCTGTTGTAGTGACAAATGGTAAAACCGAAAGACTTCTTGGCATACCGAAAACACAAGATGGAAAAGGAACAACACAAGCAACTGCTGTTTATGAAGTCCTCGAAGATTGGGGAATTCACAATTCTGTGAAGGCTTTATGCTGTGATACAACCGCGTCCAACTTAGGAACAATGAAGGGTGCAGCAGTTTTGTTAGAGCGCCACATGGGAACAAAACTCTTGTACCTACCTTGCAGACATATTTTTGAACTGGTTCTTCGCAGTGTCTTTGAAAAAAAAATGCCTGGGACAGTAGGGCCAAACGTTCCAATCTTCCAAAAATTCAGAAATACCTGGGCGAGCATTGATAAAAAAAAATTTAAGGCTGGAATAGACGATGAGATAGTTCTTCAAATAATAACTGATGAGCAAATAAACAGAATTTGGTCATTCGTCAAAAATATAGTTCCAACCTTACAGCCAAGAGATGACTACAGAGAGCTCCTTCAACTTTCGCTTATATTTCTTGGACTTGTTCCATCGGAAAATGTTGTTTTCAGTGTCCCTGGAGCTTTTCACCACGCCCGATGGATGGCAAAAGCAATTTACTGCCTCAAGATTTTTATATTTCGCAACGAATTTCTTATGTCGAAAGAAGAAATAAAAGCAATCCGTGACACGTCAGTTTTCATCGTCCTTGTTTACCTAGAAGCTTGGTTTACTTCTCCTGTCCCAACAAAAGCACCAGCTCATGACTTAGAATTTGTGAAAAAGCTTTACAACTATCAATCGATAGACAAAGAAATATCATCTGTTACGCTAGAGAAATTCAAGAATCACCTTTGGTACCTCAATCCTGAATCGGCAGCAATGGCTTTTTTCGACAACACAGTGTCTTTGGAAATAAAGAGGAAAATGGTCTCGAATTTATGTCCTGACACGGAAATGGATGAAAACTACCCAAACAGAATTTCACTGCTTACAAGCGATATTCCAATGTTCTGTGAAAAAGAAATTCATGATTACATAACTCCACAGTCAAGAAATTTTTTCACAAGATTCAATATTTCTGGTGACTTTTTTGGAGTTGATCCAGAGCTATGGGATGAAAATCCAATTTACCAGCAAGGATTAAATATTGTAAGCAACTTGAAGATAGTAAATGACGTTGCCGAAAGGGCTATAAATCTGTTCACACAATATAATAATCGTTTCACAAAAGACGAAGATCAAAAACAGTTTTCGCTGTTAGTTATTGATGAATATCGAAAACGGTTTAAAAATGCAAACAAAGAAACACTTATTGAAGGCCTTAAAACTACAAATTCATAATTTGTCATGAGCTTAAAGCTTAAAATCTAAGATAAAAAGTACCTAATGTAATGTTAAAACCTACAAATAAATAGAAAATAAAAAAAAAACAAAATGTATAGTTTTCTAATTTTTTTACAAGGAAATTAAAACAGTTATGAAATTTTTTGGTATGCAATATTATTAAAACATTAGATATAAACGTGTTGACAAAATTTCTTAAAAAATGGTTCAGCCATTTTTGAGAAATCTAGAAAAGAGTGTAATAAACCCAAAAGGTACTACAAAAATCGACTTCTTTTCCGATTTTTTTGTTATTCAAGAATATATTTTAAATAAAATCTTGGAATGCAATATTACTATGGGTAATGTTAAGTATAATTGTGCAAAATTTTAACAAAATCGGTAAAGCCGAAATGGAGATATACGGGAATAATCAAAAAATCAGCCGCAAAGTCCCTAGTATTAGAATTTCACTTTGCTACAGGGCCAGTAAGGGGTATAGATAAAAATTTGAAAAAATTAGAGATTTTTTTTTATTTATTTGGAGACGATTGAGCGGATGTCTTCATTAATTTTCGAAAAAAAAGCAAATAAGAACCACCCTAATGTACATACATTATTTAATATAAAAGAAATAAGTGACAAAGATATTTTTTATAATAAAAATAGAGTTATTGCCACTCTTAGCAAAAATAAATTTCATAGAGTATTAAAAATGGGTGGGGTGACCCTTTAAAAAGAATTAAATATAAATAGAAATAGAAATAGAAACAACTGATGTATATTAACAAATTATTAAGTAAAGAACAGCAAATAAGTTATTTCCTTAATATAAATTTTCATATGTATGTAAATATGTATGCAAAAATACAAATGAACACTACGTTAAACATTTCAAAAAAACATCAGAAAGAGCCATTAACTAAAAGTTCAATTTGATCATTATTAAGACTGAGAATCCAGGATTTAACTTGTTTAATAAAACCGAAATAAGAAGTCTGCAATCTGATAGAGTGAGGAAGTTTATTGAATAGGTATACGACAAGACGAAACACTATAAAAATTACGAAATGCAGTAGTTCTAAATACCGGTAAAGACACTTGGTTCAAAAAGTTTCCACGTAAGTTGTGACTATCAATTATCCTAAAGTTGAGATTACCTGATCTTCTAAAGAAAATCTTAAGTACGTTATAGCAATAAATATGACGTACTGAAAGAATATTCAGATCCCTAAATAGCGGAAAACTAGGATATAGGCGGGGCTTACCACCTATTTTTTTCAGAACACTTTTTTGCAGAACTAATAGAGGCTTTATTTTGTTGAAAAATATACCTCCCCAACAAGCAATTCCATATTGCAGTTTCGAATGAAAAATTCCATAATATATTTTAAGCAGCAGTTGAGAAGAGCAAATACGCAAATAAAAGAAACTTCTAAGAGTACTCCTAAAATATTGTCTAAGACTCTCTGTATGGTCATTAAAATTCATTTTATAATCGATAATTAAGCCCAAATACTTGAATTTATTAACGATTTCTAACTTAAAACAATTATCACTGCAGTTCTTTGAATCATCGAAATTTAAAGGGTTAGCCAAAGAATTACAAGTGCAGTTATAAAGATTAAATTTTTGGCACTCAGTAGCATGGAAGAAAATATCAGCATCAATAATCTTTTGCCCAGATAAATTAAAAAACATAACCTTAGTTTTAGAACTTATAATAAGCTTGTGTTCTGCAAACCAGACTCTTAACAAACTGAGATCAAAGTTCATATCAGATACAAGATCAAGGCAACTATCTGTACCATAGGTGAAACCCACATCGTCTGCAAAAGCAGTCAGTAAGCCGTTAAAGGGAAGTCTGAACAAGGAGTTGATGTAGACTAAAAAAAGTATAGGTCCCAAAACCGAACCTTGTGGAACTCCTAAATCTATTGACCTACGTTCACTCATGACATGACGTCACCAAATTTTACTCTTTGCATTCTGACTTTAAAGTATGATCTAAACCATTCGCATATAAAACCTCGAAATCCAGCACTTACAAGTTTACCAATTAAAATCTCATGATTAACCATGTCGAAGGCCTTTGATATGTCCACAAATAATGCAGCTGTATTCTTTTTCCTATCAAGGTTACAAAATATTTGAGTGCAAAAATGTAACAAGGCATCTTCGGTCGATTTATTACTTTGAAATCCAAATTGAAACTCACTGAAGAAATTCGTCCTAGTTAAAAAACTCATCATTATATTCTTTATGGCTTTTTCAAAGATTTTACTTATTGAAGATAAGAGTGAGATAGGTCTATAGTTACCCAGTTCACTAGTTGTGCCTTTCTTGACAAGTGGTAAGATGTTGGCGCATTTGAGAGCATCCGGAAATACTCCAGAAAAAACACTTTGATTGAAAATATGTGCCAAGATATCAATTATAAAACAAGCTATATATTTCAAACAAACATTTGAAATACCGTCATAACCAGATGAGTTTGAATTTTTTAAGGTACCAATTATTTTAAGAAGCTCTAGGCTTGTAATGGGCTCAAAAACAAAGCTTTGGCTTTGAGATGGTTCATTAACAGAAGGACAGCAAAGTGAACAATATGAATGACCAGAAGTAGTTTGTAAATTAACCGATATCTTTGAAAAATATTCATTGAATGCATTGGCAATTCCAATTTTATCTGAAATCATACAGTTATTAACGTAAACAGCAGAAGGCTGTTTTTTGCATTTAGATTTATTTAGAATATTATTCACAATATCCCATTCGTTTTTTATATTCCCGTCAGCTTGAATTAGTTTGCTTTTGTAGTAGTTATCACGACAAATAATAATTTCTTTCTTTAATTGAACACATATATTTTTAAATTTATTTTTCAAATACAGACTGCTATTGCGCTTTAAACATTTTCTCCTCAGTTTATTTTTATATTTCACTTTTTTTAAGCAAACTGAAAGTAATCCAAGGTTTAAGACGCTTGTTGGATTTTTTTGGAACGACTGTAAAAGTGGCATCTGAAATGTGTTTGCAAAGGGTGTCAATGAATAAGTCGTACGATTTTGAAGGATCACTTTCAGCATAAATTTCTTCCCAAAACTCAAAAGACAGATTAATTTTCAGCCTATGAAAATCTGTTTTCGTCACCAAGTCCCGGGAACTAGAATTAGAAAAAATGTCTTTTTTTCCTATATCAAGAAGAATTGCTGTCATGGAATGATCTGTGATTTTAAAATCAAATACACCTTTTTCACAAGAATTGATTGGAAAATCGAAACGGCCATAAATATGATCTAGACAAGTTTCAGATCTAAGTCTAGTTACTTCATTTATAAAGGAAAAAAGTCCATGAGAAGCTAGTAAATCTGGTAGCTAGCGACGAATTCATTATTTTCTAAAACATCTATGTTCAAATCACCCAGAATCAATAAATTCTTTGATTTTTCACAATCTAAGAAAGTAGAAAATTCTTCCATAAAAACTGCCATATTGCACCTATGAAGCCTATACATACACAACAAAACAAAGATTTGCTGATTAACTTTGAAGGTTATTTTCAAAATGTCCGCACTCTGAAAACCTAATTTCAATACATCAACAACCTCATAAGCTTGATTCACAAAACATCCAACACCTCCAGCTGCATAATTCTCATTAGCATTTAAATACAAATCATAACCTGGCAACCCATAGTCATTTTTCTCCAAATCGTAAATCCAAATTTCTGATACAACAATAAAGTCAGGAATACACTTAAAAGAATCCAGATGAGAAACAAGACACATGAAATTTTCTCTTAAACTTCTGATGTTTTGATGAATTACAAATAATTTGTTCAAAGAGTAAGTTCTGGTATTAAATACTTCTTCACAATTCGAGTTAAGAAGATCAAAGGAAGAAAAATTAAATTCATTAAAAAAATTCATACTGAAAAAATTAAATTTATTATATAAAAATGTACTATAATAGTACAAGATCATTAAAAGATCTTATGACATTAATTTTTCCACCTTCAACCTTTCGCATAAAAAATTTGTTGTCTTTATACCACAAGTATTTGTACCCCTTTTGTTTTTTAATCTCTCTTGCTTTCATAAACAACGCTCGCGTTAAATTAGTGAGAGTATCATTGATATAATTTTTTTTTCTTCCGCTACCACTGCCACCGCCAACGCCGTCAACACCGCCAACACTCCTACCACCGATGCCGCCTACATCGTTTCCATCAAATATGTTTGATTTGAGCATATTTTTTTTTTTGGACTTTGTTCTCATTATTTTTTGCTTTAGAGAAGAATCAGAAAAAGTCAAACATATAACAGATGAGTGTGATTCTGATGATGAAGAACTTGTAGTTTTGTTTTTATTTCCATTATTCCTTCTCAACACCTTCTTCACATAGCATTTGATGATTTTATCATCAGGAACCTCAATAGACAATGCATTAGACAATAAATGTTGTGCTAAGGTTTTCGCATTAGTGTCGTTGACGTTGGGTACACCGGTAATATCGATGCAGTTTGCAAGTAGATGTTGTTTTTGCCAATTTAACTTGCTTTCAAGTGATTGAACTCTGGACTTTAGTTCTTCATTCTCCGCCCGTAAGCCGCTCATCGTTTGAAGCATGTTTGTCATCATTTGCTCCAACTTTGTAAGCTTTTGACAAACCACTTGTAGAGAGAACTCTTCGCTGTTTTTCTGAGTTGGTAATGAAGAAGCTGCATGTACTGTTGATGAGTTTTGCGTTTTTGTGTTTATATCTACTTCATGCGCTTTGTTCTTGTTGTTGTTGACAGAGTTAGAGGGAGCCGCCACCATCGACGAACGCCAAGCTGCCCTGCATTTGTCACAACAACGGTAAGGTATACCACTTGAAATAAAAAAATCGATGTCTTGCTGCTGAACGTTAACACAAGAAGCATGAAAAAAACACAAGCAATCGTTGCACGATAATATAGACGCAGAGTCTTTATCAGTCTCTTTTGAACAAGCTTTACAATTATTAATATTCATTTCGAATTGTTTAATATTTAACAATGTTCTATTTTTCTTTTCTATTTTTTTTTTTTTATTAATTCTAATTAACAATGAGATGCGCACCCCACGACACTCACTGATCACAGAGATCAAATTTAATTGGATTCTCCTCGGAAGATGAAAAGGAAAAAGTTGTAAATTGGTCTGAGTTAAATGGACTTATTCTTAACCCTAAAAAGTCTAAATGCCTCGTCATCTCTCGCAAATTGATACACCTTGATTATTTCCCACCGATTGTTTTGAGCAACGCTCCAATCGATTACGTTGAAACAGCTAAGAATCTTGGAGTAACTTTCAATCGCTTTTTAACTTGGGATAACCATATTAATGCACTTGTCGGCAAGGTATATGGTGTACTTCGCACCTTATGGGTAACTCAGGGTTTCACACCAGTTAAAACGCGATTGCTTCTCGCTAAGACGCTGATAATTCCAATCTTAATTTATGGTTGCGAAATTTAATTGTAATTATATTAGTTAACGAAAGCTTAATGTTGCATTCAATTCGACCGTAAGGTACGTATATGGGTTACGCAGATACGATAGGGTTTCTGGTCTTGCAACGCAGCTACTGGATATGTCTTTTGACCAATATGTAGAATTTCGTAGTTTGACTTTGCTTGCTGACATAATGTTTTCACGCCAACCACAATACTGTTATGAAAAAATAATACCCACATCTTCGCAAAGATCTCGTCAATTAATTGTTCCTCGTTTTTCATTCTTAACATCCGAACGTCAATTTTTTGTTAATTCTGTCCGTCTTTGGAATTCATTGCCTCGTAACATTAAAGACAATATGAACGAAACAAGTTTCAAAAAAGTATTAAAATCTCATTTTTCTGCTAGCTTAGTAACGTAACTTTAATTAAAATTTTATTAAACTTTGTAATTTTTGTACTTATCCTTATTTTTGTTTCTTCTTTATTAATCGGTTACTTTTATATTTGCTGTCTTTGTAATCTAGCTTACAACTACCTAATAAGATTATATATCTTACAGTTGTTAAGCATTCAAGAATAAATAAAATAAATACAAATAAATAAATACAGATGAGTTACTTGCCTCAAGCCAAGAGACAGTGATAAAAGGGGCTGAAGATGCAACTGATGCTGGCAACAGCAAGGCGATACCTTAACGGCAGCTCAGAAAGGCAATTTGGACGTTCAATTCTCTTCTCGTTGTATAGTAATAAACTTCAAGCACAGATAATAAATTTATACAGATGTCTCATCCCTGCAGAAAAAAATGAAACATATTTTGCTCTTAACAGACAACGCCGTAACAGACAAGGAGCTTTTTGAAGCTTTTTTCCTTGCCTATGTGCCGTGGCGTCCGCTACTACCCAACGTTAACATACTTCCGAATGTGAAGGTCCTCGGCAGTGGAGCAATACACTTAATCGTTATAAGTGTGGGCTACTTTAGATTAAATAACTTTATGTATATGTTTTGAGGTTGTATTAATTGAATTAATTGAAATATTTGTCGTTCAAAATTATTATATTATATTGATTCGTTCGAATGAAATCATCGAGATTACAAATTGATCTTTAAAATAAAATAGAAACATTCAAGATAAAGAAAAGCTTTGGAATTTATTGGAATATGGAAAGATTGACCATAAGCAAAATGGTAAATGGGTAAATAGGTAATATTTCAGATCCGTTTTATCTCTACCAGCTGAGCTTTCGATATGGTCCTTCGAGCCGGATCTAACTGGTTGATCCATGGATTGAAAAAATGATTACCCATTTATCCCAAAAATTATTCAGGATGAGATTTATGAAATTTTTTGAGACATGAAATTTTACCATTTTTTGATGTACATATTGGGATATTGAAATTTGGTTATGTAAATGGTTTGTATATTGAAATTTTTTTGTTCTATAGAATCTTAAGCGACAGCTAAACGAACGTGAAGCTCTTATTGTGTCTGGGAGGAGTTGTATTGGAACTTCGCTTCAGAGGAGGATTGCTAAGGCAGCAAAAGGTCCAAAAACAGGTTCGTAAAAACAATATATAGATTTTTTTTGAGTTACAATATGCGTTACTTTAATTTGAACATGAATTTTTATGTATCACAATTGCGTGATGATAAAAATTTTAATCAGTACCTTATGATTACGGATCACAAAGGCGTGGTCGTAATTAAAATCGATTATGGGTCACAATAAGCATGGCCGTAATCAATGTTAACATATAATTATGGGCCACAAATGCGTGGTCGTAATTTAAATCGATTATGGGTCACAATAAGCGTGGCCGTAATCAATGTTAACATATAATTATGGGCCACGGGTTCGTGGTCGTAATTAAAATCGATTATGGGTCACAATCAGCGTGGCCGTAATCATTAATCAATGTGAACAAATAATTATGGGCCACAAATGCGTGGTCGTAATTAAAAACGATTATGGGTCACAAAAAGCGTGATCGTAGTCAAATCGATTATGGGTCACAAAAAGCGTGGCCGTAATCAATGTTAACAAACGATTATGGGTCACAAAAAGCGTGATCGTAGTCAAATCGATTATGGGTCACAAAAAGCGTGGCCGTAATCAATGTTAATAAATAATTATGGGGTACAAATGCGTGCTCGTAATTGAAAACGATTATGGGTCACAAAAGCGTGATCATTGTCAAAGCGATTGGGTCACAAATGCGTGGCCGTAATTAAAAGTTAGACTATGGATCACAAAAGCGTGATCATAATCAAACACGATTATGGGTCACAAATGCGTGATGCAATCGTTTGGTTTATAATAGGGGTAGACTCATATTTGAATTTTATTATTTCATAGGAAAGAAGCAACAAAGAGATGATACAAGGCAGATATCTTGTTGGCTTTCTATTTTGCCGTGATATAGACGAAATTGGATCATCATGCGAAATTGCTCTGCGACGTTTATTCTCATTAGAAAGACGGTTTGAAAATAAGCCTTTATTGCGCGAGAAATATGTCTCCAGTATAAATGAAATGATGACAGAGGGACAATGACATATACTTGAAGTAGATCGTGAACCAAGAGGGTGATCCACATTATGCAGTTACAAAGAAGCTCAAATGATTGATGGACGATGGTATAACCAGTGCTGATAAAGAAGAAGAAGCACGCCTTCTATGCATCGAAATGTCGAAAATTCTAGGCAACCAACGGCAGGCAGCACAAGTAGCCGAGTTGGGAGAATTTAATGATACGATGTACTGACTTTCAAGGTTCAACCACAGTCACCAAAAGAACAGCAGAAGATGAGCATGCGGGATATAATCGCACTGTTATTTTATCCGAATGGTTATTTGGATCTAACTATTGTTCGAGGGAAGATTATAATGCAACGCATATGGAAGTCAAAAGTTGGTTGGGATACACAAGTTTCAGAAAAAAATTGACAACAATTGGTTGGAATTCCAATCACAGTTACCAGAACTCGCTCGTATATGAATACCACGTTGGCTTGGAACCGCACCTCAACACAGCTTTATACTTCATGGATTTGCTGATGCTTCTAAGTCAGCTTATGGAGCGGTTTTTTTATCAGTGTTGAACAAGGAGATAAAACGATGAGCACACTACTCGCATCTCGATCGCGACTGGCACCTGTGAAAAAGGTATCAATCCAACGTTTGGAGCTTTGCGCTGCAGTACTATCAAGTGAACTTTTGGAAGCGGTATGTAGCTACTGCTGACAGACAATCCAGCGGATTCATTGAGTCGCGGTGTGGCACCAAAAAAGCTGGAGTTATTGTGGATATGGTGGAATGTTCCAGAGTGGTCTCTCTCTTGTCCCTTGGACATCTTATTTAGGGGACAACTTTAAAGCAGTTATTTGAATAGCGAATTGAAGGAACGTTCAAGAATAAAATACGGCGACGATATGCAATCATACAGCAATGGTCTCAATCTTTCTGGTAGCAGTAGCATCAAACGTATTTGGATGAACTTTAGCAGTGTTCAAAATGAAAAAATTAAAAACGCGGATTAACTAAAGATGGAACGCAGTACCAACTTTTTGGCAAACAAGACAGATATACAAAGACATTCCCTGAGACAGATGGTCACGTCCTGAACGTTGAATTTAAAGTAGCAGGCAAGAAACGAGGAATGATGCTGTCAGTGCATAAACTTGTTTTACTCTCACTTGATATATTGAAGAATCCGCTGATTCTTCAAGGGGGGAATGTGCCGTGGCCAGAGGCGGCGTAAGGCGTGGGCGACGTGGGCCATCGCCCACGGCCTCGCGGTACAAGGGGCCTCGCGCCTCAAAATTTTGTATGCATAGCTTCAATGAGAATAAAATAAAAAAAGAAATAAATATCAACATTTGCTTACGTCTCGTAAATATCGCGAGTAAATCCTTGTTCCTTGCCACGCCGACCAGTGCGGGGAATCCCTTTTTTTTATTTGTTTACTTTCTTTACTAGGAAGCCTACCAATCAAATCAAAGTACCACTAGCAAAGATTAACTCAATAATAAGATGGGAAACTGTCTTACGTTTTACTCCCTTGATCTCGCGTTATAAAAACATAGAGATAATGTGAGATTTTTCTATTCTGATTGTAGTATATGGAAGCACTCTAACTGACGGATACAAGTCGAAAGAGAAGAACATTAATAAAGTAAGATCATTCGGTGCCGGTGCAAGACAGTCAAGCGAGTTGGTTATTTATTGGAGATCCGAAACTGACAATAATTCTCTTTTGTTTATTACAGCATTTTCAATTTACAGTAGGTCGCTAGATTGAATTTTGAAATTGTCATAACACGTTTTTCTGAAACTCACCACGAAAACATTAGAAGTAATGATTTTGGATGTGGTCCGAAACTTTAGGCCCATGACATACTTAGGTCTTATATTAAGGTATGTTGGAAGGCAGGAACGCACTCAAATATTTACAAATATTGGCGCAAGCTTACAGTCTGCTAATGAACAATTTTAGTGTGATACTAGCTTAAAATAACGTTTCAGTCTAACTCAAACGTAATTTTAAGCTAGTATCACACTAAAATTGTTCATTAGCGGACCATACTTTTGCACCATTGAATTTAGGAGTTATCAGGTAAGTTTCATTCTTAATTTGATTCTTGTTCTCGAAAAATAGAAAAAATATGAAAAAAAGAAAACAGAGTTGATGTTTTTGTTTAAACCTGGACAAAACGTGAAAATATTCATCTTTAATTGCATTACATAAACAACTTCTGGTCTCACAATTCAAAAAAAGGAAAAAGATAACATGAACCGAAACATTGTTCGGTGTTTTTATAATTCATTTTTCCTTAGAACGTGTCATAAGTGGTATAATTCAGTTTTTCATTGTTTTTGCAGAGAGCATCTCTGTGTTTATAATACTAAGCTTCATACATAAAAGTTTCAAAAAAAAAAGTTTAAAATCTTTCATCTTCATGCTGGAAATTTAAAATAGCTACTAACATTTAATTGTTAGTTTGAATGAAAATAAAAAATTTAAATTTCTTAGTTTTCGAGAAAATAGGTACAGAAATTCATTGTTTCAATTTAAGGTGTTTTCTTACTTTAATTACCTACTCTTAATTTAAAATTGATAAGGGTGTGCACAATTTCTATCACCGTCACGATTTGGAAAAGCCAAATAATGAAGTTTTATGAGCATGTTATACGCCTTTTTATTTTATTTCGTTTCCCTAACCCAAAGTTACCCTGTTCTCTTTGTGAACAATTCCAGTAAGTTGGTACAGCCTCTGCTGAAAGGAGTTTTTATAGTTAAAATTAATAAAAAATTACTTAAGAAACACAATGAGCCAGACATGGCATCTAGGCTGAATTACGAAATAATAATAATTAAAGAATTTAGTAAAGTTAAAAGAAGGAAATTGCTGTTCCTTTAATAAAAAAAAAATAAAAATATTATAAATATACACTTTAAGAAATGTATATAAGGTGGAGATGACAATAAATAAAAACTTTGCAGTGTTAATTGTTTTTTTTATTTTATAAAATCCGTCTTCAGGTCGCCACATAATAGGGCCTCGCAAAATCTGTCTTGCCCACATAAAATTTTGGTCTTGCGCCGCCACTGGCCGTGGCGTCCGCTAATATAATAATTTTGAACGACAAATATTTCAATTAATTCAATTAATACAACCTCAAAACATATACATAAAGTTATTTAATCTAAAGTAGCCCACACTTATAACGATTAAGTGTATTGCTCCACTGCCGAGGACCTTCACATTCGGAAGTATGTTAACGTTGGGTAGTGGCTGATGGGCAATGAGGCGAGCGAAATAGATTTTTAATGCATTAAGTGAATGCGTTAAAGCTTTTGGAAAAAGCTTTTTTTTGGTAGCTTTCAGTTTCATATATCATTTCTCGCCATAAGGGTGAGACATCTGTATAAATTTATTATCTGTGCTTCTAGCTAAGATTCGGGCTGTTCCATTCAAATGTATGCTGATGACGTCCAGTTAGTTAAAAGCTGTTTTCTCGGACTAATCCATGGTAATGCGCATAAAATTTAAATAGTCTCGCTGAATTTCTTAGTCACAAGTTAATGTCCTCTTTCTTAATGCCCTCAAGTCACAACTCACAATGCATACAGTGATTTGTAAGAAAGTGCAACTTAGACTGTTTTCAAAGTATTTTTTTGAATGGTGCATATATGTATGTATATGCTGTCTTACAGGACGCTAAATTTGGACAGCTATATCAATACGGCCGTGGGTAAGGCCTTTGGAGTCCTTAGAATGTTGTGTTCGTCTCTCCATTATGCGCCCTTTAATACTGAGGTGATGCTAGCCAAAACCATATAGTACTTCAGATAATAACATGCGAATGGGAAGTCTGCTGCAACTGTGATGCTGTCAATAGGAGAAAATTGAATGTCGCCTTCAATAATTCAACACCCTACATATTTGGCTTACTTGCGTGTCGGTTTGATCATTTACTGATTAAAGTCTACGATATGTCCTTCGATCATCTTATTAAGCATAGAAACACTTCTCTTACTCTTCGATACATGTAATTCAAACCCAACAACCTTGTAGTTTGTTTATTAGGATATGGTTCAGCTCCTCTAACAGATCTCAAATGCTTGAATACCCTCGGTTTACTTGTCGTATTTCAGAGAAACAATTTTTCATCAGTGATATATGTACGTCTGTGGAACCTGGAACCTCCTTCCAAGAAATCTAAGAAGAACAACTGGCGGAGCACATTTTCGTAGAGAGCTTCTAAATTACCTTAAAAAATGTAACAATTGTCTTACAATAACTACACTGAAGAATCTAATATGTGGGATGTAAAATGTATTGGAATATTAATTGAAGTATATTGAAAGAGATGTGTGCTGGTTGATTGCCGGTATAATAATAAATATTCTTTATTGTTCTTTCCTATTTTATACTAAATCATATTTCTTTATTATGACATACTATTCAATGTTTGTTGTGTTTATGAATACATTACAACTCCCTACTAAAGTTTGTTATATACATAGTTTCAAACTAACAAAATTATGCCATACAAATTTTAGACTAAATTATTTCGATATTGATCAGCAATGCTCGCTTTTGCAATGCTTGCAGTCTCTCGAATTGGTCGACTTGATGATGGAACGTTGCGCGTTTCAATAACGTTTTCGTTTGAATCGTCGTTCGAATCAAGTGCATCGTTGACTGGTATAACTACCTCTTCCCCTTTCGATGGCACTGCATGAACATCTATTGTATCGGGATCGGGAGTACTTCTTCTTGAATTCGTATGTTCTCGTGTTTGCTGAGTCTCCTGTTTCATGGCCGCTGTACTCAATTCAGGTGTAACATCTTGACTTGTGTTTATTTCACGAATTTGATTCAAATGTCTTTTTATTTCTCTCCCGTTTTGAGTAATTACGCAACCATAATTTCGAGGACCAAATTTTTCTTTAATTTTCGCTGGTGTCCAGCTTGGCTTGTTAGGATTGGTATAGTCACGAATGTATACTTTATCACCAATCTCAAACGCTACTTCTCTTTTACCTCGAAAATTGGATATATTTTTCTTTTGAGCTTCAACAATGCTTTCCCTTACCAAAGGTGGTTTCAACAATGTAAAACGTGATTTCAAAGTTCGGTTTAACATTACTTGTGATGGAGAAACTCCTGTGGTGCAATGCACACTAATGCGGTAATCGAATAGAAATATATTCAAAAAAAAAAAATCGAAATCGATTGGTTTTTTGTCTACAAATTGGCTATGAGTGACTTTTTAACTGTTTTTACGGAATTTCCTGCTTGACCATTTGTAGCTGGATGGCCAGGTGCAGTAAGAATATGTTTGATATGATTATTTTTAATAAATTCCGAGAATTCATTTGACGTGAATTGCCTTCCGTTGTCACTGACAATTATATCGGGTAAACCGTATCTACAAAATGTTTCTCTCAAAAAATTGATAGTACATGGCGATGTAATCGTTTTTGTTTTAAAGACCTCAATCCATTTTGAAAAAGAATCAACAATTATTAGCAAGTAATATCCGTGAATTGGACCTGCATAATCAATGTGAATTCTTGACCAGGCATGATCCGCTGGATTCCATGGAATCAATACACTTTTTTCTGGACTGGGCTGGTGCAATCTGCATGCATGACATGATTTAATTAAATCTTCAATGTCTCTATCGATTTTGGGCCACCAAATGAATGAACGGGCTAATGCCTTGGTTTTGACTATACCTAAATGGGATTTATGTAAATCCAACAAAATTTGTTTTCTTAATTTATTAGGGATAATGCTACGGTAACCCCATAATAAACAATTTGACTCGACCGATAATTCATTACCCTTATTTTTATACGGAATAAATTCATCACCTGTTAAGGTCGACACTGTACCGCTTTGAACAGCGTCTATCAATTTGGACAAAACTTTATCTCTTCGTGTTTCAATTTGAACATTTTTGAAACTTAATTGAAGTTGATTATTCTAATTAATAAAGTTAATATAATTTGCCTGTTCATCATCAATAAAATTGATGAATTTACTTTCGCTTGTGGAATCATTTTCAAATTTGAGCTGTGGCATGCGTGATAAAGTATCAGCGTGATTCAATGAACCCTTTACATGACGTATCTTGAAGTTAAAACCAGACAAAATGAATGCCCACCGTTGCATTCTTGCTGCCGCCATCAAAGGAATGCCTTTGTGCTCTCCGAAGATTGAAATTAATGGTTTATGATCAGTTTGCAAAATGAAATTAATGCCTATCAAATATTGATATAATTTAGTTACGCTAAAAACGATGGCAAGGGCTTCTTTTTGGATTGTACTATAATTTCGTTCTGCTGGAGATAATGAACGTGAAACGTATGCTACTGGTTTGAGCTCACCATTTTCAAACTCATGTGATAAAATACCAGCCACTGCTGTATCACAAGCGTCTGTTGTTAAAATAACTGGCTTTTCTCTATCAAAATGAACTAACACTTGGTCTCCGGTTATCTCCTTTTTTAATAATTCATATGCAGAATTCGTAGCTTCATCCCAATGAAATTTAGTGTCTTTCCTCAATAACTTATAAAGTGGCTCTGTTAGTGACAGTGGCATCACTGTCACTTATATCTTCGACTGCCAACTTTCAAGATACAAAACTTCAATACCAAACTTAAGAATACAAATCCAAGCCATACAAATACCAACTGCAAAAAAAACAAGAAGAAACCAAAAATTCAAATTTCAACAAAACGTATTTCAGCATCAGCAGGCATCGAGAGAAGTCGAACGAACAAGCAAAGAAGTACGAAGAAACATTAAAAGAAATTTGTAGTTCCTCAAACATTTTCTATTTAAAATAAAAAGAATTCGAAACTAACAAATTTATCTTGACTTTGTTTTTTAAGAAGAACAACACGTTGCTCCAGTAATAAGGAAAGCAACATTTCTACAAATTTCTTTTACATTAATAAGTAAAAGATAAAGATGTCTGCTGACCAAACTCCATTAATAAGGAGAAGTAAACGACTAGAGGGTCGAAGAATCGCCAACGCCAAAGAAGATGATAGATGCAAATTATGCGAGCTAGACAACACGCAAGAAATGGTTCAGTGCGACGAATGTTTACAATGGTACCATTTCAATTGCGTCAACGTGACTGCGGCCATTGAAGAAGAAGATTGGATCTGCACGCAATGTCTAAACAAAAAAAAGCAAGATTCAGAATCCGTACGTTCCAAGAAGACGTCATCAACAAATCACCAACAAAAAGAATCACAGATCCACGAAGAAGCTAGAGAACTAGAGCAAAAGAAGGCAGATTCAGAATCCGTACGTTCCAAGAAGACATCATCAACAAATCGCCGACAAATAGAATTACAGATACTCGAAGAAGCTAGAGAACTAGAGAAGAAAAGAGACGAAGAATATCTTAGAAAGAAATTGGATTTGCTCGTAAATGGAAGTCAAAAAAGTGCGTGCTCCGAGTCGTATAAAGATCCGAAAGATGTCGAGAATTGGATTCAACACCAGAACGATGTACAACATAAAGCACTTGCAGTGAATACAATGAAAAGTGCACAAATAACAACACAAATAAATCAACATCTGGGCATCCATATTCCTGCCACCACCATGCCACACAACCCGGGCCCATCAACATCACTTCATCAAGTAAATCCAAGATGTCAACAGCAAGAGTCTGCACAACCCGATAATGTTCAATTGGCAAACAGACATTCAATGTCAAGGGATTTGCCGAATTTCTATGGCAGCCCTGAAGAGTGGCCACTTTTCATCAGTACTTACGATCGAAGTACACGGCTCTGTGGTTTTAGTAATGAAGAAAACCTCTTGAGACTGCAAAAGTGTTTAAAAGGACAGGTCCTTGAAACAATGCGCGGCAGATTGATGTTGCCATCTAATGTTCCTAACATCATACAAACAATGCGAATCATGTACGGCCGTCCAAAGGTCATAATAAAGTCGCTTTTGCAGAAGATCCAAACTCAGCCAAGAATCCAAATCGAAAAAGTCGAGACTATTGTATCGTATTCCCTGGCTGTACAAAATCTGATTTCGACAATAGAAGCCTGTGACCTCCAGGAGTATTTGCACAATGCAGAGCTTCTGGACGATCTTGTGAGCAAACTGCCGACACAGCTGATGTTAGATTGGGCGAAAGCAATTGAAGGAATGACATCACACAACCTATTGGACTTTGACGAATGGCTGTTCAGGTTAATAGATAACATATGTAAAGTCAGTCCTGCTATATCATTCAATCAAGATGCGAGAACACCTATGCGCAAGAAAGAAAAAGCCCACATCAATGCACACTCCGAAGAAGACGTAAAGACACCAATGTCCGACAAGAGACGCTGTACAATTTGCTCTCAAGATTGTTGCGGAGTTGATCTATGCAAGAGATTCAAGAATATGAGCCTTAACGACAAATGGCATGCAATTAAACAACACAGACTTTGCCGTACATGCCTGAAATCTCATCCGCAATCTCGATGCAGACTGAACACTTTGTGTGGTGTAAAGGGTTGCATTTATAGACATCATCCTTTGTTACACAAGAACACGAGTGACACAATGGTTACAGGAACATCAACAATTGCAGTGCAAACGACAGAAACAAGTCAAGCTCCCGCTGTAGATGACGTTAATTTCAACTGTAACACGCACAGATCAACTCAGAATATAAAATACCGCGTTGTTCCTGTTGTCCTTCATGCTGAACAGAAGCACATTGCAACATTTGCCTTTCTGGACGACGGATCGTCACTTACTATGATGGAAGACTCCTTGGCAAAAGAATTGGATCTCAAAGGCATCAATCAACCGCTCTTTTTAAAGTGGACAGGCAACACCCACCGAAACGAAAATGAATCAAGAATAGTATCCGTCGAAGTTTCTGGAAGGGACCACACAGATAAAAGATTTAAAATACCAATCATCAGGACAGTGAAATCTCTTAACTTGCCACAACAATCCTTGGATGTCGAAGAACTCTGCGCTAAGTACCCTTATCTGCGCGGGTACCCAATTCAATCCTACGAGAAGGCTATTCCACGCTTGTTGATCGGTCTGGATAATCTGAAGCTAGCAATTCCTCTGAAGGTGGTAGAAGGCGGCGAGGGAGATCCAGTTGCAACAAAGACAAGACTTGGTTGGATAGCATATGGACCATCATCAGTAACAGACCATAACACAGGTGAGTCCTTTCATTCTAACTACCATGAGTGTGAATGCGCAACTGCGAAGCTAAGCGACGGCGACGATACCCTTCATAACATGATGAAAGATTACTTCTCTCTGGATAGTCTTGGGGTTGGGGATCCAAAAGGGCTGATAAGGTCGCAAGATGACGAACGCGCCTGCAAGATGCTTGAAAGTCTTACGATCAGAAACGGTTGTCGATTCACAACAGGCCTTTTATGGAAGTATGAAAACATTAAACTCCCAGAGAGCTTCCAAATGGCCCTAAGACGACACCACTGCTTTGCACAAAAATTGAAACGCAACCCAGACTTGGCAAATAAAATAAAAAACCAGATCAAAGAATATGAGAATAAGAGATACATAAGAAAATTGTCTACAAACGAACTTCAACAACAATTTCCTCGAACTTGGTACCTTCCAATATTTGTTGTTACAAATCAAAACAAACCGGGCAAGACTCGGATAGTCTGGGATGCCGCTGCCGAAGTCAATGGCGTGTCACTCAACTCTGTGCTGTTAAAAGGACCTGATCAACTTGTTTGTTTACTCTCAGTCCTATATCGTTTTCGAGAGAGACGCGTCGCCATATGTGCGGACATTCGAGAAATGTTCCACCAGATTGAAATGCGAGCAGACGATCAGCACGCCCAACGATTTCTCTGGAGCAATGACTTACATGCCACTCCAGATGTTTATGTGATGCAGGTACTGACGTTTGGGGCCAGTTGCTCTCCCAGTTGTGCTCAGTTTGTTAAGAATAAAAATGCACACGAATTTTCTGAACAGTATCCAAGAGCAGTCGATTCCATCCTTCGCAGCCATTATGTCGACGATCTTCTTGACAGCGTAGACTCAGAAGAAGAAGCCATTAAGCTGGGTAAAGAAGTCAAATACATACATCGAAACGGTGGTTTCGAAATTCGAAATTGGATCTCAAACTCACTGAAGGTCATGGAGGCTCTGGGAGAGCAACCGCCAGCATCCAGAAGAAGCCTTGACATCAACCCTGAGAGTACCTCCGAGAAGGTTTTAGGCATGTGGTGGTGTATACAAACAGACACATTTACATTCTCAGTTTCAAAGAAGGCGTCAATGATAGAGCTTCTGTCAGAAGACTTCGAACCGACCAAGCGGCAAATACTTCGCGTCCTAATGAGCATTTTTGATCCCTTAGGCCTGATTGGTAACTCATTAATTTATATCAAAATTTTAATGCAAGAGATTTGGCGTTCCAAACTGAGCTGGGATGAGAAGATTGAAGGGAAACTGTGCGAGAAGTGGCGCGTTTGGGTCAATCACTTAAAAAACATTGACCGAATACATATTCCCAGATGCTATTTAAAGCAAATCATGTATGGTGAGCACGACACCTGCCAGCTACACATTTTTGCCGACGCGAGCATCAATGCATTTGCCGCTGTTGCCTTCATCCGAGTAACGAAAGGTGACCTTATTGAATGCAGAATAATTTCATCGAAAACCAGGGTTGCACCTCTACGATTAACTTCCATACCAAGACTAGAACTCGACGCCGCAAGGCTCGGTGTACGATTAGCGAACAGCATCAAGCAGTATCACACCATCAAGTTTTCAGATGAGTTTTACTGGTCGGACTCCAAAACAGTTCTTTCGTGGATTCAGTCTGATCATCGCAATTATAAGCAATACGTGGGATTCAGAGTCAGCGAGATACTGGAAACAACCGAAACTCATCAGTGGCGCTATATACCTTCAAAGGACAACGTAGCAGACGACGCCACGAAATGGGAAAAAATCCCCGACTTTGATATGAATTCGCGATGGTTTGTAGGCCCACCATTTCTGATGCAACACGAAAACAAATGGCCACTCAATTTGTCAAACCTTCAAGAAACTCCGGAAGAGCTGAAAGCATCGATTTTGTTCCATCACACTGTACACAATCAAGCACTCATAGATTCCAAACGTTTTTCAAGCTGGCAAAAATTAGTAAGAGCTCAAGCATACACTTCCCGATTTATATATAATACCAGAGCTACGAAGAAGAAAGTTCCTAAACGAAACCAAGAGTACATCACACATGAAGAATATATTGAATCAGAAAGAGCCCTCTATCTTCAAGCCCAGCTGGATTCGTTTCGTGATGAGATAAGTATTCTAAAAAACAAGATTGATCTTCCGTTAGCCCAGCGTAAATCATTGGACAAATTCAGCTTTATTCGAAAGATGTCTCCGTTCATAGATCAAGATGGAATCCTACGACTTCGTGGTAGAATTGATGCAGTGTCTGGAGTCTCTTATGATGCAAAAAATCCAATAATCCTTCCTAAAGACTCATACATCACGTTCTTGATTATCAAGTCATTTCACGAGAAATATCATCACCATAACAACGAAACCGTAATCAATGAGATCCGACAAAAATTTTCCATTGCGAACATTAGAACAGCTGTAAAACAGGTACGTAAAAAATGTCAATTATGCAAAATTTTAAGTGCTTCACCGAAACCACCGGAAATGGGAGTCCTCCCAGAAGCCAGGCTTTCACCGTTCACCAGACCATTCACCTTCATTGGCATCGATTATTTCGGCCCGATGTACACCACTGTCGGTCGACGTACTGAAAAGCGATGGGATGTATTGATAACTTGCATGACCACCCGTGCAGTTCATTTGGAAATTGCCTACAGTCTTACATCTGACTCCTGTATACTAGCGATTAAACGTTTCATTGCCCGTAGAGGTGTTCCCAAGGAAATCCGATGTGATAATGGAACAAACTTCCACGGAGCTGAAAAGGAACTAAAGGAATCCTTTAACGAATTACAATCTGAACTGGCCAAAAAGTTCTCAACTTCACAAACGCGATGGATTTACAATCCACCAGCATCCCCTCATATGGGTGGCAGTTGGGAGCGACTAGTCCGCTCCATAAAAAAGACGTTATATCAAATCATGCCAAGTCGTAACCCAACTGACGAATTGCTGCACAGCATGCTGCTGGAAGTCGAACGGGTAGTTAACTCTCGCCCCTTAACTTATATTGCACTCGAAGATGCGAATGATGAAGTCCTAACGCCGAATAATTTTTTGTTAGGCTCATCCAACGGTGAAAAGACAGATAGCATTCCTACCAACGACAATACGCTCTTACGAAGAAACTGGATGAAAGCCCAGCAATACGCGAATCTATTTTGGAAAAAGTGGCTACATGAATATCTGCCGACGCTAACTCGACGATCAAAGTGGTTTACACCGACGAAGCCTATTGCTGTTGGAGACGTAGTCATAGTTACAGATGAATCAAACCCCCGCAACTTATGGCCAAAGGGACGGGTTATAGATGTCAAGCCCGGAAAAGACGGACAAGTTCGGAGAGCTACGGTACAAACTGCGTCAGGGATATATGAACGACCGGCTGTGAAACTGGCAGTCCTCGATGTTCTTGGAGATATACCGACCTGATGATCTGTAGGTCAGCATACCGGGGGGAGTGTTAGTGACAGTGGCATCACTGTCACTTATATCTTCGACTGCCAACTTTCAAGATACAAAACTTCAATACCAAACTTAAGAATACAAATCCAAGCCATACAAATACCAACTGCAAAAAAAAACAAGAAGAAACCAAAAATTCAAATTTCAACAAAACGTATTTCAGCATCAGCAGGCATCGAGAGAAGTCGAACGAACAAGCAAAGAAGTACGAAGAAACATTAAAAGAAATTTGTAGTTCCTCAAACATTTTCTATTTAAAATAAAAAGAATTCGAAACTAACAAATTTATCTTGACTTTGTTTTTTAAGAAGAACAACACGTTGCTCCAGTAATAAGGAAAGCAACAGGCTCCATTTTTTGTGCAAAATTTGCAACAAATTTTGAGTAAAAATTTACCATTCCGATGAATGCCTTAACTTCAGACACATTTTTTTGGTTTTGGTGCGTGAAGCACGCTTCTAATATTGCTGTCGTTTTTCCTTAGGCCATTTTTGTCAATGATAAAACCTAAGTACGAAATTTCTTCCATAAAAAATATGCATTTCTTAGGGTTCAGTCTCAATCCAACAGATTGTAATTTATCAAGACGGTCATTAATGTTTGGCTATGACTATGAGTGTCAGGCCCGGTGACGACAATATCGTCCATAAAATTCATGCAGTTAGGTATACCACGTAACAACGTTTCAATGGTTTTTTGGAAGATAGCTCCCGCTGTTTTTATGCCAAAAGCTAACCGCTTTACTCTAAATAAGCCTAAATGTGTACTAAGAGTACAAAGGTTTTGGGATTCATGGTCTAGTTCTAACTGATTGTACGCATTCGATAGATCCAATTTACTGAACAACTGTCCACCCTGTAGCGAAGCGAAAATCTCCTCGATACGGGGCAATGGATATTTGAAATCTACCAAAAATTTATTTAGAGTGACGCTAAAATCACCACAAATGCGTAGGTCACCGTTTGGTTTCATCACTGGCACAATTGGTGTTCCCCAATCGGCGTTATCGACTGGTTCCATCATACCAGAATCACAAAATTCATTTAATTTTTGTTCAACAATTGGTTTCCATGCTAACGGCAACGCACGCGGTTTCCAAAAAATTGGTTTCGTGCCCGGCATGACCTCTAAATGTACTCTCGCAGTGGTAAATTTACCTAAACCTTCATCAAAAACTTCACTAAAAGTCGTTTTTAACTTTTGAACAATTGTATTATAAACTTTTGTATTATCTAAATTAGATGCAAAATTTTGAATTGGAACAGGATTGACTGAATTCTTTTGATTTAAAACGGTTGAGCTCAAACTTGAAATCGCGTTAACTTGCTTTAATTCAAAGTTGAAAACCCGAAGAAAATTTCTCCCCAATAAAATTGGTCGATTAACACTCGTGACTACCATTTCTACTTCCTCAGTTTGATCTCGATATTTTATGTTTGGTAAAAACTCACCAATGATTTGTATTCCATGACCACCGTAGTCATCATATTTAGCTGTGTTTTGCTTTAAACAACGGGTGTCAAAATGCTTCCTGTATTGAGTTAAGGGCATCAACGAAATCGCAGATCCAGTTTCACATTCCACATCGAATTGGATACCGTTGATGTACACAGTTAAATCGAAAGTATCTGACTTACGGCTCCCGGAAATATTAAAAATGGAGTACCAATCCGTTCCATCACCACATGTCGGTCCAACTTGAGTACCTGTGCTAACGAAAGTTGAAATATTAGCATTAGCTTTTTGAACATGAGAAATAGTGTGATTTAAATTAACAAAATTTGTCGATAAATTCTTCTCTTTTGAACGGCAAATCGGCTTTAAATGCCCCTTTTTTCCGCATTTATCACACGTAGCGTCTCTAAATTTGCAAGTTTGTGATTTGTGTGTCCTCCAGCCACAATGTTTGCATGCATCCCTTTTCTGGTGATTTCCGTTAGATCGCCTATTGCGTTGAGTCTCGTTACTGTTGTTACCTCGGACAAAGTTAACCTCAGTTGACATAGAGTTACCCTTGAGTTTCACCTCGTGTATGAGCGCCTTCTTCAATGCCGTGGCTATCGTCAGCTTCTCGTCCTCTTCGCAAAATTTCTCAAACAATTTCTCGTTGTTGGCCATTCCCATGATAAATCGGTCACGTACAGCTTCGTCCAAATTGGCAAATTTGCATTTCAGCGCTAATGTTTTAACGCGTGCGTACCATGAATTGACTGATTCATCTGAATTTTTCGATGCAGTGTAAAAATTCAATCGTTCTCGATAAATCATTACCGGTGGCATAAAATGCTCTTCCAACAGCGTGCACAGTTCGTCGTATTTTTTATCGCTTGGCTTTTTTGGATCACAAAGTGCTCGTAACAGTGAATACGCATGTGTACCGATACTTTTCAACAACGTTGCTTTTTTCGATGGCTCCAATGTCACATCAATGTCGGTGAAATGGATTTCTAAGCGCTCTTTCCATTCAGTAAAACTGTCTGTTTCTGGCGAAAATTCCGTCATTTGAGACGCTTGAAAAATAGTCATCTTTTGTTCGGTATTTGATGTATCACCGCTTGGCATTCTTACAAGACTTTTACTTTTATTTTACTTTGTGCGAAAAAAAAAATTACCAAACCTCGTCGCCAATTGAAGTATATTGAAAGAGATGTGTGCTGGTTGATTGCCGGTATAATAATAAATATTCTTTATTGTTCTTTCCTATTTTATACTAAATCATATTTCTTTATTATGACATACTATTCAATGTTTGTTGTGTTTATGAATACATTACATTAATTTTGTTAATTGTTCCAAAAAAAAAAAGATGAACCTAGTCAATGTAAACTTTAGTTACAGAACACTCTGTAACCTTTTTTTTCTGCGTAGCCCTAAATTAAAAAAGCTTGCTTTAAGTTTTTGACCTTGTCCTTGAATTATGTACAATTGCTGAAGAATTTTACTTGCAAAATGAGGATTTCTGAAAATTTTTATCTAGAAGTTGATCCACCGCCACTTCTAAATAAATGGTTATATATATAAGTGACATTATTATGCGTTTTAAAATGTATTCTTTTTATTTAATTCTTAAATTTTTAATTATCCTCGAAGGTCGAAGCCAATATAAATTTGTATACCTACTCACCTTCTGATACCTTACGAGGGTCGTATTACACGTTACTCGCACATGAAAGAGCTTTTCCTTTAATTCAATAACCTTCAACCATTCTTCTTCTCCAAAATGTTGTTTACCTTCGCATTAACTGAAAAAACAAATGCCAGTGTTAAGTATTTAAAACAAACCTTCCTCCAAGCTAATCAAGAAAATTTCAAGAAAAATTCTAAGGATTTTAACCAAAAAAGTGTATATCCAATGTCTTATGTCTTCTTTCTTTTTTTTAGTTACTCTTCTAGCTTGGTATGTATTCTATTCATGAAACAAACAAAAAAGGTCTTACATACATTACCTTAAAAAACATTTCAATGTTTAAGCACTTAAGAAGTTGCAAACTAATTACAGAAAGTATTGCTTTCCGCAATCGATTTCTTGATCAAACAAAACAGTGCTCCAATACTGAACCCTCCTAAGGACCTCTTCAACGGTTTGTGAATCAATAACAATATACCTAAATAAAGGTTTTACATATGGGAGGGGATATTTTAAATGTTATGTTTTCGTAAAATGTTACTATACTTATTATTATCCCTTCAGAATATGTCACCAAGTTCGAAAATCAATTAAACTAGGGCGCTACATAGTTATCATTCAATACCATTAACTCCAGATACATGTTAAAAAGAAATAGAAATTGATTCTTGAATTTTGCCAACACAATATAATTTGTTCCATAAGTTAAATTACCCCTTAAGTTCTAATTACCGCAATAATAGTTTATAGTATTTCTCAATAAATCATTTTGATGCTGTTCAAGGACCTTTCATTGCTAATTCTTTGCTAATGGCGTCTCTTCAGATAAAGTTCAGGTGTTTAAATGTTACATAATGAAGATACGCTCATGTGTTTATCTTAATTACCAAATAACTGATTACTACTTGGAAAATTAAGATGTGAGTGTGTAAAACCCTTGAATATAATATTATGACCTTAATAATTTATGGGTTTTACCTCTATTATGTTTTTGTTGTTAAAGCACCCAGAAATATAATAATTATTGGCTACTTATTATTATGAATAAGGAAGTGAATTTCTCACTATGTCTTCATTCGCATAAGAATCCGTAGCATAACAATTTTGACTTAAATATTTTTGAATTTAAAGTTCTGAAAAGTGAGTTACAGATAACATTCTTATTCAGACTCGTCTTTCATTAGGATTAAGATTAGAGCTGGCACATTTTATGAACAGAAAGAGACTAAAATTTTGAACCAAAAGGTATCAATATAACTAAGACTGTGATCTTCTTTTCGTAACCCACAAAGTTGTTTGGGGTAAGCAGGATGATGATATGTGCAATGAGGACACAGTTTCCAAATAAGGACCTTACAGAAATGATTGTCCATGAAAACCGATTATAAGATTCCTGGTCTGATTCTGCCCAACAATGTTTAGTTAAATTAAACTCTGACGCTGCACGTTGTCAGAGTTTAATTATTCCCTCTCCGATATGTGTTTTCCGTTTCCGTTTGATTCGGATTTGTTACTAGTGGAAATCACGCATTCTTATTTCTTACGTCTTTGGGCGTAATACCGCCTCAAATTTAAACTTGAAAACGTAAGATCCATTTTTACAATTTTTTTTTCCAATAATTACAACGACAATCGCAGATAACTAATATTCACACTCTGTAGGTAGAGGCACTCCACAACGTGGTGTTCCGTCTCCTCTCCTGTGGAACATAGTAGTTAACGAACTGCTAATATCCCTCGAGAAGGGAGGCTACAGAGTGATTGCGATGATGTTGCTATCGCCGTCACAGGAAAACATCCTAATACCCTGAGAGACCTCCTCCAAAACGCACTTAATATGCTCACTATATGGGCTGATCATTGTGGACTTAATATTAATCCTCAAAAAACAGACCTCGTCCTTTTTACACGGAAATACAAAATCCCAGTAATTGTATCTACCTCCTTCAATAGAAGGTTTACCAATGAAGCCAAATATCTTGGTCTGATATTAGACAAAAAATTAAGTTGGAAACGTAATATTCATGAAAGAGTTATAAGAAAGCTACATTAGCTCTTTTCTCCTGCAAGAAAGCCATAGGAAAACAAATGGGGTTTTCAACCTCGCATCACCTATTGACTATATACATCGGTCATCCGACCAATACTCATGTACGGGGTTGCAGTATGGTGGACTGCACTGGAGAAAGTCACTTTCTGCGACATACTCAGCAGAGTCCAACTCACTGCATGTCTCTGCATAAGCGGGGCATTGAGAACCACACCCTCAGCAGCGTTAGACACTCTCCTCCATCTGACACCCCTCGACATCTTCAGCAAACAAGTGGCAGCGAGTACAGCTATAAGACTCAACGCCTCATCTCAATGGACCAACAATAATGTGGGACATTCCATCATTTTGAACTTCTTCGGTTCTATACCATAGTACATAGACTACACCATTTCAAAACCCCAATTTGGGAAAAATTTCCAGGTCTCCATTCCATCCAGAGATGAGTGGGAAGACAAAATTTCCTGGAAGACAGGGGAATTCATTTTTATACAGATGGATCCAAAACAAATGATGGAGTTGGTAGTGGTGTGCACTCAGAAAAGTTTAATCTAAGCCTATCATTCCGCCTCCCTAATCATTGTAGCGTCTTCCAAGCGGAAATTTTGGCGATCAAAGAGGTTCTATCCTGGCTAAGATAAAACGTGATATCAACTTCTGATATCCGCATCTTCTCTGACAGTCAGGTTGCTAATAAATCTCTCGACGTTGTCGAGATGGCGCAGCAATTTAACATTCACGTCTGTTGGGTGCCGTGCCACAGAGACATCACAGGAAATTGTAGAGCCGATGAACTCGCTAAAAATGGAACCGTCATACCTATCTCACCTGAGAGGGAAAAGATAGGTATACCGATAGCTACATGTAAACTTTTGCTAAAAGAAACAGCTGTAACGATAACAAACTCTAGGTGGTACAATTTACCAACGTGCGCAGCCACAAAACTAATATGGCCGTTCACTAAAGCACTCTAAAGACTTGTTATCTCAAAGCAGATTTCATACTAGCTCCCTAATAGGTGTCCTTACGGGTCACTGACTTGGTGTGGCCTCAAATGACTTCTGCAGGAGCTGTATGGACGAGGAAGAAGAGGAAACAATCTCTCACCTTCTTTGCACATCCCCTGCTCTTCCCTAAGACGCAAACTTCATCTGGGAGAATATCTTTATGATAATCCCAGTGAACAAGGATATCAAATATCTTCTTCGCTTTATAAAAAGCTCAAAATGGTTCGACTAGTAAGAAGTAATTCTCTAGATTCATGTGGTATCACAATGGGCCTCTTTCTTTGGCCTAAGTGTGCGGATCCAGTATCCGCAACCACCTTAACCTAGCCTAACTTCACCTAATATTCACACTCTCTTCATTAACAATGAACTTAACTTTACAATTTTACTCGTAAAACAATAAATTTTAAAAATAATTGTCAGTTGTTGTAATATGTCCATCAAAAACACATTTCTCCAGTGCCAGCAAAAAATAGCTCTTGGATTGGTTACCTAAATTTTAATTAATAAAAAAAAACATTTTGCATTTGATATTCTCACTTTAAAAAGGATACAATAAAAAATCCCTAAGGTGAAAAAAAGGAATAATCTTTTAACCCTTTGAGAAACACTATTAAAAGTAAACCCCCTAAGTTGCGTTTCAAGATATTAGAAATGTCTTTCCAAAAATTTTACTCACCAAACCATATCTGGTTTAATAAATACCTTTTGTAATGGCCAACCAATTAAATACCTTTTGTAATGGCCAACCAATTAAATCTCAATTAATAATCAATCATCTTCATTTTGTCATTATAGCAACATCTTTAGAAGGGTTTATTAAAGTTTTGGAGTTGTCTCAAGAATAAAAAAAAATTACAAATTAATTTATTGATTGTCTCAACCTTATATTACCAACTTTTAGATGAATTTAGTCTTGAGTTTTTAGTAATCAAAATTAAATTAAATCTAGATAAAAAATGAAGATCCCAGAAATAGAATTGAATACATCTTAACCAAATTTCAATTAAAACGGTGAACGGCTTGGCTACACGGAATTACTTTTTAAATTTATTCATTGTAAGACCATCAAACAAATTTGCTTTTTTGTAAGAAAAATTAATAAATTTAAATTCTACGCCAATATCAAATGTTTGTAAATTTTAAAACAACAAATAAAACCCTTTTTTTTTAATTTTTTTCACTTATTTAAATTTAAAATCTTTAATATACAAAACTAAAAACTGTCGAGTTCACTGTGGCGTATACGTAACTTTTTTCTTATAAATAGCCGTATCCGGATGCTAATATAATAAAAATTAAATGGTCAATTCCTGGCAACTCTACAGTTTACATGAACAAGAGTGCAAACCTATGAATAGAAGGACATATTCTGCTGACACAGTAAACAGCATACGACCTTCATCATCCAATTGCCCACAGTGGTATACTATGAAGAGAAACTGTTTTCCGATTAGATCTTTCTCAACTGCTATTCTTAAAGTTCTTTTATCAAAAACTAATAAAAATAAAACAACAATAGAACAAAAACAAAAAAAATCCAAAACAATACAAACGCATGATGTTAACTTCCTATACATAACCACAACTATTATCAGATAATAATATTCCATATCCTAAAATAGAGACGTTTAATTGCCAATAAAGAAGGATATAACTAGCAGAGTTGTGGTTAAGATACTTTTCTCGATTCAAATGCACAATGTGGTGCACAGAACATAGCACACTTCTCATGATATTGTGCGAGTCAGTTTTGCGAGATGAAAGCTCTTTGTTTCTCTTTGACCTTCTGCTCATGTGCACATAAGGAAAAAAGCTCAAATGATTCTTTACAGATTTTTGATAAACACCAAATTCCTAAGATTTTATCTAGGTTCGGGACGTATCGCTCTTCGGTCTCTCATCCTTTTTCATTGAAAATATTATTTTTAAATTAAAATCCTCGAAATTAAATTTCAAAATTAGCTATGGTCAAATAACCTAAAAAAAAACGTATAATTATTTTGCTAAGGCTAAGTACAACACGGAAAACGCAAAATCATTTTTTTTCTTTTATCTTCGAACGTTAAAAACTCAAAAGAAGAAAAAACAACAATAAAGGGTTGTAGTACACTGAAACTGGGATCTCCAGCATGCGCAAGGACCTGTAAATTATGTTCCTTCGCAAAATAGCTGCATACAATTTCGTTCACACCATTTATTATATGTTCATAGGACACATCGAAAGTAACGTATTGTGAGTGCGTGTAAAGTTAACAAGGTCGATCGGAAAAACAAATTCTATTTTATCCTCCCAATAAGAATAATTGCGTGTGTAAGGTTATCATCCCTCCAAAAATCAAAAAGAAAAAATCTATAATTGTAATAATGTTGTGAATATTAAAATAAAATTCGACTTTAAAGTGTAACAATATTTTCATCTCCCTAATCCGACTGGTGTTAGATATTTTTGTAGGTGTGCTGTAAGGATATTCGGCAATAAATTCTTTAGGTCAAACTAATAACCATCTTCCTAAATTCTAAAAGTGAAATATTCCAAGTAATTTTTCCGGGCTTTTGAGTTGAGCAAAAGTTATCCGAGGTCAGGGACGTGTAATGTATTGGATATCATCAATTTCGAGAAATCTTGCTACTGCTGCTGTAACTGCTCCAATTCAGTTTGAAATCGAGAAAAGGAACTAATACCGATCCATAACATACATACAACGAGATACACGAGAATAAAAATGTAGGTGCACGATAGCAATGTTTTCAACCAGAAGGAATGTTGTCGGTATAAAGGAACTCCTCACTTACAGAGGTATAATAGGTATCGAAGCTCCAAAACCAGCTACAGAGGATTTCAATTAAAAATAATGTAAGTCATCTGTTATATACTTATGCAAAATCCAACATCCCTACATTTATTTTTTAGTAGGGAAAGAAAACTTCTTGCAACGCATTAGTGAAATGAAAAAGTGTTTGCATACTTGTAGATACCTTTTATTGTTTTTTTTTCTTTTTATTCACTTTTTTTGTTTCATAAAAAGGAAGCAAACAATTTGTGTGTCTAGCTTATTCAATTATATTATTTGTTGATTTATTGTATCAGCTTAGGGTCCTTACAAAAAGCTGTTTGTGTTTAACTTGCAATCGACAAGAAATATAAAAACTTAGACACAGCTTGTTTTTGGTAACAAGAAACAAGAAAAAAAAGCATAAAAAGAAATAAAAGTTTTCCAAGAGGAATAATACTCATAACACTTGTACACTTTTTGTGTTTGGTCCTTCAGTTTTTAGTCCTGTCTCCTGTGTCGTATGTTTATTTCATTGTTTTATTCCGAATGAAGGACTTTCACATAGAATAATACCTACTAAAGCCACTTTTCTGATGGCTCCGTTCTACTCTCGTTCCAAGTATTAAGGCGTTTTCTTTTGTCTTTGTTTTTAGGCAATTCCAGCGTATTATGAACGCGTCTTTATTTTTATTTTTCAATTGTTGTTTCTCTCAGTCATCTGACTGCGGCGTTAGTTGTCGACGACACGATGTGTGACCTATTCACTTAAATCCCATTTGTTTTATTTGAGTCACACATTCTTGTCATAACACATTTATACATTTGAGTCTGTATAACATATGATAGTATGAAAACTAAAGGAGACGAGTAATGGTGTTGGAAAAAGATGCCGTTGGCATCGAAATAGAAGGAGGATACGGCTTAAGAAAGTGAGTGCTCTTGGCTATCTTTCCTAATGAAGCAACCTCCTTGACGGAAGTTCGGTAGAATTGAGCAAAAGAGCTCTTCTCCAATTAAGAACTTCTTATATTTAATCCAATGTTTAACGGTTGATGAAACACTACCATATGAATGTTCTGAAATAATGAAAGTGGGGATGTCACATAAATTCGACAGCTTCACACATAGCACATAAGGACTACCTACTTGTAAGGCTTTCAATTAGAATGTTTAGAAACTAAATTGATGTGTATTCTTTTCTGTTTTGTGTCTTCAATTTTTTGACAGCTAATGAGATGTATTCAGAGTTTTGCAAGAATTTATTTTAAAAAAATTAAGAAGTCAAGTCTAATAAGAATCACTTTTGCATATAAAATGTGGACGTGAAAGACATTGCCAATGTTAAGAGGGCAAAAAACTGAAGTTTTGTTAGTGTTATAAAGAATGGTATTCATTAACTTTTTTTTCTATTTTATTTATAAACTACCGTCGGAAATACCAATAAAAAAATTTAAAAACATGAAAATAGTAGAATCTGAAATTAATTTGTCCGATTAAGTGAAATGGAAGTGCATACTGAACTTTTGAATTTATTTATTTATTCAATTTCGTCAAATACTAACGTGAGACATGCTTATAAATAAATAAGTACTTAAATACTAACATAAATCTAAATTTAATTTAAACTGTTATAAAACAATGTTTTGAGTTTAAGGCTTTTTAAATTGTCATTTGGTGAGTCAATAAGAAAATGAAATTTATTATATAAATCAATTAGTAGTTGATTTAGAGGGCTATGTGCACCATAGTTCCATCTGCTAAAAATTTGGTTAATAGGTCTTTGTAGTCGTATGCTTGACCGACTGAAACTGAAATTAAAATGAAGAAGAACCGATGGCGATGATATAGCTCCATTTATTATTTTAACGATAAAACAAAATTGTAGATATTTCCTATGGTTTGACAAAGAAGGCAGGTTAATGATAGAAAGTCTTTGAGAATACGGGGGCAGAGTAATTCCACGAAACCAAGGAAGAGAACGGAGACAAAAACGCAAGAATCTTTTCTTAATCGCTTCAATTCTAACTATACCTATGTACAGAATAATAAGGTGCCCGCACTACACAGGCGTATTCGAGAGTTGGTCTCACGAAAGAAATAAAAAGTAATTTTAGAACGTAAGGATCACGGAAATCACGACCAAACCTCTTAAGGACTCTATTTGCTTTTTTAACTACAAAATTTATATGTTCAGTAAATGTAAGTTTGGAATCTAAAACTACTCCCAAGTCAGAAAAAATAGATACTCTACTTAATGGACAAGAATCAAACATATAATCAAACATAATTGGATTTTTCTTGCGTGTAAAACTCATGGTTTAACATTTGTCAACATTCAAAACAAGACGATTTCTAATGCACCATTCCCTTAATAATATTAAATCTTCCTGCAGAAGTAGACAGTCAGATGTAGAATTTATACTTTTGAAAAGTTTAATATCATCAGCATATATTAGGACAGACGAGTTTTTTATGATCGCAACAAGGTCATTTATAAATAAAATAAATAAAATCGGGCCTAAGTGGCTACCCTGGGGGACACCAGAATTTACAACAAATGGACTCGAACACTCATTACGAAATATTACACTAGGGGTATTCATGCAATAAGATAAAATTGTCGATTACGTATTTGCGTAAATTTACGCTCTTTGTTGCATGAACGAACTCATAAAGCAAGCTGTGTAAACTGCATAAATCTTGAAACGAAACAGTAAAATAACATAAGATAAAATGAGAACTTGATTTTAAATTTGAATTTTGTTCTGACACAGCAAAATAAAATAAAATAAGATAAAATGACAACTTTTTAAAATTAAAATGACAAAAGATCTGAAATTTGTGTAAGTTTACGACCCCGTTTGCACAACAAAATCTTCGCGCAACTTTATCAGCCCTGTGTAAAAAAATTTCCATACAAATTTTGACATTTGAAATACGAGGTTGTAAACTTACGCCTTTTACGAGGTTTGCGAGGGATATACGACATTGCATGAATACCCCTACTATATTGTCTATTTTCTAAATACGATGAAATCCAATTTAAGAAATTGTCGTTAAAACCTTGTTGAGATAGTTTAGGAATAAGTGTTTTATGGAACAACTTGTCGAACGCTTTACTAAAATCAGTAAATACACAATCTACTTGCTTACAGGGGCGATTCCTCATAGTAACCAAGTATATCGGCGGTAAACCAAGAATTTCAAAAAATAAATGTATTTTCAGATATTTAATATTCTTCCGCTAATCAACAGTTCAAAAATTTATAGTTTCAAACACTTTAATAAATGCCTGAACACAAAAAAAAAAGTTTAGCGCAAAAAAAAGCGATTCCCTTTGAATCAGAACGTGGCATACATAAGAAATAACTTGTGCAGAAAATCTATTTGATACACCGCTTTGCTTCCGTAAACAATTGCGGTTACTATTTTCATACAATCTTCAAAAACAGTAGACACAGATATTCCAATAAACGCCTGTAAAAATAAAGAGAAGGTTAAGCGCAAAAAAAGCGATTCCCTTCCCTTTGATGAGAATTTGGCATACACAAAAAATCTCTGATACCGTAAAAATTTGCGGTCACTATTTGCATACAATCTTCAGAGAGAGATAGACGCATACATTCCACTAAACGCCTGTAAAAATAAAGAGAAGGTTGAGCGCAAAAAAAAGCGATTCCCTTCGACTGAGAAGGCACACAGATACACATTTTTAACTCTTAAAAGCAACTTTCGTGGTTGTAGTTGTAGTGTTTCTAATGTTTCTATATCAATTAGGACGACAACGTACGATGACGCACGTGTTCGCCAACACGAAACGATTATGCTCACAGTCGCTGTTTTGATTTAGGTACATCAATTTCTTCATTTTGAGTATTTAGTACATAATTCCTCTTATTTATGTACCTATACTCAAATCTTAAATAATATATTAAAGCCGATTGTTTACGGCTTTATTTAGATGACAAATTTTCAGTTTTTGACGTTTTTTATGTTTAAGATTTTTAAGACCTTGAAATATGTATTTTAAGTATACTTAAGAATAGTCATAAAATGAAAACTTACCGTCAAAACAAAGCGGTAAACAAACCAAATATTAAAGATACCTTTAAGATTTGATAATAAATAAGGCGGATTATGTACATTCTAATTAGATATTCTTATTCGGGTCGCACGTACTTGCCCATGTCTTCAACAGCGGGGTATTAATATAAAATATTAAGAAACTCAAAAAGGTATTGTTCTTAAACTGAAAATTTCAACTGAAAAAGAGCTTTCTAGTATAAAATTTAAATTTATGAAAAATTTTTGTTTTGAAAATCGTTAGAGCGATTTTGTTTTTTTTTTTTAATAATTTTGTATTAATCAAATTTTGTGAAAATTCTTGAAAAATAAATTTGGTATGTCAGTTTTTAGGTTTTATAAAGATACATGTGAAATCTGGAATTTTGAAAAAAAAGCAAACAAAAAATTTTAATATTGTGAAATAAAAAAAAATATTTTTTTTCGTTGATCAATCAAGAAGAACATAGAGAACAAAAAACAAACATTGTCGATTTTTGCTCAACAAAATTGAATGGCCACTAAGGTTAATTTTGACTTAAGAAAAAATAATAAAAAAAACATTCGTCATGAATTCGCTAAAAACACTAACTTCTTCTTTTAAGAATTTTTTAAACATTTTATTTAGAAGAAGAAAAAAATTCTTTACGAAAAAATAGCTCTAAGGATTTTACAAATCTTTTTCTTTTTATAACTTCAATTTAATATTTAAAACTGAACATAAATTGTAATTTCAATAATTGTGAAAGCAGTTTTTACTTTACCTATATTTAAATTTTCACTAAAAATATTTTTCGAGTTTCTTAATTATTTTGATTTTTGTATTTTAATATTTGTTTTAAATCATAACTGTCGGACATTATGTGTTGTTATTTTATTTTATTTTTTTTTGAAATATATAAAATTAACATTTTTCCTTACTAAAAATTTTATCATAAATTAAAAAAAAAACTTTTGAACAACAACAGTTTTGAGTTTTTTTTTTATTATTGTCTTAACTTTTCCGAGGGTCGTAGGTAAACCAAGGATGAGGACCAGGAATCGCCACTGCTTGCTTACGCTTTTCAAAAACATCTAAACAAAAGGACGTTAAGTTAAACAGATTAGTAACAGTAGACTTTTTCTTGACAAAACCATGCTGGTTATCACAGATAATTGAACTACAATGAAAGGAAAGGACACTACAAACGATAGACTCAAACAGTTTAGGTATCACAGATAGTTTAGCAATAGGTCGGTAGTTCATAATTTCATTTCTAGGACCTTTCTTGTGTACTGGAGTAATAAATGAGCTTTTCCAGATAGATGGAAAAATTGAATTTCTCAAAGACATGTTGAAGAGAACACATAACGGGTATGATAAAGAATGAACACATTTTTTTAAAGATAGAGGATGGTATACTATCAGGGCCTGGACTAAAGCTTTCGTCTAGTTTCAATATGTAATATGAATATGTATAGTTCAATACTGAAGAAGAAGAAGAATAAGAAAAGTGTTCAGTACTAGGCTCATCAAAAACTTCTTTAAAATGGCTGGCAAACATGTTTGCAATAACCTTAGGTTCAGGGCTAGATGACGATAAATTAGACATAGAGTTAGGATACCGACAAGTTTTTTTCTTAGAGTTGACAAAATTCCAGAAATTATCTGGATTAGATTTAAGATTACGTTCAATTTTATCAATGTATTCTTCATATAAAGAGTTTGAATAATCATTAAATAACTGCTTAAGAATAAGGAACGTTCTATAATCATCATCAGTTCTAGTCCTATTATATTGTATCCAAGCTTTGTTTCTTTTATTTTTCAAGTTTCATCTCATAAACTTGAAAAATAAAAAAAAGAAGAATCGAACCATGGTGGAACATGCGAGGTCTTACGAGGTTTTTTGAATGGAATACTTTTACTGAAAAAGTCAAAGAGTGTTTTGTAGAAGACATTACACATGCTATCAACATTTAAGTTTAAAAATAATTGGTTCCAGTCAATGGTACATAATAAATCATATAAATTGACATAATCACACTTATTGAAGTTAAATTCAAGTCTATTGTTATCGTAATTACTATTTGGAGAAGACATATTTAATTTAAGTGCAATATCTAATGCAGGATGAAATTGATCTTCTACAATAAGTTTAACAGCCGAAGCTGCAATTTCAATACACATAGTGTCGGAGAAAAAAACTAGGTCGAGAACTCTATCCATATGATTTTTCACTCCATTAAACTGGCTAAGACCACACGACGACATACCATCGATAATTCTAAGCTCATTTGAGCTAGATGATGAATCTAAATCAAATCTAATCTTTATTAAAGCATATTGCATAGATCTGAGATTAAACTCTGGCCAAACATTACATTGGCATATTTCATTGTGTGTTGAAAGTCGACATGAGACAATTAGGATTCATTCTACATTGACATTGTTAAACAAAATGAATTATAATAATGCAACACTTACCTTTAACTATACCATCTCGCTTTAACTACTTTGTATAATTCTACTTTATTTTTCAAAATTTATTCATTCAGATATTCATTGGTTTTGTATATTTTGCTTTATAAATAAAAATTACTTACTTGCTTGTTAATAGTCAAATAGTCAACTTATTTTCCTGAAGCTTTAAGTCAACTGCGAACATCCTTTACTGAATAGAATTTCTACAGACATATATGGAATTTTTATTTTTTATTTAAAAAAGAATAGCTACTTCAAAAGAATTGTACATTGTGTACAATTTAAAAGAACTTACTTAACGCATACAAAATTGAGTTTAAAGTTCCATCATTATTGATAATGATAACAATTCCTTATACTGTATAATACTTATAGACTTATTCTTAAAGTCTAAAAAATGTTTTTTTTTTTTTTTTATAAAAATTCAATTTTTTCTTATACAGAAAATAAAATGTAGCTAAGATGAAGAAACCTTTTCCTTTATATTAAGATCATACATACATGAACTGATTAATAATGCTCATTTATTGTTGGAAATAGTTAAGAAAAATTACAATTATTATTGCTTTTTATATGGCATGTCAGATAAGGTTTTTCTTATTTTCATTCATTCAAATATTCAAGTCTTCTTGTAAAAGTAGACTGCCTGATGTAGAATTCAGTGTTCTAAGGCCGTGTGCGAATTGGATGAATTGTGGTTAAAAAATAAAAATGGATGAATTTTTAACCACTACTGTCATATTTTAACCTGCTCAGCAGCTAGTCAAATAATGCGAAGTGTCAAAATTTAACCAAACGTCAAGTTTTAACCCATTTTTAACTGAATTCGCACACGGCCTAAGAAGTTTAATGCTGTTGGCGTACAAAGTATATAAAATATATTAAAATAAGCCCGCTTACTTGCTCCCGTAATTGTGCAAAATTATCATGACAGCTTGACGCTCATAGAGTGGAATTACGGTGGCCTTGTTCCAGATGTATTTTTGAACATTGACTATTACAAAAATTTATCATAACCAAAAATATGTTAATTCCATAGAATTTGTTGTTATAAGATCAGATTTTTTTTTAATCAAAACGAAGTTAATAATAAACAGTTAACTTTCGATAAGATTTTTACACAAAGCGAATATAGTAAAAATTTAAATGTATACGTTTTTCAACAAGCCACAATTTATAGTACGTATACGCCATAGAGACCCGATTTACAGAAAATGTAAGCCATATGCTTTAATGTCATTACACGACTTCAGTTTTTCAAATTTTTCAATAAAAAGGAATGCTCTGCTTCCTGCCGATTGACCACTCGGGAAATTGATGATTCGAGAAACTCCCTAATTTTTTTTATTTTTTGCTAGATTGCTTATTGCACTGGTTTTAGCCATATTCTTTGACAAATGTTGATTTTTGATCGTACTTCACAAAAATGTACCCTGATTGCTAGGACAACATTATATTTTATTTTTCTCTCTGTACATGAGTTGACTTACTTAACCGCAGAATGTGAAAAATCGTGATGTCGTATTAAAAATTGGCTTACAATGCTTTTCCCCCTTTTTATAATATTCAATCAATACAAAAAAAAATTTATTTTTTTGCTTTTTGCAAAGGGACGACTGCCTTATGTGGAAGTCAAAAGAAGTCAAAAATTAAAAGCTTAATCTTTCACTGAGGGGTAACGGAATTTTTTTCCGGTCTCGAATTCGACAAAATGGTCTTGACATTCAGCTGATTCTACGAAATTTTAAACCTCTATATTACATAATTTTTCGCAATTTAATTTTCTGTTTAAAGCCTACCTATTTTTGAGTTTCCTGCAAAAAAAAAAAATTAAAACAACAAACCAAACAAATAGAATTGGACACATTGTTAACCCACTGCATTAGCACGCTCACGTTCATTATTTGTCAGGTCAGCGAATCAGGTTTTAGGTAATTTCCAGCGGATGCAGGTTATGAAATAGCGGCGCATGGGGCGAACGAGCTAAAGCACTGAAGGTCGCTGATAAGGTAGACTTCAGGGTTTTCAGTTTATTATCTCTGGTCTCAGTATAAAGAACATTTTGGCTATTCCAATTTTTGATTTTGTTGAGTTACATCCCAGACGTCACCTATGCCCTTACCTTTTTCACTCCCCACATTGCCGTTACCTAACGGCATTCTCACGCCATTTTTGCTTATCGTGCAAAAACCAATGGTAAGTGTCTACACCCCTTTACCCTTCCACTCAGGTGGACTCAAATTCCCACATTCCTACGAGCATAAACACCAAAACTCCAGAAACGTTTATGCTTACCTAATCAACTCCCATCTATAAATGCAAGTGGAATCATTAGTAGAAGAAAAGTCTAATTTTGTACACAAACTGGAAAGGTGCAGCCCTTGGTTAACACAGCGGCCTTCCTTTTTGTCTAATAAATACCAAAACCATGTAAGAATCAATAAAAAGAAAAAAAATAAATAAATAATAAGAAATTTTTTTTTTTTTAAACAATCAGCATGGCCGCGGACGTTACTGTTGTAAGTCGAAATGTTGGTTGGCTCCTCTTGAGTCGGCGGTGGCGGGAGTTTCTTTTTTTTGTGTATGGGTTACGGTTATGTTAATAACAAAACTTCCACCTACACAGTCTGCATACTATCGTTTTACAGAAGACATAATTACATACAGTGCCTTGCATAAGTATAACCGCACCCGAAGAAATGTATTTAAAAGAAAACCTACAATAGGAGTGACTCCTTACTATTTTTTTATTGAGTTGCATCACTGATCAAGCAAATTGAGAAGAAAATAAAGTACCGTTATTTCCTCTCCTGGTTTTTAAAAATTAAAAACAGATTTTGATGTATTGCAAAAATATAACCGCACAATGCAAATCTCTTTGAAGCTGCATTCAGTCAAGTGCTTTCAAATAAAAAACAACAATGCCACGTGGTACGCATTTAAGCGAAATTGAAAAAGGCAAACTCTTGGCTTTTCGGTCAAGCGGCCTAAGTCTTAGGGCTATTGGAAGACGAATTTCACCATCGGATCGTGTCGTTCGAAATTTTTTAAAACATCCAGAATCTTATGGGACAAAAATAAGACCCGGGCGTCCGCAGAAGCTGACACGTCGCGACAAGAGGCGTTTAATCAATGCTGCATCCAATTCGGTGCATTCTTTGCTGGAATTTCGTAACGAATTGGGTTTAAGAGTTTCGGTTTCAACCGTTTCTCGTGCTTTAAAAAGCAGTGGAGTGATTGTTCGGGGCAAAATGGTGCCAGCTCCAAATTTAACAGCAGCCCACAAACAAAAAAGATTCGAATTTGCCCGCCAAAACATAAATCGGGATTGGAAAACCGTAAGTGACTTTCTATTAATCTACACTAAAATCTCGTTATTCCAAATGGCATACTGGAATGAATGTTTTTATTAGGTTATTTTTAGTGATGAAAAAAAAGTTTAATCTCGATGAACCAGATGGTTTTAGCGGATATTGGCACGATTTGAGGAAAGAGAAAAAGTTTTTTTCCAAGAGGAACTTTGGTGGTGGCAGCTGTATGGTTTGGGGGGCCTTCTGCGAGCGTGGTAAGGTTGCACTTGCCTTCACTTCTACCAGAATGAACAGTTCTGACTACACTTCGGTCCTTGAGGAGAATTTGGTACCTTATTTAAGACGATTTCGCCGAGTTGAGCATGTCTTCCAGCAAGATAATCCCCCAATTCATGTAAGTCGTCAAAGTTTGGATTGGTTCGAATCGAAAAACATTAATTTGATGGAGTGGCCGTCACATTCTCCAGATTGCAACCCCATCGAAAATCTTTGGGGAATTTTAACTCGCAAAATTTATGCCCATAATGAGCAATTTGCTAGTGTTGCTGAGCTGCGAGAGGCAGTTGTGACAGAATGGAACGCTTTAGACGACTCCATATTGAAAAATCTAGTTAATAGTATGCCAAAAAGAATCCTAAGATTGGTGGAAAATAGAGGCAACAAAATTGCATATTAATTTTTTGTTAAAAATGAACTTAAAAAAAAACAAAAAACAATAAATGCGGTTATATTTTTGCAATACATTAAAATCTGTTTTTAATTTTTAAACACCAGGAGAGGAAATAACGGTACTTTATTTTCTTCTCAATTTGCTTGATCAGTGATGCAACTCAATAAAAAAATAGTAAGGAGTCACTCCTATTGTAGATTTTCTTTTAAATGCGGGTGCGGTTATACTTATGCAAGGCACTGTATTATCAGAAGCTCCTTTTCACAAGGTCATATAGGCTGTCACATCATAATTGAAATAAAGTATTTTTGGTTTCATTAATGGACATGACAATTAATACGAAAACATATTTGAATATTCTTAAGAACAGGAATACAAAATGAACTTATTTTCTTCATATTTTGAATAAAGTGCACTTTTATGGGCTTATTAAGGAGAAAGGATAAGAACTGAAACATAGAATTTAAATGAGGAAAATAAAAAAAAGAAAAAAAAAGAGAGAAAAAAGAGAAGAATTAAAATTAAGAGTTGTTAATAGTATTTACAAAAAAAAAATATTTTCATGTTGATGAAGATTTTGGACATATAAGAAAGGAGAAGGTAAAAGACAGTACCTACTGTCTATTTTGACAATGTCTAAAAGCAGTCTCCATTTCACTGGAACAGTGTTCATCTTTTTTTGTCCGATCTCGATTGTATTAAAAAAAAATAAAAAATTGCGATATTTCGAGGGTTAAACGAAAGCAAGTTTCCTATCTCCTTTCTTGTTTCTGATTTATGATTCTGGCATTACAGCTTCTGGGATGTACAGCTTAAAGCAATAGGTTAATTGTCATTTATCTTGTTGTAAACATATGTATGTTTGGAAAACTAATTGGAATTCGTTTGTCTCACTTTTTTTGGTAATAAAATTAAAAACACCAATATTATTTACAACAAAATAAGTTTTATGAACAAGGTTGTAAGACTGAGCCATGCAAACAATTTGTTTCGTACTTTGATACTATTCATTTGCAAACCGAATTCTAAAAAAAATAGACGATAAAACAAATGATATCAACCCAACAAAAAAGTTCTTCAACCTTTGAACTACAATTTTAAAAAAAAGTTTTCACAGATCCTTCACTTATTTTAATAACCATTGACGATTGCCGCCAAAGGTCTAAGTAAAGGACACAAAGAATTACAGTCCTACAACTAGTTATAAATGCTTCTTTGGTTGAAATCGCAAGCAGAAATTATATTACCAAAATATACCTAAGAATCGGTAGTCCATAACAAAATTTATCATTCCAAATAAGCTTTTGTTGAAAGCAAGTTCCATTTACCCAACTCATTTTCTTGTTAATGGCTTATAGAGTCATGATCAACGCGGTACTTCATTGAAAATGAAAAGGTGGTTTTATTGCCAAACATTAGGTACTTCCTAAATCACATGGAGAATAAAATTAATTGGCCCAGTTGGAAGTGAACGAACGATACGAATCCTTTTCCAAACAGACGTGCAAGGTACGAACTTAAAAAAAAGGACTTACAATCGGCTCACAATTATAAGAATTTTGTGGGTTGCTTTAACTTGAACGAACTTCAACGTTTCGCATCAAACTTACATATATGTACCTTACCTACGTGTATTGAATTTTTTAAAATATTTCCACTACCATGGCAATAAATTGGTTAAGGTTTTTTATGGACTTTCTCTCTGAAAAAGTTTTTTATTTAGCATTTTCTCATATTTATTATATGATTCCTATTTTAACAAAATCCACAAGAATTCTAAAAAAGATGAAATTTTAATTAAATTTTCTAACAATAAGAGAACACAAAAAATTGTGAGTTCTTATTCCTTCCAATTTATATTATGACATTTCTTCATTAAAACAGTTCCCTCTCTTGTTTTGCAAGCCATTAAATAGCATTATTCATTTCTTGTTCATTGTACTGTTATAGTTTGGTTTCACCTGAAAACCTCATGCGACCTGAATAGAGTTCATACTGTATTTAAAATGCAACTTAAGCACATGATTATAATGATTACCATTTCAAAGTAGTACTGAAAACAACTTCTTTGAAACTCTTAATGCACAAGTATAACAACATTAAATCTTAAATTCAATTACGCACAACTTGACGACATTATACTTTTCTCTCAGGCATTTCAAGATATTATAATGCAAATTGGATTAAATTGTATTTAAATCATACACTCGAAAACCAAAATCAACTTAAGAAACATAAGTAAATTAAGAAGGGAAATAAGATTAATGTCGAAGTGTTAGAATAATTTCCGTAATTGTTTTCTGTTTGGCTTTGCCGTTTCAAAGATGTGAAAGAAAAAAAGAAAACACAAGACCGGAACACTGTTTTTTTTTTTTTGTAAATTGCAATCTTTTTCAAGTGGATTATGAATATTGTGCCTTGTCACTTATCAGTGACATTATGAGAAGCACCTACTGACTAAAAAACTTCAAAACTCATAGAAAGAAAATTATGACTTCGGTGAAATTACTATTTCCATGCATCCAGGATCCAGCTATGTATACTTACTATGCAAACAAGAGTTACCGAGTTATAGTAGTTTGTAGGTTGTTTACTTTTCTGAGTAGTTTTTTTTTTTTGAACTATTTCTAAGTTTGTTAAGATGAGAGTAGCACATTTGGAAGAAGTTCATAGTATAGTATTTCAGTGCAGTGGAATGTTTGCGAGTGTGGGAGCGGATGTGGAACTCTTTAAATTGTGTACGTGGCTTATATATTCCGTGTAAGGTTAACGAGAAAGTGTAAATTCGTTATAGAAATGAGTTCTCGTGAGGAATGAAATCGCTTATAACAAGTCCCACTCAAAACTTTCTCGAAGCGAATAAGGTCGAGGTCAACTATAATAGGTATACAGGGTTTTATGTTCAAAGTTTTGCATTCGTAAACAAATTCGAATTCGGGAATTTGATCGAACTTCTGTACTTCTGTTTTAAGTTTGTTTGTGTTCTCTTCTGACTATCTGTCCTCTCTTCTACCTCGCTCGAAAACTGAAATCCAAAATTTTGTACGGAAGACTCTAAAAAACCAATAGAGGAACCTGCATAAATATTTGGCCGTACAGTCTTTTGTATGTTTTTGGTAAGTTTTTCCTTCATTAAAGAAAATGTTTAGATTTTTTTATATACAGAATTGTCTATGTTTATCAAAATTTTGGAAATATCTTGAAGATTTGCAAGTCTTAAGCACGTTGGTATGCCTGATGAGGCCTGGTGAACTCACCCTCATTTTATTTCATTGAAAACATACTCAAGTTGTTAAAAAGGTCTCCCAATTGCGTCTTAAAGCGAAAAAAATCCGTCGCTTGGACTGTGTGCTAGCATTACAGACAAAAATCAAGATTCTATTTTCACCCATCGCTTCTATCCCAAATCTTATGCTATGACCTAACAAAATAGTATCAGAGGGGCTTTCACAAGTTCCAAATTCGAAAAAAATCACACAGGCTTGGGTTAGAACATCCGATATACGGGTCTTAAAGGAGAATGGGCATTCTGGCCTACGAACCAATAACAACATGCTATACAGGGTGATTCACGAGCGTTGTGCCAAAAAGCTATAGCGTGTAGGTTGAGTTGAGACAAAAAAAAATCGTATGGGAGGGGGGGGGGGTCTATTCCCCCCGTTTAGCCGGGAGGGGCAATTTTCTGAAAAATTGACTTATTTTGTAAAAAAAATATTAAAAATCAACGGCTTCGTTTACAACACCATGCTATACCTTTCTGAAAAGCCAGAAACTTCTTCTTTCACTTTTTTTTAAATTAAATTGTTTAAGCGAATAGTTTAAGAAAAATAAATTTTCAAACTCAAAATTTTAAAAAGAACATTTTTGAACTAATTTTTTTCAAAATTTTATGTAATTAAGTACTAATTTTGTTTTAAAAATTCAATGTGTTTGTTAATTTTTAGTCGAAAACAGAAAACCGGATGCAAAACTGTCTTTTCGTTTTTGAGAAATTAAGAAAAAACCAAAACCTTTTTTCTAAAAAAATCTTTGTTTTTATTTTTACCCATCTGGAATTTTAGTTTAATTTATTGGTTTATTTTATAAATTTAATTTTTTGTAATTGGAGTTTTATGGAGACACAAAAATGATTTGGTACTGTTTGAAAAAAAAGTAGGAGCCATTTTTGAGGAAATTAAAAGTGTAGTTTTTTTTCTGAAAAATTTGTATGGGGGCTATCCTTAAAAATAAAATAAAAAAAATGGCCCACCCGAATTCGCTCAAACTCTTATTTTCATGTTTGAAGTCAATCGGATAAGTATGGTTAAGGCTGCAAATGCGTTTACAGACAGACAGACCGTCCCTACTTTTTTCGACTTCTCTATCATAGTAATATCATAGGTAGTTGATCAAAATATCAAGTTTTTTTTTTAAAGAAGACAATACATACCTACTTGCCATATTATATTCTACATAATATGTCGCAAATAAAAACAAAAGCATATATTTTTTGGAAGGATTATAAGATTTAAAATTACATTTTCTTCAAGTACCTATAATTGGTTTCTTGAAGAATCATTATATAGGTGTTGTTTGAAATGAGCTTAATCCTCATTCTACAATTTTAGATTTTGGACAAAATGTTTATATTTTTCATATTTTAAAAGACATTCGCGCATAATTTTAAACAGCGTCTTGTTAAGAGCTTAGCTAAGTACTAGTTAAGAATTTGCTAAATAAAAATTTTTAATAAAATTTTAATCCTTTTAAATCGTTTGACTAACTAGTAAATTACTCATTCCTTATTCTTATTAAAAACGGTGAATCTGAACACATCCAAAAAATGATAGTTCGTGAAAAAAAACAAAGCAAACAAACCTAATTAATTTGGAATCAAGTCAAAGTGACAACAACTGACAACCTGCAATTTACTAAAAATTAATTAATTTGCTGTGAAAATTTCGAAAAATCGCAAATCTCTCGATACGACGATGAAGGTACATCTAACGCAGCCGATCTGCATGTGTTACAAATGGAGCATGCCCGAAAGGTGTTATAGTTACATAACGCACATGAGGAATATGCTCGTGCTCGTGAGAAGCACTTGCTTGTTGTTGAACAAATGATGAGAGAACTGCATAAGAAAAGAATGCCATGGGCCTGTTTTAACACCTATTAAAAAAAAAATAAGTTTTTGTTTTAAGTTAAATGAAGTACCTACACATTTTTTTTAAGTTATATAAGTATTCGAATCATCCTATGTAAAAACATCACAGTTGAATAGAAATGACTTGTACGTTTTATTTATTTTAATTAAAAGTCTTGATTGACAAATGCGTTCCTAAATGCTGTTCCTGTTCGTATTTCAACAGTATCCTCGGTCGAAGTTAGATTTCGCCTTTTGAATTGGTATTTGGCTTTCTTCATATAAATGAGGAAAACTCCGCTCTTGAAAAACAACTTGCTAAGGAATCACAAAAAAAAGAAACAGAAATGAACTCTCTCATAAATGAATTGAAAAAATTTTTGTCGAGGAAATTGACAGATTTCATATGAAATTAGCAAGTTACTAAAATTTAAAGCACCCATTTTATGAATTTAATTTAAGTAAGATTTTAAGAGTTAGTAAGTTGTTAAAATCGTTTAAAATTGTTTAAAATTCGCAACATTCACAATTTTGCGCTATTAACTTTTACTTCATTGCCTTGTGAATGATAACCAGGTTAATTTAAAAAAAAATATTTTTATATGTACATATGTATATAATTAACAGAGCAATACTTCAAAATTCCATCATAATATTTTAATTATTAAAAAAAAAATATAAAAAAAAAACTATTTAAAAAAAAAAAAAATTGTGTCAAATTCAATTCCTTTTATTATGACACATTCCTTGACAAATACAAACAATAATTGGCAGAGCAGAGAGTAAAACATATTTGATTTTTGAAAATTAATTAAAATCCATTCATGCAAAATATTCAATGAATTTGTTTACCACTAGTTATATCGTTAATGAAAAAATATCAACTTAAAAGGGATTGGATCAAAAATATTTAGACCGTAAAGTCATAAATTAATGACTTTATGTTCTACATCAAAAGTGTAGCGAAAAGGAAAACTCAAAATTGTAATAATTAAACTCAGCAAACTATCAATCAATAAATTTTAAGGATATCTTATATTAACAAATTTACAGAATTGCTTCCACACTTTGAACTTTACCGCCATACCTTTTAAATTCCCCTTAAAATTCTGTTTCGACACAACTTAACATATCTGCCATAAGCATGGATTCAATTCCACTCAACCATGAGAGTCCCCCCAAAATTTAAACTTCCATCAAAAACAATATCTGCAATGAATCCCTAATATTTTCTTTGATAACCCAATTCTTTGACATTATAGTCAAAGAAATAAGCCTTTAAATAATGTTGAGGAAAATACAAAAATGTTAGGTCGTTGCTATATCTCTTTAACCACATACGAAAAAAGCTAGCAAACCCTTATTCACTTGGTTGTGTATTTTTTTTTTCAAGTTTTTTCATTTTTCCTTTTTGCTTCTTTGGGACAGATCGTTTTGGATCAATGGAGAACTCATTGGGATGGCACGGGCCATCGAACCATCATCGTTATTATCCCCAAATTCTTTTATGTACGAACATAAACCAGGAAATGTACAAATTATATATATAAGTATTAGTACGTGTATCTACATAGTTAATCTAAGATTGGGTGCAAAAATAATTAAAGAAAAAAATATTTACACAGTAGGCTGATGGAAATCCGAACATCACCATCGTTTTAATTAATCTCCTGTCGGCCACGGACAGTCCTCTCGATTTTTTTTCTGTTTGATTCTTGTGTATATGAATATTATAATAAGTGTGACCATTGTACTCAAACAATTTTTTTTTAAGTCGATTTAAGGATCAGTCCGTATATCAGACTTGGGAGTGGATTTTAGATAACGTTTTGCAGTACTGCATTACGCAGTTTAAAAAAATTAAAAAATGTATTTTTAATGCTTTGGCGTTTGGGTCATTTTTAAGAAGAGGTGATTACTTTATGTTACTTAATGTTTCTTTGTAAACTTATTTGCAAAAAGTTCAATAACGCTTTTGATATCTTATTTAAACATTCACAATTTCTGTTAATCATTCCCAATCCAATATATTTATTTTTAAAAACAAGGGAATTTCAGAAAACAAGTTCAATGGCATCGCTGTTTTTTCACTAACAGATTTTGTCAAAGAACAAATAAAAGTGCTTCCACATATTCTTAACACACGTCTTCACGGAAATCTAATGACTCGTTTTAATATTTATGCTTAGTAATATCTGTATTATATTCAATCAGTGTCTTACTCTAGGCAGGTTGATTACATACCTCAATTGTGGTAACAAGCCTTTTTCATTTGAGCTAGAAACATGAGTTGTGAAATAAATTCTAAATCTAGGTTTATTCAATCAGAACAAAAACATACAATGTAAAAAAGAGCCAAGTTCTCTTACGTGCGAACAACACAGTGTAAAGAGTCAACCACCAAACGTTCTTAACATATAAAAGTGTTATATTGAATATTTAAAATCATAGACTGCGCCCAAAGTCAGTTTAAATGAAAATTTACAATTATTGTAATTTAAAGAAAAATAAAGATATTGCAGTAAGGAACCTTAGACTTGGAACATCTTTTTCTAGGTTTCATTGCTTTTTAGAGATAAACAAGCAGCTCTATTGAGACTTGGCTAGTTTTTTACAGAATTTCTTAGGTGGGATTTCACTTTTTTTTTTGTAGAAACGTGGGCAAATTGATATATTTTATTAGATTTTCTTATTTGACACATTTTTTTTTTATGGATTCGTTTCTTTTTGACTTACAAATCTTTCTTTTCTTTTTTTTCCGGTTTTGGCCACAATACAATATGGAGGTTCGGGTGCCAATGTCCATGACGGCATTTTGAGATTACGACTTTGGCTCTTGTGAATTGTTAGGGCATACGCCACACAAATTGGGAATTGTTCTCTGCATGTCCGGGGTATGTCGATCTCTAACGGGTCATCAGGTACTCCAGATCTCCGATTATACTAGTTTTTATAGTTTTCTTTATTTATATGGCCATTAAACCCTAACTATATATATATATATCTTGAAGAGCCAAGGCCTAAGTGGCTTACTCTCATCAACAATTCTCTGAGTGCGTGTGATGAATTGAGGGGACCTACAATTTAACGCCGATTCCGAACGGCAAAGTTGAGAAGCACTTTTTCATGACAGATTGATACTCTTGGAAGTTTTGTCAGTTCTTCGCAAGAGGCAGTGCCCGTGAAAGATGAAATAAAAACTTTATGGGCACGAGTAGGACTCGAACCCAAGACGTTCTGCTTTACACTAAGCCAAGGACACAGTTTATGGGAAGTACTAGTTCTATTTTGATGAGCATGAGTGAGTGAGTGAGTGATTGTCATAAATGTGAAATTTTGCTTCGGCTTAACTTCGGAACTAAATGACCTACAGATTTGAAATTTTAGATTTTAAGAATGCGATTATAGCTTTCTGGATGACAAAATTTCTGTGTTCTGGTCTTGTCTAGAGGTTCTTAAATAGGGGTCTAAAAATGGGTCGAAATGGTTCCATTTGAGTTTCGCGCTCTAATTGACAAGGCAGTGCCGTGCCTCCCGATTAATTTTTTAAAATAGCAACGCATTATTACGTACAGTTAAATAGAATGGACAACAACAGCACAGAAGCAAACGTTTATTTATAAGAAACGTCAAATTTTAACCCGTTTAAACTGCCTCACAGCTCTATCATGAGGTTTAGACAGATTTACAATTCACACCACTAAAGTTAAAGAATTGAAAAAAGAGTGAAGGTTATTTGCTACATGGCCCTCATACGGCCAATGATTGCTTATGGTTGTCCAGTGTGGTTCAACATTGCCCCTTCCCAAATGGAGAAGTTTCGGGTGTTCGAGAGGCAGTGTCTTCGGCGCTGTCTCAGTTGGTATCGGACACCGGAATCTTCTTATCCGCATTATTATTCAAACCAGGTTCTATAAAACAGGGCTCAAATCAATAGAATTGACAATTTCGTGATAAAACTTGTTCGGGGCCATATTGCGAGAGCTATGACTTCGACCAACAATTTGATTTTCGGGCCGTTCTATCCGAACGACAACTACTTTGACAATGCACGCTTGAGCGGCTTCATCCCACCAGAGGCATTCCTCTATTTAGACCAGTGCGGCATGATACAGGATAGATTGGCAGTACCGCTTATCTACCACGTCAGGCGAAAAACCGTAGACCAGCGGCTCCTGTATGAACGAGGCATCCTCGCTCGTGATGGAGCGGAGCTGCTTCGGTTCAGTAGGGCTGTGCAAACAAATAACACAGACAATTATAAAAATCCACGATGGAATATCAACAAATCGAAAGACATAGTTTTTGCCGCTGTGGTTGTTCTAGTTTTGAATGGCTTTTAGGTAGGTAGAATAGGTAATTTTAAGTTTAAAATTAATAAAAAATGAATTAAAAAAAAAGAGCAAAATAATTTAGTTATATTTCGCAAGTCAGCGCTACGTCAGAAATGTTTTTCATGCAATTCGAGGAAATTACGGTGCACATAATCTATATCTATACTTACTAAAATACCTACGACCAATATTATTTGCAAACTTGAGTTGACACTAGTGGATGATACTCGATCAGTTATGGTGGGTCTACATGCAACCAACTTTGACTGCGACATCTATTGAATTTTTTCTGCGCAACAAGTCTGTGCAGACTTATATCGCTACAATTTTATGATTAAATGCAAGTCTGTATAAAAAAAAAATTGGAAGTCTGTACCGTGTGGACCCACCAGCATGTAGTGGTAAGATCTAGCTGCTGTAACTGAGAGAGTACGCGAAGACTATGAAGAAACGATTCGTGGTCGTCCTTCTCAGCAGCTTGGCTTGTCGTATCCAACAACTCGGTATGTTTTACCTGAGGACGTCGGCTTAAAACTTGTGAGATTTGAAGTCAGACGACTTCAGTTTGCGTTGTTTTTTCAATGATATCCGGCGTGGTTATTTCTTATAATTATTGGCCTTCCTACCAATCAGAATGTTACCGTCAATGGAGACCATGTTGATGGACTATATGCTTCAAGACTATGGTCTATGGTTTAAGCAAAATGGCGCTGCGAGGAACATTATACAGCGCGTAAAAGTGAAGTCTAAGGTCTTGAGGAATTGGCCTAGCTGGAAGTCTTTGAAAAGTGCATTTTAAGTCATTGCCTCGAACCTCAGCGGGATTAGATAGTGGTATGTAACATGGCTTTTATCCATTGGCATCTCTGGTAAATAACATTAAAAACAGTTCTTTGAATACAAATTCTTCGAACAAAATAATCGAAACAATGCGCCGAATAGCTGGTCTAAAGTGTTTGTTAACTGAATTATTTTCGAGGAATTATATCAATTTGAAGAATTGATTGTTTTTGATTATTTCCTGAAATCGGATTATTGAAAAACAACAAAGTGATGTTTTTGGAATTCATTTGCAAACAAGAAGACAAAAAAAAATATATTTATCACTCATTCTGCTAGTTTTGCTTTTGAGAAATCATAAAGTGCGACAGTCTCGGGAGTTCACCATTGGTTCATAGTGTGTTGATGAAAGCAAACAAAGTACCGATGGTCACCATAGACCCATAAGCATTTTAAGGTATGTTGTTTTTTGTGGCTTTTATCTTCTCTTCGAGATTCACGTTTTACACAGCCTTCAGCATTTAGCCTTGGGCCTATGTGTAATGCTTTTTGAACTCATTTAGATTTTACCTTCTCAGAATACCAAAGTGGGTTGGAATTGGAAGAACAGCTAAATGGAATTTAATGCTCGGACGGACCTATGCTCTCTCTGGTTAGTTGTCATTGTAACAAATCGTTAACCACCACCGGTCATTATCCATCATTGGTGTGGTGCACACTTACATATACGTATGTACGCATAGGCTTCTGAAATTTTAACCTGTAAAGGAAGGAACGAATGTGGCTTTTCGTCCTCTGACACAGCTATCATTATCATCACTATCATGGAACGTGTGACGGGGGATATTATGCAATGAAAGCCCCTTAGTGGAAATACTAGGCCTTCTAAATTGTTGAAAATGCTAGAATTCCGCACTCTAATGCGAAACACACAGTACAACACAATATGGTTCACACGATTGTGCTTTAAGAGGTGACGTCTATTCAACGCCATTTATGTTTATCGAGATGAAGATATAGGCCAGAGAGATACGGAATTAACGCTTAAAGCCTAGAGCCTACTGAGCTATATTTTGCCTTTAAGCAGACAAAATTATTGTTCATAATATTGTACAACAAGTAGCATGGACCATGTTAGAGTTCATCATAATCATAACTTATTCTTGAACTCAATTTAGCTATGGAAAATGACCAGAACAGAGACCTCAACCTTTTATTGAAAAGATGACATTGTGCTACTGAATCAATCACACCCAAATGCCTCATAACTATTATTGGCAGCAGGACACAAGCTGTCATTGCTTTTAGTATGACATGACTTTTTCTTGCCTTGACCGCTTGTTTCTGCAACAAATTCAGGACTCAAGATAAACAGGTTACGAATTTTTTCTTTTATCAAAGAATGAAAAAAAATCACTTCAAATTTAAGTAGACCAGAGACCACACATGTGTATACATACATATAAGTAGTTTGGTCATCAAGTCCTTGGATTTTATAAACCGATTCCTTGACAATAAGCTTATTCCTTATAATACTTAAATAAGAAACTATCTGCTGATAACAAAAAAAGGAACTTCTGAGTAGGAATTTTATTTGTAGTGAACGTGACATTCCGTATATTGAAAGAAATTACCAAGACTGACATGTACATTGAAATTATATCGTGTACGTGACATTTATTAATCGTGACAGGTGTCTTTTTCGAAAATAAGGTTCCAAAAGTTACTTTCGAAAAAGATTGAAAGAAAACCCTTGATAAAGATGATGATGTTCAGGACAGGATATTTATTCTGTGTATTGGAAATCTTAATAGGGTTGCTGTAGGAAAAAGGTATCCTTCTTTCCAAAAATGCTGACTTTGCATATGAAGTGAAATGGAGTGTTCGGCAATATTGACACATTTAAAATCGATTTGAGTAATTGGCTTTCGATTGAGATTTTGGTTTGTTTTTGACTTAAAATGTATTCCAAAGAACCCATAAGCAATTCAAGACGATTTTGGTCTTCTTAAAAGATTTTCAGTTTCATTTGGATATTTCGGAGATAAATGATTGGATCATAGTTACATTTATTGTAACGAGAGGAATTCCGGGCCCGCGGCGGAAAAATCTTGGCTCCCCAATATATACCATTTTTTTCAAAGTTCATGCGTACTGGTATAGTATAGTACGTTCTACATAATTGCTATGGAATTGGTTATAATAAATATAAATAATAAAATATTTTTTTTTACAAAGTGAACCGAAACAAACTGTTCATCATCAAATCAATTTCACGGGTATCATCCAGTTCAGTTCAAATGGAAGATGGATAGAAAATAATTCTACATGCGAGTAGGTCAGATTCCGAACAGAATCAAGCACTACTAGGGGAGTCAATGAAGCGAAAAATACGGCCTGACCTCAGAATTTTTTTTACTGTGAACCGATTTGCATGAAATTTTGGAATTAGGCTCGTCTTATCCTTAACTTCAAAAGTGAAAATGATTTGAACTGCGGTACCACCCTGGGGGTGGTTGCCACCCTTTCTCGGGAGTGAATTTTTTTTTCTTCAAAATAACCTCGGATATCGATAGAAGGCCTAATTTTAAGCAAAAAATCTTCTATAAAGTTTTTCAAAAAATCCAATACTTTTCAAGTTATTGGCAAATGAAAATTCGCAATAATAACACTCCGAAATTTACAGTTACTAAGTAGAAAAAAAATATGATAAATTTTTGGACCATAACTCCTTCAATTTTCATGCTATCACAATTTATAAAAAACCATTGTAAAGGTATTTAAGAGAGCTACAACATCCTTCATTGCAATATATAGTAAAAAACTTTTTTTCAAAACGGTGAAGGGTTAAAGGGCTTAAGAGAGGCTGTGATTGCGCTGCCACGCGCTCTTTAAACAATCATATCTCCGTCAATTTTTGTTTCACAGAAAAAAAAATAAAACCAAATTGTTTGTCAGAAAAATACCTAAATTTTTTATATTGACACTTTTATACGTTTCTGTCGTCATTTTTGAGATATTATGAAAAAAAGTGTTTTTTTTTTAAATTTGAAATTTTGCTTTTTTTTTAATCGTGAGTTTTTTAAAAAATATGTGTCCTGAAGCAGCCAAAATGATACTATCTATCAAACTCTTCATAATAAAGTTAATTTTAGGCGGAATACAATTAACTTTAATTTTGGTGGAAATGGCACTTAAGAAACCCATTGATTTAAGAGCAAAAACATTAGATGCTCCCCTTATTTGCAATACAGCTCACTTATCTTACGTGCAAAAGACTTTTAATAGTGCTCATCTTAAAGCTTATTTCAAGCACTATGAAACCCTTTTGTATTAGAATGCATAAAATGCATCTGCTCGCCGCTAGATGGCATTGACCACATCGATTAAATTTCAGACAAAGTAAAAAACGGCTTTGATCTTTAATATCTAGCTTAATATTGCACTAAGAATACTTTATAAAAAACAAAATTGTTCATTGTCTTATCTGCTACAGTTTTGTTCTCAATAAAATTTTCGATAAAACGTATATTTTTGGAGATATTTGCAAAAAACCGATGAAAAACATGAAGAAAATTCGAATTTTCAATTGGCAATAACTTGAAAATTATTGGATTTTTTGAAAAACTTTATAGAAGATTTTTTGCTTAAAATTAGGCTTTCTATCGATATCCGAGGTTATTTTGAAAAAAAAATTTACCCCCGAGAAGGGGTGGCAACCACCCCCAGGATGGTACCGCAGTTCAAATCATTTTCACTTTTGAAGTTAAGGGTAAGACGAGCCTAATTCCAAAATTTCATGCAAATCGGTTCACAGTAAAAAAAATTCTGACCTAAATTGCTTCATTGACTCCCCTATACATTCAATTCGATATTTAAAACGACATGTTGGTAACTGATAATACGGTCGATTAATTATTAAAAAAATTAGCATGAAGATCTGTTATCTACTATGAAAATAAAACAAATCGAAGTAAAAGTATTTGAAATTTGTCTTAAACAGTCACCGTCTGACTTTCAAGTCGTAAACTTGTTTCTCAGCTGCCTATTTCTCTCTCTATACCTCATAACACACCGGTACCTTGTTACACGGTTACACCTATTGCCCTTTTCTCTCTTCTCTTTCTTCTCCCACATACTAAATAAAAAAAAAAAACCTAGTGTTAAAAATATTGTGAAATCAAATATGGCCCCAGGGCCAAGTGTGCTTTCGGGTAACAGATTTGAACTGCTTGATAAAGAGCAGCAATCTGTACCTGAAAATGTAAGAAAAGGAAAAAAAAATCATCATAACTCCACCTACCTTGACCTCGATAAACCCCTACAAATTAATACATCCTTACCTGATCCCAAATTTATTACAATTTCTTCCAGTGACGAAAAAAAAACCCTATCGTCTATAAGCATTTTCCTAGTAAAAAAAGCCATTGACGGAATAAGTACCGCATACGAAAACATAACGGAACTACGCGACGGCTCCCTCCTCCTCCTGGTAAAATCGACAAAAATAGCAAATCTGTTCCTAGCGCAAAAACAACTCTCAAACCTTTGTCCAATCTCTGTAAAACTTCATTCCAACCTTAACTCTTGTAAATGCACAGCATACGCTCCATGCCTTATATATGTGCCAGAATCAGAAATAATTGAAGAAATGAAAAGTCAAGGTGTTATCGATGTTTTTAAATTCAAAAAATCTACACCCGAAAAAAATCTTCGTGCAACTGGCCTTATTCTATTCACCTTTGATCGTTTCCGCCCCCCTTCCACTGTAAACATAGGTTGGTACAACGTTCAAATTTAAGAATACTTCCCCAATCCGATGCGTTGTCGCAAGTGCCAACTTCTAGGGCACACCGCTAAAAGGTGTACTCACCCAGAATCTTGTGAGACTTGTAACCTTCCCCCTCATCAACCGGCAAATTGTACTCGAACCTCGTGTGCAAACTGCTTCGAAGAGCACCCATCATCATTCAAAAATTGCAAAGAATACGTCAAAGCAAAAGAAGTTCTCAAAATTAAAACTGTAAATAAATGTTCTATGAGTGATGCAAAAAAAATGTACAAAGAAAAAAATCCAATTCCTATATTATCCGCACCATATTCCCATGCTCTACAAAGCACATCAAATTCAAACAATCAAACAGCTCCAACAAATGTATCATTATCTCCTCCCGTTACAGAACCCAGGTCCATTTGCCCTAGCTCTTCACAAAACTGCACAACAACAATCCCCACAAAACCGTCGACTACAACAATCGACTCTTCTGCACAAACAACAAAAAACACAAACACACCAACACAAATGTCATCAACCCATTCTATACAAAATAACTCTTCCTTTATCCCCTCACTCTCTTTTAATTCTCTCCCCGAAATACACTCTATTGATAAAAATCGATCTCCCTCACCCACACATTCACCCTCTCCTCTAACAAATTTAACAAACCAACTCCTCTCACAAAACAAATACTACGTTACTGATAACCTGATGGATCACGAAGATGATGAATCAACATAAAAATAGAACTATCTGCCAAAATAACGACTCCGCGATAGGGCTGCCGAGTCGGGGGGGCTCCCAAAGCAGCCCCTCCAACTCCGCATCCACGTCGCGGAGTCATAATGAACACCTTAAAAAAAACAGCAGCATAAATACCACCCAGCAAAATATCCCTACCAAAAATAAAAACACTCTTGACAGTTCAGTACGCCAAGGTTTCAATATACTTCAATGGAACCTCAATGGCTACTTGAATAACCTACACGAATTACAAATATTAATTAAAGAAATTCAACCAAAAGTTATTTGTCTACAAGAGACCCATTTTGCAGCTGATCGCAATCCTTTTCCGCCAAAATAATATTCCATATACTTTCACAATATAGAATCTGTGTTGACATCTAAACAGGGTGTTGGAATCGCCGTTCATAACTCAATTCCCCATTCACATATCACAATCAATTCAGAAATATCGGCAATAGGTGTTCAAATCAACTTAAACTTCCGCTTTACAGTTATTTCCCTTTACATCCACCCAAACCAAACTTTTTCAACTAAGAATCTCGAAGATATTATCAATGGTGTTGACAACCCAGTCCTAATATTAGGTGATTTTAATGCATGGAGTCCATCATGGGGCTCTGAGAAACTAACGAAACGAGGCAAAACAGTCAAGCATTTCATTGCTAACTCTGGGTTAGCATTGCTTAATGACGGTCGACCCACCCATTTTTCCACGCATGGAACATTTACCCATGTTGATCTATCACTAGTTTCCCCTTCACTCCTCAATTAAACCACCTGGGACACACTCAAAAACCTCCACGGGAGCGACCACTTCCCAATTACTATCAACTTAACTACCGGTCAGACAAATCAGCTAATAAAAAAAACAACAAAATTTATTCTTGACAAGGCGAATTGGGATTTATACCGATCAACACTCTCACGTGAATCAGGAGCAAGAGAAATATCCTCAAACATAAACAAAGAATCAGCCCTCATTCACAAATCAATACGCACTTCAGCAAACCTGAGTATTCCTCAAACAACCAACAAAAGCCTCAGAAAAACAACCCCTTGGTGGAACAAGGAAATAAAATCCCTCCGTGTGCAAAAACAAAAGGCTTGGTACAATTTCAAAAAATCGCCTACCCAATTAAACCTTGTTCTGTACCGCAAATTAAATGCGAAATTTCGGAAAACTGTGAAGGCCGCAAAAAAAACTTGTTTTGAAAAATTTACATCCAATATAAACCCCAGCTCAACACCAAAAAAGCTTTGGGCTGACATAAAATGTTTAACGGGCAGCTATACACCCCACAAAATTCAAACACTAAAAACAGAAAGTAAAATGCTGATTTGCCCTAATGAAATTGTTGAACACCTTGCACAAACTTGGGAAGAATTTTCAGAGGACGCAAACTTTGGACCCTCTTTCACCTATGAGAAGTCCATAACTCTCAACAATACCAACCTAACTTTCGAACCTTGTCCCTCAGCCATCACAATAGAATCCGAAATGAACATGACGGAACTAATCTCCTGTCTATTTACTGTCAAAGGTAAGACTCCAGGTTTTGACCGCATTTCATATGATATGCTCAAAAATTCTCCACAAACTTTTAAATCACGCCTTCTTAAACTTTACAACAAAATATTCGATACTGGAGTTATTCCACATAGCTGGAAAACTGCAAGTGTCATTCCACTACCCAAACCAAATGGTGACTCAACTTTAGTGTCTGGATATCGGCCCATATCGCTTCTTCCCTGTACAGGCAAAATTTTGGAAAAAATTATAGCCAAACGATTATTCTGGTTCCTAGAAAAAGAACATCTCGTCGATAAGCGCCAAGTCGCATTCCAGAAAGGAAAATCAACGATAGATTCCCTACTCTATATCGATCATTTTATCTGCTCAACATTATCAGAACGCAACCATGCTAGCCTTCTAAGCCTTGATTTTCAAAAAGCCTTTGATAGAATCGGGGCACATGTAGTCCTGAATCAACTATCAAAGAGGAAAATAGGTCCAAAAATTTATAATTTCATTAAATCATTCCTATCAAATAGAAGCTTCCGAATAAAATACTGCAACATCTTTTCAAATATACACAAACTTAAAAATGGTATCCCTCAAGGATCACCACTTTCAGTGGTATTATTTACCATTGCTTTCAACGAAGTAAGCAATATAATCGACACATTTCACAAAGTAGAACACTCACTTTATGCCGATGATTTAATTATTTTTTCAAAAACTAAAGACCTCCTCGAACTGAGTATCATTTTTTCACAGATCATAGATGCTCTCCACGAATGGAGCAAGTATTCAGGCTCGATTATTTCATATACAAAATCCGAAATTATTCATATTTGTAAGAAACATAACTGCTCAAAATTTATTGAAATAAATCTTAATAACCATCTTATAAGAAATGTTGATTCCTTAAAATTTCTAGGCATTATATTAGACTCTAAGTATAATTTTAAGAACCATTGTACTTACATAAGAAAATCTTTGACTGCCAGGGTCAATATAATTAAATTTTTAAGTTCAAAAAATAGTTTTGCCAACATTAATACGCTAATTAGTTTAACTAAGTCTATTGTGTTATCTTAAATTGACTACGGATTACCAATTTATGGCAAATGTTCAAAATCAACACTGGGACTTGTCACAACACCATACCATGCCGCAGCTAGAATTTGTTTGAAAGCCATATGTTCGACTCCAATCATTAACATATTGACAGAAGCTGGTCTGCCTTCTCTAACAGACAGGTCCGACTTTCTCACGTCAAAAATAGTCATCAAAATAAACTCTTCACAAAAAACACCTATCCATAAGGAAGTGTACAAAATTCTTAATCGGAAAAGATTCCAAAGAATGCAGTCAACACTATGCCAAGCAGTAAAGTGTGCAAAGGATTTAAACATCCCAATATCCCTACAAGACCACACCAGAATCAGCCAACCACCCTGGAATCTTCCTAACCATACCATAAACACAGAACTCTGCAGCTATCCAAAGTCTTCAACCACCAATAATATATACAAATCGCTTTTTCTTGATATATCCGAAAAGCACAAACAACAAGGATGGAAACAACTTTTCACTGATGCTTCAAAAACCGACACTTTCACCTGTTTCGCTGTCGTCGATGAGTATGGATCCATCATCTCCAAGGGATTATTACCAATTTATACATCAACATACACCGCCGAAGCGTTTGCTATCTACAAAGCCATAACCAACTCCAACAAAAGTAAAATTATCGTCTTTTCAGATAGTCTGGCCTCTATCAGAGCTATACATAATAATACAAATTCCACCGAAATTATTCAAAAAATACGCAACATGCTAATCTCATACTCAGATAAAATAAAAATTGTATGGATTCCAGGCCACGTAGGCATAAATGGCAACGAGAACGCTGACGCAGAAGCAAAATCAGCCGGAAAAGAACCGTTGAAAACTTTTGTCCAACATAATGCTAAGGATATTTCAAATTTTCTACTTCAAAACTGGAAGTTCAAAAGGAAAACTAATTGGACAAACTACAATCACACCTACAAGAACATTAACCCAAATGGCGTAAAAGCCTTATACCCCAACAATATCCCCCCACAAAAAATAGCCGGGTCAGACTAGGCCACTCATACATAACACACAAGCACCTTTTCAACAAAGAATCACCACCTATCTGCCACCTTTGTGATGACAACTCTACACTTACAATGCCACATCTCCTCTCATGCCCGAAAGTGACCTCAACCTGCACAAAATTATCAAACCTCGACTTACACGATCTGTTAAAAAACATTTGTACGGAAAACATAAATTTGGTATTCAAAATCATGAAAAATTTAAAAATTGAAAATCTAATCTAGTTACAAAAAAAAAATCCTTACAGACATAAATCACCTCACTAGTAGATAGCCCTGGCAGCTAATTTCTAGTTTAAGTTATTGAATATGTAATTTATTTACTATTTAATAAAATGAATAATAATAATAATAATAATTTGTCTTAAAAAAAAACTATTTATTTTAAAAGGTTTGCATTAAATATTCTTTATTGTTTTTCCTTACATTAAAATATTATCAAAATATTGTCATTAGAGTTGGTTTGCATTTAATGAAATATTTTCTTATTGTAAACGTTAAACGAGCTTTCCTTGCTTTCTGAGCAGCAAAACAACTTATAATTGCATCAAAATTCAATTTCCTTGGCTTCGATGCAAGCAACACAAATGTTGGGGAACATCGTCTCCAGTTCTGGAAATAAATAGCATTGAGCAAACTCAATGGTTGAAGTTTTGCTTCAAAATTGGCTTCATAAATGTTTTTTAGGTGAATTAATTTTTCTTTCAACTCTTGAGACACATGAGAATTATATCTTTGGATAAACCTTGTAGCGGAGTTTTTAATCTCAGTTTCGTTGAAAACTGCCATAAAAATGAAAATATCGTATTCAAATTTTTCATGGTATTGAACCGACGATAAATTCCAGATATAATTGAATCAACTATGAGCTATGACGAAAAAGGTGTTTTTCTCTTGAAATTTATATCTTCGTCTGTTTCAGTTTGCTCTACGTCAGTGTTCCCAGGTTGAGGGGAAAATCACCATTCTTGCCGATTTTTTTCAGCTAAAGGGGAAAAAAGGGGACGGGGATAAGTAAGGGGAAAAAATCCAAAAAAGGGGAAAACAGCTTGAAACTTTAATGAAAACAAAACAAATGCACAATATTCCATTTGAAAAAAAATTTAGTAGCATTTGCTTCGGACGTGCCAGTGTTATGGTGGGAAAACAAAATTCTGTCTCGAAACTTTTCAAAGATGTCATTCCAAATAATTTGTTCATCATGCGGTGTGTGTGCCATTCGTTCCATGGTTCCATCTCGTGGCAAACAACGCCTTGAAATTCCTGCCTGACGAAATAGAAATTTGTTGTCGCGAAATCTTCTCGCATTTCAATTGCAGTGGCAAAAGACAACATGGTTTTAAGGAATTTCAAGCCTTTTGCAACGTTAAGCCATATCGCAAACACAATGGTTGTCCCTGCATATGGTTATCAAAAGACTTATTGAGTAATACCAAGCTTTAGTATTGTATTTAATGGAAAGTTATCTGGAAGATTCTATTAACAAAATTCAATGTGAAAAAACATACGGGGTTCTTGGAAAACCAACAACGGTTTTATATTTAGAAATTTTAGATTTCTTCTTACCGTTTTTTTACGAAACTGAACCTTGAAATGCAATCGGAAGACGTTTAAATTCATATTTTATTTGACCGAGTTGAACTGACATTAAGACACTTGCTGATTATTTTTTTAAAAGCGAATATTTAAATAGTATTCCAAATATTTTTGAAATGGATTTTGTATTTCTTTAAGTTATTATCTATTCAACTCAATTGTGATGGAACTCATAAAAAATAATGTTTTTTTTCGTACTGAAGTCCCTTTTTTTTTTGTATGAATATGTATGAAAAAATAAACAATAAAATTTTATAAAAATTACCTACATGAAAATCCTAATAACTTTTTTCGGGGAAAATTAGGGATTTTTTTTTTCGTTCGAGGGGAAAAATAAGTGTTTTGGTGTCAGAAAAGGGGGATTTTGTTTTTGAAAACCTGGGAACACTGCTCTACGGTTCCTCGATTTTCTCCAAAATTTCTCTTTGACTTCCTTTTTCGGTTCGATGAGAACGATTCTGGAACAGCCCCCATTCCAGTAGCAACTGGAATAGAGATTTCAAATTTCAACGTCATTTGTATCATGTTTCTGGTTTGAAGAATGATATTATATTTAACATCTCTTCGAGCTTCAGAAGTTAAAAATATATCACTAATGATGTTCTTAGGTTTTTATTTTTTAAGATGATTTGCAAATGGTTTCACTGCCTCAATTCTAGCTTACCATCTTGTGTCGGAAAGTTTGTCAAGGATCCGGGCACATTTTTCTTAAGAATTTCCCAGCGTTGAGCACTGCTGCTTAACAAGTTGAAACACCACATTCCACACATGGTGAATAGGTACACGGCATTCGGATTTCGTTTTAAATATGGCTTTGTGCACCATTTAACTGTGGTTTTCATATTGCTTCCATTATCATTAAAGAAAAGAAACCTTATAACAACAGAAACCGAAATAAATATTTGTGTTTTGTTTTTAGTTTCCGGGCATCCTATTTTGACTTTAATAATTTTCAAAATGAAATAAATTTGAAATTTACTCTAAATTAAATAATTATTGGTGGTCGCAAAAAAAGAAAGAAACAATTTATTAAAATTGACAACTTTCTTTCAATTCAGAGTTTTCATTGAATATTTACAAAAATGTACGCCAATAATAATAATCAGGGGCTCAGATCCGCAAGCGTGCGACTGATAGATTGGTAGATAACATGCAAATATTGATGATTGCGAAAGCATAAGTGATTTTAAGTTTTCGGGCCCCTAAAAAAACACTACTTTACGTCCAGGCCAATGGCCCACCCCCTTTCCCCCCTCTCGACGAACCTACATGTGGACCTACAGTCCAGGTTGGACCAGGGACTCATCCAGCATGCTGGGCTTAACGTCGATCGTCAAAATCTACATATGTGTTTGATCCTCTGATAACTTTTGACATATTTGCCTTTATTCTTAACAATCTTTTCTTTTTGTCTAAAAAAACGCTTGATTTTATCTAGGTTTTTTTTTTCGACAGTGAAAGAACAGCAAGGGTTTTTGCATCGTTATCTTACATAAATCGGACAGTATATCTGGGATTCCAAAACAAAAAATATTGTTCTATCTATCAAGTCGATGAAAAAGTAAGATTCCTAGGTCTTTTCCACGATTTGTGCGAATATCTGATCGGTAGTGGTCTTTCCCTGTCTGCAGCCACACTGATAAAGTTATAACAGGTTGTTGACGAACGTTCCCAAAGTATCGCAGACAAGATTTTATAAGCGATGTTTAGAAGACTGATTGGTTTTTAGTTGTGGATCGGCCACATGATAATGAGATAAGATTCATTTTGGTGTGTTTTCCAGCAACCAAATCTTGCAGAAGTGCTGTTACATGCATATTGCTAGTCAAATCATCCCCTGCTCTTTTGTCTGCTTCAGCAGCTATGTTGGAGTTAAGCTTAGATATCGCTATCATCACTTTATTAAAAAATAAAAAAAATTGCTAAATCTGTTTTCTACTCTTAGGCCGATTTGTAGGACGAAGTAAGTACATGAACGATTTTTTCCAAAAATAAATCGTTTCATATTCATAACTTTAAAACAAATTGAGAAACATTTTTTTTTCTTTTAAATCAATTATTCTTTGCCTCTTTGGAGAAAAATAACAAGTTTGGTGTATTTCAAGTATCACTAAAAAAAAATTTAAGATCTCGAACTCAGAGGGATTCGATAAACAACAGAATTCTTTATAAGGGGTACCGGCAGATAACCAAAACATACACCCTAAACCAAAGAACTGAATGAAAAAAGATAGAACTGTTTTTCTTTTTTATTCACCATTATCCTTATGTTGGTTAAAATTAAAAGTAGAAAACTTTTCCTTACCACTGCAATTCTTATCTTTTATGGATTATTTCTCTGTGGAATATTTGCTGGATTTGTTGTTCTTGCAGCAAAGATAAAGTAGCAGCGCTGAATAAATAAACGAAATTACATTTAAGTCCAAAGTAGAATCATTCATTCATAATTCAATACGAAGAAATATATCTCCATGGATTTAAAAAAGGTTTATGTCTTGAAGCTTACTTGAAGATTTCGAACTCTTTCATCTTCTTCCTGTGGTTAAGCAAATAATGGCAGCGGTAGATGCACCATCAAGGAAGTTGACAATATTCTCCTTAAATGCGGTTTCAAAATTTATTTAAGTGAAGCTCATTGGTTCGACTTTTTTCTCTATTACTGGTTGCTCCCTCTTTTCTACAGACCTTGACAAGGATTTAAGTTTTCTCCAGTTTCCGTTTTGAAGCCGCCTTTGTGTGCTTTTGGAGAATTGTTTCCATTATATTGTCCTTAAATTTTGCTATGCCATAGCCTTTTGTGAAGTTCGGTTTCTGATATTTGAAATTTCCTTTTATTTGGAATTTCAATTGTTCTATTCTTTTTTTCATCCACAGTGATTTTTAACAAAACCAGAGGTATGGAATGGAAATATAGCGTTTTGTGGCAACTGGTTTGGTTAAATGCAATCTCCGGATGCAACACTATGCCCTGAAAGAAATTAAGAAAAAAAAATCACATTGAATGTGAATTGCATGTTTGTGAACCGGTCATTCAAAGACCCAGAATTTCACTCAATTCCTCTTTGGTCTCTTTCAATCATTGTTCAGACATTGCTCGAATTCTCATTCTCTTTTAAATTTGAATTCACCGTCCCCATGAAAACGTTAGAAAAGGGAAGCTATCACTCGTTGAACTCATCTGTTGATTTGCAAGGGTACTTGTTAAATTTAAAACTTTGTAGGAAACACATAGAAACTCATATATACCCGGAAGGGAAAACCTGTTCAGGTAGTTTTTGCTAAAGTTAATCATTTAAATCTTGCTTAATTTGTTGAGGAGAACCGTTTGATATTGAAATTTAAATTGTTCTTAATTGTTATTAATTCTTTGATCAAAAAGAGATTTTTAAACACAGTTAAAGTTTAAGTTAAAACTAGCATCATGGGGAGAACTACACTGAAAAAACAAACGTTCGTTAATATAAAAAACGGCGTTAATTGACTTGTTATTTATTGTCACAATAAAGTTTTTCTTGTCACAATAAACGGTTTATTAAAAAATATGTCAGTCAATATTATTAAAAATAATTAACCGTTTATTGCTATAATAAACAAGATTTTTAAGATGGTTTCAAAAAGATTTTATCCCAACCTTCATCCAATACCACAACCAAATCTAAAATTTTCAAGTCGTTTATTATTTTTAATAATTATATTCACTGAAACAATAAACGTTGTTTATTAAAAAATAATAAACCGTTTACTGTGGTAATAAACAAAACTATTCATTTTCTTGTGATTCTTAGAGTTCACAGATTTTTTTTTCGTAACTGTGCTTGTATAAATACGAATGGATTTGCTTGATTAAAAAACAATTCAAGGTGCTAGTAGTTCAAGGAATTTAAGTAATCAAGCAAAAGTTAAGGCGCGCGGCGGTGCAGTATGGGAGAGAAAGGGACTGTGTATATCGAGAAAACACACACAGTGACACTTGCAGAAAAAACCAAAACAAACATCAATAAATAAGAATAAGAACCAGAGAAGTAAATAGATACAGAATTCTCTGATTTTTTTTTTGTTGACAATCAATAAATTCTGTTTATTGGTGCTATAAACGGATTAATTAATATAATAAACGAAAATAATAAACGTTTGTTTGTATTAACAAACGGATTTATTAAAATTAATTAACTCTGTTTATTGTGGTTATAAACGAAAATTATTAAGGGTTAGCAAAGTTTCCAACCATGGTTTCTGCAGAAATGAAAAAATATAAACGGCCATTTATTGTCACAATAAACCTGTTTATTGGACAAATTCCATCACCAAATTAATTGTCCCAATAAACTTTTTGTTTGTATTTACGTACCTTTTTGGTTCAGTGTAGATCAACGAATACATGAATAAATAAAAATACCGAGTCTTACTTTACATTACTAATTTAAGGAGCCAGCATTAGCCTTCACCCAAGTTTAAGTTTTCAATGCTAAGCTTGTTAAGGTCATCTACCAACTGTTTGTTCCTCTCGAGTCGAGGTCGTGCTGTAATGCAAAATCCTTCGGGATTGAATTTGAAGAATTGTTTATCTTTTAAACTTAACTAACACCTCATCTTACAAAAACTAGGTGTTGGAAATCGTTTTCTTTACGACATTACTAGGCCCTACCAATTTGTTCACTAAGATCTTCAGACATTCTACATTCATAATGAATAGCAGACAACATCATCACGTTTAGTGTATTTATGCATCTGTAGCAGGTGATCTTCAGATAGTCTCTTCCCTTTTGATGGTCGAGTATACAAGGCTAAGATTCAATTCGTCTTGTATTTTTTATTGAAAATATATCTTTGCTAACCCAATTTACACATCCCGCAGAGGATCGGACCTGAAATCTTCAATTGGGGTACTATGTTTAAGACGGACAGGCGGATATATTATAGAGTAGTAGCCTCTATATCTGTCTTGGGGCTTAGATCTTCAAAGTAAATACAAACTAGAAACAAGGGTCTTGATGACATGTACTTAAAATATGAGTTCCGTTCCTAAAAATATAATTTTTCAATATTATTATGTTCATGGAATCGGAATAAAATTTGCAATGAAACCTCTTTTTCTTTTCAAACAAACAAAAAAATAATGGCTCCCGAACTGTAGAAATGCCAATACGTTTCACTCTTGACTTCTATACAAGTTGCGAAAAATATCGACAAATAAAATACTGCAAGTCAAATTCTATTCATTCCTAGCTGCCTCGCAATCTCATGGTTGAAATTAATATTGTTCATTTCAATTTATTAAATAGAACAGCCACTTTTTTGTTCCACTTTTTGGGAAGTTTTTTTTTTTTCTTTTTGAAACACATATTCTATATAGTATGGTGTTTTGCTTTCTATATTGAATAGCTGTCATTCAACTCTGAACAAAGTCAGGATAAATATTTAAGTTGCCGTTTTATTTGCCAGCGCACATGCCGGGTTCAACCCCTGCTATAAAAAAAAACACACACACACAACAATAACAACAAGGGTGTAAACGAAAATCAAATGATTTTTTTTCCAGTTCATTGCATTAGATAATAATATGTTTTGGTAATTTTCGTCTTTTTTTTTACTGTTTTGAACTGAATTGATGGATCATTATAGATGTTTTGTACATTGTTTAGGCAGCAAGCGTACAAATAAAATAATAATTAATACAAATTCAATATGCGAGAGCTCATGAGTGTACGAATTTAAAAAAGTAGAGATGTATTTTAAGACGATGATGTTATGATAAATCTCAAATATTTGAGAAGTCTTGTATTGAGCCATAAATTAATTCAAAGTCCTTTTGTGTTTTTTTTTTCAATTTTAAATCCAAAAAACAGTAATGTTTTAACGAAGAGGGCCATCATCGTTTTTCAATATTTGACTTATGAAACATTTAAATGTTTTTGCTTACTAACATCCACAATCAATACTACATAGGGCAAAGAAAAGCTTAAATTTGGTATGTAATCTCATTGTACAGCTACTGAATCTTGCAACTTTTATATACTTTGTACGTAGTCCACGTCGAGGTCAAATATAAAACTAGGATCCTCCAAACAAATTTGTAAAACAAATCGATATGGTCTCGAAATTAAAAGGAACGAATATAGTTTGTTGAAACTGACCAATTGATTGTTGAAGTATTTTCAATGGGTTTTTTCTAAGTTGACAGTGCAATGCATATCTAAGACAGCAAACCAGATGCTGCCATTGCTTTCACGGTGTGACTGCTGATGTCGGTCCCGTCGCAACGCATAACTTTCCTCCCGTTATGAAGAAATAGTTATGTGAATGGCCAAGTCCTAAGTCTTTTTATGCCTGTATTAATTTAAAGGCAACTTTCTTTGTGTAACCCTTATTGCAAGTTAACGGATCCATGATCCTAGGTTAGAATGGCTGTTTTGGACAGCCTCTGCCCAGGAACACAAATAGCGCTTTAATTACGCCGTTTTGATACCATAAACTCGTGTTGCCTAAAATGAATAAATTAAAAAAAAATGCACACAGTAAAGTGCATAACATTTTGGAGTGTTTAAATCCAATTGGTTTTGTTAAGATAAGGAATCAAGTTCCTAATCTTAATAACTGCGAGTTCGCTGAGCTCGCGTAGGAAGGGAGCACCCATAACCATTGTTCTGGCATTTAGAAGGGCCGGGCACTCACACAAAAAGTGCTGGAGTGTTTCCATTTGAACCGTATCTCTTCAGTTTCAACAAAATTCGTTGTGGGGAATACCAAGTTTCAAGGCATGTTGTTCGACTGGCCAGTGGCCTGTGCAAATGGCAACTATCCTGCCAATGTCTGACCTAGGTTTATTCTGAAGTTCCTTGGTACGTTTCTGGTCGTAAGCCTCGAGAGTTGGTGTGATTTTTCCATCTTACGTTATATTTTTTAATATCCGTTTTCATGACTCCTTAGGAATCCTAACTTCCTCAGCTAGGGATATTTGAAGGTTTGATCCCGTCCTGGCCAGTTCATCAGCGATTTCATTACCTTGTATTGCACTGTGCTCTGGTACCCACACTAGATTAATTTTTATATTTTCGTTGAAACTTGCGAGTTCTTGTTTGCAATCTCTAACGATTCTGGATTTAGTCAGGTTGCTGTTTATATCCTTGATAACTGCTTGGCTATCAACAAAGATTGTGACCTTTTTTATAATTTCGTCAGATTTGACTGCTTGTTTTAGGATCCTACATGCTTATCTAATCGCTAGAACTTCAGCATGAAATACGCTACATCTATCACGTAGTCTAAAGGATTTATTAATAGGTACACAGTTCTTCGGAGAAGCCACCGGGGCCCCAACACCGAGTTCCATTTTGGAACCATCAGTGCCAAAATCCTTTGTAAGGCTATTAATTTCCCAATTTTGCCTTGTTGGAATTTCAACCTTAAATTGCTTACCAAAGCTTAAGGTTGGTAACGTGTAGTCAGAGGGTTCTAGTTTTATTTCTTTAGATAATAGATTTAGAATTTACTATGACCGAAAGCCTTTTCAGTCCACATACCCGATTCTCCAGGAGATTGTATCGTGAATGTGAAGGTCAATGGGAAGAAGATTCAGAATGACTATAACTGCATCAGTGGGGCAAGATTTAATTCCTCCCATCCATGATCCTTGTAGACAAACAAGTCCATTTAATTCCTCGGCCTCTTACGAGGGTTTTTTCCAGTGCATTTCTGATCACTAGCAAAATAAATTTTGTCTAAGAACTGTCTGTCAACGCTTCACTTTAACAAGATAGCCAACCTCCCCTTCGATAGGAATCTAAAAAAAAGTAACTAATATTTCATCAAATACCTATATCAAGATACTCTTAAAACTTTCTTAATAAATGAACAAAAAAACAATGGCAAAGCTCTTGAAGAGCCTATGTAATCCAACGCTTTTAGTGTCGAAATTGTATCGAAATTTATGATGAAATTAAAATCCCACCGTTAGCTACCTAAAAGTAGCTCAAGTTAGCCCTTCCTCCTATATATGTATGTACTTGTAAATACTTGATACTTGCTTTCACTTCAGGATTTTTAACAATATCAACAAGTAATTCCAAATTTCCATTGGTGATTTTAATCTTTGATATTGTTTTCCACATTTTTCCTTGAAAATCAATTCTTGAATGGAAAATACCAGAAAATAGCCCCTCAAAAGCACTTTAATATTTCATAATATTGAAATTGATTGATGTAAAATGAGGAGCAAACTCCAGAAATATATTTCCTTCTTCGTATCACTGTGGGGAGTGGATATCAGTAGGAATGGTTTTTATTCAAGTTCATCGGAAGTTTCTTGAAATTCTAAGAATACAAAATTCTATAGTTTCAATACGAAAAGAAATACCTACTTAAGTTCAATCTTATTATTATTTTATAAATATTGTCTCCCGCTTTTGGATAACACTTATAAGATGTACTTATGACGCACGAGGCCCGAGAATCCTATTTAAGGATGATGTACAAGTTAGAGGAAAAGAAATGCCTATAATTATTTTTCCAGGAATCTACTTCAATTTTGATAACAAGTGCTCGTATAAGCAGAAATATATTTCTTCTTATTTTGTTTGTCTTTGGACAATATAATTTTTAATCAACATAATGTAGAATATGATGATCCAAGTTAAACGTATTTTACTCAAACCTATAGTATAGACACATCCTTCTGCCAAAAAAAGACAGTTTCAAACAAAAATGCCATAGTTATAATAAATAACCTAACGTATATCTGCTTTGAACTGAAGTTCGTTGCACGTGAGCCATATGCACAGGCACACAGTATAAAGAAAAATGCAGTGTGCGTACTTCCCGAATTCGCCGTTCTTTCGTTTATAACTAGAGCGTTAAATAAATAAACTTTTTATGAAATTAAACAGGGAACTATGGAAGACTAATTTACAGAATAGAGTCTGAAACTTTTCATGTGAGGAAACAAGCATATGCAGACAACGTTAGCTATATTATGTTTTGGGAGGAAGATTTGGGAGCACAAAAAGAGCCAAACAAATATTTCCAATTTAATTAAAAGTAACGTCACTGCACAACTAATTGTAAGACTATGAAGTTGAAACGCACCAAAAGCAAACAAAATTGTTGCAACTTGGTTGTGACTTTATTTTATGTTGCTATACGAAGTTTATTTAAATTTATACATATTTTTGATGTCATTAACTAATTTATAAAATATATTATTAATAGAGCTATGGTAGTTTTGTCGCTGAAAAAGAACCTGATTTCACTGAATCACAATTTTCATAGGATGAAATAGAACTTAAGCAATTGGCTGTTTCTAGTTTCTCACTCCATGTTGCCATAGGTCACCTACCGCTTATGTACTCCACCTGAATTGCAGCCTCTCTTCCGCGACATCCTTAAGATTTTGATCCAAAGACTTTTTGAGCCCATACACTATTTTCCATTCGCTCTATCCTCTATGAACCAGCCATCTAAGTCGTTAGATCGTACAGACGTGTAAGAATTCGTCTCTCCATTTAGCATTATTGCAGACTAGACTTAGAATCATTTCAAGAATCTATTTCTCGAAGCCAACCAAATCGTTTTCATCGAATGTTGTCAAGGTCCATATCTTGGACCATACGTGAGGACCGGTGGTGATGAGGGTGTGATATATTCAATGTAGGGTGTCCTTTCTTGTTGACAGCATTGAAATGGTCTTTTGCTCATTTACCGCTAGAGCTATCATCTTGGCATCCGTCTCAAGGCTCGATAAAGCTCAACTCTCCTCGTCCCAATGATTTGTTTGAGAACGATAACTCAAGTTTGCTCTAACTACAAACTGCCGACTTCGTTTTTCCAACAAAAATTGAATTAATAAATAAATAGAGTGGCGCGGCAGCTCTTGAAGACCTAAAGCCTCACTCATCAACAATTCTCTGAGTGCGTGTGAAAAATTGAGGGGACCTACAATTTAACGTCAATTCCGAACAGCAAAGTGGAGAAGCACTTGGAAATTTGTTTGTTTTTTACTAGAGGAAGTACCCTTGAAAGATGAACTTACAACTTTATGGGCACGAGTAGGATTCGAACCCACAACGTTTTTAAAAAACCCAACGCACATTACCACTACGCCACGGGCACTGCAGCAAAAATTGAATGGTTACCAGTTTTTCAGTGGAAAAGTGTCACTCAATTTTCGTGAAATTTGTGTTAGCACTCTCAATTTACAGTTTTTATTTTATTCGTTTTTTCGGTTCAAAAAGGAGTTTATGTTGTGCCTTATGATCGCAATATGTTGGATTTTTTTTTTCAAATTTCCTTTCTTTAGAAATCTGGAAATTCTTTTGCGAAAGAGACCCCAGGTTATAGCGATGTTTTTTTGTTTCCCCTTATTAACAATGCTTTCAATACTCCTCGGAAAGTCTTCTATTAACTAAGGCATACGTTAACATAGAACGAATGGTATTTCTATATTGTTCCGTTCTGAAACAACAGGAAAAATTGTTCCACTGCCTTTCAATTTCCTGGAATGTGCCATATACATATAAGAGGTGACCGAGGCTTGTGGACTTTAATAATTGAGTTTTGTAGAAACGGAGCATGAAATGCTTGCATAATATCGCTCATTTGAGATTTAAAAAAAAAATTTCTTCTGAAATTTCTTTTAGGATCACGCCACAGTAAATAATTGGTCGGAATTAAAGAATGAGATTCCGATTTTCTGAGTAAATGCTCAAGCAATTTATGAGGGCTCAAGTCTAATCCGTGGTAATAGCCTGTTAGAGGAAAACTGTATTATTTTGAAACAAATTTTGTTCATTTTTGTTGGGTGGGTTGATATAAAGTGCCCGTGGCATAGTTATGTGCGTTGGCTGTTACGCAGAACGTGTGGATTCGAATCCTACTAGTTTTTATTTTTATTTCACCTTCACGGTGATAAAAACCAGGAAAGAAAAATCAGAACAAAAACATAAAATTTAAAAAAAGAGCCAAGTTCTCTTATGTGCGAACAACACTGTGTTAAAAGTCAGCCACCAAAAGTAATGAGATCTAAAAGAACGCCAAGTTCTTACATGTAATAAAGGTGTTATATTGAATATTTTTAATCGTAGAAGATAATACAACAATATTAAAAGAAAATAGAAAATAGTTTGGATGAAAATTAACAAATGGCTTCTTGCCAAAATGGTCCATCAGGACGTGACAAGGCATCCTCAACGTTTTCTGGGTCATTGTCTTCAAAGTTAGCGCTTAAACAGGATTCAAATTTCTGAGTTTGCTTCCGAACTCTACTGGATCTTCGGATAGGAATAACATCCTTGTTAACAAGCTCTGTATTAGATGTGGCATAGTCTTCGATTTCCGTTGAATTAATGTTTTCATTGATCTTCGTGTCGCATTAACACACGGGTTGTGAAGACCTGACAAAACACTGAAGTATATCAAACGGTGCCGTGAACAAAGGCCATATGAACTAACGCCATAATGGCCTTAGTTCTCAATTGAATGTGAACTAACGCCATAATCCGATTATGGCCTTAATTCACAGTCGAATGAGAACTAAAGCCATCACTTGAATGAGAACTTACGCCATATGGGGTAAGTTCACATTCAAATGAGAACTGATGCCATAAAATGTTTTGAGCTTTGAAGCAAGGTTAGCAGCAAGTAATAACCTAACAAAATCTCATCGAGATCTCAGGGACCTCAGATATTTCTAAAATAGAACAAGAGATCTCACTCTTACCGAGCGCTGATATTTTCTTTTAAAATTTCTTTGTTTTCATGTATTAACAATATTAATTTCAAAAAATCTCACTGAGATTTGAGAACTGTGTTCCACCAAATAATATAATTTTCGTAGGCGCTTCGTTCGGAAAACTAGTTTTCTAGACTCTGAAGTAATAAGAAAATCGCGTACTAAGAGCCGCAATTTTTTTTGGGAAACAGAGAAACAATTTGGGGTGCGACTTTTTTTATTTTCACACCCCAAATTGTTTCTCTGTTTGCCAAAAAAAATTTCGGCTCGCTTCGCTCGCTTTCCAGTACTGCAGCATGCGATTTTTTTTACTTTCAAAGTCTGAAAAACTAATATTCCGATTGAAGCATCTACGAAAATATTGAAAGCCGTACTCTTTCTGAAATTCAATAGAAATATGAAAAATCAACATTTTTGTATTTGTTTATAAAGCAACTTCATTCGATTAAAAAATTAAACGATTTCATATTTTTTCCATTCTCGTAAATTTGTTCATAACTTCGCCTTAAAAACGAAGATTTAAAAAATATCATCGAAATCGGATGATTTTCAATTCTGGAGCCAAAAAAAGAGGGGACCGCGAAAGTATAACAAAGAAATTTTTCAAAAATTTGCAAATTATAAGCGTGATGAAAAAAGTTAAGAATAAGGCAAATGTGTGACTATTGTTTTTTCAATTTAATTTAAAGTAAATCGTGTTTAAAATAATTGTTTTTCAGCCGATGGCCTCAGTCGCCAGTGCTGCTATGTGTCTATAGTTCGTTACATTCATGTGCGAAGTACTGTGAAATGTCAATGTCAATAATTGTTTTTAACGCCCGCTTAACTAATAGAGCGTTCATCCTTTTTTCGTTAAATAATATATTTCATATTAAAATTATTTGGATTGCTTCGAGTGGCTTTAATGCACATTATAATGAGTACTTGGGCCACTTCTTAAAATGAACTAACGCCATATTACTTTAGTTCTCATTCCAATGTGAATTTAGGCCATAATCGGATTATGGCGTTAATTCACATTTGAATGAGAATTAAAGCCATTATGGCGTTAGTTCATATGGGCTTCGTTCACGGCACCTATCAAACTGTCAAGAAAATAGTGCTTTTCAATTCAGCCGGTCGGAATCGAATTGTAGGTCCCCTCAATTCTCAATTCTTCTTACGCACTCAGAGAATTGTTGATTGGTGCAAGCCGATTGACTTCAAACTTGAAAATTAGAAGTTTTAGCGAATTAACACGGGTCGTTTTGTTGATTTTATTTTTAAGATCAAAACTAAGGCATAGATTTTCTCAAAAACGGCTCCTACGATTTTGATTTTAAAGACCCTCGTAAGTTTTTCTTCGTAAATTTTTCATTCGTTCGTATGTTTTATACTTCTTGTCGAATAAGTAACGATCCCAACTGTTGCTGAAATTGTTATATTTTGTGACGTTTGATGGACCTAGTTTTGCACGGACGTCATCTTAGTTTCTAATCTTTTATTTGAAACAAAAAAATACCTAAAGTATAACAATTTTACGGCAATTTACGCCTCCGTCCAAACTTCCTAGCTGTGGAGCCATAAACAGTTTTAAAAAAATGTTTATCCTATCCCATTTCAATACTGTCTAATTTTCTTTAAATTCCATCATCCATTCACACCAGACCAAAAGCTTCAAAAAGGGCAAAGTCTTCAGTGTTATTTTATAAAAAAAAAACCTTGAAGATGTTACCTTCGCTTCCTCACTTTCAAACACTTAAGAGAACCCATCTAAAAACCCTTTCTCTGAAACATTCCTTTACGTATAATTAATTTAAATATCAACCAAGGGCAGTTTCAATGTTATTCAAAAGCAAATATTTATTATTTGAATAGCAAAGTCACAGAATCAAACAACAACGACAGCAAGAAAAAGAACATTAATGAATATGAATGTTAGGTACTCAACTGAGTTCCATCTATCCGGCTCTATGAATACATAAACAGTCTAATCAGAAACAACTAAATTGCTCGGTCACACCCCTTAATCTTCTTTTTTCGATCTTATCTGAGTTCTTTTTTTTTCTAAATTTTTTTTTTGGTAGATACCTAACGAATTTACATTTTTCGCCTCGGCGTTAAAGAATTTCTTATATACGCCAGCAGTATTCATTCCAAAAATGCTTACTTAAGACCTTGCAAAAGAAAGTTAGTTCCTTTTGAATTTAAATTTTACTAAACAGAAATGTGTACAGTAGGTTTATGCATGTGTATATATGTATATCCATGTTTTACCGATGTTGAAAAAGAAGAAACTTTTTTTCAAAGACAAACATGAAGGTTGTGGGAATTGGGGTATATCCCTAAAGTTTTCAAACTAAATTTTTCTGTTCGACTGCGTTTTAGGACAAATAGACGAGAGAAAAAAAATCAGAATGAAACGTTCTGGATTGAATCCACATTAACACTCTGTATCCCTTCGGGGTTACCCAAAGAAAGTTACTACTTAACACATAGCGCATATTAATTCACCTGTTTCCAGTTTTTTTGTTTTTTTCATCGCAGCGCACATTTTATATATTATACCTACATCCAACAATTCATAAATTTTTCTCCAAATATTTCCAGTTAACACGTTGATGTTAAAAGTTCTGAATTCACGATTTTTTTTCTCGAAGTTATAGTTTTGTTTCATTATGAACGATTTAAAAGGATAAAATAGTAAAACAACTATTCCAAACTTAAAGTTTGACTTTTTACTGCACTAGAATGGCGGAATACTCCTTTGTGTAGCGTTATTATATGAAAAACTTATACGAGGTTGTAGCACTGCTCCATGAAGTTTTTGTTCTCATAGAAACCATTGGCGGACTAAGTCATTCGGAAAAAAGCTTTAAGTAGCTAAAAAAAAAAAAAAACGAAGAAAAAAAACATATTGTAAGGTGCAAAACGACACTTCTTGCTTTATACTTTCTGGTGCACACCTAGAAGTTGTGGGAAAATTTCAAATGAGATAAATCGTTCATGTTACTAGAACAACGGACAATTAAAATGTGGTGGAAAACATAAATCAAAAATGTTGCAGCTACTGTTTTATTTCGTTCAAACATAACGTAGGAAATTAGAACACCTAACTTAAGTATTAAATTATGAAAAATTAAAATAAGTATCAAAGAAGGAGAACTTGAAAGCTTTAGTCCTTATGTTGGCATGGAGAGCTGTTACCTCTTAGATTTAAAATACATAATGTCTTTAAGGTTATTTACTTATTTATATCAAAAAGTACGCATACGCCATAGTGACCACTAGCTCCATAGCAAATTAAATTATTATCTTCTTTGCTGAATTCGTTGTTTAATTATCTAATTTGTTGGTAATTCAGTTTTGCTACTTCAATAATGTACACTTTAAGAAAATGAACAAGGTTCAAACGAACCGATAATATTAAAACAATAGGAAGACAAAGATAGATACGAAGAAGGGAAGAGTATATAACAGTAAGGGAATTGTCAATAATGACAGCCTGTTGTTTCACGTCTTTTCTTATCAAAGTTGGGCAGTAGCAGTCATGCCACAGGTATCATAAGGTTTTCACCTAACATTACATTAGTTTTCGGGAGTATTTTGTAACCAATGTTCACCTGATTAACTCACTTATCCTTAGACTCATTAGTCATTACTGTGGCCTAGAACACAACAGAGTCCTATATATTGCTGCAAGCCAAGAATTTTCTAGGGACTAAAAAATAAGTTTTGTCTCCAATGTCGCTATTGACCACACTTGAATGGTTTTAAGATTTTTTGATTTTTGAAATAAATATATATTATAATAAATATTTTAAGGATGTGTGTGTTTTTTTTTATCTTTCTTATGTATCAAGGAACCAAATAAGTCTTTTATTCCAGGAATAAGTAAGTAGTAAGTAAAGTAAGTAATTCATTTATTTCTACTTTTCTTAACATAGTTTACAAGATACAATGAATTTAGAGCTATGACTTTACCGCCAGCTCGGTTAGCAATTTTTAACTTAACTAGTATCATAATAACGTTTAATCTCTATCTCTATCTATATCTATATATGTTTGTTTGTATATTACCTATAGACTCATAAATTACACATTTGATCATGTAATAATCTTTGGAAAAGTTGTTATGCATAAACCCGGGATGGTTCCTGAGTTGGAAAAACTAATTTTTATTGAATTACGTGCGAGAAAAACGCAAATAAAAATTGGGTACCTGTAAATTGTCATCGATAATTTCGTTGATTTATCGATATTTTCGCAAATAAAAATTGGGACTAGAAAATTTCAAAATGGGTTTTCGAATGAAAAATATAAAGTTCTTGATGAAAAACTCGGACAACTCATTGGTTTTCAAAGGGAAAATTGCATGTTATTGCAGGTGCATTGGTTTTCAAATGGAAAACTGGAAATTTTCAAAATAGGGTTTCGAATGTAAAACAGAAAGTTCTTGATGAAAAACTCGGAAAACTCATTGGTTTTCAAAGGGAAAATTGCATATTATTGCAGGTGCATTGGTTTTCAAACAACTTTGCTAAGAATCATTACATGATATAATAAATAATTAACTACTATGTGTGCGCGTTGCTGACCCGGCAGACGTCGTCCTGCCTTGATTTGAAGAATTAAATGAAACTCCCGAAGGTTTCTGGGATGGTACAATGAATTTTCAGCTGTTGGCTCTATAGTCATTCCAATGAATTTCAAAAACTCCTTGACGGAGTTTCATTTAATTCTTCAAATCAAGGCAGGACAACGTCTGCCGGGTCAGCTAGTATATTTATAAAAATGGAAGTGTGTTTGTTTGTTTGTTTGTTTGTATGTCTCTTATAGACTCCGAAATGGCCCAACAGATATTTGTGAAATTTTCATGGTTCATACTGTTACATTCAGTGATGATTTCTGTGAAAAAAAACTGGAAAAACTTCATGGAAGAGTGGGAAAACTGGAAAAACCAAACAAAGGTCGAATTAGATATTTTTTGCTTGGAATTTTTTGGTTCAAAATGGGTTTTCGAATGGAAAAATAGAAAGTTCTTGATGAAAAACTCGGAAAACTCATTGGTTTTCAAAGGGAAAATTGCATGAAATTGTGGATGCATTGATTTTCAAATGGAAAACTGGAAAATTTCAAATGGAAAACTGGAAAATTTCAAAATGGGTTTTCGAATGAAACTCGGAAAACTCATTGGTTTTCAAAGGGAAAATTGCATGTAATTGAAGATGCATTGGTTTTCAAATGGAAAACTGGAAAATTTTAAATGGAAAACTGGAAAATTTCAAAATGGGTTTTCGAAAGGAACTCGGAAAACTCATTGGTTTACAAAGGCTAACTGGAAAATTTGTGATGGGGAACTGGAAAGCAAGAAAAAGTAAACAAAAAATTGGAAAAATGGTAAATTTGAAATGCAAAAAAAGAGTGGTAAAATGGAAAACTCCAGAAGAGCAAGAAAATCGTAAGTCAAATTTTGAATGGATTTTAAACAATGGGAAAATAGAGAATTCGTGATTTTGGTAATTTTTTTTTTTGAAACACCGATATTTTTAATGTAAAAAAATTATTTTGCTGTATTGCTCCATAACGGTAACTCTCTGAAAATCCTTTTTTCATTCAATATCATGGTCAATGTGTTTTATACGCAACAATTAGGGTCGAAGAACTTGAAATGTTTACACAACAACAACATGAGGAGCGAAGTGAAACCGAAATGATTCGCGTTTTACAAATCCGTGCACCGCAGGCAACGGGGCGTATACTTACCATTTTGTTTTGTTTTTTTGATATCGCTTATTTGTTTAAAGACGGATCCATACATACGAATTAACAAAAAAAGCAATGCAAACGATAGAGGAAAAAGGTTATCGATTGAGGCAGTACGAAGTCTGCAGGGTCAGCTAGTGTTGAATAAAATAGTAGAAAATAGTTACTACATAAACTCGATAAAGCTGTTCTTTAAGAGCATTTAAGTCTTGGATCCATGATTAGAGCTTCACCATAATTATTTTCTAAGTTTTTCCATTTGGACATCCACCAATCCTCGTTTCTGAACTCATTTAGTAACATTTTTTTTGAAAGTCGCGCATCTTGGTGGGAGAGAATCTTCACGATATAATCTGCTTGTAGCTTAAGCGTATCTGTTAATAGTTATGGAAGACCAGTTTCAAGGTAAATTGCATAATTGGGTGTTTTCAGTGGAAGATGAAACAGTTTTTTTATGAAATTCCTTTGAAATTTTTCAATATCCTTAATTCGTCAATTCCCAACACTAGAGCAGCGTAACACAAAGTAGACTTTACCTCGGCGTCAAATATTTTGTATTTCGATGACAGTTCGATGCGTTTATTTACGAATATATGTTTCTCCAATGAGATATTGATTAGACTTTGAGCACTTTTTGATTTATCTGCAAGACGTTTGGTTAAATCAAGAGTACTGTAGTTCAGCTTCACTCCTAGATACTTGTATTCATTGGTTACTTCTAGTGTTCCGGCTTCTTGATGAACTTGACAACACCATCACTTTTGATTTGGCTGAGTTAATGAAAAGACTCCATCTAAGACAATATTCCGCTAAACGATTAATCAGTAGTTCAAGGTTTTCTGGTGATTCTGAAAGAACAACAAGATCATCGGCATACAAAAGGACATTGATGTTTAAACCAGAAATATGGATTCCTGAATGACCAGGAATCCAGGAATAAATCCAATAATTTTCCATGAAACCCATTTTGATTGGACAAGAACAAACTTAATCAAAAACGCCTAGTTTTTTTAAAATCTGCAATCAATTTTTACAGAAAATACGTTACTTAGCGAAGGGCTGGAAAATAGTTTTTTTCTGTTTCAAGTTTAAAACATTTTATTCAATCTATTGTTAGAACACTTTCAAATATTGTTTGTGACCTTTACTAACATAAAAGGTACCTGCAAGCATATAGCTTAAGGAATTAATACACACACTGAATTTAAATTATTTTGTTTATGAAAAAAATATAAATATCTAGCTATATCTTCATTAAATTTATTCAAAACGTATATAAAATTATTTTATGCAAATTTATTTCTTTGTCAGCCATTAATACGGTCAGCAAGTCCAAATCCAACTGTTTGATTTGTGGTTGGTTTTCATATTCATGCCGTGGATGGCAGAATGTTAATATTCAGTCGTTAAAATTTCAAGGACCCACTCGAGGACTTGTTGAGGACGAATTTTATTTGGATAGTGCGTGTGAGTTTTAGTTTGTCTTTCATTCACAGTTGACGTGCTTCAACTGTTGCTTGTCTATAGAAGTGAAACAATAAAAGTGATTTAACACATATCTTCACTTTAAGGCTAGGTCTCAAGGCAAAAAATGAAATGCATTTTGCGCGAAACTTCATAGCGCCCACAATTGTTTGAATATTTTAATGAAATAAAATTATTTTGGTTTGAAAAATGTTGAGTAACTAATATCTTTAACAATTTTTTTCTTTTTAATTTCACTTCAACGTGAAAACTTAATAATATCTCGAAAAAGCCAAAAATTTTGACATAGCCTTGGTTCCCCCTCCAGGAAATCCGTAAATATAATTTTTTTATTTTTTTTATTTCTTAACTTTCAAGAAAAAATGATACTACAGGTCGCCACGAGCTTCTTTTTTCGAAATTGTTTACCGGTTTTATTCTATTTTATTCCGAAAACTATGAAAAAATGGCAAATTTTCGAAAAAGTTTGTCCACGGAACCGCGTATATCTTCCAAGATATTTGAGCAAATTTAACCAAGTAAACGGTTATTCAAAGCCTAAAAACAATTAAGGCCCATTTGCTGAAACTCGTCATAAATCTATTTTTTAAGTATTCTGAACTTAGCTCTAAGTAAAACTTAGTTCTTAAGTTTCACTTAGTTTATTCTACGTTGCTAGGAAAAATAATATTTCGTCTCAGCTATGAATCGGTTTGACAAATAATTGAAATAAAATTTTATTTTATTGGCAAACTCCACAGGGTTGTTATTTAATATCACAGGGGGAAAATATGTCAAGTCAAGTGTTTTCTTTGATAAGACCAGGCATTTTGTTTTCAGTGGATTTAAAACAAGACCGCATTCATTCGACCATTTCAAAATCACATTCATATCGTAGTTGATGTTGCTCACGCTATTCTCAATCAGACCCAACTTTGAAAGTACTGGACATCGCTTGATTCATTTCAGTTAAATATGAAAAAAATTAGGTTAACTGCTTCGGGAGCGAGTTTAAAACGTCCTATGGTCAATTGTATCGAATGCTTTGGAATAGTCAAGAAGAACCAAGAACGTGACTTTATCATCGTCCATAGCCTTCCTTACCTGTTCTACAACATCCAAGAGCGCGGTTGTACTACTATGGTGAGATCGAAATCCAGATTGCTTGATTGACAGGAGACTGTGAGTTTTGAAGAAGCGATTGATTTGTTATGCATTAATCTCTCAGCAACTTTGGACAAAAATGGGAGAATTGAAATTGGGCGATATTCTTTTCCACTACGGTTCTTAGATATCGTACCTATAATTTTTGAAGATTTCCATGAAGATGGAAATGTGCTCTTAGAAAACATCGAATTGATGGCAAAGGTCAAATAAGGCAAAATAAGTGGCAATGCTGTTTTAACAAATATTGGATTTAATTGATCAAATCCAATGGAATTTGATTTTATTGACATAAAACTCTCCACAACGTCTTGAGGAGTAACAGCTACGAAGTTAAAAGAATCTCAGAGGTAGGATAGCAAAGGCTCAACTTGTACTAGATGGATTTGTGGGTTGGGGAACAGATGATATAAAAAATTGATTCAATTCATTACAATCCACTTCTATACTTGGTGACCTTTGTTTGCCAATTCCAACTTCACGGAGGTTCTTAAAGAGCTTGCGACCATTCTGTGAAATGTTCAAATGATTAGAAAACCACCTTTTTTTTGCAGAATTAATAAGACCAATAAACTTGTTCCGAAACAGTCGATATTGTTGACGATCCTCGGCTATCCTGAAGCGTTTCCATTGTTCGATCGATTCTATCTGCTCTAAAAAGTGTATATCCTTGCATGGAATATATTTTGTCAATTAAATCGCTTTTAAACCATGTTTCAGAAACCGCAATTAAATCAACCTCCGAACCCTCAAATAAATCCCGAAACTCGTCAATTTTTCCAAAGAAAACTTTGTGCATTCAAGTGGTAAACTTAAAAGCCTTGGTTTTGGGAATCAAAAATATTTATCAATGCCCTTGTAGTATTGACTTTTTGCTCGCTGTTGGAAAATTTATCCCTCCATCATAATAATTTAAAAGGTGAAATAAAACACGCGAACCAAGAAGAACCGAAAAGTAAAAAAGAAAGAACCCCATGAAGTATCTACTTAAAATACCTTCCATAAGAATGTCATCAGAACTTAAGGGTTGTGTTAAGTAAAGCACTAAAATTGCTATAAACATTTCTGCTCCAAAATATGAATTGTCATATTCTTCGTTAAACGAAATCTTTTATAGATTGAAAGTTCATCAAAAGAATAAAAATATTCCATTCTCTCATACTTATTAATTTTTATTCACAGCAAAATTATTTGTCAAAACAAATTTCAGTCACTATGTTTTACTTAAGAGACTTAGGTTGTACATATTCTTCCCCCTAATTTATGTCCTACTTAGCAACATTTATGATTAAGAATATTTTTGGTGCAAACTAATAAGTGAAACTTAAGAGAATATGTTATACTTAAATATTTATGACTCGTTTCAGCAAATGGCCCTAAATAAGTAAAAATTTTAATTTTGTTTCTAACGTATATATTTTATTGATTTTGAGGCGTAAAACCCAAAAAAGGAGGATATTTTTAACTTTCTTTTTGTTTGGGGCGCCAGGAAATAGGTAAAAACCTTTTTTTTGTGGTCAAATTTATTTTTCCCTAAATTTTTTTGAGTTCTTATAGGTCGCCACGAAGCTTTTTTTTCATTTTCTTTTTCTAACATTTTTAAAAATGCAATACAAAATGACAACTTTTGTCACAAAATTGTGCACAAACTAGAGTAAATAGAGCCAATTTTTTTGTCTTGTATTTTTTTTCGATATCTTCTTTATTAGTTTTTATAAAAATAAAGGTTCATTTTGTTACAGTTTTCAATACATAAATATTTTAAAATCTCTCTATTTCATACATTTTACTTAGAAAATTCGAGTTGTCACACACACATAGAAAGAGCAGTTCGGCAGTTTTCCGCTAACAAAAGTGGCGCTTTTCATTTCTCTTTTCCCTTTTTTGTATTTGCTCTCTCAATATTTTTTATCCAACAACAACAAAACATGCACACATAATGCAATTGGTTTGGTAAATGATTTTCGTTTTTTAAGGAGAGTCTATGTATTCATTTTCTGTCGCTGAGAGATCGTGGACTGGGATGAATGGACAGAACTTGTGTTTTTTTTTTTGCATCACAAATAAGTGACGAAGATGACTGATGAGGTGGCACTTTGAAATCATGATTGTTTTTCCAATTAGGTCATACAATTTCTTGAAGCTATTGGAAAAAGTAAAGTGAAATATACATATAATAGACAATCGGGGACGAAGAGGACGCTAGTTATTTCGATGTTTGTTGTTTGTTTTCGTAGCAAGGTGCCGCGTCGCGTTGGTGGTGGTGGCGGTGCCGGTGGCCTGCCGTGCGGCGGGGAGGAGTGCTGATCTTCGTTGTTCGTGAATATTAGAACAAGGAACAAGTTTTTTTTGCAATTTCTTATTTTGTTTCATTTATTGTACATGGACGGAGAAGTGCAGTCTCATACATAAAGGAGGAACCCATTTGGTTGCACTTAGGTAGTACATATAGATATGTTATATGTAGGTACCTAATGAATGTTATTTTTTTTTTGTTATTTACCAAGTAGGTAATATGTTGCAATAGAAAACTTCCTTCTCACTAGGAACTGCTGTATTTACATATTTCTCGCTTATTGGACACAGTGTGTCTAGTTCATCTAGACAAAAACCGGTTTTGTAAGCAAAGGAAGCAAAATATGAATTGCACTGAAGACGAAGACTAAAACTAACACACTCACAAAAGCTTACCAGTTTTGTGTACTCACACATGCAAAGCAGGTTCATGTATACATTTCTTCCCCCAGACTAAAAGTGTCTTGTGTTTCAAAAAATTTTCATATCTTGTGTGCAGCCCATTGCTATCTCCATATGTAAGCAGCAAATAAATAGGTATATACATAATGTGCATGCAAATAATTTGTACATTGTCGTAATTGGAAATTTTGTTCAATTCCATTTTTCATTGAATGTTGGAGAATAGCTACCCGTTTTGGTGAGAACTCTTATATCAGCTACTGTAGCAGGTACCTACAGTGGTTTGGATGGATTGATAAAATAAATAAAAACGAGAGTGAATATTTTAGTATTGTTTTTTAATTTTTTTTATTTTTTTATTACTTAACATAATACATTGAATGAATGAGAAAATAAATTAAAACTAAAGCACTGTATCAGGTGTTCTTAAAAATAATTTTGAGATATTCCGGATTTGTATTCATTTTTGAATTTCGTCTTCAGTATTCCAAACACGCATGTTTCTTGGTACTCTGGGGTCACACAGTTCCAAAAGTAGATGATTATTGTAGTACGAAACAAGTTTTTCCTTCATTTTATCCTGCCAGAATTCGTCATCTTTTACAATTGTTGTCCATGTGAAATCACACGAAGTCCATACGCCAAAGTAACATTTTTCGCGACCAGTAATATGCAATTGTCCTTGAACTTGGTAATAGTAATCGTGTGTTTTTTTGAGCTCCCAATTATCACCTTGTTTTTGCAGATAAGCTATTTTTTTCAATCCTACAGCTTCATCTATTGTCATAGCTTTTGCAGACGAAGGGCATTTTACTTCACAGATAGCAGAATTTCCCACCAAACCATCAGGCGTTGCTCCAAGAAAATGAATTTCGCTATCAATAACAAAGCCACATTTTTCCACGTGAATTCCTGCTTCTTCTTCCAGTTTTTCTATGGCTTTGTTTTCGTTTTCCATTCCCCAGGCGACACTCGAAGAAAAAAATAAGCCGTAAAGAGAAGCTTTCACTATGTTATGATAGCTGACTGGTGTTCGGACCTTGCATATTCTTCCAAAGTTTGAAGCTGTTACCATTTCCTTTCTGAGTTCATGCCATTTTTCACAATTCGCCTGGTCCCTTGTTTGTTCTTCGATTTCATGCCTTAGTCTATAATTTGTATGCAAACGTTCTTCGAATTCTTTCTTCCTTTTTTCCATAGCCTCATCGGGTAAGTCGGTTATTTGCAGATCATCATCATCAACATTTCCGTAATTTCTATCAGCAGGAGTCTTACGCTTTCGTTTTTTTGAAGCAGTTTTTTTAGAACTTCGAAAAAGTTTCCTCTTGTGGAGCTCATTCCGTCTTTTTGTTTCACTTCGTACTAGAATTTTTTTGGTTGGTGTATTTTCACTGTGATTGCGAGTTTTAGCATATTCGGTGAACGCCCTCTTTGAATTGAACTGAACGACGGCAAGAGCACATCTATTGCTGTACGATTGGCCCAAGGAATAGTTGATTCTTTTTCCACCCACGTATTGACACAGGACACTGTTGAATTGTTCGCAAATATTGGAGTCATACCCGAATAGAAGGCTTTGCGCATTTTGTTTCATCCTGGTTATGTATAGTTTGATACAGTCCAGCACCCCATCACCTTCAAGTTGTTGGATAAAGTTCTTTTCAACGGTATCCACACCGGCGCAAAAATACTGAGCACACTTCGAATGACTTCCAAAAACGTGGTACGGTACATTTAATATATCCTCCTGCAGCAATTTCAGCTTATCATCGTCTTGGCTGTTCCTACGGTAAATAGTTGCGAATTTGAGTCCTTTTATTATTTTTTCTAGAGATGATGATACAATTTTTCTACTGCTCAGGTTATATCTTGTGTTTTTCGTTAATTGCATCAATTTTTATCGTAAATTCCGGTACAGATGGTTTACACATTCAATTTTTTGGATGCTTCGGTTGGGGTACGGCTTAGCTTCCAAAAGCCTTTTGTAAACATTGCTGTCACCATCAGCAATAAATTTATCGAATATGACTCCGTATTTTTCCCAACAGTATTTAAAACCATCCACCAGAATGTCTGCTTCCATTTTTGTTGATGGGCCGGTGTGGTTCTTGTTGCAGCTATGTTCCGGTATGTCATGTTTTCCCTCGCTGATATATGTGGCAATATTTGTTTTTTACTCCATAAAAAAGTACCTTTTTAGATTTGTGTCCAATGACTGTCGCAACGCCCGATAGAGCCTTGTAGTTGGATCCATATGAACTGTGTGACCAAGCTCCGTCAGTAACAACTGTGATTAGAGCGTTACCGTTTCCATCGATGTTTCCATTTTCTTCCGCAAGCCTTTTTTCCTCTTCAATTGCTTCAACCATTTGTCTTTCAGCAGATTCAACCCAAATTTCCTTCGTTTGATTCTCGATTTTCCTGTATTGATTTGAGCTCATAAATGGAACATTTATAGCTTCTAAAACTCTCTTACACTGTGTATATCCGTTTCCAGCGAGCATGGTTCCAACGACAATTTCCGTGTTGATACTTCCTTGGTTATCTTCTTCCTGGTGACAGGTGAGCACTTCAAAAGCCGTGTTGCACATATTACAGCTAAAAGAAAGCTTTGAACTCAGACCTTGCCGAATTTCTTGAATAAGTACTAAGTTGTTTAATGTGCATCCAAATGTTGTACCATGCAAAGAGATTCTCGTCAAACTATTAAAAAATAAATTTAAATCTAATATGCGCCGGCCTTCAGGAACAAAAGGGACATGGCCTTTTGTCGGGCCATCGACTTCAATGGGGATATTGAAATCATTTAAATGAGCTTCTATTTCTTCATGCTCAAAAATATTTCCAACGTTGGAGGATGCAGTTGCTGTTATAGGATATTCTGAGCCAATAATTGTTCGAGTAGACCTGTAATCATATTAATATAGAATGTGATTAAAAATTTATATACTAGTTCATATTAGTTATTTATAAGAGCTACTTACGTTTTACTTTTTGTTTTATTAGGAGTCTTAGTTTTTTTTTGTCCATAGTACGGTTTTTTTCCACCTTTAGGCATTGTAAAGTATTGTACGTTATGTATAAATAAAAATTTGTCTCAAACTGAAAAAGTCAAAATTTGCTTTGATCAAGCACGTCCTTATAAGATGCAATAATTCAAGAGCAGATTGTAATATAAAATTAAAACCGAACTCATAGAACAATCTATTAAAAATGTTTTTATAAATAGGAAGTTTTCGTCTTTTATACCTTTACCTTAAATAAGAAGAAAGCAATAAAAACAATATCATTAAAGGGGTAGTTAAATTAAGATGCAATATTAGGTACTATTGGAAAATAACAGGTAGGCGCAGGTAGTTTTTTTTTATTGTATGTTTTTTTTATTACTTGTAGGTATCTTTCACTAATCCTAAAAATATCTTATGCAAAGAATTAATCTAGGTACTTTTGTATTTAAAATCGGATAAAACAGATAATCTATATTTTATGGCATTTTTTCAAATAGGGATAAAATAGGGATGATAAATGTCATAAAATATAGATTATTTTTATCCGATTTTAAATACAAAAGTACCTAGATTAATTCTTTGCATAAGATATTTTTAGGATTAGTGAAAGATACCTACAAGTAATAAAAAAAACATACAATAAAAAAAACTACCTGCGCCTACCTGTTATTTTCCAATAGTACCTAATATTGCATCTTAATTTAACTACCCCTTTAATGATATTGTTTTTATTGCTTTCTTCTTATTTAAGGTAAAGGTATAAAAGACGAAAACTTCCTATTTATAAAAACATTTTTAATAGATTGTTCTATGAGTTCGGTTTTAATTTTATATTACAATCTGCTCTTGAATTATTGCATCTTATAAGGACGTGCTTGATCAAAGCAAATTTTGACTTTTTCAGTTTGATACAAATTTTTATTTATACATAACGAACAATACTTTACAATGCCTAAAGGTGGAAAAAAACCGTACTATGGACAAAAAAAAAACTAAGACTCCTAATAAAACAAAAAGTAAAACGTAAGTAGCTCTTATAAATAACTAATATGAACTAGTATATAAATTTTTAATCACATTCTATATTAATATGATTACAGGTCTACTCGAACAATTATTGGCTCAGAATATCCTATAACAGCAACTGCATCCTCCAACGTTGGAAATATTTTTGAGCATGAAGAAATAGAAGCTCATTTAAATGATTTCAATATCCCCATTGAAGTCGATGGCCCGACAAAAGGCCATGTCCCTTTTGTTCCTGAAGGCCGGCGCATATTAGATTTAAATTTATTTTTTAATAGTTTGACGAGAATCTCTTTGCATGGTACAACATTTGGATGCACATTAAACAACTTAGTACTTATTCAAGAAATTCGGCAAGGTCTGAGTTCAAAGCTTTCTTTTAGCTGTAATATGTGCAACACGGCTTTTGAAGTGCTCACCTGTCACCAGGAAGAAGATAACCAAGGAAGTATCAACACGGAAATCGTCGTTGGAACCATGCTCGCTGGAAACGGATATACACAGTGTAAGAGAGTTTTAGAAGCTATAAATGTTCCATTTATGAGCTCAAATCAATACAGGAAAATCGAGAATCAAACGAAGGAAATTTGGGTTGAATCTGCTGAAAGACAAATGGTTGAAGCAATTGAAGAGGAAAAAAGGCTTGCGGAAGAAAATGGAAACATCGATGGAAACGGTAACGCTCTAATCACAGTTGTTACTGACGGAGCTTGGTCACACAGTTCATATGGATCCAACTACAAGGCTCTATCGGGCGTTGCGACAGTCATTGGACACAAATCTAAAAAGGTACTTTTTTATGGAGTAAAAAACAAATATTGCCACATATGCAAGATCAGCGAGGGAAAACATGACATACCGGAACATAGCTGCAACAAGAACCACACCGGCCCATCAACAAAAATGGAAGCAGACATTCTGGTGGATGGTTTTAAATACTGTTGGGAAAAATACGGAGTCATATTCGATAAATTTATTGCTGATGGTGACAGCAATGTTTACAAAAGGCTTTTGGAAGCTAAGCCGTACCCCAACCGAAGCATCCAAAAAATTGAATGTGTAAACCATCTGTACCGGAATTTACGATAAAAATTGATGCAATTAACGAAAAACACAAGATATAACCTGAGCAGTAGAAAAATTGTATCATCATCTCTAGAAAAAATAATAAAAGGACTCAAATGCGCAACTATTTACCGTAGGAACAGCCAAGACGATGATAAGCTGAAATTGCTGCAGGAGGATATATTAAATGTACCGTACCACGTTTTTGGAAGTCATTCGAAGTGTGCTCAGTATTTTTGCGCCGGTGTGGATACCGTTGAAAAGAACTTTATCCAACAACTTGAAGGTGATGGGGTGCTGGACTGTATCAAACTATACATAACCAGGATGAAACAAAATGCGCAAAGCCTTCTATTCGGGTATGACTCCAATATTTGCGAACAATTCAACAGTGTCCTGTGTCAATACGTGGGTGGAAAAAGAATCAACTATTCCTTGGGCCAATCGTACAGCAATAGATGTGCTCTTGCCGTCGTTCAGTTCAATTCAAAGAGGGCGTTCACCGAATATGCTAAAACTCGCAATCACAGTGAAAATACACCAACCAAAAAAATTCTAGTACGAAGTGAAACAAAAAGACGGAATGAGCTCCACAAGAGGAAACTTTTTCGAAGTTCTAAAAAAACTGCTTCAAAAAAACGAAAGCGTAAGACTCCTGCTGATAGAAATTACGGAAATGTTGATGATGATGATCTGCAAATAACCGACTTACCCGATGAGGCTATGGAAAAAAGGAAGAAAGAATTCGAAGAACGTTTGCATACAAATTATAGACTAAGGCATGAAATCGAAGAACAAACAAGGGACCAGGCGAATTGTGAAAAATGGCATGAACTCAGAAAGGAAATGGTAACAGCTTCAAACTTTGGAAGAATATGCAAGGTCCGAACACCAGTCAGCTATCATAACATAGTGAAAGCTTCTCTTTACGGCTTATTTTTTTCTTCGAGTGTCGCCTGGGGAATGGAAAACGAAAACAAAGCCATAGAAAAACTGGAAGAACAAGCAGGAATTCACGTGGAAAAATGTGGCTTTGTTATTGATAGCGAAATTCATTTTCTTGGAGCAACGCCTGATGGTTTGGTGGGAAATTCTGCTATCTGTGAAGTAAAATGCCCTTCGTCTGCAAAAGCTATGACAATAGATGAAGCTGTAGGATTGAAAAAAATAGCTTATCTGCAAAAACAAGGTGATAATTGGGAGCTCAAAAAAACACACGATTACTATTACCAAGTTCAAGGACAATTGCATATTACTGGTCGCGAAAAATGTTACTTTGGCGTATGGACTTCGTGTGATTTCACATGGACAACAATTGTAAAAGATGACGAATTCTGGCAGGATAAATGAAGGAAAAACTTGTTTCGTACTACAATAATCATCTACTTTTGGAACTGTGTGACCCCAGAGTACCAAGAAACATGCGTGTTTGGAATACTGAAGACGAAATTCAAAAATGAATACAAATCCGGAATATCTCCAAATTATTTTTAAGAACACCTGATACAGTGCTTTAGTTTTAATTTATTTTCTCATTCATTCAATGTATTATGTTAAGTAATAAAAAATAAAAATTTTTTAAAAACAATACTAAAATATTCACTCTCGTTTTTATTTATTTTATCAATCCATCCAAACCACTGTAGGTACCTGCTGATATAAGAGTACAGTAGCTGATATAAGAGTTCTCACCAAAACGGGTAGCTATTCTCCAACATTCAATGAAAAATGGAATTGAACAAAATTTCCAATTACGACAATGTACAAATTATTTGCATGCACATTATGTATATACCTATTTATTTGCTGCTTACATATGGAGATAGCAATGGGCTGCACACAAGATATGAAAATTTTTTGAAACACAAGACACTTTTAGTCTGGGGGAAGAAATGTATACATGAACCTGCTTTGCATGTGTGAGTATACAAAACTGGTAAGCTTTTGTGAGTGTGAGTGTGTTAGTTTTAGTCTTCGTCTTCAGTGCAATTCATATTTTGCTTCCTTTGCTTACAAAACCGGTTTTTGTCTAGATGAACTAGACACACTGTGTCCAATAAGCGAGAAATATGTAAATACAGCAGTTCCTAGTGAGAAGGAAGTTTTCTATTGCAACATATTACCTACTTGGTAAATAACAAAAAAAAAATAACATTCATTAGGTACCTACATATAACATATCTATATGTACTACCTAAGTGCAACCAAATGGGTTCCTCCTTTATGTATGAGACTGCACTTCTCCGTCCATGTACAATAAATGAAACAAAATAAGAAATGACAAAACAACTTGATCAGCGCTCCGATCCACCGCCACGCGCGCCGCCACCGACACGATAACCAACAACAAACATCAAAATACATTGTATACCTAAAACATCGTACATCGTTGTTGCCTTGGTGCCCTGTGGTGATCTGTCTTTGATCTGCATACGAAAGCAAAATAGAATATAAAATGAAAAGAAGCAAGAAGAAAAACATTTGCTCTCATAATGTCACAATGGAAGAAATGTTTGCCATTAAGAGAGCAAAATAACGCACCAATACATGGGCACACTTTTACTTGAGTTTTGAGTTTGCATTTTCGTGAGACCCCCCCTTAATGTCCTAAACAGTGTTCTGATTTGTGTTGCTTAGTAGGACAAGGTCACTTCATTATGCCACCTTGTATTGTGGCGTTGTCATATTTCGCGTTTTTGCTCGTGGTTAGTAAGGCTCTTATGAATAATGATGCTTTAAAAGAAATAACAATAGAACAGAGCAAAATCAACATTTTTTAAGAAGGTGGACTTCCAAGATGGGAAGCTTACTTGACGATTAACTAAATATATACTAAGAAGGTCCTCCTCGGTCCGTCCCTGTTTTTAATTACTGCGACTACGAAAACTCAGTTTCAATTTCATTGAGCGGTCAGAAATATTTACCATTAAACAAGATATCCTTGCTTAAGTTTTGGGGCCAGTGACTCGCAAGTTTATAAAAGCGCTGACCATTTTGCTGCAAATATTTAATATTCTCTATCAAATATTTGAAATACAAACAACAACTACAACCCCAAAGTGTTTCAAGGAACTATAAACTTTATGACCTAGGTACGGTGTGCACTGTGCTCAGTGCATCAGTGCTTTTGAAGTTTTTAATTAAAATTCGTGAATATATAAATTCATAGAGTGTGTGCTTGTTATCAGTTATAAGATTAAAATGGATCATTGGCGCTTAAATCATTAAGAGCAGCTTTTTTCATACGGAGCATTAGATTTTGAAGAGTTCTGGAGTTATAATTTTGATGGTTTTTCTTATCAAATTCCTGCACACACAAAATCGATCGAATAAAGGATTTGTTGGAGTAAAAACAGAACTTAAGGCTTTATTGAGTTACATAGTTTTTTTTTTATTTCAAGCTAAGCCTTGATTTGTTTATTTTTTGTCTTAAAAATAATATTGGTCATTCTCACTGCAAACATTACAAATAACGTATTTTATAACAAACACACACCAATGAAAAATATATAAATACAGGGTGGCTGATGAATATTTCTACATTAAGAAACTCAAATAACTTTTTTTTTTCAGTGTATGGAATTCATTTTAATTTTGTTCATATTAAAGTTTTAAAAATAATGGGGTTTAAATGTTCCCCCCGCTCGTTGATGCATGTGCGACATCTAACCAAAAAGTTGTTCATTACTGCTTGGAGAGTTTCAAATTAAATTCATTCAAATTTATTGGTTTTGACTTGTAGACTAACTGTTTGCAATAACCTCAAAAAAAAAATCAAGTGCAGTAAGAACAGGTGACCTGGGGGGCCAACGGAATGAGGAGTTCCTGGATATCAGCTTGTTCGGAAATTTTCTTCGCAATTCTGTCATAACAGGCCCGGCTATGTGAAGAGCTGCACCATCTTGCTGAAACCAAACAGTTTTGAAAGGAATTCCCTTTCGGCGTAGTTCTGGATAGAAAAACTCACTCAACATGGTCAAGTAACGGTCTCCAGTAACCGTAACGGTGTGACCGTTTTCTTCGAAGAAATAGGGCCCGACAATGCATCGTGACGAAACTGCACACCATACTGTGATACGAAGTTGATGCAATTCTGTCTCTTGGAGTATTTGTGGGTTGGAAGCACTCCATATTCGACAATTTTGTTTGTTGATGTTGCCGTTTAAATCAAAATGAGCTTCATCAGACATAAAAAGATAGTTCAACATGTTTCCGTCCTCTTCCACCATTTGGAGCATCTGGTAAAATTCCAAGCGAATCGGCAAGTCTGCAGCATTCAGTTTGTTGACCATTTGGATTTTATAGGGGAATAAGTCCAAGTCATTGTGCAAAATTGACTGTCTGAGCAGATAAGTTTCTTGTTGAAACTCTTGGATTATTTTGTATGGCAGCAGCTACAGCAGCTATTGATTCCTCCGTCCGAACTGAAGGATTTCGATGGTAAGGTCTTCTTTCCATGCTCGGAAAAATTGTTGACAAACCTCATTATAGTCCATCTGCTCGGAGGATTGCCGCCAAACGTGCGCCTATATTCTCTTTGAACCAAAATTACGGATTCCAGTGCATAATAACAGCGGACAATACAAATTCTTGCTTCAGTGCCCCAGTTATCCATTTTTATTAAATCTAAGAATCAATCTGCAAAATAAAAAAAAATTACTAGATTCATTAAATTAAAAAAAAAGTTATTACATTTTTTTTTGTAGCAGCTTTCGTCAGCCACCCTGTATATACATCTACAGATATATAGGTGTAAAATAAAAAATGTCAATACCTACTTATTGCCTAAACTCGTTCAATACAAGTCACATGTAACACATATTGTTTGATTGACAAAGTGTAAAATACGTTCAAAATGAAGTAACTTTTTCCTTTCACTCTTCAACTTCAACCCTTAACAGACATATCCTGAGCTTAAGCCGTTCGTCTATTATACGCATGTTAGTATTTTCGACACGTATTTCCAATTCGAAAAGAAAAGCGTTTGCACAATTTAGTCGTTGTCCCAGAATAACTCATGTTGTTCATGTCACACACACACGATTAGATGAGAACTTTTGACACATATGTATCTTTTATTGCTTCCAAAAGATGTTACGCCAAGTTCACAAAACTCACATACATCTGTGCTATATATGGTTGCTTTTCACTTTACACATCCTGACGTTTTTCTATTTTATAAATTTGAAATGATTTGTGTTGATTTTGCCAGTCAATTCCTTTCATATCAAAGATGGGTGATGCTGTAAATGCAAATACGGCCAGGTTTTGTTCTTTGTTTAGTAACACGCTTGACATGTTGAAATGCAAAACGGCGTGTCGGCATTGCTTTGTTATTTGAATTGTTGTCATTGTTTTCTCTGTTCGGTGTTTTGAAATCAGGAATGGTACCTTTGGCAGTTATTTACTCGGCATACCTTATGGTAAGCAAAATATTAGCAGGCATTCGGTTTGAATGTCAAACAAAAGCGTACCTAATTCTAATCGTTCCCAAATGTGGAAAAATGCACCCGAGTAAGTAAATTGGAAAAATTGTGATAAAAAATGATTTTAATAAAATGAAAGCTTTAGGCATCTTTTCATCGGAAAACAAAAACACTCCGACGAACAAGGTAGAAATATCCTTATCTTCTTATCCATCTCAAATAAGCTTGCTCTTTTCATGATATAGAAAAAATGATTCAAAAGCAAATTGATGACTTCATTTCAACCAAACTACATAACATTTGTCAATCTCAATTCTCAAATAGTTGAAAATCCGCAATTTTCAGTTCTTCGCTGTCTTCACCGGTGCACTGGTGCCCAAAAATAAAAGCTCGTAAGCAAATAAAATTCATACATAGATGGAGCTTAAGAATTCTTACAGAGGTTGTTTGTTTTAAAGTCAAACAAAATCACAGTAGTGCGCATAAAAGAAAACAAACAATGATTTTTGTAAATATTTTATTACTAGCCGACTCCGCAAACCCTTGCCTCGTCAGATCAACTCCAGAATAATAAATACACAAATGTTTTTGTCAAAATGCAATCTGATTTACTTTAGTTGAAGTAGAGAACGATATAAATTTTTCAATGCTTCTTAGTCCGACATCGATAAAATGCAATATTTCGTTGAAAAAAAAAAAATCTTGGTTTTGCGGAGTTCGAAAAGTAATTTCTGAACAATTATCTACATCCAAAATTGATTTTAGGTGTTGAAATTCTTCGTGCTCTTCCAAAGTTTTACATGTTTCCAATTGAAAACCAATGCCACCTAAAATTTCATGGAAGAAATATTCGATTTTTTAGCTTCTCTAAATTGTTCCGAGTTTTCCATCAAGAAATTTTTTATTTTTTTATTTGAAAACGAATGCTCCTAGAATTTCATGTCCATTTGAAAACCATGAATATTTCATTATTTTGCTACACATTATAGTAAAAATATATCCAAGTCATGTACTTGAAACAAAGCGTTTGTTCAACTTTCGCCTATTATTATTAAGTTTAAATTGAATTCATATGGTTCTCCTCTAGGGTTCGTTAAAAGGATTTCTTCTTATCTTGAAAATAGATCTTTCCAAGTAAGATTCAGAAACTATACTCTTACAAAACATTTCATCGCCAAGTCGGGTGTACGACAAGGTAGACACTTCGGACCCCTTTTATTAGTTTTAGCTATTAAGTGTTCGAAATAGGAAAATTCTTATCTCTGCAGATGATATGGAGACCTTCAAAAATATTTCATCCAATGAAGATCGCGTTCCATCATATTTTTCCAGATGCTAAAACCTAAAACTTTGTCAAAGGAGAACAAATAATGATTTGTTTTCCTTCATCAAATTAACTATCTCTTAAACTATCGAGGTGGAGATTTTACTTTGCGTTCCCTAGTTTGATCAAAGTCCCCAAAAATAGAGAACAAACTACGGAATGCATGAGCCACTGACAAGAATGAGTAAGTTTTTGAATACGATTGAAAACGTATTCGATTTCAATATAAAAAAAATAAGCTAAAATTAATTCTTAAAACCTGTGTTCCACGTTCTTAAACTTTTTTTTCGATTTTTTGTGTTATTGTAATTTTATTGTCTGTTATGTTACGTTATTGTATAAGCGTTTGTTTTTTTAGAGTAGGTAGTGTACTAATAACTAACACTACTAAGTGATGAAAATTTTGTAGTAAGAATTAGCTTGCTATAAGCTTTTTTTGGCTCCCCTCAATTCTTCACACGCACTCAAAGAATTATTGATGTAAGCCACTCAGGCCTTGGCTCTTCAAGAGCTGTCGTGCCACTCTTTTTATGTATTATCCGTTGCGTATCTAATGGTTATGTGCGCTGATCTTAAGCATTGAAGGCGTGGGTTCCAATTCTCTATTTTTCTAATTCTTTTAAGTCTTTGTGAATTTGCTACCAATACTGCCTCAGTTATATGGGTATTACGCTTCTCATAATCCTTGTTATTCTTAATAACTAAATCCGTCTGAAGATTTGCTTCTTGGTGCATGACGACCAGAATAGTTGTTTCCCTTTGAAGAGGATGTAAAGTTAACTGCCACTAACGCTCCTTCAATTTTTTTTTATTTTATGGATATCAATAATTGCTTTCATTCCATATCTTTTTATTTTCCTTCAAAACTCACAATGCAAGTGTAGTTCCTGTGTGTAGTAAATAACCGAAAAAATACTTGTTCCATCACAAAAAAAAACAAAAAAAACTTAACAAATCTCAAGGCGAAGAGAAGGATACAGGGTACTTTTTCAGACTTGGACAACTATAACGTTTCAATTCCAACGTCACGACGACGACGCGTTGGTTGAAAAATACTCTACACATTTTCCATAAAGGTACATAAATAGAACTCAACCCGTATGACATTTTTATCCTTGACATATAATTTCTCAAAGCTTGTTGGATAAAGCAGACATTCCCAACAGCCTGAATGTTGTAAACACACAGAAACGCAGGCTGTTCTTTTTTTTAACACCAAACGCCACCGGCTTGGAGAGTTCTCAAAAACAAAAAAAAAAAAACAATTCATCTTCACTGATGAGGAATGAAAACGGAACATCAATCAGCTGGTATTCACAAAAACGGCAAAGCTATAGCAGAAAGCTCATCTTGTACCTTGCTCATTGTTCATCAGCTTTGTCAGGTGTATAAGGCTTTGTTGTGTAAAATAAAATAAAACAAACAGAAAAAATACTAAGAACGAGAGCAGTGAATACAAAAAGGTTCTTGCATTATTTATCCCTCGATAGCTTTTTCCACCTTTTGTATACTGGCTAGGACATCAATAAGTATACGACACCGACAATAAAGGAGAAAAAAGAATAATAGTTTAGATGAAAACAGACCGAGACGAAGGTTCTTTGTAAAAGTTAAATGAGATGGCGGTTTAATGGTTCAGACGTTAACTGATTGCAGTTGTAGCACACAATTTGCGGCAAAGAAAATGTAAATCACTTCTAAGAAGAAAGTAGGTGTTCTGTGAAAGAAGAAGAATGTCTTTTTCGCTTTCGAATTGATCTGTAGGGACTCAAACGGTTCATAACTTAAAGGGAACATTTCATTTGTTTTGAATGCGTGACTATAAAACAGAGGCTTAAGCTAAAGGTACGAAATTGGGCATACAACACCAAAGGCCACAATTTTAAATTATCTCTTTCTTTGGTGCATTTTACTTGATTTAGTTTGTTTTTTTGATCTTGGTATGTGAGAATATGCTATTTGACTGACGGCTTCCTAACCGCTATTGCCAATAGTATTCTTTAATTTGAGTCCCAGTTTATATAAGTGAATGATACTCAACTACTTCGACAACATTCAGCACGTTGTTGTAAAGTTGTGAGACTACAGCAACTGTAACCAAAAGTATGCAAGAAGACCGTGACAAAACGGTTCGTAGTCGTTCTTGCAGCTTGGCTGTCGTATGTATTCGACAACTTGGGACATTTCACTTGATCTCGGTCGGAAAGCGTACAAAATCAAACTTGTACACAAAATATAGACAGACAACTGAAAGTCAAGAAGATGGGTCTGAGGAAACTGTGGTTTCAACAAGACGGAGCTGCGCGTGAAATAATAGACTTGTTGAGAAATTGATATTGACAGTGGTACTTCGTGGTACTACTTGCTAAAATTGTAACGAAGTACAGGCGATAACAGCACTTACTACTGAGGCCATCGGCTGAGGCAGAATAAGGCATCCATACAACAGGGAATTCTTTGACGTATCAAAGAATAAAATTTAAAATAACAGAAACCTACGTTAAACAGAGGATGTGGCATAGACTTATATATTGTCTCCTATTATCGCAGAGGTCGCCTCAGATTAGCTTCGTTTGAATCCTTGGAAACCAACATTACTCGTGTTTTTCGCAAGATACCAGTCGTTATGCTCGCACGAGTGGTCGAAAATTCGATCTTTTTAAATTTCTCCTTAACATACTTAACTAGTCGTTTTCTATAATTTGCAAAAAAACCTTTAGCTCATCATAATTATCATTGTACTTAATATACGTTAAAGCACAAAATTCACCTAACCTCAACATGGTTATTAACTTCAAAAACTTTTAATTTAATTTGGATTTTTTTTTCTTAAGCGAAAAGAACGCCTTCATGTTTGATTAGTAATCAAGCAAAAATGGTTAAAGTATATGATTGCGAACAGCTTTGAGGCATTTAGATGATACTGCATCACAATTCATACATATAACAGAACTCGTTAAGCGAGTATAAAACCGCAACCCTTTCAGTCATTTAAAATAACTTTTCCTCGCTTAAAATTAACCTAGAAGAACCCACTTTCGGTAAACCTATGTATTTAGTGATGTACATTCCATCTTTTCTCAATTTTCAAAGGTTTTAACTTAACTTTGGGCGTGGGAGCTAATTTAAAAACTCCTGTTATTTCTATAGAAATATTTAAATACCATAACGTCTTAACCCGATGTTTGTGGTTTCTCACCTAACGTCTGCTATACAGCTCCTTGCTCGACTTTGATGATTGTTATTTGGTCAATGTGGTTTTGTGTTTAAGGCGGAACCGGAACGGGTGTCTGTCTCCATCTGCCAACACCCTCCCCTCGACCTCATTACGACACTTCCTGGAAAGATAAATAGTGTATCTTCGTCTGTGTCTTGCAATCTACAATCTAATGTACATGACACAATGTTGGCACTCTGTTTCACTTCAAATAGTAAATAATTGATGTAAATTAAATGATGTTATTTAAATGAAGTCAAATGATGTTGATTATTTTCAAAGGCTAAAATAACTTCGGTTGGAGTTTGATACAATGAATTCGAAACACACATCTTGTCAGATTTATCTTCAACAAAAACTTTAAGGTAAAGTTTTTTTCAACATTTTAAATTTGTGTAGGTATCTACTTGGATAAACAAGTTTGCATTTACTGTAGTATATGTTAGTTCTTAGTTCAATGAGAACCCTTAAATTCATTTGAAAGTTTTGCCTTGAATAATTTCAGTTTGGTTGTTGGGTGGGAATGGAAAGTTTAATGAATTTCTTTGCCACCGACCGAAGAATCTTTAATTTAAAATTTATCTAGGTATTTATTATATAGGTGTGAATGAAAACTGAGAGTTAATTACTTGGACGTGTTGCCGTCAAGGTGTAAAATTACTTTGGTAAAAGTTGTGGCGAGGAGATTTATCAAAAGAGGACAAGAGTCATGATAGCTTTTTTCTTTTGCGAAACTTTTTCTCGACTTGAATCTGTGCGGTGATGACGTAAACCAATTTATAAAAATCGATTGCAGAGAAAGAGGAAAAGGATTTAAGAAAAAAGCAAAACAAAATGAAACGCCGTCTTTCGTGTAGGGCTTGTGTAAGGCCTCAGTTATAGCTATCAATAAAGTCCATCAGTAAAAATTGAAACATCTGAAATCTGAAATTTTTTATTGATAAGCGTTTATAACTATCAGTAAATGTACACCTTCACGCCGCCGCAAACAATTTCGTTTTTACTGTTCATCTCATCAGTAATATTTTTAATGATGGCACCGGAACAGTAAAAAATGTAACGCCATCAGTAAAATAAAATGGAATTTTTTTTGACATTTGGCAGTCAGTTGTTCAGTAAAATGAAATTTCATCAGTAAAATTTAAAAAATGGATTTGTTAATAATATTTGACACTAAATGCATTCTTTTTTTTTTTGAAAAAATATACGAAATGTATTTTCAACTTATTTCATCAAAATTTTCCTCAAAATATAAGATTAAAGTTTTCAAAATAGCAAAACAAAATTTTTACTGATGGATTTTACTGATAGCTATAACTGAGCCCTAAGCTATTTAAAAGTTTTCGAGTTAATACTTGTGCAAAATTGTTTTGGGTACAAAAAAATGAAAAAAAAATATAAGACATCACTTTGACATTGAATCAAGATTGAACTCGAAAATATATGGACAGACTTCTTTTTGTTTTGTTAATAAATTTGATGATTGATACAGAGATAGCAAGCAACATAAATTATGTTTACACGTTTAGATCTTGGCTTCCTGACATGTGAGCTGGCATAGGAGCAAGAACAGGGATTGTGTAACAAGGCAGACTTAATATGGAAAAATGGCTTATTCGTTTAAGAAATTTGGATCTTTGAGGTGTGATAAAACAACTTGTTGAAAATGACCAAACACTGGTTGCTGTGTAAATGATAATGACTTTTACGCAATCTGGTTTTGCATAATATTATATTATTGCTACGGGTTTTCAGATAAGAGATTTAATTTTGAAGAGAAATTCATATCAGACAAGTGGTCTCTACGGTCACAGAAGCAAATCCTTTTGAATCGATGAAGAAAAAATCTAAATTTATAATTAAAATCGAAAAAAAATCAGGCATTTTTTCTTGAAAATTGCGATTGTTTCGTTAGCAATTTCGGTTTGAACTTGGGCCTCAATCAACAGTCTCCGCAAGCCAGCTCGGTCCTTAGCTAGCTGTCTCCAGTTTTGCACTCCAAGTTGATTGAGATCCTCTTCCACTTGTGTGCGCCACCTGAGTCACGGTCTTCCTCTCCTTCTACGTCCCTCGGGAATAGTGTCGAAGGCTTTCCGAGCCGGAGCATTGGTGTCCATCTGGTGTGCATCCCCTCTAAATGACCGAGCCATCTGAGGCTCTGGACCTTGACCCTGCTGGCTAGGTCCATGCGGTTGTACAACCCGTAAAGTTCCAAGTTGTATCTTCTTCGCCATACCCCATTAATGCACACGCGGCCAAAGATTATCCGAAGAACTTTCCACTCGAAACAGCCTAAGGCACATTCATCCGATTTTGTCAAGATCCATGCCTCTGCACCGTACAGCAGGACTTGGATGATGAAGGTGTTTTACAGTTATACTTTATTTGCTCGAGAGAGGGTTTTTCCAATCAATTGCTTTCTTAGCCCAAAGAAACAGCGATTAGCAAGAGTTATTCTTTGTCTGATCTCGGCGCTGCACCTGGTGTTATTGCCCGTGTTAAAAGCGGAGCCTAGGTAGACAAACTCCTCTACCTCTCTGTCCGAGCCGTCGGTGTTGGGTGTCCTTGCTCGAAGACAGCGTATACTTCGTTTTTCCCTCATTTACCGCTAAAGCCATTTTTGTCGCTTCTGTCTCAATTCTCATAAAGGTGCCATTGGCATCACGCTGTGTTCTTCCCATTTCATCATTATATAGTGCCTCTGGTGTTGACGGTGGAGTTTTGGACTATCTTCTCAAGAACGCTGTTAGTGCATCGCGTTGTCTGAATCCTTTTTTGACATCGAAAGATTCCGTAAGCTCGTTGCCAACCTTGATGGAGCAGCGAGAAAATCGATGAAAAGGTGGTGGGTATCGATTTGGATTTCATAGGTTTTTTCCAGGATCTGCCGCAAAATGAAAATTAAGTCGATGGTTGACTTTCCGGATCTGAAGCCACATTGATAAATACCAATCAGATTGTTGACGAAAGGCTTCAGACATTCATATGTTACGGAACAGAGAATCTTGTAAGCGATGTTCAGTAGGCTAATTTCTCTGTAATTGGCGCAGATTAGAGGATCTCTCTTCTTCAGGGCATGCATTCTTCCGACCATATCTTACAGATGATTTGGTGCATGCTCCTATCTGGATCGTCGCTTGCTGCTTTGAACAGCTCGGCAGCTAGTCCATCTGCTCCAGCGGCTTTGTTGGATTTCAGCCGTGATATTGCCGTTTTCACTTGTTCTAGGTCGGGTTCACGGAATTGTTGGCTATCATCGTGTGCAATGAGAGGCTCCTGCCTGACGGCGGGATTTTGTTCGTCATCGCCGTTATACAGTCTACAGAAGTGGTCTTTTCAAATCCTCAGCATTGACTGCGATTCTACTATGACATTCCCTTGTTTATCTCTGCAGGCATCGGTTCTTGCTCGATAAACTTGAGCCAGCTGTTACCTTCCGATAAAACCTCCGAACTTCATTCCTGCTGTTAGCTCTCTCAACATCCTCAATCTGACGCTTCTCATGCTCCCTCTTTTTTTTCCTGAGAAGCCGGCATTCCTCTCTCCTCTTTTGCTCGTAGAGCTCACGAGTAGCTCTTGTCCTTCCATGCAGCGCCGCTTTGTATGAAACCTGCTTGGCTGCACTGGCCTGCCTGCTTTCTTGGTCAAAGCTGGGGTTTCGTTTTGGTGGCTGTGTGAAACCTAGCACATAAGAGGCGGCATTTCTAACTGCTTTCTGGCAATGTTGCTTCTGGTCTTCGATACTTGTTGGCGCGTAACACTTCTTAAGAGGTTACTTGACAATCGATCAAGGATCGATCCCTTGCGATTGTAGCCTTCCGACGTCGAATTTTCTCGCAGCATTTCCTTGTCTTTGACGTTGTCAGGATATTTGTAGCACTACCTTGGCTACGACGAGGTAGTGGTCCGAGTCGATGATGTTGGCTCCTAGGAAAGTTCGAACATCTTGAATGCTGCACAATTGCCTTCCGTCCGATCACAATGTGATCAATCTGGTTGACGGTTGATTGATCAGGAGATCTACATGTTGAGATATTAAAACCATGTGCTTACTACCACAACATTCCGCTCCGCAGCAAAATCGATCAGCCTTAATCCGTTGTCGGAAGTGGTGTCGTTCAGGCTTTGCTTTCCGACTGTTCCACCAAAGATGTCCTCTTTTCCCAGCTTTGCGTTAAAATCGCCGAGGACAATTTTAATGTCAGAGCTAGGGCATTGCTCACATGTTTTGTCGAGGAGCTCGTAGAATCGTCTTTGGTGTCGTCCTTTTTCTCTCAAGACTTTTTGCTGAGGTTGCTTCCCACGACGAATCCGCATCCAAAGAGCCATAGTAAATGTCGCAGTTTTTCATCCTCCTTTTGCCCGGTCCATCCCATCGCATTTCCTGGATAGCGGTAATATCTGCTTTGTAGCAGTTGAGGGTCTCCGCTAATTGTTCGGCAGCACGCCGAACCAATTAAGGGACCTAACATTCCATGTACATATCCGAAATTCATTGTCCCTAAAAAATTTGCTTGGGTCGTCATCAGAGTATCCGTCCGCTTCCGAGTCCTGTTGCTGCTTCGCAACTAAATGTTTTTCTTCGTATTCGGGAAGTCACCCCGATGCGACGTATAACTCCCATCCTGGAGTACCAGGTACTTGATGTGGCTCCAAGTACAAGAGCCGGAAAAACCGCTTCTTTTACGGCCTGGGCTTCAAATAGGTCGAAGAAGCCCGTAAAGGTGTTCACCAAGTAGTTCGGCTTGATTAGAACTGAACTTAGTTTATACCTGTCAAATTGCAAACGTTGACAGCTTCACAAGCTATGTAAAGTTACCATATTCGTATCTACATATCTCTAATCTTTTGAAAACCCAAATATACTGGTTTGAAAAAAAAAATTCTCTAAAAAGTGTTTCTCAACTCAGACGTCGCACAGTGGCCCGTTTCGGCTTTTTTGGTTCCAAAAATCATAGCTCCTAAACGAGTTGAGATATTTCCACAATTTTTTTTTTATTTTGAAGGTTACACCCAACGCTATGAAATTGGTGAATTTCAAAATAAAAACATTACAGGGTGTTTCGGAAATAGCTGTCAAAAAGCTTAGTTATATTAAGTGAGATAAAAATGATTAAATGTGAATTAAACAAACAAGAAAATTCATTTTCTGGCGTAAAACAAAAGGAATTGACGTTTAACAGTAGCGCAAAAAGTAAAACACCGATTTTAGAGGAACAGTGGCGATTTTTTTTTTTATTTTTTTTTTTTTGTAAATTGACATTAGAATAATAATAAATAACAAATTGAACAGCAAATTATACAATAAAAACAGTTGAAATGTACGTATAAACATTAGATTTCTTGAAAACTATCATCTTGGTCCGTGGTAATATTCAATAAACTCAACATTTCCGGAGAATAAAGTGCTTTCATATCGTTTTGGGTCCTTACGTGCCTCAGAGAAGAAATAAGCGGATCAGATGAGGCTGCATGTTGTATAAGTCTTCATTCTGCCTTATTCTCGAAACTTTGCAGGTATTTTGATATCTATACCTTTTGTAGTCCTTATTTTTGGACGCCTGGGCTTCTTCAGATAATTCTCCTAGGGGAAGTGATTGATACTCTATAATATCTTGACTGTGAGCCAAAATTTTGTGAAGATAGTAGGTGTCAGTTGTTTTTCAGGATACTTTTGAGTCAACAGAGCTGCTGTTGCTTTAGTATACTCCCCAAATTTAACTGCGTTCACAACTTTCCTGCAGTTCAAAACATCAAGTATTATTTTCAGCCTGGAAATAACCTCTATGTTTACTCCAGTTATTTGAGCTGTTATCTCCGATTGCTCGAAAAATCTTCTCGAAGTGTTCCCATCATTAGTATTTCCGAATCCCTGCTTTGGTTTGTCTACATCGAGTCCAAGCTGATCACGGAAACACGTTTGTATCCTTTCCTTTCTTCTTTTTTGTGCTTCTTTGATCCCAATCGATTCACCGAAATCCTCTCCATCCTGTCGAAGTGTATATATGCAAGTTTTAATATAAATTCCATGCATCTGATTCTACCATGCAGTGGAGATATTCCATATTGGCTATTGAAACTCTTTTGTGTCCTTTTGCAAAATCAAAATCTTTCAAAATCAAGAAACCTTTCATCGGATATTTCGTATTCAGTCATAACCGCGGATATAAACTTATTGACATCTTTCAGATTGGCACTAAAAATGTCGAACAAACTGCTATATGGTATATCCATTTTCTATAACGTTTCCTTATTACTGTTTCTATGCTCAGTCAAACTAGAAATGATAACTTCATTGTGCTAAGTTATCCTTTTATACCTTATATTATTACCTCTACCATTAATTATAAATTCTACCTGTCTACCTAGTCTTTGAAATTGGAATTATTTAATCCTTAAAAAAAAACCTTTTTTTACCTAAAATTTTATGACATCGAGCAATAAAAAATAAACATTTAATCCGATCAAAAATTAATACCTACATAAATAATCACTGAACATTTAATCTCCTTAAGTCAAAAGTAACTGCTAATATTTTATTATGGATATAATATAAACCCTTCAATTTAATTTTTTTATTGCCTCCGATTTATGTAATATTTATGACATATCGTATTTTAAAATATTTCCGTCATCAAAAACAAAACTGTGGTGAATTCATTCCCCATTTCAGATGATTTTTTGAATTTGAAAAAAAAAAATTTTTGTTCGAAAATTCTGGAACACCCTGCAAATGTAATAAATTTAAAACTCATCACATTGTTAGCCGTGAACATTTTCTTCGAAATAAAAAAAATTGTGGTGATATCTCAACTAGTTCAAAAGTTACAGTATTAAACATTTTATTAATTTTCCATTGAAAAACCAGAAAATTGAAAATAAGTGCCTGCCATCGATTAATAAAATCGCTCTAGCTCAGTTGCGCGCAAGTTGGCGCAAATTATTTCTTCAGGATTATATTAAGAAATACTTCAGCTTTCATTATGCGTTGAGTTTTGCTTAATGCTTTTTGAAGCTTTTTTTTCCATGCAATGTAAAGTCAGAAAAAGGTACAAAAAGTGGTGTCCAAAAAAAAAAAAAATATATAGACATTTTTTTTTTTTTTGTAATATTTTTTCCAAACATATATTTTACCGTATTTGTTAATTTCAGAAAGAAAAAACAAAAATTCTTTCCCCACGTTCGTAATATAGCTTCTCAAAGTCAAGAAAAAGAAAAAAAAATTGTTTGTTATTAAAACTGGAAAAAAAAGTTCAACTTTGAACTTCAAATATTTGTTAATTCAGCGAAACAACAAATTTTGAATTCTGGAACAACGAAAAAAATGAATTTTGGAATGACTTTAGCCTAAACGGGCCACTGTGCGTCGGACATCGCCATTAATTCTTCACACACATCAGAGTATTATTATGCATATCCTTAACCAACTCTATTATTATAATATAAGTAATTAAATTACAATACTCACCCAACCTAAATGAAAATGTCTCCTCTTAGCATCCTAAACGAAATACTTAGTTGCTTTGATTTTCGAAAAGCTTTCTAATTTCTTACTTTGGAAAACAAAATGAGAAAGAAGTGCGTCTACGGAACAGACTTCTTAATTAAATGGCTGAATTACTGTGGCTAGGTGAAGCAAACCATAATTCCTAATAATCATAGCTGGGCACCGTTAATCAAAAAGTTAACTTCGTTAATCGCTAATCCGTTAATTAAAAATTTAACTTCGTTAACAGTTAAAACGTTAAATTTTAGAAAAATTAACGCAAGTTAACGTTAATCGTTAATCCGTTAACACGCGGGCGCCGCACATTTCGACTAGCTCATGATTCGTATAAGAATTGTTGTTATTTCGCGAAGCCGCGGCCGGCCGGCGCGCGGTGCGCACGGTGAACCTTCCACCAACAACAAAAAAAAAAAAAATCTCACGCTGGTAGCGCAAAAAAAAAATTTCCATTGGCAACCAACAACAGTTTTTTTGCTGGCAATAAAGAAGCCAGTAAAAAAACGCTCGGCAATGAATTGAATTTGCGATATTATATTCTGTATACCTATAGCACCAAAAAAAAACACAGAGAGGCAGCGAAATAGAAAATATGAGTGCGACCCATGGAGTCCACACGACTAACTTCCCAGAGTAGAAAAATACGTAAAAACATTAGTTGTTTTGCAAAATATTCAGCCGAAGTCAAATTCCGTAAAACTGATGATTTTATGAAAAACATTAAGTTTTTCATCTGTCAAAAGTTGATCGTACCAACTCGTGAACTCATTCACAACTACTTTGCACAGTAAAATATAGCCTTTTTTGCTCCTGAATATTGTAGTTTTCTATTATTGAAGTACTAATCGGATAAGTATTTCCGAAAATTAATATTTATACCGCAAAGCAGCGTTTGGTGGGTCAGCTAGTAATCAAATATAGTTTATGATACTCCTGAATATTGTTTTTTCACACTAACTATAAGATTCTTTGCACTATTGTTGAAATTATTGCAGAAATTATCATAGTTTTCATTATATTAGGGTTGTCTTAGATTTTTGATTGCCATTAAAAAACCGCTAAGCGGATTTTGCTCAAAACCTAATCAGCTCTTAACAACACAATACCGCGTCGAATGAGACGCGAGATAATCGAGCCGAAAAAACGTAACGCACATACGAACACACATACACACACACAGACATCATCATAAAAACGCTTGATTCGTATTCTAGTGACCTCAAAACATGGAGATATGCAAAAATTGGAGATTCACAAAATCGGCCCCATTACAATAACTTCCTCTGGGAAGTTAACAAGTCGCGTGTCGTTGTATTTCCTGAAGGGTGTTGACTAATTTTTTATAAGTTTTAGATATAAATAATTACTAATAATCTAATTTGAATGTGTATCTGTATGGTATTTGTGTTCGATTAACGATTAACGGACTTTGGAAAATTTAACGATCGTTAACATTTTTTTGAAGTTAGCTGAAAAGTTAATCCGTTAATGGGAATGTTAACTTCGTTAATTAACGATTAACGGATTAACGAAAAAATGCCCGTTAATGCCCAGCTATGCTAATAATAAATATTTTTTGTTGTTTGAACAACGATAGCAACTTAGAGGTGCTTCCACCAATGGCTTTTTCCGTCAATTTCTTTGTTTGGCTGGAGTTATAGCTATTTCACGGGTGCCAAGCCGATCATCAGACTCCTTTGTTAGTGGTGCTGCCTAGTTATTTTTCATATTAATCGAAAAACTTTTTAGTTCACTTTTGGGATTTGAACCTAGGACCTGCTAGTTGTGAAGCCAATGCACTACGCATTGCGCTAACAACTCCACTGATTTTTGGTTTCCCATTGTAGACTTTTATTGTTTATCAATTGCAATGAACATAGGCGCATTTTTACAAGCTCCTCAAAGTAATGCTATCTTGTTCCGCTTTCATTTTTTCCTGATTTTCCTATCTTTGTGTCACAACAATTCGTTGTGTACACCAAGGGTCAGATTATTGAAAGTTTTGACACTAGTCAGTTTATTTGTTATAGTTTTGTTTTTGTGTTATTTAACACTGCAGTTAGGCTGCGTCCGTTATTTCCATTTTTGTTGTTTGAACAACGATAGCAACTTAGAGGTGCTTCCACCAATGGCTTTTTCCGTCAATTTCTTTGTTTGGCTGGAGTTATAGCTATTTCACGGGTGCCAAGCCGATCATCAGACTCCTTTGTTAGTGGTGCTGCCTAGTTATTTTTCATATTAATCGAAAAACTTTTTAGTTCACTTTTGGGATTTGAACCTAGGACCTGCTAGTTGTGAAGCCAATGCACTACGCATTGCGCTAACAACTCCACTGATTTTTGGTTTCCCATTGTAGACTTTTATTGTTTATCAATTGCAATGAACATAGGCGCATTTTTACAAGCTCCTCAAAGTAATGCTATCTTGTTCCGCTTTCATTTTTTCCTGATTTTCCTATCTTTGTGTCACAACAATAATAAATATTTTTATAAAAGAAAATTACTAAGGATAATTGCTCCCGAATGCCAACAACATCAACCTAATTGATCTCCGTGTAAATTCTGAAAATTTGAACCTGACATATTTTATGTGAAGTTTTGATTCTAAGAAAAAGGAAAGCCTCGGCATGGTTCCTCAGTAGGATTAAAGCTAATTTCAAGAAAGTGGCAAGAAAATATTATGATTCTACCAAAATCGACATTAAATTAACTCAGCCAACTTCATTTATAAGCAGTTCAAATAAAAAAAAAGTATCAAAGACTTAAGCAATTTGCCTTTTTTCCTGATTAGGAATCCGATTTATGTACTCAGGAACAAAGTTTTACGAGTTTATTTCTGTTTTTTTTTTTCACACCATCATAAAATTTCACACATTTTTAGGAAACATATCAATTTCTTAATAATTCGTTTGACCATGAACACCATAAATTTTATTGAAACTGCAGCTAACAAAAATTTTCAAATATAATCTAAAAAGGACGTTGTTATGCCAAGAATTATTTATAGCCCATATTTCCTCACAGGCGATGGGACAATCTGCTTCCATCAGGAATTTCTCTCGACTTGTTTAAGGCCTATCTATATACATTTTAAGCTTCCGGAAACATCATCATGAGTCCTAGCATCTATTCGAAATGTGTTCCCAACTATGTGAACACTACAAATTGTTGGATGGAAAAAGATATTCGCTTTTAATAAGAAAATGTCGTATGGACATTTTGGGAAGAATGGGCAACTTTTAATTAAATGCTTTTATTATGGGTTAAGTCTACCGACAAATGAATTTAGTCTCGTTTCAATCATATGCTTTTCACTTTAGGCACGTATGTTTGTTTGTACTTATGAAGTTGCCATTTAGATGTCGTTTTTCGTTAAATTTTAAGATTTCACACCTGAGATGTGGGTTGGGGTCAAAATTCTGCCGGGGTCAAAATTATTTTGTCAAAATTCTGCTTTCAAAATTCTGCTTTTCAAAATTCAAAAAAGCGCGCGCTTTTTAATATTTTCAAACCTCTCTTTTCTATATTATTCGCAAAATACCTTCTCCCATTAGAGATTAGCAGAAGATTATTTTGTGTTTGCATAGGTACATAGTTACATCAGTATGTATAATATGTACCTACTTTATCTCCTGTATGCTGTAAGGTTAGTCTGTCTTCGAGTTAGTGTTAAAATTATTCCATGAATTTTTCGATTGTAAAATCCAATAAGGGAAAATATAAACTTTGTGTTGATGGCTATATGTTTTATCTTGAAAAGTTACACAAATGTAAAACTTGCTAATCGACTAAGAGACAAGTGCAATGGACGAATAGTGACTAAATTGAATTTTGACCCCAACCCGAAATTTGTTTGTGTTTATGAATAAACAGACATGAAAAAAGCAGAATGTTTTAATTTAAAACAGCCAGAATTTTGAAAAGCAGAATTTGAAAAAACAGAATTTTGGTGACCAGAATGCAAAAAAAGCATGAAAGAATGAAAATCAGAATTTTTCGATTAAAAAGCAAAATTTTGAAAAGCAGAATTTTGAAACCAGAATTATGACCCGCTCCCCTGAGATGTTCCTGATGTTAATTGGGGAACGGGTCGTTATTCTGTATTCCAAAATTCTGTATGAACAAAATTCTGTATCTGAAGAAAAAATTCTGTATGAACATAATTCTGTATTCCATTATTCTGCTTTTCTATTATTCTGTATTTCAAAATTCTGTAAATCCAAAATTCTGTTTTTCAAAATTCTGCAAATCCATTATTCTGCTTTTAGAAATTCTGTAATTCCAAATCTCTACTTTAAAACTCACAGTTATGAATAGGTTTGTTAATTGCCTGTAGAACAATTTTTATTCAATTAAAAAATTATGTAACTTTTTATAAAAAAAAAAAAAAAAACAAACAAAAAACAAATAACGAAAAAAAAACAAAAAAGCAAATAACAAAAAAGCAAGTAACAAAAAAGCAAATAACAAAAATGTAAATGTAAATAACAAAATGAATAACATATTTTAATATAGATGAAGATTTTTAGCTAACCGTCTTAAATAGTCAACGTTACTTAATAATCTTCGTTTTTTAAGTAAACGTTTAATTTTTTTATTTTTTACTATGGTTTTTTTACTTATTGGAATGTATTCCCCGTTTTGAACCCTAGCTACTTGTGCTTTTGAGCAAATAAGTTATAATGCAAACTAGTTGGAGAGAGATCCGTTACGTTAGAATTATAATCTATGCTTCAAGGTTCTGCATAGAAAACATCAAAAATGGGAGCGGGTCATAATTCTGGTTTCAAAATTCTGCTTTTCAATATTTTGCTTTTTAATCGAAAAATTCTGATTTTCAAAATTCTGCTTTTTTTGCATTCTGGTCACCAAAATTCTGTTTTTTTCAAATTCTGCTTTTCAAAATTCTGGCTGTTTTAAATTAAAACATTCTGCTTTTTTATGTCTGTTTATTCATAAACACAAATAAATTTCGGGTTGGGGTCAAAATTCCATTTAGTCACTATTCGTCCATTGCACTTGTCTCTAAGTCGATTAGCAAGTTTTACATTTGTGTAACTTTTCAAGATAAAACATATAGCCATCAACACAAAGTTTATCTTTTCCCTTATTGGATTTTACAATCGAAACATTCATGGAAAAATTTGAACACTAACTCGAAGACAGACTAACCTTACAGCTTACAGGAGATAAAGTAGGTACATATTATACATACTGATGTAACTATGTACCTATGCAAACACAAAATAATCTTCTGCTAATCTCTAATGGGAGAAGGTATTCTGCGAATAATATAGAAAAGTGAGGTTTGAAAATATTAAAAAGCGCGCCTATCTTTTCTATATTATTCGCAGAATTTTGGTAAGCAGAATTTAAGAATTTAGAATTTGGAGCAGCAGAAATTTGAAAAGCAGAATTTTGAAAGCAGAATTTTGACAAAATAATTTTGACCCCGGCAGAATTTTGACCCCAACCCATCAAAAATCTGTACTCCTAAATTCTGTAAATGATAAAAGAAAAATTGTTTTGATAATGCGCACTTTTTTCAATTTTTCTTTTATCATTTATCATTTACAGAATTTAGGAGTATACAGAATTGTGAAATCCAGAATTTTGTATTTACAGAATTTTAGAATACAGAATTTTGAATTTACAGAATTTTAAAATACAGAATTTTGAATTTACAGAATTTTAAAATACAGAATTTTGAATACAGAATTTTGGCCCATACAGAATTTCGACCCCAACCCTGTTAATTGTTCTATCATCAACATTCATTTTTTGCATTGGTGTGAATGAGCATAAAATTTTTTATAATTTTAGTACAACTAAGTTGTAGGTAGGTATACTTCTTTTTTGTTGAATACAAAATGATAAGAACAGGAACGCTTTTCTGAAAACAAGACTAAAGGACAAGGGTTTTTAAAATGTGTTTCGGGGAGCAAAATGCATAAAAGGGATCAAATGAAAATAAAAAAGCTCACAACAACAAGCAATTTATTGTAAAAACTTATTACAAGAAACTGAAACAAACAAGGACGAGCCCCATATTTCTTCTTCCATATTGTAATCTGCAGCTTCAACTGACCCAGGGCAATTGAAGGATCACATTTCTTCGAACTTGCTCGATCTGCATTAATGAGGTTATTTCGTCTTATGAATTAACTCGTTCCAAATCTGTCGATATTGACTGCAGCAGCCAATAATTTAGTGGACTAGGTGATGGCAGTCACTCTGTAGATGTTCCAGAGTTACGGTTAGCTTTCTCAAACGCTGGGTTGAAGACGAGGCAAACCAGTTCACCGCCTTATCGAAGTCTGTTACAGTATCAATGTTCTTGTAAACCAAATGAACGTTTTTTTTATGGAATTAAGAAATTTACTGACTTTTTTCCATTTTTGATTAAAATCATTGGTTTACGTTTCTTTTGAATTACGATAATTCAATATCCAAAATTGTTTGGATTTCAGTTGCAAAAACAATATATAGGGTGTCCCAATAAGAGCGCACTTTTTAAAATTGGAATAATTTCTTTGTCATGCAAGTAGGAACTCTGAAATTTGACAGATGTAACCTCTGTTTTGTTCCGATTTCTTTAAATGGAGCGCTTTTTGAAAGAACAACACGTTAGAATGGTAAAAACTCATTTCAAAAATGGGGAAAGTTACGCTTCGCAAATTTCAACAAATTTTCAGTCGAGAGAGTGTACATAATATGTCAACCATTCGAAGAGTGGTCAAAAAATTTGAAGAAACTGGTTCAATTATGGATGATAAGAATCCTTTGCGTCAACGTACTGGTCGGTCTCTTGAGAACATTGCTGCTGTAAACGAGAATGTTGCCGAAAACCCGAAAACATCAATTCGACAGTGATTGTGAACGGCATACGTTACAGGAACATGATAGCGGACTTCTTGTGACCTCAACTAGACGGCATGAATCTGGCCAACATGTGGTTTCAGCAGGACGGCGCAACTTGCCATACTGCGCATGAAACAATCGACTTATTGCAGCAACGATTTTCAGAACACATTATTTCACGAAATTCTGATGTGAACTGGCTTTGCGATTTAACGCCGTGCGATTTTTTGCTTTGGGGTCTTGTGAAAACTCGGTTTTATGCGAATAAACCCGAAACAATTCCTGAGCTTAAATCGGAAATCCAACGTGTTGTCGGTGAGATACAGCCACATCTCTGTGAAAAACTCATTGAAAATTTCATGAAGAGAGTAATGGCTTGTCATCGGAGCCGGGGGGGTCATTTGCCGGATATTTTATTCCATACTTAATCAGAACATGTCTTCTTTACAATACAATAAAAATATCACACCTCTGTCATAAAATACTTGGTTTTATTTGCAAATTAAAAAGTGCACTCTTATTGGGACACCCTATATTTCCTATTCTACTTACTGTAAAAACGAATATAGGTGGGCACGATCATTGAACACATTTTGCCTATGGATACAATAAAAAATTGGGTATTAAATGATAGCCTATATGGAAAGTCGCCAAGTTTAAATCTTTAATATCAAAAGAAAGAAAATTTTTACGAGCACCTAAGGACAAGAAAATTAATTTTGACGGCATATCTCAACAGCTAGGCTTAACATATTGCTCTTGGTCTTAAATTCATGAGAAAAAAAAATAGTAATGTTGAGCTTATTCCAAATAGTAAAAGAAGCCTAGAGATTAAATCAACCTCTGTGTTTTGATGAATAACAAAAATGAGTTGATCAAAGATATTTTTGATTAATTAAGTTGTTCTGTAATTTTATTAATTAACATGTTTGCAGTTACTTCGAAGAACTTACTTATGGTGGCACTACAGTCCAGGTCGGACCAAGGCCTAATTCAACAAGCGAGCGTCTCCAGCAGCTCGGTCCCTATAGCTAGCTGTCTACTCAATTGCCTTCTAACTATAAAGAAGCAGCGATTGGAAAGAGTGATTCTTCGTTTGATTTCAGCGCTGTTGTTGTTTTCTGAGTTTATAGCAGATCCTAAGGTATAGAATAAGTCCTTAACTAAAACTTAATAAGTCCTAGTCTAAAACCTTTTTTGACATAAAATGCTTCCGTTAGGTTTTTTTCCGACCATGATGGAACAGCGTGAGTTTTCCATTGTCATCTTACACGGACGGGAGAGTTTTTTTGGGATGCCAAAACAAGACATTGCTCTATATACGCTGTTATACACGGCCTTGAAATCAATGTAAAGGTGGTAGGTAGGTATCGATTTGAAGTTCCTAGGTCTTCTATAAGATCTGCCGTAGTGTGAATATTTGATCGATAGTGGACTTTCCGGGTCTAAAGCCACACTGATCAGGTTGTTGACGAAAGGCTTCAAACGTTCACACAGCACGGCAGACAAGATCTTGTAGGCGATGTTAGGGAGACTTATACCTCTGTAGTTGTTCCAGTTCAGGGGATCTCCTTTCTTGAGGATCGGGCATACGATGCTGAGGTTCCATTCTTCGGGCATGTTTTCCTCCAACCAAATTTTGCAGATGAGCTAGTACATGCTTCTAATCAAATCATGTCCAGCTGCTTTGACCAGTTCGGCGGCTAGCCCCTCTGCTCCAGCGGTTTTGTTCGACTTAAGTTTAGATATCACTATCTTCACTTTGTCAATGTCAGGTGGGTGGAATTGTTGGCTCGCTTCACCCAAATTTAATGGTTCTGTATTTTTTACACATTATTTGTATTTGTATTTTGTATTTATTTTAATTTGTTTAACAATATACAACAAGATAATGAATCTTTTAGATGTATTTAAATGAACAATTACCAGGTTTACATGTTTGACTAATACTTAAAATAGAAATATTAGTATAGAATGTAGATTTACTTATTTTAAAATATAAGTTAAATAAGAAACAATGTAAATTAAACATTAAAACAAGAAAAAAAAGCTAAGTTTTATTTTAAATTAGTTTAAGGAAGCTGAGAAAAACAAAGATACCTTTTCCCTGAACAGAGTTGATGAGGTTAATGTCTGCAATTCGTCTACAAGTCGAAGAACAACGGACACGAAGAATGATCTCTCTGCAATCGTATGTGTGATTTTAGGGTTTTTTTTTTTTTTTTTGCATCTATAGACAGGTCCAATCACTCGCAAAACTTCAAAGTCAAACAAGTGTTGTCTTTACATGAAAAAGTTTAGGACACCCTCTATAATTTATCACTCCACATTGAAATTACTGTGTTTTGCTCGTCCTAACAAAAATTACTAGAACTCAGTTCATAACCAATAGACTTGGCAACTCTTAAATTATTGATAAAGCGATACCAATTTGTTAGCAGCATTGATTTTTTTCTGTTTCGATAATTTTATTACATGACAAAATACTAAGCATGTGTAGAGCATGACCCTTCCAGATATTATCATAGCTGGGCATTAACGGGCATTTTTTCGTTAATCCGTTAATCGTTAATTAACGAAGTTAACATTCCCATTAACGGATTAACTTTTCAGTTAACTTCAAAAAAAATGTTAACGATCGTTAAATTTTCCAAAGTCCGTTAATCGTTAATCGAACACAAATACCATACAGATACACATTAAAATTAGATAGCTAATTGGTAATTATTCTTATAACTTATAAAAAATTAGTCAACACCCTTCAGGATACAGAACGGCACGCGACTTGTTAACTTCCCAGAGGAAGTTATTGTAATGGGGCCGATTTTGTGAATCTCCAATTTTTGCATATTTCCATGTTTCGAGGTCACCAGAATCCGAATCAAGCGTTTTTATGATGATGTCTGTGTGGGTGTATGTGTGTTCGTATGATCGTATGTGCGTTGCGTTTTTTCGGTTTTATTATGTTATTAAGAGCTGATAAGGTTTTTAGCAAAATCCGCTTAGCGGTTTTTTAATGACAATCAAAAAACTGAGACAACCCTTATATAATGAAAATTATGATAATTTCTGCAATAATTTCAACAATAGTGCAAAGAATCTTATAGTTAGTGTGAAAAAACAATATTCAGGAGTATCATAGACACTAGCTGACCCACCAAACGCTGCTTTGCCGTATAAATATTAATTTTCGGAAATACTTAACCGATTAGAAAAATTGCTTCAATAATAGAAAACTACAATATTCAGGAGCGATATAGGCTGTATTTTACTGTAAAAAGTAGTTGTGAATGAGTCCACGAGTTGGTACGATCAATTGTTGACAGATTGAGCCACTGTTATTCAATAAACTTAATGTTTTTCATAAAATCATCAGTTTTATGGAGTTTGACTGTGAAACAACGTGCGTGTACAACTACAACGGGATAAATCGGCTGAATATTTTGCAAAACAACTAATGTTTTTACGTATTTTTCTACTCTGGGAAGTTAGTCGTGTGGACTCCATGGGTCGCACTCATATTTTCTATTTCGCTGCCTGTCTGGGTTTTTTTTTTGTGCTATAGGTATACAGAATATAATATCGCAAGAAAACTGTTGTTAGTTGCCAATGGAAATTTTTTTTGCGCTACCTAAGCTATGCAGGGTGAGATTTTTTTTTTGTTGGGTTGTTGGTGAAAGGTTCACCGTGCGCACCGCCACCGCCGCGGCTGCTTCGCGAAAAAACAACAATTCTTATACGAATCATGTGCTAATCGAAATGTGCGGCGCCCGCCGTGCCGGAAAGGTTCGGTCCCTAGTAAAATTTGAAATGCCACTATTATTCCGATTCCAATTTTTATTAGAAAATAAAATTTGTATGGCGTGTTAACGGATTAACGATTAACGTTAACTTGCGTTAATTTTTCTAATATTTAACGTTTTAACTGTTAACGAAGTTAAATTTTTAATTAACGGATTAGCGATTAACGAAGTTAACTTTTTCATTAACGGTGCCCAGCTATGGATATTATATATTTGAAATAAGAGCTTCTCGTACAGATTATTATTGGCCATAAAATCCTCATTGCGTCATATTTGAGTTCGATTTTTTTCTCCGATCACAGTCTCACAAGTAAACAAAAAGAACCTGATGGTAATAGCTATCATATTTAACTCTCACATAATCTCTCAAAAAGGTCAAAACCTTACCCACTGGCGTGTCTCTTTATTTTTTCATTCAATTGTTTCCTCGCATCATGAAACTCTACTTACCAAGTAATTTTGATAGCCATATCTTGAAACGTTTTATATTCTGTATATCTACATTACATATGCATATAAGCTACTAGATTTTTCGTTTGTTTGGAATATTTTGACTATCCATTTAATGCCATCTTACTGACTACTAGACCGCCTCGACCCAAAAACTGTCTTCAATATTACAAAGCTTTTTTTTCTTTTTTGTTCTCAATATCCTTAAATTGATTTTTCTCTTGCACCCAAAAAAAAAACTTCCACTTTCCAGAAAGAACAAACGACCAAAAGATAATCCTCTTATCTTCTTCCGTGTATACGCATCTTCCTGTCAACGACATATGGTGATGTGTTTTTGGGGACAATTTTATAAAACACTCATGTGCTTGGTCTTCCTAAGATTATCTATCTACCATAAATCGTCAATACAACACAATTCCTATAGGGATATCGAATGGGTTTCAATAACTTTTGAAAAGAATAACTACCCAAGCCAAACCTTACCCAAAAAGCGAATTGAGTTCGCATCACAATGGAAAAAAAGTTCCTTATCAGAGGGACAAGATATTTTTATGGAAATGTACCATAAACCTTAAACTTCATGTTTGAATAAAAATGACTAAATTTCGGACCCGATTTCTGAGTTTTTGATTTTTGCATAAAACAAACTTATGTGTTTGTAGGTAGGTACCTGTCAATAATTTTGTACATTAATATAAAATCAATCATTTTCGCATTAATTATTGTGGAAATAGTATGAAGTGTTTTTCTTTCTTTGGACATTAAGAACACTAAATCAATTTTCATGTTGTGTTTATTGAGAAAGGGAGATGTAAATTGTTATTCGAAAGGTTGAAAAGCGATTTAATTATGAAAATTGGCTTGACTTGTTAATGAGGATGTTTTGATTTCTTGTTATTTCTGTTTGATCAACAAATTTAATTCTTAGAAGGGCTTAAGGAATGTTTCCTTGAGTGGGAATGAAATTAGAAACAAAAATATTGCTTGAACAAAGCTTGCTTCCAAATTCTGAAGAAATTCCTGAAAACGGCAAATAATTGATAATTTTGAAGTTTCCTTCTAAAGAAAAGGATAAAAAAAAAATAAATTGGTGTAAATGATGAAGTAGATAGTTAGAATGTTTTAGAATGTTTTGATCAATTTGCTTGTTTTTTTTTTAAATATTTTCGTTATAGTACGGGAGGCAGCGCTTAATTTTTAAAGTCATTTGCTCAAGGCTGAAATTAATATATATTGTTGTTTTGGACCAATCTTTGACAAAAGTGAGCGTCAGTCGCCTAGCTAGTGGTGGAATCAGAAATGGCAGCTCGTCAAAGTGGAAAAAAAATCCCAAAAAAAAGTCATTTGCTCAAGGCCCAAAATTTGTGTGACGGTTAGCCGCTTGGACAGTGGTGGATTGACCGTCAGTCGGGCCCATGAACATGCCAAAAAAAAATTTTTACAAAGTCATTTGCTCAAGTATGAAATCCATACAGTCGAATATTTATTCTATTTAAGTAATAAAAGTGACCGTCAGTCCCTCGTTTAGTGGTGGAAAGACCGTCAGTCGGCGTCATGAAAATGTTGCCTTTTTAGTGAATCTATACAAAAAACTTAGTTTTTTGCTGGGAAGACGTTATGAGGAAAGGTTTGGATCCAAAAATTAAAAAGCTATCAAACGAGAAGCAAAACCACCATTTTGCAAACCCGAAACCTTATAACCTTGGCCGCCATTTTGTTTTTAACGCTTTTTTTTATTTTTGCTTGTAACTCCGTCAGTTTTCATTTCAGAGAAAAATGCCCTATAACAAAGTTATAGGAAATTTTATTTCCTAAAAAAAAATATTAAGCAACTTTTTTCTATTAACCTTACTGTTTAGGAGCTACAGCTGATTTTTTGATTTTAGTGCCCTATTTTCTTTAACCGGCCATATTTTTAATAACAAAAATAAAGGAACTATTTCCTATTTATATTCTTTTCACACAATGCACTTCTCCAATGGTTTGTGAGCTAAATGCAAGAGCAAGCCGCAATTAAGTTTCTAAAGTGGTCGGAATAAATTTTAAAGGGGGTACGTTAAATGAAAAAATAACTATTTAATTACATGCTTTATAAAAGCGCAGTTTGTCTAAATGAAGTATTTGTGTTTTAATGTTCTGCCAAAACAAAGTGCTTAAGATGTCTGCCCAGATGAGGGCTTTTTGTGTTTTTTGTTTTAAAAGAAATGAACCGCTTCATTTATTTACTTTAAGTGCCAAGGAAAAGTGCAAAAAACTTCTTGAAATTCGAAAAAAAAAATTATTTATATTTATAAACCTTTGGCTTACCACAGTCAACTCCAAATTACATGCTTCTTCTTGAAACTGTCCTTTCACCTACATATCTTTTCACTTTAAGAATGCATTTTGAATACATCATAAAAGCACTAGCCTATGATGATAATCGACTTCCGAAAATACTAGCAAAACACAGCGTAGATATACAAAAATATTAGCTGTGTGGGGCTACATTGCACTCTGTAGATATCCAGGATGCATCTCTAAGGGAAACATTAACAAACATCCTTGAATCAATGGATGGACGGATAAGAGTAGATCTTATAGAAGAAGCCGAAGGCTCATCGCGTCGATCACTGTATCCAAAACTTGAATATAATTTAAATGAACTTACTTAATTATTTCCCTGACAATTTTAGCGTGTTTGAAATCTCTAACATTTTCCGCATTAAGATAGATCTCCTTGCTTTAAATTTATTATACAGGGTGATTCACGAGCGTTGTGCCAAAAAGCTGGAGCGTGTAGGTTGAGTTGAGACAAGAAAAAAATCGTATGGGAGGGGGGGGGGGGTCTATTCCCCCCGTTTAGCCGGGAGGGGCAATTTTCTGAAAAATTGACTTATTTTGTAAAAAAAAATATTAAAAATCAACGGCTTCGTTTACAACATCGTGCTATACCTTTCTGAAAAGCTAAAAACTTCTTCTTTCACTTTGTTTTTAAAATAAATTGTTTTAACGAATAGTTTTAAATAAATAAATTTTCAAACTCAAAATTTTCAAAAAAAAAAGCCAAACAAAATTTTGGAACTAATTTTTTTCAAAATTTTATGTTTAAGTACTAATTTTGTTTTAAAATTTCAATGTCTTTGTTAATTTTTAGTCGAAAACAGAAAACCGGGTGCAAAAATGTCTTTTCGTTTTTGAGAAATTAAAAAAAAAAAACAAAACCACTTTTTTCTAAGAAAATCTTTGTTTTTATTTTTACCTATCTGGACTTTTAGTTTAATTTATTGGTTTATTTTATAAATTAAATTTTTTGTAATTGGAGTTTTATGAGGACTCAATAAAGCAGAAAAGTATTGGATTTTCAATGGATTAACCATTTTATTCATTGATAACGTCTGAAAACTGACCAGCAATTTTGTCTTACTATACCTGGGGCCGCGGCCACTCGCCTGCGAAGGGTTCTACCTGCTGGGGGCTTAAGATAATTAAACCACAATTTTTCTTGAATGATAAAACAATTAACAACCTAAAGGTTAATAAAAGGCATCGCATATTTACTTAACAACCATTTACAATTAAAATATTAATTCATCAACACATAACAATAACAAACTCATATGTTCGAGAAGAGTTAGTGGAAGGGAACTTCTGCTACGGTTTAACTTGTTGTCGAGATCGGGAAGCCAAAAGACTCTACGCTGAAAGATATCCCAATAGATGGCGCCCAAGTCGTAGCATGTTTTCAAGAATCCGCCGACGAGAGCACGGAGTGCTAGAAGTGAAAGGTCAATGGCAGACGTTTTCAATGAACAAAATGATTAATCCAGGGAAAATCCAATACTTTTCTACTTTATTGAGTCCTCATAAAACTCCAATTACAAAAACTTAAATTTATAAATTAAACTAGTAAATTATACTAAAAGTCCAGATAGGTAAAAATAAAAACAAAGATTTTCTTAGAAAAAAGTGGTTTTGGTTTTTTTTTTAATTTCTCAAAAACGAAAAGACATTTTTGCATCCGGTTTTCTGTTTTCGACTAAAAATTAACAAAGACATTGAAATTTCAAAACGAAATTAGTACTTAATTACATAAAATTTTGAAAAAAATTAGTTCCAAAATTTTGTTTGGCTTTTTTTTTTGAAAATTTTGAGTTTGAAAATTTATTTTCTTAAAACTATTCTTAACGAATAACAACAATAATAAATAATAACAATTTATTTTAAAAACAAAGTGAAAGAAGAAGTTTTTAGCTTTTCAGAAAGGTATAGCACGGTGTTGTAAACTAAGCAGTTGATTTTTAATATTTTTTTTTACAAAATAAGTCAATTTTTCAGAAAATTGCCCCTCCCGGCTAAACGGGGGGGAATAGACCCCCCCCCCCCTCCCATACGATTTTTTTCTTGTCTCAACTCAACCTACACGCTCTAGCTTTTTGGCACAACGCTCGTGAATCACCCTGTATACCATATTTTAACGACCGGAAAACATTTTGTTCACTTTGTATCTTACAAGAACAAGAAATATCTTACCACTTTATATCCGTGTGACGGAGTTACAAGCAAAAATAAAAAAAAAGCGTTAAAAACAAAATGGCGGCCAAGGTTATGAGGTTTCGGGTTTGCAAAATGGTGGTTTTGCTTCTCGTTTGATAGCTTTTTAATTTTTGGATCCAAACCTTTCCTCATAACGTCTTCCCAGCAAAAAACTAAGTTTTTTGTACAGATTCACTAAAAAAGGCAAAATTTTCATGACGCCGACTGACGGTCTTTCCACCACTAAACGAGCGACTGACGGTCACTTTTATTACTTAAATAGAATAAATATTTGACTGTATGGATTTCATACTTGAGCAAATGACTTTGTAAATTTTTTTTTTTGGCATGTTCATGGGCCCGACTGACGGTCAATCCACCACTGTCCAAGCGGCTGACGGTCGTTTTTGTGTTTGTATTGATCCAAATAACCGCCACACAAATTTTGGGCTTGAGCAAATGACTTTTTTTTTGGGATTGTTTTGCCACTTTGACGAGCTGCCATTTCTGATTCCACCACTGACTGGCGCGGCGACTGACGCTCACTTTTGTCAAAGATGAGTCGAAAACAACAATATATATTAATTTCAGCCTTGAGCAAATTCCTAAAAAAACTCACGCTGCCTCCCGTACTATTAGAATTTATGAAAAGCTTTATTTTTAACGAGGGTCAAAATCAAAGAAATACAAATCGAAGTTGATAATAATAATCAGTTTAAAAATTAAAGGGTGATTCATTTTTCAGCTTTTAAATAAAGCTTTGCCATTAAGTGTGAAAAACAAGATTATTCAAATAGTAGACTCGAGAGTTTTCCTAGCATGCGATTCTTTTGAGGTAGTTTTAAACCACTTCCTCTAACATATTGAGCGGTATCTCGGCCAATACTTGAGTAATGTTGGTTATTGATTATTAGTGATGGGAGCTTTCGAATGTTATATATAATCGATTTATTCAGGGAACAATTTGAGATCTGTGAAATCATTCGAATGATTTCTCAAACCCTCTACTACTGCTACTCTTCAATTTTCAAAAGAACTCGAATGAACGGAAATAGGTTGCCTGTGACGAGAGCTCGAATTAAAATAACTCGAATGACGATTATTAGTATTTGAATGATAATTCTATTATTCAAATCATTCGAATTTTCAATGCGTCTTGAGTTCGGGGACTGTTCGCGTAAATACGGTCTTTTGCGTAGCCCCACATAAAAAAAATCTAACGTTGTCAAATCGCATGATCTTGGAGGCTTCTCGCGCAATAAGGCCATAGTTTTTCGTGTTGTGTAGCTTGTTGCCCCATCTTGTTGGAACCACATATCGTCCAAATCATGGTCTTCAATCGCCAAAAGAAATTGGTTATCATTCGACCACATTGCTCACTGTGACTGTAATCGTCGCCCCATTATTTGCATAAGGACCAATGATACCTTTCGACCATTAAGTGACACCAGTCATTTTTTTTTTCTTTATGTAATTTTCGATCACTCATCGTTTAAGGAAATGTCGGTGTTTAGTTCATTGTCTATGTCTATTCATCTGTTGTTTTTTTAATTGTTTTCCATTGTAAAGCGATCCATTATCGTAAATGGCAAACATTTATCTAATATTATGACACTTCAGATGACAGTTAAGTTTGACACGTGTATATTCAAAAGTGTGCATAATGCACGAGATAAGACGCTGCGCTGTCCGGTGGAAGAGGGAGAGATACTATCAACTGCTTCTGCTAGTATCAAATCAAATGCCAGGGCTACTAACTTGAAACCAAGAAATAAATGGCCCGAAATTTATAAATTAAGAACACAAATTGAAGTTTTTAATGTACAAAATAACAAACTAACAAAACATATCCAGTTTTAAATTTTAATACCATTTTTAAGAGAAAATGAGTTGGAGTTCGTAGTTAATAAGCATCTAATACTAACATTCAGCTCTTAACATTTATCTAAATAGAATGCCATTCGATTCCAATAAAGATTTCAATTTAAAACTTAATCTTAGGAAACTCATTGTTTAAAAATAATTTGATATAATGACTTCACTAATAGTCTCTTGCCAGAGATTACAATTCCTAACATCATTCACAATAATTCATTTAAATATACATATCTTTAATCTACCAGTTTTATCTGGATGAAATTTTCGCTAGGATTCTCCTCCTAGCAGCCAAATTGTCAAAAGTTTTTTGATAAAATTTAAGTCATTGCACAACGAAACTCGAACAGTTAAAGTTTTGAGGGCCATTTATTTGCTCACTACAACTTCCTATCCATTTATCTCTTCTATAGGAGTGCGTTGTGCGTTCGTACAAATTAGAATACATACAATTTCCTCATTTAAAATTCGTTTATCCTTTTGAGTATGGCTGAGGATTGATTATATTTATATGAAAGGGTTGGGCCAGGTTCGTTCCGGTTCGATTTATGTTAGTAGATTTATTATTAATTTTTTTTTCTCTTACGTACTTCATTATGTTTGTAAAAAGGGTACAATGGCTTATAGATCTATTTTATTTGTTAAGTTAAGTCCATTTGCGAAACAAAAGAACCCCGGTTTATTAATTTATATACACTTGGCCCCAGAAATTTCAGTCGAAACAAATGTTCTTATAACAAAAATAACAGATGGTTTAAAACATAATGTTCATGTTTCAAATGTTTTGTCTCCTTAGAGCGAACAAGTAGAAGAGAAATATCTCCAAGTTTGAAAAAGAAAAACATTTTCCACTTCAATACAATATTGCTTTATTGGCAAGTAAGCAAGCATACCTTAGTATAAAATTATATACTTCTTCAGACCTGTGTAATCGATGAATAATTAGTTTAATGTGCAGTCTGACCGCAGTTTAACCCTACAAGTAGGGTTTTTTTTTCAAATTCATTTTTTATTCATTCACTTATTACTACTTAATACTAGACAATAGAATTCAAACTAGCTTATGATCTAAATCTTATATTTAACTTACTGGCCCCAACCGGGCGCTCTAAGTAATTCACGTTTTCTTAAAATTAATGCCTTTCGGCCTATGAACTATCTGTTTTATTGACTTTATTTTTTTTTCTTGCTAGAAAATTTAAAAAAAAACTAACTCAATATCATTTTAATTTTTCCTTACGTGCTACTTAAAATTAGGTCCTTAAAAATAAAACTTATAATTAACTAAAACTACCTAATCTACCTAACAACTACTTACAAACTAGAACAGCCACAGCAGCAAATCTCTATCATTTTTTTTTCATATCACTTTTTTTTTTTTTTTGTCAATATTCTTTTTATTTCATTTTTGTTTTTTTTGTAATTTTTTATTTGTTGTCCTTGTCAATTAATTAGATTAATTAATTAGAGTGCCACCATGCCTCCCCTTCTTAAACCTAAACCCAAAACCCTTAGACTAAAACAAGTATGCAAGCCGGCCAAGGCTCAAAACCCCACCCCGACTACCCATTATCAAGTGCTGACTGAAGCCACCAGAACTGGTGCTCCTGCTTCACCCTATCGATTCGGTCCCGTTCGGACACAGCCCTACTGAACCGAAGGAGCCCTGCTCCGCCCTGTGCGAGTACGTCTCGATAGTAAAGGAGCCGCCGATCGACGGTTCTCCGCCTGACGAGGTAGATTAGCGGGATCGCCAATGTGTCCTGTATCAGACCGCATTTATCTATGTGGAGGAATGCCTCTGGTGGAATGAAGCCGCTCGAGCGTGCACTATCAAAATATTCGTCGTTCGGATAGAACGCCCCAAAGATCAAATTATTCGTCGAATTCATGGCTCTCGCAATGTGACCCCGAACAAGTTTTATCACGAAATTGTCTATTCTGTTGATCCGAGCCTCGTTGTACAGAACCTCGTTAGAATAGTAATGTACATAAGAAGATTCCGGTGTCCGATACAAACCGAGACAGCGCCGAAGACACTGCCTCTCGAACACCCGAATCTTCTCCATTTGAGATGGTGCAACGTTGAACCACACTGGACAGCCATAAACGATCATCGGCCGTATGAGGGCCATGAAGCAAATTACCTTCACTCTGGGGTCAAGCCGACTGCTGTAAAACAGCCGTTTCGTCAGAGCGAAGGCTCCTCTGGCCTTAGTCAGAGTATGTCTGTCGAAATACAGATACTGGTCCAACCAAATACCGAGGTACTTCACTTCACTTTTGCTCGTTAATCGCTGTCCGTGAGGCCCAACGATGACCATCTTGCGCCAATTCTTGCGCGTATCCCTCGTGGCCGCAGCCAACGAGGTCCGGAACAGAATTGTTTCGCATTTCTGGACATTTATTTTCAGTTTCCAGTCATCGCAATATCGCTGAATCTTCTCGAAGTCACGTTGCAAGAGAATTCTAATGACTTCGACCTTTGGGGCAGTTCTGTACGCAATCAGGTCGTCGGCATACGCAATTGCCTGGGAAAGGCTACCTGTCAGATCGCTGGTGTAAATGCTGAAGAGGATCGGCGAGTTCACCGCTCCCTGTTGAAGACCGTTTTTAATTTCAAAGGTGGTGGTAGAAGTTACATTGCCACTTTTGACAACAAAATTTCTACCGTTGAGCATATCATAAAGCATATACAACAATGGTTTACTGATGCCTAGTCTGGTGAGTTTTAGGTACAAGCCTTCTAACCAAACTGTGTCGAAGGCCTTCTCTAAATCAACCAGAACAGCACCCGTACATTGTTTCCTGGACTTATTCCATTGGATATCAGAAACGAGCTTAGACGCGGCATGAATGGTGTCGTGTCCCGCATTGAACCCGAACTGATTATCCGGAATTATTTTGTTGTCCGCAGCCCACTCAGCCAGAGCCCTATTGATTACCTTTTCGAATACCTTGCTGATGCTTGGAAGAAGACTTATTGACCGGAGATTTGAAGGATTGGAGTTGTCCTTTCCCTTTTTCGGGAGAGGATGAACCACAGCTGTCTTCCAACGCTCTGGATAATATGCATTATTCAGCGCGTTGTTGAACAGTGTGGTATAAATGTCGATGGCCTCAATCGGTAAGTGTCTTAGTACAATGTTGGATATACCGTCGACACCTGCTGACTTCTTATTCTTTATTGAATTGAAGATGAGCTGGAGTTCTACCTTCGTTGTGAGCAAGGGACTTGGGCCCGTTCGCTCGGCGATTATAGCGTTTGCTAAGAAATCGTCATCAAACCGGGTAAAACCACGGTTTTTCGGATCGCCATTGCGAGATATCATTCTTCAGGTAGAAGTGATGAAGTAAGGCTCTGTTCTCCAGGTCGTGGTTCGGGCGAGTGCAAGCACTCACCTTATACACTTGCTGGAAAGCAGCACCAACTGTCTCCACTTTCTCCTGCGGATCTTCAATCACAAAGTAGTCATCGTCCAAGATGGCTTCCCCAGGATCAATTTGCGCTGTCAGGAGTACGTCTCTGTTCTCTACTGTTCTCTGGAGTTTCAGGCACGGAAGGTCGTTCTGATTGTTTTTTCTAAATATCTTATTGATTTGGGGAAACAGAAAATAGTCTAGCGGTGTTAAATCACAAGATCTTGGAGGAAAAAACGTGAAATTAGGCGGTCACCAAACGTGTTATTCAATAAATCGATTGTGGCACGAGCTGTGTGATATGTTGCGCCGCCGCCGTCTTGTTGGAACCACAGCTCTTGGACATCATGATTGTTTAATTCAGGAATGAAAAAGTTAGTAATTATGGCTCTATACTGATCACCATTGACTGTAACGTTGTAGCAATCATCGTTTTTGAAGAAGCACGGACCAATGATTCCACCAGCCCATAAAGCGCACCAAACAGTCAGTTTTTCTGGATGTAACGGTGTTTCGACATACACTTGAGGATTAGCTTCACTCCAAATGCGACAGTTTTGTTTATTGACGTAGCCATTCAACCAGAAGTGCGCTTCATCGCTAAACAAAATTCGCTTATGAAAATCAGGAACAACGGCGATTTCGTTTTGGGCCCATTCGATGAATCTACGCTTTGCTTGATGATCGTGTGGCTTCAGTTCTTGCACGAGTTGGATATTGTAAGCACGCAAACCAAGATCCTTCCGCAAAGTCTTCCATAAAGTGGATGGATACAGATCCAGTTCCTGTGCTCGATGGCGGATGGACTCATTCGGGTCTTCCACAATGCTACGCTTTACAGTAGCAATAGCTTCTTCTGTACTCACCGTACGGCCGGCCGGCTTCTCTGGGGATGCGAGTTATCAACTAGAGTGCGAGAACGTTCCATGGTTAATCGAATTAACTGCTCTGATGGACGATTTTGTCGACGATAAAATGGACGTAGTGCGCGATACGTATTCCGCACAGAACCATTATATTCGAAATAAAATTTCACAATTTGCAAGCGTTGTTCAGGCGTGAGTCTATTGACGAATGACGAATTGCCAAACCAAACTGAGAACAAATCACTTGACAGCTGTTAAATCGGTCGCCGTCTCGAAAAGTAATGCTAACTTAAAGTTTTATACCTCAAAAAAAAAAAAAACACCCGTTACTATCATTAAAACATACAGTAAAATGCAAATTTCGTTGAAAAATTCACCAAATTTTCGTTCTTCCGGTGTATTTTGACTATTTCACAAAAATCAAAATTCCATACAGCTTTCGATGGTCCCCCTTATTTGCTGACTTTCCCAGAATGTCCCAAAAATTTGTTTTTACTAACGCTATACCTACAGTGAAAATTTTATTAAAATGCATTGAGGATTGAGCGGATTAAGAGTCCCTATATGACATATTTACAAATATACCAATGCACTTTAAATTTTATGGAAAAACTTGATTTTAGGACTTGAAGTTCTTCGTGCTCTCGCAGAGTTTCCCGAGTTCCCAATCCAAAATTATTAATTTTCCCCTTTTAAAACCCATGAAGTTTCCGAGTTTTTCATAAAAAAACCCATTTTGAAATTTTCCAGTTTTCCGTTTGAAAATCAATGCACCTACAATTACATGCAAGTTTCCTTTGAAAACCATTATTCCTAATGCGAAATTTTCATGCACAGAGACTGGAAACTTAAATCCATGCCTTTTTGTAAATATCGATGTTAAAATTTTCTTTGCTCAGAAAATCATGCCCAAGAATTCGCGTGTAGGGTGTAGACATTGTCTTGGTCCAAGAGCAGAAGTAGGAGTTCAGCCTTAAATATATTAAAGAAGACTGCAGTTAAACCCACAAGTACTCCTTATTTACGGTTGTACGTACATATAGGTAACATTAATTTCTGAGAAAACTAAAAACCACTCAAAACCCCAAAAATCGGGTCTATAAAAGAAACTGTTTTTCAGTAATTTAAACATTTAACTTTTCATGGTTCGAAAACATATTGAGTAGAGGGAAATTTGAACACATTTTGTAAAAAAAAAACTTAAAATTACCATAGTTATTAATGAACCCTCCACCTTTTTGTGCGAAAACCTTGTTCGTATTATATTTTAAATCACATTGTGAAAATATATTTTCTGATACACTTCTTGCCTTTATTTATGTTAATTCAAAGGTCTGTTTTTCCTTTTTAGATAATGCTTGAGAGTAAATCTCATTATGAAATTAATGTAATTTAGTATCTGGTGTAACACAAATAAGTCGCATTATTGGGTATTTCCCAGGAAATTGCCTGAATTTGACAGCTTATTTCTCTTATAAGATTAGTTAAAGGATGTCATTTAAACTTACCCTCATAAAAGGCCTACCGAATTTTAATGAACGAAAACAATAAATAACCGAGATAAGGGTACGAAGATAATAAAGAGTAAATAAAAACAACAAACCGTTATCGATGTCAAAAAATTGAATATCCATTTAGATCCTTATCCTTTATGAAAAGATTTAAAAAGCCTAAGTAACATTTTAATTCAAAGCAAGACAATAAAAAAAAAACACACACACACACACCGGGCATATTCCTTATGTTTCTTCAATTGCAGAAATTATTTAATCAAAGAAAACAACTCATTTATGTTCTTTTTTAGTATTTACATAAAAATGATTTTGAATTGCACGAGAACAGTTGCTGAGATTGCAGTTGTGCAATTTAATACTCTTACTCTTCTTTTCTATTCTTCAAATTAAAGGTAATTAATAAGTAATAACGATAATGCCAACCTTTCTCGATTAATAAATACATCATCAGTTCAATATCAACAATACAAACTCATTTCACGCATTTCATAGCTTTGGATGCCATTTGCAAATGGCTAGTGTTTTTGGTTCTTAATAATGACAATGAGCATTCAGACCATAAATAAGGTCCTCTCTCTGCATTTAAACTGAAATTCACGGATAAAAAATGGAAACGATTAAGCATCTTAATGACAATTAACAAAACAATAAAAACGCAGAAAACGAAGCTTTAAATTTAAATTTATTAAACAAACGGCACTATTTATCCCAAACAGACGTAGAACGGTTCATGCGTTATGTGCAAAATAAATGTTGATTTTCGAAAATTCGTTTGAAAAATTTAATTTCGTAAAAAGGAAAGCAATTATAGTTCTTTGTTAGCGGGGTAATTAAACAGGAATGTATTTTGTTTATATTTACATCTTTTTTTTCATTTTCAATTTTTTTTTTATCATTATGATTCTTTTGTTTTTGTGTCGCAATAACATAATTGAATTATTGAAAGAGAATTATTGCTTTCAACTATTTTTGTTTTTCGGTTTTACCTTCACACAAAGAGTAACTCCAATTTATAAAGTTGATTGAATAATAATTTTTTTTTTAATACGAGTATGTACATTCAATTGGTTTGTTTAATATTTTTCGCCACCGGCAAATCTATTATATATATATGTAAAGGCAATAAGCGGCAAGAAGTTCAGTTGATTATATAAAAAGCCACAGCCAAGAGCCTATATAAGAAATATAAGCTTGAGGGTTGCTTTTTTTTTAATTCTAAGACAAGGATAATAGTTTCTCCCATTCATCCATCCATTCATTTATGTAAGGAACTTTCCGTTCCCCACGGTTTCACCCGCCTTAATTGTTAAAGTAGTGTACAATTTTGTTGCATAATATTTAGGTGGATGAAATTGAATCGCAAGTGTTTTGATAATTGTTTACACAGTTTTAAGATAATTCCAGCACCCATTGCATTGAAGAGTTTCAATGTTCTGCTATGTGTGGAACGGCGCGCGACGGACGTCTGCTTTGACTTTTTTTCAGAATTACTGAATTACTCATAAGCTGGCACCAAAAAGTAGTCAGAATTTTGTATTAATTTGTGCCGCAATGATTGCTCAATTAGTTTTTGGAAAAAAGCGCAGTTACGCATGTTCTTTTTCTTTTCTGAAAAATAACAAGTATACGCCCGGGTGAACTATCTTATTTAAGAATGTTAATTCCAATATCTGGATATAGGTATCCTCTTAAACGCTAATTCAAAGAAAAAATATAAACAAGAAGGAAGCAAGAACTAATGACGCTAGAGATTTTGTTGCTTAACTATGTAGTTCTTCGAAAAAATCGCGGTTACGCTGGAAAAACACGAAAAAACTTGAAGGAGAAATGTAAGACAGAGAACACACCAAGCAGGAGAGGCATATAATAATTGAATGAAATCCAATTGATTGACTGTTTTAGTTTATGCACTATAACACTACAAAAGTTTAAGAAAAAATAGTTTAAAATTAGTAAGGTAACTGGACTATTATAGAGTAAATATTTCTCTTTAATTCAACTGCGAATTATATGAAAAATTGTGTTTTGCCTATTTAATCAATTTTCAGAACAAACTTTCAGTTAATTTTTGAAATAATTATTATCAAACAAATTATATGCCAATTAGATACCAAGCATATTTTTAACTGAAATAAATAACAACTTTGTAAACTCTGACAATCACTAACCTGTAGGCGCAGGGTCAGAAGTCCACGGGCCAAAAGTCCACGGGCCAAAAGTCCACGGGCCAAAAGTCCACAGATCAATTAATGACTTTTAAGCCACCAAGAATGGGTTTGAAATCCACAAAATATGTTTGTAAACTTCTGACCCGAACTGACTTTTTTATTATTGGTAGAAAAACAAAAATAAATATCACTTTTTCGGACATTTACTGATGATGAATAATTTTAAAAAAATGTGAAGAAATTAAAAAAATTGCCTGGATCGGAGAGACATTATTTCGTTGATGGTAATATCAGTATCCTTCCACAAAGGATCAACTATTGTTGATCTCTTATGTTGCACATTCTGAGCACGTTAGTTTTTTAATTGAGATTATTTATTATTTAAGATATATGTTTTACAAGAACAAAAAACAAAGTAAAAACGTTATGAAATTTTGAATGAAAGTGTACTATGTCTTGTTGTTTTCATTTTTGTTTTTTTTTTTTTTGTGATAAAAGGATGAACAAATTGACTTGAATTTTCATTTAGCCTAACACAAATTTGAGGAAACATTTTCCACACTTCAATCGGTAATACATATGTAAATAAAAGGTATGCGAATTATACATTAACAGAAATGCTGAGTTTAATTAATTTCAAGTCCTTTTTTAAACAATGCATTAGAAATCAGTTAAATAGTATTCCAGATACAAAGTATTTGTTCTCCTAATTCGAAAGCAATGATTTTTATTGGAAAATTCTAAATTTTTCAAGAAAGAACCCTTCTCCATTCATACATACATGATACATAGAAACCAAAATTTATTCAATAATTTCTCTTGTAACATACGAAACATTGACTTTAAATGTCAACGACCTAAATCCTAAACACTAGATACTAAAACTACAAAAATATAACAGCTGTTTTAACCTCATTAAACAGTAAAATTAGTGCCAAAAGCTCTTTTCTTTTGATGTCTATTCCTTTTTATGCCTCGAATGAATGTTAATTGTTGGCGAAATGAACACAATGGTGTCGCAGTCGTCAATACATCTGACTTCATTTATTCTGAACCAATTTATGAACCTATGAGGTAAAAATAAAAATAAACAAAAAACCTAGCTTTTTTTCCTCTACTTTATTTGGCTAAGAAGGCTTAGGCACCTTCAATATGGGTGATTTTCTGCGATATTGATTTCGGTTGTACAATGTACTTATCATTATGCAGGTTTATTAAGAAAAAAAAAAAATTCTCAACAGAAAAAATGTTGTTTATTCTGTACTCACTTATTCGTTCTCATTTCAATAATAAGTTTTGTGCCTTCGTCTTGTTGTGGCTGCGAGAAAAAATGAAAGATTAGCATATTTTTCATGCTATGTTTTATTTGAGAAATAAAAATCAAATTATACACTAATACTGGTGTCGTTCTCCATTCGGTTTTTTTCTTGACGTTTCTTCCTCTACCTCCAATGGAACGGGTTATGGTTTGTCCATTCTTCGGACGATTCTGTTTCCAAAACAGAAGAGTTCTGCTCTTCTCTGTCAAAATCAGTTCAAGGGAATGGTTTCAGATGACTTCTGGACTCGTCCGAATGTTTCCGAACGACCAACTGAACACGACATGAATGTACATCAGATGGGCGGCTAAGGGATTCTCTGTCCCGAGGCGACCGAGGATGGGCGTCTCAGTAGCCAGGGCCTTCGTCACCTGCAAAAGAAAAGAATTTTTATGTGGCAAAACTATTAAGGAAAAGTACAAAATACTTAGCTTAGGCTTGGGAGGTTCCTTCTTTCCGTGTTGGAGCTGTCCGTCTGGGTGGTTTTTTTTTTTGCATCCTTCTTTCTTCTTGTGATGTTTTTATGTTTTTTTATGTTTTTTGTTCGATAGTTAGTTGGGATTTAGATTATTTCTTTGAATAAACATTAATAAAACGCGCGAATAAGGAAAAAACTTGTTGCAATTTGCAAATCAATAATTTCGAATTTTGGTTCTGTCAAAGTTTAATGTACAAGGTGACAGATGACAGCTCACCTTGTATCCCTCTGTAGCAAGGGAAATTTTTGCTTATCTTTACTGGCCAGATTTGAATGTTTACGAGAAAGACTGTTGTGCTTCTCAGCCGATAGCGCGGGCCAATGGTAAGGGAGAATCGTTACATAATAACGATGAGGTGATGGGCTAGGTAGGAAAAGGTACAGTAGATCGTACAGTAGATCGACGATTTTTACCATCGTCATCGGTGCGATCGGTACTAGGCAAAAATCTCAAATCAATACCCAAAGGAAAAGTAATGAGGGCGGTCGTTGTGCTGCTTTGAATAAGCAACGTATAGTTGGTGTCGGTGGTGAAATTAAAGAATAAGAAGTGTGCTCGAACATAGTATAGCTGAAGAATAGCTAGATAAAATATAGTTTTTATACGTTTCCCTATAAGCTCATAAAGGTGAGTTAGTGTAGAATGCTAAATAAGTGCGATTTAGTGATGTTTTTATCATCAAATTAGGGTGAATTTTTGGGTGGACGCAATCTAAGCTAGAGCCGAGGAACAAAAACCAGTCGGCCGCATAAAGTGACTTGTAGCTGTTGGAGGGAGGGCCAAAAAAGCCCCGAAGTTAAATCTGACCCGTGAAGCACCCGGGTCCACAAGTAACCCTATCTTATTAAGACATCATATTGTTAGTGTAGTGACTAAGTGGGCAACCAAATTAAGCCTTTTTGCACACACCGAGCGCCCCGAAAATTCACCCGCGCTGCGGATTTTGCTTCCGCCGATAAGAAGTTCTTTTGCACGGATGCCGATAAAAATACAAAAGCATTGCATTAGCAAAGGAAAGTGGCAGTCTCATCATCCGGTATTGAAGCCCTGGCCTTGAACAGGCCACCGGCAGGCAAGAGGCACCTGAGCACGCACGAACGAACGGCGTTTTTGCTTGGCCAACTCCATCACCTTGGCTACTTACTCACATAATTATTATTCAACCGTTTATTAATTTATAATTTTATTTATTTAGTATCTTTTTTTATTATATTCTTCAATCATTTATTTAACATTCAATCATTATTCATTTTTTTGTTGTTATAATCTTTTTGTTTGATCGTAATTCTCACTGTGGGTATTTTTTTAAAACTCAGTTCAGAATTCTTTTTTTGTTCCGATTTAAATCTTAATTCGACTTGCCATAGGGAGTGTTTGCTAACGTGGGGTAGGTTTCAACAGTGTAGGCGAAGAGTGCCAAAGCAGCGCGACGGCGACGACGACGACAACGTCGACGACAGCGCGCGCTTAACGCAACATTTTGCTCCTCCCCTCGTATACACCCGCATAAGAGCTCTGTGTAGGTAGGAACTGGGGATCGTAAGACAAGCCTGGATTGGGCAATAGTAAAACCCCCACTTTATCGAACCGACTCTTAGGTAGAGTTTGCGATATACATTTAATTTCTAATTAGAATAAATTTATGAGCATTAAAGTTATTTCTAGTTAAATTTGTTTTTTTTTTCGTTAGTACCATTTTGTTAGAGTCAACTATTTTGTTTCCTTGGATATCTTTTTTTTTTGAAGAAATAAATCGAATGTCATATATAAATTAAACCTAGAATGTTTGTCCGGCTTCGATCTTTTTCTTGAGTCGTTCATGTCTAAGATCCTTGTCATGAAGTGCTGAGCCAGTTTGAAGGAGGTGCGGCAGGCCCGTAGCCAGAGTTGAATTCAACGTAGGGCAACATTCATATCAGGTAGGGCATTGGTAAATGTTCTGTTTGTGCTCATGTCCGTTAGGTTCACAATGGTAAAATGAAAAACAAACGTTTTCAGGTTAACATATTTCATTATTATTTCTCCAAATATAGACCGGCCGCTGGATGGAGTTGAGTGTGTATTCTGTGAATGATTTTGAACTCCGAAAAGCTTGAAGATTTGTTGGTTCAGTTTTTTTTTTAGATATCAGAACAAATTATTTCAATGTTTTATTTAGTTGCAATATCTGACGCTTTCTTATAATTTAAAACTCTTATAGCTATCGTTAAAAATAAGAACAAAAATTGTTAACGAAAAAAATTATTTAAAATTATTGTAATAAAAATGCATGTTTGAACATAAATCATTAAATAAAACAAATAATTACTTACTTCAGGTGGCGCTACAGTCCATTGTGGACTTGGGCCTCAACCTCCAAGTTGATTAAGGTCTTCTTCCAATTGGGTGCGCCACCTAAGTCACAGTCTTGCTCCTTGCTTTACTTCCACCCCCCTCTAGAATAGTGTCGAAGGCTTTCCGGGCCGGAGCATTGGTGTCCATCCGCGCTCTACATGATCGAGCCATCTGAGTCTCTGAACCTTGACCCTTCTGGCTAGGTCCGTGTCTTTGTACAACCCATAAAGTTTGCTGTTGAATCTTCTTCTCCTCATCAACGCACACGGGGCCACATCCATGCACACGGGCACACAGCCTTAGGCACATTCATCCAATTTTGTCAAGATCCATCCTATAGCAGGACTGGGATACTGAGGGTGTTATTGTCAATTATTTTCCTAGGCCAAAGAAGCAGCAATTAGCAAGAGTTATTTTTCGTCTGATCACGGCGCTGGTTTTATTGCCCGTGTTAATAGCGGAGCCCAGGTAGACAAAGTCCTCTGCTGCCTCGAAGACGTATGCGTATATTGTGACGTTCTGTCCTAGCCGACGCGTCGTCGGTGTTGGATGTCATTCCTCGAAGACAGCATATACCTACCTCGTTTTGCCCTCATTCAACGCTTAACCCATTTTTCCGCTTGTACCTCAATTCTCACAAAGGCGCAATTGACATCACGCTGCGCCGTGTTCTTTTGGAATATAGCGCCTCTGGTGTCGACGGTAGAATTTTGTATTCTCTATCTCAATCACGATGTTTAAGAAATCGCATGATAGTTCATCGCTATGGCTGAATCCTTTTTTGACATCGAATGATTCCGAGAGCTCGTTGCCAAATTTTATGAAACAACATGAGTTCTCCAAAGTCATTATGGACATGAAAACGACCTTAGCAAGGATGCCAAAACTAGACATAGCTTTATATAGTTCGTCTCTATATGTGAATTAAGAAATGCTTTAAAAGCTGCAATGTTGGAGTCTGTACAAAAAGCTCTAAGAAATTTAGGAAATCCGCACCTTAGTGTTGAACAGTTAATAGAGTTAGAAACCGCTAGCGTCCTTCTGTTCTCTGTTCAATTGCATGGCTTATTATATGCATTACATTGAATTGAGCTTTTTTTACTCATTCAATGTATGCATATGATATCTCTTCAATAACGGATGAATAGAGATTTGCTATTTGAATTCCAGGGTCGGATCGATTCACGCTGCCGTTAAGGCATAACACTAATAGTGGCGCTGAATCGTGAAGAATTTCTGTATTTAACTTAGTATTTCTTTTAGATATCGTCTGTTTTGGTCTTTTTATTCTTTTAACGTGTAATGATTGATAATTTCAGTGTTGATTATTGTAATATTCGTGGGCTAAGAATTAATTTTCTAGCTGCGTACATTCACACTATTTCGAACAGGCCAGCTGTTTTGGCACTGAGCGAAACCCAAGTAGGTGAGAATTCCGACCCTACTGAATTTCTTATTCATGGGTATAGCTTAGTGCCTTTATTCTTCTCCCACCATGATCTCGCCGTCTACATTAGGAATGATGTTGCTTATCAATTCTTACCACAATATGGACGCTGCTCCAACCCTTTCTTCAATTTTATGTGGTTCAAGTTCACCGTAAATAATCACATCCTTCACTATTGTTTTCTTTATCGAAGCCCAAATTTGGACAGAGCTTCAACTTCTCTCGAATTTGACGCTCTGTCTGACTCCATTCAAAGAATTGTATCCCTTCATCCTCACACTGAAATCGTTATTACGGGCGATTTCAATGTACACAATTCTTCGTGGCTTCTCCATTCGGGCCAGACAACAGCCGAAGGAATGTGTGCTGAGATCTTTGCTGAGTTTAACCACCTTACTCAGCTGGTCACCGAGCCCACTCGAATATCTGATATTGATGGCCAAGCGGAAAATACTCCTGACTTGTTCCTTACGTCTGACCCTGATAAATACACTATCAATGTATTAACGCCTCTAGGCAGGTCAGACCATAGTATTATATCTGCAAATTTCTCGTGTCAAACTAATCCAGTTAAAGAAAGAGCTCCGAAGAGAACCGTATGGCAATACGAGAAAGCCAACTGGGACGGTCTCAACAACTTCTTCCGGATCTTTAACTGGTCACTATGCTTCCTCGATAGTGACGTAGACTCCAGCACAGACATGATTACTAATATGATTATTTTGGGAATGAAAACTTTTATCCCGAATAGGGTTAAAAGCATCAAACCCAAGGAAAAATCATGGTTTGATTCAAGCTGTAAAGAGGTTATCAGGGAAAAAGAAGTAAAGTTCCGGTGTTTTAGAGCCAACCCAACTGAGGAAAACCGGAACAAGTTTAAACAAGCCAGGAAGGCCTGCAATGCCCATATTCGACGGACCAAATTTTTGCATGACCAAAAATTAAGGCAAAAAATACTGCAATGTCCCAAAGGCAGTAAGAATTTTTGGTCATTTGTTAAAAATATGAAGAATTCTTCTTCTTCCTCGGTCCCTACGCTCGTTGACAATGACACTCCAGTTGTTAGCTCTCTCGCGAAAGCTAACCTTTTTGCTAGGCAGTTCGCCGCCAACTCTTCGCTGCCAGATAGTGTCATGACTCCGCCGGTTCTTGAGCGCGTCAATGATTCCATGGGACAAATCTTCTTCCGCACTCGTGCTGTGGCGAGAGTCCTAAAAGATCTCAACATACATAAATCCGCTGGTCTGGATGGTATCCCCGCCATTGTTCTGAAGAGGTGTTTTTCCACGCTGACAAAACCCTTGCGTAAGCTTTTCCATCTATCCTATTCTTCTGGGCTCGTTCCGAGCAGTTGGAAAACAGCATTTGTCCAGCCAATTCCAAAAAAAGGCGAATCTTCTTCTCCCTCCAATTATCGACCGATTGCACTTACGTCCCTTCTTTCTAAGGTCATGGAAACGCTGATAAACTATCAGCTCAAGAAATATCTCGAAGACCGAAAGCTTCTTAATGACCGGCAGTACGGCTTTCGCAGCAACAGGTCCACTGGTGATCTGATGGTTTATCTCACCGAACAGTGGAACAAATCTTTACATCGTTTTGGAGAAAGTAAGATTGTTGCACTTGATATTTCAAAGGCATTTGATAAAGTCTGGCATCTCGAAAATGCGTGCTTTCGGTATCGACGAATCCCTCCTTCGTTGGATTAGAAATTTTCTTTCGAACCGTTCAATACAAGTTGTATTGGACGGTTTTAAGTCTGTAACCCACAACATAAATGCTGGTGTGCCCCAGGGCTCCGTTTTGTCTCCGACCCTCTTTCTCATTTTCATAAATGATCTCTTGTCTGTAACTTCTAATCCAATTCATTGTTTCGCTGACGATAGTACCCTTAGCTTTTCATATTCGTTCCCAGACTCACATCCCTCCTCTTCGGATGTGGAACTGCAACGGCAAAATATGATAAGCTCATTAAACTCTGATTTGAACAGCATTGTACAATGGGGAATAAGAAACCGTGTAGAGTTTAATGCTTCGAAAACCCAATGCTGTCTTGTATCGTCAAAGCGAGATATACCCCCCTTGCCACTGTCAATGAGTGGCACTTGCATCAGTGAGTCCGAACATCTCGAGATTCTTGGTATGTGCATCACTGACCACCTTTTGTGGAGCGAGCACATTTGCGATGTCGCCAAAAATGCCGCGAGATGTTTGGGCTTCTTAAGACGATGCAAGAAATTTTTCTCCCCGTCTGATCTGGCTATTATCTATAAAACCTATATCCGTCCAAAGCTTGAGTACAATTCCCATCTCTGGGCTGGTGCTCCAGCTACTTACTTAAGCCTCTTGGATGGAATACAAAAAAGAGCTGTAAGAATGATTGGTGATAGAGAGATCACTGACTCATTCACTTCTTTAGACCACCGTCGTAACGTTGCGTGTCTCTCCTTGTTCTACCGTTACTTCTACGGTAATTGCTCTAGTGAAATAGCCAGTTGCATTCCTCCCCTCAAACAATTCACCCGTAATACTCGCGCTTCTAGGAATGCCCATCAGTTCACCCTCGAGCCCAACTTCGGACGTACGCTCAAGTATAGAGAATCATTCTTTAGCCGTACTACGCGAATGTGGAACTCTCTTCCACACTCTGTCTTTCCCAGTCATTACAATGTTCAGGAATTCAAGACCAATGTACACCGACACCTCCTCACTCCTCCTCACTTATGCACTCACTGTGTCTCTGGCATAATAAGGGTATAAAAAAATCCTTTGAGTGGGTGAAAATTAAAAAAAAAAAAAAAAAAAAAAAAAAAAAAAAAAAAAAAAAAAAAAAAAAAAAAAAAAAAAAAAAAAAAAAATAAAAAAAAAAAAAAAAAAATGTTAATAAGACTTGTTTTGTTTTTTTTTCATTATAACAATTTTAAACAATTCTTGTTTTTATTTTTAACGATTTTTTATATTTTTCATCAGATATTGCAACTAAATAAAACATTGAAAGAATCTGATCGGTTTATCTACCTGATATCTTGAAAAAAAAAACTGGACCAACAAATCTTTCCGCAACATCCAGAATCAAAATCTGCAAGCTTTTCTGAGTTCAAAACCATTCACAGAATGCGGTCCTCACTTTTGCACACTCAAATCCCCATAGCACCTGCATTAATAAATAATAGCTAATAGCTATGTACAAATTAAAAACAAGTTCATACGAAAAGTGATTAAATATTATTAGAATTTCTAAATTGAATTTTCCGATTGTTCATTTTATTAAACATTCGAAGGACTTCTATGAGATCAATTGATTAAGTTCTTTTTTTCCAACGCTAGAAATACATTCTCTCATGTCCCATTGACATCCTTTGAGGCCTATTGATGGCAGTTAGAATTGAAAATTTGGATTCACATATGTACTGCTCTGCTACATCCTAAAGTCGCTACAGACGCACACAGCTCGTTAGTATTCTTAAACACCTTTTGGTACCTGTATAAGATCTGCATTTGGTTTTCGGATTTATATTCCAGTTAACTCAAATATAATTTTTTACCACAGAAGCCTCTTCATTTTTTCTATATGAACGAACTAAAATCCCTGTACTGATGCGAAACTAAAAGAATAAAGTGTTTATATTAAGTTTAAGACGAAAAATTTTATCGTATACGTTGAACATAATATGATTCATTTATAATTCGTTCAATTTGATGAAAGAGTTACATTTTCAAAATGTAGGTACATTATCGGTTTAGATTTTTTGTTAAATACTAAAGAGGATCAATTTAAAAGTATATGCGCTCAAATCATTAGCTTTTCATGAAATACAAACTTCAAATTTTATCTTAAAACTGTCATAATGAAATCAAAAAGTTTGAAGAGAAGCAACTAAATACTCTCTAGTAACTTTATCGATGGTATTTTTAAGACTTTCAATGAAATTTACATGACCATTTCTTTAAGCACGACAGGAAGATTTTCTTGAAATTTAAATACCTCAGATTTTCAAAAAGTTCACTTTTATAGAACCTTTTTCCTAAACACACATGATATTTTTGAAGGTAGGGCATTTACAAGGCAAGCTGGGAAAATGTTGGAAGGTAGAAGACTTTCATAAGAAGTGAATATCTTTAGTAGGGCATTTTTAGGCAGGGTATATAAAGCTGGATAATTTTTGAATGTATACGGTTGTTTTGTAAGAAGGACATTTTTGTAAGTAGATAATTTTTGAAGGTAGGGCTGTTCTCAATTTCTGATGGTAGGGCATTTTAAATTTAAGGTAGGGCATTGCCCTACTTTGCCCCCCTCTGGCTACGGCCATAAGGTGCGGTAAGGTAAGCGGGTTTTCGAAGGGGTAGTATGTGAGTCCACCACTGACTTGTCTCCAGATTTGGGGAATCCGAGATTCCGGCCGAATGGATTCCAGGCTGGGAGGGAACAGTCCAAACCGTGACGTCATCACACCGTTGACCGTTTTGACTGTTCCCGAGGAAAGCGAACAAGTGGTGGTAGTGTATCTTTAATTTTGAATTCTAGCATACAAATCAAAGCATGATTTATGTTTTTGGAAAGAGGTGCGGTCCAGCTACGGTGGAAAGACCCCCCATCCGACGAGTGTAGCTGAGCCACGCGAGCATGCCGCAGCTGCCGTAGCGGACATTCCTTCCCTTCCCCGATTCCGCCCGAGTCCCTATCCTGATGATTCCTTCCTCGCCCGTCCCTCTCCTACCCATACCCCTCCTATTGCCACGTTTCAGTCTTATTAGATTATATCTGCAATTTCAATAGGATACTGCTACGGATCGGACAATTTGTGAACAAAACATCATTCACAGCTTCGATTCGTATATTGATGTGTAAACTGTTTGTTGAGGTGCTAAAATTTAAAAATTTAAAAAGAACAATTACAGTTAAGCATACTAACCTGACGTCGCTCTTGAAAATACAAACAAAAACAAAATGTGTAAATCATCCCCCAAGAAAAACAATACCTCAATATTAGGTAGCAAAATACGTTTGAATATATTATATCCTCAAAATAGGCAAAACCTCATTTATTTAACTAGCTACCTTATCGTTATATTTAGATCTTAAATAAAACAGTTTTGGAATCCATAATTTAGCCATAAGAAAAAATTCACAAAAAGGAACAGAGTTTATTACGTCCGCAGATCCAGGAAAAAACCTTTAGCCGACACGACAACCATAAAAGTAGGTACTTTGTATTTTTAAATTAAGTTATTTTACAAAAGAAGCTTACAAAGTTTGAAATGACTTGGGACAATATGGCTTGAGTTCCGTTTTTCTTACAAAAAAAAAAACAGTTACCAGTTACTCAGATTTCTTCAAACTTTCAATGTTGCAAGATATTACTGAGACTGAGGATATAATTTAATGACGCACATACACAGACAAAACCAGACATTCAATTTTGGTTTATAAATGGATTAAATAATAACCGAAATCGGTGGCGTTAGATACAAAGTGCACGTCGTTTTTTGTATTGCCTTTATTTATTTAAAATTTAATAAATCAGTTTTTTATGTTGAGTAGCAATAAGACAAGACAAGACACGCCTATAAGACGATTTATTAGTTCCTTGGGTCAAATTTAGAGAAAAAGAAGAACAACAAACTGTTTGCTTTCCTGTCTAAATAAAATAGAATATATCTCAAAAAAGCTATAGAGACGTGACAGCCAGAAAGAAATATTTATTTAGTTATAATTGGGGGTGAACTCCTTAAAAGAAAAGTGGGCTTTGATTAATTGAAGGGTAAATATCAAGAAAAGCTGAAATAACTACGTCAAACAAATATTTGAATTAACATATACGATTTATGTATTAAAAATCGTGTGTTTAGTGTCAGTGAGCCAAATAAGAATTAGTAAGCTTTGGCTTAAGGACACTAATTTACTTCATAATTCCTGTTTAAATCAGTTTCTTAAATGGAGTGATAGTTATTCGAATTCTATTCGTAAATTTTTCATATTTTGAAACTTTCAGCTTTTCAGTATGCTAACATGGGTTGATTTTAAGACCATTATGCAATTATGAGGTTTTTATCTTGAAAAGCAGAACCCAAGGGCCCTTTGGGGCCTTCTACTTCCTGTCAGATCCCCTAAAGATTTCCGATATTTTTATTACCTTAAAATTATGTTCGTTCGACTAAGAGCCGATTTTTCATTCTTCAAATAGTAGCCTAATGAAGTTTTTCCTCTTGATAAATAAAAAATCAATATTGTTCGACAGTCAGAAAGAGAAAATTTTAGAAAATAAATACAACAGCCGCTCTGAGAGACGAAAAGACCAAATTTCAAAGAAACAACTAACCAAAATTTGAATACAAAAAATTTAATTTTAATTTAATTTTGTGTTTTGTGTTGAAAACACTTGCAGTTGGGCCTGCGTTCGTTAATTCCGTTTTTGTATTTAAAAAACAACAACAATTTATAAGTGCTTCCACCAATGGCTTTTTCCGTCAAACGGCTGCCAAGCCGATCATCAGCCTCCTCAAATTTAATTTTTGTTTGTTAGCGTTATACTCTGGGTTAGTAATTGTAAATAGACAATATTTGCAGGAGCAATTTTTTGAGAAAGGAGATCAAAAATTTACTTGCCCTCCAAGAATGCCCATCAGTTCACCCTCGAGCCCAACTTCGGACGTATTGTCATATACAGACAATCGTTCGTTAGCTGTTCTACGCGATTGTTAAACTCTTCCACACTCTGTCCTCCCCAGTCGTTGCAAATTGCAATGTTCAAGAATTCAAGACCAATGTTAACCAACACTTCATCATAAACCCTCTCCTTCTATTACACTTTCCTTATATTATACTTAGGTATATTTATATAGCAATCCATCCAGAAGCTTTATTTAATGAACTTACTTTCCCTGTTCTAACTAAATCACTATGCCCAAGTCCTCGAATATGTTAAAGACGGCTCTGGGGCCAAGTGAACCAAAACCTCATTATGGACTTTATTTTGTTTTAGACCCTAAAACATGGGTAGAAGTTGTGGTACCTGCCTTAAATGTTTTTATTTCATCTTTAACTTGTACTGCCTCATGGGAAGTTCTCAATTCCTTACGTACACACTCAAGGATATGGTGAAGAATGGTATAGCCACATAGACCTTGTTTCTCCGGAGCTGTCGAACCCTTTTATTATTAGATATTTAAAATTCTGTCCTTTTCAAGTTCTTGTGATGTCAGAAATCATTACAGTTGCCTTGAAATTCAAATGGATTTTCACCAGAAAAACAAAAACTTTTGCAAAAAAGAGAAATTTCAACAAAAATAGCTACAAAAGTTCGGAAAACCGAAAAAAACGGATGATGTTCGTAGTTTCAATTTTTCTTTTGCCAATATAAATATGAAACTTGGCCTGTTTTTTATATTTTGTTATCAACGATGTGATCTTCCTCATGTCTTTCTTATAAGCAGACTAACTTATACTTCAGCGCAACTCCTCACTGTTTGCTCCCAAAAACTTTCACTTTTTTTAAACTTTTATTTCATAGCAAGTGAAATTAACCCAATCAATTTGGTAATGCTATAACTTCCAACACTTCATGCATTAAGCATCAGCATTTAAAGTTTCAGTAATTATGTCTCCATCCCATCAGTTTAATCTCATCTATTTATCGATTGGATTGTGTAAGGGAATTGTAAACCGGGTTGACTTTTAGCCATTAAATGAAATAAATAGTAACGGAGTCTCTTATTTTAAGAGTGTCGTAGTTTTTAGACTTTCTGTGAAAACAACTTTCTTACAAACTTATATGAATGTATGGTGAATCAAACTTAAATATTTAAGTGATTTACTTTTCTTTCTCAGTCATTGTTTTCAAATGAAAAATGAAAAACTTAAATTAAAAATTAAAAATGCGAAACTGAGTAGTTTACAATAAGGTATGAATTAATGAATTAATACATTGTTGTTTTAAATTCATATATGCATTCGTTTATTTTTAGTTAAAGGACAAAAATTGCACTTAGAGAGATGAAAAGTAAAGTTTTAAATTGTTTTGAAAAATTCGAGCATCAGAAAGTCTTCTAATGTCATTTGGTAGAGAGTTCCAAGACAAAGAACTGTCGATCTGATGTTAGGCAAGTATGTCGCGGAGACGCGGGATTATAAGTTTGTTTATTCTGTTTGAAGTAGGAAATTGGATTCGAAAAAAAGGTATTGTGCTTCATGTGTCTGCTTAATTCTGTAGAAAAAAAGAAGTTTTCGATATTGCAAAAAATGTTCAAACTGCATGTTGTATAAATAAGAAAGCCTTACCAATAATAGAATTTATATGATTTTCCCATGTAAGGGACCTGTTGAAGATCACTCCGAGAGTTTTGGCGGTTTCCACAAAATCAATAGCAATGTTATTAAGAAATACGCGAAGATATTAGCCAGTGTAGGTGGTTTCGCGTTGAGTTATAAACACAAATTATTGAATACAGCTTTAAGATTTTCATCAGGAAAAAAGGGAATACCATTCAGAACAGCGTCACATGCAACATTTCGGTTTTCCTAAATCTCTGGGTTTTCTTCACTTTGTCGAGTTGATTTTGTAGTGCGGAAAATTCACAGTTATATTTGTTTACGTTTGAAGTGCTGGTGAAAAGTTTGGTTTTAACATCAGATAACAACGCACGCGTTTATATTGTTGATATCACTTTTAAGCAACATGTTGGCAGAATCGAAGCCGGATTGACATGATTCAATCTTATAGTTACTCGTTCCCAGCTCAGTGAAATCCGTTTTTTTATATGCGTCAGTTGTGAATTAATATTTGATGTAATTCGGGTCTCAGTTTCTTTTAATTTTGTTGAAATAAGTGCATAAATATCATTTATCGTCCATTTTTTTCCACATTTCGTTGTCATCCTCAAAGCTTTTTTTCGCGATTTTGTGAGAGTGATTTGATACGTTTATTCGTGAGTTTATTTTTCGTTCACTAATACCAGGACGTAATGACATTATGATAAATTAATAATAAAATCATCTTTAGGTTACTTTTTTTTTAGTATATTTTATGAAAATCCACTTCGAAATATTATACTTTAGGCAAAAAAACTATAAAAAGTTGTAAGCATTCGCACAATGAAAAAGTTTTTGAGACAGAAAGTAAAAACAGGGGTTCTTTGACTATAGAAAACTTGTTTTAGTTAAGCCCGATATAAAACACGTCTACTCACTAGTCACTAGACATAAGTTGACAGATTTACAAGAGAGTTAAATAAGTACTTTGATTTTTTCTCTTTTTTTTTTGGAAATGTGAATTTCACGAAGTCGAAATACAGTGTTGTCAATTTACTCCACATATTTATCAACTTTTTAATTGTTTCAAACTTATATTTAAAGCGACAGATTTTTCGATAACTGAATAAAATAAAAAATAATACTTCAAGGAAATTGTCATAATTTACATTTATAATCTTCTAAGGTTAATAACATTTGTTAGAATTTATTTTCAATAATTCAGCTTATGCTTCAATAACGTCAATTACTTTATACATCCCCTACCTTCTTTAAAAATGATTTGTCCAAAGGATGAAGAAAATTCGTATTTTTATTGTATTTCCATGACAATAAAGCTTTGTCGTACGTTGGGCTGGTAAGAGGCATACATAATATTGAAAATCCTTTTTCATTGTCAGAGAAACATACAGGGTTTCATTGTGCGAGTGAAACCGCTTCAATTTTTCTTTTTTTACAAATTTCTTTTATCATAATTCAGTATTTTCTCAAAATTTTATGCTTGATCTGATTTAAAGTAATTTACGCACCTGAAATGATTTCAGGTGGCATTGTTGCATGAAATATTTGTGGTTTTTAATGAAACAAACGTGCATACAGTATTTGCTGGAAAATCGAATTTAAGCACAGAATGAAGCATTAAAATGGCAACCATGAAAAGTTCATGTAGGTATGTTTAATTTTGGTGAAAATTTTCATAACTTACGCGACGAATACTATCTTCTTGCAAGTAAGTATGTAAGTGAACTCTTCTGTGAATGTTTATATTTACATACATGACTAAACTGCTCTTTCACACCTGGGCTGAATTTAATTTTTATTTTGTTTTAAGAAAATTCGAAAAATTAGTTTTTAAACAAACCTGTAATTCAGAACAACTGTAGCTACACATGTATAATTATTTATTTATTTATTATATGTACCACAAATTGAGTATCCACTTGTCACACAATAAATGGACTAGCAGCTTTGCTCTGTCTTTAACAATATCAATTTACGAAATCATCTCCTCATAAAGAAATCATTACTATGTTTACTGTAGTCTCCAAATAAAGCTGGATGCTGTTTAGACGGGGAATTTAGGATCATAATAAGACTGGAATTCTAATTAGGTATTTGTGGTTATAGTTAATGGTACCTTTAATTAATTCTGGGCATTCTCTTACAGACAAGGAAAGAGCAATAAAAACAATCATGTGGACGTGCAGTGTTATGTTAAGGATTCAATCTCGTAAAGTTAAGACAAATGTATGAACCCGAACACTAATTGAAGTTATTAGCAGATATAGTTTCTCTTTTCAACAAAAATAAAACTGATTGAATTTTAATTCTTTCAGGAGTGACATAAAAAAATAAAAACACTGAAAAATTGGGTACCACCTTTATTATAAGTCTTTCACTCGCTCATTCACTAATCATCAAAATTAACAAATATAATGGTAAATGTACCCTACTAATTACAATCTTGAAATTTATTGCACTTCTAGTTTTCAAGTGGATACAAACAGAGTTATTTTGTATGCAAATCCATCTTCCGAAATTCAGGAGCAGGGGATATCAACTTCTGTCGTGTTGACACTGTAAAGCGTGAACCCACCTTAATTCTTCATGACATCTTACTTTAGATCTGTCGATAGCACTGAAGTAGTCGCTAGTATTTTGCCTATAAAATCTAATGCTATTGGGCTTGATGAGATGCATCCAAAGTTTCTCAAGTTGATATTGCCTTTCGTCTTACCTTTCGTTACAAACATTTTCAATACCATTTTAACAACAGGTAAATATCCGAATCAGCGTTGTTCTCAGAAGAAAAAATCTTGGGGCCATTTTTGGGCCATTTACACATTTTTGGGGCCACTTATTTTTATTTGCGACAACTAGAATATATGACATTACGTTGATAGAAAAAGTCGAAAAAAGTGGGTCCGGCGATTCAGTCTGTCTGTCAGTAAACGCACTTGCAGGTTGCAGCCTTAACTACTGGTCCGATTGACTTCAAACTTATTTAAAATTTTATTTCTTAGATCAAGGGTAGTCCTCTTAAACAATTTTTTAGTGAAAAACAAAAAAACAGTTTTCTCAAAAACGGCTACTACGAATTTTTTTTTCAACATCCTCGTTATTTTTTTTTCGGAACAATGGTGTTTTTAATGAAAAAAAAATTATTTTTGTATAGCTCCAAAATGGTTTGTACCTCTCATAGAACCGTTTTCTTTGTTATAAGATTTTTTCAAAAAATAATAGTCCGATCAGCGTATTGTTTTCTTTAAGGAGTATGTTTATATCGCCCAAATAATATTTTGTATTCAAATAATTTTCAAAATTTGTTTGGATTGTTTGGATTTAAATAAACTGTTTTTAAGCTCATTTTTCAAAATTCAGTTTCTCGAAAACGGATCGAAATTCAAATGTAATATGTATGTATATTCACCTATTCTTGAATACTGGATACCCAGATTAGTTGTAGGACATTTTTGAAAAATATTAGGTATATTTTAATAAATAAATGAAAACTAAACCCCTCCATAGAATTTTTGTTTTTGATTTCAAAAATCAACATTTTTTTAAGAAATTTTATGGCATCATTTTTTCCAGATAAAATTTGTTTTTGTGGTACATATTTCAATTTACATTTTTATTTATGAATTTTTAATAACATGTTTTTGTTTCTTAATCTTTTTTGTAAGTAGGTTTTGTATTAGGGTAGAGTCGGCACCCTCAAAAATTTAAAAATTTTTATCCCAAGTCTATGATTTTATCAACATATTGGCGGAACTTCAGATTTAAGAAAAAAATGTTTATTTTTTTTTCCATTAAAAAAAAGTAGATAAGCGTCGAATGTGCCCCAGCACGGGGTACCTTCGACAATGTGTGGGGCACCTTGGACATCAACGCACGGTCTTGGAAATGGATGTATTATTATGTTAGTTTTGAAATAAGAAACCATAATATATTTTTTTATAAGAATTCAATTCATTTTCTTAATTATTTTTATTAAAAAAAAAAAATGTTTTAACCAAAAATAAATAAGTTTGTAGTTACCTAAAACAATAACATAAAAATAGATTCATTAAAAAAACCATTAATCACATTGATTAAATGAGACTCTAACGAACATTTAGATTTCTTAAATCGATATTAAAGATACTCTTCCTTTGGGATCTTGATGTGCCCAGAGGTATCGTCTGTCAGAGGTTCCCCGGTTTAAAATATCGAAGGTAGGTGCCCCACTTGATATTTTTTACCATTTCTTTTTTTTATTTTTTACCAAAGCAAAATATATCAATTTTGTATTTCAAAAACAACTTCATTGTAGCAAATCATTAAGAACACGATTACGAAAATCTTAAGAAGTTACCCTGAAAATTATATCAAACGTACTCAAACAAATTTCACACCCTATCTTGGCGGGATTTGAAGCAAGACTGCTGAACTTTCAATTTCTTACAGAATTTTTAAAGGTCTTAAAACACAGATAATAGTGACTGTAGGAGGTGCCCCACTGTTGAAGGATGCCGGCTCTACTCTACAGGTTACATATTCGTACACATTTTTTTTGGGTCTGAAATAAGAACATTTTTTTCATGTATTCAAAAAAATCAAAATTTCTAGTTTTAATTATAAACGAAAATGCAGGTACTTAAACATAGTAGGTACTTAAGCATTAGTTAGTTCTTGAATAAGGTACTCATTGATATAGGTACTATTCATGGACTGCTACTGCCAGTAGCCAACTCAGTAATGTAATCACGATGATTCCACTTTTAACGGACGAAAAACGAACCCTTGAAATTTGCAAGCTTCGACTAGAAACTAGATAACTTAACTCGTCAAAAGTAAATGTTCTCTTTCCGAAGTTTGCAGCAATTTTAATGGCATATTAATTTTTGATTGAAGTAAGCGGCTTGAACAAATATCTACTCCTAAAAATTACCTCAACAGCATTAATAAATGAAGCTTTTCTATTAAGCAACTTGAAGTTAATGTCGTAAATAGCTGCTTCAGAATTTCCTTAAAAAGAAAAATACATCAACCACCAGCTTACTGCTTTAATGATCTCGCCCAATCAAAAATTAAGGTCGGCGAGAAGTCAATAAAATGAGTTCTCCGCGTAAAATTTCGAGGAGTAGCATCGGTGGAACCATTTATTTTCAAATTTGGTATGGAATTTTCGCATTCACCAAATGGTTCAGTAATCAATCGTACAAAAATCAATTTTATTAATATTTCTTTTACCTTACCCAATACTTGAATTTCACAAAATTGGGGCCATTTACTGTTGGCCCGGGGCATGGGGCCAAACAACAAATTTTGGGGCAAAATGGCCCGATTGGGCACTTTTGCACAACGCTGACCGAATCAATGGATAAAAGCTAAGATTTTACCAATTCCTAAAAACTCTGAAAATGATGAATTCAGGCCAATTGCAATTTTACCTTTTTTGTCCAAAGTTTTCGAAAGAATTTTACAAAATCAAATGTTAACATATTTCGGTTCTACAAACTTACTGACACCTAAGCAATCTGGTTTAAGGAAAGTTCACAGTTGCATCACAGCATTACTTAAAGTTACGGAAGATGTGCGACAAGATCTTGATAAGGATAGAATAAACTTCTTAGTACTTTTAGATTTTTCTAAGGCATTCGATATGGTCGACCACTCATTATTATGCGACAAACTTCTTCGACAGTTTAATTTCTCGCCCTGTGCTGTAAAGCTGTTGAATTCCTACTTAACAGGTCGAATGCAGGCAGTTCATTTGAACAACAGTTTGTCCGGACTCTTAGCAACCTTTCGCGGTGTTCCACAAGGTTCGATTTTGGGTCCATTTTTGTTCTCACTTTATGTTAATGAATTACCATCAGTAATAAAAAATGGTTCAATTCATATGTATGCTGATGATGTACAAATACATTTAAGTTGTCAGTTAGGGCTTCTTGAACACGGTGTAAGTTGCCTAAATGAAGATCTTGATCAAATAGCATGTTGGTCGCAGAAAAATGGTCTTTTATTGAACCCTAAGAAATCTGTAGGTCTTGTGATATCTAAGAAAGTTGTTGACCTTTCTTACTTCCCTCCTCTGCTCCTACATAGCTCACTAATTAAATATGTTGAAACTGCTAAAAATCTAGGTATGGTATTCAATTGAACTTTAACATGGAATAGTCACATAAACATAGCTGTGGGTAAAACATATGGGATTCTACGTACCATGTGGGCAACACAATCTTTTACGCCCATAAAAGTGCGGATGCTATTAGCAAAAACGTTGGTCTTACCAACTCTCATATATGGCTGTGAAACATATTCCCATTGCGATTCCGTCAGCAAAAGAAAGCTAAACGTTGCTTTTAACAGTCTGATACGCTATATCTACGGTTTGCGCAGATATGACAGTGTAACCAATTTTTCCAAAAAACTTTTAGACATGACTTTTGAAAATTTCCTTAAGTACCGAGCGAAATTGACGATGTTTCGAAACTACAAACTAGAATAAAGCTTCACTTTTCACAGCAATAATAATTTGTTTACAATTTGATACCAAATTTATAGTTTTTTTTCCATTTCTTCCTTCTTTTTCTTTTTTCTTCTCTTTTGTTTTTTTTTCTTTCTTGGTTTATTTTTTTTTTTTTTAATAAAATTTTCGAATGTATTTTAGTAACAAAATTGTCAAATCCTAGCTTTCATTAAATGTTTAATTGTAGTTTATACCTAAGTTATAAGACAACATGTCTTAATGTGTATAGGTTTCAAGAAATAAATAAATAAATAAAATAAATAAAAATAAAAAACATTTCTGATATTTCTTCGCGAACACACCCTCCACACAACAGCTGTTTGAAACCACTGTTTGTTTTGTTTTAATAACCTCACTTTTTTAAATTCGAATCTATTGATGTAAACAATTTCGGTACAGAATAATTTGTAAGCTGCGTAAAGTGAACCAGAAAAGAATTGTTTGCCACTTTATTATAAAGCGTCCGCCATATAAGGTTTTTTTTTAACTAGTGCTTATCTCATGAATGGTAGGTAACACTTAGCTCATGTCTGATTTGACAGATAATTAGTTTTATCCTTCCGCTAAACGAATATGGTTGTGTATACTGACCATCCAATGCGTTTTCGCTTCGCTAAGTGGGCCTGCGAACGACTTAGAGAAGATGCCGATTTTGCCAAAAAAATCATCTTTACAGCTGAAGCTCATTTTGATCTTGGCGGCTATATAAACAATATAAATTGTCGCATTTGGGGCACAGAAAACCCGCACGCATACATTAAAAAGCCGATACACACAAAACGAGTCACTGTTTGGTGCGGATTTTGGTCCAGAGGCATAATAGGCCCATTTTTCTTCGAAAATGAGCAAAGGGTGGCCGTTATAGTCAATGGCGAATTTTTTTTCACAAAAATTGAAGAGGAGGTTATATGGCAACATTTGGTTTCAATTCAGGCCGGCGCTACATGCCACACAGCCGTAGCTACACTCGATGTTTTGCGCCCTGTTTTTGAAGAACGCATTATCAGCCGCAGAGCTGATGTCGTTTGGCCACCTCGGAGCTGCGATTTGACACCGTTGGACTATTATTTGTGGAGGTGCCGTAAAAGATAAGTGTTACGCCGACAAGCCAGAGACAATTGACGCTTTAAAGGACAATATTCGTGAAGCCAATGGTGAAATACAGCTGCACACAATCGATAATGTGCTTAAAATTGGACGGATCGTGTAGGCTACTGCGTGGCCAGCCGAGGCAGCCATTTGAATGAAATTATTTTCCATTAGTAACAGGAAGGATAGTACTTTCAAATAAAAAAAAAAAAATTGAGAAAATATTCAGTACTTTTTTTTATTGGATTTTCAAAAAAAAAGTTATTTGGCGGATCCTTTATAATTTTTTTTTTTTATAAAAAGCAAATTTTGTCGTTAAGGCCAAGGGGGTGTGCCATTTGTGTCTATGAGACCGAAACATCTTGAGATTCTCGAGATGATCATCAGCATCACTGACCACCTCTTGGGGTACGAGCACATATGTACATATGTGATGTCGCCAAAAATGATTGCGTTTCTCAATACGGTGAAAGAAATTCTTCTCCCCATCCAAACCAGATGGTGCAGGGAAATTACTCCACGGGAAACTGCTCCACACGGGAATTTACTCCACTCAAAGCGGAAATTTGCTCCACTTTTTAAAGTGGAATACATTCCCCCTGCAAGTGGGAAATAACTGCAAAATTTTTTTGGTGGAATTATTTCCCAGCATGAAACTGAGCTATACAGGTTTTTACGAGGAATGTTAGTAATTATAATGCAATCAATATATGTGATAAATTCAACCAATTTATTGAATATGAACAAATTAAACAATCATTTATTTTTTCGCACAGTCTAACTATGGTGGGAAATAAGTGACGAATTCTATTTTGGGACTACCAACCCACTATGGTGGGTCATTAGTCCTGAAATTAAATTCGGGGTTTCTTCGTGATTAGTTTTAAACATTCTGTAAATCAATAAATTGAGTGGACAGTTTGAATATATTTTCAAGGTTTACATACCACATGCTCTAAGTCTATGTGACTTTAAGGAAACTCTTCCCCATGAAAACGTTCTTCTGAACTTTGGGGTTGAGAGTAGGGCATTCTACATCTACAAGCACACTGTACTTGAACGTTGAACTTGAACCCAGTTTCATCTTATTGCATCTTTTTGTCACCTAAAATAACTGAGCTGTTTCTATTTCATCAACAGCTCCATCAGAAAGACATTTTTGTATTCATGGGATGTTCAGTTTTCTTGCATCATGTGGATGCAGACGTAAGTACCTACTATTTTTGCAATACTAAACCTAAACTCAGTCTCACATGTTTTAAAATATTATTTCAATAAAGGATTTGGAGCTTGAAATAAAAAATTAAGTAGGTACAATAATTGCTAGCGATCGAAGCGATCCGAAAATTTTTTGCCTAAAAGAGAATGAATTTGGGGTGTGAAAATAAAAAAAATCGCGCGAATATTTTTATTTCCACACCCCAAATTCATTCTCTTTTGGGCAAAATTTGTTTGGCTCGTTTCGCTCCCAACCAAACCAAAACGATTTTGAATGTTCCAGATCGTCTTCATCCTCAGACGAAAGTGAAAAAATATGCTCAAAATTAATCCTTGCAATGCAGCATCTGCTTTCCAAACACAACGTGCATTACAAAGGTGCGCGGCAGTTTCTCTTAAAAATTAAAGGAAACGGTAGCAGTTTTGAAAAATGAATTGCTCTGTCAATTTTGTCCACAAATAGTAAAAAAAAAATTGTCCTATTTATTTGTAAGACTTTTTTATAGTTTATAAGAAAAAAAATCACATTCTGAGTCCATGCTAAAAAAAATATTAAAAAATCGCTTCTTTTTTTTTAATAAGAAGTGCAATAATTGTTTCTCACAGTTTTTACTTTTAGTGGACTACTTTCTCACACAATTATGCAGTTATTTCCCACTCGCAGTGGGAATTTATTCCACTTTAAAAAGTGGAGCAAATTCCCACTTTGAGTGGAGTAATTTCCCATGTGGAGCAGATTCACGTGGAGTAATTTCCCTGCACCTTACTATATCTAGGTACTAGAAATATCCGTCCAAAGATTATGTACAACTCCCATCTCTGGGCTGGTCCTCCAGCTACATATTTAAGCCTATTGGATGGTATACAAAAAAGAGCTCTTAGAATGTGGTGATAAAAGCACGACTGACTAATTTATTTGAGTGGACTATTCACTTATTTGAGCAATTGTAACCAAACATCATTGGTATCGATCAACATCACTGTTGACGATGTGGTTAACAAAATAAGTAAACTTAAAGATGATTTCTCTTCGGGGCCTGATGGTTTACCTGCAATTGTATTAAAGAAGTGTGTAGTCAATTTGGCCCAGCCTCTTACCACACTTTTTTCAAAAATCTCTTTCTCAAAGATTTTTTCCATCTATGTGGAAAGATTCTTTTATAATACCTATTCACAAGAAAGGCTGTAAATCAGATATTTTTAACTACAGGCCAATTGCCAAATTATCCTGCATTCCAAAATTATTCGAGAGTATTATCTTCGACACCATGTATTTTCATTGCAAATCTTTATTTTCGCCCAAACAACATGGGTTCCTTAAAGGGAAATCAACGACCACAAATTTAACTGAATTTGTTTCTTATGCATTAAACTCAATTGAAAGTAGAAAAGAAGTTGATGTTATTGCTACGGACTTTAGCAAGGCGTTCGATAAAATATCCCACAATATTATATCTTTCAAGTTAAAGGCTCTTGGATTCCCTCCTGGTTTCATTGAGTGGATGGAATCATACCTATCCGACCGTAAATATCGCGTTTTATTTAGATCTTCAATATCAGAACCATTTACTGCGAAATCGGGGGTCCCTCAAGGTAGTCATCTAGGCCCTATTATTTTTATTCTGAATATTAATGACGTAGAATCTTTGATTGAAAATTCCCAAGTTTCAATGTACGCAGATTAGAATGATTTCTTCACCCGATGATGCTTTACCCCTGCAGGCCGATTTTAACAATTTCTATGTTTGGTGTCAAAAAAACAATTTAGAACTTAATGTTTCCAAATGCCAAACAATCACATATTCCCGTAAACGTTTCCGTCAGCAAACACGGGACTATTATATCAACGAATGTATTGTTCACAGAGTAACAACTATCCGTGATTTAGGTGTTATTTGTGATAGTGAGCTTAACTTTAGGGCTCACTATGACAATATCGTAGCCAGAGCTAATTCTGCTTTAGGTTTCGTCAAACGTTGGTCTAAGGAATTTTCGGATCCTTATGTTACGAAATCTCTTTATACCCCGTTTGTAAGACCTCTACTGGAATACGCCAGCCAAGTATGGTCCCCTTATTACCAAGTCCATATAAAGAGAATTGAAGCAATACAACGCAGATTCCTCCGTTTCGCCTTAAGAGGACTTTCATGGGTTGACAATTTCAACTTACCGCCGTATCAAGAACGTTTGCGGCTTATAAACTTACAATCTCTAGAAAAACGTCGTGAAGTTGCCGATATTATTTTCGTACACCAAATTCTATCCGGTGCTACAGAATCTTCCACCCTCCTTGACGCAATGGGTATTTACGTTAACTCGCATTCTCTAAGATCAGTTCCCCAATTTCATCAAGCTCAACACAGAACTGATTATGGAAGTAATGAACCAATAACGAGAATGTTACGAAAGGTTAACGTTTTAATTTCAACCATAGCAAGATCACACAAAAGAAGCTTTTATACTGTACTTCCTTAAACAACTAAAAAAATAAATGAATTCGTATATGTAGTAGAGAGAAACTGACTCTTTTTTCTTTTTTTTTTCTTTTATTTCCTTTCTACGAACTCGACAAGTGTCTTCTACACGCTTATTTCCTTTTTTGTTTTGTTTTTTTCAATTTTTAATCAATTAAAATTTTTGATTTTAAAATTTTGCATTTTTTCTTTTTTTTACTTTTTGTAAAATTTTAAATTATTTTGTTTTTCCATTTTGTACCTGCTTGCATTAAGCAGTCCATAACTCTTATCTTCCTGATATTCGTATCGCCATCACTTTTTTTATTTTATTTATTACAAATAATTTCTAATTAAGTGCCGATACGACTAGCAACCGTAATTGCAATCGTACTCGGTGAAAATGGACCCCAGCGCGTGCAGTATCTGGGGGGGAAAGAGGCGTGGGAAATAATTAATAATTAATTTAGGAATGCCCACTACGTGAATGTGGAACTCTCTTCTAACACCTGCTTTCAAACCCCTTCCTTCCTTCCTAAAGTACTCACTGTGTCTCTGGCATAATAAGGGTATAAAGAACTTATTTGTTTACTTGCCGCAGTCAGGCAAAATCAAAAAGCAGAGATCTGTCAACATGTACCAAAAATAATTTGAAGAAAAAAGTCCATCCAAAGAAAAAAAAACTTAAAATTTAATGTTTGTTTCATCTTATGCCATCTCTAACTGACAACACCTTGATTCATCAGTTATCACGTCTTTTTTTTAATCAACCAAACTTAACTTTGAAAAGTTCTTTTCTTAGAAATTCATCAGGGAATATCAAACTCACCAGCTCAACTTGGATAGCGGAAAAGGAAAACAAAATAAAAAGATACAAGTTCTCGCATAACTCCCTGGGGTAATAATATATAGGTACTTTCTTACGTATTTTTCTTTTGGTTTCTTCCATTATTTTTTATTTTGCTTCAGTTTTTGAAAAACATCTTATATTTTATTGATCCATTTTTTTTTTCTTCTGCAAAAGTCAGTTATCTATTAACTACACCCTTTACCTTAAATTTTAACTTTTTAACCTATTTACATAATTTTAATTTAGTTTTATTGTGTTTGTGTTTGTTGAATTGCCTGTAAGGCCTTTCACACCTACCCCTCTATATTGGAGTTAGCTGTTTTATTGATGTTGATAGCTTTGGTTAAGAAAAGTTTTAAGAAACTACTGTTTACTTTTAAATTAAATTTTGTTTTGGGCAATAAAAGATCAACAATCAAAGTTTATTTCAATTTAGGAACCTTTTCTCGGTTACTTACTTGACTGTTTATATTAAACGATTTTCAGTAAACTGCATTTTAGAAACTTGGTGGGCCGTTACTAATGTCTGTACACTTTGGTCAAACAAAAAGTTCGTTGCCGTGTTAAGCTGAAAAAAAGGTGGAAGTAGATATATCGTCGCCCTAGTATTGAAGTGCCGTATACGCCATTTTTACATTTTTGGGAAATCGCTTTTGAATGTTTGGAAGTCTATTACGAAAAAACTAACCGCTGACATTTTTTGATTTTTTTGTATGATATACAGTTAAGAATTCTCTTTCATATACATGTTATTTATCATCTGTTAGTCTTTTAGTTTTTAAAATATTCAAATATTTGTCTAAAATGAGTTTGCCGTATACGCCATCAAAATCAGAAGTTATTTTCCTTTTCATACACATACGTCAAAAAAATTAAAATAAGATTCTGTATTCTCACTTTGTACAGGATCGAACTCAAGCACATTTTTAACCCCCCATAACTTTTGAACCCATAGAGTTAGAAGTTTCAAATTTGAATTACGTATTAACTTCATGGGCAGAAAGTCCCTGTAAAAAAAAATAATTTCTCAGAACCACTAGTTCCTGAGATATTGAACAGTAAAAATTTCAAAAACCGTACTTGACTCACTCTCTGACTCACTGATCATCAAAATTATGAAGCACTTCTTACAACAGCAGAGTCTTGAAATTTGGTACAATGGTAGGTTTTTGGGTCTTTACAAAGTAAAAAATCGAAAATTTCAATTTGCTCATTCAGGGGGCGTGGTATCTGCCCACTTTCTAAAAATGGTCGTAGGATGTTGAAATTCGGAATTCTAATAGGGTTTTGGTTGAACGACATGGAAAAAATGAGAAAAAAATCTATTTCCATTTAGGGGCGTGGTATCCACCCACTTTATCAAAATGGTTGAAAACGTTTAAGTTCGAAATTCCCATTCCCATGAGTATGGTTTCACAATGGACCTTTGTCAACATGTGAAAAATTTGAATAAAACTTCATTCCATATGAATTTATGTAATTCTTACAAAAAAGTTCAGTCACTGGAGAATGCATTTTCGCACGTCCTCTCTTCACGAGGCTGACTGATAAATATTTTTCGTCCAGTAGTCCAGTATTCACATCGGCAAATAAAATAAATAAAATATTTTTCGTGACTGTGACGTATGTATATACGATTTATAAGCATTATACTGAAATTTGTATGCACATACGTCAAATCAATGCTGAACGATCATTTGATTTTCGATAACTTATGTTCTTAGACAATAAGACGTACGTCAAAACAATTCTCAAATTTTTTTTTTCGTAAATTGCATGAAAAATTTGCCGTAAATGCCAAAATTTGGCGTTTACGTCAAAACAATACTTGAACTAGTTGATTTTGATGGATATACGTCAAAACCATTCTGAATATCTCAGCAACGAAAAGAGATAGAAAAAAACGGACAACAGATTTGAAAAGAGCGCACTCGAAAACATAAGACTGCATACCCAGTTCAAAATATGAGTTTTGGCGTATACGGCACTTCAATACTAGGGCGACGATATATCAAAACCGTTTTTGATGCTTTTTGGTTATATCCCACGTATTAAATGCTGTTTTGTGCTTTAGTTTTGTTTTTTGCTTTGGGTAAGGTTAGTTTTGGTTAAGTGAAATTATGGGTTTGAATCAACTTTTTCGGCGAACCCCAAGTACTGACTCTGGTTGCACGTTGCACCGCCACACAGTGATTATAGTTGTATGAGGAAGGTGGCCAAAATTCAAATTTTGATTTTAAACTAAAAAAAAATCAAGCAAACAATGAAAAAAGTGGTTTAATTAATATCTATATATTATATAAAAATGAATAGCTGTTCGTTAGTCTCGCTTAAACTCGACAAAGGCTCAATCGATTTGGCTAATTGTGGTCTTGAAATAATGGTGGAAGTTCAGGGAAGGTGTAAACGGTTAGAAAATTCCAAAAAATGCATAAACACACACGTTATAAGCAAAATTCATTTTCCCATACTTTGCAAAGAAAAAAATCATTTTCCCATATCTATATATTATGTACATATATAAAAGAACAGGGCCCTCATCACGTAAGCTAGACGATATCGATTTCGATATCGCCTTCGATAGAGCAGTAAAAATGTCTATCGATCAAACGATATCGACTTCACAGTTTGATTATTGCTTCGCGTAACGTCAAGCGATATCGTTTCATCGATATCGATAGCACGAGAGCTATTTGTCTATCGCTGCTCATTTAAAATACCAATTTGTTGAAAAAGTATATAATTTTCTTGGAAGAAAAATGTTTCGCCGCAATTTTTTAATTGCTGTAACGGATACAGAATAAATTAAAAAAGAAAAAAAAAATTGCAAGAAAAAGAGAGCTGATATAGGTAGGTATACTGTTTCCACTAACGTGATTAGCGTCAGTGGAAACAGCATATAAGGGATGGATCACTTTAAATTTAATACACTGTGCGTTGAAATGTAATCCTAATACCTGCATAAAAGTGAATACGTATTTCACATTAACAAACAACAACTACAATAGATCAAGCTTAAAGTCATTAGTTTTCTAGTTAGGGTACATTAAAATTTTTATTGGAACTTGTTTGCCATAAATTGTTTGTTGTGAATCTTTAGATCAGCGAATTGATCAAGGAACAAGCTAAGAAGCTTTTCGTTCTGTTTCTCAGTCAAAGGCCTCTCGAGTTCACTGCAACCTCTTTATGATCTCAGCACAGGCTCGCAGATCCTTGCGATTTTCTATAAATACATAAATGTTATTTTTCTATTGACACTTAAGAATCAACAGTTTACTTACATTAATAATTAAATAGAAGACCCAAACAATTACTGCACGAATCGTGTTGTTGCACAGCATCAACGTTAATCTGTCTCAAAAATGAAGAGCACAATGATGGGGCTCTGAAATATAAAACAAAATGCCACATTTGCAAAAGATACAAATAAGAAGACCCCAATATTTACCGCCTTCAAATCGGTCCATCCAACTCTTCATACTCTTCGAACAGATGGGCGACGTTTTTTTGATCCGAAAACCATTCACTCGCAAAGCACGCCTTCCAAACGCAAGCCAACCCAAAGATATCCTTTTGTTCAGCATAGATTTTCTCTGCTTGTTTTGTTAGACAGTATGACACTTCATGTTTTGATGTTTTGTTCAGAGCCTTTCAAACTTGAGGCTGCGATAGCGATACACGATACGAGAGTAGGTGTTTTCAATGAAGTACTTTTTTTCGACATCCCTCAATACAATCGCATCGACGACAGTCGACAGTGAAATTACGTGATGAGGGCCCAGCTTTATTTTTGTGTTCGTTCGCTAACCGGGCACACTGGTTGACCGATTTTCCTAATTTTTTCTCTAAATGCAAGAGGTATTAGGGTAGAAGGTTTAGAAAAAAATAAAATGTATATTTTTCAAATGCAATCAAATGACAAACGGTGCTAATGTTTAAAAAAAATATTTTTTTCACTACAAAAAAAAAAAAACAAAAACAAATCTGATCGATTTCAATTTTCGAAAATTGTCAAATGTAAGTATGTATAGGTACATATTATATCCTGGGGAAATCTGTCCTTGATTGCAAGAAGACCTGCTATTCTTTCTATTCTACACAAATATTGGTGATGTTATGCAATTGATGGCCGCTGCAGAATAGCATAATCGAGTATGTCGGTATCACATAGAAGATAAACTTTGGATAACTCGAATTCCAGGTCTTAATCAACGGTACAAAAGAACGAGGAAACTTTTGTTACTTCGATGCACAGACTTGGAGACGAATGTCCATGGTTTTCCAAATCGATGCTAAGAAATTAGATAAATGTCCTAATATAAGTGCGTTTATGAACTTTAATGGACAATCTCTATAATAAACAAAATCGAAATCAAATCAAATCGAAATCCAGTTTCGCACCCTCAGGCTGTGAGCGTCGTGGTGTACATTCATACATATGAATACTATCCCAGCGCAAATTTGGTTTGCAACGCTGTGTTCTACCATGAATTGTACCTCAAAAGACTTCCCGACCCGTTCCTCTTCGGTCATACAACTTGGTGCCCACTAGAGTCTACCACGCAAAATTTTTTTTAGATTTCATATACATACATAGCTCAAGGTTATATCGTCTCCAGAATCGTCCTTCCTCACAAACAGGGAGAACTAAGAATTCAGAGTGCCATTGGCTAAGCACCCAGGTCTCAGATCCGTAGGTGAGTACTGGTAAGACTATCGTCTTAAAGCAGCAGTTTAGAGGTAATGCAATGGGAACCTTTTAGGATATAAATAGCCTTGCAAGACTTAAGTAGGTTCCGTGGGCTTTGAGCAGCTGGCCGCCTGCGTATTTCTTCTTCCATATTCTTATCGGCTGCTACTACATATCCAAGCTAATTGAACGATAGCACCACTTCGAATTCGTGCACCTCTACCTTAATAGTTGTTCTTCTACTATTGCTAACGTTTTCAGCAGAGGGGGCACCATGTACTTAGTTAAGTGGGTTCCTTCCAATGTCGTCTGCGCATGCCAATAATTGGGTGGATTTGGTGACGATAGTCCCGCTGATAGATGTGCCAGAACCACGGATTACTTTCTCCAACGATAGGTTGTCAATATTTTTTTGTTCAGAACATTTGTTTTTTTGTTTTTTTTTTTATTCGAAGGATTTGAGAAAGGACGGTTGGACGAAGCTTAAGTTATTGATTCAATACTTATTGCGAAACACCAATGAAAATTAAAAAAATATGTGCACGACTGGGTTGTACGAACTTGCTCCTGTATTACAAATTAATTATCTTCTTCTTCTTATAAAAATGTATGTACATATGTATGTATAGTATATATCCAATGTAATCCGAAATAGCCCCTCAGATATTTGTGAAATTTTCATGGTTAATACTGTTGTATTCAGTGGTGGTTTCTGTGAAAAAAAATAATCTAAGAACTTCATGGAAGAGTGGGAAAACTGAAAAAAAAACTGGAAAATCCAAACAAAGGGCAGATATTTGATTTTTTTTTTTGGAATTTTTTGTTTCAAAATGTGGTTTCAAAATGTGGTTACAAATGGAAAATAGAAAGTTCTTGATGAAAAACTCGGAAGACTCACTGGTTTTCAATAAGAAAATCGCATGTAATTGTAGGTGCAAACGGAAAAATGGAAAATTTTGGATTGGAACTCGGAAAACTCTGCGAGAGCACGAATTTAGCATAGAGAGAGTATAGAATTTAAGGTTGCAAAGCTAGGAAAAATTCAGATATGTAAATAGTTCTCTAATCAAGAAAAGCTGTGCTTCTCTAATGGACAGCTATATGCGATGCATTTTCACGGGTGTTCAATGCCCAGAATCTTTTCATTATTTCACCTTACATCCTGTACAACAACATATTAAAATAATAAGTTAACTTTAACTTAACGCGGGCAAAGCCGCGGGTACCAGCTAGTACTTTGTATAAATAATCTTCAAATTCAAATTCAAATTGAATTTGAAGAAATTGAAAATTGATGGTCCTGAGACCTGATTGCTAAAACGATAACGGGATATGATGGATACCCATTGTATCGTCGGCGATAAGTTGCAGATAATGGGCGATCGGTAGTTGTGAAGCTTAGAGGACAAAATATTGATGTAGACAATCGTTGGATTGTGTCATACTCGCTAATATTGTCCAAAGCCTTCGAGATCCACATCAATGTGGAATATTGTAACTCTGTGAAGTCGATAAGATACATATGTAAATATGTTAACAAAGGTAGCGATATGGCCGTTTTCGCAGTAACCAATACAAATGACGAAGTATCACAGTAGGTACCAGATGGGACGCTATGTAAGTAGCAACGAAGCAATTTAGCGTATCTTTTCATTTGAGATCCATTAAAGACACCCTACAGTAGTCCATTTGGCAGTCCATTTAGAAAATGGTCAACGAGTTTATTTTAATGAATCCAAAGCGGCAGATAGAGCGGCACGTCCACCGTCGACAACATTAACAAGTTTCTTCAAAGTCAGTCAAACTGGTGATTTTGCTCGCACTTTAATGTATGCTGACATACCACGCTATTATACATGGAATGCATCATCGAAATCCTTTCAGCGACGAAAACTAGGGACCAAATCGTCATATTCACGATGCATTTAATCACGAGTTGCAAAGAGAACAACAGTACGACATTGAAGCATTGGCCGAAACAGTTCGTACAAATGTTCCGAAATTAAATCAACAACAAAGTATTGCGTACGACACCTTAATAGAAGCTGTGAACAGTGGATCTGGTGGAATTTATTTCCTTGATGCTCCTGGAGGAACGGGAAAAACTTTCTTTATTTCATTGCTTTTGGCGAGGATCAGATAGCGAAATGATGTAGCTCTAGCGTTGGCTTCATCTGGAATAGCTGCGACTCTGCTAGAAGTCGAGCGAACTGCACATTCTGCCCTGAAACTGCCATTAAACATCTGAATCAATGAATTGCCTACATCGCCAAAAACAGTGCAATGGCCAAGATCTTACAGGTATGCAAATTTATTGTTTTGGATGAATGTACAATGGCCCCTAAGAGGTCACTGGAGGCTCTCGAAAGAACGTTGAAAGATCTTCGTGACAACCAAAATATTTTTGGTGGGGCTATGATTCTGTTGTCGACAGGTGATTTTCGTCAGACTCTTCCAGTAATTCCCCGATCAACTGTTGCTGATGAACTTAACACATGCCTTGAATCATCTTATTTGTGGCGTTATGTAAAGACACTCCAATTAACAACATGTGAGTATTTTTACAACAAGATGAAAGTGCAAATGTGTTTGCGAAGCAATTGCTAGACATGGGGAATAATAAAATCGCAGTGGACCCTTCAACCGGATTCATCACATTACCCACAGATTTCTATCAAATCATTGACTCAAAAGAAGAACTTATTCAGCGTGTTTTCCCAGATGTAGCGCAACAGTTCAATAACCATAATTGTCTGGGTGAACGAGCAATATTGGCGGCGAAAAATAAAGATGTGGATGATCTAAAAGCGACAATTCAGAATTTTCTTCCAGGAAAGTTGGTTCTTTTAAATCAGTTGATACCATTATGAACCAGGAAGGCGTAGTCAACTATCCCACAGAGTTTCTTAATTCACTGGAATTGCCTGGTTTACCACCTCATAATTTGCAGTTAAAAGTAGGGTCAGTTGTCATCATGCTGCGTAAAATCAATCAACTTCGACTGTGTAGTGGAACAAGACTTGCTGTGAAAAAGGTGATGAATAACGTCATTAAGGCAACAATCATAAAGAAAATACAAAAGGGCTCATTCCGATGATTCCAACGGACTTATTTATTTTATACAAAATTAGGTCTTTTATTTATCCATTGAGGCAGTACGAAGTCTGCCGGGTCAGCTAGTTTAATATATTTTGTTCAATATTAAAGCAGCAAGTTCAAAATATTCTGCGATAATGTAGTTTTTTGTTTATTTTTCAAATTTCTTTCATTCGAAAGCAAAGGGTCTGAAGATAAAAACAATCTATTCAGTAAATCCGTATTTGTAGACATCCTTGATAATTTTCTTTCAATAACTGATTGTTTAATCCCAGTTATTTGATAAACGGAAGGATTGGCAAAAAATCTTCGGGCAGTATTCCCATCGTTCGAATTTCCTCCACCTTGCTTCGGCTTCTCTACAATCAATCCGATTTTTTTTAACTCTGCCTGAACGTATTTTTTCTTCGCCTCCAAAAGATGTTTTTCGTTAGTTCCAGTTCGCCATTTCTTAAATTCTAATCGATGCGATAGATGAATAAAAAACTCGAAAAACATGATCCACGCATGCAGAGGAGATATGCCAAAATCAAGAATGTTATCGTTAACTGCTCTTTGTATTGAGCTTTGAATATCATTCATATTCGTTGGTTTTGCTCCGCAAATATAACACACCTGTTGCGAAGCAATAATATGTGATAAAGCATTGCATACTTTACTGTCAACCATTGTCAACTTTAGAATATGTTTTACATTTATAAGATATATTTTTAACTGAGTTAGTCAAGTTAGTTATCTGGTTCAGGTTTAGGTAAGATTATCTAAATCAAGAGTAAATTTAGTCTAAGTATATAATTCTATTTTTATGTACGTACATATGTACTGTACAAAGGACGAACACTGTATTTTTCTACCTTCTGTGGTTAAATTCAAACTATAAACACTTTCACATTCACTGGCAACTGAAGTTATCATATCGGTGAATACAAAAACGAAACACTATTACCATAAACACTGACACGTTTTACAATAAAACACATAACCTGGTTGGTTAATATTTTGTCTGTTACTTACTTACTTACTTACTTAAGGTGGCGCTACAGTCCGGTGTGGACTTGGGCCTCAACCAACAGTCTCCACCAGTCAGCTCGGTCCCTAGCTAGCTGTCTCCAGTTTTGCACTCCAAGTTGATTGAGGTCCTCTTCCACTTGTGTGCGCCACCTGAATCGCGGTCTTCCTCTCCTTCTGCGTCCCTCGGGAATAGTGTCGAAGGCTTTCCGGGCCGGAGCATTGGTGTCCATGCGCTCTAAATGACCGAGCCATCTGAGTCTCTGGACCTTGACCCTTCTGGCAAGGTTCACGTCGTTATACAGCCCGTAAAGTTCGCTGTTGTATCTCCTTCTCCATTCCCCATCAATGCACACTGGACCAAAGATGACCCGAAGTACTTTCCTCTCGAAACAGCCTAAGGCACATTCATCCGATTTTGTCATGGTCCATGCTTCTGCACCATACAGCAGGACAGGGATGGTAAGGGTGTTGTACAGCTTTACCTTAGTTGCTCGAGAGAGGGTTTTTCCACTCAGTTGCTTTCTTAGCCGCAAGAAACAGCGATTAGCAAGAGTAATTCTTCGTCTTATCTCGGCGCTGGCTGGTGTTATTGCCCGTGTTAATAGCGGAGCCTAGGTAGACAAACTCCTTTACTACCTCGAATTCGTATGCGTCTATTGTGACGTTCTGTCCGAGCCGTCGGTGTTGGGTGTCCTTACTCGAAGACAGCATGTACTTCGTTTTTCCCTCATTTACCGCTAAACCCATTTTTGCCGCTTCTGTCTTAATTCTCACATAGGCGCCATTGACATCACGCTGTGTTCTTCCCATTATATCAATATCGTCGGCGTACGCGAGAAGTTGAACAGATTTATAGAAGATAGTGCCTCTGGTGTTGACGGTGGAGTTTTGGACTATCTTCTCAAGAACGATCGATGTTAAAGAAACCGCACGACAGTGCATCGCCTTGTCTGAATCCTACTTTGACGTCGAAAAATTCCGTAAGCTCATTGCCAACCTTGATAGAGCAGTGTGAGTTCTCCATCGTCATTTTGCACAAGCGAACGAGCTTGGCAGGGATGCCAAAACTAGACATTGCTTTATACAGTTCGTCTCTGTAGATGCTGTCATACGCGGCCTTAAAATCGATGAAGAGGTGGTGGGTATCGATTTGGAGTTCATAGGTTTTTTCCAGGATCTGCCGCAACGTGAAAATTTGGTCGATGGTTGACTTTCCTGGCCTGAAGCCACATTGATAAGGACCAATCAGATTGTTGACGAAAGGCTTCAGACGTTCACATATTACGGCAGAGAGGATCTTGTAAGTGATGTTAAGCAGACTGATCCCTCTGTAATTGGCGCAGTTTAGAGGATCTCCCTTTTTCAGGATCGGGCAAACAATGCTGAGGTTCCATTCATCGGGCATGCATTCCTCCGACCATATCTTACAGATGATTTGGTACATGCTCCTATCTAGATCGTCGCCTGCTTCTTTGAACAACTCGGCAGCTAGACCATCTGCTCCAGCGGCTTTGTTGGATTTCAGCCATTATATTGCTGTTTTCACTTCTCCTAGGTCGGGTTCACGGGATTGTTGGCTGTCATCATGTATGATAAAAAGCTCCTGTCTGACGGCGGGGTTTTGTTCGTCGTCGACGTTTTACAGTCTACAGAAGTGGTCTTTCCAAATCCTCAGCATTGACTGCGATTCTGCTATGATGTTCCCTTGTTTATATCTGCAGGCATCTGTTCTTGCTCGATGACCTTGAGCCAGCTGTTTTACCTTCCGATAAAACCTGCGAACTTCATTCCTGTTGTTGGCTCTCTCAACATCTTCGATCTGACGCTTCTCATGCTCTCTCTTTTTTCTCCTGAGAAGCCGGCGTTCTTCTTTCCTCTTTTGCTCGTAGAGCTCACGAGCAGGAGCAGCTTTTGTCCTTCTTTGCAGCGCCGCTTTGTATGCCTCCTGCTTGGCTGCATGGGCCTGCCTGCATTCTTCATCAAACCAGGGGTTTCGTTTTGGTGGCTGTGTGAAACCCAGCAAATTAGAGGCGGCATCTCTAACTGCATTCTGGCAGTGTTGCCACTGGTCTTCGATGCTTGATGTTGGCAGCATAGGACTTCTTAAGAGGTTACTTGACAATTGTTGTCACCTTGGAAGTGCGAATTTAACGCAGTTCAACTAAATCCAAAATCAACCAAGTAGGCAATGGTTTTAATGATGAATGGAGTGGTTTATTTCTAAGAAAATATTTATAAACGCATGAAATTATAATTAAAGGCAAAATCTTACCGCAGTTTTTCTTCCTCTCTTTTCGGGTGACAAATTTCAAATGAAATAATTTTGGCTGTGGTGCCATCTGCGTAAGGAGAAAATGGAGGAAGAATGACTGCGTTTACATATAATAGTAGTTTTATGACAGCTTAGAGCTAACAGATTTGACAGTTTGTTTTTATGCGAGTTCACACTAGTTATCAGACTGGGTGCACACTGGACGATCTGTTACATCCCCACCCCCGTGAATCGAGTCCGATTCACTAGTTGCTAAGTCCAGAACGGCCAGTTTCGATGCGGGGCGTTTCATCAGTCCTTTAGATGTACGGACGACAGCACTTCGAACTTCACCATCGACTCCTGGATGAACCTTCTCTACACGTCCTCTACACCATTCTCTCCGTGGTACGTTTACATCGCAAACAAACACCAGGTCTCCAACAGTTATTGGCTTGGACCTTTGACACCATTTCGTTCGGCGTGTTAAAGTTGGCAAAAACTCAGTCACCCACTTCTTCCAGAAACGATCTCTTAGCTGGCGTGCTATCCTCCATTGTTTCCTTAGTTGGCATTCTTTTTCTGATGGCTCGTCAATACTCGGAGTCTGCGCTGTATTCGCTGAGCCTAACAAGAAGTGGTTGGGGGTTAACGGCTCTTCTTGATCGGGTTCTAGTGGTAAGTGCGTAAGTGGCCTAGAGTTCACCACATTTTCTGCCTCTATGATGAAGCACTGAAGAGTATGTTCACGAGGTGACACTTCCTTAAGAGTATGCATTAATACTCGTTTTACGCATCTCACCATCCGTTCCCAAATTCCACCTTCTGAAGGATTAGCCGGACAGTTGAAGATCCACTGAACATTCTTGGAGGCCAACTCGTCCTGTATACGTTCGCAGTCGAACACTTGTGAAAATCGTTTAGCTTCTTGGTTGACACCGACAAAGTTGGTCCCATTGTCAGATCGAATTCTTACAGGAACGCCTCGGCGGTTGATAAAATTCCGAATCGCCAGGATACATGCATCGGTCGATAAGTCATGGGCGACTTCAAGATGTATAGCGCGTACCGTTAGGCAAGTAAAGAGCGCTACCCACCTTTTCTCATTACGTCTTCCGATCGAAATAGTAACTGGGCCGAAGAAATCAATACCAGTGTATGAAAATGGTCTCACAAATGGCATAAGTCTGTCTTGAGGCAAGGGACCCATAATTGGCGGCATTGCAGTAGCTTTGCTGATTTTGCAGACGAGGCACTTCGAGATAACTTTACGCAGGCCTTGTCGCAGACGAGGAATCCAATACTTTCTACGGATTTCACAAATTGTTGCCTCGATATTCTGGTGCTTCATCTTCTGATGGCTTTCAGAAATTACTAGCTCAGTAAATTTATGATTGGACGGCAAAATTACTGGTCGTTTGGCGGCATACGTAAGCCAGCTTGCTGCATCGATTCTTCCGTATACTCGAAGGATACCGTCGTTATCGATGTAGGGAGTAAAATGGTACAAAGCGCTCCCTTTCTCCACTGCGTTTCCACTGCTGATTTGGCTTATCTCAGGAAAAAATGTCTCCGACTGAACTTGACGACATAAACGCTTCTCAGCGATATCTAACTCGTGTGCTGATAGACTGCTGCTTTCATAATTTGAAGGGCTCTTTCGACATCGGTTCAAGAAGCGCAGTATCCAAGCCATCGTTCTCACTAGCCTGGTTAGAGAAGAAAAGTTGGTAAAAGTTAGAATGGGCTTACTTACGACCATGAGAGCATATTTGGGGCGAAGCTCTTCTTCATCTCCTTGAATGTTAGGGGCATTACTGGAGTCAAAGGACGGCCAATCGCAATCTTGCATCTTTAAGAAATCAGGACCCTTTAACCAATGCGAGGAAGTGTTGAAGTCAAACTGATTTCGGAACCGCGTGGCTGCGTCTGCAGAATTGGTACCCATTTCCAGTTGGACGAAGTCGTGGCTGTTTATATTTCTGCTATTCTGTGCGCTACGAAGGGCTTGTATCGTCGGTGTTCACTGTTGATCCACTTTATAACTGTTGTAGAATCGCTCCAGATAATGCTTCGGGAAACACTGACGGAATGTTGTTGCAGGACAGTTGTCATCAAACGCACTCCTAGGACGGCAGCTTGGAGTTCGAGTCGAGGGATGGTTAGAGGTCTCAGGGGAGCGCATTTCGTTTTAGAACACACAAACGACGTTTCTACTTCATTATTCGTATTGACTGCCCTCCAGTAGGCCACTGCTGCAAAGGCATCCTCGCTTGCGTCAACAAAGACGTGTAGCTGGAGCTCCTGGGGTGACCCATTGTTAAAATAGAATCGTGGCACTTTGAACTGCAAAACGTCTGGTAGTTTCGACCTCCACTTGTCCCATCCCAATGTAATTTCTCTGGGCAATGGCTCATCCCAACGAACATCGTATCGCCAAACTTCTCGCATTAACAGCTTAGCGCCAATAGTGAAATGGTTCAAAAATCCCAATGGGTCAAATATTGACATCACAACGCTGAGTAGTTCTCTTTTAGTAGGATTTCTTAAACCATTGATAACATCCGTGTCGACGTGATGGAAATGCAGCTTGTATCTGAAGTTGTCGGAGTTTGGTTGCCAAAACATGCCAAGAATTTTCTCGGTTTCCAGACTACTCTTGTCGCTTACGGTCACTGCAACATTCTCACCTTGCAATGCGCCTAGAACATCACGTGAATTTGAAGTAAAATTCCTTAGTTCGAAGCCGGCATTTTTATGAATCTCTTTTACTTCCATCGATATTTGAATGGCTTGCTCAACTGTTACGAAGCTATCAACAAAGTCATCCACGTAATGGTACTCCAAAATCGATTTAATAGCACGAGGGTGATGACTTTGGTGCTCTTTGGCGTTTTGCGTTTTCACGTATTGGGCCGCACAAGGCGAGCATGCAGCTCCGAATATCATAACATTCATTTCGTATACATCTGGCTCTTTTGAGTCGTCTCCATCACGCCAAAGGAATCTCTGGGCACACCTGTCCTCCTGCTGAATCAGTATTTGGTGGAACATCTCCTTGATGTCTCCACATACTGCTACGGCTTCTTCCCGGAAATGAAACAGCACTGATGGTAAGGATTGATATTGTTGTGGGCCTTTTAAGAGATTTGAATTAAGTGAAATCCCGTTAACTTTGGCGGCGGCATCAAACACAAGTCGCAACTTGGATGGCTTGTTGGGATTCACAACTCCAAAGTGCGGTAGATACCAAGTTTTTGGTCCCACAATGGAAGCTTCTGATGGTTGTAGCTTACGAGCGTATCTCTTGTCGACATATGATTCGATGATAGAACTATAGGCGTCGGCGAACTTCTCATCTCGTTTCATCTTGCGTTCAATTCCCGAAAGGCGATTCAAGGCCATTGGGTAGCTGTCAGGCAATACTACGTCATCAGTCTTCCATAACAGTCCGGTCTGATACCTCCCATCAATTCTCTTTGTTGTGGAAAGAAGTATATTTTTGGCTCGAATATCGGCATTGCTTTCGATTGCAGATGATGGTCTCACTCCGAAACTTTCAACCGAAAAATATTCTTCAACCAAGTCATGCAATGAATCATCACTAGATTTAAATGCCAGAAGGCATGACAATGGCTTCGTTGTGGCAGCAGGCTTTGTGGTTGGTCCATATACAACCCAGCCCAATTCGGTTTTCGCAGCATACGGTCCGTTCTTGTCGATTACTTGAAATCCGTGCGGTAGTCCTAAATGGCAATGATCTAGTCCTATTAGCAGTTTAGGTTCGGCATTAGAGTACGGCTGCAAATCGAATTGGCTCAAGCTTGATATATCGCTTGGATTCAGACTTTGTGTTGGCAGGTTCAGGTTTGCTACTCCATAAACATTTCGCAACAAGTGCCTTTGTTTCTTGCCAGTTCCACTTACTAAAACATTGACCAACACTGTAGGCTCTTGTGCTTGCCTTCCACCAACCCATTGCATATTCAGATTGCACTGATGACCACGCAGACCAAGTTCCTTGATCAAGTCGGCATCAAGCATCGTTATTGATGAACCTTCATCTAGCAATGCATATGTGTCGATAGTTTTATTTGGCCCATAAAGTGTTATTGGCAGTACACGAAACAATAGTTTATCATTTCTCGAGACGTCATGCATAGCCAACAATGTTCTTCCAGAAGTACTTGCTGGTGTAACTGGTTCTTCAACAAAGCCGTGTTCTTGTGTTTGTGTCGTTACTTTGGAACACGTATCTGTTTCTTCGTGGAGGAGTTCATGATGTCGTTTCTGGCACTTGTTAACAGGACAAAACCTCTTACTGCGACAGTCTCTTGTTGAGTGACCGGGTCTCAAGCACGAGAAGCATAGGCGATTATTTTTTACGTTCGACCACCTTTCTGGAACTGTTAGGCTTCTAAACTGCTTGCATTCACTGACCTTATGTTGGTTTTGACATATCGAGCACTTATGAGTTGCTTGGTGGTATTTATTATTTGTGGCTGCATGAAGTATTGGCATACGCTTTTTCTGTTCTCTAGTGTCGATATCTTGAACTGTACAAATTAAATTAGCCGTGTCAGTCAACCAATCACTAAAGTTAACTAATGTTGGATATGGCAGTATTTGTGTAGCATACTTAGCCCAATCTAGTCTTTTGGTCATTGGAAGCTTCAAGACAAGTTCTTCTAATATTGTCGGATTGGAAATATGTTGTTGACCATTAACCGTTTGTAGAAACAAAGCAAGATTTTTAACTTTCGTTGCGAAAGGAATCATTCGGGTTATAGCATTTTCGCTAATTGGTGCAATCTCACGTACCTGGCTTAATTGACTTCGTATAAGTTGTTCGGGACGTCCAAAACGGAACCGAAGTTGCTCAATTATTGCATAGACATTGTCCGGATGAATGAGTAGAGACTTCACAGTCTCTCTTGCTTCACCTGTCAAAGATTTTTGTAAACGCTGGTTGTTTTCCAAATTCGTGTAATTATAAGCGGACGTCGGTCGATTGCAAAAAGGCTGTGTAAAACATTGGCCAGTCTTCGGGCTGCCCATTAAATGAGGGCAGATCCAGAACTTTTCTCATTGGCAATGCTTGCGGTAAAAATGCATAATTAGCAACGTTTTGCTGAGGCACATTAGTGCTAAATATTGGCGTGTTTGCACTATTTGACGCATAAGTAAAGTCTGTGTTTCTCGGAATTGAATTATGCATATGGCCGTAATTAATTGACGGCAAACTGTAGGGCAATGTTGTTTGTGCCTGTATACCATTGACAGAATTAATTTGTGGTTGACAAGATGACAAAATTGGCTGGAGGCTGGTGCTGGTGACGTTGGCAAGGGTTGTTCCGGCAAGTGTTGGAACTGTTATGGGAGACGTGATTGTTCTGTACTCAGAAGCCGTAGAAGCGAGCGATATGCCATTAGATGGTGTCTGGCTTGGCGATATTTTGGGTGAGATATATTGCGGAATGTTTTCCACCTTGAAATGCATATCTTTCAATTGCCTGCCTTATTCTACAATTTGGCTTTGCATTGCTATTAAAATGCTCTCAGTTGTGGCTGTGGCGGAACTTTGTGTAGAAGAGGCAGAGGCGGCTGCATATTGGCGACATGGCTCTGTTCTGAAGGGTGGGAAACAGAACTGCTCTCTGAGAAGGTTATGAGTGCTCTCTCTGTGGGCGAATCACTGGTTGTAACGACTGGCTTTTCCATGATTATTTTATCTGGCTGTTCGGTATTGGAATTTTGAAGTCGTTTACTTCTTCTAAGCGGCGGCGGCGGCGTATTGAACATACAGATATGTTGATCTTGGAACAATATGTAATGGCGGCTATTTGCGCATAAAAAAATGCGAAATAAAAATGTTGTCACCTTGGAAGTGCGAATTTAACGCAGTTCAACTAAATCCAAAATCAACCAAGTAGGCAATGGTTTTAATGATGAATGGAGTGGTTTATTTCTAAGAAAATATTTATAAACGCATGAAATTATAATTAAAGGCAAAATCTTACCGCAGTTTTTCTTCCTCTCTTTTCGGGTGACAAATTTCAAATGAAATAATTTTGGCTGTGGTGCCATCTGCGTAAAGAGAAAATGGAAAGAATGACTGCGTTTACATATAATAGTAGTTTTATGACAGCCTAGAGCTAACAGATTTGACAGTTTGTTTTTATGCGAGTTCACACTAGTTATCAGACTGGGTGCACACTGGACGATCTGTTACAATAATCGATCAGAGAAGGATCTGGCGATCTCTTGCGATTATAGCCGTCAAACATCGAATTTTCTTGCAGCATTTCCTTGTTTTGGCCGTTGTCGGGATAGTCGTAACACTACCTTGGCTACGACGAGGTAGTGGTCCGAGTCGATGTTGGCTCTTCGGAAAGTTCGAACATCTTGAATGCTGGACAAGTGCCTCCCGTCGATCGCAATGTGATCAATCAGGTTGACGGTTGATTGATCAGGAGATCTCCATGTACCTTTATGGATGTTGAGATGTGGGAACCAGGTGCTTGCTACCACAACATTTCGCCCTGCAACAAAATCGATCAGCCTGAATCCGTTGTCGGAAGTGGTGTCTTGCAGGCTGTGCTTTCCGACTGTTCTTCCAAAGATGCCTTCTTTTCCCAGCTTTGCGTTAAAATCGCCGAGGACAATTTTCATGTCATAGCTGGGACATTGCTCATATGTTTTGTCGAGGAGCTCGTAGAATTCGTCTTTGGCGTCGTCCTTTTTCTCTTCTGTGGGGGCATGTGCGCATATTAAGCTAATGTTGCCGAATTTAGCCTTGATTCGGATCGCCGTGATGCGTTCGCTTAGCATTTGAAGCTCAAGACTTTTTGCCTGAGTCTGCTTCCCACGACGAATCCGCATCCAAAGAGTCGCTGTTGTTGCTCCTTGTAAGAATTACCAAAGTAGATGTCGCAGTTTTTCATCCTCCTTTCGCCCGGTCCGTCCCATCGCATTTCCTGGATAGCGGTAATATCTGCTTTGTAGCAGTTGAGGGTCTCCGCCAGGTCTGTTACCATGATTAATCTCCTTATTTTTAAAGATGTCTTGCTGGGATTTTATGATACGCTGCGCAGTATGATTAAAAAGTCCTTGAACGGTAACTTCAGCAGATGAATCCGAAACTTTGATTGTTTCCGTCCTTGGATAGTATTCTTGTTTCGCCTTCAGGACTTGAACATAGCTTGGAAAAATGTTTACTTCCGTTTTTTGGTTTACCATGTTTCTTATAACTTGGTACTGATATTTTGACAGCTTTGCCTCAACCAAAAGCTTCAAAGCATCATTTGCATCCAAATGCTTCATTTGTAGACTGTCCGAAGATTTGCAATGAAGGACTCCAGCAACGTCTTCATCGAATTCACTGATCTGGGCAATTCGTCTCCTCTTACTTCGTGACAAGCTCTACAGAAAAGACTTTTTCGGCCTTCCGGCATTACTTGGTCCACAGCCAAAGTCTTCCACAAAATCAAGCCAAGCACTATTCGTAGACAAAAATAAGTCTTTTTTTCTGGAGCAAGTTTCCCACCTTATTTGAAAGGATTTACAAAGTGTGGTTACCTTATTTTTGGCTTCTAAGCTTTCAATTTCATATATTTCTTTGAAAGATGACCATGTTTCGCTAATTTTTGTAGCACTGTGACCCTTCTCGGTGTTCCAAATATGAAAAATGTCAATTCGTTTAATCATTTTGATAGAATCTGTTTAAAAAAAAGTGCAAAATAAGCATTTGTTCAAGGTTAAAATTACAACATTTGCGCAAATTTGCACAAAACAGGTCATATATGCTCTTAAAGAGGTAAAGTAACCCTAAATGATGGTATATAAATAATCGGGGAGTTATATGGGAGTTTGTAGGAATTTGATGTTTTGGCTCTACCGAAAAACAAGAAATTTTGAAAAAAGAAATCTTATTTTCTACCATTTTCCATGAGGCCAAAATAAAAACATATAAACAAAAATTTATAAAAATCAAAGAGAAACTGTCGATAAACATTATTTTATAAAAAAAATTGAAAAAAATGATGATAATCGAAAGCTAGTGGCTCACAATAACGATACAAGTTGTACAGGTACAAGTTGTACCATTGAAATATTAAATTCGTCTTCCTACATTTGAATTAAATATAACCCTGACATGTCACAGGACTTTTAATTTTGGAACTTAACTTGGCTAAGCCACCAAATCTCACTGGTCCGCCACCGCCAGTGCAACTACTATAGTAAGACTATTGCTTTATACAGTTTCAATTTTTAGATCTAAGAGCCTTTGAGCAGCCGCCCGCATATTTATTCTGCTAAATAATATGCACCATCCACATTTATGTAATTGTTATTTAAAAACATCAGGTTATGAATACATTTTCCAATAGTAATGCTAATGAATAATAAATTTGAAATAAAAAACATATTAATTCTTGTTTACTACGCCGCCGCCGGCCGTTTAATTGATTTGGACACACATTATTTAAAAAAAAGGATTGAATAGCATTATATTTGATTTCCGCCTGACATCCGTTTTGATTAATTTCTAATAAAATAACGCATGAGAACCACATTTTAAACTTCAAATTTAATTGCCATCTGGAATTCTGAAATCTATTCAATATGTCGTTTATTACAAAATGTGTGCTACCTATATTGCAAAAAAAAAATATAATATTTCAGATTTCAATTAGTGCATTTAATTAAAAATTATATCCGTCAAATGCAAGTACCTACAGCTAACACCTTATATTCCTGTCCCCGTATGTTTTATCTAACAGCAGCAACAAAAATATATGCGTGCATGTATGAAGGCATCACACTGAAACGTTGTTGGCTTAGAATGTGGTTGTGCCATGTTTCTTTAGTAAATCAATCGGATAAATTACGGAATATGGAGCTAAGTCGTAGGGGTTTTAATATGGGGTTTTTATACATAAAAACACATTGACGATAAAAGGATTTGCCAAACAAAACTCTCTTAATTTTCATTTACACTTGAAAAAGGTTAAGTGGAAGTTTTTTTTAATCTTTGTTAAAAGGAAAGTTAAGCAAAGTTCAAAATGTTTTTTTTTTCATAACCTTTAGGATCAAGAAACATGTTGCTAAATCACAAATATATTCCCCATTTAAAGCTCATTATCTACCTTCAAAAGAATTTTAAAAGAGGCTTAAAGAAAGCTCATCCGCTCTTTCACCTTTAATACTATAATCAAATTAAAGTAGATGGTATCATTTTTACTGTAAGGGTTTTCTTATGAATGCTTTTTTACTGGCACAATTTAACAAATCGAAATTTATTCATAAAAAGGAAAAATGTAAAAAAATCCAGGGGCCAGATTCTGTAAGGCGAAAGCGAACGAACGTTTTCGTTTGTGCGAAAGATTTGCTTCATATAACTTGAAAAACGAAAACTTTTTTCGTCTGTGCGAATAAAAATAAACGAAAGCAAATTGTTTGTCGTTTTTCTTCTTTTGTGTTGTTTGCTATCAAATAATTTGACGTTGTTTTTGAGTGATAGCGATATTGGTTCTGAAACTCTCAACTTAAAAAACTTGAGAAAGAATCTTAGGGACCATTCCGATCCGTTTACATTGCCGGAAAAAAAGTGCGAGTTACAAATATTAACAATAATTACTAGTGTAAAGTATGTATCGTTGATTAATATTCTAGCTTCATTCAACACTTCCGGCTTAATAAAAGAGCATTCAAATATGTGTTGGACAACTTACGCCTGAAAACAGGAACACGCGCTACATATTATATTCCTCCAACTCTGAGGCTCTGCTCTTCTTTAGAGCTCTTGGGTGGAGGATCCTACCAATTGCATTTTATTGCAGGTGCATTGGTTTTCAAATGGAAAACAGCAAAATTTTAAAATGGGTATTCGAATGGAAAACAGAAAGTTTTGGATGAAAAACTCGGTTTTATTAGGGAAAATTGTTATTGGAGTTGCTCTGAAGGGTGGCGAGACGGAATTCGCGGGGTCAGCTAGCGTCATGCTAAATCTAGGCAATAAACAATCGATGCTCAAAATGCTATTTATGTCCTCAGCTGTAATCTGAGGTAATCATTGAGCAATATCCGGCGCTTTGACAAACATTGCTTGTGGCAGGAATCTCAAAAAGGAGGACATCTTCCGAAATTTCGATATCACCAAAGCTGCTAAATTCGTTTGTCGGTCCTAATTGGTCATCTTTTTTGCATCAGTCGATTAGATTTTCCTATAAACTTCTTTGTAGCTTGATTGGAAAATTTCTTTTATTATTCCTATATATATATATCTGGACATTGGAGGCGAAGTTCCTTGCACACACGGACACATTTAATTAATAAAAAAATTAACAGTCACACAATCTGCCACAATAATAGTGATGAGTCTTCTCAATTTCTTTTTGTTTATTTAAATTTTACTTCTATCGAAATTTTTCATTTGTTGTTTTCTCATTGTTAAATGTGGTTTTCACTTAATAACGGTCAAAATTGAACTTGAAAACTTAAAAAAAGAAAATACATATGCTTTTTTCTTTGTTTTGTCTCATTTAATATCCAAAATCATGTATATATTATCGATTTTCTTAAGTTTTAAGTATCGATTAAAATTTCTTTCTCATCTCTCACAATATTTTACAACTGTCAACATCCTAAAAGTAGGCAACAAACTTTTTCTGATTTTAAGCAAAAACGAATACAAAGCCAAAAACGAAATGCGATACAGAATTCAAATTATCGTTTTCGCACAATTTCTTTCGTTTTTGAAAAACGAACGTTCGCTTTCGCTTTGTTTATTACAGAATCTGGCCCCAGATTTAAAATTGGAGCAAAGATCGCAACAGTAACACAATGCAAAAATAAGTTAATTTATTTCTTGGATTAACAAAAAGGCAATGGAATTTTAAAACATCCAATGCAGTCTAGTAGGTTGCATTCTTGAATACTCTAAAAGCTGAATTATTTAGTAAATTGGTAATGCGCTTTTCCCAGGTTGTTTCTGGATTTCTTAAATGGAATTCCTAGCTATTTATAGTTCTCGAATTCAAAGGTTAAACAACTTTCGTTCCATTTTTTAAATTGTTTTTGTATAGCAACAAATATTCAAAACTCAATACCTACTCTTCTTTTTTCTTAGAGAAACCCCATGCCAATAAGTGGTATTCATTTTTAATTTATTAAAGAAAAATGATTGGCATGAAGGCAAAATCTTTTAGAAATATTATTTTCTTGGGAAAAGTACCTGTTATTCAATTTTAATTTCTTAAAAAAAAAGAAATAATTTATTGGCATGTAGTTTCTTGTATTCATCTTTGAAACATAATGGCATTAAATAATTGAAAACAAGTCTCTTTCACTTAAAATTTTATAGAAATTTAACTTGAATAAATAAATTAAATAATTTAATTAATAATAATTAATTAATTAATAATTAATAATTTAATTTAAATCATGGAAGATAATAAAACATTTTTTAAGGATAATCGAAACTGGGCACACATAAATTTTGACTGAAAATTAATTTTTATTAATTTTTTCTTATTACTCGACAAAAGAATTCAAACTAGCTTATTATCTAAAATCTTAGTTCTTAAGTGCCTGGCTACACAGGGATTTTTAAATCACGTGCGGTGGCTACACACTGTTGTGCTTACTCACGTTCCTCTTTTCCATTTCGTTGCGGGGAACGTGAAATGTCTCTTTTTTGTTTGACATTTTTATAAATTATGACAAAGCCGAAAAAACGTCAAAGGTAGCAATAACTATAATCTTGTTCTGAAAATGAATTTTCTATGGCTATTTAAGTATGTATATCGTTTTGTTTTGATAATCGAATCTTAAATTGACTTTTTCTTTTACAGATCATCGTTAGCAAATTATTATATGGCATGATGCGTTTCCAGTGTTGGGCTTAGGTGTTCTATTTCGGACTTTGTTTTCTTCTTTTTCGCTATTGTTTGCTAGCGTTCGAAAAACAAGCGTGTTGCTCCATTCCGGTACGGTGTCCTTACAAATTGACGGAGTTATACAAGTGCATGTTTTTAAATAGTAACCGGAGTAATAATTTTTTTTTTAATTTAACTGCATTTTTTATTTGATCGAAAACAGAACATCAATGGCCATTTTACTTTTTCCGTTCAAGTGAATGTGTGGCAGCGACTTCTTTTTCGACAATGGGGATATTCTTCTTGGCAAAATTTGGATACCTACATTTTCAAATTCGACTCGATATCAACCTTCTGTGGATTCGAACAGGGCAGTTGGAACCCGTAGTCATTTTCATTCTTGAACAAAGTAATGGCATTTTGTTTTTCTTGCAATAATGGGTCGCCTTTTACCTTTAGGAACATAAGCCACAAAGTGAGGGTATTGCAGAGAAAACGAATTTAAAACCTACCTGAAGCATTCCTAAGGTGAATTTCATAATAGCTGCTCCCGTCCGAATGCTCCCTACTTGCTCTTTATGGGTTTTGATACTTTTCCTTAGAATGTTCGTCATTGTAGAGAATTCGTTGGGACAGAGTAAAACCAAAATGCTGATGTGCTTCTTAAAGTTCATGCAAAGGTTGTGTCTGACACTGAATCCCCTTTCAGAAAATTTGATCAGCACTTCGAAAATCATCCATTAAATCAAAATAGTAAGCCCAGCAGATGTACAAATCTGCCACCATTGTACATATTCCTTGGTGGTAAAATTTCTGATATCATTCTTGGGGTTTTGCAAAACTTTTCAAAAACTTGAAGGAAATCAAGTGTTTTCCCATACAAATTTGTTGACAGCCCTGTTTTGCAAAACAACAAGTTTTTGTGAAAACCAGTCAAAACCAAAAAAGTGAAAGCATTCAGCATTCTATAATTCATTATATCGTATATATCGTATGCATTGACTTACTATATATGGACTGCTAGTCGTCTGAATTGTCCATACAAAATTCGAATAAAAATGGTTCCACTTGAAATTAGCTACACTAGCATTGCGTGTCAGAGTGGCAAAAAAAGTAAGTAAAAATTTTAGCGACATCTGTTTTCTTTTAGTTGAGATAAGCTTTGATCGCATAGAAAGTACTGACATCTAGCTTAATTTGTTGAAGATAAACGATGCCATCTTTATTTTTGCATATGTAATTGCACAAATTTTGACAGTTCGTGAAAAGCAAGCAGGCAGTAGCAGTAAGTTTTATGTAAATAAATTTTTTAAATAATTTCTTTCTTTTTTTCAGGAAATTCTTTTACTTTTATAGAACTCCAAACTGAAGTTGCTCTTCGACAACAATCAATGGTACAAAGAAGAAATGCCTTATACTGGCGTGAAAATCCGAAATTGTTGTCGAACGAACTGCTTATCGGGACAATACGTCGTAAAGAAGTTGCGAAGCTATTGAAACAGCACAATATCGATTTGGACCACAATAGATTTCTCATTCTGCAGGTTTGCATGTTTTTGTAAATCCATTTATAGTCCATTAGTTCTTAAGAATTCTTTGGTTTCCATAGGGCGAAGTAGAATCAATTGCAATGATAAAGGACAAGGGTCAGAACGAAAACGAATGCGGGATGTTGGAGTACTTGGAGGACATTGTTAGGACCACTCGCTATAAGGAGCCACTAGTTAAAATCAACTCGCGGGTTGAGCAGCTCACTGAAGAACATACCGAAAAGCACAATCGTTGCAAATTAGCTGAAAGAGAGATGAAGGATCTCGAACAACCTTACAAGTTACAACAGGGCTGTAGAGTATTTGAAATTGGAAAACCAACTCACAAGAACAAAAAACTTGCAAATCCAAAAGTACTTGACCGAGAAGAAAAAAAAACTCGAGGAATACACAAAAGAGCATGAGGGCATTGTGACGGAGCTGAAAGACCATGATACCACGGCTGAGACTTTGAAGACCGAGCGACTGGCAAAAGAAAAGACCATGGAATATAAATTGGCGTAGGTTCTTCTTTGATTTGAATTAGAATCCTTTTTTTCTGATTTTCGTCAACTTCTGATCATAGGCAATTTGAAAAACTGCAGAAAAACGCCGACCATCTCAAACAAAATCACGAAAGGCGATCAGTGATGTCTCCGAAGTCCGCAACAATGCAAGCAACAAACAAACGTTGCAAGCAAAACAAAACCCAACTCAAGAAGCTTGAAGAAAAAGGTGCCCGAGAAAAATAAAAAATAAATCGAGGAATGCGAAAAGAAATGTGAAAAATTGACAAAACAAAAATGCGACATGGAAGAACAGCTTCAGCGCAATTGCAAGGAGCTGGAGGAACAAACAAAATCCATATACAGGGTGCGGCAAAAAGATCTGACGGTTTTAAAATGTAAATAACTCAAACGTTTATAGTGATAAAAAGTGTTTTATTGCATATTACAGATTGGTATTTATGAACATTTATAAAAATAACTGAAAAAAGGCGAATTTGCTCCGTTTAAGATTTGAAGATGACGTCTTTCAAATGATGTCCATCTCGGGCCATGCATTCTTCCAATCTTGCACTGAAACTTTCAAGCACTTTCCCTAACATTGCAGGAGACAGGTTGGCTATTTCTTGCTGAACCGGTAGCTCTGAAGTTATTCACCCACAGCAAAATGGTGTTTCGAGTTGGGACTTTACCACGTGGACCCACATTGAATCGTCTACGGAACTGACGCTGAACAGTAACACAGGAATCGCCACTTTTAAAAAACGCTTCCACGACAAACGCACGGTGCTCAGCCGTCCACCGCTCCATGGCTACTGAACATGTCCGCACGTAGGCTCTGGAAAGCCGTTATCCCCACCATCCCCCACCACTCACTCGCTCGCCAGCGTGGCAGCGAAAACCGTCAGATCATTTTGCCGCTCCCTGTATAACACCGCTTATCGACGAGCGAGAAGTACTTGAAACCCAATTGATTGGTTTGAAGAAAAATGATGACGAGGCTAAAGCCGAATTGGCTCTGTCCGAGCAAGAATTAAAAATTTTAGAATACGATACAACCCAAGAGAAGCGAAAATACGAATCGTTGAAGACTTCTTTTGAAGAATCCGATACTGGGTTTAGTGAGAAGCAACAGAGAATCTCTCGAAGAGATGCAAGTGCAGACCGAGGAAATCCAATCGCGAATCAATTTCTCTCAGGAAGAACAAGGCCGTCTAGAACGTGAACTCTATCAGCTTAACTCCAAAAAACAGTCTATAGAAGCCAAAATCAACAAACTCAACATCACCATCAACAGTTTACAAGAACAGCTGCCCCGAATCAGAGACTTATTGCAAGCGCAGAAAACGCGCATAGAAAAGACCACATTTGATGCGGCGAAAGTAAGCCAAATCGAAAGTGCAATACCAAAGGGCCTCAAAGCTGACGTGTGTTGGTGATTTAAGTGATCTCGTACCTATTATAATTTATAAAAGGCTTGTTTAAAATAACATTTTTTTTCCATTATGTTAATGACGATTGCAAAGGCTCCCTGGCGGTAGGAATGAAGAGCAATCTCGTTTAAACTGGAAAGTATACTACACGTTGTTGACGACCCGCCGCCAACGAAAACTTCGCGTAAGCTGTGCAATGGATAGAAGAACACAAAACCCAAAAAAAAAACAGAATTAAAATATACATAAATAGAAAAAGCTGATCTATTCATTGCAGCTTGCTCTAAGCCCGATAATGTATACATTTAGAGAATAATAAAATGCCACATAAATTGTAATTTCTTATATGAACCAAGCGCCCAATTTAGCCTTAGCGATACCACTTCGTGTTTCGGTTTAGAAGCTTGAGCAGATTCAGATTTACCACCTCCTTTGTCACCCAGAGTCGCAGAGATATGCTGGACCCATTCGTTAGCCTTCAGCGCGTTTCTCGTCATCCAGGGTCTTTAAGAGATTCCGCTAAACAATACATCCTTCATTACGTGGTCGAGTATTGGTATTTGAAGGAATCATTTGTTGGTGGAATTGATTTGCCCTGTAGCTCTGAGATTCCATGGACGTCGATGTTGATTTCATCAAATTTGCCGGTTCCCTTGCCTTGCGACAGAATGTAAGAGTTCTTTATCGCCGGTGAGCAGTCCGAAGAGCTCACTACCTAGATACTCCTGAAAGGCATCAGAATCATCTTCTATGGGAGTGATTACGATGGGGAGTTGATGAGAAAACTATACTGGTAGTCTCAATAACGCCTTCGAGAAAGTCAACTCTGGCCAATCCAGCGAGGAATAATGTCATTCCTTTTTTCGATTACCGTCCGTCCTGAAAATTTGAAATGGCTGAAAATAATTTTCATTATTCATTTAAAAAGCTAACCAATCTGGCCGATGAGTGTGGCTGCTTTGGTGTTTCCAGTTTCGTTTGCTTGATCCCGTCGTCGGAGTTTGTCTTCGGCAGCACGTTGAGCGCGCTCGAAGAAGCGTCTGCGAAATCAATGATAGACTCTGTAGTCCGAGGGACGTTATTTTAGGAATTTGAGCTTTTGCAATGTCTTTCTCGGCCATGGACATGTTGTTGCTTTCTTAACAAGGTCTATAGCATCAAGCTTAGGGAGAAAATAAAAATCCAAACGTGTTCTCCAAGCAGTTAGAGGCTTACCTTGCAATAATCAGAATTCAATAGAATGTTGAACAAAGAACTTTAGCCAACATTTGTGCAGCCAACAAGACACACATCTCCTTTATGGACCCAAATCTCTTGTAGCGAGCTCTTGACGAAGACAACGTTTATATGATTCAAATATCCAGCTGAATCTCTTGGTAAGAGGTGGAAAGTGGCGTCCTACCAGCCAGGTGTAGATTTGTATTTCATTTGATGGAACATTCCCGTACATGAACTCGGAAATTGAATGATGCCGCCCTGTGCAGCAGAATACTCGGAGTAGTGGGCAGGTCTGAAAAGAAGAAATAGGTTAACTGAGAAAGTTTTCATTTGCGGCGTTTGCTACCTTTTCTCTGTCGACTTGTTTGGCAGGAAGGGACTTCTCTTCTACAATCATTGATTCAACGTTGGTCATTTTCATTTGCATTTAATATTTTTGATTGCTTTTATTTGAATTATTTTTAGAAATTATAAGTTAGTTAAAATTTCAAGCAGGTACGGAAGGAAATGAAAATTTTTTCGAGAGATATGACGGCAATTGTGAGGCATAATAATAAAGTGTCAAAAATGTTACACGATTTTTCCGCTCGTACCACGCAGCGTCCTTAAAAGTGGAATCATCGTGAAGTTGGCCACTGGCAGTCCATGTATAATAAGTCAATGATCGTATGTATCGATCGTATCATTGACTTATTATACATGGACTGCCAGTGGCCAACTTCACGATGATTCCACTTTTAAGGACGCTGCGTGGTACGAGCGGAAAAATCGTGTAACATTTTTGACACTTTATTATTATGCCTCACAATTGCCGTCATATCTCTCGAAAAAATTTTCATTTCCTTCCGTACCTGCTTGAAATTTTAACTAACTTATAATTTCTAAAAATAATTCAAATAAAAGCAATCAAAAATATTAAATGCAAATGAAAATGACCAACGTTGAATCAATGATTGTAGAAGAGAAGTCCCTTCCTGCCAAACAAGTCGACAGAGAAAAGGTAGCAAACGCCGCAAATGAAAACTTTCTCAGTTAACCTATTTCTTCTTTTCAGACCTGCCCACTACTCCGAGTATTCTGCTGCACAGGGCGGCATCATTCAATTTCCGAGTTCATGTACGGGAATGTTCCATCAAATGAAATACAAATCTACACCTGGCTGGTAGGACGCCACTTTCCACCTCTTACCAAGAGATTCAGCTGGATATTTGAATCATATAAACGTTGTCTTCGTCAAGAGCTCGCTACAAGAGATTTGGGTCCATAAAGGAGATGTGTGTCTTGTTGGCTGCACAAATGTTGGCTAAAGTTCTTTGTTCAACATTCTATTGAATTCTGATTATTGCAAGGTAAGCCTCTAACTGCTTGGAGAACACGTTTGGATTTTTATTTTCTCCCTAAGCTTGATGCTATAGACCTTGTTAAGAAAGCAACAACATGTCCATGGCCGAGAAAGACATTGCAAAAGCTCAAATTCCTAAAATAACGTCCCTCGGACTACAGAGTCTATCATTGATTTCGCAGACGCTTCTTCGAGCGCGCTCAACGTGCTGCCGAAGACAAACTCCGACGACGGGATCAAGCAAACGAAACTGGAAACACCAAAGCAGCCACACTCATCGGCCAGATTGGTTAGCTTTTTAAATGAATAATGAAAATTATTTTCAGCCATTTCAAATTTTCAGGACGGACGGTAATCGAAAAAAGGAATGACATTATTCCTCGCTGGATTGGCCAGAGTTGACTTTCTCGAAGGCGTTATTGAGACTACCAGTATAGTTTTCTCATCAACTCCCCATCGTAATCACTCCCATAGAAGATGATTCTGATGCCTTTCAGGAGTATCTAGGTAGTGAGCTCTTCGGACTGCTCACCGGCGATAAAGAACTCTTACATTCTGTCGCAAGGCAAGGGAACCGGCAAATTTGATGAAATCAACATCGACGTCCATGGAATCTCAGAGCTACAGGGCAAATCAATTCCACCAACAAATGATTCCTTCAAATACCAATACTCGACCACGTAATGAAGGATGTATTGTTTAGCGGAATCTCTTAAAGACCCTGGATGACGAGAAACGCGCTGAAGGCTAACGAATGGGTCCAGCATATCTCTGCGACTCTGGGTGACAAAGGAGGTGGTAAATCTGAATCTGCTCAAGCTTCTAAACCGAAACACGAAGTGGTATCGCTAAGGCTAAATTGGGCGCTTGGTTCTTATAAGAAATTACAATTTATGTGGCATTTTATTATTCTCTAAATGTATACATTATCGGGCTTAGAGCAAGCTGCAATGAATAGATCAGCTTTTTCTATTTATGTATATTTTAATTCTGTTTTTTTTTTGGGTTTTGTGTTCTTCTATCCATTGCACAGCTTACGCGAAGTTTTCGTTGGCGGCGGGTCGTCAACAACGTGTAGTATACTTTCCAGTTTAAACGAGATTGCTCTTCATTCCTACCGCCAGGGAGCCTTTGCAATCGTCATTAACATCCTGGAAAAAAATGTTATTTTAAACAAGCCTTTTATAAATTATAATAGGTACGAGATCACTTACATCACCAACACACGTCAGCTTTGAGGCCCTTTGGTATTGCACTTTCGATTTGGCTTACTTTCGCCGCATCAAATGTGGTCTTTTCTATGCGCGTTTTCTGCGCTTGCAATAAGTCTCTGATTCGGGGCAGCTGTTCTTGTAAACTGTTGATGGTGATGTTGAGTTTGTTGATTTCGGCTTCTATAGACTGTTTTTTGGAGTTAAGCTGATAGAGTTCACGTTCTAGACGGCCTTGTTCTTCCTGAGAGAAATTGATTCGCGATTGGATTTCCTCGGTCTGCACTTGCATCTCTTCGAGAGATTCTCTGTTGCTTCTCACTAAACCCAGTATCGGATTCTTCAAAAGAAGTCTTCAACGATTCGTATTTTCGCTTCTCTTGGGTTGTATCGTATTCTAAAATTTTTAATTCTTGCTCGGACAGAGCCAATTCGGCTTTAGCCTCGTCATCATTTTTCTTCAAACCAATCAATTGGGTTTCAAGTACTTCTCGCTCGTCGATAAGCGGTGTTATACAGGGAGCGGCAAAATGATCTGACGGTTTTCGCTGCCACGCTGGCGAGCGAGTGAGTGGTGGGGGGTGGTGGGGATAACGGCTTTCCAGAGCCTACGTGCGGACATGTTCAGTAGCCATGGAGCGGTGGACGGCTGAGCACCGTGCGTTTGTCGTGGAAGCGTTTTTTAAAAGTGGCGATTCCTGTGTTACTGTTCAGCGTCAGTTCCGTAGACGATTCAATGTGGGTCCACGTGGTAAAGTCCCAACTCGAAACACCATTTTACTGTGGGTGAATAACTTCAGAGCTACCGGTTCAGCAAGAGATAGCCAACCTGTCTCCTGCAATGTTAGGGACAGTGCTTGAAAGTTTCAGTGCAAGATTGGAAGAATGCATGGCCCGAGATGGACATCATTTGAAAGACGTCATCTTCAAATCTTAAACGGAGCAAATTCGCCTTTTTTCAGTTATTTTTATAAATGTTCATAAATACCAATCTGTAATATGCAATAAAACACTTTTTATCACTATAAACGTTTGAGTTATTTACATTTTAAAACCGTCAGATCTTTTTGCCGCACCCTGTATATGGATTTTGTTTGTTCCTCCAGCTCCTTGCAATTGCGCTGAAGCTGTTCTTCCATGTCGCATTTTTGTTTTGTCAATTTTTCACATTTCTTTTCGCATTCCTCGATTTATTTTTTATTTTTCTCGGGCACCTTTTTCTTCAAGCTTCTTGAGTTGGGTTTTGTTTTGCTTGCAACGTTTGTTTGTTGCTTGCATTGTTGCGGACTTCGGAGACATCACTGATCGCCTTTCGTGATTTTGTTTGAGATGGTCGGCGTTTTTCTGCAGTTTTTCAAATTGCCTATGATCAGAAGTTGACGAAAATCAGAAAAAAAGGATTCTAATTCAAATCAAAGAAGAACCTACGCCAATTTATATTCCATGGTCTTTTCTTTTGCCAGTCGCTCGGTCTTCAAAGTCTCAGCCGTGGTATCATGGTCTTTCAGCTCCGTCACAATGCCCTCATGCTCTTTTGTGTATTCCTCGAGTTTTTTTTCTTCTCGGTCAAGTACTTTTGGATTTGCAAGTTTTTTGTTCTTGTGAGTTGGTTTTCCAATTTCAAATACTCTACAGCCCTGTTGTAACTTGTAAGGTTGTTCGAGATCCTTCATCTCTCTTTCAGCTAATTTGCAACGATTGTGCTTTTCGGTATGTTCTTCAGTGAGCTGCTCAACCCGCGAGTTGATTTTAACTAGTGGCTCCTTATAGCGAGTGGTCCTAACAATGTCCTCCAAGTACTCCAACATCCCGCATTCGTTTTCGTTCTGACCCTTGTCCTTTATCATTGCAATTGATTCTACTTCGCCCTATGGAAACCAAAGAATTCTTAAGAACTAATGGACTATAAATGGATTTACAAAAACATGCAAACCTGCAGAATGAGAAATCTATTGTGGTCCAAATCGATATTGTGCTGTTTCAATAGCTTCGCAACTTCTTTACGACGTATTGCCCCGATAAGCAGTTCGTTCGACAACAATTTCGGTGTTTGGGATTTCCTCGCAACTGCCATCTTCCTTATCCAAAATCTTTATAAAATGCACAGCAACCGAAGAGCGCTACATGTTGGGATAGCGTGCCGAATTATGTAGCAGCACTGAGAGTTCCTCGTTTTGCTTTCTGTAAAGAATCAAGTTAACAATGAATCATTTACCGAAAGAGAACACACTCACCAATGAAAAAGTTGCTTTGTAATTTAGGCCAGAAATTTGCGGCAGAAGGCGTGCATTAAAGACATCGATGAAAATTGGATTCAGATCCAATATAAAGATTCTTGCTATCTCAGGGCATTGATAACTCCGTTCTGAACGCCGCCGGGCCAATTCAAATTGAAACAGCTCTTTTCCCCAAGGCCAAATTAATCTGTGAAAGGAATTCAATGAAATTACAGTTTTTAGGTTTTTAATTTCTTCTTACCAAAACTCAGAGAATGGATAAAAGTGCTCTTCCAGTCATTGAATTGAATTAAAGAGCGAAATTGTACTCGAATTCAAATACATGTCCAAACAACAAAAGCCGAGCACCACGAAGGAAGTCAGACAACTCGGATTTTCACGCCAGTATAAGGCATTTCTTCTTTGTACCATTGATTGTTGTCGAAGAGGAGTACTTCAGTTTGGAGTTCTATAAAAGTAAAAGAATTTCCTGAAAAAAAGAAAGAAATTATTTAAAAAATTTATTTACATAAAACTTACTGCTACTGCCTGCTTGCTTTTCACGAACTGTCAAAATTTGTGCAATTACATATGCAAAAATAAAGATGGCATCGTTTATCTTCAACAAATTAAGCTAGATGTCAGTACTTTCTATGCGATCAAAGCTTATCTCAACTAAAAGAAAACAGATGTCGCTAAAAATTTTACTTACTTTTTTTGCCACTCTGACACGCAATGCTAGTGTAGCTAATTTCAAGTGGAACCATTTTTATTCGAATTTTGTATGGACAATTCAGACGACTAGCAGTCCATATATAGTAAGTCAATGGATCGTAAATATTTCTCCCTCCCTCCAATAGCAAGAGTAGATTGACAGTCTGCTTGTAAAATTGTTCACGACTAAACGTGTCAGTTGATATAGGGTTGCCATTTGAGAACATATAAAAATACAAAATGAACAAATTCTTAGCAGCGACAGACAAATATTTTTTTCTTTTGAAAAACCGATGAGGAAAACTTTTTCATCCAGTGGATTTCAATGAAACGAAAAACAAAGACCGAATGTGTGTGAAAAAAAGTGTGAATCTTCTAAAAAGAGAACATATGGCATCCCTTACTTGATATCAAAGATTTTTAATGTCAAACAAAAACCTGATATTTCGGTGTGAACAGATTTCGAGTTTTTGAAAACTGACAGCTGAAAACAGCGTTTTGAGTCTGGTGTGAAAAGGCTTTAAAATTTTATAGAAATTTAATTTGAATAAATAAATTAAATAATTTATTTAAAATTCATTTTTTTTCCTTACACATTTTAAATCATGGAATATAATAAAACATTTTTTAAAGATATTAGAAACTGGGCACAAATAAATTTTGACTAAAAATTCATTCTTATTCATTTTCTCTTATTACTACTTATTACTCGACAAAAGAATTCAAACTAGCTTATTATCTTAAATCTTAGTTTCTAACTCAATAGATTCAAAAGTTATAGGCGGTTCAAAATGTGCTTGAGCTCGATCCTGTAAAAAGGGAGTAGTGATAAAACTTGGCTTGGCACTACCGTGCCTTTTGATTAAATGCATTAATATCAGACATTGAAATAAGCTAAATTTTGCTTAAGGTGTATCTTTATTTTCTCAGTAAGGGTAGTGGTTTTTGAAGGTAATAACTAATAAGTTAACTTGAAATATACCCAATATTCCTATATAACTGACGCACTATTAGACGATCCCCTATGTCTTTAAGTATCAATCTCAGTGAGCTACCAAGCCTTATGAATTTTCCATTTTTCATCCTGTGTTGAGTTGAAGAACTCTGAAGAAATTTACTGACAAATACATAATATACCAACCTTTAGACACAGTAGGTATATTAAATTTATAACCACTTTAATATTTCTGTGTTCAATAAAAAAAAATTATTGTTTACATTTTATTTATTTCATTTCAGCATAATGGTTTTAAGACTTCTCTGTGTGATGGCGATTTTTTATCCTGCCTTTCCAATAGCTCGATCCACAACAACCGCACGTAAGTAGCATAAATAGACTCCCACATTCCACTCTAGTAAGCTATAGCTATAGAGAGTTAATAGTACAAAGTATTAGTAAAATGAACTAATGGTTTTGGTAAATTTGCGAATGGAGAGTAAATAGTACGAAGTATTAGTAGGATGAACTAATGCTCTTTGTAAATTTACAAATGTGAAGTAAATAGTACGAAGTATTAGTTGTAAGAGTTAAATTAAACAACGTTACTCTTCGAAAACTATACAACAAGTGATCTTTATTTTCTATACGAGCTTAAGACTAAACATTCGAGTTAACGCATTGTATGTACAAACATAATCGGATTAGTCGATTACCCGTTGTTTTTAATGAATACATAGGTCATACGATTCTTACAAAACAGTACGAAAAAGAATAAATGAGTAAACCTACGTTAGTTTAATACATAGAGTAATCTCTTAGAATTAATGTACACTGCGGTTGCATGGATTGATGCTAAATTAATATGAAAAGCCTACATTTCGGCCATACCTGACATTAAATCGACTCGATTTTAATTAGTTTTTTTTTTAAGTTATTTTAATGCAAACGAACTTTTCTCGCAACTTAGTATTTTAAAATTAAAAAATGATTCTTAAAAATGTTAAAAAAGAATGAAAGTTTGTGACATATTACGAAAAAAAATTGTTTTATTGAAGTTTGTGTTGATATAATTCGAATATTTATTTGTCCACCACGTAAGGCTTCATGTTTTGCGGGCAGCAAATGCCTTCATAACGTGTTCTTGAAATTTGTAAATTTTCTGGATCCCTTATTCTGTACCGGTCATAAGGCAAAACTTGTTCTACTACGTAAGGGCCCTTGTATTTTGGAAGAAGTTTTTTGTTAACGCCAGCAGTAGTGACAACATTTTTTATGACAACGTAATCACCTACATTGTATTGATGTGGTTTCTTATGACTCTTATCGTAATAAATTTTATTAACGTCTTGGCTGTGAATGATTTTAGAGCTTGCATTGTCTCTTGCTTGAGATAAGCTTAATGGGTGTTTTTCAAAAGCTTCGGTTTCGAGGTAGTCTCGGATCTTATCATAAGTTTCACCTCTTTGTAACATACCAAACAGCGACATACTTGGGCAAGTACCAGTACTTCTGTTAATTGTGTTATTAATGGAGAATTCTATTTTGCTTAGGTGTTTTGACCACTCACCAGGGTCGGCCTCAGTCTCTTTCGATAACATGGCAGTCAATAGCCTGTTGACTCTCTCAACTTGGCCATTTGATTGCGGAGAATGAGTGGCCACTTTAATATGAGTCACCTCATAATTGTTACAGAATAATGAAAATTCTTCGGACGTGAAGCATGATCCCCTGTCTGAAACAAGTCGTTTTGGGCGACTGTAAGTTGAAAAATATTCTTGCAAGCACTTTATTGCCTCTTTTGTGCTTGTGGTTTTAACCGAATATAGTTTTGTGAACTTACTGAACGCGTCAACAACTAGAAAAATATGTTTATTTAGATTTCTTATACCGGATGGTAGGGGTCCATAATGGTCCACATGAATGGTTTCAAAGGGTAAATTGCCCTTTGGAATACTGTGCAGCTCGCCCTCTTTTTTCCCAGAGGGAACTGAAAAATAAATACATTTCAAACATGATTTGATGTATTCCTTTATTTTTAGTTTCATTGATGGAAACCAGTACGTTTTTTTCAGGTACTCAAAAACTTTATCGGCACCAACATGACAAAGAGCATCATGATGGCTCTGAATAACAATGGTTTCCATTTGTTTTGGCACATAAAATGCAATGTAATCTTTGAATTTTCGGTAAATTAGCCCATTGATCATTTCAAAAAATGGATGTTGGTTTTCTTCCAAAGCCTTAACGATTTTTTGAATTTCTGGGTCTTTATTTTGAGCACAGGCAAGTGCATTTTCAAAGGAGTCTGATTCAATTAGAAGAATATTATGAGACCTACTTAATGCATCGACGTGATTCATCCTGCTAGAGTCTCGATGCTCAACCTCGTAGTCGTATTCCTGGAGCTCTAAAGCCCACCTTGAAATTCAAGGGTTAATCATTTTCTTGCTAAGAGTGAGCGTCAGAGATTTGCAGTCTGTAACAATTTTGAAGCTTAAGCCCATAAGGTAAGTACGAAATCTTCTCAAAGCATATATAATTGCCAGGGTCTCAAGTTCAAACGAATGATATCTTGATTCCGTTGATGTTGCTCGTTTGGAGAAGAAGAAGACGGGATGAAAGTTTCCATCCTGCTGCTTTTGTAGCAAAACCGCACCAAATCCTACCGCACTTGCATCGCAGTGCAACTCAGTTTTTGTTTTTGGAGAATAAATGCATAGGACTGGTGCTTCAAGCAGTTTTTGTTTTAATGTTTCAAAAGTGAGTATCTCTTTTTCACCGAATGTAAATTGAACATTTTGCTTCAAAAGATCGTAAAGTGGTTTTGAGATCATTGAAAAATTTTGAATGAATTTCCTAAAGTAGGAACACAAGCCTAAAAATGAATGGAGCTGTTTTATGTTTTTTGGTGTTGGAAAATTTTGCACTGCAGTGAGGCCGTTTGAACTAGGTTTAATACCGTTTTTGTCAACCTGATAACCAAGATACGTTATTTCTTCGACCATCAATAGACATTTGTCATACCTCAATTCAAGGTTATGTTCTGAAATAAGCTTAACCACTTCTTTCAAAATTGCGAAATGTTCTTCTTTAGTCTCAGTGGCCACGAGCAGATCATCAATATAAATTAATATTTTGCCATCGGAAATCAAGTTTTTAAAAATGGAGTTGATGTAACGCTGAAATGTAGCGGGAGCGTTCTTAAGGCCGAACGGCATAAATAGGTACTCGAATTGTCCTAAAGGAGTGACGAATGAAGTAAACTTGACAGATTCATCCGCCATTTTGACGTGATGGAATCCATTTTTGAGGTCAAGTAATGAGAAGAACTTCTTGCTCCTCAGCCTATCAAGGTGGTCCTCGATGAGAGGGAGAGGGTAGTTATCTTTTTGCGTCACTCGATTCAACTGTCTGTAGTCAATACAAAGTCTAAAGGTACCATTTTTCTTCTTTGTTAGTACAATGGGTGACGCGAAAGGAGAACTACTTTCCCTAATGATTTTCCGTTCTAAAAGATCGTCTAAAATTTTTCGCAATTCGATCGTATGCATATACGGTAACCGACGTGGTGCACAATTAAAATTTGAATTTTCATTTAAAAGATTGATTTTCATTTCGTATGCTGAACCAAAATTTGAATAATTTGTTTTTAAATTGGTTGTTTTCATGATATCAAAAACTAATTTAGTTTCTTCGTATGATAAATTAGGATTAATGTCAAGGTTAAAATCATTTTTGTCATAACAAGTATCGATATTCAAGATATCGTTCAAAAAATTATCGTTACTGAACTCGAGTGTGTCGTTTTTGCTTTTAAAATAACTATTACATTCGGTTGGTTTTGTTTCACTAAAATTGTTTGAATCTTTTCGATGGTTTGTTAAAATTTCTTTGGATATGTTGTTTGAATATGTTTTAGAATTATTGTAATATAATTTAATTTGACTAGTTTTCAAGAAATCCCTTCCAAGGACTACAGAATTATACATAGTTTCATTTTCGACTACATGCAATGTACAATTAAAAAAACTTTCACTTACATAAATAATACATTCTACTTTTCCAAGTATGGTCAATTTTGACTTATTAATTCCATAGTACTGGGTGTTGTCTTCTTTCAATGGCAAGATAACGTAAGGTGGTGTAAACTTTTGTTGAATGAAGCTAATAGGGCTTCCCGTGTCTACCATAGTGTTTGCTTGAAAATCGAAAACGGCATTAGTAAAATTATTTAAGAACTTGTACCTAGCATGCAGTGTAAAGTCGTCGCTTAACGCAATCGTTATTACTTCGTCATCATCAGGTTCCGGATAGTTTTCAGATTGCTCTACCAAAAGAACTGCAGGTGGTACAGCAGCCCGAGTCATGGATGAGGCAGCAGGTAGCTGAGTTAGCTTACAGGCGGGTGCTAGATGTCCTTGGCGTCCGCATTTAAAGCAGCTTCCTTTTTCGCGTCTTGGCTTTGGGCAGTTGCTGGCAATGTGGCCCGGATAGTTGCAATTAAAACATTTGTCATTATATGTTCGCTTCATGATGTTCGCTGATGGTGGTGTCGAGGATGATGTGGAAGATGTCGTCAAATTGTCCGGTACATAGGATCTCATTTTTTGGTACTTTTTCAGCATTTCTTTTAAATCTTCCATGCTTCTCGCAGTCAAAAGGAGTTGTTTATTACAAAAAGTATCAGGGATACCTCTTATGATGTAGCGAATTAAATCGTCATCCTCAATGTCGGCGTGAAAAGCGATCTCCTGCATGGCTAGCGTATATTGATGGATATTTTCGTCTTTGCGTTTTCTGCGGCTTCTCAATGCATCGTGGACATCGGCGGACGTAATCGTGCGGTGAAATTCTTGCAGTAAGCTTAACTTAAGGTCGTTCCAAGTTTTGCACCGCGATGAGCGAAGAAACAGTTTGGCTGTTCCCGTAAGACATCGTCTTGCAAAGATGAACGATTGCTGTTCGTCCCATCTGTGTAATGCTTTTGCTTCCTCGAAATTCCGTACCCATTGCTTAACAGAAAAATTATCGTCACCAGAGAAACAAGGAACGGAATCTTCGGCGTCTCTGTACAATACTGATGATGGCGTTGACGTGGTGGTGTTTTCATTTGTCTTACATAGCGCTGCAAGCTGTTCTTTTAACCTAGCAATCTCCTGTTGCTTTTTAATTTTTTCCTGAAGTGAATCAATTTCCAGTTGGAGGTCCTCTACATCCGAGGAAGCAGATTCATCTTCGTCATCAGGAAAATGAACTAAAATGTCTTGTTCGCTTAACTCGTCCACGTGTTCCTGCAACCTCATTTTTAACGAGGCTTTGTTTCCGTCAGTGCTGAGACCGAAACTACTTAATTTATCTTTTAATAAGGCTACTGTTGCCTCTTGCACGAAATTCTCAGCCCGAGCTTTTGCCATAATTCAATAATTTAATTTTATCAAAAATATATTTTTTGTACATAAACCATAAAAAAAATTAAGTCTTAAATCAATAAATTCTTCAAAAAGAAATTGGGTAACACGATCCACTTCTGATGTTGTAAGAGTTAAATTAAACAACGTTACTCTTCGAAAACTATACAACAAGTGATCTTTATTTTCTATACGAGCTTAAGACTAAACATTCGAGTTAACGCATTGTATGTACAAACATAATCGGATTAGTCATACGATTCTTACAAAACAGTACGAAAAAGAATAAATGAGTAAACCTACGTTAGTTTAATACATAGAGTAATCTCTTAGAATTAATGTACACTGCGGTTGCATGGATTGATGCTAAATTAATATGAAAAGCCTACATAGTAGAATCTAGAATGTACTAATGCTCTCTGTAAATTTACAAATTGAGAGTAAATATTAAGAAATATTAGTATAATGTACTAACGATCTTTGTATATGTACGAAAGGAAACGTAAATATTGTCATTCCATTCGTACAATGTACAAAGCTCTTTTTAAATATACTAATATGAGTTCATTGTACGAATTTATTCGTGGCTGAAAACTACAAAAAAAAATTCGTACGATGCACTCACATTTTCGTACTATTTATGCATGAAAATTTTTCAGTATAGGGTCCAAACTTTAAACTGATAACAAATGAATAATTTATTGTTAAGAGCTATTTATTACACTTGTTTAATGTTGTTCAGGTTCCAAAGTTTGGACAAGAGTAATACAAGCAAAACTTAAATTTAATCAGCCGTATTTATAAACCGAATATAGCCTTATTATAAGACTTATAATGCCTGTATAGGGAAAATCCTTATTTATACAGCCCTATTAATAAAAATACTCTATCCACTGGATTGCACACGTTATAGCTAGCACACGGATAGTGAAGTTGTTCGTTTGATTAATAAGTTCATTAATAAACATATTTTTTCCTCGTGTTACTTATTCATTGATTAGCTCCAAAATTGTACTAGAAAGCTAGTATTTTTTTGAGTCTGAAGGTTGTTTTTCATTTATTGATTGTTTTTTGATTATTTATAAATAAAAAAAAGAATTAAAAACGTCAATGCTCAAAATAGTTACTGGCTCTAAAAACGAATTCATTCAAATCATGGCCGGTACGTTGAATCTTTACTCAACGGAAAAATCCTTGATACGAAAGTCCAGAGCTTATGAAAACTAATTTGTCCTTATAGACCTTAGTTTACTCAAAAAATATGAACAAAATTATCAGAGATTGTTTTACTTTACTGCATTTCTGTCCAGCTCATTCTCAGCTGTGCTTAATTGATTGGAGGACAGTTCTGTTTGTGGGAGCTTAATCAAAAAGAATGGCTGCTTACATTCCAAGTCATTGGCCGAAATGATTTGTACTTTTCTCGGTATCTCGGACGTCTTCCTTTCTAAGAATTCCTCTACAAGAATATGAATATTATTGAAATTAAATCATATAAGTAGGTACCTTTGTCAAACAAAGCTTTACCGTTAGTTTCTTTCCAATATATATATGATCGCCAATGCAAATTATTGAACATTTAACAAATATTTGATTGACCTGTTGGACTCTTGCGTGATAAATTTTCTTTCAAAATAAATAAATTACTAAAATTTGCTGTCAAATATTTTGAAATAAAAGATATTCGCTCCTTATACGCAAAAATCGACGAAATAAGTTATTCGTTTGCTAACATTTGTCATATAAGGCTAACACACGTTTATTAATAGGAATTTTGAATTAAAATACATGTTAGTCTTGTGTTAGGGTTATTCTGTGTTTATTAATAGGGCTGATAAAGTTTTAGCACACTACATAGGGATTGAATAAGCTATACAAACGTTTAGGGTGTATAAAGCTTATTATAAGGTACTATAATACGTATGTGTCAGACATCACACGTCAATAAAACAAAAATTTGACCCAATGAGCTTTTATTTTTATTTTTATTTTCGAATTTTTAGTCAAAAACAACAACCTGTTGTTTCCCATCGACAGGAAACAACAACCTGTTGTTTCCTGTTGACAGGAAATAATACTTTTTTTTATTCAAATGACTGTCGAATGTAGTAGATCATCGTTTTGGTACTTTTTTTTGACAGAGATCTAATATAACTATGCTATGTTGAACAAATTTGTATAAATAAGAATTTATTCAACGTAACATAATAGTCCAAGAGACGGCTGCTCAATCCCACTCTACATGTCGTCCCGAAACGAAATGTTGAAAAACCATTTGTTGGTGCCTGGGACAACTCCAAACCGCCAACTTGCCTGATTTTAAGTGGTGCGATATCATAGTATTTAACTAATGAAAATGCAAAAATCGACAAAAATATGTTGCATAACGTCCCGGGATAAAATTGCCACCCCGTATTTGGTGCAAAGACCGTGGCAAGTCGCTTTGAATGACACGATATTCGGGGAAAATATGTCACATCGCGTCCCGACTTGAAATTTTGCTAGAATGTTTACCTCAATGTTTTTAAGCTAATGGCGTCAACTTGCCAGCGCTCATTTGGTGCAAATCTAAACTTGCCAGCATTCAAAAATAGCGCGCGAATAACGAGAAAAACGAAATAATAATCCAAATTATTAAATGAATTGTTTTTAAGCTACAATGAGGTGTGCACTAATACAAACCTAGCATCAAAACCCTTCTCTGTTCCATTATTCCCATTATTCTCCTCATTGCAAGTTTAGAAAAAATTGAAAATTGCACGCCTCAATGAATAAATCAGTTCGTTTTATTAACAATAATTAACTTAAATACAAAAAATCGTAAATATCATCGTCTAATCCGTGTCAAACATCAGTGTCATCATTATTTAAATTGTCATCTTCTGCAATGCATGTGACATCTTCAACATCGAGAGGTGTTGACTCGCCGAAAAACCAGCGTGGTTTAAAAACCCCGTTTTCAATGAACCAACCACAGTCTTCAGCAGAAAAATTTACGCAGAATGCAACTGTCACATTCAACCACATGGAATTTACATAAATAGTTCTCAAAATTTTTTGTTTCAAAGATTTCCAGCATGGCGGAATTGTACTGGAATCGAAACCTTTCACTTCCTTCAAAAATTTTTCATTCTCCTTCGTTCTGCCGTATTTTTTCTGAAAAAAGCTGAAATCGTGCATTGTTGACACTATTGTGACCTTTCACTTTATACATCAAACAAGTTTATTCTTGAATAGCATCAATTTTGTCGTCGTCAAAGATATCAGCTGGATGGGTCAGAGAAGCGAAAACGTTGAAAACGTTGTCTTCTAAATTTAATTTTTCAGTTCCCGAAAAATTTAATTCAATCGTGAACACGAATTTTATTCTCAAAGAACCGAAAAATAAAATTCGCGATCGAATTAAATTTATATTACCGGTTGAATTCATCGATCGCAATCGAATTAAATTTTATCGTTCTACGAAACCTGCTTTCAACATCTTTTTTCAGTTTTTTTTTTTCAGTTCCCGAAAAATTTAATTCGATCGTGAACACGAATTTTATTCTCAAAGAACCGAAAAATAAAATTCGCGATCGAATTAAAAATTATATTACCGGTTGAATTATCGATCGCAATCGAATTAAATTTTATCATTCTACGAAACCTGCTTTCAACATCTTTTATTGAAGGCTGGAAGTACCGATCGAAAATAAGATGAATTTCTTTTGAAGAAGTGCTGCAAATTTTTTGCAAAATGGACTCAGCTACTTTTCCGAATGTTTGAGGAAGGGTGGTTCCAAGCTGATACAAAAAGTAAAACCCGTCAATCACATCTACATCGACTCCAGGTGGGTGAAGTTTTATTTGAGGCAGACGATCGAAGAAAAAAGCAAGCTCCAAAATTTATCAAACATGAGGTTTTTAAAAATAGCAAGATTACAATCCTTACAAAAAAACGTAAAGTTCTTAAGCAAAAAGTAAAAAAAAGCGTATACAATTAAAAAATCTATAAAAAAAAACACGTATACGCCCCAGTGTACATTTTATTGCATCTGAAATAAAATATGAAAAATTTAACACAAAAGCAATGTTTTCAACAATAAGTTTCATACATAGGCATGTTATTGCCAAGGGGTACCTATCAATAGAGTAACCGAATAAGTTGTTGGAAAACATGTGGTCATAAGACATATAAGAAGGAGTCACCAAGCACAAACATAAGCTGTGTGGATCTTAACTCATCACACATTTCGTTTTTCTCGTTATTCGCGCGCTAACTTTGAATGCTGGCAAGTTTAGATTTGCACCAGATCAGCGTTGGCAAGTTGACGCCATTAGCTTAAAAACATTGAAGTAAACATTCTAGCAAAATTTCAAGTCGGGACGCGATGTGACATATTTTCCCCGAATATCGCGTCATTCAAAGCGACTTGCCACGGTCTTTGCACGAAATACGGGGTGGCAAGTCCATGTTTTTGGAATGGGCAGTTAAAAAGCTTTCCAAAACTGTAAATTTTATCCCGGGACGTTATGCAACATATTTTTGTCGATTTTTGCATTTTCATTAGTTAAATACTATGATATCGCACCAATTAAAATTAGGCAAGTTGGCGGTTTGGAGTTATCCCAGGCACCAACAAATGGTTTTTCAACATTTCGTTTCGGGACGACATGTAGAGTGGGATTGAGCAGCCGGCTCTCCTACTATAAGAGCCTATTCATAGAATAGCTATAATATTGTATAGAGATGTATAAGGAGAATCTAATAAATACGGCTGAATATATATAAATAATAGCTGACCCCGCAAACCTTATCTCGGATCTCTTCAGATCAACTCCAGAATTATATTGTTTCACAGATTTTATCAAAATGCTTTTTTATTTATTTAAATCTAATTGATGATTATTGATTATGAATGAAACACTGTGGCGAATGAGTACTTTCTTTTTAATATATGGTTTGAAAGAAATCTTTTGACAATTTTATTTGTTTATCATTGGTATTGTGAGTTTTTACATTTCATAATTCAATGATTTTCAATTTCATATCATACACTATTAACCATTTTGAGGAGCTATACACTAACAAATTTTTAAGAATAAACAATTTTTTTTCAAAGATAAGGCAAAGTGAATCTATTAGCGGTTATTAACGGATCAGTTAATAGGATAAAAAGTATTCGCTTGTTCCACATCAATTTGAACCAAATTGGTTGAGCCGTTCTAAGACATTACGTAGTTGGAAAAACAGCATTAACCAGGTCAGCTAGTTGGATAAGAAGCATCTTATAGACGTTTTCTAGTTAAAAGCAACTTCCCCTTAAATTCTGAGCCAAATCGAATCAAAAATGATCTTAGCAATTACTAATATGGCAAAACAACGTATACCGGGGTAGCTAGTATGTCTGATTTGTGAAAATTAACCATCCTGGGTTCCATCCAGCATACAAAAAAAAACATTTAAATCGGTCCAGCCATTTAGAAGGAGTTCTGTGGCATACAGCCGTTCTTAGAAATTACATCTATGGCAAAATAACGTTTGCTGGGTCAGGTAGTAGGGTATACGATTGCATGTTTCTGAAAATCAATAGGTATAAGCTTGTGCATTATGAATTAAAAACCATTTAATTCATAATGTAAATAGTGAATTGTATGTATTAGAGTTAATTTCATTCACAAGCTAAAAAGTGAATCATGAATCAAAGTTCATTCAATTCACAAGTTAAAAAGTGAATTATGATGTAAACTTCGGTAACGTGAAATATCGCCAACTGAAATAAGGCCAAATTCGAAAAATTTGGCGGTATTTTGATTTTAAAAACGAAATAACGCCGTATTATAAATTTGGCTTTATTTCCCTTAAGAAAACGAAATAATAACAATTTTCGAATCAAATTCCAAAATTTTTAGAAACTTAGTTATTCGGGAACTCAGTTTCCAAGACTTTGAAAATAATAATCAATAAAATAGTTATTATTTTCAGAGTCTTGAAAACTCAATTTCCAAATCAAGAATTTTCCAAAATTTTGAGAAACTTATAGCGTTTTTCATTGTTACCTGAAAGAATTGCCTTTAAAACACTTTTCAATAAAACATGTTTTTTGGTTTTGTAATAGAATTTGTCTAGCAAGGACTTACACCCATTTTTTATTTCACTTTTTTTTCTTATTATTTTCAATTTGCTTTCAAAATAAAACAAAACTTTCACTTTGGCCGGTTGGTAGAACAATATAACAAATTAAAATCTTTAATTTGAGGTTTGACAAGCTAGAATGTTTTCATGTGTGTGTTTTAAAAAGAGCAATTCTTTCGAATTTGGGAGATCAATTCTTTCCTCTTTAGAATTGATCTAGAAGTATTCTTTTTGACAATGAAACATAAAAAAAAATGAAAAAGGGCAATTTTTTGTACAATAAAAAACGCTATTAGTCATTCGGAAATTCAGCTTTCAAGACTCTGAAAACAATCAATAAAATCACGCGACCAAAATGAAATCCAAGAACGATCAGATATGTAGGGGTAAATTTGGGTAATCGAAAAATTCGACGATCCATGTTTGCCTGCTAGTCCAAGTGTTGATAACATATACTAAGAAAGAAACATTCGATTTGGCTTTACTTCTATTTAGCTTATGAATTAAATGGTTTTTAATTCATAAGTCAATTACTAGCTTGGGAATTAATGTAAAGAGTTAAGCTAAGGAATGACTTATCGAATAAACAGTATTCTATAGCTGTTTCCTGGTTCTAAGCTACATTTCCACCAATCTGAGCTAAATCGGTTCAGCCGTTCTTAGAAATCATGTACATATATGACAAAACAATGTTTTCCGCTTCAGGAAGTAGAATACAAATGAATGAATGTATGCAAAAAAATGCTTTCAAATCGATCCAGCCTTGAATTTGCAGTATAGATAAGGACTGCAGCGCAACCTGCCGGGCTCATTTTTGAATCTAAGCCATCTTGGGCGAGGGCGCCACCTGAACGCATACAAAAAAAAATCATTCAAGTCGGTCTGGCAGTTTTGGAGAAGTTCAGTGACATAAAGTTCAGTAGATTTACATATATATATTTGGGGTCCGATTAAGCCCAAAAATAAAAAGGATACAAATGTCTTAGAAGTAAATAATTTATTTATTTAATTTAATTTATTTTCGTTTGATGATTTGCTGATTTGTTTGTTGAGAAATAACTGAAAGTTGCTTGCTCGGTTGCTTACTGGGTATCGACTGAGATGAAACAACTAAACTCATTTACAAGGTGAATTTCTTAAGTGTTGCCACCATCCAACACATATACATATTAAGATAATAATAACTTTTTGTAAATAGTGCCTTGATTGATCTGCATGTATAATTTAATGTCTCAAGTATTGAAAGAAGAGTTCTGTTCAAAAATTATTATAAGAAACATTTTTACTAATATTTGTTTACTTGAAAAATAATTTAATTGTTGAGATACTCGTATGTCATCATATTTTCTAATTTCCTTGACACAAAATATTGCTTGACGTTAGACAGATTCATGTGTTTTTTATCATCATTTTGCTGTAACCTGTTTCAAATGAATTCTATAAATTTATAACAACAATGTGAATCGGCCTTACACTGATAAGTAAATACATATTACAAAATAAAAGTAAATTTCGGAGAAAATGAAATGAAGTGTGCACGTGAATATTGATAATCGTTTCTTTCATCCTAATCTGCATTTATCTTATTTCGGATCAGGAGACATTTGAGGATTTATTTTTGCAAAACAGTTATTCTGAGAAACAAAAAATAATAATATATGGTATGAAAAACATACATACCTAATTGCATATTTTGTTTTGATCCGGTAATTTTTCTGGAAGTTTGAGCTCATAATAAATTGATTTTAATCACGTGTATTGGACATACAAAGAGATCTGAAATAACATATAAATATTAATAAAAAATCTTTATTTGTCCTTCTGATCATTTAGGTACTTCAATTACTAATAATTGCATAAAGGTAAACTCCAAGGTACAAAGTAATACAACACGGGTTTCGTCAAAAAATGTAATCCAATTGATATCAGTGGAAAGCGATATGAATTATTCCATTAACATAGTCCGAAATCATCACCCGATCACCGTATATTATGAAATTATTCAAATGTTAATCATTTTGTAGAACTTTCTGAATTTTCCAGATAATTATTTCTGTATTCGAAATATAATTCTAAAATAACTAGCTATAGCTACACACCAGATATCGTATGAAAAAAATATTTTCGATCGATCTTCTTTTCAATGTGCCGACAGTTTTTCTAACATTTTTTCCCAGGAACAATAGCTGACTGGTTTAAATATTTTACAAGCAATATCATCATCAAGTTCTTCTACATTATTCTTATTTCGATTAAAGGAGAACCGGCATTTTGGCCTAGGAACCAATAACGACGTGATATATATATGAATGGAAGGTTTTGTTGTCTACTTTAACTTTTGCTATGGCAATAAGTCCCAAATCACTGTGTGAAAAAAGTTATTGCACAATAAAGTCATTCACAAGTAATAACTAATAAGTGATTTCTTATTTTCATCTTGACCTTGGAACCAATAACGACATGATGTACATCAATTGAAAGGTTTTTTTGTGTACTTTTACTTTTGTTTTGGCAAAAAGTTCCAAATCACTGTATGGTTAAGGTTATTGCACAATTAAGTCATTCACAAAAAATAAGTGTTTTCTTGTTTTCATCATAAGAGAAAAATTTACAAAAGAAAACGAAACAAAACTTCTTTTTAATCATTTCATTTCACATTTAATATGTTGCCATATTTCATTTGGAATTCATCTATATTTTTGTAAAGGCAAACACCTAAACATGATAGACAAAATTATATATATTATTCATAAGGAAAAAGAAGGTAATGTTTACCTAATACTATATTTTCAAATATACATGCCCTTTCTCTAAATCGCTATCCCTCTATTGCCGATGCAAACACAATATGTTACAAAAGAACCCAAAAAAACACCTCTAAATACATTATCCTCAACGAATATAATCGAAAATAAGCCACAAATCGATTGCCAAAACCACACCAGAAAGACAATAACCATATTAATGGTGTTGGTTTTTTTTTTAACTTAGATCGCATAAACTTAAAGAGCTGGAACTCTGCTATCTTTTATCTTGACTCCAAAAAACTTTTTCAGCATGTTCTTCCGGCCAGCGAAGAATCAAATTCCACATAAAGTGATGGATATAATGCATGGATCGATTATTTTGTTCGTAACGTCAGATATTAAGCAGATGATGCGAGAGGTCTTAACTGAATATAAATGATTCTTATTCTAGCTTCCTGTGCTCTCATATCTTACGAGTAAAAATCGCTTAAATCTTACCACGCGATTCAAACTGTAATGAAAAGATATTTCCTGTATTATCGCTCGATACCACAAGATAGATTTCCCTCCCAAATATATACCCTTACATATATTTATGTGATTTTGTTGTTATTACATTGTTCACTTTTGTTTTAGCTTTTAAAGTCTGTCCTTATGTAATCCCGTAGCGTAAAATAAAGGAAGTCCATGGTAATTCTTCGACGGGAATATAATTTCTCTTCAAAATGTGCATGCTATTGACAGCAAATCAATTTATTCGTATTTTCCTGACCTCAATGCAAGCGAAATGAAAAATGAAAATGAGAATCAAATAGAATTGAAAAGAAATTATAATTAAATACCATTGAATTCAAAAGTTTGAAATGTAAGAAGGGAAATAAAATGATTGTCAATATTAATGTAAACGTTGCTTTTTTTTACACAGTATGAACCTTATTATTCAAAATAGGCACCTTAAATGAATTGGAAGGAATAAAATAGATCTTAAAAAAGGTTAAAATAAACCACCAACTCGGAAGGAGTTCTGATTGTTTTGTCAAATATTGATTATGTTAATAGCCAATTTCGTTATTTAGAGAAAAAATTATGCAAACATTTTTATGCTAATAAATTGTTGGAAAATGAAATAATGCAAATTACGAATATTTGAACATTCCTTAACGCCGCCGCGGCGCGGCGTCATGTCGTTGTCGGAAATCTTCATATATAATGTACGTGTAGTAAAGAGACTGCATTATTTATTATGGAGGCAGGATAGACATTTTCTGCCATCGGTTGCCATCAACCATTTGAATTGATTTACTTTTTAAATCACACTCGACAGGCTTTCAATGTATAGGGAAATAATTTCTAGTGGTTTCAAAATGTATAACTGTGAAGTCCTAAATTTTATAAGACTACCTGCTTTAGTAGGAGAAATCTTATTTTAAAGTGAAAAGGGAGCATTTCTGTTGTAAACGATTTTAAAGACTTGAATACTTTACATACTATTTTCTATGATGGTTAGAGAAATTAAAACATATGTAACGTTAATTGAAGATATTTTGAATAGAATGAGGTTATAACACTTTGCACCTTAGGAATTGTGAAAATTTAAATTAGGCGCCAGAACGGAAATTGCTCCAAAATTTTATTTTCAATTGGCTTTTACGACTTATCACCAACCACCTAACTCTTCAAAGTGGCCAGGCGATGACTTGGTAAAGAGCATGCAACAACTTTAGGCAGCACGAGTACTTAACATGATTTTAGGCAGCACGTGCACGCAAATAAATACTTGATTGTTGGCGGACGAATTAAATAAAACAACTGGTTTCGTCGAGTGTCGGTCAGAGACAAAAGGAGATCGGAAACTGACTTACGTTTCACTCCCTAGATCCCGCAATTTTCATTTTCTTTCATTTTATTTTCTTCCTTGTACATGAAAAATACAAAAACAAAGAGATGAGGTGGGATTTTTATAATCTTACAGTTCTCTTTTGTTTGTTTTCGCAATTTCAAATTTAACGTAAAACACGTTTTTCTTAAACTCACCACGAAAATACTAGAATCCATGATTGCGGATGAGTTCCGAAACTTTTGGCCGAAAACCTACTCGTGCCTTACATTGGCCCTGTTCCCATGTGAAGAACGATTGTGTTCATACGTTAATATTTTTCTTCTGTAGATTTTGCTTACTCCTTAATGTTTTTTTTAGAAGAAGAAAAGAAAAATGAATTAAAGCCGTTGATATAAACAGTTTACTTGTGTTCGACAAACAAATATTTTGGATATGCGAGCCGAAGAGAAGAACACAAAGAAAAGCCTCAAATTTCTACACTCAATATTTTTAATTTTTTCCTTCCCGTTACGTTTTCTGCAAGCAACCCCGTTTGCCATCACTAATCAAAAAAAAAATCGATTTCCTTCACTTGTGAATAAGGGAATAAGACCATTAAGATTTGTTTGAAGCAAAAACACACACAAATAGTTTAACTAACTCTTTACATTTTATATCAGGTAGAGGTCAAATAACACGTTTATACCTTTATAAGTCTTACTGCCGATTTCATAGAACATGGATTAAGTATAAATTGAAACCCGATTTGCTTGCATTTCGTTACTGATAAGGCCAGGTATTTATATAACAAAATGAGATTTCAAACAAAAGCTTTTGAGATGTTCAGCATTCTTAATTAGAGAACGTTTTTTTTTATTTCCATTTTTGATGTCGGAAATTCTACTGCTTGATACATTTGATGCCATTTGCTTCTTTTACGCAACTTTACTTTTTTGCTTTCTTTCTACTCACCTTTCGTACGTTAAAACTACAAAATTTCAAATTTACTGGTTAATTTACTCCCCAGATGGGGTGCCAAAGTTTACTGAGATAGTATTGGTAAAAACACGCATACTCTTGCAGTAAACTTTGACCGTAGCTTATAGACATTGTCATTTTGACAGCTCGGTGTTCCATCTCCCTTTTAAACTAATCTGTGGTGTCGGTCACAAACTGTATTCCTTCTCTCTTATTTATATCTTACGTTATTTTATCAAGTATTAGTTTAGTGTTGCCACTGCTTAACTATTACACAGTTGCCACTTACATACTACTATTTGCTATAAATATTACTACGCTTACATACTAGTATTGCACTACTGTTATATAAATATTACTACAATTCGGCCATTCTGACCATTTAACGCACCATACTCGCGTTTTGTCTTCCTACACTCGGCAGCGATGTGTCCCACACAGTTACAATTTTAACACCGTGGTCCCTTCTTCTTCGGTTGTCTCATCTTTGTCATTGTCGTTGTCGTAGGCTTTGTTGTTGGTTTTGAGCCGCCTGGCTTGGTTTGTTCCACCTTGCCCAAAGTTCGCAGCAACTGAGCACGATCCTTGAAATCGTGGACTAGCGCGTATAAATCTTAAATTTGTGTAGCTGATGTCCTCTACCACGTACTCGATGAACTCTTCCTCCTCGATGCCCATTCCGTTTGATAACACCACTTTCTCGTTTAAATATTGGTGAAACGTCTCGTTGTATTCCCGTCGTCGTGCCTCAAATTTTCTTTTCATTGTTAATTTGTTTTCTTTGTTTCCGAACATCTCCGTCATTTCGCTAAGCAGCCTGTCTACATTTTCTTCGGCAAAGCTCGGTTTCGAGCAGCGATACCACTTTACTGCCAAATCTTTTGCCACTAAATCCAATCTACTGCACTTTTTCTTCTTTAGTTATTATAATTTCTTTTGCTTCTGTGACAGAGATTCCTTTTTCAACTTGATTGTTCTCAGATTATTCAACGATTCAGCATGCTTTTCATGCACGTCGATTGAAATATCTGTGTCTTATCTGATCGCGTTCATTATGGTAAAACGTGATTAGCTAAAGATAAGTAGATATAAGCAATGAAATGGATGCATGCTGTTTTGCTTGTATGATCGGTATAGACTCTTAAGCCACCCAACGTATTTTTAAAAAAAATTACAGTACGCATAGCTTAGCCGGGTCATGGTTCGTGTGAAAATAATGGGAAAATCTTACGTGAAAGTGGACAAATGGAAACAATAAAATGGTAGTCGAAAATTATACTTTTTTAGAAATTGCTTTTCTAACGGAACAATTATTTTAGTGAAAAAATCGAAAATTCCGGAAAACGAGATTTTTTTTTTTATATTACTTTTAGATTTGATTTGAAGGCAGGCGAGACGAGGTTCGCGGGGTCGGCTAGTTTAATATATTTTGTATGAATATTTTTATGTTTAAGTTTTACTTTTTTGTGAAATAAAAAATCTACTGCGAAAAATGTTGATTTACTGCATTTTTTCAACTGTTTCACTGCGCAGTCCTGCTTTGGAAGTGGCAACGCTGGTTTCGAGTACAACCACTGTTGGGCCTTCCCTCTCAACTTGCTCACTAGCAGCTTGCGCAACATCTTCTCTTGGATGTTGTATGCTTTTTCAGCACTCTTTAGTTGGCTCCTCCTTCGTATTCTGGCAGCATATGTGTGGTGTAATTTCGCTCTTCTTTGTCGTCTACATTGTCGTTGTCGCTTCATTGTCTCTCGTCTTGCTCTCGAACTGTTTTCTTGTAAATAAAGTGCTGCCGTTTTGGAATCTAAGAAAAACAGGAGATTTCCTGTTGAGTGTTTAAAAAGAACAGGAGATTTTATTCTAATATTAAGAGACCTCTGTTTTAATTTAAAAAAAAAAACTGCTAGATTTTAAAAACAAGGACTTTTTTTTCTTCAAGCTCACACATATATGTTATGTACATTGGTTTTCTTATAGTTAAAATTAGTTTTTTATAGCTTGTAAATGATTCTCTGTAACCATAAGGTTGTACAGTCAATATCATCGTCCCGCAAATGGGATCTTATTACAGCGATTGCATTTAATGTCTTATTTCCCAAACAGTTCCGTTTTTTTTTGTTTTTGCATTAGTAACTATGCTGATAATTCTTTCACATTCTGCATTTGAATGTGGCAAACATAAAACAATTTCGGCCAGTTTAGAAATATTTTCATCCTTTTAATTGTAATTCTTGATGCTTGCAATCATTTTCCAAAATTCTTAAATTTTCAAGTCTTCAAGTTTTTTTTTCGATGTACTTCGTTAAAGTGTGAGGGTAAGCTATGCCACTCATTAACAAGTTCAAATTTATTGAAGAATTTTGAAAAAATGCTCACCAAGCAATTCAAACGATTTTAAATTGTCTCTTCTATTACTTAAATCTAGGGCTAAATGCGAATTTAAAAATTTAAATTCCTTAAAGAACTCATTTTCGATAGGAAATAATTTTTTTCCTTCTTTAAATCCTAAAATGTAAAACTGTAAGGCTTTTTCACGAATTTTGAAAACATCTTCTGAAGACAAATTTGATGTTTTAATAAATTCTTCACATTCGGCACCTTAGTAGATTTGAGACAAATGCTTACAGTAATTAGCATCGGAAATTAATTTCTAGTAGGCTGGAAATTGAAAACGTAAAAAAAAACAAGGATGTGCTTAAAACTTAGAAAAGTTGTACAGTTGAAATCAGAGAGGGAGTTTCTGCTAAAGTTGTGGTAACAAAACTTGAGAAAACAAAAAACAAAAAATAATAACGCAATATTTCATTTAAAAATGATTATTTAAAAGAAAAATGGAAAATAACAGGAGAAATTGTTTTGAAATGTTGTCGAAACAGTAGACAGTAGATTGGGCTTTTTAAGATCGAAATAACAGGAGACTCCTGTTATAACAGGAGAAACGGCAGCACTTAAACTTTATCTGTTGTTTCAGTTCGTTTTCTCTTTTCAAAAGTTCGTTCTCTTTTGCAAGTAACGCTTTTTCTCTTTTGATGAGTTTTAATTCTCTCAAGAGGAGCTCTGGTTTTGTTTTATTAAAATTGCCTGTGCACTACTCCCAGGTCCCAGCGCAACTTACACCAACATCGTTGTTTTCGCTCTCATAGTTGTCGTTGCTATCTTCATCATTGCTGCTCTCGTTCTCGTCGATTTCGTCATCTTCATCCCTCTTGTCTGCTGTTGCTTGGCTTGGGTTTTTCTTCTCTTTGTTCCGATGGTACTTCGTTAAGTCGTAAAAGTAACGCTGCTTCTGTACCGTTGCTTGGCATACTTAGACGTTGTAGCCATTCACGCAGCTGTACCACTGAATAATCATTTGCCTCTATCATTGTTCTGGATTTTTTTTTTTAGAGTTGATGACAGGCCCGTAGCCAGGATTTCGGTTCGGGGGGGGGGGGCTTGTTCAATTTCGAAGAAGTAATTCTTTAAACAAAAATTAAAAAAAAAACTACATAATGTAAATGTTTTATTTTTGTTTGTATTTTTTTTTATTTAATTAAATAAATAGTTTGGATTTTTACAGCAATAAACGCCTTGTCTTTTTTTTTAGACATAATGTCAATCACTTCATCTGGATCCACATCAATACCTGAGTGAACATACAGCATTGCAAGTGCGCTTAGTCTTGGATGGCCCATAACGCTTCGGGATACTGTTTTGATCCTTTTCATCGTTGAAAAGGTTCTTTCAACGATAGCTGTTGTAACTGGTAGTGTGGCCAAAATTGTAAGCAAGTAGCTTATGCTCCTGAAGTAGGTCTTGTCACATATATCTAGCAGTTTCAGAACATCGGAAGAGGGATCCTTACTTACTTTACTTACTTACTTAAGGTGGCGCTACAGTCCGGGGTGGACTTGGGCCTCAACCAACAAACCTCTCCAGCCAGCTCGGTCCCTAGCTCGCTGTCTCCAGTTTCGCACGCCGAGTTGGTTGAGGTCGTGTTCAACTTGCGCGCGCCACCTGAGCCTTGGTCTTCCTCTACTGCGTCTTCCCTCTGGGGTGGATTCGAAGACTTTACGGGCCGGAGTATTGGTGTCCATCCTCTCCACGTGACCGAGCCATCTGAGTCTTTGGACCTTCACTCTTTTAGCTAAGTCAGTGTCGCTGTACAGCCCGTACAGTTCGTCGTTAAATCTTCTCCTCCATTCACCGTTTATGCAGACAGGACCATAGATCTTACGTAGAATCTTTCTCTCAAAACGGCCAAGTGCGTTCTCATCCGTTTTTAACAAGGTCCATGCACCATATAGCAGGACGGGGATGATGAGGGTCTTATAGAGCGTCACCTTAGTTTTTCGGGAGAGGGCTTTACTACTCAATTGCTTTCTTAGCCCGAAGAAACAGCGATTAGCAAGAGTTATTCTTCGTCTGATCTCGGCGCTGATGTCGTTGTCCGTATTGATAGCGGAGCCAAGGTATACAAAGTCCGTAACTACCTCGAAATTATATGCGTCTATCGTGACGTTTTGTCCAAGACGTCGGAATAAAACCTACAAAATTTTCCCGAAGCATACTTTTCGTGGGCTCTGTACAGCAGTCAACATATCGGACACATATTGAAAGTTGCTCAGTGCCAGAAACATCCATTGTTTCATCAACCAGAATGCTAAAACAACTCGATCTTATAACCCGGTTAGATATTTTTCTGGTGACAATATCAGAGCATATATATAAGATTTCGTTTTGGATATCTGGGCTTATATAGGTTGCATTTTTTGAACTGGTTACGATGTGGTTACATAAGTAGTGAGGAACTAATAAGAGAATATACAAACTTTTGTTCAAATATTTTTTTTAAAAATCATTTCAGGAGGGGCTTGAGCCCCTCTAGCCCCCCCCTCTGGCTACGTGCCTGGTTGATGAAAAGAAAAATTTAATACAACACTTTGTTAAACTAGGCATATCATGAGAATTGATAGGAAAGCAAGAATAAGAAAAAAAAACGAATAAGGGAAGATTTAAATGGACGTGACTAAACTACGCGCACACGACTGTTCGCGAACGGAAAAAGTTTTTTTTTAGAGTTTCGTTTTCTTTAAATGTTTTCTTTTTATTTAATTGTTTTCCAAGGGTAATCCCACTTCTGAATTTTAGGCAGCACGAGTACTTAAAACGATTTTAGGCAGTACGTGCCCGCAAATACTTTTATGTTTGATTATTGGCGGATGAATTAAATAAAACAACCGGTTTCCTCGAGTGTCGGTCACAAACTGTGTCCCTTCTCTTTTATTTATATCTTACGTTATTTAATCAAGTCTGAGTTTAGTATTGCCACTGCTTAACTATTACACAGTTGTCACTTACATACTACTATTTGCTATAAATATTACTACGCTTACATACTAGTATTGCACTACTGTTATATATATATTACTACACTACGTATTCCATTCATGAAATAAACAAAAAAGGTCTTACATACATTACCTTCAGAAACATTTCAATTTTTAAGAACTTAAAAACTTACAAACTAATTACATAAAGTATTGTTTTCCGCAATCGATTTCTTGATCAAACAAAACAGTGCTCCAATACTGTACCCTCCTGAGGACCTCTTCAACGTTTTGTGAACCAATAACAATATACCTAAATTAAGTTTTTACATATGGGAGGGGATATTTTAAATATTATGTTTTCGTAAAATGTTACTGTAATTATTGTTATCTCTTCAGAATATGTAACCAAATTCGAAAATGAACTAAACTAGGGCGCTACGTATAAAGTTATCATTCAAAACCATTAACTCCAGATACATGTTAAATAGAAATAGAAATTGATTCTTGAATTTTGCCAACACTATACAACAAATAATTTGTTCCATAAGTTAAATTACCCCCTTAAGTTATAATTACCGCAATAATAGTCTATAGTGTTTCTCAATAAATCATTTTGATGCTGTTCAAGGACCTTTCATTGGTAATTCTTTGCTAATGGCGTCTCTTCAGATAAGGTTCAGGTGTTTAAATGTTACATAATGAAGATACGCTCATATGTTTTCGGGCAAATAATAGTTAAACTACGAACGTAAAAGGTTTGTGTTTATCTTAATTACCAAATAAATGATTACTACTTGGAAAATTAAGATGTGAGTGTGTAAGACCCTTGAATATAATTATGACCTTAATAATTTATGGGTTTTACCTCTATTATGTTTTTGTTGTTAAAGCACCCGGAAATATAATTATTGGCTACTTATTATAATGAATAAGGAAGTGAATTTCTCACTTCTCAAGTGTGATCTTCTTTTCGCAACCCACAAAGTTGTTTGGGCTAAGCTGGAGGATGATATGTGCAATAAGGACACAGTTTCCAAATAAGGACCTTACAGAAATCATTGACCATGAAAACAGTATATAAAGACTCCTGCTCTGATTCTGCCAACAACGTTTAATTAAATTAAACTCTGACCTTGCCCGTTGTCAGAGTTTAATTATTCCCTATCCGATATGTATTTTCCGTTTCCGTTTGATTGGGATTCGTTACTAGAGCGAATCACACATTCTTACGTCTTTGGGCGTTGTACCGCCTCAAATTTAACCTTGAAAACGTAAGATCCATTTCTACAATTTTGTTTTTGCAATAATTACAACGACAATCGCAGATAACTAATTTTCACACTCTCTGGATTTACAATGAACTAGCGGGCCCCTCCGCCAATTTTACTCGTAAAACTATAATTTTTTAAAATAATTGTCAGTGTTGTTGTAATACGTCTATCAAAAACACATTTCTCCAGTGCAAGCAAGAAATAGCACTTGGGTTGGTTACCTAAATTTTAATTAAGAAAAAAAACAGCATTTTGCAAAGGATACAATACAAAATCCCTAAGGTGAAAGAAAAAGGAATAATCTTTTAACCCTTTGAGAAACACTATTAAAAGTAAACCCCTTAGAGTTGAGTTTCAAGATATTAAAGATGTCTTTGCAAAAATGTTACTAACCAAACCATATCTGGTGTAATAAATACCTTTCGTAATGGCCAACCAATTAAATCTCAATTAATAATCAATCATCTTCATTTTGTCATTATAGGAACATCTTTAGAAGGGTATATTAAAGTTTTGGAGTTGTCTCAAGAATACAAAAAAATTACAAATTAATTTATTGATTGTCTCCTCAGTGTTTTAAGAACTTTTAATTTAGTCTTGAGTTTTTAGAAATCAAAATTAAATTATATCTAGATGAAAAATTAAGATCCTAAAAATCGATTTGAATACATCTTACCCAAATTTCAATCTAAATAGTGAAGTGGTTTTGGCTTGGCTACACGGAATTACTTTTTAAATTTATTCATTGTAAGACCATCAAACAAATTTGCTTTTTTGTAAGAAAAATGAATAAATTTAAATTCTACGCCAATATCAAATGTTTGTAAATTTTAAAACAACAAATAAAACCCTTTTTTAATTTCACTTATTCAAATTTTAATTTTAAATCTTGAATATACAAAGCTAAAAACTGTCGAGTTCACTATGGCGTATACGTAACTTTTTTTCTTATAAAGAGCCGTATCGGGATGCTAATATAATAAAAATTAAATGGTCAATTCCTGGCAACTCTATACAGTTTATATGAACAAGAGTGCAAACCTATGAATAGAAGGACATATTCTGCTGACACAGTAAACAGCATACGACCTTCATCATCCAATTGCCACATTGGTATACTATGAAGAGAAACTATTTTCCGATTAGATCTTTCTCAACTGCTATTCTTATAGTTCTTTTATCAAAAACTGACAATAATAGAACAAAAACAAAACAAATCCAAAACAATACAAACGCATGATGTTAACTTCCTATACATACCCACAACTATTATCAGATAATAATATTCCATATCCTAAAATAGAGACGTTTAATTGCCAATAAAGAAGGATATAACTAGCAGAGTTGTGGTAAAGATACTTTTCTCGATTTAAATGCACAATGTGGTGCACAGAACATAGCACACTTCTCATGATATTGTGCGAGTCAGTTTTGCGAGATGAAAGCTCTTTGTTTCTCTTTGACCTTCTGCTCATGTGCACATAAGGAAAAAAGCTCAAATGATTCTTTACAGATTTTTGATAAACACCAAATTCCTAAGTTTTTATCTAGGTTCGGGACGTATCGTTCTTCGGTCTCTCATCCTTTTTCATTGAAAATTTTATTTTTAAATTAAAATACTCGAAATTAAATTTCAAAATTAGCTATGGTCAAATAACTTACAAAAAAAACGTATAATTATTTTGCTAAGGCTAAGTACAACACGGAAAACGCAAAATCATTTTTTTTTTCTTTTATCTTCGATAGTTAAAAACTCAAAAGAAGAAAAAAACAACAATAAAGGGTTGTAGTACACTGAAACTGGGATCTCCAGCATGCGCAAGAACCTGTAAATTATGTTCCTTCGCAAAATAGCTGCATAAAATTTCGTTCACACCATCTATTATATGTTCATAGGACACATCGAAAGTAACGTATTGTGAGTGCGTGTAAAGTTAACAAGGTCGATCGGAAAAAACAAATTCTATTTTATCCTCCCAATAAGAATAATTGCGTGTGTAAGCTCATCATCCCTGCAAAAATCAAAAAAAAAAAACTATAATGTTGTGAATACTCAAATAAAATTCGACTTTAAAGTGTAACAATATTTTCATCTCCCTAATCCGATTGGTGTTAGATATTTTTGTGGGTGTGCTGTAAGGATATTCGGCAATAAATTCTTTAGGTCAAACTAATAACCATCTTTCTAAATTCTCAAAGTGAAATATTCGAAGTAATTTTTCCGGGCTTTTGAGTTGAGCAAAAGTTATCCGAGGTCAGGGACGTGTAATGTATTGGATATCATCAATTTCGAGAAATCTTGCTACTGCTGCTGTTACTGCTCCAATTCAGTTTGAAATCGAGAAAAGGAACTAATACCGATCCATAACATACATACAGCGAGATACACGAGAATAAAAATGTAGGTGCACGATAGCAACGTTTTCCACCAGAACGAATGTTGTCGGTATAAAGGAACTCCTCGCTTACAGAGGTATAATAGGTATCGAAGCTCCAAAACCAGCTGCAGAGGATTTCAATTAAAAATAATGTAAGTCATCTGTTATATACTTATGCAAAATCCAACATCCCTACATTTATTTTTTAGTGGGGAAAGAAAAGTTCTTGCAACGCATTAGTGAAATGAAAAAGTGTTTGCATACTTGTAGATACCTTTTATTGTTTTTTTTCTTTTTATTCACTTTTTTTGTTTCATAAAAAGGAAGCAAACAATTTGTGTGTCTAGCTTATTCAATTATATTATTTGTTGATTTATTGTATCAGCTTAGGGTCCTTACAAAAAGCTGTTTGTGTTTAACTTGCAATCGACAAGAAATATAAAAACTTAGACACAGCTTGTTTTTGGTAACAAAAAAAAGCAAAAAAGAAATAAAAGTTTTCCAAGAGGAATAATACTCATAACACTTGTACACTTTTTGTGTTTGGTCCTTCAGTTTTTAGTCCTGTCTCCTGTGTCGTATGTTTATTTCATTGTTTTATTCCGAATGAAGGACTTTCACATAGAATAATACCTACTAAAGCCACTTTTCTGACGGCTCCGTTCTACTCTCGTTCCAAGTATTAAGGCGTTTTCTTTTGTCTTTGTTTTTAGGCAATTCCAGTGTATTATGAACGCGTCTTTATTTTTATTTTTCAATTGTTGTGTCTCTCAGTCATCTGGCTATGGCGTTAGTTGTCGACGACACGATGTGTGACCTATTCACTTAAATCCCATTTGTTTTATTTGAGTCACACATTCTTGTCATAACATATTTATACATTTGAGTCTGTATAACATATGATAGTATGAAAACTAAAGGAGACGAGTAATGGTGTTGGAAAAAGATGCCGTTGGCATTGAAATAGAAGGAGGATACGGCTTAAGAAAGTGAGTGCTCTTGGCTATCTTTCCTAATGAAGCAACCTCCTTGACGGAAGTTCGGTAGAATTGAGCAAAAGAGCTCTTCTCCAATTAAGAACTTCTTATATTTAATCCAATGTTTAACGGTTGATGAAACACTACCATATGAATGTTCTGAAATAATGAAAGTGGGGATGTCACATAAATTCGACAGCTACACACATAGCACATAAGGACTACCTACTTGTAAGGCTTTCAATTAGAATGTTTAGAAACTAAATTGATATGTATTCTTTTCTGTTTTGTGTCTTCAATTTTTCTAAAGCTAATGAGATATTGTATTCAGAGTTTTTCAAGAATTTGTTTTTTAAAAATTAAGAAGTCAAGTCTAATGAGAATAACTTTTGCATATAAAATGTGGACGTGAAAGACATTGCCAATGTTAATAGAGCAAAAACTGAAGTTTTATTAGTATGTATACTATAAAGAATGATATTCAATAACTTTTTTTCTATTTTATTTATAATTTGAGGATTTTTGTGAAGATGAAACACATTTTTCATCCACTTATTCATTAGTTATTAAATAATGATAAATTAAAAAGCAAAATAGTTTTATAACAACTGAAAAATTTGAATGAACTAATCAAATTGAAATATTAAAAAGCAAATGCCGTCGGAAAAACCAATACTTTATTGCCAAAATGTTAACAAAAAAACATGAAATTTGTCGAATCTGAAATTTATTTGTCCAATTAAGTGAGTGAAATGGAAGTGCATTCTGAACTTTTAATTTCAGACAAACAAAGACTGGGTAATTCTTTATTAAAGCATAAATTTTCCTAGAAAAAGTTTCTGAGATTTGCGATCAGAGTCGCAAAAGAGAATACTTCAGTGGCAAATTTCATTGTGTGTCGAGAGTCGACATGGGAGAATTAGGATACATTCTACATTTATACATATATAAATTTTTTATTTTTGACTTTAAAACGAATACTTCAAAAGAATAGTAAATTGGTTGTAATTTTTCAGGTATTCAATAAATACTAGTGTTCAAAAAACTTTATTAACGATTAAAAAATTAAGTTTAAAGTTCCATCATTATTGATTACAATTCCTTACACTTTATAATACTAACAGACTGATTCTTAAAAAGTAACGCTTTTCTCACACAAATTATAAAATGTTGGGAAGATTTATGAATTACTAGCCAACCCCGCGAACCTCTTCTCGCCAGCAATATAAAGTTGACATTTGGTGTGGAAAAAACTATGCTTATAAGCGTTGTGAGGTCAAAATATAGAACTGTTTACATTTTCGCGTTATTCGGCGGTCTAGTTTAGGCGTGATGCTCCGACACCGTACAGACTTCCACATTTACATAGTAGATTCACCTTACCTTTCCATGTTGTTTTCAAAAAATCACAAAACCAAATGAAAAATTGCAAACGGTAAACGGAGTGAAAACAAATGAGAATGAAAAATAATAAAACGGATGATGTCGTTGCTTAACATCTTACTCAGTGCCATTTAAAGGTGCTATCCCAAAAGCAATTTTATTGACTTGTAACAATGAGTGCGATAAAGGGCACTTGGTAATTTTGTACAATTGTATCGACTTTTGCAACCCAGATACGAACTGCCAAACTCTATTCGCGGTTCACACCAAACACACTCCCAACGAACAAAATAATCGTGCGTTTAACCTCAAAAATTGGTTTGGTTTTGAAGGTGATTCGTTCGTTACGAACTCTGATGTCTCATGTGAAAGAAATGTCAAAATCGACAAATATTCGGTCATTCGTTGGTCGTTTTTCATGCTCATGTGAAAAGTTCCTTACTTTACTTTTGGTTTTGACCGAGACCGAAAGTTAACGATCGTATATGGAAAGAATCAATCGAATCGCGAACAATACAGGTCTAATTTTGGCCGAGACCAAAATGTACCTAATATTCATATTGCCAAATGTACATGCAAAGATATTGGAAATTAAAATCCATGATTTTTTTGAATATCGATGTAAAAAAAAATTTTGCACAGAAAATCGTGTGCAAAAATTCGCGTGTAAACATTGTCTTGGTCCTACAGCTTAAGTAGGAGTTCAGACTTATATTATAGAAGAATTAATAAGAAATGAAAAGAAACGAAAGGATAAATAGAGATAAATTTCAAACAAACACGAACTAGTGATAATACTTATAATGCTCATTTATTGTTGCAAACAGTTAAGCAAAACTATAATTATTGTTTCCTTTATGTCAGATAATTTTGTTCTTATTTTTATTCATTCAAACATTCGAGTCTTGTTGTAAAAGTAGACTGCCAGATGTATAATTCAGTCTTCTAAATCTAAATAGTTTAATGCTACCGGCATATAAGGTATATAAAATATATTAAAATAAACCCGCTTATTTGCTCCCGTTATTGTGCGAAATTTTCATGACAGATTGGTGCTTATAGAGTGGCATTATGGCGGCCTTGTACCAGATGTATTTTAAAACGTTGATTATCCTGAAATTTCAAATATATCATACATAACCAAACATATGTTAATTCCATAGGATTTGTTGTAATATGTATATTAATGAACAAAACGAATTTAATAATAAAGAGTTAACGTTTCCTGAATTTTTTTTACAAAGCGAATCTAGTAAAATTTTTAATTTATTCGTTATTCAACAAGCCACAACTTATAGTACGTATACGCCATAGGGCCGTATACCCGGCTTACCGAAAATGTAAGCTATATGCTTTTATGTCACTACACGATTTCAGTTTTTCAAATTTTTCAATCAAAAGGAATGCTTTGCTTCCTGCCGATTGACCACTCGGGAAGTTGATGATTTGAGAAACTCCCTTATTTATTTTTTGCTAGATTTCTTATTCCACTGATTCCACTGGTTTTAGCCATATTCTTTGACAATTGTTGATTTTTGATCCTACTTCACAAAAATGTACCCTAATTGCTAAGAAAACATTACATTTTATTTTCCTCTCTGTAGGTACATGGGTTACCTTACTTAACCGCAGATTGGGAAAAATCATGATGTCGTATTAAAAATTGGCTTATAATGCTTTTCCCCCTTTTTATATATAATTCAATCATTAAAAATGTAGTTTTTTGCTTTTTGCAAAGGGACGACTGCTTTATGTGGAAGTCAAAAGAAGCCAAAAATTAAAAGCTTGTTTTTTCACTGAGAGGTAACGGAGGTTTTTTCCGGTCTCGAATTCGACTAAATGGTTTTGACATTCAGCTGATTCTACGAAATTATAAACCTCTATATTACTTAATTTTTCGCAATTTAATTTTCTGTTTTAAGTCTACCTATTTTTGGGTTTCCTGCAAACAAAAAATTAAAACAACAAACCAAACAAAAAGAACTGGACACATTGTTAACCGCATTAGCACGCTCACATTCATTATTTGTCAGGTCAGCGAATCAGGTTTTAGGTAATTTCCAGCGGATGCAGGTTATCAAATAGGGGCGCATGGGGCGAATGAGCTAAAGCACTGAAGGTTGCTGATAAGGTAGACTTAAGGGTTTTCAGTTTATTATCTCTGGTCTTAGAATAAAGAACATTTTGGCTTTTCCAATTTTTGATTTTATTGTAAGTCGAACTGTTGGTTGGCTCCTCAGCAGTCGGCGGGCGGTGGCGGCAGTATGTTTTTTTTGTGTACGGGTTATGGATATGTAAATAACAAAACTTCCACCTACACAGTCTGCATACTATCGTTTTGCAGGAGACATAATTACATATTATCAGAAGCTACTTTTCACAAGGTCATACTAGCTGTCACATCATAATTGAAATAAAGTATTTTTGTTTCATTAATGGACATGACAATTATTATTCGAAAATATATTTGAAGAATTCTTAAGAATTCTTAAGAACAGGAATAAAAACGAACTTATTTTCTTCATATTTTGAATAAAGTGCACTTTTAAGGGCTTATTAAGGAGAAAGAATAAGAACTGTAACATAGAATTTAAATGAGGAAAATATTAAAGAGAAGAATTAAAATTAAAAGTTGTTAATAATATTTACAAAGAAAATATTTTCATGTTGATTCAGATTTTGGACATAGAAAAGAAAGGAGAAGGTAAAAGACAATACCTACTGTCTACTTTGACAATGTCTAAAAGCACTATATTGTTATCTCTCGCCATTTCACTGAACAGTGTTCATCTTTTTTTGTCCGATCTCGATTGTATTAAAAAAAAATCCAAAATTGCGGTATTTTGAGGGTAAAACGAAAGCAAGTTTCCTATCTGCTCTCTTGTTTCTGATCTATGATTCTGGCATTACAGCTTCTGGGATGTACAGCTTAAGCCAATAGGTTAATTTTCATTTATCTTGTTGTTAACGTGTATATTTGGAAAATTAATTGGAATTCGTTTGTCTCACTTTAAAGGAAATTATGAAAATATTTGTCGAAAATTAAAATTAAATACACCAATATTATTTACAACAAAACAAGTGGATTTGAAAGTAGAATAACAGTTTTATGAACAAGGTCGTAAGACTCAGCCATGCAAACAATTTGTTTCGTACTTTGATACTATTCTTTTGAAAAACCATTTCTAAGAAAAATAGACGATAAAACAAATGATATCAACTCAACAAAAAAGTTCTTCTACCTTTGAACTACTATTTAAAAAAAAGTTTTCATTTATTTTGATAACCATTGACGATTGTAGCCAAAGGGGCCACAAAGAATTACAGCTCCAACTAGTAATATATGCTTCTGTGGTTGAAATCGAAATCGCAAGCAGAAATTATTTTACCAAAATATACATAGGTATCGGAATTCGGAAGTCCATAACAAATTTATCATTCCAAATAAGAGTTTGTTGAAAGCCAGTTCCATTTACCCAGTAATACATTTTTTTCTTCTTGTTAATGGCTTATAGAGTCATGATCAACGCGGTACTTCATTGAAAATGAAAAGGTGGTTTTATTGCTAAACATTATTTCCTAAATCACTTGGAGAATGAAATAAATTGGCCCAGTTGGAAGTGAACGAACGATACGAATCCTTTTTCCAAACAGACTTGCAAGGTACGAACTAAAAAAAAAGGACTTACAATCGGGTCACAATTATAAGAATTTTGGTGGTTGCTTTTACTTAAACGAACTTCAACGATTCGCATCAAACTTACATATGTACCTTACCTACGTGTATTGAATTTTTTAAAACATTTCCACTACCATGGCAATAAATTGGTTAAGGTTTTTATGGACTTTCTCTCTGAAAAAGTTTTTCATTAAGCATTTTCTCATATTTATTATATGATTCCTATTTTAACAAAACTCGCAAGAATTCTAATAAAGATAAAATTCTAATTAAATTTTCTAACAATAAGAGAACACAAAAAATTCTGTGTTCTTATTCCTTCCAATTTATATTATGACATTTCTTCATTAAAACAGTTCACTCTCTCGTTTTGCAAGCCATTAAATAGCATCATTCATTTCTTATTCATTGTACTGTGATAGTTTGGTTTCACCTGAAAACCTCATGCGACCTGAATAGAGTTCATACCACACTGTATTTAAAATGCACCTTAAGCACATGATTATAATGATTACCATTTCAAAGTAGTACTGAAAACAACTTCTTTGAAACTCTTAATGCACAAGTATAACAACATTAAATCTTAAATTCAATTACGCACAACTTGACGACATTATACTTTTCTCTCAGGCATTTCAAGATATTATAATGCAAATTGGATTAAATTGTATTTAAATCATACACTCGAAAACCAAAATCAACTTAAGAAACATAAGTAAATTAAGAAGGGAAATAAGATTAATGTCGAAGTGTTAGAATAATTTCCGTAATTGTTTTCTGTTTGGCTTTGCCGTTTCAAAGATGTGAAAGAAAAAAAGAAAACACAAGACCGGAACACTGTTTTTTTTTTTTTTTTGTAAATTGCAATCTTTTTCAAGTGGATTATGAATATTGTGCCTTGTCACTTATCAGTGACATTATGAGAAGCACCTACTGACTAAAAAGCTTCAAAACTCATAGAAAGAAAATTATGACTTCGGTGAAATTACTATTTCCATACATCCAGGATCCAGCTATGCATACTTACTATGCAAACAAGAGTTACCGAGTTATAGTAGTTTGTAGGTTGTTTACTTTTCTGAATAGTTTTTTTTTTTTTTTGAACTATTTCTATGTTTGTTAAAAGGAGAGTAGCACATTTGGAAGAAGTTCATAGTATAGTATTTCAGTGCAGTGGAATGTTTGCGAGTGTGGGAGCGGATGTGGAACTCTTTAAATTGTGTACGTGGCTTATATATTCCGTGTAAGGTTAACGAGAAAGTGTAAATTCGTTATAGAAATGAGTTCTCGTGAGAAATGAAATCGGTTATAACAAGTCCTGCTCAAAACTTTCTCGAAGCGAATAAGGTCGAGGTCAACGATGATAATAATAGGTACCTATACAGAATACAGGGTTTTATGTGCAAAGTTTTGCATCGTAAACAAATTCGAATTCGGGAATTTGAACGAACTTCAGTAGGTACTTCTGTTTTAAGTTTGTTTGTGTTCTCTTCTGACTATCTGTCCTCTCTTCTACCTCGCTCGAAAACTGAAGTCTAAAGTTTTGTACGGAAGACTCTTAAAAAACCAATAGAGGAACATGCATAAATATTTGGCCGTATAGTCTTTTGTATGTTTTTGGTAAGTTTTTCCTTCATTAAAGAAAATGTTTAGATTTTTTTGCATGCAGAATTGTTTATGTTTTACAAAATTTTGGAAATATCTTGAAGATTTGCAAGTCTTAAGCACAGAATTGTTTATGTTTTACAAAATTTTGGAAACATCTTGAAGATTTGCAAGTCTTAAGCACGTTGGTGTGTCTGATGAGGTCTGGTGAAATTACCCTCATTCTATTTCATTGAGAATATACTCAAGGTGTTAAAAAGGTCTCCCAATTGAGTATAAGCCAAAAAAATCCGTAGCACATATTTCCCAAACTAAGAACAGTGTGTTAGCATTACAGACAAAAATCAAGATTCTTCTTTCAGCCAATCTTATGTTATACCCAACAAGATACGAGGTGTGACAATTAGGTAATGAGACTGATTCCATAAAAATCGTATATTTCAAAATTATTCTACAACTCTGCCATCACCTTCAAAGTAATCCCTTTGGGCAGCTATACAACGATTCCAGCGCGTTTTCCATGCTTCATAACATTTCTGGAACGCTTCGACTGGGATGTCCGCGAGTACCCTCGTCACGTCACGCCTGGGCCGGGCGCGTTGTCGTGATGAAGGATCCATTTTCCATTTTCGTGACGAGCACCACGAACACACGTTTTCTCAACACGACAGAGCAGGCAAACTTAACAAGCTAGAGCGAAGGCAAATATATCAATGGAGAGGGGAAGGATGCCGGGAGAAGGGAAAGGGAATTTCAAGGTCTCAGGGTTACTACAATCGCTGCAATATAATCAGTCTCATTACTTTATTGTCATATACCATGTAGTGGTTATATATCAGAGGGACTTTCACAAGTCTTAAATTCGAAAAAAATTACACAGGCTTGGGTTAGAACATCTGATATACAGGGCTTAAATTTTTTTTATTGATCCTTTAGATGTTTTCAAGCATGGTATTCAAGCATTTTTTATGTATGGAATAACATAAGTTGTAATAGTTTAAGGAATATATATAATGCTCAATTACATACAAGTATCTCGAATATAAACGAATAACATATAGATTAAAGATAGCTTACTTACTTATTTATTTACAAGTAATATAATTATAAGCACAAATTAAGTAGCAATCGATCACAATGTTTCAGTAATTTGTATGCACAGTAAAAGTTTTTTCTTTAATTTTTTAAGTCGAAGCAAAAATATTCTAGCTAGCAACTCTGTAGCAAGGTGCTTTTGTCGCAACAAAAATGAAAAGCGACGTATGAACTTTCGACTTTATCTCCACTCCTTGAAACATTAATTTGGCTTGGCACCCGTGAGCCGTGAATACCTACATATAGTTGCAGCTGTGTCAAAAATCACATTTATCATTCTCTATTTCATTCAGTTCTTAATTCCCATTAAAAAATGTTAAGATGCAAGAACGTAATGTTTCCTGGCAACATACAATAAATTATTGAGGTAGATAGAAGGTATCTGAAGAAATAAATCTGTAAGGTTTGGTTACATCTTGCATTTTCTTTATTAATTCTTTAGTTCAAATATGTTGTAGTTTGTGCTTTTTTATGCAATTCTTTCATAGCAATTTTGTTTTCACTTATGAAGTTGCTGTTTTAGGTTTGAGCTTTGAGATAAAGATGAATGCGTGGGTATGACAAATATTCAGACGCACCGCCGCGCCGGCCGTCGCAAATTTCCATGTTTTAATGATAGGCACAATTATAGAACATTTTGACTATTTGTTGATTATAATTTAGTCCTTTGGATTACTTGAAACATTCATCTTCATCACAAAATTTAATTCACTGTGAAATATTTTAATTTTGACGTGTCTGATACCCACAACAATGAACCGATCAACTAGCTTAAAATCAAGAAGTACCACCTCATGCTGCAGTGTTTTTTTTTTAATAGCCTAAAACCAATCTGGTAATGAAGTACCTTGTAAATATTCGTATTGCATTGGAATTTCGATTTTTAAAACTGATCCGTTTTCGAGACACAGAATTTTGAAAAAAAAAAGTTTAAGAACATTAGGCCAGTTCCACCTAACAACATCTCACTGAGATCTCAATGTCACTTTGACTGAGGCTAAATCATTTGGTGGAACATAATTCTCAGTTCTCATTGAGATAAAATGGTTTCCCGTTACCTTACAAATTATTGTTGTACATATGTCAGTCACGTCAAAATAGCTAAATTACTCATTCCTCCTTATTAAAAATTGTGAATCTGAACACGTCCAAAAAATGACTCAGTCGAAGTTCGTACGCTCCTATATTCCAAATAATAACTCATAAAAAAAAACATACAAAAATAAATAAAAAAAAATAAAATTCATAAATGAAAATTTAAATTGAAACATGTACCTCAAAAATAGATTCAATCTGAAAAAAATTGATGTCATATGATTTCTTAAGATATTGTTGATTTTAAATTTTTTTTTTTTTAAATCGTAGGAGCGGTTTTTTTTTAATTAATTTTTTACATACCTATACAATTTTTCGAAAATGTCTTAAAATTAATTTGGGTATGCAGAATTCAAAAATATGTAAATATACATTTAATAAGTAAATTTCGATAAAAAAATTTTAAAAATATTTTTTAAGAATCCAAAAAAATTTGAAATTATTTTGAATACAAAATATTATTTGGGCAATATATACGTACTTTCAAAAAACTCACGCTGATCGGACTTTTATTTTTCGAGAAAATCTAATAACAAAAAAAAAACGGTTCTATGGGATGTACCGTTTTGGAGCAATACAAATTTTTTTTCTACATAAAATACATTAATGTTTAACAAAATAAAATTCGAGGAAGTTTAAAAAAAATCGTAGGAGCCGTTTTGGAGAAAATTGAAAGCTTGGGTTTTTGGCCAAAAAATCGTATGGTGGCTACCTGGCTACCCTAAATTTTGATCTTTAAAAAAATCAAAAAACTGGGATATGAGTTTTCTAATTTTCAAGTTTGAAGTCAATCGGACTAGTGGTTAAGGCTGTAGGTGCCTGTAAACTCACAGACAGACAGACGGACGGAATCGTCGGACCCACTTTTTTCGACTTCTTTATCATCGTAATGTAATATCTCATCATTATCTCAATTTTTTTTCTTAACGAATTCAATACTTGCCATTTATTCTATATGTCGCAAGTAAAAACAAAGCAAACAAACCTAATTATTTGAAATCAAGTCAAAGTGACAACAACTGACAACCTGCAATTTACTTAAAATTAATTAATTTCCTGTGAAAATTTCGAAAAATCACAAGTCTCTCGATACGATGATGGTGATACATCTCACGCAGCCGATCTGCATGTGTTGCAAATGGAGTATGGAGCATGCACGAAAGGTTTTATTGTTGCATAACACAGGAGGAATATGCTCGTGCTCGTGAGAAGCACTTGCTAGTTGTTGAACAAATAATTAGAGAACTGCATAAGAAAAGAATGCCATGGCCAATTTTAATATTTAAAAGACAAAAAAATAAAGTTTTTGTTTTAAGTTACATGAAGTGCATATTTTTTTTTTGATACATACATAAGTATTTGAATTATCCTTTGTCAATATGTAAAAACATCACAGTTGAATAGAAATGACTTGTAGGTTTTATTTATTTTAATTAAAAGTGTTGATTGACAAATGCGTTCCTGTTCCTGTTCGTATTTCATTTTCAACGAGTTAGATTTCGCCTTTTGAATTGGCATTTGGCTTTTTTCATATAAATGAGGAAAATTCCGCTCTTGAAAAACAACTTGCTTTAAGGAATCACAAAATAAAGAAACAAAAATTAACTCTCTCACAAATGAATTGAAATTAAATTTTTGTCGAGGAAACTGACAGATTTCATATGAAATTAGCAAGTTACTAAAATTTATAGCACCCATTTTTTGAATTTAACTTAAGTAAGATTTTAAGAGTTAGTAAGTTGTTAAAATCGTATAAAATTGCTTAAAATTCTCAAATTCTTCTTTTTAACCTAGTAACTTATTAACATTTACAATTTTGCGCTATTAACTTTTAATTTATTGCTTGTGAATGATAACCGGGATAATCTTCAAAAATTATCAATTTTTATATGTATATAATTAATAGAGCAATATTTCAAAATTCCATCATAAATTATTAATTATTAAAAAAAATATAAAAATAAAACTATTTTCAAAAAAAAAAAACAAAAATGTGTGTCAAATTCAATTCTTTTTATTATGACACAATAATTGGCAGAGCAGAGAGTAAAACATATTTGATTTTTGAAAATTAATTAAAATCCATTCATCAAAATATTCAAAGCATTTGTTTACCACTAGGTATATCGTTATTGAAAGAATATCAACTTAAAAGGGATTGGATCAAAAATATTTAGACCGTAAAGCTTAATTTATGACTTTATGTTGTACATCAAAAGTGTAGCGAAAAGGAAAACTCAAAATTGTAATAATTAAACTCAGCAAACTATCAATCAATAAATTTTAAGGATATTTTATATTAACAAATTTACAGTATTCCTTCCACACTTTGAACTTTACCGCCATACCTTTTAAATTCCCCTTAAAATTCTGTTGAGACACAACTTAACATTTCTGCCATAAGCATGGATTCAATTCCACTCAACCATGAGAGTCCCCCCAAATTTAAACTTCCACCAAAAACAATATCTGCAATGAATCCCTAATATTTTCTTTGATAACCCAATTCTTTGACATTATAGTCAAAGAAATAAGCCTTTAAATAATGTTGAGGAAAATACAAAAATGTTAGGTCGTTGCTATATCTCTTTAACCACATACCAAAAAAGCTAGCAAACCCTTATTCACTTGGTTGTGTATTTTTTTTCTTTTTTTTAAGTTTTTCATTTTTCCTTTTTGCTTCTTTGGGACAGATCGTTTTGGATCAATGGAGAACTCATTGGGATGGCACGGGCCATCGAACCATCATCGTTATTATCCCCAAATTCTTTTATGTACGAGCATAAACCAGGAAATGTACAAATTATATATATAAGTATAAGTACGTGTATCGTGTATCTACATAGTTAATCTAAGATTGGGTGCAAAAATAATTAAAGGAAAAAATATTTACACAGTAGGCTGATGGAAATCCGCACATCACCATCGTTTTAATTAATCTCCTGTCGGCCACGGACAGTCCTCTCGATTTTTTTTTCTGGTTGACTCTTGTGTATATGAATACTATAATAAGTGTGACCATTGTACTCAAACAATTTTTTTTTTTAAGTCGATTAAAGGATCAGTCCGTTTCAATGCTGAAATATGTACGTACGTCGTACATGTACCTATATCAGACTTGAGAGTGGATTTTTGATAACGATTTGCAGTACTGCATTACGTAGTTTAAAAAAATTAAAAATGTATTTTTAATGCGTTGGCGTTTGGGTCATTTTTAAAAAGTGGTGAGTTCTGAAATAAATTCTAAATATAGGTTTATTCAATCAGAACAAAAACATACAATGTAAAAAAGAGCCAAGTTCTCTTACGTGCGAACAACACAGTGTTAAAAGTCAACCACCAAAAGTTAATGAGATCTAAAAGAACGCCAAGTTCTTAACATATAAAAGTGTTATAATGAATATTTAAAATCATAGAAGATAATACAACAAAATTAAAATAAAATAGAAACTGAGCCCATACTAACTGAATGCAAATTTACAATTGAATGATTAATTTAAAGAAGAATAAAGATATTGCAGTAAGGAACTTTAGACTTGACACGTCTTTTTCTAGATTTCATTACTTTTTAGAGATAAACAAGCAGCTCCATCGAGACTTGGCTAGTTTTTTACGCTATGTTTTTGTTGGGATTTCACTTCTTTTTGAAGAAACGTGTAGATATTGATTTATTTTATTATATTTTCTTATTTGACACAGTTTTTTCTTGTATGGAGTAGTTTCTTTTATTGTTACAAATCTTTCTTTTCTTTTTTTCCGGTTCTGATTCTTGTACAGTAGCATGGTTTGTCGTATTGCCCATTCGCGTTCATTATTTATTCTTTTAGACGGTTAGAAAGTTTAATTTCTGAGCTGAAGCCTGAGCTTTTATACTCTTGAAGTCAACATTTATTAGGTGCCATAGCTGGGCATTAACGGACATTTTTTCGTTAATCCGTTAATCGTTAATTAACGAAGTTAACATTCCCATTAACGGATTAACTTTTCAGTTAACTTCAAAAAAATGTTAACGATCGTTAAATTTTCCAAAGTCCGTTAATCGTTAATCGAACACAAATACCATATAGATACACATTCAAATTAGATTATTGGTAATTATTTTTATAACTTATAAAAAATTAGTCAACACCCTTCAGGAAACACAACGGCACGCGACTTGTCTATTTCGCTGACGGCCTGTGTTTTTTTTTGGGTGCTATAGGTATACAGAATATAATATCGCAAATTCAATTGCCGTTTTTTACTGGCTTCTGTTGTCTTATTGGTAATTAATTAAATAACGCCAGCTCATATAATACGAATAACGAACGTTTATTCAAGTAAGCAGTTGTAGAGAGAAAGAAAATATTTTCAGACAAAATTTTAGAAACAAAATTCTAAGTTAAGTAAACTAAAATTAAAAACAAGTTATTAAGCTGGTTACAAAATCATTCAGTTTAAACAAAGTCCAATACTCAACACTCCTCCTTAACCAGCTTAAGCCTAAGTTCTTGAAAAGCATTTTTAGTTAAAGCTTTAGTAAAAATGTCAGAAATTTGTAATTTGGTGTTTATATAAACTGGGTTAACTGTCTTTCCAATTATGTTGATTGATAAATTTTCGACGTATTTCAATATGCTTTTTGCCTTTTGTTATTTTTCCTTCGTCCGCGTTTTCAAGCATATGAATTGCCGCCTTGTTATCAATGAATAAATCCGTGGGTTCTTTTATATAAATGCCGAGTTCTTGCATTAGTCTTCTAATCCAACAAACTTCTTGTATACAACTGGCTGCTGAACGATATTCTGCTTCCGCTGATGAAATTGACACAACACTTTGCTTTTGGGCCATCCAGACTAAAGGTCCACCGTAGTAAACAAGAATTCCACTTGTTGAAATCATGTCAGGTTCTGTTCCACTATAATTTGAGTCTGCATAATGCTTGTAGTTTTGCTTTTTTATTGCTAAAATGTATCCCGCAACTTGTTGTTCCTTTCAAGTATCTTAAGACACGTTCGATCATTTTCCAATGAGATCTTTTAGGATTATTGACTTGTCTACTCAGGTAATTTATTGTAAAGCTTATGTCCGGTCTTGATATTGTTGATAAATATAATAAACTTCCGATAACTTCGCGATATGGTTTGTTCTTTAATGGTTCATCGTTTGTATGCTTTTCAGTTAGCATTCCTGGTTCTATTGGCGTTTGAACAGGATATGCTTCAGTAAATCCGTAACGATTTAAAATTTTATTCGTGTAATTTTGCTGTGTTACCATAATTCCATTTTGTTTAAAATAAATTTCCATTCCAAGATAATATATTTGTCCTTCTTTTGGTATAGTTTGTTTCATTTTAAAATTATTCGATATTTCTGACAATATTTGGTGAATTTTTCTTTTGTCTTGACTAATAATAATTCCATCGTCTACGAATATTCCAAGAATGACTGATTTGTCTTCGTTATAAAATATGCAAGGGTCATCATCCGTGTCTTTCAATTGTAGTCTCTTCAGGGTTTGAGTAAATGTTGCATTCCATTCTTTTGGAGCTTGTTTTAATCCATACAGACTTTTCTTAAGTCGACAAACTCGTCCAGACTCATCATCAAATCCTTTAGGTTGTAACATGTAAATTTCTTCATTCAACTTTCCATTAAGAAATGCTGTGTTTATGTCAAAAGTCTGAATTTCTAGTCCTTTGGTAGCAGCATGACTTAAGAGTAAACGAATACTTGCATACCTTGCCACTGGAGCAAATGTTTCGTTGTAATCTATTCCCTGAATTTGTTCGAAACCTCTGGCAACAATTCGCGCTTTCAAACGTCCATCAGCTTTTTCTCGTAAGACCCACTTGCATGTTAATGGTTTTCGATTTTTGGGTAGAGTCACTAATTCCCAGACTTCAATGTCATTCATTGCTTTGATTTCTTCTTCCGTTGCTTTTCTCCATCCCGGATCTTTCAGTGCATTCGTTACAGATACTTCTTCAACTTCATTAATCATTGCATAGTCATTATACTTTGGATGTGGCTTGATAGTTTGACGATTTCAAATTTTGTATAACATATTTTGATTCTTTTCTTGATTTGGTTGTACCTCTTGACATTCAAAATACTCCTCCTGAGATGACTGTCGTTGCTGTTGTTCTTCATGACTTGGTTCTTCAATTTGTTCCTGATCTTGTATATTTGTATTTTCAATTGATTCATCTGATTGTTCTGCTTGACTATCTTTATTATCTATTTCTTTTTCTTCATTCTGTAAAAATTTAGTTAGTATTATTTCTCCTCCTTGAATTTTTAAGCTGTCTTGATTTTTGCTATTCACAATAAAATTGGATTTTGTTGGACTTGTTTCATCAAAAATCACATTACATGACACTTCAACATGTCTTTTAGGTGGGAAATAAATTCTGTATCCATGTTCTTCAATGTCATAACCAACAAAAATACCTTTCTTGCTTTTCTTATCCAGTTTCTGACGATAGTTATTTTGTGTTAGCATATAGCACGGACATCCAAAAGGTTTCAACGACTTGAGATTCACCTTGCGACCAAACCATAATTCAGCAGGTGTTTTACCAGCTTCATTGCTTTTTCCTGTTTGGTTTATTGTGAAAACTGCATAATTGATTGCTTCTGCCCATAAAGATGTTTCAAGATCTCTGGCATAGATCTCTGACCTTGCTGCTTCAACTATGGAACGCATTTCTCTTTCAATCCTTCCATTTTGTTGTGGGGTATAAGTTACTGATCTTTCATGAAAAATACCCATTTCTTCAAAAATTTGCTTACTTCTTACATTCTTGATCTCTTTTCCATTATCTGACATTATAACTTTTACTCTTCTTTTAAACTGATTTTCGACAAGATTCAAAAATTGTTGAAGCTTTTCAACTGCTTCTGATTTTTGTTTCAAAAAATATACCGTTCGAAATTTTGTAAAGTCATCCTTGAAGAGTAAGAAATACTTTGCACCGCCAAGAGATCTTTCATTCATTTCACATAGATCAACATGGACTTTATCTAATGCATTCTTAGCAATTTTGTCATTCTTTGGATGAGATACTTTGTGTTGTTTTCCAAAAATACAACCTTCGCATACTTGACTATTCCAGTCATCAATAAATGGTATGTTGTTTTTCTTCAACATATCTTTGATGTGACAAATGTTCTGATGTGCCAGTCTTTCATGCCATAGCTTTAAGCTTACAGCAGATAAATTATATTCCTTTCTTCTTCTAAATGTCATTTCAAAAAGACCCCCATACCTTCTCGCTACCATTACAATTTCATTATCTTCCATAATAAAAGATGTCTCAGCTGTTGCTTGTTGTGTGTAGCCTTTGTCGAGTACTGTTGTTACAGAAAAAAGATTAAACTTTAATTTTGGTACAAATAAAACATTTTTCAAGACAATGGGATTCCATTCTATTCCATCATAGGCTTCCAAATGAACATCACCATACGAAACACTTTCTAATTTAGTAGCATCACCAATTTCAACTAGTACAGGACAATCTAAAGGTCTGATGTTTGACAAACATCTATGATTTCCTGTCAAGTGATGTGTTGCACCACTATCTTGTATCCATTGGTCATCTCGTTCAGTCCGAACATTTTCAAGAGTGGACGATAAAGCAAGAGTAATAAAAGATCTTACCTTTTTCTCTTCACTGTGCGTTTTCCACTTGCACTCACTTGCAAAATGTCCTTTCTTCTGACACTTATTGCAATTGTAGTTTCTTCTGCAATAATTTATGTAATCTGGACTTGACTTGTTTCTGCAATCGCGTTTGTAGTGTCCAAGTTCACCACATTTAAAACATTTCTTTTCGAATTCATTAGATTTTCTTTCATTTTCTGTCCTCGTCATTGGGTAGGTGTTCTTTCTTGAATAATCTTTCTTGAATTGTTCGGGCTTTACGATTAAAGCACTACTTGAAGCTTCGGATTCTCGACTGTTGAGTCTTGCCTCTTCTTGTTGAAGACGTTCCCGTAATCTTTGCAGTGATTTTTGAGAATCTGCAACTGATTCCCAAGCAGCATGAAAATAGTCGTACTTAGCTGGCAGAGAATTTAAAATTCTGGACATAATCCATGTGTCCTTCACTTCTTCTCCATTTGAACGGAGTTCTTGCGCTAGATCATCAATCTGCAGACAATTTTCAGCAATAGTCTTTGACTCGTCAAATTTAAATCCGAAAAATTGTTGCTGGAGCATTGCTGTTGAATTTTGATTCTTCTGACTATACAGTTGCTCTAATCTGTCGATCATCTGTGATGCAGAACTACACGATGATATCTTCAACGCTATCTTCTGATCAACATTCAAACCAATTATTGCTTGAGCTTCCAGATCTTTTCGTATCCAAATTTTGCTAGATTCACCCTCATCTGGCTTTGGAATTTCCCCTGTTGCTACTTCAATAATCTCCTTCATTCTTAAAATAAGATTCAACTTGAATATCCATGACTTATAATTTGATGCACCATTTCCGTCTCCAGACTCAGTCAGCATTTCCAAGCTATGTCTTGCATCCATTTCTTGTCCTTTCTGTTTACTTTTTCCTGTCTTTTCTTTCCAAAATGTTTATTTAATTAATACTTTTCTTTCCAAAATGTTTATTTAATTAAAAACCGTTATTTGCTCAATTGCCTACTGGGCCCATAACCTGTTGTCTTATTGGTAATTAATTAAATAACGCCAGCTCATATAATACGAATAACGAACGTTTATTCAAGTAAGCAGTTGTAGAGAGAAAGAAAATATTTTCAGACAAAATTTTATAAACAAAATTCTAAGTTAAGTAAACTAAAATTAAAAACAAGTTATTAAGCTGGTTACAAAATCATTCAGTTTAAACAAAGTCCAATACTCAACAGCTTCTTTATTGCCAGAAAAAAAAACTGTTGTTGGTTCCCAATGGAAATTTTTTTTTGCGCTACCTAAGCGCTAAGCTATGCAGGGTGAGATTTTCTTTTCTGGGTTGTTGGTGAAAAGGTTCACCGTGCGCACCGCCGCGGCTTCGCGAAAAAACAACAATTTTTATACGAATCATGAGATACCTAGTCGAAATGTGCGGCGGCGCCACGCGCCGTGCCGTCGAGGTTCGGTCCCTATTAAAATTTGAAATGCCACTATTATTCCGGGTGCCGTTATTATTGCCGTTATTTAAATACCACTATTTTCCAGCGGCTGTGAGTGGGAAAACTGCCATACTAATTGTATATAATACGACGATACGACAATGTTTGTTTTATTCCTTAGCGCGTGCTCAGAGAGTGACAGGTGTTTTTTTTTTGTCAATTGTACGTAGTCAGTGATAGATTCAGTTTTAAATCAGTACATTGTGTGTTTTTTTAGAAACAATAAACAAAGAGTATTGATTCTGTGAACTGTACTGAATAAAATTGTAAAATTTTCATGGAATCGAATTCGAGTTCCGCAATAGACCAAAATCCGTGGCCACATTTAAGTGATTATATGAACTTTATATCTAGAACGGGAGATCAAATAATTTTTGCGTGTAAACAATGTTTCCTAAAAAAAATTAATCAAGGCTCATATATCGAGCCTTAAACAACACGTAAAAAGAGTGCATGAGTGCCAGTATACAAAATTTGAAGTGACTGTCAAGGCAGCGTTGAACCGCATCGGAGCATCGGAGAAACATTTGGCATTGTCAAATAAAATTTGTATGGCGTGTTAACGGATTAACGTTAACTTGCGTTAATTTTTCTAAAATTTAACGTTTTAACTGTTAACGAAGTTAACTTTTTGATTAACGGTGCCCAGCTATGTTAGGTGCACCGAATGAAGATTAGCTACTCGCCATGAAGCTTAGCGCCATGTATGGAGGTGCGGGTGCCAATGTCCATGATGGCATTTTGAGATTCAGACCTTAGCTCTTGTGAATTGTTAGGGCATACGCCAGAAATATTGGGAATTGTTTTCTGAAATATCTGAACACGTATGTCCGGGGTATGTCGATCTCTAATAGTATGGTTGGGCTCTTGTGTTTTCTTATCAGGTCAACCAGGTACTCCAGATCTCCGATTATACAAGTTTTTATAGTTTTCCCTTTATGTGGCCATTAAACCCTAACTCTGTACCAAATTTCAAGCTCTCTGAGTTTATGGGAAGTAAAAATAAATAAAAATAAATAGAGTGGTGCGACAGCTCTTGGAAAGCCAAAGCCTAAGTGGCATACTCTCATCAACAATTATCTGAGTGTTTGTGAAGAATTGAGGGGACCTACAATTCAACGGCGATTCCGAACGGCAAAGTTGAGAAGCACTTTTTCATGACAGATTGATACTTTTTGTCAGTTCTTTGCAAGAGGCAGTGCCCGTGAAAGATGTAATAAAAACTTTATGGGCACGAGTAGGACTCGACCAGACGACGTTCTGCTTACCAGTCAACGCACCTAACCACTAAGCCACGGACACAGTTTATGGGAAGTACTAGTGGTATTTTGATGATCATGAATGAGTGAAATTTTGCTTTCGCTTAACTTCGGAACTAAATGATGACCTACAGACTTGAAATTTTAGATTTTAAAAATGCGATTATAGTTTACTGCATGACAAAATTTCTGCCTTTTGATCTTATCTAGAGGTTCCTAAATAGGCATCTAAACATGGGGTGAAATGGTTACAGTAAAGGATGGTACGGCAGTGTTTGCTTCGCGCTCGAATTGGCGGGGCACTGGCGGGCGTGCCTCCCGATTAATTTTTTAAAATAGCAACGCATTATAACAGTTGAATAGAATGAAGAAGAACAGAACAGAAACAAACGTTTCTATTATTCATAAGAAACGTCAAATTTTAACTGCTCCACAGCTTTATCATGGGGTTTAGACAGATTTACAATTCACACCACTAAAGCAAAATTGTTCAGTTATATAACACAAGTTAGCGCTACATCAGAAATGTTTGTCATGCAATTCGAGGAAATTACGGTGCGCATAATCTACCTACTAAAACAATTAAATAACTACGACCTACTGGTCGAATTTTGAGTTGACACTAAAAAATGATACTCGATGCTCGATATCCGGCGTGGCTATTTCTTATAAATATTGGCCTACCTACCAATCAGAATGTTACCGTCAATGGAAACCATGTTGACGGACATATGCTTCCTGAAGTTCAAGACTATGGTCTCGGCGAACACAGGTTTAACCAAATTGGCGCTGCGAGGTACATATACAGCGCGTGAAAGTTAAGTCTAAGGTCTTGAGGGATTGGCCTAGCTGGTGCTTTGGAAGTCTTAGAAAACTGCATTTTTGTCATTGCCTCGAACTTCAGCGGGATTAGATAGTGGTATGAAACATGGCTTTTATCTATTGGCATCTCTGGTAAATAACATTAAAAACAGTTCTTTGAATACAAATTCTTCGAACAAAATAATCGAAACAATGCGCCGAATAGCTGGTGTGTCTGTTAACTGAATTGATTGTTTTTGATTATTTCCTGAAATCGGATTATTGAAACACAACAAAGTGATGTTTTTAAAATTCATTTGCAAACAAGAAGACAAAAAAATATATATATTTATCACTCATTCTGCTAGCTTTGCTTTTGAGAAATCATAAAGTGCGACAGAATCGTGAGTTTATCATTGGTTCACTTTGTGTTGATTAAAGCAAACAAAGTACCGATGGTCACCATAGATCCATAAGCGTTTTCGTGTATGTTGTTTTTTGTGGCTTTTATCTTCTCTTCGAGATTCACGTGTTACACAGCCTTCAGCATTTAGCCTTGGGCCTGTGTGTAATGCTTTTTGAACTCATTTAGATTTTACCTTCTAAGAATACCAAAGTGGGTTGGAATTGGAAGAACAGCTAAATGGAATTTAATGCTCGGACGGACCTATGCTCTCTCTGGTTAGTTGTCATTGTAACAAATCATTAACCACCACCGGTCATTATCCATCATTGGTGTGGTGCACACTTACATATACGTATGTACGCATAGGCTTCTGAAATTTTAACCTGTAAAGGAAGGAAGGAATGTGGCTTTTCGTCCTCTGACACAGCTATCATTATCATCACTATCATGGAACGTGTGACGGGGGATATTATGCAATGAAAGCCCCTTAGTGGAAATACTAGGCCTTTTAAATTGTTGAAAATGCTAGAATTCCGCACTCTAATGCGAAACACACAGTACAACACAATATGGTTCACACGGCTGGGCTTTAAGAGGTGATGTCTATTCAACGCCATTTATGTTTATCGAGATGAAGATATAGGCCAGAGAGATATGAAATGAACTCTTAAAGCCTACTGACCTTTATTTTGGCTTTAAGCAGACAAAATTATTGTTCATAATATTGTACAACAAGTAGTATGGACCATGTTAGAGTTCATCACATAATAACAATAACTTATTCTTGAACACAATTTAGCTATGGAAACTGACCAGAACAGAGACCTCAACCTTTTATTGAAAAGATGACATTGTGCTACTGAATCAATCACACCCAAATGCCTCATAACTATTATTGGCAGCAGGACACAAGCTGTCATTGCTTTTAGTATGACATGACTTTTTCTTGCCTTGACTGCTTGTTTCTACAACATTGAAGAAGTCCCAAATTCAGGACTCAAGATAAACAGGTTACGAAATTTTTCTTTTATCAAAGAAAGAAAAAAATCACTTCAAATTTAAGTAGACCACACATGTGTACATTCATATAAGTAGTTTGGTCATGAAGTCCTTGGATTTTATAAACCGATTCCTTGACAATAAGCTTATTCCTTATAATATAAGAAACTTAAGTAACTATGTCTGCTGATAACAAAAAAAGGAACTTCTGTGTAGGAATTTTATTTGTAGTGAACGTGACATTCCGTATATTGAAAGAAATTACCAAGACTGGCATGTACATTGAAATTATATCGTGAACGTGACATTTATTAATCGTGACAGGTGTCTTTTTCGAAAATAAGGTTCCAAAAGTTACTTTCGCAAAAGATTGAAAGAAAACCCTTGATAAAGATGATGATGTTCAGGACAGGATATTTATTCTGTGTATTGGAAATCTTAATAGAGTCGCTGCACGCTGTAGGAAAAAGGTATCCTTCTTTCCAAAAATGCTGACTTTGCATATGAAGTGAAATGGAGTTTTCGGAAATGTTGACACATTTAAAATCGATTTGAGTAATTGGCTTTCGATTGAGATTTTGGTTTGTTTTTGACTTAAAATGTATTCCAAAGAACCCATGAGCAAATAATTTAATTTAAGACGATTTTGGTCTTCTTAAAAGTTTTTCAGTTTCATTTGGATATTTCGGAGATAAATTATTGGTTCATAGTTACATTTATAGTAACTTAGGTTACCTATATACAGGGCGGTCGAGAGGAATTCCGGGCCCGGACGGAAAAATTCCGGCCTCCCCAATGCATACCATTTTTTTCAAAATTCATGCCTACTGCTATGGTACGTATACGTACTAAGTCCTATTACGAATATGGTGGAATTGGTTAGAATGAATATAAATAATAAAATATTAGGTGTGTGTTTTTGGCAAATCTATCCGCAGTGCAGTAGGATTTACCAAAAAAACGCATCCGCAGTTGTTAAATTTTTGTATTTAGAAGTTGGTCGCTGCTATCATTTTAAAGACGATTATTGAATTTTTCTAAATTCTATCCGCAGTACGATTTTACTTCTACTTTTATCGGCAGTATTGTGTTGTATTTGTAATACATGTAGTTTACTACTGCGGATACGGATAGCTTTGCAAGAAAAAACACACCTATTACTACAAAGTGAACCGAAACAAACTATTCATCATCAAATCAGTTTCACGGGTATCATCCAGATCATTGTTATCATTGTTGGAGTTGGTTTGCATTCAATGAAAACGAGTTTTCCAAGCTTTCTGAGCAGAAAAACAACTTATAATTGCATCAAAATTCAATTTCCTTGGCAAAGGTGCTGCGATGCAAGAGCAATACAATTGTTAGGGAAAATCGTTTCCAGTTCTGGGAATAAATAGCATTGAGCAAACTCAATGGTTGAAGTTAAGCTTCAAAATTGGCTTCATAAATGTGTTTCAGGTGAATTAATTTTTCTTTCAACTCTTGACACACATTCGAATTGTACCTTTGGATAAACCTTGTAGCGGAGTTTTTAATCTCAGTTTTGTCCATTGTAGAAAACTGCCATAAAAATGAAAATAATGTCGCATTCAAATTTTTCATGGTGTCAAAGAAATGATAGGTTATAGGTTAGTTAGGTTATGGGGCTGATAATTGGTGTCGTTACCGTCACACTTAGATCAATACAGATCCATTGTAATTCCCGTGAGTATTGATACACAAGCTAATAAAAACCTATGTGTTCAGTTAAACAATGTGGAGGCATTGACGAAGTTCAGAATGTTAGTACCTGTTGTACTAGAGAGTTCTTCTAAATCCCCGAAGAAATAGTTGCCGAGCAATTTCTCCCATTGGTTGGAGAGTGCGGGACAGTGACACAGAAAGTGCGAAGTGTCTTCATGCACCTCCTTGTCACCGCACCCTCTGCATAGATCATTTGAACTGATTCTCATCTTTTTCATATGATTACCTGACAGATTTTATCCGGTAATTATGCTTACAAGAGATCGAAGTGATCCCTTGTGTAGCTGCATAATTCTTTCCGTTTGCCTGGTATATCGCTGTGGCCTGGGACCCAGCAGAGTCTAATGTTGTGCTGTGCGCCAAGAACCTTAAGCTCTTCGCGGCAGCATGAAACAAGCTTTGATTTTACCTCAGTTGCAGTAATCACTTTAATTGCCGCTTGGCTATCAATGTAAAAGGTGATATCAGCTCGTGGTATCGCCATAATTGGTCGAACCGACCGACGATAAATTCCAAATATACTTGAATTAACTATGACGTAAAAGGTATTTTTCTCTTGAAATTCATATCTTCGTCTGTTTCATCTTGTGTAGGAAAGTTTGACAAGGATCCGGGCACATTTTTCTTGCTTGAGCACTGCTGCTAAACAAGTTGAAACACTTTTGAACCGCACCAAAATATGTGATTGCGGCAGTACCACATTCCATACATGGTGAAAACCATTATACATATTGTCCTTTTTATATTGCTTCCATTCTCATTGAAGAAAAGAAACTTTATAAAAACAGAACTTACTTACTTACTTAAGGTGGCGCTACAGTCCGTTGTGGACTTGGGCCTCAATCAACAGTCTCCGCCAGCCAGCTTGGTCCCTAGCTAGCTGTCTCCAGTTTTGCACTCAAAATTCATTGATGTCCTCTTCACTTGTGTGCGCCACCTGAGTCGCGATCTTTCTCTCCTTCTACATCCCTCGGGAATAGTGTCTTAGGCTTTCCGGGCCGGAGCATTGGTGTCCATCCGCTCTAAATTTCCGAGCAATCTGAGTCTCTATACCCTTCTGGCTAGGTCCATGTCGTTGTACAACCCGTAAAGTTCGCTATTTTATCTTCTTCACCATTCCCCTTCAATGCACAGGGGGCCAAAGATGAGCGGAAGAACTTTCCTCTCGAAACAGCCTAAGGCCCATTCATCCGATTTTGTCAAGTTCCATGTTTCTGCACCATACAGCAGGACTGGGATGATGAGGGTGTTGTAAAATTTAAGCTTAGTTGCTCGAGAGAGGGCTTTTCCACTCAATTGCTTTCCTAGCCCAAAGAAACAGCAATTAGCAAGAGTTATTCTTCGTTTTTCTGGGATTCCAAAACAAAAAATATTGTCCTATCTTTGGAGTCGATGAAAAAGTAAGATTCCTAGGTCTTTTCCAATATTTGTGTGGTCTTTCCATGTCTGCAGCCACACTGATAAAATTATAACAGGTTGTTGACGAACGTTCCCAAAGTATCGCAGACAAGATTTTATAAGCGATGATTGCTTTTTAGTTGTGGATCGGGCACATGATAATGAGATAAGGTTCATTTTGGTGTGCCAAATCTTGCAGAAGTGCTGTTACATGCATACTGCTAGTCAAATCATCCCCTGCTCTTTTGTAAAGTTGTGCATCTATGCTGTCTGCTTCAGCAGCTATGTTGGAGTTAAACTTAGAAATCTCTAATATCACTTTATTAAAAAATAAAAAAAATGCAAAATCTGTTTTCTACTCTTAGGCTGATTTGAAGTATAAAGTACCTAAGTAGGTACCGAAATTTTATTTTCGAAAAATAAATAATTTCCTATTCATAACTTCAAAAGAATTTGAGAAATATTTTTTTTTTTTTTAATCAAATATTCTTTGGAGAAAAATAAAAAATTTGGTGTATTTCAAGTATCACTAAATGTTTAACTGTTAAAGCGAAGTAAAAATTTATTTAATTTAAGATCTCGAATTGAGAGGGATTCGATAAACAACAGAATTCTTTATAAGGGGTACCGGCAGATAACCAAAACATACACCCTAAACCAAAGACTTGAATGAAAAAAGACAGAACTGTTTTTTTTTCCATTCACCATTATCCTTATGTTGATTAAAATTGTAGAAAACTTTTACGTACCAATGCAATTCTTATCTTTTATGGATTATTTCTCTGTGGAATATTTGCTAGATTTGTTGTTCTTGCAGCAAAGATAAAGTAGCAGCGCTGAATAAATAAACGAAATTACATTTAAGTCCAAAGTAGAACTATTCATTCATAATTCAATACCAAGAAATATATCTCCATGGATTTAAAGAAGGTTTATGTCTTGAAGCTTACTTGACGATTTCGAACTTTTTCGTCTACTTCCTGTGGTTAAGCAAATAATGGCAGCGGTAGATGCACCATCAAAGAAGTTTAAAATATACTCCTTAAATGCGGTTTCAAAATTTATTTAAGTGAAGATCATTGGTTCGACCTTTTTCTCAATTATTGGTTGCTCCCACTTTTCTACAAACCCTGACAAGGATTTAAGTTCTCTCCTTTTTCTGTTTTGTAGCCGCCTTTGTGTGCTTTTGGAGAATTGTTTCCATTATATTGTTCTTAACTTTTGCTATGCCATAGCCTTTTGTGAAGTTCGGTTTCTGATATTTGAAATTTCCTTTTATTTGGAATTTCAATTGTTCGATTCTCTTTTTCATCCACAGTGATTTTAAACAAAACCAAAGGTATGGAATGGAAATATAGCGTTTTGTAGCAACTGGTTTGGTTAAATGCAATCTCCGGATGCAACACTATGCCCTGAAAGAAATTAAGAAAAAAAATCACATTGAATGTGAGTTGCATGTTTGTGAACCGGTCATTCAAAGACCCAGAATTTCACTCAATTCCTCTTTGGTCTCTTTCAATCATTGTTCAAACATTGCTCGAATTCTCATTCTCTTTTTAATTTGAATTCACCGTCGTCATGAAAACGTTAGAAAAGGGAAGCTATCACTCGTTGAACTCATCTGTTGATTTGCAAGGGTACCTATTAAATTTAAAACTTTGTAGGAAACACATAGAAACTCATATAACCCGGAAGGGAAAACCTGTTCTGTTCAGGTAGTTTTTGCTAAAGTTAATCATTTAAATCTTGCTTAATTTGTTGGGGGGAACCGTTTGATATTTGAAATTTTAATTGTTCCTAATTGTAATTAATTCTTAGATCAAAAAGAGATTTTTAAACACAGTTAAAGTTTAAATTAAAACTTGTATCATGGGGAGAACTAGATCAACGACTACATGAATAAATAAAATTGCCGAGTCTTACTTTACATTATTTATTTAAGGAGCCAGCGTTAGGCTTAACCCAAGTTTAAGTTTTCAATGCTAAGCTTGTTAAGGTCATTTACCAACTGTTTGTTCCTCTCGAGTTGAGGTCGTGCTGTAATGCAAAATCCTTCGGGTTGGAATTTGAAGAATTGTTTATCTTTTAAATTTAGCTAACAAATCATCTTCCAAAAACGAGGTGTTGGACATCGTTTTCTTTGCGACATTACTAGGCCCTGCCAATTTGTTTACGAAGATCTTCAAACATTCATAAAGAATAGCAGACAAAATCACCACGTTTAGTGTATTTATGCATCTATAGCAGGTGATCTTCAGAAAGTCTCTTCTCTCTTGATGGTTGAGAATACAAGGCTTAGATTCGATTCGTCTTGTATTTTTTATTGAAACCATGTCTTTGCAAACCCAATTATCTCATCCCGCAGAGGTCCGGACTTGAAATCTTCAATTGAGGTACTATGTTTAACACGGACAGGTAGAGATATAGAGTGGTAGCCTCTCAATCTACCTTGGGGCTTAGATATCTTCAATGTAAATACAAACCAGAAACAAGGATCCTTGATGACATGTACTTATAATTTGAGTTCCGTTCCTTAAAATATACTTTTTCAATATTATTATGTTGATGGAACGAAATTTGCGGTGAAACCTCATTTTCTTTTCAAATAAACAAAAAAATAATGGCTCCTGAACTGTAGAAATGCCAATACGTTTCACTCTTGACTTCCATACAAGTTACGAAAAAAAATCGACAAACAAAATATTGCAAGTCAAATTCTATTCATTCCTAGCTGCCTCGCAATCTCATAGTTGAAATTTAATTTTGTTCATTTCAATTTATTAAATAGAACAGTCACTTTTTGTTCGACTTTTTGGTAAGGTTTTTTTTTTCTTTTTGAAACACATATTCTATATAGTATGGTGTTTTGCTTTCTATATTGAATAGCTGTCATTCAACTCTGAACAAAGTCAGGATAAATATTTAAATTGCCGTTTTATTTGCCAGCACATGCCGGGTTCAACCCCTGCTATAAAAAAAAACACACAACAATAACAACAAGGGTGTAAACGAAAATCAAATGATTTTTTTCCAGTTCATTGCATTAGATAATAATATGTTTTGGTAATTTGCGTCTTTTTTTTACTGTTTTGAACTGAATTGATGGATCATTATAGATGTTTTGCACATTGTATAGGCAGCAAGCGTACAAATGAAATAATAATAAATACAAATTCAATATACGAGAGCTCATGTGTGTACAAATTTAAAAAAGGAGAGATGTATTTTAAGACGATGATGATGTTATGATAAATCTCAAATATTTGAGTCTTTTATTGAGCCAATTAATCAAAAATTAAATTCAAAGTCCTTTTGTTTTTTTTTTTAATTTTAAATCCAAAAAACAGTAATGTTTTAACGAAGGGGCCATCATCGTTTTTTAATATTTGACTTATGAAACTTTTAATGTTCCTTCACTTGCAAATCTATTATACTTTAAATTTTGTAACTTGCTTACTAACATCCACAATCAATACTACATAGGGCAAAGAAAAGCTTTAATTTGCTATGTAATCTCATTGTACAACTTCTAAATCTTGCAGCTTTTATGTACCTACTTTGTACGTAGTCCACGTCAAGGACAAAAATAAAACTAGGATCCTCCAAACAAATTTGTAAAACAAATCAATATGTCTCGAAATTAAAAGAAACGAATATAGTTTGTTGAAACTGACCAATTGATTGTTGAAGTATTTTCAATGGGTTCTTTCTAAGTTTACAATTCAATCCATATCTAAGACAGCAAACCGGATGCTGCCATTGCTTTCACGGTGTGACTGCTGATGTCGGTCCCGCCGCGTCGCAACACATAACTTTCCACCCGTTATAAAGAAATAGGTTGTATGAATGGCCAAGTTTTAAGTCTTTTTATGCCTGTATTAATTTAAAGGCAACTTTCTTTGTTTAACCCTTATTGCAAGTTAACGCTGATACATGATCCTAGGTTAGAATGGCTGTTTTAAGCACACAGGAACACAAATAGCCCTTCAATTACGCCGTTTTGATACCATAAACTCGTGTTACCTAAAATGAATAAATTTCAAAAAAAAAATACACACAGTAAAGTGCATAATAGGGATTTGGAGTATTTAAATCCAATTGGTTTTGTTAAGATAGAGAATCAAGTTCCTAATCTTAATAATTGCGAGTTCGCTGAGCTCGCGTAGGAAGGGAGCACCGATAACCATTGTTCTGGCATTTAGAAGGGCCGGGCACTCACACAAAAAGTGCTGGAGTGTTTCCCTTTGAACTGTATCTCTACAGGTTCAACAAAAATCGTTGTGGGGAATACAAAGTTTCAAGGCATGTTGTCCGACTGGCCAGTGGCCTGTGCAAATGGCAACTATCCTGCCAATATCTGACCTAGATTTATTCAGAAGTTCCTTGGTACGTTTCTGGTCGTAAGTCTCGAGATATTGCAGTTGGTGAGATTTTCCCATCGTTATATTTTTTGATATCCGTTTTCATGACTCCTAAGGGAATCCTAACTTCCTCAGCTAGAGATATTTGAAGGTTTGATCCCGTCCTGGCCAGTTTATCAGCGATTTCATTACCTTGTATGTCACTGTGCTCTGGTACCCAGACTAGATTAATTTTTATATTGTCTTTAAAACTTGCAAGCTCTTGCTTGCAATCTCTAACGATTCTGGATTTAGTCAGGTTGCTGTTTATAGCCTTGATTACTGCTTGGCTATTAACAAAGATTGTGATCAGATTTGACTATTTGTTTTAGAATCCTACATGCTCATCGAATCGCTAGAACTTCAGCTTGAAATACGCTACATCTATCGGGCAGTCTAAAGGATTTTTTAATACCCAGTTCTTCAGAGAAGCCACCGGCCCCAACACCGAGTTCCATCTTGGAACTATCAGTGTAGAATGTGATGTCAAAATCCTTTGTAGGGCTATTAATTCCAATTCCAATTTTGCGTTGTTGGAATTTCAACCTTCAATTGCTTACCAAAGCTTAAGGTTGGTCACGTGTAGTCAGAGGGTTATAGTTTTATTTCTTTAAGTAATAGATATAGAATTTTACTATGACCGAGACTTTTCAGTCCACATACTCGATTCTTTCAGTCTTAAAGCACTACAGGAGTTTGTTTTGTGAATGTGAAGGTCAATGGGAAGAAGATTCAGAATGACTGTAACCGCATCAGTGGGGCAAGATTTAATTGCTCCCATTCATGATCCTAGTAGACAAACAAATCCAATTCATTCCTCGGCCTCTTACGAGGGTTTCTTCCAGTGCATTTCTGATCACTAGCAAAATAAATTTTGGCTAAGAACTGTCTATCAACACTTCACTTTAACAAGATAGCCAACCTCCCCTTCGGTAGGAATCTAAAAAAAAGTAACTAATACTTCATCAATATATCAAGATACTCTTACACTTTCTTAATAAATGAACAAAAAACAATGGCAAAGCTCTTGAAGAGCTTACGTTTTCCAACGCTTTTAGTGTCAAAATTGTATCGAAATTTAAGTTGAAATTAAAATCCCACCCAAAGCTACCGAAAAGCAGCACAAGTTAGGCCTTCCTCCCATATATATTGCCTTCACCTCAGGATTTTTAACAATATCAACAAGTAATTCCAATTTTCCATTGGTGATTTTAATCTTTGATATTGTTTTCCACATTTTTCTTTGAAAATCAATTCTTGAATGGAAAATACCAGAAAATAGCCCCTCAAAAGCACTTTAATATTTCATAATATTGAAATTGATTGATGTAAAATGAGGAGCAAACTCCAGAAATATATTTCCTTCATCGTATCACTGTGGGGAGTGGATATCAGTAGGAATGGTTTTTTATCGAAGTTCATCGGAAGTTTCTTGTAATTCTCAGAATACAAAATTCAATAGTTTTTCAATAGGAAAATACCTTCTTTTGTGGGAAATTCGAAATGTTAAGTTCAAGCTTATTATTATTTCATAAAAATTGTCTCCCGCTTTTGGATAACACTTATAAGATGTACTTATGACGCACGAGGCACGAGAATCCTATTTAAGGATGATGTACAAGTTAGAGGAAGAGAAATGCCTATAATTATTTTTCCAGGAATCTACTTCAATTTTGAAAACAAGTGCTCGAGTAAGCAGAAATACATTTCTTCTTATTTTGTTTGTATTTTGACAATATAATTTTTAATCAACATAATGTAGAATATTATAACCCAAGATAAACGTATTTTACTCAAACCTATGTATATGTATAGATACAACCTTTCTGCAAAAAAAAAGACAGTTTCAAACAAAAATGCCATAGTTATAATAAATAACCTAACGTACATCTGCTTTGAACTGAAGTTCGTTGCACGTGAGCCATATGCACAGGCACACAGTATAAAGAAAAATGCAGTGTGCGTACTTCCCGAATTCGCAGTTCTTTCGTTTATAACTAGAGCGTTAAGTAAATAAACTTTTTATGAAATTAAACAGAGAACTATGGAAGACTAATTTACAGAATAGAGTCTGAAACTTTTCATGTGAGGAAACAAGCAAATGCCGACAACGTAAGCTATAGGATGTTTTGGGAGGAAGCAGATATTTTTGGGAGCACAAAAGGAACCAAACAAATATTTTTAATTTAAGTTGAAACTCACAAAAAGCAAACAAAATTGTTTCAACGTGGTTGTGACTTTATTTTATTTCATGTTGCTATACGTAGTTTTAATTTATACATATTTTTGATGTCATTAACTAATTTATAAAATACATTATTTTTTAAGTTCATTTAATACAGCTATTGTAGTTTTGTCGCTGATTTCACTTATAGAACTTAAGTAATTGGCTGTTTCTAGTTTCAAACTCCATGTTGCCAAAGGTCACCTACCGCTTATGTACTCGACCTGAATTGCAGCCTCTCTTCCGCGACATCCTTCTGATTTTGATTTAAAGACTTTGTGAACCCAGAACACTATTTTCCATTCGCTATATGACCCAGCCATCTATAAGTAGTTGGATTGTACAGTCGTGTAAAAATCATTTCTCCATTTAGCATTTATGCAGAGGCAGAATTTATTTCTCGAAGCCAACCAAAACGTTTTCATCGAATGTTGTCAAGGTCCTTATCTTGAACCATACGTGAGGACCGGTGGTGATGAGGGTGTCATATATTCAATGTAGGGTGTCTCTTCTTGTTGACAGAATTGAAATGGTCTTTTGCTCATTTACCCCTAGACCTATCATCTCGGCATCCGTCTCAAGGCTCGATAAAGCTCAACTCTCCTCGCCCCAATAATTTGTTTGATAACGATAACTCAAAAAATGTAAGTTTGCTCGTCCTACAAACTGCCGATACCGTTTTCCGAACAAAAATTGAATAAATAAATAAATAGAGTGGCGCGGCAGCTCTTGAAGACCCAAGGCCTAACTGGCTTACACTCATCAACAATTCTATGAGTGCTTGTGAAGAATTGAGGGGACCTACAATTTAATGTCGATTCCGAAAGGCAAAGTTGTTTTCTGTTGTTTTCATGACAGATTGATACTCTTGGAAGTTTGTCTGTTCTTGACAAGAGGAATTACTCGTGAAAGATGAAATGACAACTTTATGGCCACGAGTAGGATTTGAACCCACAACGTTCTTCATAACACCCAACCACATTACCACTACGCCACGGGCACTACAACAAAAATGGAAAGGCTACCATTTTTCAGAAGTGAAATTTGTGTTAGCACTCTCAATTTACAATTTTTATTGTATTCGTTTCTTCGGTTCAAAAAGTAATTTATGTTATCATCGCTATCTGTTGGATTTTTTTTTTCTCAAATTTCTTTTCTTTTGCGAACGAGACCTGAGGTTGTAAGCATCTTAACAACCAAGCGTTGTTTTTTGTTTCTCCTTATTTACAATGCTATCATATCATCACTAATCGGAAATTCTAACGCATACGTTAATATAGAACGAATGGTATTTCTATATTGTTGCGTTCTGAAACAACAGGATAAATTGTTTCATTGCCTTTAAATTTCCCGAAATGTCCCATAACCGATGCTCGTGGACTTTAACTGAGTTTTGTAAAAACAGAGCTGAGCTATTACATGAAATGCGTGCATAATATCGCTCATTTGAGACTTGATAAAATATATCTTCTGGAATATCTTTTAGGAACACGCCAAAGTAAATCGTTGGTCGGAATGACAGGATGAGATTCAATTTTTCTGAGTAAATGCGGAAGCGATTTATGAGGGCTTTAATCTTATCCGTGGTAATAGCCTGTTACAGGAAAACTGCATTATTTTGAAACAAATTTTGTATATTTTTGTTTGGTTGGTTGATATTAAGTGCCCCTGGCATAGTTGTTATGTTATGTTTGTTGGCTATCACACAGAACGAGAGGGTTTGAATCTTGCTTGTTGTGAAGAACTAACAAACACTGAAGTGAATAAAACTGTTAATAAAATAGCGCCTCTCGATTTAGTCGGTTGGAATCGAATTGTAGGTCCCCTCAATTCTCAATTCTTCACACGCACTCAGAGGATTGTTGATGAGTGTAAGCCACTTATGCCTTGGCTCTCCCAGAGCTGGCGCACCACTTAACTACTGGTCCGTTTGACTTCGAACTTGAAAATGAGTTTTAACGAGTTAACGTGGGCCGTTTTTTTTTATTTTATTTTTAAGATTAAAACGAAGGTTTAAATTTTCTCAAAAACGACTCTTACGATTTTGATTCTAAAGACCCTCGTAAATTTTCGTTCGTATGTTTTATACTTTTTTTCGAATAAGTTACTATCCCAACTGTAGCTGAAATTGTTTTATTTTGTGACGTTTGATGGACCTAGTTTTGCACGGACATCATCTTACAACAGAGTATCATAGTTTCTAATTTTTTATTTGAAACAAAAAAAAAGACCTAAAGTACAACAATTTTACGGCAGTTTACGCATCCGTTTGAACTTCCTAGCTGTGGAGCCATAAACAGCTTTAAAAAAATGTTTGTCCTATCACATTTCAATATTGTCTAATTTTCTTTAAATTCCGTCTCACACCAGACCAAAAGCTTCAAAAAAGGCAAAGTCTTCAGTGTGATTTTATAAAAAAAAAAAAAAACTTGAAGATGTCACCTTTGCTTCCACGCTTTCAAACACTTTAGAGAACCCATCCAAAAACCCTTTTTTCTGATACGTTCCTTTACGTATAATTAATTTAAATATCAACCAAGGGCAGTTTCAATGTTATTCAAAAGCAAATATTTATTATTTGAATAGCATAGTCACAGAATCAAACAACAACGACAGCAAGAAAAAGAACATTAATGAATAAGAATGGTAGGTATCCAACTGAGTTCCATCTATCCGGCTCTATGAATACATAAACAGTCTAATCAGAAACAACCAAATTGCTCGGTCACACCCCTTAATCTTCTTTTTTCGATCGTATCTGAGGTCTTTTTTTTCTAAATTTTTTTTTTGGTAGATACCTAACGAATTTACATTTTTCGCCTCGGCGTTAAAGAATTTCTTATATACGCCAGCAGTATTCATTCCAAAAATGCTTTCTTAAGACCTTGCAAAAGAAAGTTAGTTCCTTTTGAATTTAAATTTTACTAAACGGAAATGTGTACAGTAGGTTTATGCATGTCTAATTGTCTATACAGGGTGATTCACGAGCGTTGTGCCAAAAAGCTAGAGCGTGTAGGTTGAGTTGAGACAAGAAAAAAATCGTATGGGAGGGGGGGGGTCTATTCCCCCCCGTTTAGCCGGGAGGGGCAATTTTCTGAAAAATTGACTTATTTTGTTTAAAAAAATATTAAAAATCAACAGCTTCGTTTACAACACCGTGCTATACCTTTCTGAAAAGCCAAAAACTTCTTCTTTCACTTTGTTTTTAAATTAAATTGTTTTAACGAATAGTTTAAGAAAAATAAATTTTCAAACTCAAAATTTTCAAAAAAAAAGCAAAAAAAAACATTTTTGAACTAATTTTTTTCAAAATTTTATGTAATTAAGTACTAATTTTGTTTTTAAAATTCAATGTGTTTGTTAATTTTTAGTCGAAAACAGAAAACCGGATGCAAAAATGTCTTTTCGTGTTTGAGAAATTAAGAAAAAATCAAAACCACTTTTTTCTAAAAAAATCTTTGTTTTTATTTTTACCTATCTGGACTTTTAGTTTAATTTATTAGTTTAATTTATAAATTTAATTTTTTGTGATTGGAGTTTTATGAGGACTAAATAAAGTAGAAAAGTATTGGATTTTCCCTGGATTAATCATTTTTTTCATTGATAACGTCTGCCATTGACCTTTCACTTCTAGCTCTCAGTGCTCTCGTCGGCGGATTCTTGAAAACATGCTACGACTTGGGCGCCATCTATTGGGATATCTTTCAGCGTAGAGTCTTTCAGCTTCCCGATCTCGACAATAAGTTAAACCGTAGCAGAAGTTCCTGTCCGCTAACTCTTCTCGAGCGTATGAGTTTGTTATTGTTATGTGTTGATGAGTTAATATTTTAATTGTAAATGGTTGTTAAGTAAATATGCGATGCCTTTTATTTACCTATAGGTTGTTAATTTTTTTTTCATTCAAGAAAAAATGCGGTTTAATTATCTTAAGCCCCTAGCAGGTAGAACTCTTCACCAGTGAGTGGCCGCGGCCCCAGGTATAGTAAGAAAAAATTACAGGTCAGTTTTCAGACGTTATCAATGAACAAGATGGTTAATCCAGGGATAATGTAATACTTTTCTACTTTATTGAGTCCTCATAAAACTCCAATCACAAAAAATTAAATTTATAAATTAAACTAATAAATTAAACTAAAAGTCCAGATAGGTAAAAATAAAAACAAAGATTTTTTTAGAAAAAAGTGGTTTTGATTTTTTCTTAATTTCTCAAACACGAAAAGACATTTTTGCATCCGGTTTTCTGTTTTCGACTAAAAATTAACAAACACATTGAATTTTAAAAACAAAATTAGTACTTAATTACATAAAATTTTGAAAAAAATTAGTTCAAAAATGTTTTTTTTGCTTTTTTTTTGAAAATTTTGAGTTTGAAAATTTATTTTTCTTAAACTATTCGTTAAAACAATTTAATTTAAAAACAAAGTGAAAGAAGAAGTTTTTGGCTTTTCAGAAAGGTATAGCACGGTGTTGTAAACGAAGCTGTTGATTTTTAATATTTTTTTAAACAAAATAAGTCAATTTTTCAGAAAATTGCCCCTCCCGGCTAAACGGGGGGGAATAGACCCCCCCCTCCCATACGATTTTTTTCTTGTCTCAACTCAACCTACACGCTCTAGCTTTTTGGCACAACGCTCGTGAATCACCCTGTATATGAATATCCATGTTTTACCTATGTTGAAAAAGAAGAAACTTTTTTTCAAAGACAAACATGAAGGTTGTGGGAATTGGGGTACATCCCTAAAGTTTTCAAACTAAATTTTTCTGTTCGACTGCGTTTCAAGACAAATAGACGGGAGAAAAAAAGATCAGAATGAAACGTTCTGGATTGAATCCACATTAACACTCTGTATCCCTTCGGGGTTACCCAAAGAAAGTTACTACTTAACACATAGCGCATATTAATTCACCTGTTTCCAGTTTTTTTGTTTTTTTCATCGCAGCGCACATTTTATATATTATACAATATACATCCAACAATTCATAAATTGTTCTCCAGATATTTCCAGTTAACACGTTGATGTTAAAAGTTCTGAATTCAGGATTTTTTTCTCGAAGTTCTAGTTTTGTTTCATTATGAACGGTTTAAAAGGATAAAATAGTAAAACAACTATTCCAAACTTAAAGTTTTACTTTTTACTGCACTAGAATGGCGTAATACATTTTGGGTAGCGTTATTATATGAAAAACTTATACGAGGTTGTAACGATTCATAGCACTGCTCCATGAAATTTTTGTCCTCATAGAAACCATTGGCGGACTAAGTCATTCGGAAAAAAGTCCTAAGTAGCTAACAAAAAAAAAAAAAACATATTTTAAGGTGCGAAACGACACTTGCTTTATAGTTTCTGGTGCACACCTAGAAGTTGTGGGAAAATTTCAAATGAGATAAATCGTTCATGTTACTAGAACAACGGACAATTAAAATGTGGTGGAAAACATAAATCAAAAATTTTGCAGCTACTGTTTTTTTTTTTCATCCAAACACAACGTAGGAAATTAGAACACCTAACTTAAGTATTAAATATGAAAAATGAAAATAAGTATCAAAGTAGGAGAACTTGAAAGTTTTACTTACTTATGTTGGCATGGAGAGTTTTAACCTCCCAGGTTTAAAATATATAATGTCTTTAAGGTTATTAGCAGGAAATATTTAATAGTTGAAGACACATAATATATCTTCTGTTCAAGAAAATTATATCAAAAAGTACGCATACGCCATAGTGACCACTAGCTCCATAGCAAATTAAATTATTATCTTCTTTGCTGAATTTGTTGTTTATTAATCTTATTTGTTGGTAATTAAGTTTTGCTACTTCAATAATGTACACTTTAAGAAAATGAACAAGGTTTGCAGGTACTCGCAGCCGACATGGCTGAAACTCCGATAATATTAAAACAATAGGAAGACAAAGATAGATACGAGGAAGGGAAGAGGATATAACAGTAACCTACATGCTAAGGAGGGAATTATCTATAATGACAGCCTGTTGTTTCACGTCTTTTCTTATCAAAATTGGACGTAGCAGTCATGCCACAGGTATCATTAGGTTTTCACCTTACATAACACTGGGTTTCTGGAGTATTTTGTAACCAATGTCACCTGAATAACTCACTTATCCATAGACTCATTTGTCATTACTGTGACCTAGAACACAACAGAGTCCTATATTTGGCGACAATCCAAGAATTTTCTAGGGATTAAAAAATAAATTTTGTCTCCAATGTCGCTATTGACCCCACTTGAATGGTCTTAAGATTTTTTGATTTTTGAAATAAAACATTTTAAGGATGAAAGTCTTAATGCGATCTGTTTTTTTGATCTTTCTTATGTATCAAGTAACCAATTAAGTCTTTTAATCCAGGAATAAGTAAGTAGTAAGTGAAGTAAGTAATTCATTTATTTCTACTTTTCCTATCATAGTTTACAAAATAGGTACAATGAATTTAAAGCTATGACTTTGCCGCCAGCTCGGTTAGCAATTTTTAACTTAACTAGTATCATAATAACGTTTAACGTTGAATAAAATAGTAGAGAATAGTTACTACATAAACTTGCTTATTAATAACATCCTATATTTATAAGCATCTTTCAAGAATTTGCAAAGAGTTTTCCAGTCGAAACCATTCAGAATGTTGATTGTTTCCTGCAATGTTAATGTTCTTTTCCAGAAGTATGAGAGTCGTTGTGGCGAGAATATGCGACATATGCTGACAAAGTGATAACAGTCTTCTTTGGATCTTAAATTGCACAAGAAACAGAATTGGTTGAAACTTCCATTAAGGCTTAGAAGTTCACATCTCACTTTAAATATGATCGATATTTCTTTAAAGTTAAAAGTAATTATTTTCCAATAGAGAAGTGTTGAGCTGAGAATATTGAATTTTACTTTCCGATTCGCGTGCTTTCCCTATAAAACTATTATGCACATAGGCTTCATGTTGCGCAATAATTCGATAAAGCTATTCTTTAAGAGCATTTAAGTTTCCTGGATCCATGATTAGAGCTTACCCATCCATCCTCGTTTCTGAACTCATATAGCTAGTTCCATTTTTTTGTTTTTTTTTAAAGTCGCGCATCTTGGTGGGAGAGAATCTTCACGATATAATAATTATGCTTGTAGTTTAAGCGTATGTGTTAATAGTTTAGGAAGAGCAGTTTCAAGGTAAATTGCATAATTGGGCGTTTTCAGTGGAAGATTTTAAACAGTTTTTTTTAATGAAATTCCTTTGAAATGTTTTAATATCCTCATATTCGTCAATTCTCAACACTTGAGCAACGTAACACAAAGTAGACTTTACCACCGCGGCGTCAAATATTTTGTATTTCGGTAAAAGTTCGATGCGTTTATTTACGAATATGTTTCTCCATGAGACATTGATTAGACTTTGAGCACTTTTTGATTTATCTGCAAGATATTTCGTGAAATCAAGAGTACTGTTCAGTTTCACTCCCAGATACTTGTACTCATTGGTTACTTCTATTCTTGATCCATTATAAGACCAATTATAAGAAGCCGGAACTTGATGATCTTCAGAACACCATCACTTTTGATTTGGCTGAGTTAATGACAAGACTCCATTTAAGACAGTATTCCGTTATACGATAAATCAGTAGTTGAAGGTTTTCTGGTGATTCTAACCACCAGATCATCGGCATACTAAAGGACATTGATGTTTAAACCAGAAATATGGATTCCTGAATGACCAAGAATCCAGGAATTAATCCAATAATTTTCCATGAAACCCATTTTGATTGGACAAGAACCAACTAAATCAAAAACGCCAATTGGTGTTTAAGTCTGCAATCAATTTTTACCGAAAATACGTAACTTAGCGAAGGGCTGGAAAATAGTTTTTTTCTGTTTCAAGTTTAAAACATTTTATTCAATCTATTTTTAGAACACTTTCAAACATTGTTTGTGACCTTGACTAACATAAAAGGTACCTGCAAGCATATAGCTTAAGGAACTAATACACACATTGAATTTAAATTATTTTGCTTATGAAAAAAATATAAATATCTATATCTTCATTAAATTTATTCAAAATGTATATAACATTATTTTATGCAAATTTATATCTTTGTCAGCCATTAATTCGGTCAGCAAGTCCAAATCCAACTGTTTGATTTGTGGTTGGTTTTCATATTCATGCCGTGGATGGGCAGAATGTTTATATTCAGTCGTTAAAATTTCAAGGACCCACTCGAGGACTTGTTGAGGACGAATTTTATTTGGATAGTGCGTGTGAGTTTTAGTTTGTCTTTCATTCACAGATGACGTGCTTCAACTGTTGCTTGTCTATAGAAGTGAAACAATAAAAGTGATTTAACACATATCTTCACTTTAATGTCTTAAACAGTGTTCCGATTTGTGTTGCTTAGTAGGACAAGGTCACTTCATTATGCCACCTTGTATTGTGGCGTTGTCATATTTCACGTTTATGCTCGAGGTTAGTAAGGCTCTTATGAATAATGATGCTTTAAAAGAAATAAGAATAGAACAGAGCAAAATCAACATTTTGTAAGAAGGTGGAAAGCTTACTTGTCAATTAACTATATACTAAGAAGGTCCTCCTCGGTCCGGCCCTGTTTTTAATAACTGCGACTACGAAAACTCAGTTTCAATTTCATTGTGCGGTCAGAAATATTTACCATTAAACAAGATATCCTTGCTAAAGTTTTGGGGCCAGTGACTCACAAGTTTATAAAAGCGCTGACCATTTTGCTGCAAATATTTACTATTCTCTATTAAATATTTGAAATACAAAACCTTTCTCTTGACAACTAAAACCCCAAAGTGTTTCAAGGAACTATAAATTTAATGACGTAGGTACGGTGTGCACTGTGCTCAGTGCATCAGTGCTTTTGAAGTTTTTAATTAAAATTCGTGCATATATAAATTCATAGAGTGTGTGCTTGTTATCAGTTATAAGATTAAAATGAATCATTTGCGCTTGAATCATTAAGAGCAGCTTTTTTCATATGGAGAGCATTAGATTTTGACGAGTTCTGGAGTTATAATTTTGATGGTTTTTTTTAAATCAAATTCCTGCGCACACAAAATCGATCGAATAGAGAATTTATTGGAGTAAAAACAGAACTTAAGCCTTTATTGAGTTACAAAGTTTTTTTTTATAACAAGCGAAGCCTTGATTTGTTTATTTTTTGTCTTAAAAATAATACTGGTCATTCTCGCTGCAAACATTACAAATTACATAATGTACAGGGTGGCTGATTAATAATGCTACATTAAGAAACTCAAATAACTATTTTTTCAGTGTATGGAATTATTTGAATTTTGTTCATAATGTCCCCCCACCCCCCGCTAGGAGTATACAAAAATGTGATACCCTCACCCAGGTAGTTGGGTAGCGCGGGTAGTGAGATTTAGCACCTCACTAGTGGGATGGACCTTCGCGGGGGTTGTGGTTATCTGAGTTTGGCCTCAGCTGCTATTCGCAAATCACGGTTGACGGCTCTTCTTTCGGTGACGAAGGTTGAGTAGTTTCTGTGACCGGACAACGGCTCTTCTTTCGCGTGACTGAAAGTTGAGTGCGGTTTTCCGTGGTGTTGCATGAATAGTTAGTCTAGAATCAAACCAAGATGAATAAGAGCTGGCACTAATTCAATTGGTACTGGTGTGTATCTAGATGCAGGGTACTTGCTTCTTTCTTTTCAGAAAGTTGAGGTGTGCTTTATATTCTGGTGGGTCATCAGGAAGAGGTTTAGTGTCCTCTTAAATAAAACATAGTGACTCAGCTGACTTCGGTTGGAATTTGTCATGCCGACATACAGTGTGGATAGGTCCACCGTCAGATAAAGCTTAATTGCTATAGGTGCTGACGTTAAATCTTTCTTAATACCCCCCGCTCGTTGTTCCATGTGCGACATCTAACCAAAAAGTTGTTCATTACTGCTTGGAGAGTTGATACTGAAATAGCCGCAATTGTTTCTTGAATGGCTTACTTTAATTAATTCAAATTTGTTGGTTTTGACTTGTAGAATTTCTGTTTGCAATAACCCCACACAAAAAAAAATCAGGTGCAGTAAGGTCAGGACCTGGGCGGCCAACGGAATTAGGAGTTCCTGAATATCAGAGGAGTTATGTGAGGAGCTGCATCATCTTGCTGAAACCAAACAGTTTTGAAAGGAATTCTCTTTCGGCGTAATTCTGGATAGAAAAACTCTCTCAACATGGTCAAGTAACGATCTCCAGTAACCGTAACGGTGTTTCCGTTTTCTTCGAAGAAACAGGAGCCGACAATGCATCGTGATGAAACTGCACACCATACTGTGACACGAGACGGAGTTGATGCAATTCTGTCTCATGGAGTATCTGTGGGTTGGAAGCACTCCATATTCGACAATTTTGTTTGTTGATGTTGCCGTCAAAATCAAAATGAGCTTCGTCAGACATAAAAAGATAGTTCAACATGTTTCCGTCCTCTTCTACCATTTGGAGCATCTTGTGGCAAAATTCCAAGCGAATGGGCAAGTCTGCTGCATTCAGTTTGTTGACCATTTGGATTTTATAGGGGAATGAGTACAAGTCATTGTGCATAATTGACTGCAATGACTGTCTGCTTGTGCCCATTTGAGCAGATAAGTTTCTTGTCGAAACTCTTGGATTATTTTGTATGGCAGCAGCTACAGCAGCTATTGTTTCCTCCGTCCGAACTGAAGGATTTCGATGGCAAAATTGTTGACAAACCTCATTAAAGTCCATCTGCTCGGAGGATTGCCGCCAAACGTGCGCTTATATTCTCTTTGTACCAAAATTACGGACTCCAGTGCATAATAACGGCGGACAATCCAAATTCTTGCTTCAGTGCCTCAGTTATCCATTTTTATTAAATCTAAGAATCAATCTGCAAAATAAAATAAAAATTACTAGATTCATTAAATTCAAAAAAAAAGTTATTACATTTTTTTTTTGTAGCAGCTTTCGTCAGCTACCCTGTAGTACATACATCTACAGATATATAGGTGTAAAATAAAAAATGTCAATACCTACTTATTGCCTAAACTCGTTCAATACAAGTCACATGTAACACATATTGTTTGATTGACAAAGTGTAAAATACGTTCAAAATAAAGTAACTTTTTCCTTTCACTCTTCAACTTCAACCCTTAACAGACATGTCCTGAGCTTAAGCCGTTCGTCTACTGTACGCATGTTAGTATTTTCGACACGTATTTCCAATTCGAAAAGAAAAGCGTTTGCACAATTTAGTCGTTGTCCCAGAATAACTCATGTTGTTGATGTCACACACACGATTAGATGAGAACTTTTGACACATATGTATCTTTTATTGCTTCCAAAAGATGTTACGCCAAATTCACAAAACTCACATACATCTGTGCTATATATGGGTGCTTTTCACTTTACACATCCTGACGTTTTTCTATTTTATAAATTTGAAATGATTTGTGTTGATTTTGCCAGTCAATTCCTTTCATATCAAAGATGGGTGATGCTGTAAAAGCAAATACGGCCAGGTTTTGTTCTTTGTTTATTAACACGCTTGACAATGTTGAAATGCAAAACGGCGTGTGGGCATTGCTTTGTTATTTGAATTGTTGTCATTGTTTTCTCTGTTTGGTGTTTTGAAATCAGGAATGGTACCTTTGGCAGTTATTTACTTGGCATACCTTATGGTAAACAAAATATTAGCAGGAATTCGGTTTGAATGTCAAACAAAAGCGTACCTGATTGTAATTGTTCCCAAATGTGGAAAAATGCACCCGAGTAAGTAAATTGGAAAAATTGTGATAAAAAATGATTTTAATAAAATGAAAGCTTTAGGCATCTTTTCATCGGAAAACAAAAACACTCCGACGAACAAAGTGGAATTATCCTTATCTTTTTATCCATCTCAAATAAGCTTGCTCTTTTCATGATAAAGACAAAATGAAAAATAATTTAAAAGCAAATTGATGACTTCATTTCAATCAAACTACATAACATTTATCAATCTCAATTCTCAAATAGCTTGAAAATCCGCAATTTTCAGTTCTTCGCTGTCTTCACCGGTGCACTGGTGCCCAAAATCATAGCTCGTAAGCAAATAAAACTCATATAGATGGAGCTTAAGAATTCTGTATTGGCAATAGTAAGACAATCTTGAAAAATTGCACTATGCGTTGCATCTTCCGGAATTGTGAAACTCTGTGAAGAGACGGGAAAACTACTCACTCAACCTTAAAGCTACCACTAACAATTTCTTAAGAGTTAGTTAAAACTAAGGCCAAATAAAGATTTGTGGTGATGTCTTCAGAAGCATTGACCAATTTCTGCTTCTTGGTACATAACGACCACAAAAGTTGTTTCCCGTTGAAGAGTATGCGCAATGTGTAATCAACTACCACTACGCTCCATACGAATTTATAATTTTATGGATATCAACAACAACTGCTTCTATTCCATAATTATTGGAATCAAGTGTTTGATTTTTACTTGCGACATATAAAATATATGACAAGTATTGAATTCGTAAAAAAAGATTTTGATCAAATATGATATTACAATGATAGAGAAGTCGAAAAAAGTGGGTCCGGCGATTCCGTACGTTTGTCTGTCTGTCTGTAAACGCATCTACAGCCTTAACAACTGGTCTGATTGACTTCAAATTTGAAAATTAGAGAATAAACTTTCTAATTTAATTTTGATAGAGATGAACCGATATTGTGGTCGAGATTATTGAAATGAAATTTTTAAACAAAAGTTCCTTTATTGACCACAACAACAAAGTTAAAATTCAAATAAAAAATAAAACACAGACGCGAATTACTTTTAAAAATGAATTTTATTTGGATGCATTTCGGATTGACATGCAGCCCATCTTAAGCAATTAACAATCGTTACAAAATTAGAGGTTTGAGAGAATTCGCGTGGGTTGTTTATTTGATTTTGTTTTTAAGATTAAAATTTAGGGTAGCCAACATACAATTTTCTTGGCCAAAAACCAAAAGTTTCAATTTTCTCAAAAACGGCTCCTACGATTTTTTAAACTTCCTCGAAAATTTTATTTAAAATATTCATGTATTTTATGTAAGAAGATATTTTTGTATTTCTCCAAAACGGTACCTCTCACAGAACCGTTTATTTTTTGCGATCAGATTTTCTTGAAAAATAAAAGTCCGACGAGCGTAATTTTTCTTTGAAAGTATACGTAGGTTGTATATTGCCCAAATAATATTTTGTGGTTTTGAATTAAAAAAAAAAAAATATTTTTAAACTAGTAGCACATACATTTATGTTCCGAATGAGCAAATGGGCCTAAAACTTGAAAACTCATAAAGTTTTTTTTTTTCTCAAAAACAAAACGTAGTGTTCAACTTAATTTAACAAATAAAATAATTAAATTGACAAGTATTTAGTATTCTGTTGTTGTTCATTTAATAATTATACAAAATATTTTTGTTTTCAATTGTATTGTATCCCACAGTCCGGCGGTATTTCTGACTGCAATTCAACGAATCCAAAGAAATAAATGCTAAGATCGTGCACATTAAATTTAAGTTCTTAGATGCAAATTTTAAAGTTTATCCCGAGATCTATTCGAGTTAAATTATAAATGTCATGTTTAAAATTGCAGAAAAAACTCATAGGTAACGAAATCTCTGTGGTCAGTTTTTTTTCAAGTTCTGGAAAACCCCACAATTTTCACTCCTCCACTGTCTTCACCGGTGCAAACTGGTGCGCATATTGACTTTTATAGTTGCAACAATCATAGCTCTTAAACAAATAATCCATATAGATGGAGCTTTAGAAGTTTTAGAAGAAGTAAAAAATGGCATAAAAGTAAACAAACATATTTTAATTGCATCAACAAATCTCGGAACATTAAGCCCAATAATCATCGTATGCAAACAATCATTTTTTGAATATTTCATTATTTTGCTACACATTGGAGTATGTAAAAACATATCCAATAATGTAAAATTAGAAACAAAGCGTTTGATCAACGTTCGCATACTATTATTAAGTATTGGTTTTCATCTAGGATTCGTTAAATGGATTTCTTCTTATCTTGATAATAGATCTTACCAAGTAAAATTCGAAACTCTTACCCCCAGTTTCACAGTAGAAGTTTAAACTTCGGTTTTGGTTTAAACTTCAGTTCAACAATTTTTTCGGTTTCACACTTTCGTTTAAACCTTGAACTGAGTTCATTCTGTAGTTTAAGTTAAACGCCAGTATTCTGCCGTTTAACCTCAGTTCAACGTTGAGGCACTACAATAGTTGTCAGAATAGCTGCCATTTTCATATTAAATGTTGAATTCATTTATGATGGTGATTTATCCTATTTTCAATAAATATTAATAAAAAGTATATTGTTATTTTAAAATGTCGAGTTCGGAAAGTTATATTGAAGACATTAGTGATGAGGAAAACTTCATTTTAGTTGCGAATGTGAGAAGAGAAAAACGCTTTCAATTCAGAACAAATCATTTCAATTATTGGGACGATATAGAATTCTTCGACAGATTTCGAATGTCGAAGAATTCAGCCTACATTGTTTTGGAGCAAATCCGATCCCAAATTGAAAATGCAACTAATTGGTAAGAAAAAATATAATAATATTGTGTAATGATAAAATTTAAAATATTGAATTTGCAGGAACCATTCAATATCTGCCGAAACCAAGCTTTTATTAACCTTGCGCTTTTATGCCAGTGGATCACTCCTCATAACTGCGGGAGACTTTTGTGGTGTTTCTAAATCATCCGCTACCAGAATTTGTAAGATTGTCTCTCATCATATTGCTCTACTTCGAGAGAAATACATAAAGTTCCCGGAAACACCTGAGGAAAAGTTTGAAGTTGTAAATGGATTTTACCAATTTGCAAGGTTTCCTCGCGTTATAGCTGCTTTAGATTGTACACATGTACGGATTCAGTCCCCAGGTAATATTAAAATATGAACACATTTGTTAATGTACTTATTATGTACATACATGTACACAAACTTTATTAGGAGGTGCGAATGGAGAAATATTTCGGAATCGAAAAGGCTATTTTTCTTTCAACGTGCAGACCATGTGTGACTCAAAATTAAAAATAATGGACATCGTTGCAAGGTGGCCTGGATCGAGTCATGATTCCACAATTTTTAATAATTCTAGAATCTGTGCTAGATTTGAAAATGGAGATTTTGGAAACCATCTCATAGTTGCTGACAGTGGCTACCAATGCAGGCGCTATATGATGACCCCATTACGTAATTGTAACAATCCTCAAGAAACATTGTATAACGAATCTCAGATTAGAACAAGAAATTGTGTTGAACGCTCGTATGGAGTATGGAAAAGAAGGTTTCCTATATTATCAACAGGAATAAAAGTAAAACTAACAACAATTCAGAGCATCATTGTTGCAACAGCCGTTCTGCACAACATTTGCTGTATAAATAACGAAGCTTATCCTCCAGCGGCGGACAATCCAATTAATGAAACAATGAATAATAGCTATGATAGTGAAAGAACTTCGAACTCTCAAAATGAAAATACATCTGTGCGAAGTTCGCTTGTTAATGACTATTTCCGAAGTCTTTTAGGTTAATAAGATACGATTTTTTTTATTTTAACAAATATCAAATTTATTGATAAAAAAAGAAAAAACAAAACACTGAACTTCATTATAAAAAAAAATAGGAAAACGCAAACAATTGTAGTTTTAACTAAAATACATTAAAATAAATAATAATAACAAAAAAGTAATGTTGGACCTATTCAATGCATCCTCAAAACTTCTTTTTCAATTTTTTCCAATTCAGCATCCAAAATAAGCATTTTTTTCTCGTGCACTTCCTTCATTTGTACAATCTCTAGAGCTTGTTTATCCTGTTGCAGTCTCACTAACTTGCATTTTTCTTCAGCTAGCTCCTGCCACTTGTCGCCAGTAAAATTTCTTTTCCGAGTAGTAAGAACTGTGGATTTTCTTGAAGCATATATGTTTTTAGTTTTGGCTTCGTTTGTCAAATTTACTGAACCCGGGCTCTGTTTTTCTTTCTCTTCGGGCTGCTCAATCAGAGTTTCTTCATGTTTTTCATTTTCGGTAGCATCTAAATTAAATTAAAGCAATTAGTTTACATTTACACAAAATGCTTGTTTAAAAACTTACTTTTTGGTTTTAAAATGTCACTATCATAAACTGATGGTAGTCCTTGGGCCTGGTCACCAAGAAGGTCCAGAATCGTCTTGTCTAACACATCCGTATTTATTTCTTGAGGACCACCACCAGTTTGGTAAAGCCTTCGCTTTTCGGAAGCCAAATTTTGTTTTGTTCTTTTTTTTATATTTTCGTATTTTGTCTTCAACACATCTGATGATCGGTAATGGGAGCCACTCTTGGAATTAAATTCGTTTGCAATGGACTCCCATGTCGCTGTTTTTTCTGTCCAATGCACTCGATCAGTTTTTTTGTTTTCAATGATGTGCTTGTTTTTCATTATCAACTCCATCAGCAAATCTATATCTGCTGATGAAAAGTTGTTGCTTCTTTTTTTGTTGCTTTTAATTTTCATGTTTTCCATTTTAATTTTTATTTTTTCGTTTAAGCACAACTCACAACTCAATGCTACCAAACTCTTTTCATATAATTTAATTAAACTACGTTCAATTGAACTTGATATTCAGAGCACACTGTAAAACTAGAGGAGTTGAACTTCAAATTTAAACTTAAGTTCAGGTTCACCTGATCTTAAGTTTAAACTTCCACTGTGAAATTGGGCATTACTCTTACAAAAGCTTTCATCGCCAAGTCGTCGGGTGTACCGTAAGGTAGTCACTTCGGACTTCGGACCCCTTTTATTAGTTTTACCTATTAACGATGCACTGTTAAGTGTTCGAAATAGTAAAATTCTTATCTTTGCAGATGATAACAATGGAGATCTTTAAAATTTTCATCCAATGAAGATCACGTTTCATCGCATTTTCCAGATGCTAAAACTTTGTCAAAGGAGAACAAATAATGATATTGTTTTCCTTCATCAAATTAAAACGGGTTTCACTGATGCTCCAGATATTCTGAGTGCTATCCTCTTTAACTATCGAGGTGAAGATTATACTTTGCGTTCCAAAATTTGATCAAAGTCGCCAAACATGAGGTTAGGTTAACCTAACCTAACCCCAAACATAGAACAAACTACGGAATGCATGAGCCACTGACAAGAATGAGTAGGCTTTTGAATACGAATGAAAACGTATTTGATTTCATTATCAAAAAAAAAGAAGCTAAAATTAATTCTTAAGACCTGTGTTCCACGTTCTTAAATTTTTTTTGTGACGCGTATCCTACTTTGATTGCGAGGTTTCCTACTTTTTTAAAGAAAAAAACACAGAAAATTTAATGGGGGAATGTATATTAATATTATCGTTTGAAAGAACATTCTTTGGCATTTTTTTTTTTTTGAAGATTATGTCTATCAAATGTTGGCCGTTGCTTCGTCGCAGATGGTCCATCCGTTGAGTCCAATTTTCGATTATTCGTTCGAGCATTTCAACTGGTAACTGGCGAATGACACGCGTGATGCTTTCCTCCAAGGCCTGAATCGAAGCGGGTTTGTCCGCATAAACTTAAGACTTTACCTATCCTCACATGAAAAAGTCTAACAGTGTGATATCACACGATCTTGGTGGCCAATCGATCGACCCACTACTTGAAATTATGTGCTCACCGAAGTGTTCTCTCAATAAATCCATTGATTGATGCGATATGTGGGAAGGGGCGCCGCGCCGTCTTGCTGAAACTAAATGTCACCGAGATCACGAGCTTCAATTTAAGGCATCAAATAGTCGGCTATCATGGCACGATATTGGTCGCCATTGACGGTTACGTTCGCACTAATATCATTTTTAAAGAAATATGGACCGGCCACATACCTCACCAAACCTCATCGCTGAACAATATTTGTCTCGAAAACGTCGGATCTTCTTCGATTTTTTCAAGAGCCCATAGAGCGATTTGCAAATTTTGTTCAGGCGTAAGTCTTTCGATTATGAAATGCCAAACAATATAAAACAAAGATAACATGACAGCATGAAACGACTCACACGTGATCTGTCAAAAAACGGCTATTGAAAAAAGTATCTCTATCTCTACTTGGCAGTGGCGTAGATAGGGGGGGGGGATCAGGGGGATATATCCCCCCCATTGGGATTCATAATTGTTCAACATAACCAGTCATGCCAAATAAGTTAAAGAAACGCATTGTACATTCTATACCTACAGTCTACGGGGAAAACACAAAGTCTACTTCATCTGAAAGAAATTATTACTTCTGCAAATCACCTAATTTTTTGAATTTCTTTTTTATATCGATTTTTAAAAAGTATATTTTAACGTCTCTCACCAATTGATAATAGGTAAACGTGCAAGAAAAAGAGCTTAAATCCAGCTTTCCACATCAAAAGCCCACACCGACACAAAAATTTAAAGTTATTTAGATTTCTTCTCACCGTATGTCACATTGTTAATTTGGTGTAAGAAACCGCCCCAAACACGCAACACACTCATCCACACGAACACAAATGTTTGCATAACTGCGGTGAAGTTAACTCGAATCCTAACGGTAACGATAACTCACACTAATTCATTTAAACCAAAAAGCAAAATGCGCTATTCCTATTACCCATTAGCGTTTTGGACGAAGTTAAAAAAAAAAAAATTGAGAAAATTGATACTTTTGGTTTTTGGCAAAAAAAAATTGTTTGGTGGCTTCCCTAAATTTTGATCTTTCCGTACTCGCTTCAACATCCATCCCGCGTTCCTGGCCGGCAGTCGATTGTTTCGTGGGTGAAAACATTCAGGGAGAGCGGAAACGTGACGAAATCCCATCCAGCACACCGGAGAATCAAACAGAGGAAAACATTGAGAGGGTGAGAGTTTCTGTCTTGCGATCTCCCCGCCGTTCGGCACGCAAACATGCAGTTGCTTTGGGCATATCTGATCGCACTGTGAGACGAATTCTCCACCAGGATCTTCATTTCCATCCTTACAAATTGGCTTTGGTGCAGGAGCTTCGTGAACGCGATTTTGTTGCACGTTGAGTGGAAATTATGGAACGACTGTTGGAAAAGTAAGCCTCGCAGGCAAATCGCGCGTTGCTCTTTCGTCCAATGCATGATGTCGACTGACTAGGGTGCAGATGAAACTTCAGGAAGTCCCCTAAAAAATGAGACACTCTCCACCAACATCCGACCACTCCCCCCCCGCTTAGCGCCAAAAACAAATCAGCAAGTTTTCGTGCCGCACCCTGTAGTAGTTGCCCGTGACTTCGTCCGTCTCTCCTTCGTGCTTCGGCCAGAGGTGCGTCTTGACTTGTGCATGATGCGCATGAATTTGGTTGCAAAGTTATTTTAAAATTGTATATTAGTCGACTCTCCCGAAGTCAAAATTCTTCTTAACTCGAAGCCTTTAAATATGTATTATTTTCCCCGCTTTAGTAAGACTTTTCACTGAAGCTTTGCTCTTATTATTCGCGTAACTTTGTATAGCTTAAAGCCTTCCTCGATAAATGGACTATTCTCCACAAAAAAAAAGAGTTTTTCAATTTGATTTAGCAGTTTCTGAGATCTTTCCGTTTTTTCCACATTTTCCACTGACTCTTCGCTCCTATTGGCCGTAGACTAATTTGTTATGAAGCCTAAGATTCCTCGAATTTTGGAGAATAGACTATCCAACTCAATTATAATTCGAACCAGTAGTTTCTGAGATAAGCGCGTTCAAACAAAACAAACAAACTTTATATATTAGTATAGATGTCGGAAGTAAAAATGAGCGAAGTAGATCCATCCCCTCCCATAGCGAAAAGCTATCTACGCCACTGCTACTTGGATCACCCATTATTTTTTGTGTTATTTTAATTTTATTGTCTGTTATGTTATACGTTATTGTGTAAGTGTTTTTTTGTTTTAGAGTAGTCTATTAACAACTAACACTACACTAAGTGCTGAAAAATTTGTCGCAAGAATTAGCGTGCTATAAGCTCTTTTCGGCTCCCCTCAATTCTTCACACGCACTCAAGGAGTTGTTGATGAGTGTAAGCCACTTAACCTTGGCTCTTCAAGAGCTTTCGCGCCACTCTATTTTTGTATTATCCGTTGCGTATCCAATGGTTATGTGCGCTGATCTTAAGCATTGAAGGCGTGGTTTCCAATCCTCTATTTCTCTAATTCTTTTAAGTCTTTATGGATTTGCTACCAATACTGCCTCAGTTATATGGGGAAGACCCTTCTCATAATACTTGTCTGAAGATTTGCTTCTTTGTGCATGACGACCAGAATAGTTGTTTCCCTTTGAAGGGGATGTTAAATCAACTGCCACTAACGCTCCATACAAATTTATTATTTTATGGAACTGCTTCCATATCTTTTTTCATTATTCGTTTCCTTCATAACTCACAACGCAAGTGTAGTTTCTGTGTATAGTAAATAACCGAAAAAATACTTGTTCCGACCATTAAAAAAAAAAAAAATCTTAACAAATCTTAAGGAGAGAAAAGGATACAGGGTACTTTTTCAGACTTGGATGACTAGAACGTTTCAATTCCAACGTCGCGTCGTTGGTTAAAAAATACTCTTCACATTTTCCATAAAGGTTGATAAATAGAGCCCAACCCGTATGACATTTTTATCCTTGACATATAACTTCTCAAAGCTTGTTGGAGAAGGCAGATATTCGCAACAGCCAGAATATTGTAAAACACAGAAACGCAGGTTGTTCCTTTTTTTAACACCAAACGCCGCCGGCTTTGAGAGTTCTCAAAAAAAAAAAAAAACAATTCATCTTCACTGATGAAAATGGAACATCAATCAGCTGGTATTAACAAAAACGGCAAAGCTATAACAAAAAGCTCATCTTGTACCTTGCTCATTGTTCATCAGCTTTGTCAGGTGTATGAGGCTTTGTTGTGTAAAATAAAACAAAACAAACAGAAAAAATACTAAAAACGAGAGCAGTGAATACAAAAAGGTTCTTGCATTATTTATCCCACGATAGCTTTTTCCACCTTTTGTATACTGGCTAGGACATCAATAAGTATACGACACCGACAATAAAGGAGAAAAAAGAATAATAGTTTAGATGAAAACAGACCGAGACGAAGGTTCTTTGTAAAAGTTAAATGAGATGGCGGTTTAATGGTTCAGACGTTAACTGATTGCAGTTGTAGCACACAATTTGCGGCAAAGAAAATGTAAATCACTTCTAAAAAGAAAGTAGGTGTTCTGTGAAAGAAGAAGAAAGTCTTTTTCGCTTTCAAATTGATCTGTAGGGACTCAAACGGTTCATGACTTAAAGGGAATAATTCATTTGTTTTGAATGCGCGACTATAAAACACAGGCTTAAGCTAAAGGAACGAAATATAGCATACAACACGAAAGGCCAACATTTTAAATTATCTCTTTCTTTGGTGCATTTTACTTGATTTAGTTGTTTGTTGCAAAGAAGGAAACAGTTTCTATTGGACTTTTAAAAAAGATATTGATACAGCACTTTGATCTTGGTCTGTGAGAATGTGCTATTTGGAAAACTAACGGCCTCCTAACCGCTATTGCCAATAGTATTCTTTAATTTGAGTCTAAGTGAATGATACTCAACTACTTCGACAACATTCAGCACGTTATTAGGTTGTGAGACTATAGCAACTGTTACCAAAAGTATATGCAAGAACCAAGAAGTATGTGACAAAACGGTCGTCGTCGTTCTCGCAGCTTGGTTGCGTATGTATTCGACAACTTGATCTCGGTCGGAAAGCGTACAAAATCCAACTTGTACACAAATTATAGACAGACGATTGAAAGCCAAGAAGATGGGTCTGAGGAAACTGTGGTTTTAACTAGACGGAGCTGCGAGCCTACAGCGCGTGAAATAATAGACTTGTTGAGAAATTGATATTGACAGTGGTACTTCGTAGTAGAACTTGCTAAAATTGTAACGAAGTACAGGCAACAACAGCATTTGCTTCTGAGGCCATCGGCTGAGGCATAATAAGGCATCCATACAACAGGGAATTCTTTGACGCATCAAAGAATAAAATTTAAAATAACTGAAACCTACGTTGAACAGAGGATGTGACATAGATTTATATTGTCTCCTATTATCGCAACATTACTCGTGGTTTTTCGCAAGATACCAGTCGCTATGCTCGCACGAGTGGTCGAAAATTCGATCTTTTTGAATTTCTCCTTAACAACCTCATCTTGTCGTTTTCTATAATTTGCAAAAAAAAAACCTTTGAGCTCATTATTATTACCATATTTAATATACGTTTAAGCACAAAATTCACCTAACCTCAACAAGGTTATTAACTTCAAAAACTTTTAATTCAGTTTGAATTTTTTTGCTTAAGCGAAAAGAACGCCTAAATGTTTGATTAGTAATCAAGCAAAAATGGATAAAGTATATGATTGCAAACAGCATTTAGATTATACTGCATCACAATTCATACCTATAGCAGAACTCGTTAAGCGAGTATAAAACCGCAACCCTTTCAGTCATTTAAAATAACTTTTCCTCGCTTAAAATTAACCTAGAAGAACCTACTTTCGGTAAACCTATGTATTTAGTGATTTACATTCCATCTTTTCTCAATTTTCAAAGGTTTTAACTTAACTTTGGGCGTGGGAGCTAATTTAAAAACTCCTGTTATTTCTATAGAAATATTTAAATACCATAACGTCTTAACCCGATGTTTGTGGTTTCTCACCTAACGTCTGCTATACAGCTCCTTGCTCGACTTTGATGATTGTTATTTGGTCAATGTGGTTTTGTGTTTAAGGCGGAACCGGAACGGGTGTCTGTCTCCATCTGCCAACACCCTCCCCTCGACCTTATTACGACAAGATAAATAGTGTATCTTCGTCTGTGTCTTGCAATCTACAATCTAATGTACATGACACAATGTTGGCACTCTGTTTCACTTCAAATAGTAAATAATTGATGTAAATTAAATGATGTTATTTAAATGAAGTCAAATGATGTTGATTATTTTCAAAGGCTAAAATAACTCCGGTTGGAGTTTGATACAATGAATTCGAAACACACATCTTGTCAGATTTATCTTCAACAAAAACTTTAAGGTAAAGTTTTTTTTTACCATTTTAAATTTGTGTATCTTCTTGAATAAACAAGTTTGCATTTACTCTCGTATGTTAGTTCTTAGTTCAATGACAATCCTTAAATTCATTTGAAAGTTTTGCCTTGAATAATTTCAGTTTGCTTGTTGGGTGGGAAAGGAAAGTTTAATGAATTTCCTTGCCACCGACCGAAGAATCTTTGGTTTAAAATTTATCTAGGTATTTATTATATAGGTGTGAATGAAAACTGAGAGTTAATTACTTGGACGTGTTGCCGTCAAGGTGTAAAATTACTTTGGTAAAAGTTGTGGCGAGGAGATTTATCAAAAGAGGACAAGAGTCATGATAGCTTTTTTCTTTTGCGAAACTTTTTCTCGACTTGAATCTGTGCGGTGGTGATGTAAACAAATTTATAAAAATCGATTGCAGAAAAAGAGGAAAAGGATTTAAGAAAAAAATAAAAACAAAATAAAACGACGTCTTTCGTAGGGCTTGTGTGAGCTATTTAAAACTTTTCGAGTTAATATTTGTGCAAAATAGTTTTGGGTAAAAAAAATGAAAAAAAAATAAGACATCACTTTGACATTGAATCAAGATTGAACTCGAAAATATATGGACAGACTTTTTTTTTGTTTATAAATTTGATGATTGATACAGAGATAGCAAGCAAAATAAATTATGTTTACACGTTTAGATCTTGGCTTCCTGACATATGGGCAAGAACAGGGATTGTGTAACAAGACTTAATATGGAGAAATGGCTCATTCGATTAAGCAATATGGATATTTGAGGTGTGATAAAAGAACTTGTTGAAAATGACCAAATACTGGTTGCTGTGTAAATGATAATGATTTTTACGCAATCTGTTTTGTACAATATTATATTATTGCTACGGATTTTCAGATAAGAGATTTCATTTTGAAGGGAAATTCATATCAGACAAGTGGTCTCTACGGTCACAGAAGCAAATCGTTTTGAATCAATGAAGAAAAAATCTTAATACATAATTTAAATCGAAAAAAGGGCAGTCAGGAAATTTTTCTTTAAAATTGCGATTGTTTCCTTAGCAATTTCGGTGTGAACATGGGCCTCAATCAACAGTCTCCGCCAGCCAGCTCGGTCCCTAGTTAGCTGTCTCCAGTTTTGCACTCCAAGTTGATTGATGTCCTCTTGCACTTGTGTGCGCCACCTGAGTTGCAGTCTACCTCTCCTTCTACGTCCCTCGGGAATAGTGTCGAAGGCTTTCTAGGCCGGAAAATTGGTGTCCATCCGCTCTAAATGACCGAGCAATCTGAGTCTCTGGACCTTGATCCTTCTGGCTAGGTCCATGTGGTTGTATAACCCGTAAAGTTCGCTGTTATATCTTCTTCGCCATTCCCTATCAATGCACACGGGGCTAATGATGACCCGAAGAACTTTCCTCTCAAAACAGCCTAAGGCACATTCATAAGATTTTGTCAAGGTCCAAGCTTCTGCACCATACAGCAGGACTGGGATGATGAGGGTGTTGTACAGTTTTATCTTAGTTGCTCGAGAGAGGGCTTTTCCACTCAATTGCTTTCGTATCCCAAAGAAACAGCGATTATTGCCCGTGTTTATAGCGTAGCCTAAGTAGTGAAACTCCTCTACTACCTCGAAGTTATATGCGTCTATTGTGACGTTTTGTCCGAGCCGTCGCACAGTGGACCGATTCATACATGTTAGACGTAAAAAATCAAGTGCGACTCACTGTTGTCTGTGCAGTGGTAAACAATAACAATGCCCAACTGAACTTATAACTGCAATCCACATGACGTTTGGTTGACTATATAAAAAAATGTGTCACTTCAAAGTCACATTTTGAAGTTTTAATCTTTTTTGAACAAATACTTGCAATTAAAACTATACACAGTTTTCGATTTATTTTTTAATTGGAAGAAAATAAAACTATGTTTTAGACAATCTAAATATGAGTATATTAAAGTGTCGAAATGAATTATATGTTATTAGTGTGTTGTTTCTAGTTAAAGAATATATGTTTTTTTTACTTCGCACTCAATTGCAAGGCATGTTTTTTCTTACATTGAATCGATAGAATTTGCAGTTCTGCGTATGGAGTTTTATGGTGTTTGGCGTTCGCATGCAAATTTAATAAAATTACCGAAAATTGTTTTTTTAACAAAGAATTGCGATTAAACTACATTTTGTGTCAAATAAAATTGTTAATCCAAGCGAAAGAATTGTTTACGTCTAACATGTATGAATCGGTCCACTGTGCGTCGGTCGGTGTTGGGTGTCCTTCCTCGAAGACAGCATACTTCGTTTTTCCCTCATTCACCGCTAAAATCATTTTTGCCGCTTCTGTCTCAATTCTCACAAAGGTGCAGCGTTGCCAGACACCCAGATTTGTCGTTTTTCTCCAGATTTTTAGAGCTGTTTACGATTGCCAGATTTTGTGTTTCAAAATTGGGTTTTTTCCAGATTTTCAACTCAGGAAAGTATGTGCATACCTTTACCTTAACATCGTCACTTTTTTCATAGAAAAATTTAAAATTTTATTTACAAGCTGGCAGCACTTCACTTAAATTTCCCTTTTGAAATAACCTGTTGCACAAGAAAAATATCCAGGCCGAAAAAGTCAGTGAAAATGTATTAAGCAACAAGGATTCTGTTCCTTTGGAAACCACTCCCAAGGTTTGTATCTACATAAATATCTTTAAGCGATCTATCTATTTTACCACTTTTTTTTTATTAGATAAAGCATATGCCAAAATATTCGAAGCTGTGGGAAGTGGAGCAGGAATTAAAAGGCTGGCTTAAACCTTCTGAAAACCCGGCGTACTTGGCCGTCTGCAAAGTATGCGGGGTTTTCTTGAAAGCTTCTGGAGGACGTAACGATCTGATAAAACACTCGTTAACAAGCGTACACATCAGAAATTGTGCTTCTGTGCAAGTTCAGCCAGCAGCAGATAAATCGCTTGCTATTACTTCCCAATAAAAAAAAAAAAAACAAACCATGACAGCAGAGTTGCAAATAGCTGCTTTAGTTGTTGAACACAACCTGTCATTTTTGCTATCGGATCATTTAGTTAAAATGATAAAATTTGCCTACTCGGATTCCAGCACAGCAAAATATATAACATGCAATCGGACAAAAACAACATCGCTTGTAAAAAACGTAATCGGGGCTCAACAATTGGACGAACTTTCCGAACTGATGAAGACAAATAGTTTTTCGATTTGCATTGACGAATCCACGGATATAACATCAACTAAAATTCTGAGCATTGTCGTAAGAATTTGTATTAATTTTAAGATCCTCGAATTTTGTTTTTCGTTTTGTAAAGTTGTAACTGCCGATGCAAAAACTTTGCATTCAACAATCGTTCAGAAATTTATCGACAAAGACATCGATTATAGAAAACACTTACTCGGGTTTGCGGCAGAAGGGGCAAATAATATGACAGGCAATAAAAATTCCGTTGCATCATTATTAAAGAGCGAATGCCCGAATCTTGTAGTTTATTATTATAACTATGTAAAAGAAACGTTAATGATTTCAATAAAAATAATTTGAAATAATAAAGTTCTTTTTCTTAAAACTCAACCGGGTCGTGCGGTGCTTGATCAAAAAAATCATTTTTCGTTTCCAAATGTTCATTTTGTATGTCAGCTAAAATTTTGCGTGCTGGGCTTAACCAATATTTAAATTCACAGGACAACGATAGTTGGAAGTAAGAACTTACAAATGTTTTCACCATTTTATAACCTACTCTACAGCAGAATATATTTGAACCTACTTAATTCACCACGCAAGTCTCAAAATTTAAACGCAATTTAGACAAGGGGTTATGCTTCTTTTCCGAATTTATGTGAGTCTGAAGCTGGGAAGTATAACTTCAATCGCATGTACTGTTTACACACACACGTTTTTTTCTTTTAACTGATTCCCAGATTTTTCCAGATTTTTAATGTGGAATTTCCAGATTTCAAAAAATATTTTATGGCAACACTGCAAAGGTGCCATTGGCATCACGCTGTGTTCTTCCTATTATATCAATATCATCCGGCCGGCGTACGAAAGAAGTTGAACAGATTTTTGGAAGATAGTTCCTCTGGTGTTGACGGTGGAGTTTTGCACTATCTTCTCAAGAACGATGTTAAAGACATCGCACGACAATGCATCGCCTTGTCTGAATCCTTTTTTGACATAGAAAGATTCCGTAAGCTCGTTGCCAACCTTGATGGAGCAGCGAGAGAATCGATGAAAAGGTGGTGGGTATCGATTTGGAGTTCATAGGTTTTTTTCTACGATCTGCCGCAAAATAAAAATTTGATGCTTGACTTTCTATAAGGACCAATGAGATTGTTGACGAAAGGCTTCAGACGTTCACATATTACGGCAGAGAGGATCTTGTAGGCGATGTTAAGTAGGCTGATTACTCTGTAGTTAGCGCAGTTTAGAGGATCTCCCTTCTAAAGGATCGGGCAAACAAAGCTGAGGTTCCATTCACCGGGCATGCGTTCTTCCGACCATATCTGACATATTTGGTACATGCTCCTATCTGGATCGTCGCCTGCTGCTTTGAACAGCTCGGCAGCTAGTCCATCTGCTCCAGCGGCTTTGCTGGATTTCAGCCGTTATATAGCCGTTTTCACTTCTTCTAGAATCGCAGTCAATGCTGGGGATTTGAAAAGACTACTTCTGTAGACTGTATAACGGCGATGACGAACAAAATCCCGCAGTCAGGCAGGAGCCTTTCATTGGACACGATGCATGGATGATAGCCAATAATTCCGTGAACCCAACCTTTCCTTTGTTTATCTCTGCAGGCATCGGTTCTTGCTCGATAACCTTGAGCCAGTTGTTTTACCTTCTGAAAAAACCTCCGAACTTCATTCCTGCTGTTGGCTCTTTCAACATCCTCAATCTGACGCTTCACATGCTCCCTCTTTTTTTTCCTGAGAAGCTGGCGTTCCTCTCTCCTCTTTTGCTCGTAGAGCTCACGATCAGCTCTTGTCCTTTTGTGCAGCCCCGCTTTGTATGCCTTCTGCTTGGCTGCATGGGCCTGCCTGCATTCTTTGTCAAACCAGGGGTTTCGTTTTGGTGGCTGTGTGAAACCTTGCACATTAGGTGCGGCATCTCTAACTGCTTTCTGTTAATCTGGTCTTTGATACTTGATATTGGTGGCATAGGACTTCTTAAGAGGTTACTTGACACTCGATCAGAGATAGATCTTGCGATCTCTTGCGATTGTAGCCGTCCGACGTCGAATTTTCTTGCAGCATTTCCTTGTTTTGGACAATGCCGGGATATTCGTAGCACTACCTGGGCTACTACGAAGTAGTGGTCCGGGTCGATGTTGGCTCCTCGGAAAGTTCGAACATCTAGAATGCTGAACAAGTGCCTACCGTCCGATCGCAATGTGATCAATCTGGTTGAAGGTTGATTGATCAGGAGATCTCCATGTTCCTTTATGGATGTTGAGATGTGGGAACCATGTGCTTGCTACCACAACATTTCGCTCCGCAGCAAAATCGATCAGCCTTAATCCATTGTCGGAAGTGGTGTCGTTCAGGCTGTGCTTTCCGACTGTTCCACCAAAGATGTCCTCTTCTCACAGCTTTGCGTTAAAATCGCCGAGGACAATTTTAATGTCAGAGCTAGGACATTGCTCATGCTCATATGTTTTGTCGAGGAGCTCGTAGAACTCGTCTTTGGTGTCGTCCTTTTTCTCTGCTGTGGAGGCATGCCCGCATATTATAGGCTAATGTTGCCGAATTTAGCCTTGATTCCGATCGTCGTCATGCGTTCGCTAACACATATGAAGCTCAAGACTTTTTGCCTGAGGTTACTTCCCACGACTAATCCGCTACCAAAGAGCCGCTTTTGTTGCTCTCGGTAACATTGTTACCATAGTAGGTAAATGTTGCAGTTTTTCATCCTCCTTTTGCCCGGTCCATCCCATCGCATTTCCTGGATAGCGGTAATATCTGCTTTGCAGCAGTTGAGGGTCTCCGCTAATTGTTCGGCAGCACGCCGAACCAATTAAGGGACCTAACATTCCATGTGCATATCCGAAATTCGTTGTCCTTAAAAAATTTGCTTGGGTCGTCATCAGAGTATCCGTCCGTTTCCGAGTCCTGTTGCTACTTCGCAACTAAATGTTTTTCTACGTATTCGGGAAGTCGCCCCGACGCACGTGACGTACAACCCCCATCCTGGGATACCAGGCACTTGATGTGACTCCAAGTGCCAGAGCCGGAAAAACAGCTCCTTTTACGGCCTGGGCTTCAAATAGGTCGAAGTAACCCGTAAAGGTGTTCACCAAGTAGTTCGGCCTGATTGAAACTGAACTTAGTTTATACTTGTCAAATTGCAAACGTTGACAGCTTCACAAGCAATGTGAAGTAACCATATTCGTATCTACATATCTGTAATCTTTGGAAAAACCAAATATACTGGTTTTAACAAAAATTCTCTAAAAAGTGTTTCTCAACTTAGACGTCGGACATCGGAATTATTATGCATGTTCTTAACCAACTCTATTATTATAGTATAAGTAATTTAATTACAATGCTCACCCAACCTTAATGAAAATGTCTCCTCTTAGCATCCTAAACCAAAAACTTAATTGCTTTGATTTTCGAAAAGCTTTCTAATTTCTTACTTTGAAAAAAAAAACGAGAAAGAAGTGCGTCTATGGAACAGACTTATTAATTAAATGGCTGAATTATTGTGGCTAGGAGAAGCAAACCATAATTCCTAATAATAAATATTTGTATCAAAGAAAATTACTAAGGATAATTGCTCCCGAATACCAACAACGCCAACCTAATTGATCTCCGTGTGAATTCTGAAAATTTGAACCTGACATATTTTATGTGAAGTTTTGATTCTTAGAAAAAGGAAAGCCTTTACATGGTTCCTCAGTAGGATTAAAGCTAATTTCTATGGCAAGACAATGTTATGATTTTACCAAAATCGACATTAAAATAGTTCAGCCAACTTTATTTATAAGCATAGTTCAAATACACAAAAAAAGCATCAAAGACTTAAGCAATTTGCCTTTTTTCCTGATTAGGAATCCGATTTATGTACTCAGAAACAAAGTCTTACGAGTTTATTTCTGTTTTTTTTTCACACCATCATAAAATTTCACACATTTTCAGGAAACATCAATTTCTTAATAATTCGTTTGACCATGAACACCATAAATTTTATTGAAACTGCAGCTAACAAAAATTTTCAAATATAATCTAAAAAGGACGTTATTATGCCAAGAATTATTTATAGCCCATATTTCCTCACAGGCGATGGGACAATCTGCTTCCATCAGGAATTTCTCTCGCCTTGTTTAAAGCCTATCTATATGAATTTCAAACTTCCGGAAACATCATCATGAGTCCTAGCATCTATTCGAAATGTGTTCCCAACTATGTGAACACTACAAATTGTTGGGTGGCAAAAGATATTCGCTTTTAATAAGAAAATGTCGTATGAACATTTTAGGAAGAATGGGCAACTTTTAATTAAATGCTTTTATTATGGGTTAAGTATACCGACAAATGAATTTAGTCTCGTTTCAATCATATGCTTTTCACTTTAGGCACGTATGTTTGTTTGTACTTTTGAAGTTGCCATTTAGATGTCGTTTTTCTTTAAATTTTAAGATTTCACACCTGAGTTGTCCCTGATGTTAATTGTTTTATCAACCACATGCATTTTTTGCATAGGTGTGAATGAGCATAAATGTTTTTTTTAATTTTAGTACAACTAAGTTGTAGGTATACTTCTTTTTTGTTGAATACAAATGATAAGAAATGGAACGCTTTTCTGAAAACAAGGCTAAAGGACAAGTGTTTTTAAAATGTGTTTCGGGGAGCAAAATGCGTAAAAGGGATCAAATGAAAATAAAAAAGCTCACAACAACAAGCAATTTATTGTAAAAACTTATTACAAGAAACTGAAACAAAATATGAGTGCGACCCATGGAGTCCACACGACTAACTTCCCAGAGTAGAAGAATACGTAAAAACATTAGTTGTTTTGCAAAATTCAGCCGATGCATCCCGTTGTAGTTGTACGCGCGCGTTGGTTCATCGTCAAATTCCATAAAACTGATGATTTTATGAAAAACATTGGCGCAAATTTATAACCCGCTAATGAACAATTTTAGTGTGATATTAGTTTAAAATGACGTTTGAGTCATATCTGAAACGTTATTTTAAGCTAGTATCACACTAAAATCATTCATTAGCGGACTATAATTAGCTCAAAACCTAATCAGCTCTTAACAACACAATACCGCGTCGAATGAGACCAATTGCATGACAATACGATGAGTGGCTCGCGAGATAATCGAGCTGAAAAAACGTAACGCACATACGCACATACACACACACACAGACATCATCATAAAAACGCTTAATTTGGATTCTAGTGACCTCGAAACATGGAGCTATGCAAAAATTGGAGATTCAAAAAATCGGCCCCATTACAATAACTTCCTCTGGGAAGTTAACAAGGACGGGCCCCATATTTCTTCTTCCATATTGTTATCTGCAGCTTCAACTGATCCAGGGCAATTGTAGGATCGCATTTCTTCGAACTTGCTCGATCTCCGATGAGGTTTCTTCAGCTTATGAATTAATTCGTTCCAAATCTGTCGATATTGTCTGCAGCAGCCAATAATTGAGTGGACTTGGTGATGATAATCACCTTGTAAATGTTCCAGAATTAAGGATAGCTTTCTCCAACGATGGGTTAAAGACGAGGCAAACCAGTTTACCGCCTTATCGGAGTCTGTTAATGTATCAATGTGCGTTTTTTATGGAATTCAAAAATTTACTGACTTTTTCCATTTTTTGATTAAAATCATTGGTTCACGTTTCTTTTGAATTAAAATAATTCAATATCCAAAATTGTTTGGGTTTCAGTTGGAAAAATACAATATATTTCCTATTCTACTTACAAATATAGGTGGGGATCATTGAACACATTTTGCCTATGGATACAATAAAAATTGGGTATTAAAAGACAGCCTATATGGAAAGTCTCCAAGTTAAAGTCTTTAATACCAAAAGAAATACCACTTTTACGAGCACCTAAGGACAAGAAAATTAATTTTGATGGCATATCTCGACAGCTAGGTTTAACATAATACTCTTTGTCTAAAAAGAAGTCTTCATGTGAAAAAAATAGTAATGTTGAGCTTATTCGTAATAGTAAAAGAAGCCTAGAGATTATATCATCCTTTGTGTTTTGATGAATAACAACAAGTAAGTTGTTCTGTAATTTTATTAAGTAACATGTTTGCTGTTAAAGTTCTTTAGGTCTTGCTTACTTACTTATAGTGGCGCTACAGTCCAGGTCGGACCAAGGCCTAATTCAACAAGCGAGCGTCTCCAGCAAGCTCGGTCCTTAGCTATCTGTCTCCAGTTTCTCACACCATGTCTCTCCACCATACATTAGGACCGGGATGATGACGGTTTTGTAGAGTGTCACTTTAGTTGCTCGGGAGAGGAGATTACTTCTCAATTGCCTTCTAAGTCCAAAGAAGCAGCGATTTGCAAGAGTGATTCTTCGTTTGATTTCAGCGCTGGTGTTGTTGTCTGAGTCAATAGCGGATCCTAGGTAGACAGAGTCCTTAACTACCTCGAAGTTAAATCTGTCTATGTTGACGTTTGCTCCAAAACGTCGATGTTGGTTGTCCTTTCTTGTTGACAGCATTAACTTGTCTTTTCCTCGCTAGACCCATCTTCCTGGCCTCCTGTCTCAAGACTCACGAACGCTCCACTGACATCACGCTGTGTTCTTCCAATTATGTCAATGCCGTCTGCGTTTCCTATAGTATCTGGACGGACTTTTGAAAAACTGTGCCTCTGGTGTTGACGTTGGAGTTTTGCACAATCTTTTCAAGAATGATGTTGAAGAAATCGCATAACAGCGCATCGCCTAACCTTTTTTTGACATAAAATGCTTCCGTTAGGTTTTTTCCGACCATGATGGAACAGCATGAGTTTTTCATTGTCATCCTACACAGACAGACGAATTTTTTTGGGATGCCAAAACTAGACATTGTTCTTTATACGCTGTCATACGCGGCCTTGAAATCAATGAAAAGGTGGTAGGTAGGTATCGATTTGAAGTTCCTGGGTCTTCTATAAGATCTGCCGTAGTGTGAATATTTGATCGATGGTGGACTTTCCAGGTCTAAGGCCACACTGATAAGCACCTATCAGGTTGTTGACGAAAGGCTTCGAACGTTCACACAGCACGGCAGACAAGATCTTGTAGGCGATGTCAGGGAGACGTATACCTCTGTAGTTGTTGCAGTTCAGGGGATCTCCTTTCTTGAGGATCGGGCATACCTACGATGCTGAGGTTCCATTCTTCGGGCATGCTTTCCTCCGACCAAATTTTGCAAATGAGCTAGTACATGCTTCTAATCAAATCATATCCAGCTGCTTTGACCAGTTCGGCGGCTAGGCCGTCTGCTCCAGCGGTTTTGTTCGACTTAGGTATAGATATCACTATCTTCACTTCGTCAATGTCGGGTGGGTGGAATTGTTGGCCTGCTTCACCCAAATTGAATGGTTCTGTATTTCTGGCAGAATTTTGCTCGCCATTTTACAGCTTGGAAAAGTGGTCTTTACATATTTTCGGCACTAACTGTGGTTCCACTACGGTGCACAGTGTGACATTTCGCTCATCTAGCGGAATAAAATTAATAGCGCTTACAAATTAATTTTTTTTTAGTGATTCCTTTGCAAGATTCAACAAATATATTCAGAGAATGACATTTAACTAGAACTATTTATTAAAATAGCCAAATTTTTAATTTGCAGAGATCGGAATGTACATGTTTTTTGCCTTTGTTAGACCCATACTAAAGAGTGAATTAAGGTTGTATTTTTTTTGCTTCTTTTAAATTTTATGTATCAGATTCATAACAAATATGTACAAAAATAAGTTAAACTGCAATTTTTGTACATATCGACACACGTTTTTGACTTAAAGAGCTTTAAACTCACGTGTTTTTTGCACTTTGGCAGACCTTTACTAAAAATTAAATTTTTCTCCCCAAACAGTTTTTTTCTTTAGTTTTCACAATGAATATGTATTAAAATGTAACTGAATTACAAAGATTTGTATAGTTACCAAATTTTGGAACAAACGGCCCTGTGAAAGCGCATGTTCAGTGCACATACAAATGCCCATTCTGTACAGATAAAAAATTCTGACCAAAAATCCTGCTGTTTCTTTTTAGTTTAGATTTTTAAAAAATAATTACATATAAAAACATAATAATAGACAACACTTAACAAAAATTTACTCCGAATTCCTCAAGCAGCTTAGATTTCTTATATTGTTACATTTAAAAGTTTCAGGACAAGAATATAACTTTTACTTACTAAAAATGGATCTGATGCAATTGAAAATCTGTTATTGACTCCTAAAAATTATTGATTATTAGATAAATTAACCAAAAATTTTATAAAATTAGTTCAATTTCAATTTAATTCATATTTTGGCAAAATCATTTTTTTTTTGGTAAATTTTGAAAAACATTGCTTATTTACCCTATGAAAAAAATGTTATTTAAATACCAAACAGTAAGTTTTTCATCTCTTTGTTGTTGCATTATATATATATAAACTTATAACATAAAATTCCTTTTGAATCGATTTGAGTTTTGCTAGGACAGCAACGACACATATATATTGCATAAAACACATAATTTCTCAAATTTGTATTTATATAGAAGCATATATATGTGTATTAATGCATTTATTTATGTAATTAAATATGTTAATGCATTTATTTTAGAGTTTTTCTTGTTTTGTGGTCTTGGTTTTATTTTTAAATATAATATCTTTATCATTTTGTAAGAAATTATTTTGGAAGCAACTTCGAAAATTAAAAAAAAATGTATGGGTGTCGCACCTATGCGCAGCAACTTAAAACGTAGAATGAAAGCTTATATATTGAGCTTTAAAAAACATATAGTTTCCCATCGGAATAATGCGGAATATTACTAAATTTTCTCCACTTAATGTAAAAATTGACACAAAAAACTCAATTTTTCAACTTTTGAGCACAATAACAAAATATTGAGCATCATATGAAATAAGGTTTTACTTGTTTTTACATTCTCTTATATTATATTTAAGAAAAATAAAACAAAGTCCCCAATAACAAATCAAAAAACCCGTATAAATTCATATTAACCAAAGCGCCCTTAAACCTCGATTTTATTTAAAATGATCACAAAATCTGACTTTAAGATCAATTTTTGTTTTTTTGCTTAACCATAACCCAAAAATTTATATATAATTATTTAGTAGAAGATATTAGCTGCACATAAAACCGGTTTTTGCATTGATTCTTGAAAGTGATTTTTGTAATTAAATTCCGCTAGATTAGTGAATTGTCACACTGTGCGGTGTTCCGATGGTGGTCTCTCCAGGGTTCCGTTCGGGGTGTATATGTATAAGCCCTGGTGGTTTGTTTTACCTTTTTGTAAAACTTTCCTTAGGTCAGTGCAGATAATTTTTCATCCTTACATGAAAAACTTTAGGACTTTATCACTCCACAATCCACATTGACATTACTTTCTACAATCCTTAATGTTTTGCTCGTCCTAAAAAAAATTACTAGAACTCAGTTTATAACCAATAGACTTGGCGACTCTTAAATTATTGATATAGCGATACCAATTTGTTGGCATTGATTTTTTTTTCTGTTTCGATAATTTTATTACATGACAAAATACTAAGCATGTGTAGAGCATGACCCTTCCAGATATTATATATTTGAAATAAGAGCTTCTCGTACAGATTATTATTGGCCATAAAATCCTCATTGCGTCATATTTGAGTTCGATTTTTTTCTCCGATCACAGTCTCACAAGTAAACAAAAAGAACCTGATGGTAATAGCTATCATATTTAACTCTCACATAATCTCTCAAAAAGGTCAAAACCTTACCCACTGGCGTGTCTCTTTATTTTTTCATTCAATTGTTTCCTCTCATCATGAAACCCTACTTACCAAGTAATTTTGATAGCCATATCTTGAAACGTTTTATGTTCTGTATATCTACATTACATATGCATATAAGCTACTAGATTTTTCGTTTCTTTGGAATATTTTGATTATCCATTTAATGCCATCTTACTGACTACTAAACCGCCTCGACCCAAAAACTGTCTTCAATATTACAAAGTTTTTTTTTTCTTTTTTGTTCTCAATATCCTTAATTTGATTTCTCTTTTGCACCCAAAAATAAACTTCCACTTTCCAGAAAGAACAAACGACCGAAAGATAATCCTCTTATCTTCTTCCGTGTACACGCATCTTCCTGTCAACGACATATGGTGATGTGTTTTTGGGGACACTTTTATAAAACACTCATGTGCTTGGTCTTCCTATGATTATCTATCTACCATAAATCGTCAATACAACACAATTCCTATAGGGATATCGAATGGGTTTCAATAACTTTTGAAAAGAATAACTACCCAAGCCAAGCCTTACCCAAAAAGCGAATTGAGTTCACATCACAATGGAAAAAAAGTTCCTTATCATAGGGCCAAGATATTTTTATGGAAATGTACCATAAACCTTAAACTTCATGTTTGAATAAAAAATGACTAAATTTCGGACCCGATTTCTGAGTTTTTGATTTTTGCATAAAACAAACTTATATGTGTTTGTAGGCACCTGTCAATAATTTTGTACATTAATATAAAATCAATCATTTTCGCATTAATTATTGTGGAAATATTATTTAGTGTTTTTCTTTCTTTGGACATTAAGAACACTAAATCAATTTTCTGTCAAGAAAACTCAATGCCAGGTGATGTTTTCTCTGCTGTAAACGTCATGGTCTTAAGTACCGTTAATATTTTATTCTATTGAAATTGATTTGCATCGATTTTCATGTTGTGTTTATTGAGAAAGGGAGATGTAAATTGTTATTCGGCAAAGGTTGAAAAGCTATTTAATTATGAAAATTGGCTTGACTTGTTAATGAGGATGTTTTGATTTCTTGTTATTTCTGTTTGATCAACAAATTTAATTCTTAGAAGGGCTTAAGGAATGTTTCCTTGAGTGGGAATGAAATTAGAAACAAAAAATATTGCTTGAACAAAGATTGCTTGCAAATTCTGAAGAAATTCCTGAGAACGCCAAATAATTGATTATTTTGAAGTTTCCTTCTAAAGAAAAGTATGAAAAAAAATAAATTGATGTACCTAAATGATGAAGTAGATATGTAATTAATTAGCTTTTGGAATTCAAAACAAGTTAAACTGTTTGTAAACTGTACGCAGAATGTGTTGATCAATTTGCCTGTTTTATTTTGATATTTCCGTAAGAATTTATGAAAAGCTTTAATTTTTAACGAGGGGCAAAATCAAAGAAACACAAATCGAAGTTGGTAATGGTTTAAAAATTAAAGGGTGATTCATTTTTCAGTTTCGAAGTAAAGCTTAAAATTTTTTATTTCATTATAAAGTTTATACTTTGCCATTAAGTGTGAAAAACAAAATCATTCAAATGGTAGACTCGAGAGTTTTCGTAGCATAAGATTCTTTTCAGGTAGTTTTAAACCACTTTCTCTCACATATTGAGCGGTATCTCAGCCAATATTTGAGTAATGTTGGTTACTTATTATTAGTGATGGGAGCTTTCGAATGATATAATCGATTTATTCAGGGAACAATTTGAGATCTGTGCAATCATTCGAATGATTTCTCAAGCCCTCTACTACTGCTACTCTTCAATTTTCAAAAGAACTCGAATGACTGAAAAAAGAGTGCCTGTGACGAGAGCTCGAATGAAAACAACTCGAATATCGATTGTTTTTGTTTTGATTTTGATTTTTTTGGAATTTTAAAAGCCTTAATTTGCCAGAACTATTGAAAAAAGTATGAGGAACTCTAGAACTTTGGGTTTACTACCGGGAACACTAATTTTTTATCAAATTAACAATCATTTTGCTAACTTCACAGGACTTGTCAAATCGCATGAGCTTGGTGGCTACGGGAAGTTTCTCGCGCAATAAGGCCATAGTTTTTCGTGTTGTGGAGCTTGTTGCCCCATTATTGTAATCTCAATAAGAATTCGATTATTAAAAATTCATAACAATATTTAATGATTTATTTAATGCAGTAATATTAACAAAAAGAATACTTAAAAATGCAAAAGAAGATTAATATTAAATGGTATTGAAATACTGCTTCATCAGTCTTACTATTTCGAAATTATATGAAAAACAAAAACGAATATTTTAGAATTATCAGATTTAAATTTCAAAGCAATTATTGTTTTGTTTAAGGTTGTAAAGTTGTTCAGTTGTAGAGTTATTCACATCAAGGTCACAACAATTCTCCCACGCTTAAATTTTCAGAGTGCTTAGAGTCCTCATCTGAGCTTGGTTGCGAGTTGCGTGATGTAAGTTGCGGATCTGTTGACTGTTGTTTAGTTGTGGTCTCAAAACAGTTGCGACATTGTTTATGTTGTTGACATCAATACAATAGGTTTCAACTTTGTTTTGTACTTCACTTTTGCGAAGTCGATCGATATGTTTTTTGAAAATATGTCCATCATCAAGTCTTAACAAATAGTGTAGTTTTCCGAGTTTTCGAATTATTGAACCAAATTTCCATACGTTTTTATTTTGAATATAACATCTTACTTGTACACGGTCTCCCACGCTTAATTGTCGAGATTTGATTTCAGTTGCTTTATTTTTATCATATTTAATTGGTCGAACGGCATCAAGTTGAATTCGTATGTTTCGATGAAGGTACATTTCTGCAGGTGTTTTGAAGCTGATTCACAAGCTGATGTCCATCTAAATTTCGAATTTTTTTGAAGTAACTGTCGAAGTGGGTACATTATTGAAGAATTGTCTGGAATGAATTTAGCATAGAAGGTTATGAGACCTAAAAAACGTCTTAATTCATCTGCATTTGAGATCTAGGCATATCTGTAACTGCTTTTACTTTGTCTTGATTTTTTGAAATTTTATTGTATTCTATGGTGTACCCCAAGTATTAAATTTTTTCATGAAAAAATGCACATTTATTTTTGTACGTGAAGGTCGTATTTTTGAAGTCTTTTCAAGATTATTGTGATATTCGTTTTTCGTGCTTCCATGAATTATTATGTCGTCAAAATAAGACAACGTTTTTGGTAGATCTTGTAAAATTTGGTCGATAATACTGTTGAATTCGCTCGGTGCAGTTTTGATTCCAAATGATAACCGGTTCATACGATACGTCCCTCGGTGTGTTGATATTGTTTGAATGCGACTACTTTCTTCATCAACGGAAACGTGCAAATAAGCCTTGTACAAATCTATTTTGCAGAAGAATTTGGAATTTTGAAGACTACTGAGTATTTCATCGATTCGGCGTATGGGGTAGTTCGCATTGACAAGAAGATCGTTCACACCGACTTTATAATCTACACACAATCGGACATTACCATCGGGCTTAGGAATTACCACTAACGGTGATCCCCAATCACTGGTAGCAACTTTGGTTATAATATTTTGTGCTTCCAATGTATCCAGTTCTTTATTGACTTTTTCTCGAAGGGCAAAAGGTATATCTATTTCTTTAAAGAAAACAGGATTTACATTTTTACGAAGTGTTAAACATACTTATAAATTTGGAATACAACCAACTTTCTCCTCAAAAATATTTGAATATTTTGAAATAATATTTTGGATAGGTTCAACCGTCTTAATTGAGCTATTCTTATTTGAATTTTCGTGTTGAAAATCGATATCTTGTAGATTTATTTTCAAATGTCGAATCCATAAACGTCCCAATAAGGCTTCATATTTCTCTGGCACTATGTACAACTCTTCTTTGGACGATTTTCCTTGATATTCGACATTCACATTAACCTTACCGTCGGGAAGAAAAACATATCTGGTATACGAACGAAATGCTATATCTGACTTTTGTAAACTGCCTGGAATATTTAACTAATAGAATTTATTACGAGGAATAAAACTGCAGTAAGCAGCCCCTGAATCTACTTCAAATTTAGTGTTTTTGCATTCAATGTTTACATATATATAATATTTTTCGAGATCTTTGGAATCTTTATTTTGATGTTGAAAAATGTCAATTATTTGATTACAACCATATTCTCTTTCAATTTCATGTACAAGGTGTTCCGAATCAGATGTAATTGCATTTGTAGACTTTGAATTATTTAAAAGCGTTCGAATACATACCTTTCTAATATGACCAGGTTTCTTACAAGCAGTACATTTGAGTTGACTTTGAAGTGTCTTGCAATCTTTTGCGATATGATTATCTCGACCACAACGAAGACACAGATTTTGAATTCCTAGTTTTTCGTAATCGATTTTATTTTTAAAAGTGGACTGACGATTTCGCGAATTATTGAAGTTGGACTTTGATTGATTTGATTTTTGATTATTTATTTCTCTCAGTCTCAGTTTCGAATTTTTGAATTTTGAAATTTTATTTATCTCCGAATTTTTCGACTCTAGTTTTTGAAAATACCTTGCTATCACTTTTCGATGCTTCTAAGGCTATTGCTTTCTTTGTGATCTCGTCAAATTTCACAACATCAGATTGAAGAATTTTTTCACGTATTGAATTGTCTCGTATCCCACGTAAAAATTGGGCACGTAAAAAGGTATCGGCAATTGAACTGCCGCAATGACAATAAAATTCACAATCTGGGATATCACGTCGAAGTGATGCAATATATTCGGCAATGGACTGGTTTTCTGCTTGGTATGCGGAGAGAAATCGATGCTGCGACACGACTACATTTCTTTTTGGGCACAAATGCGTTTCAAATATATCCATTAATTCGTCAAATTTAAGTTGCGATGGAATTTTTGGGGACACTAAGGCTGCGAGCATGTTATAATTTGAAGCTCCAATTGAATTAAGAAGGATTTGAGCACTAAGTTCTTTATCTTTCGCAATTTGTTTCATTTCTAAAAAAATTTTGAAACGTTGTCGATAGTATTTGAAGGTTTCCTTTTGCGGATCGAAATTTCCGAATGGTTGAATTAAAGCTGGATCTGGATTTGTCGAAGATGAATCCTCAGGTAACATTTTTTTGAAGCATTCCATGAATTCTTTGAATTGTTTGCTTTCCATTTTATTTTATTTTTTTTTCTTTCGCTTCGTCGCCAATTATTGTAATCTCAATAAGAATTCATTTTCATTTTCATTTTATTGTAGCAGAAATTATTTACATTTTTTCTTAGATCTATATTGCACAGTTTACAGAGATTTAGTATAACCCTACTTTACTTCTGAAAAAAAAAATACCAGTTTTATATAAATTATCACAGTATAATATAATGAAAAATCGAAGGAAAAGCTACAAGAAAAACCTTCTTCAAATTGTGAGAAACATGGTTATCCAAGATTGGAGAGAATAGGAGGCTGTGAAACACAGAAAAGCGCTTATCTCAAACAAGCTTTACAAGATATAACAAAATGCAGATACATTACAAATGCTTAAAATTTAAACAATTAAACAAATACAAAGTATAATAAATAAGTACATAAAATAAAATTGAATAATTAAAGATTAGGAAAAGAAAAAGGAAATAAATATGTTTTAATAAACAACGAACAACAAATACATATTTACATATTTTAACAAATATATAACAATTAATAAATTACTTTGACGAATTAACCTTATTAATAAATAAATAAATAGATAGATAGATAAATAAATAGATAACTAAATAAATAAATAAATAAATAAATAGATAACTAAATAAATAAATACATAAACAAATAAATAAATAAATAAATAAATAAATGAAAATAAATAAATAAATAAATAAATAAATAAATAAATAAATAAATAAATAAATAAATAAATAAACAAATAAATAAATAAATAAATAAATAAATAACTAAATAAATAAATAAATAAATAAACAATTATAAGTCAATATTTATTGATTTAGCGTTTTTTGTGTGTTTTTTTTTTAAGTAGCCAGATTTGAGATAAGGTAGTTTTCTGATATTCTACAAGATGCATTATATCGCTCAAATAAATTTGTAATTCGGAATGAAACTTTTTCAATTTTGGTAAGAACGTGGAGTTCTTCCGTAGAATAGTGCCATGGCAGATTTAGCATCATTTTGAGTACTTTATTCTGGGTTCTTTGCAATCGAAGTAAATGGCTGTTAGCACATTTGCCCCAAACAGGTGACCCATATAGCATAATACTTTGAAAGATGACCTTGAAAATGATGAGCTTGTTTTCAACACTTAGTTTTGATTTTCTGTTAATAAACGGATATAGAATTTTTACAGCTAAATTGACCTTGTTGATTGTTTCTTGTATATGAATTCCAAAAGTTAGTGTTTTGTCTAGGTGTACTCCTAAATATTTAGCACTTGATTTCCATTCTGTAGGAATACCATTAATTTGCAGCATATTGGTGGGCAAAAAACAAGCTTTTCTTTTTCTAGTGAAAAAGACGGCTTGGGTTTTCCCAGCATTTATTTTGATTTTCCAATCGCTAAAGTACGTTTGTACAATATTCAGCGCAGATAGCAAGTTGGTTTCGATGTTAAAACCAACTGAATCTGATGAATACAAACACGTATCGTCTGCGAAAATTGCTGATTTACAGTTTGTTAACACCGGAAAATCATAAGTAAATATGGTATACAAAACAGGACCAAGAACTGATAGTTGGGGTACACCTGCAAGTATTTCATACAGATCAGAGAAGCAATTGTTTACTGAAACTTTGAAGAATCTTTCAGTAAGAAAGGAATTTATGATTTTAATAATGAAGGTTGGAAAATCAACAATTAAAAGTTTGTGTATTAGGCCTTTATGCCACACCGTGTCGAAAGCCTTTTCTACATCTAATAAGACCATACCAGTGCTTTTCCGATCTGCAAGATCACTCTTAATATCTTTTGTTATCCGGTGAACTTGGTGAACTGTGCTATGACAACTTCTAAAACCGAATTGTTCAGCTGGAAGAATATCATGCGTGTTTAAATGTATCACAATTTTATTTTTTATTATTTTCTCAAGACATTTACTCAGAGAACTAAGTAAACTAATGGGTCTATAACTAGAACTTAAAGAAGGATTTTTACCAGTTTTATGAATAGGAATTATTTTAGCTATTTTCCATTGGCTTGGGAAATAAGCTATTTTAAGGCAAGCAGTAAAAATGCCGTGTAAAAATCTTATACCTAGTCTGGGCAATTTTTTTAATATGATGTTTTTCAAACCATCGAGTCCTGGGCTCTTGATATTTTTTAGGCTAGTAAGTATTGTTTTTATATCCTGTATTGTAATTATATCATCTCCAAGTTGAAATTGTTGAGATCTCATAATTTCCATTGAGTGTTCAACCGCAATTTCAGTAGAATTACTGCTGGAAATGTTGTTACCTAATTGATGGTTTTCAGAAAATTCATGAGCCAAAGCATTTGCTTTTTCGAAGTTAGTCAAAAGTACTGAGTTCCCAGTTTTTAATGCTGGAATCTGACTGTTTTTTTTCTTTACTATTTTGACAAGGTTCCAGAACGGTTTACTGGCTTTATCTAGCGTTTGTAGCCTCGTGTTCCATTTTTTATTTTTGTGTTCTTGAGTAAGTAATTTAATCAAGTTATTGAGGATCTTAGTTTCTGTTAGATAAAAAGTATCTCTGGTTCTCATCCACAATAACCTATATCTATTCCTCTTTTTTATAAGTTGAACAATATTTGGGGGTCAATAAGAATTCGATTATTAAAAATTCATAACAATATTTAATGATTTATTTAATGCAGTAATATTAACAAAAAGAATACTTAAAAATGCAAAAGAAGATTAATATTAAATGGTATTGAAATACTGCTTCATCAGTCTTAGGTACTATTTCGAAATTATATGAAAAACAAAAACGAATATTTTAGAATTATCAGATTTAAATTTCAAAGCAATTATTGTTTTGTTTAAGGTTGTAAAGTTGTAGTTGTAGAATTATTCACATCAAGGTCACAACACCCATCTTGTTGGAACCACATATCGTCCAAATCATGATCTTCAATGGCCAAAAGAAATTGGTTATCATTCGACCACATTGCTCATTGTGACTGTAATCGTCGGCCCATTGGTATAAAGACCAATGATAGATACCTTTCGACCATAGAGTGAACACCAGTATTTTTTTTTCTTTATGTAATGGGAACTCTTTTCGATCACTTGTGGGCTTTCTGAGCCCCATATATTGCAATTTTGTCTGTTTACATACCCACCGAGATATGTGCCTCATCGTTTAAGAAAATGTCGGTGTTTAGTTTATTGTCTGTTGTTTTTGAATTGTTTTCGATTGTAAAGCGATCCATTATCGTAAATAGCAAAAATATGACCCTTCAGTTAAGTTTGACACGCGTATCTATACTCTTTACTAATATATAAAGCTGAAGAGTTTTGAAATTTGCCAAAGAATCAAATCAACACAATAATTATCGCTTATCCGAATAAATGTGTTGTTGGTAAAGAGTTAATTTCAATTAATAGCTTAGAAGAAATGTAACGCAATTTAAAAATACCTCGGCAACAAAATTAAAAAGTGCTCATGATGCAATATTTTTAATTTAATTTAAAGTTAAGTACTGACATGAAGTCAAAATATTCAAAAAATCTTTTAATCTTTTTACTGCAATACAAAAATGATTGCATTCTTTTACAGCTCTGTTCCTAGTTAATAAGTAATTGTAACATTCAGCTCTAAACATTTATCTAAATAGAATGCCATTCGATTCCAATAAAGATTTTAATTTAAAACTTAATCTTAGGAAACTCATTGTTTAAAAATAATTTGATATAATGACTTCACTAATAGTCTCTTGCCAGAGATTACAATTCCTTACATCATTCACAATAATTCATTTGAATATGTATACATATCTTTAATCTACCAGTTTTATCTGGATGTAATTTTTGCTAGGATTCTCCTCCTAGCAGCCAAATTGTCAAAAGTTTTCTGATAAAATTTAAGTCATTGCACAACGAAACTCGAACAGTTAAAGTTTTGAGAGCCATTTATTTGCTCACTACAACTTCCTATCCATTTATCTCTTCTATAGGAGTGCGTTGTGCGTTCGTACAAATTAGAATACATAAGTCATACAATTTCCTCATTTAAAATTCGTTTATCTTTTTGAGTACGGCTGAGGATTGATTATATTTACATGAAAGGGTTGGGCCAGGTTCATTCCGGTTCGATTTATCTTACGTACTTCATTTTGTTTGTAAAAAGGGTACAATGGCTTATAGATCTATTTTATTTGTTAAGCTAAGTCCATTTGCGAAACAAAAGAACCCCGGTTTATTAATTTATATACATTTGGCCAAAGAAACTTCAGTCAAAATAAACGTTCTTATAACAAACATAACAGTTGGTTTGAAAAAAATTTGTTATTTAGAGGGAACAAGTAGAAGATAGCTTTTCCAAGTTTGAAAAAGAAAAACATATTCCACTTCAGTACAATATTGCTTTATTGGCAAGTAAACAAGAATACCTTAATATAAAATATATATTTCTTCAGAGCTATGTAATCGATGAATAATTAAATTAAAGTGCAGTCTACAGTGAGGCCCAGGCCTAGGGCGGCATAATTTGAAGGGCGTCAAAATGACAAAATGAAGACAATTCAGCTCAAAATATGTCAGGTATATGTACATTCAGACCTTCAGACACGAATCAAAACAATTAATCCTCAAGCAGATTATGTTCCTATAAATTAAGTAGGCTGCTTCTTCGAGTGATTTTTGGTCCTGTCTGCATTAATGGAGAATGGAGACGAAGATTCAACCAAGAACTGTACGAGCTGAACAGCGACACTGACCTAGCCAGAAAAGTTAAGGTCCAACGACTTAGATGGTTGGGTCATGTTGAGCGAATGAGAAATAATACTCCGGCTCGTAGAGTCTTCGAATCCAACCCGGAAGGACGTGGCAGAAGAGGAAGACCGCGACTCAGGTGGAGCACACATGTGGTAGAGGACCTGAACCAACTTGGCGTGCGAAACTGGAGACAGCTAGCTAGGGACCGAGCTGGCTGGAGATGTTTGTTGGGTGAGGCCTTGGTCTGACCTGGGCTGTAGCGCCACCATAAGTAAGTAAGTAAGTAAATTAAGTAGGGTCATGTGCAGTTGAATCGATAACAGAAACATTTGACTTCTTTTCAACTACGCGATCTGAAGCTACGGGATTATTGCAGCAAAAATTACAATATACAGCAATCCTAGTCATTGTCTGGAATGTAATTTTAGGTCGATTTAATGCTGCTAGTACGAAGCTTCAAGAATCTCAACCTGATTTATCATCCGTTGTGTAGATCTATTGTTCTCTGGCTTTATTTCTTCAAGACATGAGAGGAAGACAGTTTTCTGAATATGAAGAAAAAGCTAAAGCACTGTCTGGAGTTCATAGTAATTATTATCGTTATGATACTCGTCGTAAAAAAAAAAAAACAGAAAAATTCAGCCAGATGACTCACAGCTCACGGGTAAATGAGAGACCACCTTTTTCTGGACAAGAAAATTATAGCGCAAATGTTTATTGCCCTATTCTAGACACTCTGAGTGAACAATTAGCCGGGCATAAAAGTGCTTTACAAAAATTTAAATTTCTTCGACGATTTATCTAAAAAAGATACAAACGAGTGCCAACAAACTATAGTCAGTAGGTATCCCGACCATTTGGAAGAGACTTAGGCAATGAATGTATTCATTTCCATTATCAACTCAAAGATTCCTTAGCAAAAATAGCAGAATTGCAGAAAGAATATGTCATGTATTGCATTCACGGAGCCTACGAGATGTTTATCCGAATGTTGACATTGCTCCCCGAATTTTTATGAGTATTCCGGCTACAAAATTGTTCAGGAGAAAGATGGTATGTATACCATTAATTTCTGAGAAAAACTAAAAACCACTCAAAACCCCTAATTAGATTTTATAAAAGAAACTGTTTTTCAGTAATTTAAACATTTAACTTTTCTTGGTTCGAAAAGATATTTTGAGTAAAAGAAAATTTGAACACACCACTTCTTTGTGCGAAAACCTTGCTCGTATCATATTTTAAATCACATTGTGAAAATATTTTTTCTGATACACTTCTTCTTCTTGCCTTTATTTATGTAAATTCAAAGGTCTGTTTTTCTTTTTTAGATAATGCTTGAGTGTAGACCTCATTATGAAATTAATGTAATTTAGTATCTGGTGTAACACAAATAAGTCGCATTATTGGGTATTTCCCAGGAAATTGCCTGAATTTGACAGCTTATTTATCTTATAAGATTAGTTAAAGGACGTCATTTAAACTTACCCTCCTAAAAGGCCTACCGAATTTTAATGAACGAAAACAATAAATAACTGAGATAAAGGTACGAAGATAATAAAGAGTAAAAAAAAAAACAAACCGTTATCGATGTCAAAAAATTGAACATCCATTTAGATCCTTATCCTTTATGAAAAGATTTAAAAAGCCTAAGTAACATTTTAATTCAAAGCAAGACAATAAAAAAAACACACACCGGGCATATTCCTTATGTTTCTTCAATTGCAGAAATTATTTAATCAAAGAAAACAACTCATTTATGTTCTTTTTTAGTATTTACATAAAAATGGTTTTGAATTGCACGAGAACAGTTGCTGAGATTGCAGTTGTGCAATTTAATACTCTTACTCTTGTTTTCTATTCTACAAAATAAGGGATTAATAAATACATCATCAGTTCAATATCAACAATACAAACTCATTTCATGCATTTCATAGCTTTGGATGCCATTTGCAAATTGTTTTTGGTTCTTAAAAATGAGCATTCAGACCATAAATAAGGTCCTCTGCTTTCAAACGGAAATTCACGGATAAAAAATGGAAACGATTAAGCATCTTAATGACAATTAACAAAACAATAAAAACGCAGAAAACGAAGTATAAGATTAAATTTATTAAACAAATGGCAATATTTATCCCTAACAGACGAAAAACGGTTCATGCGTTATGTGCAAAATAAATGTTGATTTTCGAAAATTCGTTTGACAATTTTAATTTCGTAAAAAAGAAAGCAATTATAGTTCTTTGTTAGCGAGGTAATTAATCAGGAATGTATTTTGTTTATACATCTTCTTTTTTTTTCATGTTCAAAGTATTTTTTTATCACTCTGATTCTTTTGTTTTTATGTCGCAATAACATAATTGAATTATTGAAAGAGAATTATTGCTTTCAACTATTTTTGTTTTTCGGTTTTACCTTCACACAAAGACTAACTCCAATTCATAAAGTTCATTGAATAATTATGTTGTTTTTAAATACGAGTATGTGCATTCAATTGGTTTGTTTAATATTTTTCGCCAGCGGCAAATCTGTTATATATATATACTAGCTGACCTGGCAGACTTCGTACTGCCTCAATCGATAAATAACAGACCTAAAAATTTGTACCCCGCTACCACACTATTCCTACCCCCTATCCGCAACCTAAAGCTACCCTACTACTCTCTACCTGCTACCCTGATACCCCGTTATCAGCTACCCCACAACCCGCTACCCCTCTTCCCGCTACCCACTACTTCTACAGGCTTACCGCTTCCCCCTTTACCCGCTACCCACTCCCGCTAACCGTCACCCAGCTAGCTAGCTGCCCTGGACATATGTCATAAGCGGCTTGGTCGATTTTGTACAAAATACTTAAAACCCATTTACGCCACTAAACTAACAGAATATTCCGTCAAAATTCGGTGCAAAACACTCCACTGGTACAAAAAGTAGTGAGTCGAACTCAATACCACAACCACATAACATAATCCGGTAAAAATTAGAAATTTAATTGACAATACGAACAATTGAAATTTTCATTACCTACGGTATTAAATGATCTTATTCAGTATTATTTTTACCTATGCATATTTTAACACTGACATCTAAATTCGACAATAACTTCTTTTTAACCCTGACCTTTGACATTTCTACAAACAGATAGCTACCAAACAAACAAATCTGGGACTGGCATAACAATTATTAACTTTTTTTTGATTTTCATTGGTGTTTCCGAATATACTAATTTAATGAATTTAACTTACAAATCCTCGAAATCCTTTCAAGACGTTTCTTCAAACCTATGACAAAAAACACCGTGGCATCATTGAACAAATACAGGAGTGTCGTTTCCGGTATGAAAAATGTGGATTCTTCCATACCTGCAACCTAAACAGATATGGAGTTTCGGACCTGAAGAAAAAATACAAAACTACATCCTCAGCAAGGCAAAACACCGTTTGTAGATTAACAGCTTCAGGGAGAGCTGCTTGAAATTTTATGACATTATCTCCGATCTCCGAGAGCTTGAAGTCGCAACGCCCTGGGTTTGCAGGCGAATAGCTTTGGAGGTATTCGGCTCAAAAAATCCATACCTGCACGAAACGACACCCCTGGACAGGTTTAATACATTTTGTAAGCTTACCCTTCAGCCGCTTATGTTTTTTGTTCCAGTTCAATAACGATGATTTCTTGCCTTCTGTATCGTAAATAATAAATTTTCATTCATTGTAATTTTTTTATTGAATTAGACAATTTTTGATAGATTTTTTTCTCTCTGAGAGAGTTTTCTCCCCACTGCTCAGAATTGGACAGATTGCCTAATTTAGTGCACAAAAAGTCTGGAACAGACCTAATAATTGTGATTGAAAATGTTCAATTCAAATTGAGTACTTAATCAGCTTCTTTATATTTTGTTGTAGTGAGAAACATAATATTTTTTAACATTGGTAGCATTCGCAGGGGCGAACGCAGGGGGGGGGGGGTTTTGGGGGTTGAAACCCCCTCCGAAATATGAGAGTGGAGTAAACAAAATTTAATATCCGTTATTGTTAAAAAAATAAAAAAAAAATCCGAAACAAGATTTGGTAGCATATTTACAGCAGCTAAGGAAATAGCTGATAACAATTGGTAGTCTCACGAATTATTGCCAAACAGACAAAACGAGACAGTTATTTGGGTGGTCCGGAAGAATATTTTCTACGGTCTGTCTATGTTGCTTTTTTGGACCATTTGTTGGTTCAGCTAAAAAATCGGTTCCTCGACCATCGTGAATAATTTTCCAAAATTCAAAATATTTTGCCAGAAAAATGTTGCAAACTTGATGAAGAAGACATGAAAAGAACTGTTGAGGTATTTGCTCATGCCTATGATACAGGAGGATGTTTGGATGAGAATGTGGCGCAGGTAAAAATGTAATTCTTATTTCTTATAAATTCTTTAAAGTTGTCAGTGGTAAACGAACTATTGTTGCAGACATTGCTCAAGTATGTCAAATGAAAAACGGCCCAAAAACTTTGTAGACACCTTAAATGTTTGCGATGCTTCTTTATATTAAACAGTTCATCGCTATATGCAAATCGGTGCAACCCTGCCAGTATCTGAGGCTACAAGTGAGCGGTCTTTCTCATGCTTGTGCAGATTAAAGACTTATCTGCGATGCAAAACATGAGAGGAGCGGCTGAACGGCTTGATGTTACTTAACATCTACAAGGAAATTGAAATCGATTATGAGGATGTAATTAACATTAAGGCAAAAGTACAAAGGCGCCCTTGGATATTTGTGAAATGTTCATGGTTAATACTGTTATATTCAAAGATGATTTCTGTGAAAAAAAAAAATTGGAAAAGCCTCATGGAAGAGTGGGAAAACTGGAAAAACCAAACAAAGGTCGGGAATTAGATTTTTTTTGCTTGGAATTTTTTTTGTTTCAAAATGGGTTTTTGAATGGAAAAAGATGAAAAACTCGTTGGTTTTCAAATGGAAAATTACATAATATTGCAGGTGCATTGGTTTTGAAATGGAAATCTGGAAAATTTCAAAATGGCTTTTCCAATGGAAAGTTCTTGATGAACAGATTTTCAAATGGAAAATGATTTATTGGGAGTTCGGAAAACTCTGCGGAAGCACGAATAACTTCAAGACCTAAAATCAAGTTTTTGCATGGAATTAAAGGTGCATTGTTTTGTTTTTATGTCCGGTAGGGACTCCTTATCCGCTCAATCAGCAATGTACTTTTATAAAATTTTCACTGTATGGATATAGTCTGAATAAAAACAAATTTTTGGGACAATCTTACGGGAAATTCAGCAAATAAAGGGACAATAATTGTAAGCTGTTTGGAATTCTGATTTTGGTGAATAGTCACAAAACACACCGAAAGAACGAGAAATACCTACTTTAAAAAAAAAAAACAATATTTTGTGAAACCCTCCCCGAAATTTTTTTCTGCGTTCGCCCCTGAGCATTCGTGATTTAAAAAGTACCTATAAGTTTTGTTTTTCCTAAACCTTCTTACGGGTAGAAGTTTAAGTTTTAAGTTTGAAAAAAAAATTAAGAAAATCGGTCAACCGGTGTGGCCGGTTAGCGAACGAACACAAAAAATAGGCTGTTCTTTTATATATATAGAAGATAATAATATATGTAAAGGCAATAATCGGCAAGAAATTCAGTTGTTTATATAAAAAGCCACAGCGATGCTGCCGAGCCTATAAGAAATATAGGCTTGAGGGTTGCTTTTTTTGTAATTCCAAGACAAGAATAATAGTTCCTCCCATTAATCCATCCATTCATGTATGTAAGGAACTTTCTGTTCCCCGCGGTTTCACCCGCCTTAATTGTTAAATTAGTGTAAAATTTTGTTGCATAATGTTAAGGCGGATGAAATTGAATCGCAATTTTTTTGATAATTGTTTACACAGTTTTAAGATAATTCCAGCACCCATTGCAGAAGCTCCTATATGAATAGTTTCAATGTTCCGCTGTGTGTGGAACGGTGACGTCCGTCGCGTGCGTGTTGGTCGGCCTTAACTTTATTTTCAGAGAGAGAAGTGTATTACCCTAGCAGAATCACTCATTAGCTGGCATCAAAAAGTAGTCAGTTTTTTATAACAATTTGTGCCGCAATGATTGCTCAACTAGTTCTTGGAAAAAAGCGCGCTTACGCATGTTCTTTTTCTTTTCTGAAAAATAACAAGTATACGCCCGGGTGAACTATCTTATATTTATAAAGATATTATGCCCGTTCATATGTAGATCTTTCTCTGTGACAAGATTTCAAGTTTAGGACAAGAGCCGTTATATGTTTTTTTACACTTCATGTTAAATTAAGTTGAAATTGAAGCAAAATGTTTGTGCCACTTGAATAGAACATGTATTTAGTTGGATGGTTATCTTTGGCATGGCTTTTATTTTTCTTTGGTCAAACTTTTTCATTAATTTCAAGTATTTTATTTAAAAAAAAAAAATACTAAAATGGGTCGAGAAAAACTGAGGTAGAAAAAGGACAAATCAAATGTTACAAGGAGCTGGGTAATCTATTGCCAAATAGCTAAGTAAATCGAGAAGAACCAACACGTAATGTCATCAAGTAAATTCCTAGTGTTAAGATGCAAAAACCATGAATGGCCGGACAGAAAGCTTCCTCACGAATGCAGAAAGGCGACTTATTTTAAGCAAAGCTTCAAATTCTCATGACTTTTTGGCAACAATCAGAAAATGTGGTGTTATGGCAAGTTTTAAAACTGCATCGTATAATTTCTAAAGCTTAACATCTAAAAAGACTGAAAATCAAGAAGAAGCCACCTGTTTACCCGGTAAGGAAAGAACAACACCTCAATTTTCGTCGCGCATATCTAGTCTATACTTCGGAGTGACATCATGTGGTCTTCTCCGATAACAAAAATTTAATTTGGAAGGCCCCGATAGAAATATAGTAGCTACATGCAATTTAGAAACCACAGATGGCAAATTGATTTCATCGGAGAAGACCACACTCCGAAGTATAGACTAGATATGCGCGACGAAAACTGAGGTGTTGTTCTTTTCTAACCGTGTACAGGGTGTCCTATTCAAGTGGCGAGGAGTATATGTTTAAAAAAAAAAAAAAAAAAATACGTTATGAAATTTTGAATGAAAATGTGCTATATGTACCTAAGCATTGTCTTGTTATTTTCATTTTTTTTTTATTTTTTTTTTTTGTGGGTGGGTGTGTATTTGTGTTTTGTTTTTTTTTTTTTTTTATAAGAGGATGATTATACAAATTTGCGCGAATTTTCATCTAGCCTAACAAAAAATTGACGAAACATTTTCTACACTACAATCGGTATGCATAGGTATATAATAGACGAAGCCTCTTTAAAAATCTTTCTCCAGAAATACTGGGTTTAGTTAATTTCAAGTCCTATTTCAAACAATGCATTCAAAATTATTTCAGATACAAAGTAAAGGGTCCGCCAAGTAACTTTTTGAAAATGCTATAAAAAAAAACTACTGAATATTTTCTCAAATTTCTTTTTTTATTTGAAAGTACAATCCTTCCGGCTAATAATGCAAAATAACTTCATTCAAATGGGTGTCTCGGCTTGCCATGCAGTAGCCTACACGATCGATCCAATTTTTAAGCACATTATTGATTGTGTGCAGCTGTATTTCACCAATGGCTTCACGAATATTGTCCTTTAAAGCGTCAATTGTCTCTGGCTTGCCGGCGTAATACTTAACTTTTACGGCACCCCACAAATAATAGTCCAACGGTGTCAAATCGCAGCTCCGAGGTGGCCAAACGACATCAGCTCTGCGGCTGATAATGCGATCTTTTATAACATGGCGCAAAACATCGAGTGTAACTTTGGCTGTGTGGCACGTAGCGTCGTCCTGTTGAAACCAAATGTTGCCAATATCGAACAAAAATTCGTTCAACATGGCCCGATAACGATCGCCATTGAATGTATCGGCCACTCCTTGCTCATTTTCGAAGAAAAGTGGCCCAATTATGCCTCTGGACCAAAATCCGCACCAAACAGTGACTCGTTTTGGGTGTATCGGCTTTTCAATGTATGCGTGCGGGTTTTCTGTGTCCCAAATGCGACAATTTAGCTTGTTTACATACCCACCAAGATCAAAATGAGCTTCATCTGAAAAGATGATTTTTTTGGCAAAATCGGCATCTTCTCTAAGTCGATCGCATGCCCACTTATTGTTAAAATAATTACACGGATATGCAATTATAAAAATCAATATAATTTATTAAGCGATATTTAAAGTTCAGAGGTTGAGGAAAGAGTGAACAAATTATAAATTAAAAACAGAAATATGAAATTAAGAATTATTGACATTAATATTGATTAGGTTGTAAGCAAAGTAGTATGGAACTGAGTATGAAATATTTAAGAACATTATTCTAACACTCCTCCTCAATATTAATAAAGTCAAAATTAATTCCAAGTTGTTGAAAACAAAACAAATGTTTATCTTTAGGAACAGCTTTTGTAAGAGCGTCTGCGACCATTTTATCGGTTGGTAGATACTTCAAATTAATAGTTCCTCCTTCTATTGCTTCTCTCACAAAATGATATTTATAGTGTATATGTTTGGTTCTCGAGTATTTTCCGCCATACTTTGCGATATGCTGCGCACTCTGATTATCACAGTAGACGTCAATTGGTTCGTTGTTCCCGAGTTTGAGTTCCTCTAGTAAAAAACGAAGTGCATAGGCTTCTTTTGACGCTTCAGTCAAAGCGATGTATTCCGCTTCGGCACTGGAAGTTGCCACTGTGCGCTGCTTCTTTGACTCCCAACTAATAGCGGCACCTGCAAGTGTAAAACAAAAACCACTTTGAGATTTACGATCATTAACATCTTCGGCCCAACTAGCATCTACGAAGCCTTTAAGAGGAAATCCTGTTTTACGAAATTCAATTCTTGCATGTTTTGTTGTATTAAGATACTGAAGAAGTTGCATGGCTGCATTCCAGTGCTGCTTCCTAGGGTTTTGCGAAAACTGAGCCAAATTGCTCACGCTGAATGAAATATCCGGACGACTGAAAACTGCTAAGTGCAACAGCGACCCTATAAGCTCTTGATATTTAAAAACTTCTACAAGGACTCGTTCACCAGGGATAGATGGTTCCTTTTGTAATTTTAGCTTTGCTTGCATAGGAATATAAACAGGTTTAGATTTGTCCATTTTATGCTTTAAAACTAAGTTGTGTATTAAACGTGTTTGATTAATTGATAAAAGATCATTATTTTTGTTAATTTCTAACCCCACACATAGGGATGGTTCTCCAAGATCTCTAATCTCGAAAACTGAGTTAAGCTTTTCCTTTATAAGTAACACAGAACTTTCTGCGTTAGATGCGACAATGATATCATCAACATATGTTCCAATGATAGTTATTTCGTCATCATCAATTTTAAAATATATGCATTGCTCATATTTCGATTGCGTAAAATTAATGCTTTTCAACTGAAGGTCCAGAGTCTTATTCCATTGTCTACTTGCCTGCTTTAAACCATATAAGGCTTTGTTAAGGCGGCAGACTTTCATAGGATATTTTTCATCAATAAACCCTTCCGGTTGCTTCATAAAAATTTCTTCGTCTAGCTTTCCATTTAAAAAAGCTGTCGTAACATCTAAATGCTTAAGCTTTAAATCATGTTCCATTGATAATGCATATATTAAACGTAAAGAACTCTGTCGTATTACAGGCGCGTAGGTATCTACGTAGTCAATACCATATTGTTGCGAATAGCCTTTCGCAACTAAACGTGCCTTTCTTCGTTCTATTTCTCCATTAGGTAAATATTTAGATTTATAGACCCACCTGCTTCCGATGGCTGTCCGCCCCTCTGGTAGATCACAGAGACTCCAAGCATTATTTTTCATTAAACAACTGTATTCTAGATTCATTGCTTCACGCCATTCATCATAATGTATTGAATTTCTTGCCTCCTGATAACTTGACGGATCATCTTCTTGTGCATGAAAGGCTTTTTCAACCTCATTCTGGTTATCTTGACTTTGGCGGCTTCTTGTTCGATGAGCTACGAATTCAGAATCTTCATTTTGGGTATTTTGACGTTGGCGGCTTCTTGTTCGATGAGCTACGAATTCAGAATCTTCTTTCTCTTCGTTGTCTTCATGACGGTGTTCGTTTGAATTTGATTTCTTAGACTCAATATTTTTCTCTTCATCATTATTTTCTTCATCCATTTTTTCCAAATTAATATTTTCTAAATTAAAATTTTCTTCTGCATGCTCATTTTCCTTTTCATTCAAATTTAAAAATTTATTAAAAACTTCTACGTTAACATTTTCTTCTTCATTCAGATTCTTTTCTTCTTCTTGTTTTGAATTTGAAAAACTTGGACTTGGTTTATCAGCAGATTTGATTTCACTTTCAATGAAGCGAACATCACGACTCTTAATGATTGTTCGTGTACCCCTCTTCCAAAGACGGTAGGCCTTAGACTCTTCCGAGTAGCCAATTAATACGTATTCCTCGCTGCGTTGATCAAGTTTTCCCCTATTTGAGTTTTTAACTAAAACGAAAGCACTGCTCCCAATTTGTCGCAAATGACAAACATTTGGTACTCTTCCAGTCCAAACTTGCTCTGGAGTTCTGTTTAAATTCAAAGAAGTTGGACAACGATTGCGTACATAGGCAGCAATATTGATCAGTTCAGCCCATAAGAAAGATGGTAGATCTGCTTCAATGATAAAGCAACGGGCCATTTCTACTAGAGTACGGTTCATACGCTCTGCGATGCCGTTCTGTTGCGGGGTGTATTCTACGGTTAGCTGTCGTTTGATTCCATTATCGATTAAAAATTTTGAAAATTCTTGGGAAACTAATTCTTTCGCGTTATCGCTTCTTAATATCTTGATTTTTTTATTAGTTTGATTTTCAACTAAGACTTTGAAATTTTTAAATACTTCTAAATATTCGCTGTTTTTTCGCAAAAAATAAACAAAGACTTTTCGTGAATAATCGTCGATAAAAGTTGCGAAGTATAAACTTTTCTGAATAGATTCAACATTAAATGGACCACAGAGATCAGTGTGAATGATTTCCAATAAACATCTTGAAGATTTTTCGACCTTTGCATGAAAAGAAAGTCTTGCCTGCTTTCCTCTATAACAAGTTGAGCACTGAAGTTTATTATTTTCAAAATTCGGAAGACCACTAACCATGCATTTCATTTTAAGCTGACGAAGTGATCCTACATTAAGATGTCCATACCGGTGCAGTGCATTAACGCCCATGGAATTAACACCCGCGGGTGTTAATTCCAAAAACAAATGGAATTTACCCCCGCGGGTATTAATTCCTTTTTGAATTGGCAATAAGGCCCACCATAAAAAAGAACTAATGCCCGCGGGTGTTAATGCCATTTGAAATTGGCACTAACACCCGCGAGTGTTATTTTCTTTTGGAAGAGATCTTTTCAACCTCGGATGTGAACACTTACGCTGGCATCCTAGACAGCTTGGCCAGGTGAGTAGAAACAAATTAAACATCACAAATGAAGTTTAAAAATTTTATATTTCTAACTTCGTACGATTATACTTTTGGTCATTCAAGACTTATTCGGTTTGTGAATTAAATTCATTTTTTTTTTTAATTCAAAAACCGAATAAATCTTTGGGATGTCAAAGTTCGGTGAGGATACAGCATTTTACAAGCATACTATACTTGAAGCCAATTTCATCTTATTGTATCTATCTGTCACCTAAAATAACCAAGCTATTTCATTTACATTGAAAGATGGATGGACACAAGCGGAAAAATTTTTGGCCAAAAGAGAATCAATTTGGGCTGTGAAAATACAAAACTTCGCGCGAATTTTTTTATTTTCACGCCCCAAATTGATTCTCTTTTGGCCAAAATTTTTTCCGCTCGCTTCAAATCGATCTTGAATTTTTTGTATCGGCTTCAACCTCAGTCGAAATGATGCTGAAATGAATCATTGAAATGCTTGCAAAAATATAGAACCACTACTTTTCCAAATAAAAGGAAACCTAAACAGCTCTGACAATTTTGTCGACAGCTAATAAAGAAACGTGGTCCTATTTATTTCAATGTGTACTTAAACAATACATACATACAAGAATTTAAGCTTTTTGTTTATGTGTTTAGCATGAACGTTCGTCGTTTAACTTTTTTTTTCATTTGAGACTTTTGTCCCATAAAAAGTAAAATTTTATTGGGACTACTGACTGGTGATAGTGGGTTTATAATCCCTAAAACTATTTTGGTACTCTTGAGTCTCCAGAGTGGCTCAGAAGTTCCAAAAACCATTTTCGGGACTTCTGACTTCGAGACGAGTTTCCCTGCGCCAAGTTTCTAATCAAAACAGAAAAAACAAAATAAGGCCCCACGGGCATTATTTAAAGGTTGCAATGGACATAAGACCGCAACCCTTGTAAGGGTCTAATTTCCATAAGAAATTGAAATAAGACACCATGCGGCTTTATTTCGTCGGACGTTATTTCACGTCACCATTTGTTTCACGTGTGGGTTTTATTTCCAATTAAAATTGGAATTAAAGCCCACCAAAAAAAGGAATTAACCACCGCGGGTGTTAATTCCAAAACAAAAAAGGAATTAACACCCGCGGGGGTACATTCCTTTTATTATTGGAATTAACACCCGCGGGCGTTAATTCCATGGGCGTTAATGCACTGCACCGTCCATACCTTCTGTGCCACGTTTCTAAATTACTGTCCGACTGTGGAACTAAGTTACAATTTTCACTTGTAAGCTTCTTAATAATCATATAAAGTCCTTTGACTTTTACGGCTTCTAATAATTTCTTTTTATTTTTGCTAATGCTTGCATGTTTTCCTTCTATTACAACCTTACAGCCATTGTCAGTCGCCTTGCTGGCAGAAATTAAATTACTTCTTAATTCTGGTATAAAAAGTGTTCTGTAGAGATGAATGGATTTCAGTTTACCATCAACCATTGTGTCAAGCTTCACAGTTCCTATTCCCTTGATGTTTGCAAACTTTTTGTTAGCTACCTGCACCAACCCAGAATAACTTTTGTCTAATTCAATAAAGTCATCTTCGATACAACACATGTGTGAGGTTGCACCGCTATCTATATACCAATTCCTTTCCTCATTAATTTCCGAAGTATTGAATGAACTCTGTGTTGGTACATAGTTACAATGCTCAAAAAACTCAGATGCTACAAAACCTTCCTCATTTGCTTTTTCTTTTTTGACAAAATGCAACTTTTCTTTAGACAATCTGACTCGACAATCCTTCTTCATATGTCCTTTTTTTTCACAGCGATGACAATTATATTGAAATGAATTTGAAATACCTGGGTTATTGCGTTCCGGCCTTTTGGGGTGTAATTTAACCTTCAGAGTTTCATCTTTAACCTCACTATCTGACTTCTTCCTTTGACTTACTTCCAGCAATCGCGCCCGTAGAACATCAATTTTCGGGAAATCAGAGGCAGCATCGAATGCAGCTTGAATGTCCTTATAGCTCTCGGGTAGACTATCCAGTAAAATTGCAGCCAGCAAGTTATCATCCAACTTTGCATCCATTTCCAACAGACGTGAAACAACAGAATTAAATTTTATTAAGTAGCTTTCCATGCTTTGATTTTCGGACATTTTTATGTTAACTAACTTACGAAATTCTTGAACTTTAGTTTTTTCCTGTTGTAAGTAGCTTCTAGAAAATCCCAAATTTCCTTTGAAGTGGCGAGCGATTTTACCAAAGATACTTGAGCCGGTTCCATGCAGATAATCATCTCACATCTTGCATCCAGATCTTTATTCCTCCATTGTTCCAATAGTGCTCCTTCATTTGGTATTTCTTCTTTATTAGTTACAATTGATAGCAAGCGATTCTTATGTAATAGTGCCTCCATTTGGGGCTTCCACGTATCAAAATTATGCCCATTTAGTAATGGAATTTTCCCGATGAAATTAGTCATTTTGAAATAAATTTTAATGAAACAAAATTTTACGATTCTATATCTTTAGAGCATATGATGGGTCTGGGCCCATAACCTGTTAAAATAATTACACGGATATGCAATTATAAAAATCAATATAATTTATTAAGCGATATTTAAAGTTCAGAGGTTGAGGAAAGAGTGAACAAATTATAAATTAAAAACAGAAATATGAAATTAAGAATTATTGACATTAATATTGATTAGGTTGTAAGCAAAGTAGTATGGAACTGAGTATGAAATATTTAAGAACATTATTCTAACACTTATCGAAGCGAAAACGCATTGGATGGTCGGTTGGCTTCAACTCCTGAACCAATTGGACTTTGTATGGCGTCATTCGTCTCAATGATGTCTCCGAAATGTTCAATTGTTGAGAACGACGGTGAATTGATGTTGATGGCGCTTCCCGCACACTTTCTGACACAGCAGCAATATTCTCGGGTGTACGCACTGTTTTTGGCTTTTCACGCTTTGGTTTATCGATGAGGATGCCAGTTTCTTTCACTTTTTTCAAAAGATAATGAACATACGGAGATGACGGTGCTTCTCTTCTTCCAAAATCCCTGAGCAATTTCGGTACACATTCTGAAACATTACCATGATTTTCAAAGCAATGTCGCAATATTTCCCAGCGTTCTTCAAGCGTATACACAACCATATTCGTTCAGCGAAAGGATAAAACTAATTATCTGTCAAATCAGACATGAGCTAAGTGTTACCATTCATGAAATAAGCACTAGTTGAAAAAAAAACGTTAGATGGCGGACCCTTTATTTTTTCTCTAATTCGAAAGCAATGATTTTTGTTTGGAAAATTCTAAATTTTTCAGGAGAGTCCCCTATACTCCATTCATACATGATACATAGAAAACAAAATTTATTCAACAATTTCTCTTGTAACATACGAAACATTGACTTTATGTGAGCAACGACCTAATTCCTAAACACCAGAACTACAAAAATATAACAACTGTTTTAACATCAAAACAGTAAAATTAGTACCAAAAGTTCTTTTCTTTTGATTTTTATTCCTTTTTTATGCCTCGAATTCATGTTCATTGTTTGCGAAATGAACAAAACGGTGTCGCTATAGCAGTCGTCAATACTTCAGACTTCATTTATTCTGAACCAATTTATGAGTCGATAATGGAGGCTATGAGATAGAAAAAAAAAACTAGCTCTTTGTTCTCCTACCTTATCTGGCTAAGAAGGGTTAGGCACTTTCAAAATGGGCGCTTTTCTGTGATATTGATTTCGGTTGTACAATGTACATATTATTATGCATGTTTATTAAGGAAAAGAAAAAAAAATTGTTAACAGAAAAAATGTTGTTTATTTTCTACTCACTTACTCGTTCTCATTTCAATAATAAGTTTTGTGCCTTCGTCATATTATATTATATCTGCTATTTCAATAGGATACTGCTACGGATCGGACAATTTGTGAACAAAACATCATCCACAGCTTCGATTCATATATTGGTGTGTAAACTGTTTGTTGAAGTTGTGCTAAAATTTTCAAATTTAAAAAGAAAAATTACAGTTAAGGATACTAACCTGCTCTTCGCTCTTGAAAATACAAACAAAAACAAAAACAAAATGTATAAATCATCCCTCAAGAAAAACAATATCTCAATATTAGGTAGCAAAATACGTTTGAATATATTATATCCTCAAAATAGGCAAAACCTCATTTATTTAACTAGCTACCTTATCGTTATATTTAGATCTTAAATAAAACAGTTTTGGAATCCATAATTTAGCCATAAGAAAAAAAATCACAAAAAGGAACAGAGTTTATTACGTCCGCAGATCCAGGAAAAAACCTTTAGCCGACACGACAACCATAAAAGTAGGTACTTTGTATTTTTAAATTAAGTAATTTTACAAAAGAAGCTTACAAAGTTTGAAATGACTTGGGATTGGGACAATATGGTTTGAGTTCCGTTTTTCTTAAAAAAAAAAAAAAAAAACTGTTACCAACCAGTTACTCAGATTTCTTCAAACTTTCAGAGTTGCAAAGTATTACTGAGACTGAGGATATAATTTAATGACGCACATACACAGACAAACCCAGACATTCAATTTTGGTTTATAAATGGATTAAATAGCAACCGAAATCGGTGGCGTTAGATACAAAGGGCACGTCGTTTTTTGTATTGCCTTTATTTATTTAAAATTTAATAAATCAGTTTTTATGTTCAGTAGCAATAGCAATAAGACAAGACAAGAGACAAGACACGCCTATAAGACGATTTATTAGTTCCTTGGGTCAAATTTAGAGAAAAAGAAGAACAACAAACTGTTTGCGTTCCTGTCTAAATAAAATACAATTATCTCTCAAAAAAGCTATAGAGACGTGACAGCCAGAAAGAAATATTTATTTAGTTATAATTGGGGGTGAACTCCTAAAAAGAAAAGTAGGCTCTAATTAATTGAAGGGTAAATATCAAGAAAAGCTGAAATAACTACGTCAAGCAAATATTTGAATTTACATTTACGATTATTTATGTATTAAAAATCGTGTGTTTAGTGTCAGTGAGCCAAATAAGAATAAGTAAGCTTTGGCTTAAGGACACTAATTTACTTCATAATTCTAGTTTCTTAAATGGAGTGATAGTTATTCGAATTCTATTCGTAAATTTTTCATATTTCGAAACTTTCAGCTTTTCAATATGCTAACATGGGCTGATTATAAGACCATTATGCAATTATGAGGTTTTTATCTTCAAAAGCAGAACCCAAGGCCCCTTGGGGCCTTCTAGTTTCCCAAAAGATTTCCGATATTTTTATTACCTTAAAACTATATTCGTTCGACTAAGAGCCGATTTTTCATTCTTCAAATAGTAGCCTAATGAAGTTTTTACTCTTGATAAATCCAAAATCAATATTATTCAACAGTCAGAAAGAGAAAATTTTAGAAAACAAATATAACAGCCACTCTGAGAGCCGACAAGAACAAATTTCAAAGAAACAACTAACCAAAATTTTAATACAAAAAATTTAATTTTAATTTAATTTTGTGTTTTGTGTTGAAAACACTTGCAGTTGGTCCTGCGTTCGTTAATTCCATTTTTGTATTTAAAAAATAGCAACAATTTATAAGTGCTTCCACCAATGGCTTTTTCCGTCAAACGGCTGCCAAGCCGATCATCAGACTCCTCAAATTTAATTTTTGTTTGTTAGCGTTATACTCTGGGTTAGTAATTGTAAATAGACAATATTGGCAGGAGCAAATTTTTGAGAAAGGAGATCAAAAATCTACTTGCCCTCCAAGAATGCCCATCAGTTAACCCTCGAGCCCAACTTCGGACGTATTGTCATATACAGACAATCGTTCGTTAGCTGTTCTACGCGATTGTTAAACTCTCTTCCACACTCTGTCCTCCCCCAGTCATTGCAAATTGCAATGTTCAAGAATTCAAGACCAATGTTAACCAACACCTCATCATAAACCCTCTCCTTCTACATATTACACTTTCCTTATATTATACTTAGGTATATTTATATAGCAATCCATCCAGAAGCTTTATTTAATGAACTTACTTTCTCTGTTCTAACTAAATCACAGTGGCCCCATTATCCTACTATGCCCAAGGCCTCGAATATGTTAAAGACGGCTCTACGGCCAAGTGAACCAAAACCTCATTATGGACTTTATTTTGTTTTAGACCTTAAAACATGGGTAGAAGGTGTGGTACCTGCCTTAAATGTTTTTATTTCATCTTTAACGGGCACTGCCTCATGGGAAGTTCTCAATTCCTTACGTACACACTCAAGGATGTGGTGAAGAATGCTATAACCACATAGACCTTGTTTCTTCGGAGCTGTCGAACCCTTTTATTATTATTTAAAATTCTGTCCTTTTCAAGTTCTTGTCATGTCAGGAATCATTACAGTTCCTTGAAATTCAAATTAAAACATTCATGGATTTTCACCAGAAAAACAAAAACTTTTGCAAAAAAGAGAAATCACAACAAAAATAGCTACAAGTTCGGAAAACCGAAAAAAAACGGATGATGTTCGTAGTTTCAACTTTTCTTCTACCAACATAAACATGAAACTTAGCCTGTTTTTTACATTTTGTTATCAACGATTTGATCTTCCTCATGTCTTTCTTATAAGCAGACTAACTATTCAGGGCAACTCCTCACTGTGTGTTCCCAAAAACTTTCACTTTTTTTTAAACTTTTATTTCATAGCAACTGGAACTAACCCAATAAGATAATGCTATAACTTCCAACACTTCATGTATTAAGCATCAGCATTTAAAGTTTCAGTAATTATGTCCCCATCAGTTTAATCTCATCTATTTATCGATTGGCTTGTGTAGGGGAATTGTAAACCGGGTTGACTTTTAGCCATTAAATGAAATAAATAGTAACGGAGTCTCTTATTTTAATATTGTCGTATTTTTTAGACTTTCTGTGAAAACAATTTTTTTTACAAACTTATATGCATGTATGGTGAATCGTAATTGAATATTTAAGTGATTTACTTTTCTTTCTAATTCATTGTTTTCAAATGATTTTTTCTATTTTTTGGAAATGTGAATTTCACGAAGTCGAAATACAGTTTGTCAATTTACTGCCCATATTTATCCACTTCTTAATTGTTTCAAACTTAAATTTAAAGCTACAGATTTTTCGATAACTGAATCAAATAAAAAATAATATTTCAAAGAAATTGTCATAATTTACATTTATAATCTTCTAAGGTTAATATTATTTGTTAGAATTTATTTTCAATAATTCAGCTTATGCTTCAATAACGTCAATTACTTTATACATCCCCTACCTTCTTTAAAAATTATTTGTCCAAAGGATGAAGAAAACTCGTATTTTTAATGTATTTCCATGACAATATAGCTTTGTCGTTCGTTAGGCTGGTAAAAGGCATACATAATATTGAAAATCCTTTTCCATTGTCAGAGAAACATACAGGGTTTCATTGTGCGAGTGAAACCACTTCAATTTTTCTTTTTTTTACAAATTTCTCTTTTCATAATTCAGTATTTTCTCAAAATTTTATGCTTGATCTGATTCAAAGTAATTCACGCACCTGAAATGATTTCAGGTGGCATTGTTGCATGAAATATTTGTTGTTTTTAATTAAACAAACATGCATACAGTATTTGCTGGAAAATCGAATTTAAGAACAGAGTGAAGCATTAAAATGGCTATCTTTAAAAGTTCATGTATGTTTACATTTCGGTGCTTACTCGACAAATACTATCTACTTGTAAGAAAGTATATACATAAGTAATTCTTCTGTGAATGTTTATATTTATACTAGCTGACCCGACAGACTTCGCACTGCCTAAATCGATTAATAAAAGATCTAAAGTTTTGTAGCCCACTACACAACCCGCTACCCTGCTACCCCACTACTCTGTTACCCAGTTAACCGTTTCCCCACTACACACTACCGGCTACCCACTATTTCTACGCGCTACACGCTACCCCGTTACCTGTTATCCCGCTTCCCCTTACCCCGCTACTAACTACTCGCTATCCGTCAACCCGCTACCCGCCTCCCACTACCCCGCTACGCCATCAACCATATCTCTTGAACGGCTTGGTCGATTTTGTACAAAATACTAACACCCCATCTACACCACTAACCAAACATTCCCTCATCATTTGGTTCTAAACACCATACTTGTATAAAAGCAGTGAGTCCTCAACGAATTTGTATGACATTTTTATATATCTAAGAAAACAGCGTTTACTCGGTCAGCTAGTAAGGTCGTGACAACTCAGAAACCTTCGTTGTCTCATGCACAACAACTTTGTTAAGGATATGGTCAAATGCATGGTTAACTTTCTATAGGGAAAATTGTGTTTCCACATTTTTTGCTATCTCATGAACGGTTTTGCCGATTTTGTACAACTTTCTTAAAAACCCTCTGAACTAATACTCGAACATTTTGTCAAAAGTTGGTGACAAACGGCCGTTCTCGAGTTTTGTGCTTAGCAGCACATTTAGCTTTCCATTTTTATATTATGTATAAGATTAAAGCAAACACATTACTTGCTATGTTTTTACTGTTCAAAGTGTGAGCATAAGGAAAGGTGGAAAATACGGTAAGAGCTAAGGAGGAGGTTTCGGTTTACATTAATATTGAAATGAAGCGGAAAAGCAGAGTGTGGTATTCAGATTCATATTCGTGTTGTTAGGCTAATAAACATAATGTCTGTACTTGACAGTAGGTACGACCCATTTTTTAAAATCCATTCAAAATATGACTTGGGGTTTTCTTGCACTTCAGGAGTTTTCCATTTCGAATTTGTTGTTTTTGCAATGCGTTTTTTTTTTTTTATTATACTTGCTTTCCAGGATTTCTCCCAGTTCCTCAGCACGAACTTTCCAAGTAATGCATTTCATTTGAAAGAGTGTTTTTGAGATTTTTGTTTAATCAAATTTTCCATTTTTTTTTTACTTTTTCTGGCATTCTAGTTCCCCATCACAAATGTTCCAGTTTTCCATTTGAAAACCACTGCAATAATATATGCAATAATATGCAATTTTCCCAATGAGTTTCCGAGTTTTTCATCAAGAAATTTCTATTTTCCATTCGAAAACCCACTTTGAAATTTTTCATTTGAAAACCAATGTACCTACAATTACATGCAATTTTCACTATGAAAACCAATGAGTTTTCCGAGTGCCTTTCGAAAACCCATTTTGAAATTTTCCATTTGAAAACCACTGCACTACAATGACATGCAATTTTGCCTTTGAAAACCAATGAGTTTTCCGAGTTTTTAATAAAAAAAAAAAAAAAACAGATAAAAAAAGACCTTATTGTAAAAGGTGCAGAAATCAACCAGAAAGTATTTATTTTCTAATAAATATGTTTTATTCGTTCGAGTGTTTGAATAATAATAATATCAAAAACGAAATATCAAACAAACAAGTTTTAAAAAGATCACTTGGAATTTAAATAAAGTACAAAGTATATTGTTAAACTAAGTTTTCTTATATTAGCTTTTGTACCCTGATAGCACACTACCCACTACCCGCTACTTACTTCTACCTTCTAACCGCTACCCCCTTACCCGCTCCTCGCTACCCCACTACCACGCTACTCCACTTCCCTCTTCCAAGGCTATATCTCAAAAGCAAAAAATCTTAAAAAAGGAAAAATATCGAGAACAAAAAAATGTCAAGTGTATTTTTGTTTTTCGATGAAAAACAATTTTTGACGAACATATATTTTCTTCACTGACATTTTTTTGAAAATAAAAATAATTTAAACGAAATTGATTAATCGTAGGTATATTGATATATTTTGTTGTAGTGAGAAAAGCATTATTATTTAACATTTGCACCGTTTGCGATTTGAAAAGTATAAATTTTGTTTGTCTTAAACCTTCTACCCTTAATCCTCTTTAGTGTAAGAGAAAAAATACGAAAATCGACCAACCGGTTTTTATGCCTATATGACGCAAACGAACGGCGCTAGATTTTTATAATATGTATAGAAGATATAGATGACTAAACTGCTCTTTCACGCCTGGGCTGAATTTAATTTTGATTTTGTTTTAAGAAAATTTCAGAACAACTGTAGCTACCCATGTATATGTATTTATTTCTTATATGTACCACAAATTAAGTATCCACTTGTCACACAATAAATGGACTAGCAGTAGCAACTTTACTCTGTCTTTAACAATATCAATTTACGAAATCATCTCCTCATAAAGAAATCATTACTATGTTTACTGTAGTCTCCAAATAAAGCTGGATGCTGTTTAGACGGGGAATTTAGGATCATAATAAGACTGGAATTCTAATTAGGTATTTGTGGTTATAGTTAATGGTACCTTTAATTAATTATGGGCATTCTCTTACAGACAAGGAAGGAGCAATAAAAACAATCATGTGGACGTGAAGTGTTATGTTAAGGATTCAATCTCGTAAAGGAAGACAAATGTATGATCCCGAACACTAATTGAAGTTATTAGCAGATATAGTTTCTCTTCTCAACAAAAATAAAACCGATTGAATTATAATTCTTTCAGGAGTGACATTAAAAAATAAAAACACTGAAAAATTGGGTACCACCTTTATTATAAATCGTTCACTCACTCATTCACTAATCATCAAAATTAACAAATACAATGGTAAACGTACCTACCCTACTAAGTAATTACAATCTTGAAATTTCTTGCACTGCTAGTTTTCAAGTGAATACAAACAGAGTTATTTTGTATGCAAATCCATCTTCCGAAATTCAGGAGCAGTGGATATCAAGTTCTGTCGTGTTGACGGAAGAAGAGTATTGTGAACACCACCGTGAAGTGTGAACCCAACTTCATTCTTCATGACATTTCTGATATTTCTTTGCGTACACACCCTCCACACTACAGCTGTTTGAAACCACTGTTTGACATTTCCAATTGTTTTTGTTTTAATAACCTCACTTTTTTAAATTCGAATTTATTGATTTAAACAATTTCGGTACAGAATATCTTTATGAGCTGCGAAAAGTGTACCAGAAAAGAATTGTTTGCCGCTTTATTATATAATTTTTTTCTTTTTTATAAAAAGCAAAATTTGTTGATAAAGCGAGATATACCCCCTTTGCCACTTGTGTCTATGAGACAGAACATCTCGCGATTCTCGAGATCATCGTCAGCATCTGTGACCACCTCTTGGGGAACGATGATGATGTCGCCAAAAATGATTGCGTTTCTCAATACGGTGAAAGAAATTCTTTTCCCCGTCTAATCCGGCTACTATATCTACAAGACATATCCGTCCAAAGATTATGTAAGACTCCCATCTCTGGGCTGGTGCTCCAGCTACATACTTAAGCCTATTGGATGGTATGCAAAAAAGAGCTCTAAGAATGATTGGTGATAAAAGCACCACTGACTAATTTAGGAATCCCCATCAGAATTTTTTTTTTGCCGCACTACGTGAATGTGGAACTCTCTTCCACACTCTGTCTTTGTCATTCATTGCAATGTTCAGGAATTCAAGAAATATTAACACCAACATCTGCTTTCCAACCCCTTCCTTCCTTCCTAAAGTACTCTCTGTGTCTCTGGCATAATAAGGGTATAAAGAACTTACTTGCTTACTTCCCGCAGTCAGGCAAAAGTAAAAAGCAGAGATCTGTCAACAGGTACCAAAAATTATTTGAAGAAAAAAGTCCATCCAAAGAAAAAAAACTTAAAATTTAATGTTTTTTTCAACTTATGCCATCTCTAACTGACAACACCTTGATTCATCAGTTATCACGTCTTTTTTTTAATCAACCAAATTTAACTTTCAAAAGTTCTTTTCTTAGAAATTCATCAGGGAATATCAAACTCACCAACTCAACTTGGATAGCGGAAAAGGAAAAAATAACAAAAAAAGATACAAGTTCTCGCATAACTCCCTGGGGTCATAACATATAGGTACTTTCTTACGTATTTTTCTTTTGGTTTCTTCCATTATTTTTTATTTTGCTTCAGTTTTTGAAAAACATCTTATATTTTATTGATCCATTTTTTTTCCTTTCTGCAAAACCCAGTTATCTATTAACTAAACCCTTTACCTTAAATTTGAACTTTTTAACCTATTTACATAATTTTAATTAAGTTTTATTGTGTTTGTGTTTGTTGAATTGCCTGTAAGGCCTTTCACACCTACCCCTCTATATTGGAGTTGGCTGTTTTATTGATGCTGATAGGTTTGGTTAAGAAAAGTTTTAAGAAACTACTGTTTACTTTGAAATTAAATTTTGTTTTGGGTATTGCCAACAACAATCAAGTTTGTTTATTTCAATTTAGGAACCTTTTTTCGGTTACTTACTTGACAGTTTATATTAAACGATTTTCAGTTAACTGCATTTAAGAAACTTGGTGGGCCGTTACTAATGTCTGTAAACTTTGTTCAAATAGAAATTTCATTGCCGTGTTGTAAGCTGAAAAAAAGGTGGAAGTAGCTATATATCAAAACTGTTTTTGATGCTATTTGATTTTATCCCACGTGTTAAATGCTGTTTTCGGCTTTAGTTTTGTTTTTTGCTTTGGGTAAGGTTAGTTTTGGTTAAGTGAAATTATGGGCATGAATCAACTTTTTCGGCGAACCCCAAGTACCTACATACTGACTCTGGTTGCACGTTGCACCGCCACACAGTGGTTCAACTTGTATGAGGAAGGTGGCCAATATTCAAATTTTGATTTTAAACTAAAAAAATCAAGCAAACAATGAAAAAAAGTGGTTTGTTTAATATTTAATATATTTTGTTAAATTTTATTCAATATTAAAGCTGCAAGTTCAAAATATTCTGCGAAAATTTAGTTTTTTGTTTATTTTTCAAATTTCTTTCATTCGAAAGCAAAGGGTCTGAAGAAAAAACAATCTATTCAGTAAATCCGTATCAGAACAAAAACATAAAATGTAAAAGAAGAGCCAAGTTCTCTTATGTGCGAACAACACTGTGTAAAAAGTTAGCCACCAAAAGTAATGAGATCTAAAAGAACGCCAAATTCTTACATGTAAAAGTGTTATATTGAATATTTTAAATCATAGAAGATAATACAACAATATAAAAACAAAATAGAAAACAGTTTGGATGAAAATTTACAAGTTCACTTGGCAAGTTCGAATCGAAGTTAATACGTAATTCAAATTTGAAGCTTCTAACTCTATGGGTTCAAAAGTTATGGGGGGTTAAAAATGTGCTTGAGTTCGATCCTGTAAAAAGGGAGTAGTGCTGGAACTTGGCTGGGCACTACCGTGCCCTTTGATTTGTAGACATCCTTGATATTTTTCTTTCAATAACTGATTGTTTAATCCCAGTTATTTGAGAAGAAACGGAAGGATTGGCAAAAAATCTTCGGGCAGGATTCCCATCGTTCGAATTTCCTCCACCTTGCTTCCGCTTATCTACAATCAATCCGATTTTTTTTTAACTCTGCCTGAACGTATTTTTTCTTCGCCTCCAAAAGATGTTTTGCGTTAGTTCCAGTTCGCCATTTCTTAAATTCTAATCGATACGATAGATGAATAAAAAACTCGAAAAACCTGATCCACGCATGCAGAGGAGATATGCCAAAATCAAGAACGTTCTCGTTAACTGCTCTTTGTATTGAGCTTTGAATATCATTCATATTCGTTGGTTTTGCTCCGCAAATATAACACACCTGTTGCGAAGCAGTATGTGACAAAGCATTGCATACTTTACCGTCAACCATTGTCAACTTTAGAATATGTTTTACATTTATAAGATATATTTTTAACTGAGTTAGTCAAGTTAGTTATCTGGTTCAGGTTTAGGTAAGATTATCTAAATCAAGAGTAAATTTAGTCTAAGTATATAATTCTATTTTTATGTATACGTACATGTTCTGTACATAGGATGAACACTGTATTTTTCTACCTTCTGTGGTTAAATCCAAACTAGAAACACTTTCACTGGCAACTGAAGTTATCATATCGGTTAATACAAAAACGAAACACTATAACCATAAACACTGACAAAAGAAATTAAGACACGTTTTACAATAAAACACAAAACCTGCTTGGTTAATATTCTCCTTATCTCCTTATTTTTTAAAGATGTCTTGCTGGGATTCTATGATTCGCTGCGCAGTATGATTAAGAAGTCCTTGAAGGGTTACTTCAGCAGATGAATCCGAAACTTTGATTGTTTCCGTTCTTGGATAGCATTCTTGTTTCGCCTTCAGGACTTGAACATAGCTTGGAAAAATGTTTACTTCCGTTTTTTGGTTTACCATGTTTCTTATAACTTGGTACTGATGTTTTGACAGCTTTGCCTCAACCAAAAGCTTCAAAGCATCATTTGCATCCAAATGCTTCATTTGTAGACTGTCCGAAGATTTGCAATGAAGGACTCCAGCAACGTCTTCATCGATTTCACTGATCTGGGCTATTCGTCTCCTCTTACTTCGTGACGAGCTCTCCAGAAAAGCATTTGTTCAAGGTTAAAATTTCAAAATTTGCGCAAATTTGAACAAAACAGGTCATATATGCTCTTAAAGAGGAAAAATAACCCTAAATGATGGTAAATAAATAATCGGGAGTTTGTGGGAATTTGATGTTTTAGCTCTTCCGAAAAACAAGAAATTTTGAAAAAAATCTCATTTTCTCATGGAAAATGCATGAGGCCAAAATAAAAACATTTACCTACACAAAAATTTATAAAAATCAAAGAGAAACTGTCGATAAACATTATTTTATAATTATCATCACCTTTTTTCAAAAATTTGAAAAAAGGTGATGATAATCGAAAGCTAGTGGCTCACAACAACGATACAGGTTGTACAGGTACAAGTTGTACCATTGAAATATGAAATTCGTCTTCCTACATTTGAATTAAATATAACCCTGACATGTCACAGGACTTTTAATTTTGGAACTTAACTTGGCTAATCCACCAGATCTCACTGGTCCGCCACCTCCAGTGCAACTACTAGTAAGACTATTGCTTTATAGTTTATACAGTTTCAATTTTTAGATCTAAAAGCCTTTGAGCAGCCGCCAGCATAGTTATTCTGTTAAATAATATGCACCACCCACATTTATGTAATTGGTATTAAAAAACATCAAGTTATGAATACATTTTCCTATAGTAATGCTAATGAATAATAAATTTGAAATAGAAAACATATTAATTCTGTTTTACTAAACCGTTTAATTGATTTGGACACACATTATTTACAAAAAAAAGGATTGAATACTATTATATTTGATTTCCGCTTGACATCCGTTTTGATTAATAACAAAATAACGCATGAGATACCACATTTTAAACTTCAAATTTAATTGCCATCTGGAATTCTGAAATCTATTCATATGTCGTTTATTACAAAATGTGTGCAACCTATATTGCAAAAAAAAAATATAATATTTCAGATTTCAATTAGTGCATTTAATTAAAAATTATTTCCGTCAAATGCAAGTACCTACAGCTAACACCTTATATTCCTGTCCCGGTATGTTTAATCTAACAGCAGCAACAAAAATATATGTGTGCATGTATGAAGGCATCACACCGAAACGTTGTTGGCTTGTGCCATGCTTCTTTAGTAAATTAATCGGATAAATTACGGAATATGGAGCTAAGTCGTAGGGGTTATAATATGGGTTTTTTATACATAAAAACACATTGGCGATAAAAGGATTTGCCAAACAAAACTCTCTTAATTTTCATTTACACTTGGAAAAGGTTAAGTGGAAGTTTTTTTAATCTCTTGTGAAAAGGAAAGTTAAGCAAAGTTCAAAATGTTTTTTTTTTCATAACCTTAAGGATCAATAAACATGTTGCTAAATCACAAATATATTCCCCATTTAAAGCTCATTATCTACCTTCAAAAGAATTTTAAAAGAGGCTTAAAGAAAGCTCATCCGCTCTTTCACCTTTAATACTATAATCAAATTAAAGTAGATGGTATCCGTATCATTTTTACTGTAAGGGTTTTCTTATGAATGCTTTTTTACTGGCACAATTTAACAAATTGAAATTTATTCATAAAAATTAAAAATGTTGAAAAACCCAGATTTAAAATTGGAGCAAAGATCGCAACAGGAACACAATGCAAAAATAAGTTAATTTATTTCTTGGATTAACAAAAAGACAATGGAATTTTTAAACATCCAATGCAGTTTAGTAGATGCAGACTGGTTGCATTCTTAAATACTCTAAAAGTCGAATTATGTAGTAAATTGGTAATGCGCTTTGGTATTTTCCCAGGTTGTTTCTGGATTCCTTAAATGGAATTCCTTAGCTATTTATAGTTCTCGAATTCAAAGGTTAAACAACTTTAATTCCATTTTTTAAATTGTTTTTGTAGCAACAAATATTCAAAACTCAATACCTACTCTTCTTATTTCTTAAAGAAACCCCATGCCAATAAGTGTATTCATTTTTTAATTTATTAAAGAAAAATGATTGGCATGAAGGCAAAATCTTTTAGAAATATTATTTTCTTGGGAAAAGTACCTGTTATTCAATTTGAATTTCTTTAAAAAAAAGAAATAATTTATTGGCATGCTGTTTCTTGTATTCATCTTTGAAAAATAATGGCATTGAATAATTGAAAACAAGTCTCTTTCACTTAAAATGTTATAGAAATTTAATTTGAATAAATAAATTAAATAATTTGTTTAAAATTCATTTTTTTCCTTAAACTTTTTAAATCATGGAAGATAATAAAACATTTTTTAAGGATAATCGAAACTGGGCACAAATAAATTTTGACTGCAAAATTCATTTTTATTCATTTTTTCTTATTACTACTTATTACTCGACAAAAGAATTCAAACTAGCTTATTATCTAAAATCTTAGTTCTTAACTCAATAGATTCAAAAGTTGTAGGCAGTTCAAAACGTGCTTGAGCTCGATCCTTTTAAAAGGGAGTAGTGCTAAAACTTGGCTTGGCACTACCGTGCCTTTTGATTAAATGAATTAATATCAGACATTGCAATCAGCTAAATTAAGCTTAAGGTGTATCTTCATTTTTTTCTCAGTAAGGGTAGTGGTTTCTGAAGGGTATAAGTATAAGTATATATAAGTATAAGTATAATAAGATTCCTATATAACTGAGGCACTATTAGACGATCCCCTTATGTCTTTAAGTAGCAACAGAGGCGGCGTAAGGCGTGGGCGACGTGGGCCCTCGCCCACGGCCTCGCGGTACAAGGGGCCTCGCGCTTCAAAAATTTGTATGCATTGCTTCTGTGAAAATAAAATAAAAAAAGAAATTAATTAATTTTGTTGTTAAATATTTTTTTAGTCTGGCAAAATTTGTTACGTTGCGTAACCATCGCGAGTAAATCTTTGCCGCATCGACCAGTGCGGGGAATCCCTTGTTTTATTTTTTTACTTTCTTTACTAGGAAGCCAACCAATCAGATTAAAGTACTACACGCACGCAAGACGCAACGTAGACGCAAGCAAAGATTAACTAAATAATAAGATGTGAAACTGTCTTACGTTTTACTTACTTGAAATATCAGTAACAAGCGGTTAATAAATTGAACAGTTAATCTTTATTTACTAGGTATATAAATTTGTAAGAGAGTGAATGATCAATGCCGTGTCTAGATTCTAACTGACTGTCATTTTATATTAATAATACAGAGTGACAATTGTGCACATAAGTAGATGGGTTAACATATTAAAGTAACGAACAGTGATGCCTGTCGGTGGACACTACATTTCTCTCCCCTCCAAAGTTATCGTCTTCTGTGGCGTATGGTAACAGGTGGGGTGAATCTGACAACCGGTCTTCTGGTGCGATGTGAGCGTCGTTGCTGATGTTCCATTGGTGGCGATGTACTAACATTACTGGGCTTTGATTGCAAGATCGTTGTTGAAGGGGTAGGCAGAGGTGCATGTTGCTCACAGTGACTAAGTGCAGCTAAACGTTGAGCTTCGTCAAATTCAGGTATTCCAATGGCTTTTCTAATTTGATTTTGATGTCTTCTCGTGACGCCTTTCTTAGTTTGGGCCTCAAACATTCGGTTGCAAACTTTATTTGTGATTTTGGCAGGTATCCACTTTGGTCCTCTTGAAAAGTTTCGGATATAAACTTCTTCTCCCCTTGTGAACTTTGACTTGATTGGGAGCTGCTGTGACACTTCCTCACGTGGTGTTAACTGTGACAAAAGTGTACGGGGCTGTCTACCATGAAGAAGCTCTGCGGGCGACTTTCCACTTGCATATGGTAAAGATCTGTAAGAAACTAGAAAGTCTAATAAAGCTTTTTTTTTATTATTACCATCTTGAAACAGCTTTCTCATAGCAGACTTAAAAGTCCTAACCATTCGCTCAGCTTCTCCGTTGGATGCGGGGTGGAAAGGAGCTGATCGCAAATGTTGTATGTTGCGCTCTGCACAAAACTTTCGAAACTGTTCCGATGTAAACTGCGGGCCGTTGTCGGAAACTAACAACTGGGGTAGGCCTTCGATCCCGAAGATGCTATCCAAGGCTTTAATGGTTGATTCGGCTGACGTATTTGACATTTCGACCACATAAGGGAAACTTGAGTAAGCATCTACGCAGATGAGATACATGCCCGACAAAAATGGACCAGCAAAATCCACATGTACTCTTAGCCATGGTTCGGATGGAGTCGGCCAGCTTGTCAACTCCTGTCGCGGGTTAGCAGCATTCTGTTGACAGGTTTCGCATCGTTGTACCAAAAATTCAATTTCATGGTCGATTCCAGGCCACCAGCAATGTCGACGAGCTAACTGCTTTGTTCTCACTATTCCCCAATGGCCAGCATGCAACATGGATAACACTTTTTTTCTCAGCTTAAAAGGAACGATGACCCTGGACATATCATTTCCTTGCTCAAGTAAAACTCCATTTTGGCGAGTTAAAGCGAATCGCCGCAAGAAGTAAAGCTTTAATTCTTCTTCATCTTTTGATAGTCTTTCTGGCCAACCAACGTCTAGCAGTCGATTAACCTTTCTAAGCACATGGTCCTTGCTTGTTTCTTTTGCTACTAACTTTGCATTTACAGGAAAATCAATTTCGTTGTCCAGCTCGGTGGTTATCTCAAAAATTGTTTCTACTTCCCTGTCAAACTTCAGATCGGACCCTACGGGTAGGCGCGACAAACCATCAGCATTGCCATGTTGACGTGTTGGCTTGTACTTGATGGTATAAGTATATGCCATCAATATAATGGCCCATCTTTGTAGTCTGTGTGCTGTCATCGTTGGTAACTGCTTACTGGGGCGAAATATGGACAAGAGCGGCTTGTGGTCAGTAACCAATTCGAATTTACGACCGTATATGTATTGGTGAAATTTCTGTACCCCAAATATTATTGATAACGCCTCCTTCTCGATTTGGCTATATTTGATTTGTTGTGCGTTCAGGGTTTTGGATGCGTGGGCAATAGGGCGTTCAGAGCCATCTGGAAATCGATGCATTAATACAGCACCAATGCCATGGAACGATGCATCCGTAGCTAGCACTAGTGGTAATTCGTTTGAAAAATGCACAAGACGAGTTGCTTTCACAACCTCACACTTCAGTTTATCGAAAGCTTCTTGTTGGCGTGCGGTCCAAATAAAACGCGTGTTGTTTTTTCTTAACTCGTTGAGCGGAGCTGCAAGTTGTGAAAGATTATTAATAAATTTACCATAATACGTGACTTTTCCTAAAAACGCCTGCAATTGCTTTAGGTCTTTTGGCGGTTCCATTTTTCTGACGGCTTCGATTCCAGTGTCGGTTGGCCTTATACCTTTAGCATCAATCTTGTGACCAAGATACTCGACACTTTGCTTAGAAAACTCAAACTTCTTAACTTCACAGTGTAGACCAAATAACCTCAACCGTCCCAAAAGTTCCTTGACGTTTTCTGCATGCTCTTTGTTGTTACGGCCTGTAACTAAAAAATCGTCAATAAAAACGGCACAATGATCCATTCCAGCAATGATTTGATCCATTAATTTTTGAAACATGCATGGAGCACTAGCAACTCCATTCGGTAACCTGAGATGCTCAAATAAGCCAAAATCTGTGTTGATTACAGTGTACTTCCTGGATTCCTTCTCGAGGGGTATTTGAATGTATGCATTGCTAAGGTCAATCTTCGAAAAATAGACACCTCCTTCTAGCTTGTGGAAAATCTCTTCTATACACGAGGAATATAATGGCTGTCTACTTCAAGCTCTGGATTTATTGTTATCTTAAAATCTCCACAGATTCTTACATTACCAGACGGCTTCTTAACAACAGCTATTGGAGCAGCCCACTGGCTTGAATCAATCGGGCGTATAATTCCTGCTGCTTCTAATCTGCTTAACTCCTCTTTTACTTTAGCTTTTAAAGCAAATGGAGTAGGGCGAGCTTTGAAAAATCTTGGTCTAGCATTGTCTTTGACATATAATTTAGCTGAGTAGTTCTTACAACAACCTAGACTACTATCAAACACATCAGTGAACTGGCTACAAATATTTTCTATACATGCTTTTAATTCGAATTCATCTTCATTGCTAGCATTCGAAAAATAAATAGTATCACAACAACTCACTTGAAAATCCAGCACGTCAAACCAATCTATGCCCAAAATGTTTCCACCTTCATATGTGTCTGCTACCAACAACTCAAGTGTATGTTCTTTGTTTCTGAACTCAACCTGTACGTGAACATAACCTTTCACGGGAACAGCATGATTTCCATAAGCCCTCAGCACCTTATGAGAATTAATACAAACTGGATTTCCAAGCTGTTTATATGCTCGCAAGCCTATCATAGAGCACGTGGCACCTGTATCAATCTGAAAGTCTAGCTCGACCTTATTGACTAACATTTTAGCAAAAAATTGCTTTCCATGCCTAGCTACATCGGTGCCTTCTTCTTTAAGAGTTAGAATTTGATCGATTTTTTCATTGTCGCATTCTTTACCTCTACGACTTTGCCAACACACGGACGATATATGGCCTTTTCTTTTGCAAACCCTGCATTCAGCTTCACGCGTTGGACATTGAAGTTGGGTGTGTCTTACCCCACAACCAGGACAAGATCGTTTAGTTTCTTTTCGATACTTTGAAGACCACTGTGGCTTTGAGTTTGAACTTCTAAAATCTGAACATGAACGACCTCTAGAGCGTGCACGTTGTTTTTTATATTGGGTTTCAACATGATTAACTGTCTGAGATGCACTGTTATCACCTTTTATAGTCAATACGGATTTTTGTGTCGACTCATATGTTTCCGCTATCTTCACAACATCGTCCAAGCTAGGATTCGATTTTTGCAAAGCAGCTGAGCGGACTGTGTCGTGTGGAGTATGTAAAACAATTATGTCTCTAATCAGATTTTCTACAAACGGTTGTTTGCATTCTTCTCTGTCACACAAAAATTCACAATCTCTGGCAGCACCCCGTAAATCTGCCACCCAGTCTGCATATGTTTGGTCTTCTTTCATTCGCAATTGAAAAAGCATAACGGGCAGCAATGTAGCAAAATCAGTGAGCTACCCAGCCCAATGAATTTTCCAACTTTCATCCTTTGTTGAGTTGATACAAAATAATGGAAGAAAATCTAACAGATATAGTAACTCTGAAGAACATTTACAGACAAATACATAATATACCAACCCTTAGACACAGTTGGTATCTGAAATTTATAACCACTTTAATATTTATGTATTTAATAAAAAAAAAATAATTATTGTTTACATTTTATCTATTTCCTTTCAGCATAATGGTTTTAAGACTTCTCTGTGTGATGGCGATATTTTATCCTGCCTTTCCAATAGCTCGATCCACAACAACCGCACGTAAGTAGCATAAATAGACTCCCACATTCCACTCTAGTAGCTAAGCCATGGTCCAAACTTTAAACTAATAACAAATGAATATTTATTGTTAAGAGCTATTTATTACTCTTTGCAAATAATCTCGGTTTAATGTTGTTCAGGTTCCAAAGTTTGGACAAGAAAACAAAACTTTTATTTAATATAGGTAGGTATATAAATACTAGCTGACCCCGCAAACCTTATCTCGCCTGCCTTCAGATCAACTCCAGAATTATATTGTTACACAGATTTTATCAAAATGGGATTTTATTTATTTATGATGATTATTGATTATGATAATGATGAAACACTGTAGCATATGAGTAATTTCTTTTTAATATATGGTTTGAAAGAAATCTTTTGACAGTTTTGTTTGTTTATCCTTGGTATTGTGAGTTTTTACATTTCATATTTTATATTTGCCTTGGATTAATGTTTAATTTATTCAATGATTTTCAATTTCATATCAAATACTATTAACCATTTTGAGGGGCTATAGATTAACAATTTTATAAGAATACCTAAATTAAAAAAAAAAAAGAAAAAAAAAAAAACTTTCAAAAATTAGACAAAATAAATCTATCAGCGATTAATGACGGGTCAGCTAATAGGATAAAAAGTATTATAGCCATCCCACTTCCACATCAATTTGAACCAAATCGGTTGAGCCGTTATTAGATATTACGTACATTAAATGGTTTTTAATTCATAAGTCAATTACTAGCTTGAAAACGAATGTCAAGGAATAATCTAAGGAATGGCTTAAGCTTTTAAACACCTCTGGTAGTATAAACAGTATTCTATAACTGTCTCCTGGTTCTAAGCTACATTCCCACCAATCTGTGCCAAATCGGTTCAGCGCGTTCTTATAAATTATGAATGTATATGACAAAACAACGTTTACCGGGTCAGGAAGTAGAATACAAATGAATGAATGCATACAAAAAAAAATGCATTCAAGTCGATCCTGCCTTGAATTTTCAGTATAGATAACGACTGCAGCACAACCTGCCGGGCTCATTTTTGAATCTAAATCATCTTGGGCGCCACCTGAACGCATACAAAAAAATTCATTCAAATCGGTCTGGCAACTTTGGAGAAGTTCAGTGACTTAAAGTTCAGTAGAATTATGTATAACTTTTTGTGAACAGTGCCTTGAAAGGACAAGCATTGATCTGCATTTATAATTAAATGTCTCAAGTATTGAAAGATTTTGTGTAGTTATGCGATTTTTTACACAAATTTTGTAAAAGTTCTGTTCAAAAATTATTATAAGAAACATTTCTAATAATATTTGTTTACTTTAAAATTAATTTAATTGTTGAAATATGTCATCATATTTTCTACTTTTCTTAACACAAAATATTGCTTGGCGTTAGACAGATTCATGTGTTTTTCTTTTTTATCATCATTTTGCTGTAACCTGTTTGAAATGAATTCTATAAATTTATAACAACAATGTGAATCGGCAATACACTGATAAGTATCTAAATTTCGGAGAAAAATGAAATGAAGTGTGCACGTGAATTATTGATAATCGTTTCTTTCATCCCAATTTGCATTTATCTCATTTCGGATCAGGAGACATTTGAGGATTTATTTTTGCAAAACAGTTGTTCTGAAAAATAAAATAATAATACTATATGTTCTATAACATGGTATTAAAAACATACATACCTGTTTGCATATTTTGTTTTGATCCAGTAATTTCTCTGGAAGTTTGAGCTCGTAATAAATTCATTTTAGTCACGTTTATTGGACAGACACACAAAAGAGATCTGAAATAACATTTTTTTTTAAATAAAATTCCTTATTTGTCCTTCTGTTCATTTAGGTACTTCAATTACTAAGAATTGGATAAAGGTAAACTCCAAGGTCTAAAGTAATAAAACACGGGTTTCGTCAAAAAATGTAGGTAATCCAATTCAAATCAGTGGAAAGCGATATGAATTATTCCATTAACATAATCCGAAAACATGACCGTATGAAATGCAAAATTTTCATGACATTATTCAAATGTTAATCATTTTGTAGAATTTTCTGAATTTTCCAGATTATTATTTCTGTATTCGAAAGGTAATTCTAAAATAACTAGCTATAGCTACACACCAGATAATAGTACGAACAAAATATTTACGATCGATTTTCTTTTCTTTTTCAATGTGCTGACAGTTTTTTTAACATTTTTTTTCCTGGAACCATCGCTGGGTTAAATATCTTACAAACAATATCATCATCAAGTTCTTCTACATTATTCTTATTTCAATTAAATTTATTTATTTTTCCTTTTATCTTAATTGTTTAGTATATACTATATATCGTGACGCAACAAAACATTTTTCAAATTAAAAAAAAAAAAAAAAGTGGACAAGTGCGAGATAAACTCGCTCGAGGAGGGTTCCGTACTCGATTATCCGACCCTACTTTTTTTATTTTTGAAGGAAATTTTATACAAGGATAAAGATATGAAACCAAACATTTTCTTGGAACATAATTTGAATAGTTTTACTGCCTATTTCCTTCAATGACTCTCGTAACTGTGTATCTTAAAAATCTGGTAGCAACGTATTCGGATAACTTAAAAATTTAATTGCAATCAGCTCAGCAGATTCTAAGAAATCGCTTGTGAAAGACGAATAAAAGAAAAACGAACTGATGTTATAGGATTTCATTTTCACCTGTGTAAGAACCCTAAAAAGAAACAAAAAATCTGGTCATCGGCAAACAAAACAAAACGAAATTTTTGTTCGTGTTTTTTCCTGTTCCTTAAATAACTTCGAAACTATGTATTTATCTTAAAAACATGAAAACAACATTTTTAGATTACTACTGAATACTAAAATATGTGTACCAAATTTCATTGCAATCGGCCTAGCAGATTCGAAGCAATCGCTTGTGAAAGACGAATGAACAGAAAACGAAGTGATGTTATAAGGGTTTCGTTTACACTCTGTACACGGAACCCTAATACATATTCGGAATTATGCTTAGTATTTACATCATCACTGTAATGTTTTTTATTTTTTCTGTAATCTATACGTTTTAACTACATTTTGAAATTATTTTGGAAATGCCTGGCCACGCCCTTTCGGAGATGAGGAGGGGGTAAAATTGAGTGTTTTTCATAGTCCTTTTTTGTTGTTTTTTTTTTTAATAACTTCAAAACCATTTGCCTTGAAAATATATCGTTATTTACATTATTACTGTAGTTTTTATTTGTTTTTCTGTAATCTATACATATGGAACTATTTTTTGAAAATTTTATGGAAATTCCAGGCCCACACTTTTTGGTGATGAGGAGGGGGTAAAGTTTAGTTTTTTGCATTTTCGACCTTTTTTGTTGTGTTTTTTTGAATAATTTCAAAACTATTTGTCTTAAAAATACAAAAAATACAAACATATGTTTGTCATTGCAGGAAATTAACGAATGATTGTACTTAATTTGAAGTCAATAGGGTTACCACCTGTTCAAAAAAATGGTTTTAAAATTTAATGAAATTGGAAACTAGTAGATTGAAAGATTTTGCATGTTACATAAATAACTGTGACTTCTTATTATTTTTCCGGTAATATTCATGTTATAGACCTATATCTCAATTTTTTTCAGAATTTTAGGTCCAGTAGTTTCGGAGATTAGGTAGGGGGGAAATTCCCTATTTTTGACATTTTTGCCTATTTTTCCATATTTTCTTAAATAACTACAAAAAAATTTCTCTTAAAAATGTAAAAAATATGATAATAATTGTATTTCTACTTAACACGTTGATATATTGGCCAACTTTTAACTCAATCGGTATAACAGTTTTGGAGGAAATAAATTGTAAAGTTGAGTCAAAAATTAACAAGTTACTCCAAATATTGAGTCATATCTGTGTTATATGTAACAGTAGGTACAGACTGACTTAATTGTGCAATAACTTTTTCCCCACAGTGATTTGGGACTTCTTGCCAAAACAAAAGTTAAAGTGCACAAAAAAACCTTTCAATTGATATACATCATGTCGTTATTAGATCCAAGGTCAAGTTGAAAACAAGAAATTAGTTATTACTTGTGAATGACTTTATTGTGCAATAACTTTTTCCACACAGCGATACTGCCGTAGCAAAAGTTAAAGTAGACAAAAAAACCTTTCCATTTATATATATCATGTCGGCATTGGTTCTTAGGCCAAAATGCCGGTTCTCCTTTCATTGCAATCGGCCTAGCAGATTCAAAGCAATCGCTTGTGAAAGACGAATGAACAGAAAACGAAGTGATGTTATAAGGGTTTCGTTTAAACTCTGGGTACGGAACCCTAAAAAAACAAAAAACATAGCAACTGTCATTGTAAGAAGAACCCCCAATGAAATGTTGAAATAAGCTTATTAACTTCCCCGAGGAAGTTATTGCAATGGGCCTATTTTTTGAATCTTCAGTTTTTGCATATTTCCATGTTTCGAGCTCACTTGAATCCGAATCAACCCTTTTTATCATGATGACGTTTTTTCTGCTCGATTATCTCACGAACCACTCATCATATTGTCATATTGGCCAAATTCGACACGGTATTGTCTTGTTAACAGCTGATTAGGTTTTAAGCAAAATCCGCTTATGTTTTTTAATGGAAATCAAAATCTAAGACAACCCTAATAAATGAAAATTATGATAATCTCTGCAAAAATGTCAACAATAATTCAAAAAATCTAATGTTTATCAATGTAATAAGTATATAATTTGTTTATAATATTTTATAAACAATCGAAAATTAGTTTAAGCGGATTTATTTTCGTGGTTATAAGGAAAAACAGTCCATATGAGTGCAGGAATAGAATTTGTATGACTTTAAATCGGTAAAAACTCATTAGTTATACTTGATAACAATTTGATTTGCTATGCACAGTTGAAAATATAAGTCTTGTCAGTTTAAATCTTTCTTTACATAAAAGTGGATTTATGTTTGTTTGTTTGGATGTCCGGTATGGACTCCTAAGCCGGCCAACAGATATTAATGAAATTTTCATGGTAAATACAGCTGTATTCAGAGATAGTTAGTGTGAAAAAAAATATTCAGGAGTATCATAGACTTTATTTTATTACTAGCTGACCCACCAAACGCTGTTTTGCCATATAAATGTTAACCTTCGGAATACTAATCCCATTAGAAAAATTCTTTCACCAATAGAAGTCTAAAATATTCAGGAGTAATATAGGCTGTAAATGTACAAAGTAGTTGTGCATGAGTCCACGAGTTGGTACGACCAACTTTTGACAGATGGCGCCACTGATATTCAATGAACTTAATGTATATCCTCAGAAACCAACGTGCGTGTACAACTACAACGGGATGCATCGGCTGGAAATTTTGCAAAACAAGTGGGAAGTTAGTCGTGTGGACTACATGGGTCGCACTCATATTTTTTTATTTGCATTCGAAAACCACTGATCTTCAAACCAGTCATTTCAAAATATTGAATAAATAATGTATCCTAATCACCAAAACGTTATAAAGGACGTTGCCGTGCAATAACGCCGAGCGAAATAACGCCGAATTTTTGCACTCGGCCTTATTTTACTATGGCAAAGTGAAATAATGCCGATTCGGTGCTATTTCACTTTGTCAGTTTTAATATTTTTAGATTTCATCAGGTGTCAATGGCATTTTCTATAGGTGCTTTATAATTTAAAAAAGACAGTGTTTAATAGGTTGCCTTCTTGTGTTTTGAAATAAATCTACCTTAAACAAAATTTTACTTTTCACAAAAATTATTTTATCAAAAAATTAATAATATATAATATGTTCATAAGTGTTTTAAAAACACTTGGCCCCAAGCTCAGCTAACTAAAGAGAAGTCACATGAAGTGAAAGTTTCAGTATTGATGGAAATTAAAAACTATTTAAATAATACCTAGGCAGGTTCCTCTACAACATCAAGGTTAATAAATAATAACTAAATATTTCAGTTTCTTTCAAACCTTTTAATTAGCACATATGAATTAGATTTTGAAAACGCATGTTCTTTTTTTAAGGCTGTAAGAAAAATGTTGCGGCATGGACCAGTAACCGTACATTTTTGAGAATTTGAAAATGAAAATTAAAAATGATTAAGAATTTGGAACTTGAAACCAAAAATATAGTAAAGGTACAAATTCCAGCGGGCGAAGCTAGCGAACAAATTTTTGTCAAAATTTTTTCCGCTCGCTACGCTCGCTAGTAAATCATGAATGTTCCGAATCGGCATCATCCTCAAATTAGAGTGAAGAAAGGATCTCAAAATGAATCATTGAAATGAGCTTCTGCTTTCAAAACCGTTTAATGCATAAAAAGATGTGTGGATGCCTTTCCAAATTGAAATGCTCTGCCCATTTTGTCGACAAATAAAGAATAAGAGTGGTCCAATTAATTTATTAGACTTCGTTTGTATTTGTACCATTCTTTTTTTTTGTACCATGAACATTTATTGTTTGCACATAATATTGATAAGTACAAATAAATTTTGTGAATTACATTTTTTTTTTTTTCATTCGGGACTTTTGTCCCATAAAATATAAATAATAATCTAAACCACAATACTCGTTAAATTTTGTTCTACAGTTAGATTTGCGTTAAGCCCAGCTAAATTGCTCTTTCCAAAAGTTAAATAAAACCGGCTTCCTTGTTTTCTCTTTCTCGGCTTTATTTCTCAGTTGGCATTCGACGTTATTTCACGTTGTCAAAGTGGAATAAGGCCGAATGCTAAAATTCGGCGTTATTTCTCTTTGGTAAAGTGAAATAAGGCCGGATTTCAGAATTCGGCGTTATTTTGCTCGGCGTTATTGCACGGCACCATAAAGGACTCTTTATTGAAAGAACATTATCAACCAAAATAAAACGATTATTAGGTACTTAAAATAATCCTCACCTTTGTACTAAACAATCAACCGTTCATATATAAGTTCCCCCCGTTAAACTTTAAATTATGTAAACCGGAAATATTTTTCTCGAGCATTAATTTAAAATGGATCCGCTTTCAGGATATGTTACCGTTATGTTTTTTAACCAAGACGAAGTTATTGTATCCAACCGACCCAATTCCTGCATTTTTTAAAGCTTGATATTTCTGTTTCATTAAATGTTTCCATATTTTATTTGGAATTCATCTAATATATTTTTGTAAAGGCAAACACCTAAACATGACAGACAAAATTATATATATTATTCATAGGGAAAAAGAAGGGAATGTTTACCTAATACTATATTTTCAAATATAAATGCCCTTTCTCTAAATCGCTATCCCTCTATTGCCGATGCAAACACAATATGTTACAAAAGAACCCAAAAAAACACCTCTAAATACATTATCCCCAACGAATATAATCAAAAATAAGCCACAAATCGATTGCCAAAACCACACCAGAAAGGCAATAACCATATTAATGGTGTTGGTTTTTTTTTTTTTTACTCAGATCGCATAAACTTAAAGAGCTGGAACTCTGCTATCTTTAATCTTGGCTCCAAAAAACTTTTTCAGCATGTTCTTCCGGCCAGCGAAGAATCAAATTCCACATAAAGTGATGGATTTAATGCATGGATCGATTATTTTGTTCGTAACGTCAGATATTAAGCAGATGATGCGAGAGGTGTTAACTGAATATAAATGATTCTTATTTTCGCTTCCTGTGCTCTCATATCTTACGAGTAAAAATCGCTTAAATATTACCACGCGATTCAAACTGTAATGAAAAGATATTTCCTGTATTATCGCTCGATATCCCAAGATAGATTTCCCTCCCAAATATATAGATACCCTTACATATATTTATGTGATGTTGTTACATTACATTGTTCACTTTTGTTTTAGATTTTAAAGTCTGTGCTTAATCCCGTAGCGTAAAATAAAGGAAGTCCATGGTAATTCTTCGACGGGAATATAATTTCTCTTCAAAATGTGCATGCTCTTGACAGCAAATCAATTTATTCGTATTTTCCTGACCTCAATGCAAGCGAAATGAAAAATGAAAATGAGAATCAAAGAGAATTGAAAAGAAATTATAATTTAATACCATTGAATTCAAAAGTTTGAAATGTAAGAAGGGAAATAAAATTAATGTCAATATTAATGTAAACGTTGCCTTTTTTACACAGTATGTACCTTATTATTCAAAATAGGCACCTTAAATGAATTGGAAGGAATAAAATAGATCTCAAAAAAGGTTAAAATAAACCACCAACTCGGAAGGAGTTCTGATTGTTTTGTCAAATATTGATTATGTTAATAGCCAATTTTGTTATTTAGAGAAAAAATTATTCAGGCATTTTTATGCTAATAAATTGTTGGAAAATGAAATAATGCAAATTACGAATATTTGAACATTCCTTAACGCCGCGGCGCGGCGTCATGTCGTTGCCGGAAATCTTCATATATAATGTACGTGAAGTAAAGAGACTGCATTATTTATTATGGAGGGAGGATAGACATTTTCTGCCAACGGTTGCCATCAACCATTTGAATTGATTAACTTTTTAAATCACACTCAACAGGTTTTCAATGTATATAGGGAAATAATTTCTAGTGGTTTCGAAATGTATTACTGTGAAGTCCTTAATGTTATAAAACTACCTACTTTAATAGAAAAAATCTTATTTTAAATTGGAAATAAAGCATTTCAGTTGTAAACGTTTTTAAAGACTTCAATACCTTACATACTTTTTTGTTATGGTTAGAGAAATAAAAACATATGTTACGTTAATTAAAGATATATAAAAGAACACTCAATGAAGTTATAACACTTTGCGCCTTAGTAATAATTGTGAAAATTTAAATTTAGCGCTTTTGCATGCACCAAAAGAAGTCAGATCACCGGATCGGAAATTGCTCCAAAATTTGATTTTTAATTGGCTTTTACAACTTATCACTACCTAACTCTTCAAAGCGGCTAGGCGATGGATTGGTAAAGAGCATGTACCAACTCACCTGCAAAACATGGTCGGATCAGAGCATGACCGATGAATGGAACCGCAGCATTTCTTTCCCTGCTATACTATAATACTATAGAGGCATCAGCCTCCTACTTATCGCCTATAGCTATAAGATCTTTTCTGCAATACTATACATGAACGTTTGAAGCCGTTTGTCAATAAACTGATCATATCATTATGTGGATTAAGACCAGGAAATTCCACCATCCATCAAATATTCACACTAGCACACAAGCTGATCATTTAGAGTCGGTAACGACCTAACCGACACCTTCGATGTCAAAAAAAGGCTTTAGACAAGGGGACGCACTCACTCTAATGCGACTTCTGTAACATCATATCTCCTGGAAAGAATAGTGCAGTCTGTACAGTTACTCGCGATAAAGATATTATTGGGAGAACACTTCCGTGATGTCAATTATGCATTTGTGAGCATACAGACAGAGACAATGAGTTTAGCGGTCAATGGGCAAAACGAAGTTTCAAGAAAGGACACCCAACACCGACGTATTTTACAAAATGTAGAGAAAAACACATATATAACTTCGAGGTAGTTGAGGACTATGTCTACCTCCACCTTGGCTCCGCTATGAACACGGACAATGACATCAGCGGTGTCGGAATCAGAAGGAAAATAACTGTTGCTAATCGCTGTAAAGCCCTCTTCCGAACCACTAAGGTGACGCTCTATAAGATCCTCATCATCCCTACCCTGCTATATGGTGCAGAAGCAATTACCTTTTCAAAAACGGATGAAAGCGCCTCAGGCCGTTACGAGAGAAATGTTCTGCGGAAGATCTATGGTCCAGTCTGCATCGACGGTGAATGGAGAAGAAGATTTAAACACGAACTGTTGGGGTTATACAGCGATACTGACCTAGCTAAATAGTAAAGGTCCAATCACTCAGATGGCTTGGTCACGTGGAGAGGATGGCCACCAATAGCTTTACTCCGGCTATAGTAAAGTCTTGTAACCGACCCAAGAGGGAAAACGCGGACCGAGCTGGCTGGAGAGGTTTGTTGGTTCGGGTCCAAATCCACTCCGGACTATAGCACCACCTTCAGCCTACCTTTTTTCAACATATTTTGGGTGACTCCTATCAAACTGGTTTGTCATTTTTCTCCAGTTACGCTTCGCAAATCAACATGGAAAAACTAGCCGTCGCCGAACTGTTCACTGTTCAGCCCTGTTAGAAAAATCAGTGTGCTGTGACTGTGAGCAATGTTTTTCGTATGATTCGAAAAATGGCGGTACGACTAATTGACATCCTGAAACCACTTTTGCCAATACCATTCTCAAATTTGAATCACAGCTTACAAAAGTAACCGCTACGACAATAACCAGCACGTTGTGGTGAGACAGTTGCAGCAGTTGCAGCTAAGAGTGTACAGGAAGACCGCGACGAATGGATTAGTCAACATTCCCACAGCTTTGCTGTCGAATTCTACAACTTGACGTATTCAACTTGAGGACCTTAAAGCGTACGAAATTCAACTTATATGTTATATATATGTACATGAATTGAAGCCAGGTGACTTCAATCTGTGTCGCTTTTTCAGTAAATTGGTTCTGGAAATACTCAATGAAAATCCAGTGTTTTATCGTGAAATTTCTATATAGATGTAAAGAAAGTGCGGTATTCAAGCTGAATAGCAGATATACAAAACCCTTATCATCCACATTGACCTTGGCAACATCGTATAAAAACGCTTTGGGCTTCGAGTGATTTTTGGTCTCGTCTGCATTAATGGATAATGGAGACGTAGATTCAACCAAGAAATGTACGAGCTGTTCAGCAACACTAACGAAGCCAAGTTAAGAGTAAAACAGCTACAGTTGACTTAAGAAGTCAACATTGTTCCTTTATTTGCGAAATAATAGTATCTGTGCTCGAAAATTTGAGTTGCCAAAAATTTTACCTTCCGAATGGACTTCCTTAAACGTAATCGTGGCCAACATTTACATGATATCATTTTTTAAAATGCCATAAATTGTTCCTCTAACTCAGCGGTTCTCAATCTTTTTTGGTCACGGAACCCTTTTGAAAAACGAAATACTTAACGGAACCCTACAACTATAATAAAACAATGGTTTCGAAAAGTGTATTCTTTATTAATTAGCATAGGAACAGTGTAATGGAACAGTCAATTATTAGTTACTTCCATAACAAGTAACTGCACCAGTCTTCGGACAGGACCCAGTGTCCAGACGATTTTGCTTTTATGGGGAATAAAAGAGAAACTAAACACAGAATTTGCAAAAAACAACAAAATACAGAATCGGTAAAATATTCCACAAATACAAACGAAGTTTCAAGCCGATCGAATGTTTAACGGAAAAGTTATGGGTGGTTTAAGCAGCAGCCGCTGCTGTTCTGCTGTTTTCTTAGCAAAAAAAATAGTGGCAGACCTTGGCAAAATATACTGGGAATAGTTGATCTTGTGAGATCTTGCAATCAAATGGAATTTGTTTCAAAGAAAATATAATGAACTTCCAATAACTAAAGAAACAAATTGAGTTCTGCGTTTTTTAATCGATTTTTTAAGTGTCCGGACGCTGGTACAAAAAGTATTGGAAATCTAGTCTCCGGACAGCTCCGAGGTTTTATTTAATTTTTTCTTATGTTCAAACTCTTTTTGAAACCCTTAATTTCTTGTTTATATCCAGAATAAAAAATTTCCATTATCATTCCTCTGGTGGATTAAAAATAAAAAAAAAAACTCTAATAATTGTATTATCACTTTTTATTCTTTGTCACAGGTTAGGTTAGGTTAGGTTACAGTGGCTGCGGATTCAGAATCCACACACTTAGGCCAAAAGGAAAGGCCCATTGTGATACCATGAATCTAGACAATTACTTCTTACCAGTCGAACCATTTTGAGCTTTTTATAAAGCGAAGAAGATATTTGATATCCTTATTAGCTAGTTCACTGGGGTTATCATAAAAGTATTCTCCCAGATGAAGTTTGCGTCTTAGTGAAAGAGCAGGGCAAGTGCAGAGAAGGTGAGAGATTGTTTCTTCTTCCTCATCCATACAGCTCCTGCAGAAGTCATTTGAGGCTACACCAAGTCGTATTGCGTGTCTGCCTATAAGACAGTGTCCCGTAAGGACACCTATCAGGGAGCTAATATGAAGTCTGCTTTGAGATAACAAGTCTTTAGAGCGCTTTAAGTCCAGTGAAGGCCATATGAGTTTCGTAGCTGCGTGCGTTGGTAAATTGTGCCACCTGTAGTTTGTTCTCGTTAAAGCTGCTTCTTTTAGCAAAAGTTTACATGTAGCTATCGGTATACCTATCTTCTCCCTTTCAGGTGAAATAGGTATGACGGTTCCATTTTTAGCGAGTTCATCGGCTCTACAATTTCCTTCGATGTCTCTGTGACCCGGCACCCAACAGAGGTGAATGTTAAATTGCTGCGCCATCTCCATCAGAGACGATCGGCAATCGAGGGCCGTTTGAGATTTGGTTGAGACACCATCGAGAGATTTAATAGCAGCCTGACTGTCAGAGAAGATGCGGATATCAGAAGTTGATATCACGTTTTCTCTTAGCCAGGAGAGAACCTCTTTGATCGCTAAGATTTCCGCTTGGAAGACGCTACAATGATTGGGAAGGCGGAATGAGATGCTTAGATTAAGCTTTTCTGAGTACACACCACTACCAACTCCATCACTTGTCTTGGATCCATCTGTATAAAAATGAATGCCTTTGTCATCCAGAAGTTTTTTGTCTTCCCATTCTTCTCTGGATGGAATGGATATCTGGAAGTTTTTACCAAATTGTGGTTTTGGAATGGTGTAGTCTATGTACTTTGGTATAGAACCGAAAGAGTTCAAAATGATGGAGTGTCCCACATTATTGTTGGTCCATTGAGATGAGGCGTTGAGTCTTATAGCTGTACTCGCTGCCACTTGTTTGCTAAAAATGTCGAGGGGTGCCAGATGGAGGAGAGTGTCTAACGCTGCTGAGGGTGTGGTTCTCAAGGCCCCGCTTATGCAGAGACAAGCAGTGCGTTGGACTCTGCTGAGTTTGTCGCAGTAAGTGACTTTCTCCAGTGCAGTCCACCATACTGCAACCCCGTACATGAGAATTGGTCGAATGACCGATGTGTATAGCCAATAGGTTATGCGAGGTTGAAAACCCCATTTGCTTCCTATGGCTTTCTTGCAAGAGAAAAGAGCTACTGTGGCTTTCTTAACTCTTTCCTGAATATTAGGTTTCCAACTTAATTTTTTGTCTAATATCAGACCAAGATATTTGGCTTCATTGGTAAAAATTAGTGGTACACCTTTTATTGAAGGGGGTACAATTACTGGGATCTTGTATTTCCGTGTAAAAAGGACGAGGTCCGTTTTTTGAGGATTAATACTAAGTCCACAACGATCAGCCCATCTAGTGAGCATATTAAGTGCGTTTTGGAGGAGGTCTCTCAGTGTATTAGGATGTTTTCCTGTGACGGCGATAGCAACATCATCGGCATACGCAATCACTCTGTAGCCTTCCCTCTCGAGGGATATTAGCAATTCGTTAACTACTATGTTCCACAGGAGAGGGGACAGAACACCACCTTGCGGAGTGCCTCTACTGACAGACCTTTTCGTACAAAAATCCCCCATCTCAGAGTTGATGATCCTGCTATTAAGCATTAGATTGATCAGCTCACAGAGTGAGTATTCGACGTTTAGGGTCGTCATAGCAGAAGTGATAGCAGATGTGTCAACGTTGTTGAAAGTACCTTCAATATCCAGGAAGGCAACCATAGTATACTCCTTTTGCTCTAGGGAGTATTCGATAGTTCTTACCAGAGTATGCAAGGCTGTTTCTACCGATTTCCCTTTGCAGTAAGCATGCTGAGACATCGATAGTCCCCTATCAATGCTATTACGTATATGGATATCAATCAATCGTTCCAGCGTTTTGAGAATGAAAGATGATAGACTAATAGGTCTTAGATCTTTAGGGTTGACATGCGAGCATTTGCCCGCCTTGGGAATGAATACTACTTTTACCTCTCTCCATCGCTGAGGTATATAGGCCAGATCTAGACAACTTTTGAACATCATCTCAATGATGGGCAGAGTTATATCGATGGTGTGTTGTAGCTCAGCTGGTATGATTTGATCTGGACCTGGAGATTTATAAGGTTTGAAGCTATTCAGAGCCCATGTCAATTTTTCTTTTGTGACAAGACCTTGAGGAAAAGTTAAGTTAATACCCGATCCAGGACGGTTTATTGTATTAACGGATTTGGAGCTATCTGGGAAGTGGGTATCTAATAGCAGGTTTAGCGTTTCTTCGCAAGAGTTAGTCCATGTACCATCTGAGTTTTTGAGACAACTAGGCATGGTTGGATTTGTCGAGAGAATCTTCCTTAGCCGCGATGCCTCCGAGGACTCTTCTATTGAGCTACAGAAGGATCTCCATGAGGATCTTTTGGCTATTCTCAATTCTTGTTTATACTTTTTGAGGGATTCCTTATAGGACTCCCAATCTTGGAGGTGTCTAGACTTTTTTGCACGGTTAAAAAGCCTTCTATAACCTTTCCTGAGTATTTCTAGTTCAGCAGCCCACCAATGTGGTTTTCTCTTTCCTCGCACTGTAGTGAGGGGACAGGCAGTTTCCATAGCTTTATTGAGGGCTGCTGTAAGCTCATCAACTTTTTTATCGAGTTCAAGAGCGCATAAGGGAGGATCATTAAGTTCTGGTTTTATCAGACTTTTCAGAGTTGTCCTATATTTTGGCCAATCTGTTTTCCTATAATTCCGGAAAGGGATCGGTTTTGGGGACTCTTCACTAAGAGTGAATTGGATGTACCTATGATCGGAGAACGAGTGCTCCTTTGATACTCTCCAATTCAATACTTTATTCGAGAGATGCAACGAGACAAGAGTGATATCTAAAACTTCTTGCCGATTTTTAGTAACAAAGGTTGGTTCATTACCAACGTTACTTACTACCAGATTAGTTGTTAAGATGTAATCAAAAAGAGACTCACCTCTGTCATTTATATCGGTACTACCCCACGTAGTATGGTGCGCATTGGCGTCACAACCGATAATTATATTGGTATTGAGTCTTGTAGATTCAGCGACCGTCTTCTCCAGAGTGGTACCAGGCAGTGGGCCCTGGTGGTCGTGGCCCAAATACGCTGATACCAGCCAGTAGGTATGGTTGTCTATTACCATACTGGCTGTGGTGACGTCTTCATCACTGAAATTAGGGAGTAAAAATACATTTAGACTACGTTTTACTAGTATGCAGGATCTTGGGTTACCTTTTCCCGTTACATATAAGACGCAGTAGCCAGAAGTTCTCAATCCTCGAACCAGGGATTTCACAATCCAGGGCTCTTGGATGAGAACGACATCTTCCCCAGTTTTTGACAGGCGGAGAAGAAGGGAGGCCGAAGCCTTAATAGAGTGTTGGAGATTAATCTGTGCTATTTGCAGCATTTTGGCTACAACTAGGCAGATCAACCTCCACCACTGTTAGATCCAGTTCATCCAGATCGGACGAAGAGGAACCTAGCAGTTCATCTTCTTCCTCCCCGGAGAGAACTTTGCTAGATGAGTCATCAGTCTCCATTAGGGATAAACTTTTGACGTTTTCGGAAGAAGACTGTGCCGCGACAGAAGAGAGCCCTGGTACAACATCATCCCCATCCAAGGATGGGAAAGTGATGATAGCACTGGGACCCCCCACGTCTGGCGACACAGCTTCTGAGTGTAGGGAAGAAGACTGCGCCGCGACAGAAGAGGGCCCAGGTACACCATCGTCCACATCCATGGATGGAAAGGTGATAGTAGCACCAAGACCCCCTTCGTCTTGCGACACAGCTTCTAAAGTGGGTTGTGGAGGCTCGCATAAAGTGTCTACCTCATCTTTTTTGTATATTCGGAGAGTAATCGTCTCGAACCCGTATCTTATCACTCCCTTGGCTCGCACCAGAGAGGCCGCAGAGTCCTTATTGATAACGATAATCGCACTTCGATAAAGACCCTTCGGCTCCTCCAGTTTTGCGATCTTCCAGTCGTGACAGGAGAGGTCCGGGTTGCTAAGCCTGATCATCTCATGGATGTCTTCAGGACATGCAGGCTCAATCGGGATCCAAGCACGAGCTCTCGGCCTGCAAGGAATGTCTTCATTTGCAACAACCTCGAGTTTTGCGCCTGGCCAAACTTCGCCCAGCATGCCGACAGCAAGCGTATATAAATCGCGCGACCTCTGATCGTTACAAACGATGAGTTTGACATGACCTTGATGCCAACCCCCATCGCTTGTTACAGGTGGTGGACCCGGATGCTCTCGCATGACTTTGAGAAAGCCAGCCGAGAGCTTCAGTTTCACCATCTGCCAACGGTCAGAGGTAATCGCGCCATCAATATTGCTTCTATCAATGATCGCAACCACGATTTTGTTGTGTTCCTTAAGCACATCACTAAAAGGCTTAGTGAGAGGTACTTTAGGAATTTTGGGAGTGCTGGTGTTCTGCACTTTGGGTTTCTTAGGGATGGGAGTGGACTCCTCCAGAGACCTTTGTCGCTTTGACGTGGAGTCGCAGCTGGTCTTAGATTTGGCTAAAATGGATTTAGCCCACTCAATCTTCTTGCTATGGATGGGATTACTACCATCCCCCAATGTTGCACCAGGAGATTTTAGCAATCTCATCGCATAGCGGCGCTGCTTGTATAGGACCCTAGGTTGGATGGCTGTCTTCGTAGTGGAGGCAGGGTCGTTATTCCCGACGCTGCTAACACCACGGAGACTACCACTAGGACCATCCTGGAGAGGTTTACTCTCTTTGGTAGTGGAACTACCGACATGAGGAGGCGCTTTCGCCAGGGATACCTCCTGTACCTCACTAGAAGCTGGGCAATGACTTGGCACAGACCCCTCTCCTATGTTTGGCACAGGATTTACGACAGCCGACATTATCGCCGAACTGCCGCCCGGTGTAGATACAACCTGTACCACACTCGAAGTTGGGCAGTGACATGTCACAATCCCTTCTCCTGTGTACGGCACAGGTGTAACGACAGCCGACGTTGCCGCCGAACTGCCGCCCGGTGTAGCTGTAGTACCGGTACCGGTTTGATTTTTTTGTTTTTGTTTTTGTTTTTGTTTGTTTTGTTTGTTTTTTTTCATTTGGGTTCCCACGAGTAGGCGAAGTAAAAGGGGGGGTCCGTCTGTGCAGAGATTCGCTTACACAGATAAGGCTAGCTAATCCGGAGGTCGCCTGGTATCCGGATACTCCGTTAGTGACTGAGCTATTTTTAGAAATTGGGCCCTCAGCCTGGCTGATCATCGGCACGGGTCGTATAACACCTTGAATCCAGCCCAATTTGGGAAGTTGAAGGGGAGGATATGATTTGGAAGAGGAGAGACGAACAGCAATTGAGCCATAAGCGTCCCAGGAAGGAAACAAGGTACTGACAGAAGTGATACACTATACAGTCAGGGGATAAGGAGACATCAGCCAGTGTAATGCACAAAGCCGATGGAGGAGGGGATAAGGATCAGGAAGGGGAGGGACGAGCGACCTTTGGTTTCAGGACTCTTCTGGAGAAATAATTCCCGAGAATCATTGACCTTACTCAGCTTCTACAACTCGACAAGTTCGACGCTCAGGTAGAAGATTCTTTGTCACACAAACACAATATTTTGAAATCAAAATGGTGTAAATCGGTCGTGCGATATCTACAGCTGAAGGGAATATTTTCCTTGAGAAGAAATTTACAGAATTGATACAATCAGAATGCAGCAGTAAAACAACAAAATCTTTGCTTCTAACAAATATGTAACTGTAAAAAGGAGGTGTTTGAAAAATTGGAAAATGGATGTAGGTTATGCAATTCATTGCATTCAGATAGTACAAATGGATTTTTCGATTGGCAAACATGAATCAATTCAACACATTTTTTTATGATTTTTTTATTGTACAGGGTGGCACATGAATCGTGCTACAAAAATAAAACGTAATAACTTTTTTTTATCGATGTATTTCATTTATTTATTTTTATTGGTTAGAAAATTTTTATTAAAATTTTATTTTAAATAGTTAGTTGTTTTTAAAGATTATAGACCGCAAATGACCTCCACGCTCTCCCACGCATATGCGGCACCTGGTCAAAAAATTATTCATTGCGGCCTGAAGAATTGAAGTTGGAATTGCCTCAATTATAACGATATGGACTGCTTTAATTCAGTTAAATTCCTGGGCTTCGTTTTATACACCTCTTGCTTGACATAACTCCCTAAAAAGAAGTCTGGTGCAGTCAGGTCAGGTGACCTTGGGGGCCAGCGAAGAGTGGAGTTCCTAGAAACTAATTTGTTTGCGAATTTTTTGTTTAGCTCCGCCATAACTGGTCTGGCTATATGTGCAGTTGCTCCATCTTGCTGAAACCAAACGCTGTTGAATGGTATACGTCTTCGGCGCAGTTCTGGGTAAAAATAACTCCTTCAACATCTTTAAATAACGGTCCCCATTGACAATAACGGTTACACCGTTTTCTTCAAAGAAGTACGGCCCAACAATACACCTTGATGAAACTGCGCACCACACAGTGACTCGTTCTGGGTGCAGTTCCGTCTCATGGAGCATTTCTGGATTAGACTCATTCCATACACGGCAATTTTGCTTGTTTACATTGCCGTTAAGATCAAAATGGGCCTCATCAGACATGAACAAACAATTGATCAATGTGTTGTCTTCTTCGGCCATTGATATCATTTTTTGGCAAAATTCCAGGCGAATAGGCAAATCCTGAGGGTTTAACTTGCTAGTAATTTGGACTTTGTACGGAAACAAGTTTAAATCGTCGTGAAGTGTCCGTTGTAATGACCGTCTACTAATTCCAATTTGCCCCGATAAGTTTCGGGTCGAAACGCTTGGATTGGCCTGTATTGCAGATGCTACTGCTGCGATTGTATCCTGAATCCGAACATTGGCATCTCGATGGTACGGCCTTCGTGTGATGCTTCCAGATTCGGCAAACATGTTTACAAACCTCATAATGGTCCATCTACTCGGGGGATTACCGCCAAACTCCCGCCTAAATTCCCTTTGGACGGAAATGACGGACTGCAAAGCATGGTACCGTTGCACTATCCAAATTCTTTTCTCCGTATCCCAAGCATCCATTTTTATAAATCTAAATAGTAACCTACAAAATAAAAAAACAAATAAGCCGATTACTCACACAGAAAAAAAGTTATTACGTTTTATTTTTGTAGCACGATTCTTGTGCCACCCTGTATTATCAAAGATAACAGAGAGAGGTTTTTTTTTTTGCGGAACCCCTACAAGGCTATCACGGAACCCTAGGGTTCCGCGGAACACACTAAGAAAATGGCTGCTCTAACTGATAGTAAAAAAAAAACTTTATGTTTACTTTTAAATGTATGACTGTGCTTTATTTTCATTATAAATCAAATTTAACTATGTATAAATCACCTTCAAGTATAATTTAAGGTTTTGTTAAAAATATTATTACACCTTTTATATGAATACAAATTTAAAGAACAATGTTTTGGTCTTTTCTTTAGTAAAACGCCCAAAAGCTGGAGATCCTTTCGATCTATTCCCGAAAAACTTCTGGCAGGAGTTTTCATCACCTTTCACAGATACGCCCGACGATGAGGAACTTCATGTGATCGATGCAACAACACACGAACCGTTCCCATTTTTTGCAGAACCATATACAACAGTTAATGTTAGTGCTCAATTAGGAACAAACGTTCATCTTCATTGTCGTGTTAATGATCTTCAAGGAAAAACTGTAAGAATTTTAGTTCATTATCAAATGCACTGTTACATGACTACTTGAATTTTAACCAGGTTTCTTGGATGCGCAGGAAAGGAGATGATTTGACCCTGATAACATTTGGAAGGCACACTTACAGCAGCGATTCTAGATATTCGTTTGAATTTGAAGAGCCAAATGATTGGAAGCTTCTCATCCAATATGCGAACGAAAGAGATGACGGGCCCTATGAATGTCAGGTTTCGTCGTATCCTCCCTTAGTACTGTTAGTTTACTTATCAGTTATAGGTAAATAATACTAATCTGCACTATTTATATGTGAATACCTACTTTTTTTAATTGATACTTTTTAGTACCCCAAGTCCAAATTGTTGATGAAAGGGGATCGTCGACTCCAGAAAAATATTATAAAACTGGAAGCACAATTGAACTCCAATGTGATATTACAAAAATTCCACAACCATCATCATATATCACATGGAAACATGGCAATCGCATGCTTAACTATGATACAAGTCGAGGTGGAATTAGGTAAGATAGTGAAGTTGATTTAAAGATGAAGTCTTCGTTTTGGAGGTGCCAAAAAGAAAAACGGTCTATGCATTAAAATATAGTCCAATGATTCATTGAAGAGAAAACTTGTTTTTTAAACTCGATGCCTATAGTGATGATGATGACATTTTTGGACCTTGCACATTGTGTACGCAATATGACGTCATTTCAGTTTTTTGATTAGTAAAAGTAATTTTAGGTTTATGCTAAGAGCCAAAGCCTTAGTGGCTTATGCTCATCAACAAATCTCCGAGTGCTTGTGAAAAATTGAGGGGACCTACATTTTAACGCCGATTCCGAACGGAAATGTTGAGTAATACTTATTTCATGACAGATTGTTAGCTCTTCGCAAGAGATAGTACCTGTCAAAGATGAAATAGAAACTTTATGGGCACGAGTAGAATTCGAACCCACGCGTTCTGCGTAACAGCCAATGCACATAACCTTCACGGCAGGGGCGATACTACATCAAACCCAACTAGTCGACAATTCATCAGGGAAAAGTACTTGGTTTAAATTTTCGAATTGATTCTCAGAACTATTCGTATTAGTCTAAGAGCCGCTGAAGGCCGACCTTCACCGAACTGTTAACCGGCTGAAACTTTTTTTTATGAAAATTAGTTTGGAAACATATATGAATATGATAGCTTGCCTAGCGAAAAGTTTGCCAGGCTATATTAAATTTGGATTTATATTTTAATCAATAGCTAACTCCTCCTTCACCCATATGTTAAAATAAAACGCTGTGCCAAATAGCCATATCGTGTAAGTAGACTTGAGACAAGAAAAAAATTGTATGGGAGAGGGGGGCCTATTCCCCCCGTTAAGCCAGGAGGGGCAGTTTTCTGAAAAATTGGCTTATTTTTTAAAAAAAATATTAAAAATCAACGGCTTCATCTACAACAACGTGTTATACCTTTCTGCAAAGCCAAAAACTTAGGCTTTCATTTTGTATTTAAATTTAATTGTTTTAAATAATAATTTTAGAAAAATTAATTTTCAAACTTAAAATTTTGAAAAAAAAAATTTCTTAAATTTCGAACTAATTTTTTCAAAATTTTGTATTATTAAGTACTAATTTTGTTTTCAACATTCAATGCTGTTTTTAATTTTTAGTCGAACCCAGTAAACCGGATTGAAAAATACCTTGCCATTGTCGAGAAATAAAGAAAAAACCAAAATCACTTTTTGCTTAAAAAAAAAAACTTTTTTATTTTTATGTTACTGTTTTTTATATTCAAAATTATTAACAGTATTGAATGTTGAATGCAAAATAAGTACTTAATCACATAAAATTTTGAAAAAAAATAACTAAAAATTTAACAAATTTTTTTTTTGCAAAATTTTGAGTTTGAAAATTATTTTTTCTAAAACTATTATTTAAAACAATTAAATTTAAATACAAAATGAAAGCCTAAGTTTTTGGCTTTGCAGAAAGGTATAACACGTTGTTGTAGATGAAGCCGTTGATTTTTAATATTTTTTTTTTAAATAAGCCAATTTTTCAGAAAACTGCCCCTCCTGGCTTAACGGGGGGGGGGGGAATAGGCCCCCCTCTCCCATACATTTTTTTTCTTGTCTCAAGCCTACTTACACATATAGCTACTTGGCACAACGTTTTATTTTAACATATGGGTAAAGGAGGAGTTAGTTATTGATTAAAATAAAGTTAAATTTAATATAGCCTGGCACACTTTTCGTTAGGCAAGCTATCATTTTCATATATGTTTTCAAGCTAATTTTCATAAAAAAAAAGTTTCAGCCGGTTAACAGTTCGGTGAAGATCGGCCTTCAGCGGCTCTTCTACTATATCATTAGATTGATTTTTCAAAGAATTGCAATTCGTAATAAATGCTTTCTACTAATTTTCCAACTACTTCAAAGCTCGAAGAAGAATTCTTCTTCTTCCTCGTTCCCAACGCTGCGCTCGTTGACAATGACACTCCAGTTGTTAGCTCTCTCGTGAAAGCTAACCTTTTTGCTTGGCAGTTCGCCTCCAACTCTTCGCTTCCAGAGAATGTCATGACTCCTCCAGTTCTTGAGCGCGTCAATGCATGGGACAAATCTTCTTCCGCATTCATGCTGTGGCGAGAGTAAGGAACTCAACATACATAAATCCGCTGGTCCGGATGGTATCCCCGCTATTATTCTGAAGAGGTGTTCTTCCATGCTGGCAAAACCCTTGCGTAAGCTTTTCCATCTATCCTATTCTTCTGGACTCGTTCCGAGCAGTTGGAAAACAGCATTTGTCCAGCCAATCCCAAAAAAAAGGCGAATCTTCTTCTCCCTCCAATTATCGACCTACTGAACTTACGTCCCTTCTTTCTAAGGTCATGGAAACGCTGATAAAATATTAGCGCAACAAATATCTCGAAGACCGAAAGCTTCTTAATGACCAGCAGTACGGCTTTCGCAGCAACAGGTTTACTGGTGATCTGATGGTTTATCTCAACGAACAGTGGAACAAATCTTTACATCGTTTTGGAGAAAGTAAGATTGTTGCACTTGATATTTCAAAGGCATTTGATAAAGTCTGGCATCTTACTCTTTTATCGAAAATGCGTGCTTTCGGTATCGATGAATCCCTTCTTCGTTGGATTAGAAACTATCATTCGAACCGTTCAATACAAGTTGTATTGGACGGATTCAAGTCTGAAACCCACAACATAAATGTTGGTGTGCCCCAGGGCTCCGTTTTGTCTCCGACCCTCTTACTGATTTGTATAAATGATTTCTTGTCTGTAACTTCTAATACATCAATTGTTTCGCTGACGATAATACCCTTAGCTTTTCTTATTCGTTCCAAGACTCACATCCCTCCTCTTCGGATGTGGAACTGCAACGGCAAAATAAGATAAGCTCATAAAACTCTGATTTGAACAGCATTGTACAATGGGGAATAAAAAACCGCGTAGAGTTTAATGCTTCGAAAACCCAATGCTGTCTTGTATCGTTAAAGCGAGATATACCCCATTTGCTACTGTCCATGAGTGGCACTTGCATCAATGAGACCGAACATCTCTAGATTCTCGGTATGTGCATCACTGACCACCTTTTGTGGAACGAGCACATTTGCGATGTCGCCAAAAATGCCACAAGATAATTGGGTTTCTTAAGAAATTCTTTTCGCCGTCTGATCTGGCTACTATCTATAAGACTTATATCCGTCCAAAGCTTGAGTATAACTCTCATGCTCCAGCTACATTTTTAAGCCTCTTGGTTGATATTCAAAAAAGAGCCCTCCGATGATCTGTGACAGAGACATCACTGCGTCATTCCAATCATTAGATCACCGTCGCGCGTCGTAACGTTTCATGTCTCTCATTACACTACCGTTACTTCTACGGTAAGTGCTCTAGAGAAATAGCCAGTTGCATTCCTCCCCTCAAACAATTTACCCGTAATACTCGCGCTTCTATGAATGCCCATCAGTTCACCCTCGAGCCCAACTTCGGACGTACTCTCAAGTATAGAGAATCATTCCTTAGCCGTACTACGTGAATGTGGAACTCTCTTCCACACTCTGTTTAATTTGTGAAATTAGAAAAATAATTCTTTGATTTTTATTTATTTTCTTAAGATAAAGCCTTCCAACATCTTTTCTATTTGATTTCTAGTGTCAAAACTGATATTCTGCCAGGTAGAGTCCTGAGTCGTCTTTATATTGCAAATGCCAATAAGCATGACACTGGAAATTATACGTGCATGCTCAGTAATGTCATCGCCGTAAGTGTTGCAGTTCACGTTCTCAATGGTAGGTTATATAATTCGGAAAAAATCAACATTTTCACCTAATGCCATCTGTTTTCCAAAAATAAAAATTCTTAGGTGAAGAACCAGCAGCTATGCAGCATTCCTGTGCAACTATCAAGGGGGTTTCTTTTATCTTGGTTGTGTTATTTGCCTTTTTTATAGGCTCTTCTCCACTCCGATGACAGCTTTATGATTGAAAATAAAAAATAACCAAAAGTAAAACTTAAAAAAAACATATAAAAACACAATTTTATCTCCAATAGGTTGTTTTATACACAAAAATATAATAATTATAATTTAACTAATTCTTAATATACAAAACGAAATTAATTTATAAAAAAAAAATAAAAACAAAATTAGGATATATTTACACACATATAAAAAGACAGAGTGAGAATTAGAAAAAGAGGGAATGTGAAGGGACACATACATATGAATTATTACGATTTATTTTATATTGAACTTTAAACAAAAATATAAATAAAATATTAAGACATAATGTGTAGAAAAAATCGACAAAATTTCTTTTATTCATCAAAGAAATAAAAGAAAATTATTCTTTTTTTTATATATCAAATTGGAATAGATATTAGTATTTATAAAAGAAAATCAATTATAAATTAAAGCAAGAACGAAACCTAATGTACTTATTTAAAATAAATGCTTTATCAAAAATAAGCATATTTTTTAAGCACGCTTTGTAGAATAATTAAATGGCTTGAAAATAATATACGAAATATTTATAACCTGAAATAACAATCCGCACCTAAATTAATTTTTTTAAATGTTTGGACCTTATGTGATGTGAAAATAATATATGCTATACAGATATATATATTCTGTTCAAGCCAATTTAAAAGTACCTACATTATTTTGTTAACTTTATTTTTGTAAACATGCATATGCATACCTACTTGTATAGTGAATCGACCTCTGAATTTTGTTTTCTTATTACACTTAACTTAATACCTTCCGCTTCCGTTTTGTTACAAAAAATATATATAATTATTCCAGATGAACAAGATAAAATTCAAGTAGATGATAGGTATATTATTCTAAAGCCAAAATTTCAGCACTTAACAATTGCTATACCTACCGTGTTCTACCTTTTTTATTTCTCATTGGTTCTTTTGTAAGCCTCATTTACAGGGCCGGATCTAGCATAGGGTCAACGAGGCCATGGCCCGAGGGCCCCACCAGTTGGGGGCACACACCAATGCTTAATGTGTCAGTTCAGAAAAAAAAGGATTTTTGATCGTGGTGCTAATGAAACTAAAAACGGAAATTTTCTTTGTATTCTTAAAATAATTGCGCAGTTTGATCCTATTTTGCTTGTCACATGCAAGAACATGGAAATTAGAAAAGTGGCCACGTAAATTATTCGTCGTCAATTATAGCCGAGGAGTTAATTGATCACATGGTAGAGAAATTACTAACTGAGATAACTAATAGCATAAAAAAGCGAAATACTACAGATGTGAGTCATATTGATCAATTAACTGTGATTTTGAGAAATATGGAAAATTTTACTGCAGTTGAACGTTTTTTTACTTTCATCCCTAATTGTGGTCATAAAAGCACTGAAATAGCTGAAGTTCTTCTTGATTTTCTTCAAAAACAAGGGATTGATATGCATAATCGCATTCAATCATATGATAATGCGCCATAAGGCTGTATTATTGGAAACAAATAGTTTTGTTGGACATTCAGCCACTGGTGCATGTTCTGCTGCAATTCTTTTTTTCAATTTTGTGGAAGAAATTTTCGTTTTTTTCACTGCTTCAACATCGCTATACGAAATATTAATAAAGTGCCGATACGACTAACAACCGTAACTGTTAATCGTACTCGGTGAAAATGGACCCCAGCGCGTGCGGTATCTGGGGGGGAAAGAGGCGTGGGATTTAAAAAAAATAAAACATCTATCGGCCGAAAATACCAAGGAAGTTTTTTAAACACAAAAAAATGTAAGTGATACTCGATGGTCATGCCACGCGGATGCTGTCAAAGCTCTTGTTCACGGCTACAAATTCATTCTTAATTCCTTGACAGAGATTTGTAGTGATGATGAACAAAAACAAAATACAAAATGTCAAGCTCGCGGTCTTCTCCAAAATATGTCTCAATTAGAAACCGCAATTTACACTCAATTTTGGCATTATGTAGGTACTCGAAAGATTTAATTTTACTATTCAGTATTTGCAAAATTCTACTATAATTTTTAGTACAGCTTAAAATTTGTTTAAATCTTTAATTTTCTTATAAATGCATACCTATACAAAAATTATCTCCTGTGTCATTAATTCAAAATTTAGAAAATTGAAGTAACTAAGGGGCACAGTTGCATGTTTTTGAATTGAAAAATCATTAAGTCCTAAGCTAGTAATTGACTTATGAATTAGAAACATTTTAATTGGGTGGGGGTCGAAATTCTGTATGGGCCAAAATTCGGATTCCAAAATTCTGTATTCCAAAATTCTGTATTTTAAAATTCTGTAAATTCAAAATTCTGTATTTTAAAATTCTGTAAATTCAAAATTCTGTATTCTAAAATTCTGTAAATACAAAATTCTGGATTTCAAAATTCTGTATTCCAAAATTCTGTACTCCTAAATTCTGTAAATGATTTAGGAGTACAGATTTTTGATGTTTTCTATGCAGAACCTTGAAGCATAGATTATAATTCTAACGTAACGGATCTCTCTCCAACTAATTTGCATATTATAATGTAACGGATCTCTCTCCAACTAATTTGCATATGGTTTACATGAATCACATACCTTGATAACACATTTTGCGTTCGACAGCTTAAGTTAAGTGTTATAAGATAATCGTGATAAATTGAATTCCGAAAAAATGGCAAATATTAAATTATTAAAATCTAATAAAGGAAAGGGATCGGGTCAAAATTCTGGCTTCAAAATTCTGCTTTTCAGAATTCTGCTTTTTTAACGAAAATTCTGCTTTTCAAAATTCTGCTTTTTTTTTGTCTGGTTTACAAAATTCTGCTTTTCAAAATTCTGATTTTCAAAATTCTGCTTTTCAAAATTCTGGAAATTTATATTAAAAAAAAATTCTGCTAATTCTGCTTTTTTTTTAATTTAGTCACTACTCGTCCTTTGCATTTATCTTTAATTCTATTTGAGCATGCCCAATTATAGTTTTTACATTTATTTAACTTTTCAAAATAAAACATATATCCATCCACGCACAGCTTTTCTTTTCCTTTATTAGATTTAACAAGTGAAACGTTCATTTTTGCTTTTTAATAAGAATAACACACTATCACGAAGGGATAAGAAAAGACACTAACCATTGTCTAAGACCCTGACTAAGTTAAGAGAGCAAAAATTAATTGCGTCTAAACATCTCGCTTATTCAAGCGAGAGGATAATTTTACAAAATTCTGGAAATAATAAAAATAAGGTTTGGAAAATGTTAAAAAGCGCGCGCTTTTTAACATTTTCCAAACCTTATTTTTATTATTTCCAGAATTTTGTAAAACAGAATTTTGAAAAACAGAATTTTGAAAAGCAGAATTTTGAAAAACAGAATTCTGAAAAGCAGAATTTTGAAAGCAGAATTTTGAAAAGCAGAATTTTGAAAGCAGAATTTTGACAAACGAATTTTGACCCCGGCAGAATTTTGACCCCAACCCATTGTGGGATCGGGTCAAAATTCTGGCTTCAAAATTCTGCTTTTCGGAATTCTGCTTTTTTAACGAAAATTCTGCTTTTCAAATTTCTGCTTTTTTTTGTCTGGTTTACAAAATTCTGCTTTTCAAAATTCTGCTTTTCAAAATTCTGCTTTTCAAAATTCTGGAAATTTATATTTAAAAAAATTCTGCTAATTCTGCTTTTTTTTAATAGTATATTTATTAACGGAAAAGTCAATTTAACATGGTTTTTGTGTCAATTTTAACAAAAAAAAATCTATTTGAGCATGCCCAATTATAGTTTTTACATTTATTTAACTTTTCAAAATAAAACATATATCCATCCACGCACAGCTTTTCTTTTCCTTTATTAGATTTAACAAGTGAAACGTTCATTTTTGCTTTTTAATAAGAATAACACACTATCACGAAGGGATAAGAAAAGACACTAACCATTGTCTAAGACCCTGACTAAGTTAAGAGAGCAAAAATTAATTGCGTCTTAACATCTCGCTTTTTCAAGCGAGAGGATAATTTTACAAAATTCTGGAAATAATAAAAATAAGGTTTGGAAAATGTTAAAAAGCGCGCGCTTTTTAACATTTTCCAAACCTTATTTTTATTATTTCCAGAATTTTGTAAAACAGAATTTTGAAAAACAGAATTTTGAAAAGCAGAATTTTGAAAAACAGAATTCTGAAAAGCAGAATTTTGAAAGCAGAATTTTGAAAAGCAGAATTTTGAAAGCTGAATTTTGACAAAAGAATTTTGACCCCGGCAGAATTTTGACCCCAACCCTAAAGGAAAGGATAAACATTTACTTAAAAAACGAAGATTATTAAGTAACGTAGACTATTTAAGACGGTTAGCTAAAAATCTTCATCCATATTAAGTTATGTTATTCATTTTGTTATTTGCATTTGATTTTTTGTTATTTGATTTTTTGTTTTTTTTTTCGTTATTTGTTTTTTGTTTGTTTTTTTTTTTTAAATAAAATGTTACTTAATTTGTTAATTGAATAAAAATTGTTCTACAGGCAATTAAAAAACCTGTTCATAACTGTGAGTTTTAATGTAGAGATTTTGAATTACAGAATTTCTAAAAGCAGAATAATGGATTTGCAGAATTTTGAAAAACAGAATTTTGGATTTACAGAATTTTGAAATACAGAATAATAGAAAAGCAGAATAATGGAATACAGAATTATGTTCATACAGAATTTTTTCTTCAGATACAGAATTTTGTTCATACAGAATTATGGAATACAGAATAACGACCCGTTCCCATTTTAATTCATAAGCTAAAAAATGAATTATGAATTAAAGTTTCTTTAATTCACAAGCTAAAAAGTGAATTATGAATTAAAAATGAGCTAAACAGTGAATTATGAATTAAAAACAATTGACTTATGAATAAAAAAAAAGTCAATGCAGAAACAGGGTGGAATTAAAATTTTACAAATTTGAATTCAAAAGCTGCTGTAAAGGAATAATATCGTTTAAAACTGCACACTATCATTTTTTTATCATTTCAGAAAAAATTATGAAAAAATGACAGTGTGTATGTGTAGCTCTGAAAATGATAAATGATGAGGAAAATGATGAATAACAAAATTTTTTGTTTGTATGACTGAAATAATAAAATGAAATGATAGTGTGTGGGAAACATATCATTTTTGTGTGTAGTGTTTTGCCTGAAATAAGCATTTGCATGAATTACGAGCCTTGGTCAAGAGAAAAAAAAGAAACAATCCAAAAATTTAGTTTTTAAATATGTTCTTTATTTCTCTGACGGTATTCGTTTGCATAATATTTGTGCTAAAAGCTCAAATAGAAATTCTACTGTTATTTGAAAAAAAGATTTGAGATCCATTCTGACTGTATATTTACAAAGACCCTAGGGAAGTTTTGAAAAAGAATGGGAAGATCTTTTTGAACATTTGGAACATTAAAGCCAAAACGCTGAAACGTCAGCTACAGAAAATATTTGAAAAATGTCATTTAGAACTGATATTTCTTCATCGAATTAGCTATGTATGTTCACTTTGTTCATGGAACTTTGATCGGATATTTTTCGTCCAACAGCATATACCTGTTTAGCTTGGATTCATATCCATTCTTCCTTACCACTACCTCATATCTTATATGATATTCTAGTATGAAACGACCACATAGGAGTCAGTCGGACGATTCTTTGAGTAATTAACTCGGTTAGGTTCTTATCGTCGACATTATTGCACAAAAGTTGGTCGAGTTGTGAACCTATAAGTTAACCAGATGCTTTTTTGGAGGCTTTATACCCAAATATTGACAATATTGACTGACAATTATTTTCATATTATTGATTGAAAAAAAAAACAAAAACTCTACGGTAGAGATTGTTAACATTAACAAGATAACAATTTATTCAAAAAACGTTAGGTTCACAAACAAAAAATAAAAAAAGCGTATAAAATAAAAAATCTATAAAAATAACACGTATACGCCCGAGTGTACATTTTCATTGCATCCGTAGTAATATACAAAATCTCTCTACATATAAAAATCGATGTATGTTCGTTTGGTTGTATGGGCTCCTAAAGGGGCCAATAGATATTTATGTAATTTTCATGGTAAATACAGTTGGAAAAACCTTACGGAAGAGTGGAAAACTGAAAAAATCAAACATATATCTTAAGACGACATTTATAGCTCGGCACGTTTCCATAGCAATTTGTCCAATTGTAGTAGACACTCCCATTACTGCACTATATTTCTAGATCCGCAAAGTTCCTTCCCGTGGCAAGAACCTTAGCGTTATCGCAAGTCTCTCGTTTGGGCTGATATGCGATGGCTTCAAGTATTTTCAAAAAGATTTTGTGAAAATTTACAAGTCACTCGTCGAATGACGCTGCTCGTTTCGTCTAATCTCGAAATTTTCTGTGCCATCATATGTACTCATCATATTTATCATTATGTTTTGTCTGTAAAATTCGCAAAGTAAAATGTTATTGTTTCAAAATATAAACAGTTAAAGTTAAATCATTCAAGTGGTGTAACTAGGTACAACATGTATGTGTTTGTAGAGTAAAAAAAAACATTAAGAGCCAAATAAGACTTAACACATCATGTAAAAAGCAACCTAGTTAAGCACCGCTTTCTTTTCCAAATGTTCCCCGAAAGCGTTATAACCAACCTTCAAATGCGGCACGCAATAAATTTGATGATACGTTGACATTCGCAGAAGACCATAGACTTCACATAGTGCCGCAGAAAATTAGGTGCGGGGAAATAACTCCACGGGAACTAACTCCACTGAGGGCTTTACTTCCCACCAAGTGAGAACTTACTCCAATTATGTAAAGTGTAGTTAGTTTCCATGTACGGTGAGAACTTTGTTCACTTTCTAATGGGAACTAAGTTCACACATTTATACATGGCGCAGGGAAACTGGTCCGGATTCCGGAAGTCAGAAGTCCCGAAAATGGGTGTCGGGGCTAATGACCCACTATGGTGGTTCATTCGTGTATACATACATGACTACAACCCCAAAATGTCTTATAAATAAATAAGATCATTTTTATTTACTACCTGTTTGTTGACAAAATGGATAGAGCAATTCATTTTCAAAGCTGTTGCCGTTTCCTTTAATTTGGAAAAGCATGCTAGTATCTGGAAAGCAGGTGCTGCACTGCAATGATTCATTTTGAGCATTTTTTTTCACCTTGGTCTGAGGATGATGATTATCTGTAACACTCAAAATCAGTTTGGTTTGATTGGGAGCGAAGCGAGCGGAAAAAATTTTGCCCAAAAGAGAATCAATTTGGTGTGTGTTTTCACACCCCAAATTGATTCTCTTTTGGGCAAAATTTTTTCCGCTCGCTTCGCTCGCTTGCTATTTTTGGTTCAAGCTCCAAATCCTTAATAATACAATTTTTTAACCATTTGAGAGGGATTGTAGAGTTAATAGAGTCAATAAAAAAATGTTTTTCTGATGGAACTTTTAATGTTATTGAAATAGCTCAGTTATTTTAGGGGACAAAAAGATGCAACAAGATGAAAATGGGTGCAAGTACAGTGTGCTTGTAGAATGCCCTACTCTCACCGAATACCAAACTTCAGAAGAACGTTTGTATTGGAAAAAGTTTTCTTTATGTCACATAAACTTACAGCATGCCGTATATTTCAATTCTTTTACCGTTTTAGAAAATGTTTTAAATTTAATAGCAAAGGTCAGAAACCCCGAATTTGATTTCTGGACTAATGAACCACCATATATAGGGGGTCAGATTCTTAAAAATAGGTTTCCGAATGACTAAGTTTCTCAATATTTTTGTGCATGCGATTTTTTTAAATTATTTTCAGTCTTAAAAACTGAATTTCGGAATGACTTCGTTTCTAAAATAATTTCACAAACAAAATTGCTCAGTGTACTTGAATTTTAATTTTTTCTCAATTAAAGTGGCAAATTCTTTCAAATTCGAAGGGAACTAGATCCACTAATTTTTTGAGGAATTTAATTCCCACTGTACATGGGAACTAACTACACTTTACAAAAGTGGAGTAAGTTCTCACTTGGTGGGAAGTACCTAAATCCCTCAGTGGAGTTAGTTCCCGTGGAGTTATTTCCCCGCACCAGAAAATTATAGTGTAACGGCGTTAAGTCGCACGAATAAGTCGACCAATGAATCGAGCGGACTGGGAAATTAGTCATTTGGACCACCGGGGTCGCACTCATTTTTTTAAGTTAAAACTAGCCGACCCCGCGAACCTCGTCTCGCCTGTTTTGTTTTTAATTCATAATTGACTTTTAAGCTTATTTTTAATTAATAATTCACTTTTTCGCTTGTTTTCTAATTCATAATTCACTTTTAAGCTTGTGAATTAAAGAAACTTTAATTCATAATTCGCCTTTTGTGTATTAAATTATGAACTTGTTTTTAGTTCATAAGTCAATTACTGCCTTGGGAATTAAAGTAAGAGTTAAGCTAAGAAATGATTTAAGCTTTTCCAACTCTGCTAAGGGGGCCCCCACCAAATGTTTGCCCCAGGACATCGAAATTCTAAATCCGGCCCTGCTCATTTGTCAGAACCGCAATATTTAAGTTTACGATTTAGTTTATTTTACCAACTTACAATAAATTATCAATAAAAAAGTTATATGTAATAAAGTCTTTAATACTTTTTAATATTGTTATAATTTTTATTTATACTGAATACTTGTTAATTTGTATGAAGACTTACAAAAACAATTCGTTGCTTATTTAAAATATTTTATGTTAAGGTGCCTCATTAAAAACACTATATGCATCAAATTAAGTTTAATCAGGATTAAGAAATAATAATAAACCACATTTAATGGTTGTGTACATTGACGGTCCAATGTTAAAACAAAAAATCAACAAACAATGAAGTTAAAACATATTAATCAGCATTTGAGTATTTGCCATTTTAATTACAAAACCAAAACTTCTTACTAAATTCACCAAATACTTTTCGTTTGAATTCAAAAATCATGCAAATTTCATTGTAAATTAATATTATTTCAATGTTGCTGCTCCTTAGCACAATTCAAAATTTACACATTGAACTAGCAGCAGAGCTGAATTATCAACATAGTAAGATTATTTTAATGTTTTTGGTTATTTTTTTTTAATATCATGTATACAATAGAAAGTAAGGATTCTAACGCGAATTAAAAGTAAGCATAGATATAACTTGCTTCTTTTAATGTATTTAACAAAAGGAAAAAATCGTTTTAAAGCAAAATATAAACTAAGAATAATGTTTGAGTGAGAAAATAAAACAATACTTATAAATATTAGCATATAATTAGATAAATATTTACATGGTACCATAATGATGTATAACATAATATAGAAGAGTATGCATTTTTTTAAAACAAATATTTAAAAAACAAAGAATCAAAAACAGAAAAAAAATATTATTAAACATTTTTGAACTCAAGCGGTTGTCTACCTATTTCCTTAACTTTTAAAACAAAACAAAATAAAAGTTCCATTTTAGATTTTGCAAGCAGCAATAAATGTAATTAATTTTATTTTAAACGAAAAAAGTTGTTTCATTCATGAAATCATCCTTGACAGGATGCAACCACTAATGGTTTTCTATCTAAGGTAAGTCATTGTATATGAACCACCTAGTATAATCAAGAATGGGTTTTTCGATTTTATGTGCTACATCAAAACCAAAAAAAAAAAACAAATCCCTATACCAAACTTATGTAAAAAAAAAAAAATAGCACTGCGCACAGTAATTGGATCTGTGTCCATCCAATTTATGGAAGATTTTGCGGAATGATCTTGGTTTGCGTGCTTACAAAATCCAACTCGTGCAAGAATTGAAGCCAAACGATCATCAAGCAAGGCGTAGATTCGTCGAATGGGCCCAAAACGAGATGGCCGTTGTTCCCGATTTTCATAAGCAAATTTTGTTTAGTGATGAAGCGCCTACGTCAACAAACAAAACTGCCGCATTGGGAGTGAAGCTAATCCTCACGCGTATGTTGAAACACCGTTACATCTGACTGCTTGGTGCGCTTTATGGGCTGGTGGAATCATTGGTCCGTACTTCTTCAAAAAAGATTATGGCCACAACGTTACAGTCGATGGTGATCGGTATAGAGCCATGATTACTAACTTTTTCATTCCTGAATTGAACAATCATGATGTCCAGGAGCTGTGGTTCTAACAAGACAACATTCGCCGTGTTATTGCCGATATACGGTTGGAAAAAGTCATCGAAAATTGGACGTCCAGATTGGACTACATCCGAGCCAGCCTTGGCAGTCATATGCTAGAAATCATATTTAAAATTTAATGACACAAGATTATTTTTCGAATAAATAAAAAATCATGTCAATCGAATATTCCATCGTTGTTTTATTGCAATTTAAAGTTCTATACCTCTAAAAAAAAACCTTTATATGTAAATCCGGGGACACTATGGCGTATACGGTATATTTTGAAAATATCTTACTTCTCAGGAATAGGTAATTTAGCTTTTCAAATATCTATCCAATCAAATTTCCTGGGGCCGAATCACCGCTTCAGTGAACGAGTGAATGAGTCTCATCAGTGATCGAACGAACGAGTAACAACTTTGGGATGATATGGCATTCGATTGGTCACGTATCCATTTCACAAAATCCCAAAGAAAAAAAAACGCACGGCGTTAAACCGCACGATCTTCGTGGCCAGTTGACATTAGAAATTCGTGAGATAATAGGTCCGTTCGTTTACCCCATAAAACTGCCCAAAACTGCCATATTCTCCCACTTTTTCGTTCGTTTACTGCTACTTAAATTAAAATCTGTCACTTTTGAAGGAGAAAAATATTTCCGCTATCTGCCGAATTTAGCCACAAAAATTTCTTGTGGCAGTTTGTGTAAGTTCTGTCAAACCATAAGAAGTACATTGAATTTTGTTGACGTTTGACATAATTTTGTGCATTTGGCGGATTTATGGTGTGAAGCGTTCGTTTACTTTTTGGGTGAATCACAAAATTTCGAGGAGTGGGGATGATTTTTGACAGTTTTTACACAAACTGCCCAAAAAGTAAAAGAACGGACCTAATGTGTTCTGAAAATCGTTTCTGCAATAAGTCGATTGTTTCATGCGCGGGTTGGCAGGTTGTGCCGTCCTGGTGAAACCACATGTTGTCGAAATTCATGCCATCCAATTGAGGCCACAAGAAGTCCGTTATCATATTCCTGTAACGAATGCCGTTCACTTTTGCTGTGTAATGAGTTTTCACAATATTATAAAGCGTTGTTCTTTCAAGAAGAGCTCCATTTTTAATAATCAGAATAAACAGAGGTGACAGTTAAATTTCAGCGTTGAAATTTGCATGAAAAATATATTCCAATTTTTAAAAGTAGTGGCGCGAAGAGCCAAGGCCTAAGTGGCTTACGCTCAACAACAATTCTCTGAGTGCGTGTGAAGAATTGAGGGGACCTACAATTTAACGCCGATTCGGAACGGCAAAGTTGAGAAGCACTTTTCATGACAGATTGATACTCTTGGAAATTTTGTCAGTTCTTCGCAAGAGGCAGTGCCCGTGAAAGATGAAATAAAAACTATGGACACGAGTAGGATGTAGGACTCGAAACTCGAACCCACGACGTTCTGCTCACTGATCAGCTATAACAAGATGGGAAAGCTTGCTGTCAAAATGACATTTGCCTACGAACTAAAAAGCAGGTTAGCTGCAAGAGTATGCGTGTAATACAAACTAAAAAAGCAGGTTAGCTGCAAGAGTATTACTACGTTTTCACCTACACCTAAATCACCTTTATCGAGATTTAGAGCTAAATCTTCTTCTAAATCTCGAGATTTACCATACAAATTTTAAATCTCCTTACGAGGAGATTTAGAATAAATCTTCTATAAATCTCCTCGATGATTCCAGGCTGAATGATTCCATGCTGTAATAACGAATCAAACATACCTAAATTCGGGAACTTCAGTTGAATGTCTTTTTTTTACAATCGAAATTCAATTTAAATTTCAAGTAACACAGCCGGTCGAAAGTTCCTCAAGTTTTCAAAAATGTAAGTGGATCATAAAAATTACGCTTGTATTATTATTAAGATTTTTCCAACCTAATAGGCGGGGAGCCCTCAATGCTGAAAGTGCACTTACACGGATTTCAAAATTTTTTATATCAAAAGATAGTTTATAGAAATACCAACAAATTAAGCCCGGTATGACGAGGCCTATCCTGGCACCAGTATTTTTTGCAATTTTTTGCATTATTAATAATTATTGATAATTTGCACTTATCGCGGATTTTAATTTTAACTAGCGCATATTATTGGAAATTTAATGTACTTTCAGAAAAAAATGGTATGACAGCTGCCATCCTGGCACCAATGTCTGTCATACCTATTTTAAAATTTTGTCACTCATATGTTTTTAAAAAAGGTATGACAGACATTGGTGCCAGGATGGCAGCTGTCATACAATTTTTTTCTGAAAGTACATTAAATTTCCAATAGTATGCGCTAGTTAAAATTAAAATCCGCGATAAGTGCAAATTATCAATAATTATTAATAATGCAAAAAATTGCAAAAAAATACTGGTGCCAGGATAGGCCTCGTCATACCGGGCTTAATTTGTTGGTATTTCTATAAACTATCTTTTAATATAAAAAATTTTGAAATCCGTGTAAGTGCACTTTCAGGATTGAGGGCTCCCGGTGTATAAAGAATTATAATAAGATATTTTTATAAAGTCAGTTGTATTTCAATATATTCAACTATTTATTTCAATAAATTAATAACAGAAAAATATTGTTGTTCAAACCAAGTTCTGATTCTGAATGAGAAAATTTCAGACAGAAAATTTTCTCATATAAAAATATTAAAAACAAAAACGATTGCTATACTTATACAAAGTATTTCAATACCCCTTCTCAATCGTTCAGTCCAAGTCGAAAGCATAAGTCTTGAAAACGGGTTGAGTCAAGGGATTTTGTAAAAATATCTGCAGTTTTATCTTTGGTCCCGATATGCTTGATTTCAATTAAACCATTTTGTATATGATCTTGAATGAAGTGGTGCTTGACATCGATGTGTTTGGATCTTTTCGTTTCCAAGTTGACTGCCATTCCAATACATCCTTTATTGTCTTCAAAAATAGTTGTCGGTCCATTACTAGCTTCCAACAATCTTCTTATCCAAATAGCTTCAGATACAGCTGCACTTAGAGCCAAATACTCTGCTTCACTTGATGAAATTGCCACTGTAGCTTGCTTTTTACTCGACCATGAGACTGTACATCCGTAAACCATAAACGTATATCCAGAAATTGATTTTCTGTCGTTGATATCACTTCCCCAGTCAGCATCAACATATCCAACCAATGGATCCGAGCTCCTTATTTCGATTGTTAATTTTCTCGCTTGTGTGTCTTTCAAGAATCTAACAATTCGTTTAAGAGCCAACCAATGATTTTCTGACGGGTTTTGTTGATATCTTCCCATATATCCAACTGGAAAACATAAATCGGGTCTCACACAAAGCATTAGATACATCAAGCTTCCTAATAGTTCTCTGTAAGGCTTGTCAAGTTTTTGGTCGGTTTTTGATACTTCTAATTGCAATCCTTTCTCCATTGGACTTTTCGTTGGATTGCATTCGTCCATTCCAAACTTGCTAAGTATCTTTTCAATACTTGATTCTTGAGACAGTTCTATTTTTTCAGCACTTACATTTATCTTCATCCCCAGAAAAAATCTCAAGTTTCCACAATCAGACATTTTGAAAGCTTCTTCTAAACTGTTCTTCAATTCTTCTATTTCTTGCAGATTTCTTCCAGCGATAAGTAAATCATCTACGTAAAGTATTATAATCATGATATTGTCTTCATCTGGTCCGATCCGTTTAGTATATAAGCAATAATCATGTTTTGATCTTTGAAAACCAAGTTGAAGGAGAAAATCGTTGAACTTCTTGTTCCAACATCGGGGCGTTTGTTTCAAACCATAGATAGATTTTCGTAATCTACAAGCGAATCCATCTTTCTCAGAAACCCCTTCTGGAATAGCCATATACAATTCTTCCTTCAACTCACCATGCAAAAATGCAGTTTTCACATCCAACTGGTGAAATATCATTTGTTTGTATAACCCAACGGATAACACTGTTCTTATTGTGGTTAATTTCGCAACTGGTGAATACGTTTCGTCGTAATCAATTCCAGGTTTTTGTGTAAAGCCTTTCACAACAAGTCTGGCTTTATACCTTATTGGTGTACCATATTCATTTTGTTTTATATTGAAGATCCATTTGGGCTTCAAAGTTTTTGCTTTTACTGGTTTCTGTACAATTTCCCAAACTTGATTTTCTTTCATCGACCGTAATTCATCATCAACAGCCTCGAACCATTTCTTAGCATCGGAGCGGCCATTTATTTCGGCAAATGATTGTGGTACATCTGTTAAAAATATCTCGGCAGTACTTGCACTATAAGTTGTAAAAAAAATCAAGAAACTTACGTGTAGGTCGGCGCTCCCGTTCGCTTCGCCTCAAAGTAACTTCATCTTGAACATAACAATCATCTGATTGCGAAGGGAGCGCAAGAGCATCATCACAAACAGTAAGATCTTCATCTCTCAGGTCATTTCCGGTTTCGATATTGTTTTGGTCAGTACATGAACTAACGAGCACTTCACATCTTTCTTCCCCTTCTTGCTCGGTAGTGTACGAAATTACCAAAGGTCTCTCTTTATATTTTTCGGTTATTGCTTTGTTCTTAAAAGGAAATTCCGTTTCGTCGAACTTCACATCTCGAGCAGTAATCATTTTTCGCGTATCTAAGTTCCAAAGCTTGTATCCATTTGGAACATATCCCACCATGACACATCTTTGGCTTTTAGCATCAAGTTTCTTTCTATTATGGTTTGGAATCCATGCAAAAGCCTTGCAACCGAAAACACGAAGTTTTCCAAAATCAGGTCTGAAACCAAACCATAACTCAGCTGGTGTTCTTGAACATTCTAATGCCTTAGTAGGAATCCTGTTAATCAGATAGGTTGCAGTTAGGGCCGCTTCACCCCACATTCTTCTCGGCATATTAGCTTCCATTAACATAGTCCTAACTTTTTCAATTAAAGTACGATTGAATCTTTCGGCTACTCCGTTTTGGGCCGGTGAGTAGGCAATGGTTTATTCAACTTGAATTCCAATTTTCTTATACCATAGGTCTTGTTCTCTTGAGCAATATTCTCGACCTTGGTCAACGGTGAGTTTTGAAATCGACTTTTCGAACATGGACCTTGTCATTGCTTCATATTCCTTCAAAACTTCAAACACTTCAGATTTCCGTTTAATGACGTAAATCGTTGAAAAATGTGTAAAATCATCAATAAGATATTTTGATCCATCCCAATTTTCATCAATTGGACCACACACATCGGAGTGTATACGTTCAAGGACCCTGGACGCTCTCTTTCGAGTACCATTGAAAGGATCACGACTCTGTTTGCCTTTTACACAAATATCACAAAACCCAACATTGTCAGTTGAAGTCATTTTGATTTCTGGTATCAAATTTTCTTTCAACATCTTCTGTAGAACTGTTGAACTTACATGTCCAAGTCGCTTATGCCACAATTCAACTTCATCCTTCTTGCACAAATTTGCTGCATGGTTCTGTAAATCAAATTCTACTTCGTACAAATTACCGTTAAGGTGTCCTTCAGCGATCAAAAGTCCGTTCTTCATTATTCGGGCTTTTTTCTTGAAAAATTGAACATCAATTCCGGCACTTGTTAATTTTCGCACAGAAAGTAAATTGTCCTTTAGTCCTGGTAGATAAAGAACGTCCGTAAGGGTTACTTTCAAGTTCGTATCGCTTATAGCACTTATGTTTCCAATACTTTTTGCTACTAAAAATTGGTTATTTTTAGCAACGTTTATCTTTATAGGTTCTTGCAAAACCTTTTCTTCGGAAAAATACCAGCTCTCTTTTGATAGATGGTCACTTGCTCCAGAATCTAGCTTAAACATGATCTTTTCATTACATTCCTTTAAGACACTTGACTGATTTCGATCTGACATCATACAAATTCCTCTTGTCTTTTTGTTGAACTTAGGGTTCGTTTCTGAGCAAGGTACACGGCAATCTTTTGCGACATGTCCATATTTGTTACATTTAAAACATTTACCTTGAAACTTTATGGGCTTCTTGAAATGTTTTTATTGTACTTATTGAGAAAATGAGAACACGACGTCTTTCTTTGATGAATTGACAATTGAGAATAAATTTTATTTAGCAACAAATAATTACAATGAGTGAAATGAAAACTGATATCAGAATAAAATCAATGTGGCAAGTAGTTGATAGCAAGGTGTTTAACATATTAACTTAAAACAAAATAATTACATTTCAACACTCCCACTATTATGAATGTTTTAAAGTTAGTATAAAATTCATTTCATTTCAATAGTTAAATAAAAAAAATTAAGTATGGGAATCCAAACTAACTATCCATCTTCAAATCTCCGAATTTGCAATCCAAGAAAATGCCTTGCAGGAAAAACCTTAATTTCAAATCTTCGTTGGAGTTGCTCACAAAACTGGATTATTTCACCATTATCTGCTGAAGCGATTAGGCCGTCATATGGTCGTAATTTAAAATCCTTCACCAAGGTCTTGTTGGAGCATCTTGAATCCTGCTTCAATCCGTTCAAGCTTTTCTGAAGTTTACATACTCTATTGCTCCCGTCTTCATATTCAGGTGGTTGTTGAACATATATTTCTTCTTGGATGTCTCCACACAGTTTCCGGCCAATAGGTAGTGTCTTCAATGTCCAAGTGTTATTTTTATTCAAAGAAGAAACTTCTTCATCCATTGCCTTTCTCCACTTATCTGAATCTACACATTGTACAGCATTTTCAAAGCTATCTGGGATGTAGGACTCTGTGAGAAAAGAATAACTTTCTTCCATACAAAAATTGACATCACTTGAAGAATGTCATCTTGCTTCTCAATCGTTGGCTTATAGAACTATAATCTTCTTGGAGATCTACATCCTCTTCCATTACCTCATTACCTCCAGTCGCATCTTCGAAATTATCATGTTCCCAATTACTTTCAAAATCATCTGCAACAACATTCACACCACCATTATTGTCTTCAGCAGCAACAGAAACATCCCCAACTACAGCGTTTTCTTCCGTCGTAGCATCATCCTCACATTCCTGAATCCTTATTAAGGAGCTCGTAGGCAGTGGATCCTTACTTTCTTCATAATTGATTTGATTGATGATTTTGCAGTCATTGAATCGAACATCTCCACAAAGATCTTGTTTCCCATATTGACAAGCATCACAAAAGAAGTTATCTTCGTCCTTAAAAACAATATTTCTGGTTTTCAGTATCTGCTTAACTTGTCCAATATTTTGGTGTTCAAGTTTCTCATGCCATTTACGAAGAGATTCTTTCTTGTCTTCAGCTAAATGTGCACAAGCATCAAAATCGTATGAGTCGCTTGTGACCTTCAAGAGAAGTTTGAACAACTTCGATTCTCCTTCTCCCACTACCAAGACAGATTCTCCTTTAATTAATTCGCATCGCTTGCTGTTTGAAGAAAACCTGAGTCCTTTGTCCAACGCGCAATTCAAAGAGAATAAATTAAGCTTGATATTTGGAACATAAAGCACATCAGCTAGATGATTTTCTTCCCAAGAAACGTTGTTGAAAGACATAACATTAATGTCTCCTCTGCCATAAGCGTTGATGGTATTCCCATCCCCTAGCCTGACTATCACCGGCTCTTCGAAAACTTTGTAGTTAATTAGCCATTTCTTTCGATTAGTCATGTGGTCACTAGCTCCTGAGTCCAGAAACCAATCATCAGCTCGTGCCACAGTTTCCGACAATAACGCCTCACAGACAAATGCATTACCTTTCTTAGTTACCAAATTTTGTTTCTTTTTGTTCTTATTAGGACATTCACTCTTCCAATGTCCTGTCTCATTGCAATGAAAACACCTTCCCGGTCTTCTATTTTTATCGACAGACTTGCTCGTTGTGTGCTGTTTGTTTGCAACGAATGCACCTGGTCCAGGCTCAACAGAATTATCTTGCAATTTGATTCGAGCCTCTTCAAGAACTAGTCTACTGGTAAGACACTCTAATGTTTGCTTTTCAACAACAGTAGACTCCCAAGCACTATGGAAGTGGCTGTATGATCGGGGCAAAGTCATAAGGATCTTCGTAATGACCATTGAGTCAGAAACTGTCTCTCCAGCGTCAGCTAGCTGTTGCACAATGTTTTGCAGCTTGGAAATGTGCAGAGCAATGTCATCGTTTGAATCTATGCCAAAACTATAAAACTGTTGTTGTAACATGTGGATACTCGCATTTGATTTAAGCTCATAAACGTTCAGAAGCTTATCCCACATTTCCTTCGATGTATTGCAATTCATTATATGCAAAAGTGGTTGCGAGCCGATAGATGTGACGATAAACTTTTGAGCCTTACAATCACAGCGATTCCATAATAACAATTTTCCAGCTTCTTGAGGCTTAAGCGAGAAACAGATTGAACCAGCAACAGCAACAGCACCAGCAACAGCGGCGGCCATTGTTTTAGAACCTATGTATTTTAATCGTCCGACACAGAATAAACCAGCACCAGCAACGTCAACAGCAACGTTTGGTCAAAGTCCTAAATTTGCTGTTGCTGGTCCATTGCTGACAACTTTCAATGTACAAAATTCAGAGGCACCAAACAACAAAAAATAAAACAAACATGAAAACAAGGAGAACGAAATGTCAAAACAGATGAAATGACGTCGCTGGTGCTGGTGGCAATGTGTTTGGAAAATATTTGCTGGCCAGCATGCTGTTTGCTGTTGACGGCACTGGTGCTGTTGCTGGTTTAATCTGTTTTACGCATTAGCTTCTTCACCTGACACATATTTATAGAGATCTGACGCGCTCAAAATAATTTTGATTTGGAACTTCCAAGTATTGAATTGTTCTCCATTAACCAGCTTCTCAATCTTAAAATCATTAACTTCAGACATAGCGAAAAGAAAACAATGAATTAAAAGAATTCAAAATAACAATGTTACAAATTTTAACGGCAATCTCCAAATACCAATCGTCGGCGTACGAATAATGCTTCTCGGTATTAAATTGCTTCTCGTTCCCTTATGCAACAAGACAATCTTTTCTTCACACGTGATTCTCGAAAATTCTTTTTTTTATTCAATTAGGTAGGTCCTGGGCCCATAACCTATTGTACTTATTGAGAAAATGAGAACACGACGTCTTTCTTTGATGAATTGACAATTGAGAATAAATTTTATTTAGCAACAAATAATTACAATGAGTGAAATGAAAACTGATATCAGAATAAAATCAATGTGGCAAGTAGTTGATAGCAAGGTGTTTAACATATTAACTTAAAACAAAATAATTACATTTCAACAATTTTCTTCCAGTAAATGCCGATCGCTGTTCAAAAGCATCTTCATTGCGGTCTTCCATTTTCGCTTCTTCTAAAAGAAGTCTATCTTTGACTAAATTGAAAGTTAGTTCTGTACTCTTAAGATTTTGAAGAGCAGTAACTAACGCATCAAATTTTTCTGGCAACGTTAAAAAAAATTGCGCTAGTAGATCACTCTCATCTAGCGATGCACCAGCCATTTTCAACTGCCTTACCAAATTTTCAAAAACCATTATATGATTTGAAACAGAATCATTGTCCCTCATCTTGAGTTTCAATAATTGCTTCCTTACTAAGGCCGTGTGTGAATTGCGTTAAAATGTGTGTTAAAATTTAACCAGCGTTAAAATTTGACACTAATGAGGTGAATAAAATGGGTTAAAATTTATTGAGCTGTGGAGCAGGTTAAAGTGTGTTAAAATTTGACGTTTCTATTGATAGAGAAATTTGCTCTTGCTTTTGCATTCAACGAAAATGGATCAAGAAAAAAAACGAAGACAGGCTGGAAAACCATACAATAAATAATGTAAGTTTGAAATGAATTAATTTATAAAAAATTAAATGCTTTTGTTTTCTAGGGTCTCACGCAGCTATGGAAAAATATGTCACAAAAATACAAGGTAAATTGTTGTGAATGTTTTGCCATACTTTACACACACTTTTTTATAATATTTTTTCGATCACAGTAGTTCTTTGAGCAGCACACTGGTGATGGTGCCGGTGATGATGCAGCCACAAATAGGGAAATAGAATCTTGGCCCTATTTCCAACTATTTCACCAATATGTTTTCAAAAAGCACAAATACAACCCGCCTTTCCTATTAGAAAGTTCATCGGGAGTAGTTTCGCTGGAACCTCCGCCACCAACTGGAGATATTGGTTCGGAGCTGATGTCATTGCCGACATTATCTTCCTCTCTGGAGTTTACTTTCGATGAGATTGATTCGCCAACATCGCCCGTTGCATCAACCTCACGTCCATCAACATCAGCTTAGTTGAATTTCTTGTTATAATTAACACAAAATACTTTAAATTTGTTAATAAAATTTTCAAAAGCAAATACGAATTTATTGTTTTGTTTCTTTTGAATTGTATGACAGAAAAAATATCAGCTGTGATCTGTGAAAACAATTTTTCAGTGTTACCACACCGAATAAATCAATTAATCAAAATGGGAATTTTGTTTGAATATTTTTGACTGTTGTTTTAAAATATGACATTAGAATCGAGAACAATAAATAAAAAAGATTTTTTTTAGTTTCAGAGACTTTTTATTAACCCTGTTTTCTTAAAAATATGTTTTGTAAGAGAAATTATTTTTCCGTGAAAAAGAAAACTAATTTTTGTTCAGGGAAATTTCTTAAATTATCGAGGGAAATTTTTTTAACCTACGCAGAAATCTTGGTTAAAATAATTGTTTTAACGCAATTCACACAGCAAATGGCTAAATTTGATCCCACCTCAAACAAGACGTCAAATTTTAATCGTGGTAGAAGTTTTAACGCAAATTTTAACGCAATTCACACACGGCCTAACAATTGATTTACCACCGACTTTCTTGCAAACGATGCTTGAAGGCTTTCCCACATGTCCTTTGCTGTGTTCTTTTCTCGAATGTAGCTTAGGTAATCATTGTGTACAAAAGCTACAATTCGATCCTTAGCTTTATTGTCTTTCTTGACAAACTCTTCATAACCATTCTCATTGGCTCCTACAACATTCTTCAACACATCTCCAAGATTCAACGAGTCCAAATGGGTCTTTACCCTGAACTGCCAATCATCGAATCCACATCCATTAAATTGAGGGATTCCACAAGCTGACTCTTTTGATTCGCCCATAACCTTTTATAAAGTCAGTTGTATTTCAATATATTCAACTATTTATTTCAATAAATTAATAACAGAAAAATATTGTTGTTCAAACCAAGTTCTGATTCTGAATGAGAAAATTTCAGACAGAAAATTTTCTCATATAAAAATATTAAAAACAAAAACGATTGCTATACTTATACAAAGTATTTCAATAGATATATAATTTTTAAATTGCAGATGCTGGCGAATAAAAGAAACAGAAAGTTGTGGCGGCTGGAGGAGGAAGAGCTATTGATCGAGGTTTGGGCGGACAAAATATTCCAACTGCGTGGGCAAAGAAAAAACTCCCACATCTACAAGGAGATGGCTGAAGTTGTAAAAGGACATTCGCCAGAGGAAATAAAAATACATAACCTCACCAATCGCTATAAGTAAGTTCCAACTAGGTTCTTTAAAATGTATATTCATTATCTTAATGCTTTTGAAAATATTTACTTTCAGTAAGGAAAAGAAATTAATGGGTCCATCTGGTTGTTCCCCGTCAGAGTGGATTTTTTTTTACAAAAATACATGCCATTCTAGGAAGCCTTCCTATCCACAACGTTTCAGATTTGGTGGAAGAAAGCGTTGGAGGTAGTCAAAACAATTGTTTTATTTTATTGTTATGTTTCATTGAATTTTTTTTCTTTTTTCATTTAAGGGCTTCCTTTTTCTCAGACATTGACGATTGAAGATGCTGATATTGATGACGTTGAAGAAATTGTTCTCTCCATGTCCAACGATCCAGGGCCATAATCCAGGGTATCCATTCCAAGCCCTGCAAAAAAGAAGAGAAACATAAGAACTAAATAAATTAGAATCAATCATTGCAGAAAATTTGAAAATGATCCAACAAAATGATGAGCAGATACTTGAAGTTGAAAGACAGAGAAATACGATCCTTGAAAGACTTGCAGCATCGTGCGAAACTATACAAAAAGAAATAGTTTCACTTTTGAAGCCAAATTAATTTTATTTTCAATTAATTTAAGTGAATTGTGCTGTGTTATTTTTATGTTTTTTATGATTTTTTTTTAATTTATATTAAGAACTATTTTTTGTTTGTTTGTTTTCTACTCTAAGTTTTTTTACTTGTTTTGTGATTTTTTTTTTTTGTAAGGATGATCGAAGATTGCCTTAAATGCACGATGTGCACATACAAAATAAATGTTGATTTTTTTATCAATTGCGTTTGATTGGTTTTACGTTTTACAAATTGAAACTCACCTAAATAATTAGTTATTGCATTCCTGATGTTAATTGCCGTTGGGTTTGTATCGTTTATAATGGAATTGAACTCTGGTTGTTCCCTTGTTGTAGTTTCTGTTGACCGTTGCAACCACTGATAATTAATTTCATCATTAGGCGTGTTTTTTTCACTACTCTGTAGCCAGCACAGCAAAATTTCCCTTGGCAAACAACAACAATTTGATTTTACAGTCGATAAAAAGGCCAGTAAAATAATGACAGATAAGCCGGAGATAGAACTTCATATTATTGAAATGTAGATGGCGCTGATGGCGTATTTTGCTACGCGAATGTTGGCAATTTTGAAAGTCAAATTAATATATTCAATGGGGTAAGCAAACACAGTTTTTCAAAAACTCACAAACATTTTTTTTTCTGTTTTTCAGGACAAAACTATAGTCATTGCAGGGGGGGGGGGGGGGTGATTCTGCGGCTGATTGGACTGTAGAACATTCTAAAATTGCAAATGCCGATTTTGTAGCACCAGATTATATTTTATTGTTTTGAAAATTTGGTACATGCTTATAGTACATTTCTGGCAGGTGAATGGTGGATGTGAAATCTCGACCTTCGCATATTCCGGCTTTTGAATTGATGATGTGCATTGCTAGATCGCATATCGTCCACATTTTTTATAAACGACAGTTAGGTTTAAAATGAGTTTTTAAACCAAAAAAAACTTTGACCTACTAAATTGAATGCATTATCATCAGCATTTGGTGTCGTATCCTCGTGATTTTTAATTTTTTCGATTAGATTTTTGTAAAAGCCATAGCAAAATATCTCCTTGTTAGCCATTAGAGGTTCCATTATAAATCGCAGACATCTTTCTAGTTCTTTTAGTTGGTTGATGTCTTGATGATTTGTAAATTGTGGATCGTGAGCTAGGACTGGTATTGCAAATGCGCGCATGTAGTCAGGTAAGATTTTAGCAGCTGCCCAATCTTGAGCTGTTAATGAGAAACCGATTAAAATGAATTTAAAGTCAATGCGAGTAAATTACTTGTTGTGGCAATAGTTTTCATGTATTCTCTTCTTCTGCTCACATCAGAGTCAACATAGTGCTTCATTTGATCCAACAGTCTAAACAAGAAATCATTTTAAGTAGAAATAGTGCAAGTCGGCATTCACACTTACTTTTTATCCAGCTCATTGCCACACAAGGCATAGAATCCCATAGAGTCAAGAGGTAAACATTTGTTTGGTAGTGCCTTATTCAGACCTTTATGCAGCTTTTTAACAAAAATCTCACGAACTTCTCCCACTGGATCGTTCTTTAAACAAAAAATAGTATGTTTACTTTAGGATTCAAAGTCTCTTTCTCAAAACTCACCATCAGTTGAGACAAATTAAAGAATTGCTCGCTGCTGTATTGATCGCCGACACCTTTCTGCTCGCAGATCTTCAACATCGAACAAGCTGCTGTCAATCGCAGCCACGATTTTTCAGCTGCACACAATCTATCCTGTTCCAAAAAGTCGCCCCGCTGATTAATGAATGTGTTCTGAGCCGAGTGTTCATCGGTCTTTAATCCCAACAGCCAGCGTGCCATCGTTTTGAGAGCATCGACTTTGCACAATGTTTCGGCAGGCAATTCCGATTCATCACACCATTCTTCGGTTGGCAGAGCATACGGACGATTTTCGAGAACTCCCTGAATCAACAGTTCCTTGACAAAGCGCCTTGCAATCATGTTTTTAATTTGTGTTTGAAACGCAAATGGCATATTGTATTCGGACCGAATGTTGATTTGAGGACGTCCATTATTTGTGGAAACATTGGATGAACAATTGGCGTTTCGTTTGGTTCGCATGTTGTTGGTTGGGTGTTAAGGAAAATACATCGCACGGCATGTTTGGCTTGTTTAACGGTCCCGGATAGAGCGAATTCACGACAAATCGGCACCATTTCATTGAGAACTGTATTGTCGACTCTTGCAATATTTCACTTAAATGGGGAGATGTTGTTTTTTTTTTCTTGCTTTTTGCTCTCTTGGGTTCTTTTTTTACCATTCACCACTGCATTATAAACTCTCGGGTTGGCAAACGAAAAATAAAACTACATTTAACACTTTTTTGTTGAGATTTGACAAGAAAATTATCAATCAAATGTTGAAGAATTTAATGATGCGATTTTTTTTTGACATTAGTTTTTGAAGTTTTTTGTCATGAGTGCCAACATTGAAATTAAAATTGAATTTGACAGATAGAGTGAGTTGGAGCGTTTTTTTCGCACTTGATTACTTTACTGGCTACCGAGTAGTGAAAAAAACACGACTATTATGAGAGTTTAAAAAATTATGAACTACACAACAGGATTTTATAATAAGATTTGTGTTCTCAATGTGGTTGTCCAACTCTTTTCCGATTCTTCGAAATCTGGCTTTCAGGTGACCAAAAGCATTTTCAACAACTCTCCTACTCTTGGATAGATGGAAATTGAAATTTTTTTCTCTTGGTGTCAGAGACGTACTATATGGGTACGGTTTCATTAAAATGTCGGAAAACCTAAAAGCCGAATCGCCAATAAGGACGACTGGTACATTCACATCACACAAGTTTTTTGACATTGCCTTTAGTATTGGATCCTGGTGGTGCACTTTCAAAGAGGAGCTTTCAAAAATTGAAAAATTACAACGGCCGGGGCTGCCCACACTGATGTAGAGAAATCTGTATCTTAAATTTCAGTACAAACAAATTAATAAAGAAAACATCTTAAATCAATTGCTCTTACCTGTAGTCAACAACAGCTAGTAATACTGTAGAATACCAACCCTTGTAGTTGTAGTAGTCTACTGCATTTTCAGCGGCGGGTCGAATTTCTATATGGCAACCATCTGAAAATAATTATTTTCAATCAGAAAAACCTTAGATATTGTAATGTGTATACACTTTATTTATCTCATACGCTCTGTATCTCCTTCTATTGTAATGTCTAATGTGTATACGTTATTATCTCTTACGCTCTGTACCTCTTTCTATATTTAATGTACACACTTTTCTTACTCTCTTTATTTACTCTGTATCTCCTTAACTCTAATATCGTTTAATTGTAGTAGTTAACACTTGTGAGGGGCAATACCTAGTGATTAAGAGAAACTTTTTGTTTAGCATTAAGAACGTTAGCCCCTACAAAAAGTAATCCCAGTATTTTTGTTTGTAAGTGTAAGCTTCTGGAACATTCAAGCTTCCCCAAGAACCAATATAGTAGTTTCTAGAACCAAGTATTTTTGTTAGATAAAGAGCCCGTTTGGCGGCGAGGCAATTAATTGATTGTGAACTGAGATAAAGGAAAGATACTGTGTTTGCAAAGTTATAATTGAAAGTGTTGAATAAATAAGTTTGTGAGTGATTGGAATAAAGTGAATATGTGTTTTATTTAAAAGTGAATAAGTTTTAATTGTCGGACCAAGCCGAATATTACAATATTTTTAATTATGCATGGATCTACGAACCTATTGCGCCGAAGCATTGTGGGAAGCCTAACTTTGAAAACCCCTCTACATTTTCTTTTATCCTTTCTTCAGTGAGTGGGTAGGCATATAAATAGATTGGATGCAGCACCTTCCAAACCTCCTCACAGAATTCATGTAAAATGTTGCCGACGGTGCATTTTCCAACTCCGAAGAGATTAGCACGCTTCGATATTCTGCGGAAGAACCGAGTGTATACAAGGCTATCGCTACTCGGGAGTGGTATCGACTTTCTGTATCGGGTGTCATTCTTTTTTAAGTTTCTAAGGTGGAAACAAAGAATTTCAAAATTTTCACGAGAGGTTCTAAAGTTCTCCTTAAAATGTTGGTCGTTGTTTTTGGGTATGTCTTCTTCCCAAAATTTACTGGTCCGTGTCTGCAAGAATCTTGATTTAATAAAACTGTTACCATTGTCTAGGATATTTTACTTACTTTGGTCCAGATTTTTCTTTTTCTCTTCAGTAATGCTTGTTTTTTATTATAGGCTCGCAAAATATTTAATAACAATTGTTGACGTTTTTTCCTATATGTATGAATTCGTCTATCAAGAGCATTGCTAATTACAACAGCACTGCTTTGTAGATTCAACAAATGTGATAGCAATTGTTTCAATACCATTCATTTAACAAAATTAGCAAAAAATTGAAAAAAATAAGTTTTTGTTTTTATGAAATCCTTTTTTCCTTTTGTGAATTGTGAAATGTCATAAATATAACGGGAAAATAAATCTTGCAAAAGACAAGCTAAATCTTATTGGACCAGTGAAAACACTTCGAGATTTATCTTAAATCTTCTTCGCTAAATCTAGGATTTAGAACGTAGCAGGGGCGAACGCAGGTTAGGGGTTTTGGGGGTTAAACCCGTGTAGGGAATAATGCAAACGAGCATGTTATGTGTGTGTCGTTGCCCTACAAGGCTGAAACCAGAGTATATCTAATAATGAGTAGGGACACTCTCCACGTGGTTCATTTCCGGCGACCAATGGTCTGTGTATGTATTAGTGCTCCCAGTAGGAGAGAATAGTTCTAAAGTATTAGGTTTAAAAAAAATCGAAAGAAAGAAAGAGTTCACAACAAACAATACGAGCCCTAACACATTTGTTTTCTTGTGTACGATACATAAAATCCATAATGCTTTTTTAATGGAGCGGCCAATGGTCTGTGTATGTATTAGTGTTCTAGTTCTAGAGGGTTGAAATGAACAAGTTTTCTATGACAATGACAACTGCCAAAAGAATGCTCCTTTTGTTTTATCTCTTTCTTACTATAACACCTTACATTGCCGTCTATTTTTCGTGTACGTGAGGCCTAACGGGATCCAAAAATGTAAACAAAAATGAACCACGTGGAGAGGGTGCCTACTCATTATTAGAAATACTCTGGCTGAAACCTTCTATTTCTTATTAATTTTTAATGGAAATTGTATTCTCTCTTGATTGGCGCAAAAAAAGGTTTTTTTTAAAATGTATTTTCAGTAGGCAGCCGCTAAACGTAAGGGCCGACTTAAGAAGACAAGATTAGCAAATGATTTGTTTCCTTAACAACATAAATAGGTACTGTGAAGAAAAGCTTAGTTTCAAAAAATATCTTAACATTCCAGCACTCTGAAAAATGGGTCGTTCCGAACAGAAAGTAAAACGCGAGTTCCACAAGTACCTCGAACGTATTAGTAAAAATATCAGCACAATTGGCCGATCAGAGAAGCATACAGGGTCCCTCGAGGTAGCGACTACAAGATCGTATCCATGGTAGAATTGTAGAGAAGCAAAGAAAATGGGACCGTAAACTGTCTTTAACTTAGCCGGAGAACACAATCTTGTTAAGTGGCTCATATACCTTGCCAAGTGTGGCTTTCCTCAGAAGCGCACAGACCTCTTGGTGACAAACGTCTATCTTGACTGCTTTCAAAGATAGCCTACAATGGAAAACGTATTACTAGACCTTTTCAAGATGTCACATTACATTATGAACTGAGGGACTCAGAACAGCAGGGGACGAGCGATCGGGACGTATGAGTATTTACAAGAGATTTACGCAGCCGGTATTTTAGAAGACCCCTCAAGATTCTTAATGGAGATGAAACATCATTCAGCCTATCTCTAAAACCAGGAGTCGCCAAGAGGTTAGGTTAGGTTAGGTTATATGGGCTGACAGTTGATTTTGTTACCGTCGCACTTAGATCAATGTAGATCCCTTGTGATACCCTAAAGTATTGTAACTTCTGAAAAAGTAATTTAACCTATGAATTCTATGGTTGGTCGAGCCATTTGGTGGACGCCAAGAGGTTGGAAAAATCTTTATACCTACTGTACAACATGGAAACGAATATGAGACGACCACTGTACTTTTTCTCTTCAGTGACGACACCTTTACTTGTGTTTACCTATGTGCTCCCTCCTTAAACTGTTGCAAAAAGTGTGCCGGATAAATGGGTCTACACGTTTTTTTCAATATGTGGCCAATATAGTTTCAACGAACGGATTATGGAAAGTAATATAAAAAGCTCAGGACTGCTTTAGGTCGATGGTCACAAATTCCTCCTTTCAATGGAATCAAGCGACTTCTGCGTATTAACGGAATCATCTTTTACGCTCTTTTACCCAATTTAACACATAATACAAGATTGTTTTTAATTAATTATTTGTTGTATGTTGTCATTTATTTATTTAAATTTTTTTTTAAAAAGGTTTGTTAATACCTACATTTAAGATTTAACAACGGCTGCAACGGCAGGTTTGGACACCTTTTTATGATACTCATATTGAGAGGTTAGAATCCGTTCAACGGAATTTTACTAGGTTTGCCATCAAAGGTATTCAATGGAGCGATTCTTTACACATTCCTCCTTATGAATATCGTTTGTCAACTCTCCAGATGGAAACATTGTCACAAAGAAGAACCAACAATGACATTGTATTTTTCCATCAGATAATTATGGGTATAACTGACGCTCCGGACTTGTTAGGCCTTATTTCATTTAACCATAGAGGAGGAGGTTACAACTTTCGTGGTAGGGACATGATTAAAGAACCTAGGCATCGGACAAATTACGGTATGCATGAGCCCTTAACACGAATGAGCAGACTTTCTAACTGCAACTCAAACTTATTTGATTTTAACTTAAGTAAAAATCATTTAAAATCGTTATTAAAAGCCAGTGTTCCACGCGCTTAAGTGTTTTGTTTGTGTTATGTATTTTTAGTTGTTATGTTACTTTTATTTTTGTTGTTCTGCTTGTTTAAGTGTTTGTTGTCCTATTGTTAAAAATTTTGTTTTTCCTTTTTGTTCCTGCTTTTATTAAGTAGTCCCTAACTCTTATCTTCCTGATATTCGTACCGCCATGACTTTTTTTATTTTATTTATTATTTCTAATTAAGTGCCGATACGACTAGCAACCGCAATTGCAATCGTACTCGGTGAAAATGGACCCCAGCGCGTGCGGTATCTGGGGGGGAAAGAGGCGTGGGAATTAAAAAAAAAAAAAAAAAAAAAAAAAAAAAAAAAAAAAAAAAAAAAAAATTATAAATAATTAATTTACTGAGGGGAGCTGACTACTGACAACTCCCGTGGCCGACTACTGGAATTTAAGGGGCCGACTATTAAGGAATCCGACTTCTATTTGAATTATAGTTAATAAATTTGTTTTACGTAGCAAATATTTTTTTAAACCCCCCCCCCCCCCGAAATTTTTGTCTGCGTTCGCCCCTGCAACGTAGTATATGTATGTATGAAAAAAATAAAATTTGAGGTATTTAGAGGGTAAAACGTAGGTAGGTTTCCAATCTTGTCATAACTGATCAGTGGTTCTGCTTAGCAGCCAACGCAACAAACCACTAAGCCACGAACACTACAATTAACAAAAACCCTGACAAAATGTTGGATGAAAGAACAGACTCATTGAACAGACTTATTATTACTCTGAACTCTAAAAAAAAAATCAAACAAACTTCCATGGAACAAGAAGAAATCGATTTTTAATGGCCTTTTCCAAAACTACTTTTGGGAGTGTACTCCCTGTCAACGAATTTGGAATTCATTTTGGGAAAGGGAGTGTTTTGACGTTTAGTTTCATGTATTGTGTTAATCACTTCTTCACTCCAAGAAAAAGTAGGGAGTGACGATTTCACTCCCTGGAGTGATGGGTAAGCACTCCTTTTCTATTTTGGAAAAGGCCATAAATCACCAATGGAAACTATAGCTAGCCCTAAACAACAAACATGTTTGCCGAATATGCTTGTGCGCGCTTTAAATTTGTCGTGTAGGGGATGGTTTGCCAACTGTTCGCTGTTGGCAAAAATTTTCGATTTTCTTGTATTCGTCCGTTTCGTTGTTTGCCATGTAGGGAGATGTTCGCGAACAAATCTCATTTTTTCTATGTGATAACCATAAGCGCAACGACTTGCTTCTCCTTTTGACACATCCTCACACTTTCAAGAATCAACACGAAATGATGTTCGCCAAATATGTGTTTGCCGTGTAGGGAATAACGCAAACGAGCATGTTCGGCAAACGTGTTTGACGATGTTCAAATTGGACTATTTCCGCCGACTTATTTTGAAGTAAGGCCAGCCAATCTGTCGTGTTCAAACACAAAAGTAGTGTGAACGCTCCAGACTCACTTTGACCAGGCCAGTTCCATCTAACAACATCTCACTGATGTGGCTTTTCTTAGAACCAAGAAGAATTGCTACTGAAATTCAATATTTTTTGGCGTGTAAGAAATGTGCAAAAACGAATCAATCCCTTTTTTGAATGTCTTTGTCAACTGTTAAATCTTTTTGTACAGAAAACTCAGAAATGTCAAACACGTTGTATATATGTGTAAAATCCGTGTACAATTATGTGTAAATCCGTCTCCAAAAAGAGATTCAAGAGAAATCAATTCTTCGAGTATTATAATTTTTTTGGTTCTAAAATGTAAGCAACCCCTCAATATTCGAAACGTCAAACATCATCGACTAATGTTCGAATTGCGAAACGTCATCGATGCTGTTTGACGTTTGGAGACAGAGAGTTTTAACTTCTCTCATTCTTTTTCAATCTTTGAGCGCGTAAAGAACCGCCCAAAAGTAAAATCAAAAGTTGTATTTTAATAAATCGAAATAAAAACATAAAAAGTCCAGTTCTAATATTTCAGAAGTGGGATGAACCCAAATCAATCCACAAACTGCATCTAATTGCAGTGATTTCTAAATAAAAATAGAATCCGTAAAATCACATCTGTTATATGTGCTTAGCACGTGTTCTTTGGAATCCGTTTTCATCTGCTGGATCTAGAACCATCCAAACATAATCCGAACGAATCAGAACCATCCGATATTTCTGGGTGCTAAAGTCGACCAGAATTGATCCGCTGCAAACGAGAAACGCATAATCGTCGAGGATTTCTCACAAATTTGCCTACACAAAATGCCTAACTCACAAGAACAGTCAGTCCAAGAGTTGATGGCGTTCTTGGATGAACATCGAATTCCGTATACCGATGAAGATGCAACAAGTACGACTATATTGAAGAGGTTGGTTGCAGCATACCGCACACAGGCTGGAAAAGCCGATGCTGCCCAATCTGTTGCGGACACTTCGAACCTAAGCTCTCCAATCATGGAACAAACCGGAAAGGCCTTACATCCGAGTGAAGAAGATGAGTTGGACACGGAGTTAAGATCACTTCGCAAACGAGTAGAGATAGCACGCTTGAAAAGAATGCTCGAAACAGGTGACTTTGATGCGGTTAACCAGCTTAATCTCCAAGCAACGGACAGTCAGTTAACTCAAACTACATCGGGGCCGACGTTTAAGGACATCAAAAAGTCGATCTTGCAATATTCATCGAGTGAGACTTATGATGCATATAAATGGATATCCGATTTCGAACGAACGTGCGATTCCGTCGGCGGTGATGACGCATTCCGTTTTCGTTCTATTAAGCGGTTTATGAAACCTGGTTCCGAAGCTGAAAGCTTTCTGCGTGTTGATACGTCCACCAATTACGATGAATTCCGAACAAATTTCCTTATCAATTTTGGACACGCTTACTCCATTCCGGAAAATATAGAGAAAATGAAAGAAACGCTGTACAAACCTGAAAACACTGTCATGTCATACGTTCTTCAGATGCAAGAGTTAGCCTCGCGGGCAAAGTTGGATGAACAGCATACCATAAGGTACATCATCGAGGGTCTTCGCGACCGAACAGCAAATGTTTCCGTTTTATTTCCGGCCAAAACATTAGACGAATTTAAAACTTTGATTCCGAGATACATCCAAATGCGCAAATCGTATGCCGCCCTCACTCATCGTTCCGACCAGCGGACCAAACTCACTACCAATCCGACCTCTGTCAATCAAACGAAGTGCTTTAATTGTAATGGGTTTGGTCACATATCAGCCAAGTGCCCCGAGCCGAAGAGACAGCCTCAAAGTTGTTTTCGATGCGGTTCTACGCAACACACCATACGCCAGTGTCCGAAGCCTGCTCCCAAGAACAAGGATGGAATTGCTTTGGCAGATGACTTCCGCCAGTTAACTGTCGAGCCAATTAAGGATCCGGATGAGACGACTGATGTTGTAGCTGAAGTAAATAAGGTAGGTGTTACTTTTCCGAACATAAGGTCGAATATGCGCTGTAGTATGTTTTCGTCTCTCTTTGATACCGGCAGCCCAATTAGTATGATCCGGCGATCGCTTGTCCCGGCTACGCTAATTGGTAATACACTACAATCAAGTCGTTTCCGTGGCCTAGGCAATAATCAACTAAGCGTATATGGTCAAACTACCGCTTTTGTACGATTCCGTCATCTAAATAAACCAATCAGTCTGTACGTGGTCCCCGACCACTTCATACCCTATAGCCTTCTGCTAGGGCGTGATTTTCTTAAACTTTGTAACATTTCGTTAAGCATGACAAGTGATTGTAATGAATTCGACCGTATACGTTTAAATAAAAATATTCAAAAGGTATTGCAGTGCATTATTCGACTTTCCAATATTGTTAAGCCGCTGTTGTCTTCTTGTGCATCCAGCTCTTCAGATTCAGATATTATTAAAGAAACTCCAAATCAACTGGAGCAACTTCCGTATATTTTTGCAATATCCGAAGAGCTTTCAAACGTCTCTGATTATGATATTTCGAATAAGTTAAATCAATTTCACCAACGAGCAATAAGTGACCTGATTGTCAATCATTACTTGAATCATTCCAAGATCCCAGAAACAATCCATAATTACGAAATGAAAATACGACTTAACTCCGAAATTCCGGTCTTTTCAACCCCGCGCCGTCTGTCATATGCTGATCGTTTGGAAGTAGACCAAATTGTTCAGGATCTGATTGAAAAGGGCCACGTTCGTCCATCCGAGTCACCTTACGCATCTCCTTTAGTGCTAGTCACTAAAAAGAATGGTGAGCGAAGAATGTGTATCGACTACCGTGCGCTAAATAAAATTACGATCCGCGACAGTTTTCCGCTTCCTCTTATCGACGATTGTCTTGAACGTCTGGAAGGTAAGAAAATCTTCTCGGTGCTAGATTTGAAGAGCGGCTTCCATCAAATCCGAGTATCTTCCGAATCAATCCCTTACACCGCTTTCGTTACCCCATCCGGACAGTACGAATATGTTCGAATGCCCTTCGGCCTCCGAAATGCACCAGCTGTATTCCAGCGTTTTATAAATCACGTTTTATCTCCGTTTATCAAAGAAGGCTCAGTGGTCGTTTATTTAGACGACATAACTATAGCCACCGCGAATATTATCGATCACCTTTCTGTATTACAACGAGTTCTACGACGTCTGGCTGAATATCGGTTAGAATTAAATTTCAAAAAATGCCAATTCGGCTATGAGGAAATAGATTTATTGGGTTTTAATATCAGTAACAAGGGGATACGCCCCAACGATAGTCATATAGAAAATATCCGTCATCTTCCGCTGCCTGAAAACAAACAAGACGTGCAGAAATGTCTTGGTTTGTTTTCATATTTCCGACGGTTCATTCCTGGATGCTCCTCCATTGAACGGCCGCTACGCCAATTACTCAAAGAAAACGTCACTTTTAACTTTGATGAAAGCCGCAAGGCCGCTTTCCAAACCCTACGAGACAAATTAACTTCCCTACCTATTTTGGTTCTGTATTCCCCTCATCGAGAAACCGAGCTGCACTGTGACGCCAGTGCTCTTGGCTTCGGCGCAATTCTCCTGCAGCGGCAGGATGACAAACGATTGCATCCCGTCGGTTATTTCTCGCGGCGAGCCACCGAAGCTGAATCGAGATATCACAGTTACGAGCTCGAAACACTCGCAATTGTCTACGCAATTGAAAAATTCCGGATATATTTAGATAGAATACCGTTTAAGATCATTACTGATTGTCAGGCCCTAGCCCTAACGCTTCAAAATAAACGTACTAACTCCCGAATAGCTCGGTGGGCACTACTGCTCGAGAACTACACTTACTTGATACAGCACCGATGTGGTGCTCTTATGCCTCACGTTGACGCTCTAAGTAGATACTTTCCCGACCAGTCCGCGCTCGATAAAACTTTCGCGAATTCCGTCTCCGACCAATCCGTTACCCCGCCTGTAATCGCTCTTGTAGAACCCAAAGATGTAGATGCACAGCTCCTAATCACACAAAATAGAGACCAAAAGATACTAAACATTCGTGAAACCCTAGAAAGGGAATTTTCCCTCCAATACGAATTACGCGACGGTCTTGTGTTCCGGAAATATAACAATCGCTTACTTCTGTATGTTCCTTCCGAGTTGGAATGTAATATAATTCGTGTCGCCCACGAAACCATTTGCCATTTGGGTGTAACCAAAACAATGGATCAAATCCGATTAAGTTATTGGTTTCCACGAATGCAAGAAAAAGTGGATGCATTTATCAAAAACTGTTTACAGTGCATTATGCACTCCGTTCCCCCTCAAAGCCGTGCTAGAACGCTCCATCCGATTCCCAAAGCTCCGGTGCCTTTCGATACAATACATGTTGATCACTTCGGTCCACTTCCGTCTATTTGTTCGAAACGAAAATACTTGTTTGTTGTGGTCGACGCCTTCACCAAGTTTGTCAAGCTATATCCCGTCAATACAACCAGCTACAAAGAGATTTGCTCTTCGCTTGAACATTACTTCGATCACTATAGTCGCCCGCGACGACTCATCTGCGACCGCGGATCATGTTTCAACCACCTCGACTTTAAACAATTTTTGTCCGATAAGAACATTGAACATATACGTGTGGCCACAGCCGCTCCGCAGGCTAATGGCCAAGTAGAACGTGTGAATCGCGTCTTGAAGTCTATGCTATCTAAAGTCGTTGAGCCTCTGCAACATTCCGATTGGGTAAAACAATTATCGCGTGTCGAGTACGCTATAAACAACTCTGTTCATTCCGTTACACGTTATACCCCCAGCTCGCTGCTGTTTGGTGTAAACCAGCGTGGTCCCGTTGTTGATACAATGGCTGAATACCTCGAAGGCAAGCAACCGGCACCTCCCATAGACCGTTCTGAACAACGCCAACAAGCTCATGCGCAAATCGCATTGAACCAAGAAAAAACTCTTGCTTTCCACTCTACCAAATTCAAACCTCATTCCGCATTTAAAATTGGGGATTTCGTTATGATTCGTAATGTTGACACGACGGTAGGAACGAATAAAAAACTAATTCCAAAATATCGTGGGCCATACGTAATCCACCAAATCCTTCCGAATGATAGATACGTAATCAGGGACATTGAGAATTATCAGGTAACTCAAATACCATACGATGGAATTTTAGAGGCTTCAAGAATACGGCCTTGGGCTGACTGGAGGACAGATGCGCAGGAGGACCCCAGTGGTGGTTCGGAGCGGTAACACCGTTCTTGTTGAAAAAAAGAGAAACAGCGTTTGTCTGATTCGTCTGATGTACCCATTCGAACCAGACTTTCACATATTGTAAACATTATCCTGTTAAATAATAAGCTTTCTCATAAATTAATATCAGTAAATGATTGAGGTCAATCATTATGTCAGGATTGGCCGAGCTATTATAATTTTTTTTGTTCTAAAATGTAAGCAACCCCTCAATATTCGAAACGTCAAACATCATCGACTAATGTTCGAATTGCGAAACGTCATCGATGCTGTTTGACGTTTGGAGACAGAGAGTTTTAACTTCTCTCATTCTTTTTCAATCTTTGAGCGCGTAAAGAACCGCCCAAAAGTAAAATCAAAAGTTGTATTTTAATAAATCGAAATAAAAACATAAAAAGTCCAGTTCTAATACGAGAAAAAAATTAAATATCTTTGTGAAAGAAATGCGTTTAAGGCTAGGCGCGCACATGCAACTTTTTCGAAACCAAATAGTTCGATCGTTAGTTGCCCAAACATCGCGCACATAAGCAACTCCAAAAGTAATCAACGAAATAAACCAATACACAGAAAAGATTTATTCACTTTTTTTTCTCTCTTGCACTTAAAAAAAACTATTCAACGATTAAGACTGGGTTTCCTTTTTTCTTGAACTCCGAGTTCGTGTAAAAGCATGCACGAGTGTTAGTGAATATTTCCCTTTCTTTTTTTTTATTTCCGTCTCACATAGCCACTTGAAATTTCTAGTTTTCTAGTTTTTGTTTTTTTTCTCACTCAGAATTCAGTTTCAGTGAGCGATATGTAAGAAATGAGTTTCGCTTACGAAGGTCCACAAAATAGGGATGAAAAAAAGAGGTATTTTCGCATGTATCTATTTACTATGTGGAATTATGGACTGTGGTGTGGACATGCACAAAAATGCAATGTAGATGCATATGTACGTATTATGTTATGTGCACTTAGAGTAGGAGTAGCATTCATGAATTGTTGTTTTTCTTTTTTCTACGCAAATTTTGTAATTTGGGATTATGATGGTTTTGAGTTTTGCTGACATTTGTGTTCGAATTGTTTCTTTTTTGGGGTCCTGGCGAACGATTTTAATTTTTCTTTGATTTCATCTTTGTATTTATCTATAAAAAGACGAAGAGGTACTTTTTGACAAGCTATGAACATTTAAAAAAGTTCAAGACGATATTTTGATCAAACATGATTTTATGATGATAGAAAAATCAAAAAAGTGATTGCCTCAATTCTGTCTTTCCTTGGGTATTTAGGCAAAAGTTACCCGATTGTCTTCAACTACTACGATTGTTCTTTAACCGATTTGGGTCACGGATGCGAGATTATTTGTTTTTTTTTTTTTAAATAGGCAAAAAATTACTCAAACTATAACATTTTTTTATTATTCCCAAATGCATTGGGGTTTATTTTCTTAAGGTTTCAAGGAATATAATATTGACATTGCCTTTTCACAGTACTTCGCACATGAATGTAACGAACTACAGACACATAGCAGCACTGGCGACTGAGGCCATCGGCTGATGAATATAATATAATATAATAAAATTTATTTTTCTAAACCTACACCTACACCTGCAAGTAATAATATATGAAGAAAAATGATTCCAAGGAATCAAAAATTATTTTTTGTCATCTATGTAATCTTACAAAACAAGATTAGGTCAAGATTAGACACTGGATTGATTTTTATAATTCTATAAAACAAAGAATTCGCAATAATTCGATTTGAAATACAATAAAATAACCATAATTCAAATCATCGGCTTGTTCTTCTTCAAAAAAGAATATTACGATCCCACCAGCACAGCATAGAGAAACGATAGGCTACAAAAACAAAAGCAAAACAAAAACAAAAAAGAAACAAAACCCTTTACATAATCCTAAGAAATGGCACACACCACCACGAAAAGAGATCGTTTCCTCATTGCGTAACAGGATTTTACTTCTCAAGCCCTTGCACATAGAGAATATTATTACCTTGCCCTTACTCATTTTCAAAAAATACGCGCATTCACATACATATTCGAAATGTATGCCTGCAAATATGACAAATGTAGGGAGGTATTCAAAACAACTTTTTCATCGAATACCTACAAAGTACATAGTAGTGATCACAATTGCCTATCTACATTTATATGTCTGCATATCATAAACATTCCAGAAGTATAAAAAAATTAATTTTCATTCTCAAACGAATTCTATGAGAAGAATAGGATAGATCCTATAAAAATAAAACGAAGGAGAAGAGAATGAAATATAAAACAACGCCACCTAGTTCAATTCGTTTGAACTGAGTACCTTAGTGTGTGTGAGCAAACGCGATTTTTCTTGTAAAAATCTTAAAAAAATACCCATTTTCGAATATTAATATAAAATAAACGGGATATCGTAAAATTATTTTTATTTCTGATTTCTATATAAAAAATATGAAAAAAAATTAAAAAAATATTTTTGAAAATATTGTTTGCTGCATTCTCCTCATAATTGAAACACAAATATTGACTTTTTTAAATGCATTTTTAAATATGTTTTCATTTTTTTCTTTTTTTTTTTTAAACGTTACTGAGTCGCAGAGATGTTCAATTTTCATAAAAAAATACTTTTGTTGTTGAGTCAAACTAAATGGGGCTGGAATCTTGTTCGCCGTAGAATATTCTAAGAAAAACATGCACTTCAAAAAAATCTAGTAAAATATTTTATAAAAAAATTAAAAAATTATTGTGATATTATGTATATTTCGATAATATAAAAAAAAATATTTTCAATTTTTTATCGTTTCTAATTTAGAAATTATTCCAAAAAAATCAGACCTACTTTTGCTAAATTTCACCCATTTTTCGTGATTTTGTTAATTTTTTTTGACGAAACTGGACAAAATATTAAAAAAACGGCCACGTTACTGAGTCGTGAGACATTTTAAGAATAGATAAAAAATATAAAAAGAATAAAAAATATTTTTTTAAGGCAACAAAACTTTTCCCCTGCAAACGTCTCCAAAAATTTCATAATTTTTCGTTACGCATGACCATTTTGGGATGAAATATATTTTTAATATTTTTTTTAGCTAAATAATTTCTTAGCTTATTAAATGTATAATCTATACCCGTTGATTTCATTTAAATATTCGGAATATTTTGGGAGCTACACAGTTTTACGCAAAAGACCAACGAAATTTTCAATGGGAAACCTAGCCTTAAGTTGAATGTCCGCGCAGTTACCTATAATTCCTTGTGACACAAACTAAGGAATTGGTTTGAGGTGATCGTTTAGTTTGTGTCAAAACACAAACTAAAAAGTTGCTCAAATGGGCGACAGAATGGTTTCTGCATGTGCGCGGACTCTCGTATAAGTCTATAGTGCTCAGTTTAGAAACCAAACAGTTTTGAAACTAAAAGTTGCTAGTGCGCGCCTAGCCTAAGGGAACAAAATTGCCACTTTTACGTCACGGATCAATTCTTGGGTTGTAAGAAAAGCCACATGAGATCTCGTCGTTTAATAGCCTTTTCACATCAGACGCAAAACGGAGTTTTGCAAAACTTTCGTTATTTTTTCTATTATCATTATTTACATTAATTGTATTAGGAATATTTAAATGTTTAAAAGCTTTAGATTTGAATTTCAGACCATCTTGAGTTAAACTTATCAATTGAATTGTTGAATCGTCATAACATAATTTAATATTGCTTATCTTTAAAAAATCTCTACCTAGGACTACATGGCTTGTCATTGTTTTATTTTTTACCACATGCAACATGCAACTATAAGAACGTTTACTTACATATATATCACATTTAACTTGTCCAATTATTAACATTTTTGCTTCATTGATTCCAAAGTAATTATTTGTGTCTTCAGTCGTTGGTAGAATCACGAAAGGTGGAATGAATTGTTCTTGAATGAAGCTAATAGGGCTTCCAGTATCTACCACAGTATACGCTTGAAATTCAAAAATTACATTAGTAAATGTATTTAAAAATGTGTACTTAACATAAAGTATGAAATCGTCGTTTAATATTTTGTTTATTACTTCGTTTTCATCGTCGTCGTTGATTTGATCCGATAGATTTTCTGACTGTTGTACCAAAAGAACTGCGGATGAACCTTCGGGCTTGGGCGCGATGGATTTGCAAGCGGGTGCTAAATGACCTTGTTTGCAACATTTATAGCAACTACCCCTTTCACGACGTGGCTTTGGGCAACTGCTTGCGATGTGGCCGAATCCATTACAGTTGAAGCATTTATCGTTAACACTACGCCTCGTTGAGCTCGCTGTCGAAGTTGTCGCCAAGGTCAAAGAGGTCGATGGGTTGTCAGGTGTGTATGATCTCATTTTCTGATATTTTTTTAACATTTTCTTCAAATCATCGATGTTTCTTGCTGTCAAGAGAAGCTGCTTGTTACAAAAAACATCAGGGATACCTTTTATGATATATTGAATCAAGTCCTCGTCTTCAATGTCTGCATGAAACGCAATTTCCTGCATGGCCAGTACATATTGGTGAATGCTTTCGTCTCTTTTCTTTCGTCGGCATCTTAGAGCGTCGTGGACATCGGCGGGGGTTACTGCACGGTGAAATTCTTGGAGTAGGCTTGATTTAAGCTCCAACCAGGTTTTGGCACGAGACGAACGCAGAAACAGTTTTGCAGTGCCTTTCAGGCTTCGCCTCGCATAAACGAAAGATTGTTGCTCGTCCCATCGGTGTAAAACCTTAGCCTCTTCAAAAGATCTTACCCATTGCTTAATGGAAAAATTGTCGTCACCAGAAAACGGTGCTACAGAGTCTTCAATATCCTTGTATGACATTGAAGAACACGTGGCGCTAGAACCTTCGTTCGTCGTACAAAAAGCTGCAAGTTGTTCTTTAAGCTTCACAATTTCCTGTTGTTTTCGTATTTTATCCTGAAGCTGATTTATCTCTAGTTGAAGATCGTCTTCATCGGCACCAGATGCATCCTCGTCATCATCATTGTCTTCAAGAACAGGGAAAATGAGCTCGATTGTTTCGTCATCCAAATCGTCGAAATGTTCCTGGAGTCTCATTTTCAACACGGGCTTATTACCTTCTGTACTCAGCCCGAGATCAATTAATTTTTCTTTAAGAGAAGCTACTGTAGCCTCTTGCTCAAATTTCTCAGCGCGAATTCTAGACATAATATTTTCTTACTTAATACGGCCGAAAATCGTTATACATAATTCGTAAATATAAGTTTTTAAGAAAACTGTTTTGTAAAAAAAATTGGACTAGGTAATAGATTCCACTTCTGATTTGTAAGGGCAGAGCAAAACATAAAACGCACCTCTTCAATCAAATGTCTAACAACAAGTGTCTTTATTCGAAGCTTTCATAATCTAGTTTACATCGAGATCTTTGGTTGCATGTGCATGATATACGATATAATAATAATACGGTAGATTATAAAATAACATGAAAGTTGATCATACGATCATAAAAAGCTCGCTTATACATACATAATTGGAATAGAGAGTACATTTAAGATTACATTTAAGAGTACATTTAAGATTAAATAAAAGCATAATTATGCATAATGATAATAGACAATGGAAATAACACTGCGGTTACATAGATTAATGCCTACAATTTTAAATTAAATTTTGTTTTGGGCAATAAAAGATCAACAATCAAAGTTTATTTCAATTTAGGAACCTTTTCTCGGTTACTTACTTGACTTTTTAGTGTTTATATTAAACGATTTTCAGTTAACTGCATTTTAGAAACTTGGTGGGCCGTAACTAATGTCTGTAAAAACTTTGATCAAATAGAAAGTTCATTGCCGTGTTGTAAGCTGAAAAAAAAGGTGGAAGTAGATATATATCAAAACTGTTTTTAATGCTTTTTGGTTTTATCCCACGTATTAAATGCTGTTTTCGGTTTAAGTTTTGTTTTTTGCTTTGGGTAAGGTTAGTTTTGGTTACTCACCAAAGTGTGGGAGGAAGAATGCATGCCCACCGAATGGTCGATAAACTCCATATGCCCCATCTACATCTTTCCGGATCGGTTGGTTCATTTTTGTTGGCCATGAGCTGAGGGTGGTCGGTCATGAATGCCACGAAGTATTCCAGTTGCTCCACCGAAGTCCTCTTACCATCGCGATTTTCTTTTGAAAATATATTAATTTATTTATTTATAACTTCAATTATAAACATTTCTATAAAATTTATCATACCTGTTGCAGACATATTGTGAGCTGAGTTGCTGATTGGCAAATTTGAAATCTTTTAAATTTTTTCAATGAAAAGCTGATGATATTTCCATATTCACCTTGGCTGGGGTGAGTTTCGTTGTGACTTTCCTTGTGAGGATTATGGGAGAATCCGACAAATGTTATCGATTCACAACAATCCTCACAAGAAATAGTCACAAGGGCTTATGACTTATGATTCCTCACAAGGGGGAGAATCAGACTGGTAGTGTTACTTCTTGAAAAAAAATCAAAATAGATAGGGTGGAGCGAAAGCTCTTCGGAAGCTAGTGGCTCACAACAACGATACAGGTTGTGCAGGTACAGGTTGTACCATTGAAATATGAAATTCGTCTTCCTACATTTGAATTAAATATAGGTAACCCTGACATGTCACAGAACTTTTAATTTTGGAACTTAACTTCGCTAAGTCACCAAATCTCACTGGTCCGCCAGTTTAAATTTTTAGATCTTAAGAGCCTTTGAGCAGCCGCCCGCATATTTATTCTGTTAAATAATATGCACCACCCACATTTATGTGATTGCTTTTAAAAAACATTAGGTTATGAATACATTTTCTTATAGTAATGCTAATGAATAATAATTTTGAAATAGAAAACATATTAATTCTGTTTTACTGCACCGTTTAATTGATTTGGACACACATTATTAAAAAAAAAAAAGATTGAATACCATTATATTTGATTTCCACCTGACATTCGCTTGATTAATAATAAAATCACGCATGAGATACCACATTTTAAACTTCAAATTTAATTGATATCTGGAATTCTATTCAATATATGTCGTTTATTACAAAATGTTTGCTACCTATATTGCAAAAAAAAAAAATATAATATTCCAGATTTCAATTAGTGCATTTAATTAAAAATTATTTCCGTCAAATGCAAGTACCTATACAGCTAACACCTTATATTCCTGTCCCCGTATGTTTTATCTAACAGCAGCAACAAAAATATATGTGTGCATGTATGAAGGCATCACACCTTGTTGGCTTAGAATGTGGTTGTGCCATGCTTCTTTAGTAAATTAATCGGATAAATTACGGAATATGGAGCTAAGTCGTAGGGGTTTTAAAATGGGTTTTTTATACATAAAAACACATTGACGATAAAAGGATTTGCCAAACAAAACTCTCTTAATTTTCATTTACACTTGAAAAAGGTAAAGTGGAAGTTTTTTTAATCTCTTGTGAAAAGGAAAGTTAAGCAAAGTTCAAAATGTTTTTTTTTCATAACCTTTAGGATCAAGAAACATGTTGCTAAATCACAAATATATTCCCCATTTAAAGCTCATTATCTACCTTCAAAAGAATTTTAAAAGAGGCTTAAAGAAAGCTCATCCGCTCTTTCACCTTTAATACTATAATCAAATTAAAGTAGATGGTATCATTTTTACTGTAAGGGTTTTCTTATGAATGTTTTTTTATTGGCACAATTTAACAAATTGAAATTTATTCATAAAAAGGAAAAATGTTAAAAAACCCAGATTTAAAATTGGAGCAAAGATCGCAACAGGAACACAATGCAAAAATAAGTTAATTTATTTCTTGGATTAACAAAAAGACAATGGAATTTTAAAACATCCAATGCAGTCTAGTAGGTTGCATTCTTGAATACTCTAAAAGCCGAATTATTTAGTAAATTGGTAATGCGCTTTGGTATTTTCCCAGGTTGTTTCTGGATTTCTTAAATGGAATTCCTAGCAATTTATAGTTCTCGAATTCAAAGGTTAAACAACTTTCATTCCATTTTTTAAATTGTTTTTGTATAGCAAAAAATATTCAAAACTAAATACCTACTCTTCTTATTTCTTAGATTAGAGAAACCCCATGCCAATAAGTGGTATTCATTTTTAATTTATTAAAGAAAAATGATTGGCATGAAGGCAAAATCTTTTTGAAATATTATTTTCTTGGGAAAAGTACCTGTTATTCAATTTTAATTTCTTAAAAAAAAAGAAATAATTTATTGGCATGTAGTTTCTTGTATTCATCTTTGAAACATAATGGCATTGAATAATTGAAAACAAGTCTCTTTCACTTAAAATGTTATAGAAATTTAATTTGAATAAATAAATTAAATAATTTGTTTAAAATTCATTTTTTTCCTTAACCTTTTTAAATCATGGAAGATAATAAAACATTTTTTTAAGGATAATCGAAACTGGGCACACATAAATTTTGACTGAAAATTAATTTTTATTAATTTTTTCTTATTACTAATTATTACTCGACAAAAGAATTCAAACTAGCTTAGGGCCAATTTATTGAGCCTCGATTAAACTAAAACCTCTTTTAGAAATAGGAAATTTGAGACATTATAAGAAAAACATTTTATTCAACCTACTTTAGGGATTTTAATTGAGATATCCCTGATTAAAATAAATTTAACTGGGCTATTAGCTAAATCGTAATAATCGACCTTTTAAGAAAAGATTTTTGAATTTAACTGAACGTTTACCTGAATTTCTTTTTATTCATTGTGAATTTAAATCAAAAATTCAAAACTGTCAATATTTTCACGCTTTATTGAAGAAAATCTGTAATCTGTTATCTATTTTTGGCAACTGACCATGGACATCCACAATGACATATTTTCTTTGCTGGACTTGAGCGATGAAGATGAATATTTTCTCGTAGCAGAAAGAAGGCAATATAGAATGATGGAAAGGTTGGGTATAGATACATGGGATGATGAAAATTTTTTTCAAAGATTTCGGTAGATGAAACCAACTGTGGTGAAAATACTTGGGATCATTCGACACGATTTAGAATACTCTCTGCAAAGGTAAGAAATATTAAAGAATGAACAGTCAATTTCAACTTAACATGTCTTTTAGGTCACGTTATATATCACCGATTGCTCAATTATTAATTGCTTTACGTTTTTATGCCCTTGGGTCAATGCAAATTCGTATTGCTGATTTTGCTGGTGTTAGCACTTCGTCGCGTCGGTATCCAATATTATACCCAAAGTTTCTCGTGCCATTGCCAAAAATCGATCTAGATTTATTCACATGCCTGAAACTACTTCTGAAATGACTGCAGCTAGCGAAGAGTTTTTTAAATTTGCTCGATTTCCTCGAACAATCGGAGCTATTGACTGCACTCATATCAAAATCCAGTCTCCAGGTGGCGAGGAAGCTGAGAATTATCGAAACAGAAAAGGATGGTATTCTTTCAACGTGCAAGCAGTGTGTTCAGCAAGCATGAAAATTCTTAATATTGTCTCACGTTGGCCTGGTGCTTCACATGACCAAACTATTTTTAATAATTCTCAGCTTAAAATGAAACTAGAACGCGGTACATTTGGAAAATTCATTCTTGTTGGAGACTCAGGGTATAAAAATACGCTCTATTTGGCAACTCCCTTTATCAATCCTGACAACGATTTGAAAAAATTGTACAATGAAAGTCAGATTCGAACCCGGAATGTTATAGAGAGAACGTTTGGTGTTATAAAACGAAGATTCCCAGTGCTATCTAACGGTATGAGAGTAAAACAGACAACAACAAAACTAATAATTGTAGCATGTGCAGTGCTTCATAACATTGCAGTCGATGAAAGGGAAATTGTTCCACCAACTGAACTTGAGGGATTTGAAGAAATGATGGCGGCGACTCAAGTTCCAAATAACAATGCAACGGAATCGATTGATTCCAATACAGCAAGAAATCATTTGATAAACAAATTTTTTCGTCATTTGTAAAAGCATCAAAAACATGTCATGTTCATTATATTTAAATTGGAATTCATATTTATATTTATTAATTATATTTAAAAATTACGAACATTAAAATTACATTGTATTTTTAAGTTTGGAAATTTGTAAGTTTCTTAACGTTATTTGACTTTCTAGGTCATCTTTTTGGGCCTTCAACAGAGCCAATCGAGCTTTATGTTCAATTTCCCTCATTTCTATATCTCTTTCAACTAACTTTATTTTTAACATTTGAAGAGATTCAGAATTACGTGTATCTATGTTTGGTGATGATGAGAAAGAGGACGATTGTGTTCTTGCCACTGGCCTCTTCAGCTTATTTTTATTCGGCTTACGTAGCATTGACGGATTATAGTGGGACCATGATGGACTTTCTAAATTTTTATCTGTTTTTTGAGTTGAAGGATCCATAAAAACAATTTCATTTAAAAAAAGTGTCTCGGAGAGTTTATTTTCAACTATTGCAGGTTCAATTGTGCTTTCTGTGGATGAACTTACACCCTGGATTGTTGCACCGTCTTGATTATTGCTTATATTCTCGATAGCATCGTCTTTTATAACATGAACATTTGCAATATCATCGTCATCATCGTCTAGTGTGGCTAAAGTGCCATGGAGAGATACGGATCGAAGGTGATCGAAAGCTCGGCCATAGCTTCCCTTTTGGGTTGCCATTCCGGCTTTCCCACGCCACCCCCAGTTGCATGTCGGCTTTGTTTTTCGGCAGCAAATTTCTTCCTTAGAAGGGTTTAATGTTTGTATATTTTTCCTTTAAGGCTTTGCTGTTCCGGGCCTTAGAAGATGCAAATGTAAGGAAAGGAAATATAATGTACATAGGTATTTCTTAATACTTACAACATTTGGACACAAAGCGTTGAATTCGTTGCTGATTTGATCCCATGTTCGTTGCTTCTCTTTCAAAGTACATGCATCAGTTTTCTTGTTTTCAACAACTGATGCATGTTTTAAAACAATACGAAGAAGGTTATCTTCTTCTTCGTCGGTAAAATTTGATCCGCGAATTCGTTTTCTTGACATTTTGTTAAATCGAAGTTAAATTAAAATATTTCTTCAAATTGTTTTGACGTTTTACTTTAAATATTTCAAAAACAAGCAAATATCCTTGGGATATTTTTAAAAGGCTATTATATTTAAAAGTATCATTAGAAACTGAGTTTTGAACTAATAGAGGTTGAATAAAAAAGAAGTCTTAACTGAGGAATCGTAATGGAGGCAGTAAATAAACTGGATTTTAATTAACAGCGTATTATTGCTAATTTAATTGAGTGTCAATAAATAGGCCCTTATTATCTAAAATCTTAGTTCTTAAGTGCCTGGCTACACAAGGATTTTTCAAGCTACTGAAAAATCACGTGCGGTGGCTACACACTGTTGTGCTTACTCACGTTCTTCTTTTCCATTTCGTTGCGGGGAACGTGAAATGTCTCTTTTTTGTTTGACATTTTTATAAATTATGACAAAGCCGAAAAAACGTCAAAGGTAGCAATAACTATAATCTTGTTTTGAAAATGAATTTTCTATGGCTATTTAAGTATGTATATCGTTTTGTTTTGATAATCGAATCTTAAATTGACTTTTTCTTTTACAGACCATCGTTAACAAATTATTATATGGCATGATGCGTTTCCAGTGTTGGGCTTAGGTGTTCTAGTTCGGACTTTGTTTTCTTCTTTTTCGCTATTGTTTGCTAGCGTTCGAAAAACGAGCGTGTTGCTCCATTCCGGTACGGTGTCCTTACAAATTGACGGAGTTATACAAGTGCATGTTTTGAAATAGTAACCGGAGTAATAATTTTTTTTTTTAATTTAACTGCATTTTTTATTTGATCGAAAACAGAACATCAATGGCCATTTTACTTTTTCCGTTCAAGTGAATCTGTGGCAGCGACTTCTTTTTCGACAATGGGGATATTCTTCTTGGCAAAATTTGGATACCTACATTTTCAAATTCGACTCGATATCAACCTTCTGTGGATTCGAACAGGGCAGTTGGGACCCGTAGTCATTTTCATCCTTGAACAAAGTAATGGCATTTTGTTTTTCTTGCAATAATGGGTCGCCTTTTACCTTTAGGAACAAAAGCCACAAAGTGAGGGTATTGCAGAGAAAACGAATTTAAAACCTACCTGAAGCATTCCTAAGGTGAATTTCATAATAGCTGCTCCCGTCCGAATGCTCCCTACTTGCTCTTTATGGGTTTTGATACTTTTCCTTAGAATGTTCGTCATTGTAGAGAATTCGTTGGGACAGAGTAAAACCAAAATGCTGATGTGCTTCTTAAAGTTCATGCAAAGGTTGTGTCTGACACTAAATCCCCTTTCAGAAAATTTGATCAGCACTTCGAAAATCATCCATTAAATCAAAATAGTAAGCCCAGCAAATGTACAAATCTGCCACCATTGTACCGATTCCTTGGTGGTAAAGTTTCTGATAGCATTCTTGGGGTTTTGCAAAACTTTTCAAAAACTTGAAGGAAATCAAGTGTTTTCCCATACAAATTTGTTGACAGCCCTGTTTTGCAAAACAACAAGTTTTTGTGAAAACCAGTCAAAACCAAAAAAGTGAAAGCATTCAGCAGTCAATAATTCATTATATCGTATATATCGTATGTATCGATCGTATATATTTCTCCCTCCCTCCAATAGCAAGAGTAGATTGACAGTCTGCTTGTAAAATTGTTCACGACTAAGGCCGTGTGTGGATTGCGTTAAAATGTGTATTAAAACTTGACGTTTGGTTAAAATTTGACGTTTGGTGAAAAAAGGGAACAAATTTAGCCATTTGCTGTGTGAATTGCGTTAAAGAGGATTTTTTTAACCAACATTTCTGCGTAGTTCTAAGAAATTTCCCTCATTATTTACGAAATTCCCCTCAACGAAAGATGTTTTTGTTCTTCTAGGTAAAATAAATTTGTCTTCAAAACCAAACTTTAAGCAACGAATTTCATGAAAAGTCACTAAAAATAACAAACAAACTTTGTTTTATTTATTTTTCTAGATTTTACAGTGGTAATATGATATTTTGAAGCAATAGTAAGAAAATCTTCAAACAAAAATTTCCCTTTTTGGATGATTGTTTTTTTCCGTGTGGTAACACTGCAAAACATGTTCTCCCAGCTGACATCTGTTATCATTCTCAAAAGAAAGAAAAATTATTTCGTTTTTTGGCTTTAAAATATGATGAAACAAAAGTATTTCATTTCAATCTCTCGAAATATCAATGCAATTATTAATTCTTTATTACATAGAACTAAATAAAACGGAGAAAAATGGAACAAATCAACAGAACAGAAGAAAACTTCTCTATCATTCATTTGAAAAAAAGACACGTCAAAATTTTAACCCATTTAACCTGCTCCACAGCAGGATAAATTTTAACCCATTTTATTCACCACGCTAGTGTCAAGTTTTAACCAAACGTCAAGTTTTAATACACATTTTAACGCAATTCACACACGGCCTAAACGTGTCAGTTGATATAGGGTTGCCATTTGAGAACATATAAAAATACAAATGAACAAATTTTTAGCAGCGACAAACAAATATTTTTTTTCTGTTGAAAAATCGATGAGGAAAACTTTTTCATCCAGTGGTTTTCAATTTTTAATATCTTACACTAACGTGATTCAAACTTGCAACGAAAAACAAAGAGCGAATGTGTGTGAAAAAAAAGTGTGAATCTTCTAAAAAGAGAACATATGGCATCCCTTACTTGACATCAAAGATTTTTAATGTCAAACAAAAACCTGAAATTTATGTCGTTTTCCATTGGTCTTTTTTTGACGTTTCTTCTTCTACCGCCAATGGAACGGGTTATGATGTATCTGTCATTCTCCGGACCATTCTGTTTTCAAAACAGAAGAGTTCTGCTCTTCTCAGAAGAATTCCGTCTGTCAAAGTCAGTCCAATGGAATGGTTTCAGAAGACTTCCGGACTCTTCCGAATTCTTCTGAACGACCAATGGAAAACGACATTAGGTGTGAACAGATTTCGAGTTTTTGAAAACTGACAGCTGAAAACAGCGTTTTGCGTCTGGTGTGAAAAGGCTATAAGGCTACCTTATCCATTGATAAAGAAGTACAGGAAGCGGTGTTAGCTACATGTACAGTGTACGTGAGTGAGGCAACAAAAATTTCTGATGACGTCAATTTGGATTTTGTAATGTCAATTTTTGGATATTGTAGTGTCATTTTGCTGAGCTGTAATTGGTCAAATGTGTTTTGTAGTTTCATCTGTCAAAAAAACAAAAACTCGAGCTCAGGGGCGCATTTATTTTTGTTGGTGATCGTTAGGCGCTACACAATTTGTTGTACTTTGTAACACTTGATCAAGTTGTTCATAGAATGCGCTTTCGAATATGACCCGAAAAAGGACAATAAATATGATGAATTAAGAATGAAAATGAAGAGAATGTAACGAAAAATAAAAAATAATAATAAAAATCGTGCATGTTAACCTTGAACGTTAAAACACCATGTACAAGAATTGAAATTGAAAAAATAAAATTGATGCACAATCGATTGATTCAATCATATTTCACTTGGGGCCCCTAAGATTAACCATTCAACTGCAGACCAGGGGCCCTACTCTGTAATGCGTTTCGAAAGCCAATCCGATTCGAATCTGATATTCGATTCGTTTATGAATTCGTACTCTGTAAAAAGTTCGAATCGAATAAAAAAAATCATCTAGTACTATTTCTATTTATAGAATAGATTTGCGGAGTCTCGAAGTATTTCTTATTAGATTTGCGGAGTCTCGAAGTATTTCTTATTAGATTTGCTGAAAAGGAAAAAAAATCAAAAGGAAAAAAAAATCAAAACAAAACAAAACACAAACAAGGCAAGAATGTTCAAATTAATTTTAAAGAAAAAATACATAACCCAATAAAAACTTAATAAAATAGCCTCGGTTGCTCTATGAATGGATGAAGAAAATAGAGAACTCATTGGTGGTCCTTCTGCATTAAAAGATGGCGATAGCCTGTCCCAAATTGCTGGAAGTGTTTCTCGCGTCCGAGGCGTTCAAACGTCCCTTGGCCAGATCGGGATGAGCACATATTTGGCTGATGATTCCCTGTAATGAAATTTATATGCTTAAATTTTGAATAAAATTATTATTTCCTTACTTACATTTTATCTATTTCACACAACTAAACACAACTTTCCTTTTGTGTCCTTTAAAAACGGCATTCGAATTGCAATCCGTTAAGCTAAGTGTACACGATTGCCAGATCTGCAAATATTGCCAGATCTGTCACTGAAAAATTTGTCTCGAATGGCTGACAATCGTGTACACACCAAATTAATTTGCAGACAAATGGTTTGGCTCCTAATTTGCAGACAAATATCTGCCAATTAATTTGTAGATATCTGGAAATCGTGTACACGCAAGCTGACAACCGTGTACACACCAAATTTATTTGCAGAAAAATTTGTTCATCAATCATTTTGAAGACAAATGAATTTGCAGATGAGGCAATCGTGTGTACACAAAATTCATTGGGAGATCACCAAATTTTTTTAATTTTCTGACGTTTCTGCAAACGTCTGACAATTAATAAATTTGCAGATGCCGTTTGAGGAACATTTGCAAATTTATTCATTGGCAGACAAATTTGGCGAAAACTACAAGGTAAATTTTAAGGTGCTTTTTTTCATTTCAAAGTAAATGTATAAAAACGTTAACATTTATTTTCAGATATGGATGCTTTTATTGAAAATGAAAGTGCTGAACATTTTCAGCCCATTACGGTTGAGGCATTTTTACGGTCAACGCCGCTTGAAAACTTGCCAAAAAAAAATAAGAAATCGTATCGGACGAATTTACTTTTTTACTTTTCCAATAAAAAACATTTTTGAAAGCAAACTTTTTTAAATTTATTTAATTTTCAAAACACAATATTTTGATTTGTTTTTGATGTGTGACAATGAGCTGCAAATAAATTTGCAGATCCAAAATTTGATTTGGTGTGTACACGGTTGGCAGAAAATCTACAAATGTTTGCAAATCTATTGCTAGCTATTTGGCCAAATTAGTTTGTCGACATTGTCAGACAAATATTTGGCAACAGATTTGCAGATGTTTGTAGATATCTGCAAACCGTGTACACACAAATTAAATTTTCAGCTCATTGTCAGCTCATTTTCACATATTTATTGTCAGACGTTTGCAGATCTGACAATGATTGTCAGACCTGGCAATCGTGTACACTAAGCTTTACCTCTCTTGGTGTAGAAAGAAAATTTCCGTTTTCGAACGCTAATGACTTTCGGAAACGGATTGCCAGGTACGAAAAATCCGAATGCGGATTTGTCAATCCGTAAGTACTAGATTTCTTATCTGAATTAGAAATAGAGAGTACCAAATATTCGTTTTCGAAAATATTTACTTTCGAAACGCATTACAGAGTAGGGCCCCAGCCCTGTTGTAATGCGTTTGTGTTTGTGAAACTCACACTACTTAGAAAAATGCTTCACTTCTTTTTCATAAGACCCCTTCCTGTACTTCTTATTAGGCGTTTTTCTTTTTTAGTTCAGAGCTCCGAACTCTGAGTGTTCAGAGCTTGCTGAACACGCTCTGAACAAATGAAGCTCTGAACATTTTCTGAACGCTCGGATTTCATTTTGAAATGCAATTGATCATTTTTAGTTCAGACATCGACCCTTCGTATTTTTGAAAGCTGAAATTAACATTTTTTCATTAATAAATAAAATAATTAAATAATTATTCAAAATAAAACTAATCATCTTTGCCTGAGCGACTTGTTTCCACCACCATTTCAATTGTTTTGAGAAAAACACGCTTGCGCTCAGCATTTCGTTCATTACGCTCGGTCTCTTTTTTCTGAGCGCGCCGTCGAACTCTGAACACTCAGAATCAGTGCCCCGGTTCTGTATCTCAGTCGTTAATTTAGCGAATCGTTAAAAAATGGAACAGATTGTTCCCTCGTTAACGATCCTGGAAAAGTTTGTGTTCTGTAACTACAATCGTTAACTCAAATTTGCGTCGTTAATTGAACTGGAATTTCCAGTGGAAATCGTTAAAATTGACATTTCTTTCAAATAACAAAATATTTATAATAAAATAATTTTCTTTATTCTTTTTTCTTTCAATAATGGGGGACGATGTCGTCTTAGTAAAGCAAGAAAATATCGAAAGTTTAATTGACGATACCGAATGTTTAGTTTACAGTAAGTTAGCTCTGTCATTTATCCCATCCTTACTTATTTTTTCTTTTATTTTCAGAGTCATTCGTCTGTGCAATGTACAAAAAAAAGCATAAGATGCATCCATTCTTCCAACTCATCGCAAATTGTGTGCAACCTCTGTGTCGAGGCATATCCTCATAAGCTAATGCTGCTGCCACCACAGTACCGAGCCCAAAAAAGTAGTCTCGAAAAAAGAAGAAGATTCTTTTCTTCCTCATCTAGCTCGGAGAGTTCTAGCTCTGTGTCGAGTGAAGAGGCCATTCCACAGATGCCCAAGCCGTTGAAATCAAGCAGGAAAAAAATAAAAATAAAAAGGAAACGCTGTTGTCCGTTCAGGAAAGCAAGAAAATATCGAAAGTCCAATTATTGACGATACCGAGTGTTTAGTTCGCAAGCGAACGCGAGAACTATCCTGACTCGGAAATATTGCCAACGTGAAGATTGGAAACGCTATTGCAAGGAATACGCCAACGTGTACAGTTTCGTGTGTTGAATGTGCTGCGACATTGGGTGGATCATCTTTTTATGATTTCGAAAAGGATCCGATATTGCAGGAGACACTGTTGCACTTGAATCCGCACAAGAGGATATCAGCCCAAAAAGCTTTGGACATCCGTTTTTTGAGGAAGCTATTTGTGAGACTGCTGTGTAACCTCGCAGTCTGAGAGGTCCAACGCAATGGACTGGAATTATTTTGTTTTTGTATTTTGAGAAAGCAAGCAAATAAAAGAGAGATGGTTCGAAGATAATTGTAAACTCTTGTTGATTTTCTGAGCATAATCAGACCAGTTACCATGCTTACTTACTTCAGGTGGCTCTACAGTCCGTTGTGGACTTGGGCCTCAATCAACAGTCTTTGCCAGCCATCTCGGTCCCTAGCGCTACCTGAATGGCGGTCTTCCTGTCCTTCTACATCCCTCGGGAATAGTGTCGAAGGCTTTCCGGGCCGGAACATTGGTGTCTATGGGCTCTAAATGACTGAGCCATCTGAGTCTCTGGACCTTGACCCTTCTGGCTAGGTCCACGTCGTTGAACAACCCGTAAAGTTCTCTGTTGTATCTTCTTCTCCATTTCCCATCAATGCACACTGGGCCAAAGATGACCCGAAGAACTTTCCTGTCAAAACAGCCTAAGGCATTTGAAAACGTGTGCACCTACCATTCCATGCAATTTTTAATTTTGGAAGCCAATGCATTTTTCGAGTTTTGCACCAAAAACTTTCTATTTTTCCATTCGATAAGCCATTCTGGAACAAGAAATTCTCTACAGAAAAAAACAAACATCTGTTGGGCCGTTTAGGAGTCCATACCGGACATGCAAACAAAAATTCACTTTTATTTGCAATAATATAAAGCAAAAAGACATTCGTATAATTAAATTTCAGGAGTAGAACCATCTCCGTCTACAGCGGATATGGTTATAATCTCCATAACCTTTTCATCCATCTCGGTGAGATTCGGGTACTTGAAGGTCACCCAAAACTAGGAGAACCTCGGGGCTGATTTCTGCAGTGGTTGATGCTGTGGCAGAACCTGTTGGGTTTGATGAAGACAATGCTGCGTCACCTTCTTCAGTTGCAGTAGATGTTAATGCACTGTCGGTCGTTGCAGAGGTTGATGCTGTTGCGGCATCAGCTGTTTCATTAGCCGATGTGGAAGTTGCAGCCGTAGCACCATCCGCGTCTGAGGGTTCGGTCGGATTAGTTTCAGTAGTACGTTCTGAGGGATCTGAGCTTGTCGTTTCAGTTGCGCTTTGGGGAGAGGTCGAATAATTTTGCGGTGCAGCCTCACCACCAATATCCTGTGTAGCTGGTGCTCAAAACTACAAAAGAAAAGGGTAAGCTTTCACTAATTCACCAGAAGGTCTCTTTGCTTCAATACCTCTGATAAGACGTTTTGTATTTCAACATCAAAGTCCATGATAACATCTTCTACGTTGAGTTCTTCATCTTCTTCGTTATCGTCTTTATTATCTTCCTGATCTTGGGGTTCATCGGCATCAGCGTCCTCCTCCTCTTCCCCATCGTCATCATCTTCATCTTCGTCGTATTCGTCTGGTAATGGTACCAAAGCAGCTTCAGCCATTTCTTCGGTAATTCGCTGACGCATGCTTGAGCCTATGTAAAAGAAAAAATCATATTAAAAATGAATGGTAAATCCAATGTTGTCGCCATACTCAATCTCTGGTTGGACTGACGATGACGGCCTGAAGTAGTTTCTTGTGGTGTAAGAGATTCAGCGTCTGAGTTAGAATCATCGCCACTTTCGTCCTCAGCAGCTTCCGGTTCTGAAAGAAATGATTTTATGGACGGCTAACGAAGTGAATCCTCAACTACGTACCTGTGGCAGCATTAGGGCTTGTGACAAGATACACTCCTTCAGCGTTGTCTTGAGTTGCACTTAAATTTCTTGCGCCGCCTAATCACAAACAAATTCAAAATGTATAAAACCAATTTACAAGCTATGCGAGTGCTACTAACTTGTTTCAGTTTCCTGGTTATCCTCATCATTAAGAGCATTTAACTCGACTGCAGGATCAGTGGCATCCGAAGCTGAGTTTGCATCGCGCGAATCTGAATTTCTTCGCAGCAAAATCGGAATTGCACTTCTTCTATTGCTTGGCGACGATGAAGTATTTTGTGTTGCTGGTGTTGAGATCCTGACACTGGGCGTACTCATTCCACTCGCTTCGGGCCCTTGACCTTTGGGTGCAGATTCATCAGCTGCACCACCAGCTGGGGTTGTAGTTGAAGCTGTCTTCCTCTTTCTGCGCTTTGTTTTGGCTCGTAATTCCTGCAACACAGGAATTAATTGATGAGCCACAGTTAGACAAATATCAGGCTGGGATTCCATATCGGAATGTTTGGCATCCTCCAGCCACCAATGAAGGGCTGAAAATAAGAACAAATGATATAGAAAGAAGTTCCAGGGGATAGAAACTCTAAGCACCATCTTGATTGAAGAGTTCATTTTGGTTATCATCGGAGTTGTTACATGTGTGTGATGTACCTACAATATTGTTGATCGACTAAAAGCAATCGAGAATCACTTTGCAAACGATTTGTCGATGAGGAACTCCGTCCAAACGGCGGTCACTAGCTGTTGAGCGTGGCTGGTCGGGAGCATAAGCATGATCGAAGATTTCAATAAATTGACGAGTTTCTTCGTCAGCATCGGCTTCGCTGCGTTCTTCGCCATGTTCCTCGATACCATCTGCAAATTGAAAAGTGGGTTTTGTTAGCATTGATGTAAAGGAATCTCAATTAATTTTAATCCTATCCAAAAGCACTTACAAATAACTGGATCGTTTGGGTTGGCCGATTGTGCTGCTTGGCGCTGTTGTTCAATGCGTTGTTGCGATGGTCCTTCAGCTTGAATGCTTGGCGGTAGAGAACGGAGTTTTCGTCGTCGTTTGGCCATTTTCTGAAAATAAAATGTTTTTAAAAGTTTGAAATTTGACAAATATATTTGTTAGGGGTTTTTTTAAATCAAAAATATTTGATTGCTTTCACACACAAACCTAAAAAAATCAATTAAATCTGATAAAAAAATCATTTGCGACTTGCTTTTATCTCAAACAAACTTATCTCGCCTCCTAAAGGCCAGTGAGATAAATTGACAGCTAAAAGCAGTCAAATTAACGATTTGAACAGTTACAGAACGCAATTTAACGAAATCCTTCCAGTGTTTCTTTTAGATCTGTTCCGGTAGTTAAAATTAACGATTGTCAAAGTTACAGAAACAGAACACATCGTTAATTTTCAATGTGTTTCAATTCGCAGCGTTTAACGACTGATTTTAACGATTCGTAAGTTACAGAACCGGGGCACAGTGCTCTGAACGAAAAAAGTAACACAACTTTGATGCTCTGAACACTCTGAACTAAAAAAGAAACACAACTTTTCGTTTGACAGTTCAAGTTCTGTTCAGATGTAAAAAAGAAAAACGCCTACAATGCCTTATCGCAGTTAAGTTTGACATTTGCTGTGACAATCGACAATGACAAGATTGACGTTTCTTCTCAAAAAAAATAACACGTGCAAGTTGTTGCAGTTAAAAACAGTAGAAACAAAAATCTTTTATATCTAATTTCTTCCAAAAACTACCAAAAACAAAATGGGAAAGGCGAAGAAATCCAACAAAATAAATCAAAAATCCCATATTCCCTTGGACAAACAAATGACCCAAGGAAAAGTCGTAAAGAAAAACAGAGACAAACTTTACCTGCGAGCTGAAGAGAACTCGGTAAAACAGAGTCGCAATAAACATTCTTGTTTCAATCAAGTAATAAATTCAATCAAAAATATCTATAGGTTGTGGATGGAAGAACAAGTAAAAAGATTTTGCTTGCTGCAAAACAACAGCAACTTGACCTCAACGATGATAACTTCCCCGATACACTCGGTGCAAAAAGCAAAACAAAAAAGTTCAACTTGGGCCCAACGCTCCATGGTGTTGGAGGCGACGATTCCGATCTAGAAGATGATGGCATGGGCAACAATGCAGTCACTGGCGATGATTTTCTGGATGATTTGAAACTCGACGACGATGATACAGAAGCTTTTGAGCGTTTCCAAAACAATACAAATGCAAAACGGACGCTTAATCTATCCGAAATCATTAAACAAAAAATCGCGGAAAAGCAAGGTGAACTGCAGTCAAAGTTGAGTGACCCAGGCTCGTTGAAAATTGAAGAAATCGACAAGAGGTCAGACTGATTGCTAAATTTTTAACATTCCCCTTTGAACATTTAATTGAATTTTCAGAGTTCTTGAAATGTATGAAGGTGTTCGAGATGTTATGAAACGCTATAAAAGTGGTAAAGTGCCGAAGGCATTCAAACTTATCCCCAAACTACGCAACTGGGAACAGATTCTCTTCGTTACAGAGCCCCACAATTGGAGTGCTGCTGCAATGTTCCAAGGCACAAGGTACTTTCGTTTTTGAATGTTTATTTCGATGGTAATAAATGTATTACTCTCAATTCCAGAATTTTCAGTTCCATTCTATCCCAAGGAATGGCACAGCGATTCTATAACCTGGTTCTTCTGCCCCGAGTTCGAGATGATCTCAGTGAATACAAGAAGCTAAATGTACATCTCTACAATTCATTGAAGAAAGCACTCTTTAAGCCAGCTGCATTCATGAAAGGAATCATTCTGCCTCTTTTAGAATCTGGCGATTGTACGCTTCGAGAGGCAATTATTTTTGGTAGTATTCTTGCCAAAAATCGTGTTCCTGTTCTTCATTCTGCTGCTTGTCTCTTGAAAATCTGTGAAATGGGCTACAGTGGTGCCAATTCGATATTCATTCGAATATTCTTAGATAAGAGATACGCACTGCCGTACCGTGTTGTTGATGCGGCTGTATTTCACTTCCTCCGGTTCGAGCAAGACAAACGCAAGTTGCCTGTTCTATGGCATCAGAGTTTGCTCACTTTTGTGCAACGCTACAAGAACGATATATCCTCCGAGCAAAAAGAGGCCCTTTTGGGATTATTAAAGTAAGTCGTTGGGCAGCTTATCGTTGTTATGGAAGTCTTAATTTTATGGTTATTTCGCAGGACTCATGCACATCCAAAGATTGCACCAGAAGTGAAACGGGAGTTGCTATCTGCTGTTTGTCGCGATGTTGAAGGCATGGAATGTGATACTACCAAAACAGGCGCTGTGCCAGTCGAGCAGTATACGGATGCGGATGTTCAATTTTCTGAAGAATAAATCTCATGAAATATGTAGATTCGATGTTTTAATTAATTTTCAAATAAACAAATGGACGAAGCATGAAGCCAATTCCCAAATGGTCACATCTGGCTTGTGTTGGAAGGTTGGATTGGAAGTAGTAGTAGTATTGGAGCACGTGACCCTATGACTAATATCCACTTGGTGAATTGACTAAATAGGTTACCAGTCAGCCCCGAAATAGAACCCGTGGTATGATGATGAATGCGCGTTATTTAAAAGAGAGACGGAAAATGCACGTTTGCAGATGCTGCAACGGAAAACAAGAGCACCAAGAGAATAGTACCGAACAAAAAGGAGAAATGAGAAAAAGACCTTGCGACGGAAGAAAAGAGCATCCTCAGTTTCTCAGCTCAAAGATCTAGAAGAGTCTCGGGCCAAGAACAACACCCGGCGTTTCTTTAAAAGGTCGAAGCAATTGGCTTCTGGTTTCAGAAACGGGACACAGGCTCTTCAAAACAGTGAAGGAAACCTAGTCACCGAAGAACAAAGATTTGTAGATGTTTTTCAAGCAGCACTTCCAACAGCTGCTTAATGTGCAAAATGTCGAACGACGAATGACCAAAGAGAAGTAAGACCAGTCAATGAAGACCCAGTCCCAGCCCACAGGATAGAAAAGGTAGAAAGGGCCATCCAAAAGCTAAAAAATAACAAGTCGGATGGCATACCTTCAGAACTCTTTAAATATGGAGGAGGTGTTTTGATGAACCGCATGCACCAGGCCATCAACAAAGTGTGGGAAGAAGAATGCATGTTTACTGACTGGTCGATAAGCTCCATATGCCCCATCTACAAAAAAGGAGATCCGATGTCATGCAAAAACTACCGTAGCCTATCTGCTAAATGTTGCATACAAAATCCTTCCAACGTACTGTGTGAGCGTCTTAAACCTTTCTGCAACACAATAATTGGCACGTACAAGTGTGGCCTTAGGCCAAGCAGAACAACGATAGACCAACTATTCACACTGAGGCTGATCTTGGGAAAGACCAACTAATTTTCAAGTCGAAACCCACCATCTTTTCATCGACTTTAAAGCTGCTTATGATAGCATCCACTGCCAAGAGCTTATGATGGCGATGTCTGAATTCGGGATCCCGAACAAACTGATCCTGGTGTGCCGCATGACGCTAAACAATACGCAGTGCAGTGTGCAAATGGGTAACAGCTCATCTGAGTTGTTTCAAACATGCACAGGGTTGAGACAAGGAGATGCGCTGTCACGTGACTTCTTCAACATAATCCTGGAGCAGATAGTGCGCAAGGCAGGTGTGAGCACGGAAAACACTATCTTCAACAAGTCCACCCAGCTCCTAAGCTATGCGGACGACATAGACATCATCGGTCGATCCAAGAGAGCTGGGCTTGAGGCATTCACAGCCATTGAAGAACAGGCGAAACTCGTTGGTCTTGAAGTGAATGAGGATAAAACAAAGTACATGCTATCAACAAAAACAAAGCAACATCTGTCCACCGCCTAGGGGACGAAACGTCACTGTTGGTAGCAGCAATATCGAGTTAGTTAAGTTCACCTACCTTGGAACAATCATCAATCCCACAAACGACACCTTAGTGGAGATCCGAAGAAGAATTACCCTAGCGAACCGCTGCTGCTTCGGTTTGGCCAAACAACTGGGTTCAAAACTGCTCACGCGAAAGACAAAGTGTCTGCTATACAAAACTTTGATTTTACCAGTCCTACTCTACGGCGCCAAGTGCTGGACGATAAGTAAAAAAGGGAAATTGATACTGGGCACTTTCGAAAGAAAAAATTCTTCGACGAATTTTCGGTCCCGTATGCGACAATGCCGAATGGAGAAGAAGGTTCAACCGAGAACTGTATGAGCTGTACCAAGATGTGGATGTAGTCCAGAAGGCCAGGAAAAGGCGACTACATTGGCTCGGCCACATCGAGCGAATGGACGACAACGCTCCAGCCAAGAAAGTCTTCTCATCCCAGCCCCCAGGTTCGAAACGACAAGGAAGACCGAATCTACGGTACAAGGACCAAGTGACTGCGGATGCCAGATCGCTTGGTTTCGGCGACTGAAGAGTGCATGCGAGGGACTATTCACGATGGAAGGCTGCAATATCTCAGGCTGAGATCCTTCATGGATTGTGAGCCGGATAAGTAAGTAAAGTAAGTAAGTCCTCTGGTGTTGACGGTGGAGTTTTGCACTTCTTCTTAAGAACGATGTTAAAGAAATCGCACGACAGCGCATCGCCTTGTCTGAATCCATTTTTAACGTCGAAATATTCCGTAAGCTCATTGCCAACCTTGATGGAGCAGCGTGAGTTTTCCATCGTCATTTTGCACAAGCAAACGAGCTTGGCAGGGATGCCAAAACTAGACATAGCTTTATACAGTTCGTCTCTGTAGATGTTGTCATACGCGGCTCTGTTGGATTTCAGTGGTGATATTGCCGTTTTCACATCTTCTAGGTCGGGTACACGGAATTGTTAGCTATCATCGTGTTCGATAAAAGGCTCCGGTCTGACGGCGGGGTTTTGTTCGTCGTCGCCGTTATACAGTCTACAGAAGTGGTCTGTCCAAATCCCCAGCATTGACTGCGATTCTACTATGATGTTCCCTTGTTCATCTCTGCAGGTATCGGTTCTTGCTCGATGACCTTCAGCCAGCTGTTTTACCTTCCGATAAAAACTGCGAACTTCATTCCTGTTGTTGGCTCTCTCAACATCTTCGATCTGACGCTTCTCATGCTCTCTCTTTTTTCTCCTGAGAAGCCGGCGTTCCTCTCTCCTCTTTTGCTCGTAGAGCTCACGAGCAGCTCTTGTCCTTCTATGCAGCTCCGCTTTGTATGCCTCCTGCTTGGCTGCATGGGCCTGCCTGCATTCTTCGTCAAACCAGGGGTTTCGTTTTGGTGGCTGTGTGAAACCTTGCACATTAGAGGCGGCATCTCTAACTGCTTTCTGGTAATGTTGCCACTGGTCTTCGATACTTGGTGTTGGCGGCATAGGTCTCCTTAAGAGGTTACTTGACACTCGATAAGAGAAGGATCTGATGATCTCTTCCGATTGTAGCCGTCAAACGTCGAATTTTCTTGCAGCATTTCCTTGTTTTGGCCGATGTCGGGATATTCGTAGCACTACCTTGGCTACGACGAGTTAGTGGTCCGAGTCGATGTTGGCTCCTCGGAAAGTTCGAACATCTAGAATGATGGACAAGTGCTTTCCGTCGATCGCAATGTGATCAATCTAGTTGACGGATGATTGATCAGGAGATCTCCATGTACCTTTATGTATGTTGAGATGTGGGAACCAGGTGCTTGCTACCACAACATTTCGCCCCGCAGCAAAATGGATCAGCCTGAATCTAGCGAATAAAAATAAGATATTTACGCATTAAAATGTAATCCAGTTATTTGTTTATTTATTGTTGTTAAATATGGTTGCCAATTGCTACAAAATTTAACAGCTTGTCATGCCAGACTAGATATGCCTTTTTTTACATTCTAGCAGTTGAGTTTTGGGATTGCCGTGAAAGAAGTGCTTCAACTATTTAAGATCCTATTCTTTTAGCTCAGCTTCAGCTGATGAATAGCTGCCTCAGTCTTCGTCGTCAAGAGTAATCGTCACCAGCTGTTGCAGAGCCTCGTCTTTAGTTTTTGGTAAAGGCTCACCTTTTATTTCTTCGATGACAAAATTGCTATCATCATTGAGCTCTGATCCTTCGAACATAACCGGCGATAAAATTTGTCTCGTCACTTCCAAGCTCTCTATTCTTGTTGTTTCTAGACAATAAAAACCATTCTCGTCAATACGATAAGTGAAGCGCTTATGCCCCGAAGGTAACTGGAATTTGTGCTTAACAATTAAATGCTGGGACAGAAGGTTGCCGTACTTGAAGAGTTTGTCGCAGCAATGACAGAGATAAATTGATGGACTGTTCGCATGAACTTCAAGATAATGCTGGAAGACACATGTTTATATATTTTCCCTAAGAATGTGTGTTAAGGATTGCTTACCCTTCGAAGGGAATAGTACGCCTTCACCGAATAATTGCACCCAGCCTCGCCACAACGTTGTATATGTTTGCTGTGCACGTGACGCTTGTGCTTGACTAAATCCGACATCCTTACGCAACTGTATTTGCATTCGGGACACTTTATCGGTCGCTCTTTCAAGTGGCGATACCGAATGTGGGTAGCGAGCGTCTGTGGTGTGTTACAAGTCATGTCGCACATCGAGCATTTAATACAATTCACATGGGTGACGACGTGGTTTCTTAGAAGTTTTTCAGTTGCATAGAATTTGTAACACTGGCCGCATTGATACTTATGAGCTAGAAGTAAAGAAAGTTAGAAAACCTCTGTCAAAACCAAATGCATGGCTTACTATTATTGCTCTCCTGCCGTCTGCAATGGTCGAATAAGGTTGTCTTTGTCCGGAAAAGTTCTCCACATTTAAAGCAACCAAATAGTTTTTGGTTTGAATGCGCCCGACTATGCTCCGTTAGTCTGTACTTGTTTGCGAATATTTTCTTACAATATTGCCAGTTACATTTGGCTTTGGGCATGTTGTTGTCATAAGTTTTCAACATATCATAGTCGAACGCCGAATGGGCAGTAACATGGGCTTGAAACTCTATAACGGACACGAAGTCTCGGCTGCAGCCCACCCATTGGCATTTGAAATTTTCTTTCAATTCTGGAATGGAATTTTTGTTGGGTGGAGTGATGGCACAGTCGGGTATGTTGGCTTTTTTGCACTCCTCGCGGCCAAAGTGTAGGAGCGATGAATGGTAGCCATGGTATAGGACATGTCGATAGAGTTCGTTTAGACAAGGGCAAGAAAATGTACAGGAAATCCATTTGCAATTGTGGGGAGCTAAAAAAAAAAAAACCCTTTTTTTGTATAATGTTTGGGGTTTGAACTAGGTGTTTACCTTTTGTTCGAATACTTTCCAAGTGTGTACGAATGTGACTATCAAGTTCAATGCTAGAGTTGAAGAACTGGGCACATTTTTTCCATTTACAGCAAAAGGCTGACTGAAAAATTGTTGTTTTATTATTAAAGTGTAAAAAAAAACATTGTCGTAGAAAATACTTCGTCGTTGTTTTGGGTTGTGGTATCATGTTCTTTAGTTGAAGGGGAACTTTTGGGGGCTGGTCTGGCTACAATTTTAGGTCTTGGAGTCAATTTGTTTGGCGATTGTTCGGAATTACTGGGCATGGTTTATTCATTAATATAAGAATTAAGATAATTCTTAGAGTGTAATTTAATATACAATCTTGTTCTGTTCTTTCTTTGTATTTCTTTGTGTATTTGGTATTTCTTCTATATACAGTGTTTTGTTTATCTTACAACCAAAAAATTGATCGGTGCCGCATCTGTGGCAATTTTTCATCTTAAACAAATTTCTTTCGCAAAGAAATTGATTTTTTTTCTCGAAGAACTGATTTCTTTCGAATTTCTTTTTGGAGACGGGTTTACATAGATTTTTACACGGATTTGACATATACTACTAGTTTGAGATCTTTATTTGATAGGTACTATCAAGAAGTGTCGCCATCTAGTTCGAAGCCGAAGAAGCCATTTTTGTTTTATTGAGAAAAAATGGCCACCTTATAAGCTGTTTCCACTGAACGATAATCTGAGATTATCTCAAATCTACATGAAATCTATTCGAAATCACTAGATTTACCATACAAAAGTTAATCATCTCGATTCAAGATTTCAAATTAATCTACTTGATTTGGACTGTGCTGAACGGACTCATTTTCCAATTTCCAAGGAATCGGTGGAAGAAGGTGAGAAGAAAAGACAAAAAAAAGAAGAGACAAAAAGAGATCGGAAACTGACTTACGTTTTACCCTCCTGTAATTTCGTGTCTGTGAATAAATGAGAAAAAACAGCAACAAAAATGAGGTGGTAGGACCATATTTACTGTGATAGTATTGGTAAAAACACTCATACAATCGCAGTTACTATGGTCCACAGCTTGTAGGCATTGTAATTTTGACAGCTCTAATCTAACAAAATCCAGTGGAAACACTACTAGATTATTTAAAATCAAACTGGAAGATAATCTAGATTATCGTTCAGTGGAAACGTAATATTACATCAACATACAGCCCGATTCTGAAGTTTTGATTTGATTGTTTATTTAGCTTCAGCTATTATTTACAATTTTTAGCTTAAAATTAATAAAAAGAAAAAACTAATGTAATAAATTTTGCTAATTATAGTTAGACTTTACATGTAATATAAGATTCTTCTTAAAAATTATCATATTATTTTCAGACTTTAATTCAGTTGGTAGACTATTAAATAATTTCAAACCTTTAAAAAATAACATATTTTGAGATTTAGTTGTTGTAAAGAATGGTAGTCTAAAGTCGCCTCTGTTTCTTAAATTATACGGTTGAATATCAGATACATAAGTAATTTGATCGAATAAATAGGTTGGTAACAATTTATTTTTAATTTTGTAGATAAATATAAGTACATTCATTATTGTTCTTTGGTTTATAGTAAGCCATTTTAAAGTGTTAGGCCGTGTGCGAATTCAGTTAAAAATGGGTTAAAACTTGACGTTTGGTTAAATTTTGACACTTCGCATTATTTGACTAGCTGCTGAGCAGGTTAAAAAATGACAGTAGTGGTTAAAAATTCATCCATTTTTATTTTTTAACCACAATTCATCCAATTCGCACACGGCCTTAATCATAAAATGAATAGGCGTTAACAAATTGCACATCAAGATACATCTCATTCCGCGGTTTTGTAATTTTTGCAATCTTTCTGACATTTGGTTCGATCCTAAGAAAAGTATTGTTGAACAGTATTCGAAATGAGGCTTAATCATGGTATTATATATTTTTATTGCACAAACCATCGAAACCTTTTTTCTTATTCTTTGAAAAAATCCAATTTTTTTGGCTATCTTATTACAAATATAGTTCATATGATTTTCGAAACATAGTTTTTTATCTAGAATAATACCTAAATATTTAATTTCTTCAACTTTCTCTATGACTTCATTATTAATTAATATTTCTTTATTGGAATTTCCATTAATTATGATTGCTTTTGTTTTGCTTGTATTTAGTTTTAATTTATTCATTTTGAAATAACTCTCAACTCTCTTCAAATCATCATTTAGCAAATCTATACATTCTTCTACCGTACTTCCAGCTACATAAAGCAACGTATCGTCAGCAAACAACCTAGCCTTCGTATGAATTAGTGTATTCTCTATGTCACTTATGTAGATTATGAAGAGTAGTGTTCCCAAAACGGCTCCTTGTGGTACCCCCAGTTTTACTGCTAAGACTTCGGAATATTCATTAGCCACCTTTGTTCTTTGTGTTCTGTTCGATAAGTAACTTTTAAACCATTCCAGTTCCACGCCATCCAAACCATACTTTTGTAATTTCTGCACCAAAATACCCCGATCAATCGTCTCAAAGGCTCTTTGTAAGTCCAGAAAAACTGCAACAATAACTTTTTTCTCGTGAACATCTGCTTTCCATTGTGCAATTACCAGATTCAGAAGCGATTCACAGCTGTGTTGCTGCCTAAACCCAGATTGGTAATCAGATATAAAATGGTTATCTTCCATATACTTCTGCAACTGTTTATGCACAATTCTTTCTAATACTTTACTTTCCGTCATGAGCATGTTGATTGGACGGAATTCTGCTGGATTCGTAGTTTTCTTTATTTTTTCAATGGGAACTACTGTCGATTCCTTCCAGCGTTCAGGAAAAATGCCATTTCTCAATGATAGGTTTATAATTTTTAAAAAACTAGGACCAATAATGTCCAAAACACTCATCATCATATTCACAGATAAACCATTAAAATCTCGCTTATTGTTCATTTGTTTCATAGTATTTTTTAAATCACTCATACTAACAAAATTGAATTTAAAAGTTGTTTGGTTATTTATTCTTATTAAATTTGTATATTGCATGTGTGGTATTCTATCATTTAACTCTTCAACACTTCTAACAAAAAACATATTAAGTTTGTTGGCTATATCTTTTTTATTTATCACAGTCTCATTATCACATACTATTTCTTTTATTTCACTTTTTTCTTCTTTGAGCACCATAGTTTTTATTGCCTTCCACATTGACTTTTGATCTGTTGCTTGGTCAATACTTCTGGTAATGAAATTATTTTTTGCTTGTTGCAACTCACTAGCGTACTTGGTCCTACATAGTTTGTAATAATTCCAGTCATCAATTGTGTTTGTCCATACTGCCCTTTGGTAAGATTGAATTTTTGTCTGCTTCATTATGTACAAATTCCGATTAAACCACCCGATATTTTTGTTATTGCTCTCACTCATTGTCCTTGTTACCATCATTTTACCCAAACATTCATTTATATTAACACTTAAAGAATTAGCTAGATCATTCACTTCATCACAATATGGATTTGTTATTTCACGTGAGCCAAGTTCTCTACGAAAGACGGTTTCTTTAAATGCCAATGATTTTATTACCTTTTTAACGAATGTTTTACAAACGGATTTTGTTTCAATAATTATTTCTAAAGTTTCGTGGTCACTAATTTTGTAATTTTTATTCACTTTTGCCCGAATATCAATATTATCGTTAGTTATCACATAATCTATCAAGGTTGATGAAGTAATGGTAATTCTTGTTGGCTCATTCACTATTTGCTTCCACGAAATGTCTGAAATACTTTCAAAAATTCTTTTTTTGTACGTACCATTCGAGAACCAGTCTATATTAAAATCACCCATTATAATAACTTGATCATGTAAAGAGTTAAGCTCCTCTATTTTGGTTTTAAAAAACTCACAAAATATGTGTTCTGGAGAATTTTGTTTATGTGGGGACCTATAAACTGCAACTAAAATCATGCTAAAGTTGTTGATAGACACTTTAATCACCAGCCACCAAATCATTTTATTAATGGCTATATTAAACATTTCTTCAACTCGCCACTCAGGTTTCACATAAAAGAGTACTCCACCGGTATGGTTAGAAATACTGTCGCATCTATAGAGATTATAGCTTTTTATCTTTATTTCTCGATCTTCGATGTCCGATGTTAGATGGGTTTCGGTAAGACAAATAAAATCAAAATCGTTATTAAAGGTAATCAATTCTAATTGGGCTAAGTTTGTTCGCATTCCACCAATATTTAAACAAAGGGACTTAATTAATGGGGCTAGTTGCTAATAGATCACTTTTTCGTTTTCAATTTTTAACTTCCGCTGAAGTGTACGACAACAATTATCTCTACAGTCATGGTTAATATCAATTTCATTTAGATTAAGCCTTTCCTTTGCTTTTTTGCAGTTGTGCCGAGTCACTGACTGTGACTGATTTCTTGAGAGGATAGTTGTGACTCGATGACAAATAGGAATTCTGGAACAACTCTCTGAAAAACTCACAACAAAATTCACCTCAACATGGGGAAAATAAAATTATTGTTGTTTCAACCAAAGATGAGTTTTTTGTCTCTTTTTTTTGCCTCTGGTTTCAACTGTCTAGTTGAAATCAAAATAATTTATTATTTGTTATCGAACTTCTGAAGAAACTATTAAATTAAAAATGCAAGGTAAAAGATATTTTCTTGGCAGTAAATGACCACTCATAATATGAAAAAATTCTCTTTTTTTTGCAGGTAAAGAAAATATGGACAATAAAAGGACAACGGTGGGGCAATTGAAGTTTTTCGTCGATTTTGTGAATAATCACACCGACATAGCAATATTTTCTTTTTTATTTATTTTTAATTAAAGCATAGATACATTTACTGTTTTCCTAAAAATCTTACTTTTCATTTGCGGATGAAAGTTCATCAATAAGATGAAAAAGTAAAAGATCAACTTCCATTTTTCAACAACAAACATGGAACCTCAAATCGAAATGTCAAAATATCAGCAATATGTTTGTTGTTACCTGGTCTGAAGAAGGTCACAAATTTGTGTTGGAAATTAAGATTGAATGTGGCAGCACTGCTACAGTTTCTAATCTCTCAACCTTTATATTTGACACAATAAATTCACTTATTTTCATAGAACGACTTCGTTTTTGCTAAAGCTCTGGAATTTTCTTTTTAATAAAATAAATTTCAACAGGTTATGGGCACCAGGCCACGTAAAAGTAATTCAAGCTTTCTGTTAAAGTAAAAATCTTTGAAATCCGTAAAGTGAATAGTTTGGTTTGAGCACAGTTAAATTTTTTTTTGTTCAACTAATTTCGTCAATGATGGCCGGCATTCTCAGCACCATAGAAAAATTAAAAGGGCGGGAAAACTACGACGACTGGCAATTCGCTGTCCAGAATTATTTGGAACACCAGGAGTTATGGAATTGTGTTCTCGGAGTTGAGACAGACGCACTGAAAATTTCCAAAGCAAAATCCACAATTATTTTGCTCATCGAAGCAGTTAATTACGTTCACGTCAAGGACGCTAAAACTGCGAAGGAAGTTTGGGATCGATTGAGAGTAGCTTTCGACGATAGTGGGTTGACGAGAAGAGTAGGTTTGTTGCGATGCCTCATAACTACCAATTTGCAAAACAGTGGTGGTGTAGAGAGTTATGTTACCAAAATTATCTCAACCGCGCATAAGCTCAATTCTATTGGGATGCCAGTCTCAGACGAGTGGGTCGGCACGTTGCTACTTGCTGGCTTACCAGAAGAGTATAAGCCCATGATTATGGGAATTGAAAGTTCTGGGGTGAAGATTTCGGCGGACTCAATTAAAACGAAACTGTTGCAAGACGTCAAAGATGATTGCATTTCGAATGAGCAGTCTGGCTCAGCTTTTTATGGTGAAAACAAGAATTTCAAGAAACGTTTTAATAAACCTGCAAAGAAGAATGGTCCTAGATGTTTTGTGTGCAATCAATATGGCCATATAGCAAAGAACTGTTCACAGAAGCAAAAAACAGGAACAGATGCTAGCCGTTCTAATGTTCTTTATACAAGTTTTGCTGCACAACAAATTGGTGGTGAAGAATGGGTCGTCGACTCTGGCGCTTCTTCACATATGACGTTCAAACATGATTGGCTTGAGAATTCTACGGTTGTTTGCGATGACGTGGTAGTTGCAGATAATAATAAATTGAAGGCAACGGCAAGAGGAGATGTGTCATTGAAGGTTTCATGTGGTGATGTCATAGCAAAAGATGTTTTGTTTGTCCCAAGCTTATGCGTGAATTTGTTGTCGGTGGTGCAGATGGTAAAAAATGGTAATCGTGTTGTGTTTGGCTCAGATGGTTGTTCTATTTTCAATAAAAACAACAAGCTGATTGCGACTGCAAGTTTGCACAACAATACTTTCAAATTGGACAGGCCTTCTCAAATAGTGAACATTGCGAAACTAAGTTCTGATTTGTGGCACCGACGTCTCGGCCACATCAATTATCAAACATTGAATAAGATGTCCAACGATGGTTTGGTGGATGGAATTTGTAGTGATGCAAGCGATAGATCTGATGGATGTGAAGTATGTCTCAAAGGCAAACAATTTCGGCAACCGTTTAAATTGTCCGAATCCACAACAAGTAGGCCACTTGAGTTGGTACACTCAGATGTATGCGGGCCTATGGAGCATACATCGATAGGAGGTTCACGATACTTTCTATTGTTTCTGGATGATTTCTCAGGAAAGATTTTTGTCTACTTTATCCATTCGAAGAGTCAGGTAATAGATAAGTTCGTCCAATTCAAAAATTTTGTTGAAAATCAAACATTATACAAAATTCAGAAATTCCGCTCGGATAATGGTACAGAATTTTGTAATCACAAATTCGCAAATGTACTACGTAGCAGTGGCATCAAGCATGAGACAACAAATGCATATACGCCGCAACAGAATGGCAAAGCGGAGCGAATGAACCGCACAATAGTCGAGAAAGCAAGATGCTTACTTATTGATGCGTGCATGCATAAGCGTTTTTGGGCAGAGGCTGTGTCGACAGCTGCATACTTAATTAATCGTACAGTGACAAGAACATCCGAATTATCAAAGTCCCCAGAAGAGATTTGGTCAGGAAGAAGAACAAACGTTGAACATCTAAGAGTTTTTGGATCGACAGCAATGGTTTACGTACCGAAACAAAAACGACAGAAATGGGACTCCAAATCTTCAAAGTGTGTTATGGTTGGGTATAGTGAAGAAAAGAAAGGATACCGTTTATATCATCCTGAATCCAAGAAGATAATCTTCAGTCGAGATGTGAGTTTCTTCGAAGACGTAATGTACTTTCAGGATTCAGTGGGAGATACCATAAGAAATAATGTCTTGATAGAACTTGACAACAAGATAGATGTCAGCAATGAAATAGACGAATGGGAAGACGCAGAGGATCAGAATGGCACATATATTGAAGAAATTTTGCTAGATGCAAATGAGACTGATTGCCTTGCCAGCAGCGAAAATGATGGAAATTTCAACGTAGACTCTCCTTCAACTTCCGACTTGGTTCAAGACAATTCACCGAGAACATCAAAAAGGCAGCCTAGACGACCAGCAAATTTCGACGATTACATATGTTATCAAATGACTTCAGATGATTCCTATGATCCAGTTACATTTGACGAAGCGTGTTCAAGATTTGATAAGACTCACTGGAAGAAGGCTATCGAAGAAGAGTATGCTGCTCTGATTGACAACGATACTTGGGAAGCTGTTGATTTACCTCCCGGAAAGAAAGTCATCAACACGAAGTGGGTATTTAAGACCAAGGGCGATTCTCAAGGTAAGATCTGTAAATATAAAGCCCGTTTAGTAGCGAAAGGCTGTAGCCAACGTTTGGGAATAGATTATTGCGAAACATATTCTCCTGTCATTCGTTACGGCTCTATAAGATTTTTGATAGCTTTGGCAGCAAGACTTGATTTAAGAATTCACCAGTTAGACGCTATAACAGCTTTTCTTCAAGGCGATTTAAAGGAAGAAATTTATATAGCTGAACCCGAAGGTTTTGATCACAGCAAGAAGGTTCTTCGACTTAAGAAATCATTATATGGACTCAAGCAATCTTCGAAGATGTGGAACGACAAACTAGATGAAGCCTTAAAGAACTTTGGTATGATAGCTTCGAAGATTGATCCTTGTATATATTATAGAAACTATAATGGTACCTACTTAATTGTTGCAGTCTATGTAGACGATTTATTGATTTTTTATAATAATTCCGAAAATATGAAAGAACTAAAGACAGGTCTAATGAATACTTTCAAGATGAAGGACATTGGTGATGCAACTTCGTTTCTTGGACTATGTTTGACAAGAGATGAGAGTTCCGGGAAGATATGGATTGATCAAGAGCAATATATCAATGAAATGGTCGTTCGTTTTGGAATGAAGGATGCAAACAGCTGTTTAACACCGATGGAAACAAATTTGCATTTGTCGAAAGAGATGTCACCAAAGGACCAGTCTGAGAGAGATGAGATGTCGAAAGTTCCCTATCAGGCGTTAGTTGGTTCGCTACTTTTTGCAGCTCAGGTATCCAGACCCGATATATGCTATGCCGTGAACTACGTTAGTCGTTTCAACAACGATCCTGGTATGCAACACTGGAAAGCAGCGAAACGGATCTTGCGTTATTTAAAAGGAACTGCTCACAAACGACTTTGCTTCCAGTGAGATGATTCATCGACGACGCTAATCACTGGCTACTGTGATGCTGATTTTGCGAGTGACATCGACGAGCGAAAGTCAGTTTCTGGTTACGTATTCATAGTTGGAAATGGAGCTGTATCGTGGATGTCGAAAAAACAATCAACAGTGGCACTTTCAACCACGGAGGCCGAATACATGGCTATGAGTATGGCGATGCAAGAAGGACTATGGCTTCGAGGTTTGGAGAAGGAACTCATTCAAAATCCATCAAAGAACTTCGATCTGTATTGTGACAACCAGAGTGCCGTATTTCTGTCATCAACATCAGGATTTCGCGCTAGAACGAAGCATATCGACGTAAAACACCATTTTGTTCGAGATATAATCAAAGAAGGCGAAGTCTGCTTACGTCACATTGGAACAAACGAAATGATAGCAGACTCACTCACAAAAGCGTTGCCATCAGTCAAGTTCAACATATTCACATTTTCGATGGGAATTCAATCTAGTGGGAGTGTTGGAAATTAAGATTGAATGTGGCAGCACTGCTACAGTTTCTAATCTCTCAACCTTTATATTTGACACAATAAATTCACTTATTTTCATAGAACGACTTCGTTTTTGCTAAAGCTCTGGAATTTTCTTTTTAATAAAATAAATTTCAACAATTTGCAAATTTTTGTGACTGTCACAAGTTGTGACTCTGTACCAGAATACGAAAAAAGTCACAAAAATCATTTCACCTCAACTTGTGACTTGTGAGGTATCAGTGAGGTTCCTCAGAATCGGGCTGATAATCTTGATCTTGATTTCTATTATTTCCTATTATCTTGATCTTGACAAGATGTCTGCATTTTGATTTTGCCTCTCTATCGAACGAGCATGATTTTTGTATGTTGCATCTCTCTTTTTTGCAGAACTAAAAATGCAGATACATGTTAATCTACCATTGTGCCTGGCTACACAGGGATTTTTCAGTGCCCTAACGAGTGAGTTTGTAGGCAAGAGAAACGAAACGTACAGGGGGAAGATGCTCACAGCGAACTGAATTTTCTGTGTGAGCAATACAGTTTCATTCCTAAATTGTTCCTCTTTTTGAAGTTTGTTTGTTTTTTTTTGGCGTTGGCGTTGACGAACCCTTCATTTGAAATTAATTATTTTTCAAATTGTGTGAATTTGAAAATATTTTAACTTCCATCATTTTTGTTGATTTGATTTGAGAAATTCAAGTTATTTGTTATTCATTATATGCAGTTCGGCGGTGAGTCTAGGTATATGGACGAATAAAGAACCCTTAATATTTTGTAGGCAAACCCTTTTGTTTAATTACAGCAGTTAACCTTTTCGGCATAGAATGTACCAACACTTTTGTTTGTTAGTTGGTTGGTTTGTTCTACAATATTTTGCCATTCTTCAATCAACGCCTGTTTTAGCTCAGTTTTCGCGGAATCAGCGCAGTTTAGGTCTGGAGATTGTGGTGAGTGTGGAAGCACAGGTGCAAATAAACAAATTTCTCAGTTAACCTATTTCTTCTTTTCAGACCTGCCCACTACTCCGAGTATTCTGTTCCAGATATTGAAAGAGTGAACAAAATGTAGTCATTGAAACTGCTTTTGGATTTGGCTAAAAGCCTTGACTCTTTGTCTTCGCGATATTACAACAGTAACTTTGGATTGGGACTAAGTCCTTACCAAATCCATAAACATCATTGGCCTTCAGCACTTTCAAGTCGCTTCGACCCGTTTGACCACCATTTACAAGAAAGTGTAAAGGTTTCAAGCATCGGAAAAGATGGTTTCCAGGTCTGTATGGACGTCCAGCAATTCAAACCGAATGAACTGTCCGTTAAAGTTGTGGACAATGAAGTGGTCGTGGAAGGAAAACACGAAGAGCGAGAAGAAAATCAGGGCTTTATATCACAGCAATTTATCCAGCGTTATGCGCTTCCAAAAGATTACGATTCCGAAAAACTAGTTTCGACGCTATCATCGGATGGTGTTTTGACGTTAAGCATACCAAAGCCGGCCATAGAACAAAAACCAAATGAAAAAGTTATTCAGATCCAACAAACCGGTCCAGCACATCTGAATGTGAAGGAAAACGCAGCCGAGGAGCAGTCGAAGAATTCAGGTGCCATAAAAGACAAAGCCGATAAGAAATAGACTTTCAATTTGCTTCAAATGTTAAACCGTTAATCCCCCTTTAAAGACTGAATTAATTTAAAAAGTTTAATTGCGTTATAAATTATGTTTTTTGTTTCTTGATTCATCCTCATAAAACACCCCAATAAACCCTTGATGTAAAGTTTTTGTTTTAATTTCTGAACTTCTTTTTGGAAAGGTACGTCCAAAATTTTAACTTTTGTGTGGGAAACTTGGCAATTATGTTCAAAGTTAAGACCGGTCCGAAGAATTGTTTTTAGGTCATATTATCTGCCTTTGATGCGATGTTTTGTTTTAAGGGAAGACAAATCCTACTCTTGGTTTAGTGATGGTCAGTGCTACCATCTCTAATATCTTGAAATCAACTTTACTCAGAAAAAACTTACTTCGATTTCAATATAATATACCTATACATAAACCTATACTAGCCAACCCGCGGCTAGTTGTTTGTTCGCAGGACTCAAAAATTATAATGTTTTTTTTTCGAGCAGATGTCAAAATTTAAAATAATGTCAATCAAAATAGAGACATTTTCACGTTCCCCTAAACGAAATGGAAAAGTGGAACGTGATTGGGCACAACACTGTGTAGCCACCGCACGTGATTTTTCAGTAGCTTGAAAAATCCCCGTGTAGCCAGGCACATTAGTAGCAAAACGTTTCATTCAAGTTTTTGAAAAGTTTGCAAAACTGCGTTGTGTTGTACAAATCAATTGCAAATCTACATTGTATGAAAGCCGTTCAGTGTAAACATCGGCACTATTCGGCAGACAATTTCTTGTGTGCTGAACGCTAGTTCGATAACTTTGCTTCTGTCATCGAAATTTTACAACAATCGAAAATGGCGTCATCGCAACATGGCCGATATCAGCTCTTTCCGCCCATTGACGTCTAGAGGTAATGTTCACAATTCATTATTCATTTTTAAATCGCTATTATCCGAACTAATCTCAACACTATTTACAATGGTTTATTCTTTAAATGTAGTTAAAATTAATAAATTAAAATAAGTTTGTGGTTTCTAATCAATATTTTTTTCTTTTCCTTCAGCACAATGGCTGTTCGCTACGAACTTTGTATCGGTCTCAACAAGGGACATAAAACAACCAAAATAAAGAATGTTAAGTACACCGGTGACAAGAAAGTCAAGGGACTGCGTGGTTCTCGTCTAAAGAATGTAAGTTATAACACAATTGAAACGATAGAAGTTGTCTTTTTTCCAATGATGAACCATAAACCATTCACAGACAACCATAACAGTTTTTGCCTCTAGATAGATGCTCTCCAATATTCTTTTGGAAAGTTTGAAGTCTTTGGCAAAGCTATGGTCCCTGGTTATACAATGGCACTGAGAAAAACGTTATTGCATTAATTCCACTACTTTGTGATCAATCGAGAAGATTAATTTTGTTTTCATTGTTACAGATCCAAACACGTCACACCCGTTTCATGAGGGATCTTGTCCGTGAGGTTGTTGGTCATGCTCCTTACGAGAAGAGAACTATGGAATTGTTGAAAGTGTCCAAGGACAAGCGTGCTTTGAAATTCTTGAAGCGACGATTGGGAACACACATCCGCGCCAAGAGGAAGCGTGAAGAACTTTCCAACATCCTCACACAAATGAGGAAGACCCAAGCTCATGCTAAGTAAATTTTTTTTAAATCCTGAACCATAGAAATAAAAAAAGTGTTTAAAATATCGAACCGAATCTTTAATTTGTTTGAGAGTTTTGAAGCTGCGCATTACAGTTAAGAAGAGGATTGGGTTAGCAATCCCTTAAGAGATGGTATTTTCGTTATTATCTGCGCCTCTAACAGAAACGGGAACCGGTCCAGGCTTCGTTTTACAAGTTCCTCCACCTATCCTTACCGTTAGCAGACGCCAGCCAGGGGCCTCAAGCGTGTAGGTCTACGTCATTCCAGTACAAATTTGGTTTGTCGCGCTGTCTTGCATGAAGTACACATCAAAAGCTCTCCCATTTAAAAACATTGGAAAACTAACACATTCTCGCTGGGTTAGTATAAAACGAACAAATTTCAGCTTGTAGGCAAAAAGAGCGAACACCCGAAGTCGCGACTCTAGGTATTATATATTCTCTATGATCAAAAGACTAAGGGCAGGTTCCTCTTTGCTCTAACAAGCTAGGTGTCCATCCCACTATAACCGGATTATAACGAGCTTCATTTAAGTATAGAAGCGATGGGAAATCAGGACCCTAGAAAGACTAATATGCTCTTTAACTTGACCAGCTGTCCGCGTATTCTTTCAAACTCGTGCAACTAAGGCAAAACTGTTTGACACCCCCTTCGCCCTTCATCACAGTCCTGCTGTATGGTGCAGAAGCATGGATGAATAATGTGCTTCGGCTGTTTCGAGAGGAAAGTTCTTCGGGTCATCTTTGGCCCCTTGTGCATTGAAGGGGAATGGTGAAGAAGATACAACAGTTAACTTTACGGGTTGTACAACGACATGGACCTAGCCAGAAGGGTAAAGGTCCAGAGACTCAGATGGCTCGGTCATTTAGAGCGGACGGACACCAATGCTCCGGCACGGAAAGCCTTCGCCACTATTCCCGAGGGACGTAGAAGGAGAAGAAGACCGCGACTCAGGTGGCGCAAACAAGTGGAAGAGGACCTCAATAAACTTGGAGTACAAAACTGGAGACAGCTAGGTAGGGCCCGATCTGGCTGGCGGACACTGTTGATTGAGACCTAAGTCCACACCGAACTGTAGCGCCACCTTAAGTAAGTTATCTGCGTAAGACAATAATTCCAGAGTCACGGACTGCTCTCACCCAACCCCTCTTGGCGGAGTATATTGAACTTGAAGGGTCGAGATAGCATTCCGGACACCTTATTCGGATCCGGAAACGTTGATCGGGCTACAAAATCATAGATTTATTTCGGTAGTGGAATTCTCTCAAGGCCAAAGTGGTAAGGCTGTCCTGTATATGCCGGCTTTAGTCTATCAACATAATGATATGCTGAACTGCAGTCATTGTTTCATCGCCTGTCGGATTGACACAACTCCTAGACAGTCGGTCCAATCGAGGTAACCGTCGGAGCGCAATTTTCTCCAAATTGGAGACATTTCGGGCCGAGTGAATCTTTCGTACCATTACAAGCGCAGTAAGAAGACAGAACCTACTTTATTGTAGCCTAAAAATGAAAATGGGTTCAACAGTGGATGAGAATCTCTAAGCAGAGGTTGGGACGATGAAGGCGGTACTGGTACTACACATTTCCAAAGAACAAATACTAACTGTTTTTTCCCGGTTATAAAAGATCTTCATTGAACTAGATGCTACTTAGATCGACTATGAGCGCATCTATTTCCCTTCATGCGATGGGAAGTGGTCTGCACAGGAGATGACTTTCTTTTCTCAACAATTCAAGAAATGTTGGCACTTCTACGAGTTAACCTTTTGGCCAAATAATTTCCCACTGCCTCTCGGAAAAAAGAAAACATTCGGCCCAATCGAGGTTACCGTCGCTCGGATCGGAACTTTCTCCGAATTTCGCTTCGAGGTAGTTCTCCGGCAGGCAAAACATCTCCGATCCAGAGGAAATCGGAGAAAATTCCGCTCCGATGGTTACCTCGATAGGGCCGATTGCTACACACTCTGACCAAAATTTCCATTCCGGCGAACACTCCGTGACTTTAACCTGAACACTTTAAGGGGTTCACCTTCCAATGGAACTTCTTCCAAAAGAAGAAACAATCCGTATGCTAAGATTCAATTTTTCCATCCACAATAAAAAGATGCCATGTTTACTAAATCTGGAAACTTAGTTTATTTTGTTTTTTTGATTAAATCAAGCGGTAAAAATGCTTCTCTACTTCTTTTCGCTGGAAATAGAGCTCTTTGACTCCCTGATCGATGCCGAACGCCTCCTCTTGGCTTCATCCCTCTTCACTTTAGATTCCTTCTTCCTTTGGGCCAACAATTTGGCGTAATCGGCAGCGGCTTCCTTGGATGCTGTTTGACGCTTCTTCTTGATTGCTAGACGTCTGCGTTTCCTTTGCAAAACAACTGGGGTAACCAAACGTTGGATTTTGGGTGCCTTCGATGTTGCCTTCTTGTTGTCCTTGGCTGGCAATGGACGGCGAACGACGAAACGACGCACATCATCTTCCTTGGTCAAATTGTAGAGCTTGCGAATTTTGCTTGCCCTCTTTGGTCCCAAACGACGGGGAACAGTGGTATCGGTCAAGCCGGGAATTTCTTTGGCTCCCTTGCGGACAATGATCAAGGCCAAAACTGACATATTGGCATCAACGATGCATCCGCGGACTGATTTCCTTTTACGTTCACCAGTACGACGTGGACGGTAGCAGGAGTGACCCTTCTTCAAGAGCAAACGCACACGACCTGTAAACAAAAACATTCAGAACTTGCTTGATAGTTTAAACCGAAATAGCACATACCATGAGTAAGAACTCCTTGTTTCATGGGGAAACCTTGTTTGTCGTTTCCACCAGAGATACGGAGGACGTATCCAGCCCATTCTTCACCGAGAACATCGGCTTCAACTTGGGCTCCCATGCGCTTTTCATAGAAAATACGCAATTTATGTTCATCGACAACTTCAAAAAGTTTCTGGCATCCCGTAGCCGGGTAAGAAATATTGAGCTAGAAAAGAGAAATACGCGAGTTATTTTCACCAATTCATAGGAACACAAAAACACAAATTTATATCCAAGTTTATTTCGGCAATCACAACGAAATACGAAATAAACTTTGCATAGAGCACAAATAGAAATATTCACTTTATTGTTTTAATCAATATTTGTACACATTTTTGGTGTAATTTAAGTAAAAATTGAATTTTATTTCACAAACCTTCATTTTGCAAGTCTAGTCCCGCAGAACACCAAACTAAAAGGAACCGGAGACATTTCGCGTTCAGCGAACAAACATGTGACATTCAAATTGACAACTGAATGCATTCATTAAGGTTTGTTTTCATTTTGAGATTGGAGACAAATAATAGAGTGCATGGCTGTTTCGACTGGCCGATTTTTTTCGATAACATATTCCCTATCGATGATTAGACCACATATTCTACGAAATCTGCGAAATCTGAAATTCTGTTTTGACCATACTACAGAATTGCAAAAAGATGTTGCATGCGGATGCGGCGGTACATGTCAAAGTTAAAGATGGATTACGAATCTTGAACATGGATATCAAATAAGAGAAATTCAAAAATACGGAAATATTACAAAATGCAGACTACAGTAAATACGAAAATGTACGTAGCATAATGGTGGATTTACATGTAATTTTCGACGTCTGCATCTGCAAATTCGCAGAAAAGTAAAGCGGGGGAGCTATACGACATAACACGAAAGAGTGAAAGAGTACACATATACCTACCCATTTTTACTTGCTATAATTTTTAAAGCTCGGTGACAACCAACAACAACAGCCAACAACAAAAAATTATGGTGCAGATGAAAAAATTATGGTGCAGATGAAAACGCTATAAAAAAGATGAACATGTTCGTCTTCACCATAATTTTCTTCTGCATGAGTTGAACTTCCTATAATCTTCATCCATGCAGACGTCTGCATTTTGGTCTTACCTCTCTATTACACTAGTATGAGTTTTGTATCTTGCATCCTCTATTTTTGCAGATGATGGCATGCAGATCAATGTAAATCCACCATAAATAGGATATATAGAAATGCAATTGTATTTGTATGTTTTGATTAAGCTTCATAAAATAAATAGAGTGGCTTGACAGCTCTTGAAGAGCCAAGGCTTAAGTGGCTTACACTCATCAACAATTCTAAGTGCGTGCGAAGAATTGAGTTGACCTACAATTTAACGCCTGTTCGGAACGGCAAAGTTGACAGATGATACTCTTGGAAGTAGTGTTGTCAGTTCTTCGCAAGAGGCAGTACCCGTGAAAAATTAAAATAACAACTTCATGGACACGAGCAGACATCTTTACTTCTGCAAAAAAAGAATGATGCAACATATTAAAATCAAATGATAGATAGCAGTGCACTCATGAGGACCCAAGAGTCCTCAACAACCTCTGTCTAATCCTATTCTCAACTCCACCCGGTGGTCACCGTGTCTAGTACCTCAGCTGGAGATAGGGTGAAAACCCGCTATGGTAGGCTCTGGCGACAGTTAACGAGAGAGGGCGGGGAGAGTGTCTTCAAGGACAACTAGGTTAGGGTCTATGCGTGGAATGTCCCTTAACAGACAACGTGAGGCCCCGCCATCCAGGAAATGCGATGGGATGGACCGGGCAAAAGTAGGATGAAAAACTGCGATATCTACTACGGCGCGGCGGCTGCTGCAGAGAACAACAACAGCGTATGTGTGGATGTGGCTTTGTCGTTGGAGGCAGGCTTAGGCAGCATGTCCTAAGTTTCAGAGCCATCACCTGTCAACGAGCGCCTCAAGACAATTCGCATAAAGTCTGAAATCGGCAACGTAAGCCTTATATGCGCTCACGCCCCCACAGAAGAGAAAGATGATGGCACCAAAGACAAGTTTTACGAGCTCCTCGAAAAGACATTCTAGCATTGCCCTAGCTTCGACGTTAAAATTGTCGCCAAACTAGGAAGAGAGTACATCTTTGGTGGAACAGTCGGAAAACATAGCCTGCACGAAAAACCACCGATAACGGATTCAGGCTTATCGATTATGCAGCGAGGCGAAACAAAGTAGTAGCAAGTACGCGTTTCCCACATCTCAACATCTACAAGGGGACCTGGAGGTCTCCAGACCAATCAACTGGCAACCAGATTGATCCTATTGCGATCGACGCAAGACACTCTTCAAGCATTATTGATGTCCGAAAGCGAACCTTCCGAGGGGCCAACATCAACTCGAACCACTACCTCGTTGTAGCCAAGGTAGTGCAGCGGATATCTCAACCAAAGCCAAAAACAGGAAGTGCTAGAAGAAAGTATGACGTCGGACAGCTACTATCGAAGAGATCGTCAGATCCTTTTCCGATCAAGTGTCAAGTAACTTCATGAGAAGTCCCCTACAGCAAGCATCGAGTATTGAGAATCTGTGGCAGAATTGCCAAGAAGCCGATGTGCTGGGTTTCACGTGGCCACCAAAACGAAATCCATGGTTTGATGAAGAATGCAGGTAGGTACATGCAGCCAAGCAAGAAGCATACGAAGCAGCGCTGCACAGGAGGACGAGATCAGCTCGGGAGCTCTACGAGCAAAACAGGAGAGAAGAACACAAGCTTTTCAGAAAGAAAAAGAGATCGAGGATGTTGAGAGACTAAAAAACAGGAATGAGGTTCGGAAGTTTTACCAAGAGGTAAAACGAATGGCTCAAGGTAACCGAGCACGAACTGAAGCCGTAAAGACCAACAGGGCAATATCGTAGTAGAGTCACAGTCAATGCTGAGGATATAGAAAGACACCTTCTGCAGACTGTCCAACGGCGATGACGAATCAAATTCCGCTGTCAGGCAGAATGAACCATTCAATGAAGACGTCTACCCGACCATGAAAAAGTGAAGATAGCAATATCTAAGCTTAAAAACAACAAAGCCGCGGTAGCTGACGGCATCACTGCCGAATTCTCCAAAGCAGACGGCGATGACTTGGCTAGGAGCATGCACCAACTCACCTGCAGAGTATGGTCAGAAGAGCAGGCAGCTACAGTACAAACTAACGTAAAAAAACTGCTTCTGTGAAAGGTCTGAAGATGGTGCCATAATCGTTTGTCATCTTGAGACTACTCCCCAAGTATACAACGAAGATAAGTTCATGTGTAAAAAAAAAAACAAAAACAAAGACATCGGCACCTCTCTACCGTTGCATATTAACTGGCTGAATACAATGGTGTAGCTGTGGTCGTAGTTTGTAGCGCTGTCAAAGTTGAAAGATACAAAATAAACGTAGTGCGACACAATGTGCAGCTGAGCCTGTAGCATGTAGCTTGGTGTGTAGTACAAATTGAGCGAACTTCCCAAAAAGGGCTACAAATTTGACAGTTCTGTAAGAAAGCTGGGCTGGAATCACGTAACGCGATAAGCGATAGTTGATAATCAAAATCAGGGTTTTTGCTCTATGTAAGCTGATTATCAAATTGATAATCAGTTATTTGCGATAATTTCATTCGACACCTATTTAGGTGTCGTTTTCAAATATTTATGTCGTTTTAATAAAAAATCAAATAAATATTGACATTGTATATGCTTACAATATATATTTAAACAATATCTGACAAGTTTGAAGCAAAAACAAATCAAATAATAAACCAAATCCGGTGCAACAAAAAGGTGTAAGATTGCAAAATTTTATTTTTTGTCTGTAAATCGTGAACATACCTTTTCTAATCCACAGCAACGGTGGAGTAAAACTGTCAAACTCAAACATTTGTGGCGGAGAATGACTTTGTGTACTTTTATTAGTGAAAAGTGTGACCTGGTCCTTAGAAAATATTTCATTGCCAGTCTGAATCGGGGTTAGGATAAATGTCAAAACGGACGAAATTTTTTTCTCCGAAAACAGTAATGCCAACAAATCAAAGTTTTTTTTGATCAGCTTACATGGAGCAAAGTAAAGTTGATAATCAAAAACGATAAATAATTTTTGATAATCAACTATCGCGTTACATGATTCCGGCCCTGCATCACCATAGCAATAAATGCAATTTCTTCTTCTTCGTTCATCATTTTTTAAGTTTTTTCAAACAAACACAAGCTAAATAGTTTCTTTGTATATGGATTTACCAGGTAATATCAAGAATGGTTTTCTGCTTGGTTTGACAGTTTTTTGACAGTTTTTTACATTAGTTTGTAATGTGTGTTCTCTGCTTGCTTGCTTGAAAACCATTCTTGATAGTACTAGGTAAATCCATATACAAAGAATAGTTTCACAACACAGTTTAAATTTTCAGTTTTGAATTTAACTTTTTTTTTTTAAATTTTGACAGCTACCTTTTTTGTTGCACTGCGCATTGTATTGCACTGTTGCTACAAAATAAGCGATTTTAATGAGGTTTTTGGCGACAGCGAATTTTTTGGGCACAGAGAGAGAGCTAATGATTTATTTAGTTATATGACATGACTCAAACGTAATTTTAAGCTAGCATCACACTAAATTTTCTTAAAATTGTCCATTAGCGCACTATAATTTTGCGCCCAAGAATTTAAACAGGCCTTCAACACGTCAAGGCTTCACACTTTTTAACGCATGTCCCACACGGTCTCAAATAAAATATAAATGTGCATTTATAAGTTAACTTGGCATCACTGGAAAAATATACAACCGAATCGAATTCGAAGTCGACCTGTCACTGTGTACTCAAATTTCGAATTTTATTCTGACCAACATAAAAAAGATTTTTCCAATTTCTTGGTGGGTGACCCAAAGTGGTGTAGTTTCGATTAAAATTAATAAAAGACGTATTACATTTCCACTTAAATATTTAATTCTTTTGAAAACAAATTGTGAAAGTCATAAGAGGACTCTCATCTTTGAAAAAATATAGTCTCCGTCATCAATTTCAATTCACTTAAAATTTGAAAGGCACCCAGCAGAAGCATCCACTACGTGTAAAATAATTTGCGATAAGTAAAAAACCATGAGCAATTTCGTTGACAATCCATTTGGAGAGCCTTTGGTCGATTTGGATAGTCCTTTTGAGGTACGTAAGTAAATTCTAAAGCTGAACAATGGTCGTTGTTTTTCTTATCATGTTGTCAAGAAAAATATGCCAGCAAAGTGTTTATGATTATGACTCACTTGATGTGATTTCGAAACGAATAACAAAAAAACAAATTTCAGGAACCATCGGGAGGCATCGGCAGGCAACCACCAACTACACTAGAAGACTTCAATCCCTTCGAGGACGAGCAAACCAAACCAAAATTGCAAATAAATTCAGCGAATAATGCAGCCGTTGTTCAGCCATCATCCCAGAATCTGCCACCGCTTGCACCTCCACCCTTTAGCAACAGAGCCTCTGCAAGCACGAGTGTACAGATAACCACAGAAGAGCTACAGGTAATTCATAAATTAATATTAGAAAACTAGCCAGAATAGTTGAGTTGCTTTAACGAATGCTATCAAGCCTGCAATTGCACTGAAATAAATGAACCAAAGACAGGGTTTCATATTACATCTTCTGGTTTTGGGCTTTGATTCCTCCAATCATCCGTAGAGGTTGTCATGTGAAATAAAACCAAACACAACTCAGAGAAGGGCGGCAAAACATATTGAAGTTGAAAAAAATGTACATCAAATAGGTAGATAGGAAGCCATAAGTTAAGTTTATTGACCTACTTTTTGGGGTTATGTAAATTCTGCAAAGTAAACTCAAAATATGGAATCATATTTCAAATTTAAACTAAATTTTGTTTTCTTGCCGCTGAATCACATAAACACCCCAATTAAAGATCCCAAGTGGTCACAAAAGTTCAAACCTATTACTTGAATAGAAATAGAATCGAGATATGAATTTGACGGCAACTTGGTCGATAATTTCAATTTGATAAGACTGCTTGCATCACTTCTTATTGTTATTAACTGAGCGAGTCTGAGTGAGAGGTTATTGATTTGATAGTGTCTATGACTATTTTGAAGAGCACAACGGCTGGGATTAAGTAAAAGAAAATGAAAAACTACAGAAGAACTTTGAAGTAAGTCAAACAATGAGTTCATTTATGTGGATGATTTTTTTTTCTTTTTTTCGATAATTTCAAATTCTTTGAAATAAAATACGAAATTACAATCTGCAGTAAACTCCTAAGGGCTTAGTTACAGAGTTTCGCATGAGTTTTACAGTCGCCGAAACCAGACGCTATATACGCCTTACCGACACTAGATCAAATACAAAATGCACTCGTAAGGTTAGGTTAGGTTAGGTGATGAGGGGTGTACACAGCGTGAAACTGTTGCATACACGGGGGCCCACTGGTCCATTGTGATCCCCTAAAAATAGAAGGTAGCATCGATGCTCTTCAAAATTGCCGATTAACGTAGACTGGCCCGTTATCGAACCAGCCCGTGCCATCTATAAACCCTCATGTTTGCCATTGAGACCTGTGCTAGAACATCCATTTCCTCAACAAACCAGCTCCCTAAATGACGGAGTCGGTTAGTTTGCAGGTTCGGACAGTCACAGAGCAGGTGTTTAATGGTTTCTATTTCCTCCTCATCCTGACAGCTCCTACAGAAATCGGGTGCAAATGCCCCTATCTTGTTGGCCATTGTGCCAATGGCGCAATGACCCGTTAGTACACCTATCAAGATTTTAATGTTCCTTTTACTCAGCAATCAATCACAATCGTCGCTGAATTTCCAGGAGTTATTGATTTTCTCTTTTGATTTAAGGTCTATCTTCCTATTGAGTACTCCAATCGGGACGAGTGGTCCCCTATCTGAATGGTCGCTTCTTCTTGTATCTGCTTCTGACCCTTTCCTGGCTAGTTCATCTACTAATTCGTTCCCTTCTAAATTGCTATGTCCAGGAACCCAGCAGAGCTTAACCTGATTAGTGTGGTAGATTCTATTTAATTCCTTCCTACAGTTTAAAACTGCCTTTGATCTTATGGTCTCACTGGCTAAGGCTTTGATAGCAGCCTCGCTGTCCACGAAAAAAGTAATATCCGAGGAGCTTATAGCTTTTCATGATGTGCCAATTCAGCGGCATAGATCTCGGCCTGAAAGACACTACAGTCAGCTGGGAGTTTATACGACTCTCTGATGTTGAGAGATTGGCAAAACACTCCAGCACCTGTTCCTGATTCCTGAACCGTCAGTGTAGAAAGGGATACCCTGTTTACTTCTAAGTGAATTAGGATCCCAACCCTGTCTTTCTGGTATGCAAATAGAAAAGTTCCTATCGAAATCTAGTAAAGGGGGAATGTAATCGGTGGTCTCCATCAGTCCTGAAATTGTGTCATATCTTTGTAAGATTGACCCGTGTCCATAAGTGCGGTGCTTCCAAAAACTCAGTTCTTTTAAACGAATTGCAGTTTTGGCTGCCGTGCACCTTATGAACTCATCCAGAGCTGGGAGATCCAAGATCATTTTCAACCCAGCTTGTGGTGTGGATCTCTGAGCCCCTGTTATTCCTATACAGGCTAGTCTTTGTACCTTATTTAGGTTCTTGAGATAGCTTTATTTTTCCACCGCTTTCCACCATACAATAGAGCCATAGGTAAGAATGGGTCTGACAATCGCTGTGTACATCCATTGGACGACTTGCACTCGTTAAGTTCACCAACTTTCTCATAACCTCGGAATCTCTTTAATCAACATTGAAGTTGATTTTTGATAGCACGTTGCGGCCCTTATTCACTTCCACCAAGTCCGATAAATGTCACATGTTCTTCGCTCGCAGTGAAAGGCATGCTGACGCACTTCTCTTCGACGACGACCGATAATGAAGTCAGTGTCGTCCGCATAGCCAAGTATACGGACCCATTTAACAAATATAATGTTCACTTTGTTGACTTCTGTCCTAAATTGCACACTGCATTGGGTGGCTGTTGCAGAAACTCTTGGCTATTGTTTAGGTAGGTAGGAAGTTAGAATGGCTGTTCTGGGCAGTCGCTGCCCAGGAACACAATTACGCCGTTTTGATACCATATCACTCGAAGTTACCTAAAAAGAATAAATTATAAAAAGATACACACAGTACAGAGCATAATAGAGATGGAGTGTTTAAATCCAATTGGTTTTGTTAAGATAGAGATTCAAGTTCCTAATCTTAATATTTGCGAGTTCGCTAAGCTCGCGAAGGAAGGGAAACCCAGAGCCATTGATCTGGCATTTAGAAGGGCCATGCACTCACACATAAAGTGCTGGAGTGTTTCCCTTTGCGCCGTATCTCTACTTACTTACTTACTTATCCGGCTCACAATCCATGAAGTAGACCTGTGTCAATCGTTCATTTTCAAAGATTCAATCGTTCACATCTCGTTCATTTCAAAGATTCAATCTTTCCAATCGTTCATTTTTGCAATCATTTCTCTTTTTCAATTGCTCATTTTTCGGATCGTTCCCTTTTTGAATCAAAAATTATTTTGCACTTCGCTCTCCTTTTCTATGGTTCTTTTTACAATTGTTCCATGATTTTGCTAGGTTTGTTTGTTTGTTTGTTTGAAAAAAATGAAAATGTTCGCAATAACCGATGAGGAAAAAATTGCAGTTTCATTTAAATTTTTCAGCATTAATTTTTCTCCAAGAAAACTAAATAGTATGATTGTACCATAAGGAATTCAAGTTCGCTCTCATCTCTCAATAAAGAACAAAAAGTATTCTACTTCAAAATGTGACAGATTACTGAATGGAATGAACGAGACATTTCTTTTTAATATATTTCGTTCGTTTTTGATTGAACGAACGAAACGACATGGAAAAAGACCGATTCTATCTTGTATTGAACGAGATGGAAAAAAGATTCGATCTTTGAATGAACGAAACGACATGGAAAAAGACCGATTCTACCTTGTATTGAACGATTGATTGATTCGATCTTTGAATGAACGAGATGAAAAAAAGATGGATTCGATTTTTGATTGAACGGATCTTTTTTGAACGGGTGATTGTAATCAATCGTTCTTTTAAGTGAACGAATCAAAATGAACGAATCAATCACGAACGACACAGGGCTGCCATGAAGGATCTCAGCCTGAGAAACTGCAGCCTTCCATCGTGAACAGTCCCTCGCATGCACTCTCCAGTCGCCGAAACCAAGCGCTCTGGCATCCGCAGTCACTTGGTTCTTGTACCGTAGGTTCAGTCTTCATTGTCGTCTCGGACCTGGGGGCTGGGATGAGAAGAATTTCTTAGCTGGAGCGTTGTCGTCCATTCGCTCGATGTGGCCGAACCAATGTAGTCGTCTTTTCTTGGCCTTCTGGACTACATCCACATCGTGGTACAGCTCATACAGTTCTCGGTTGAACCTTCTTCTCCGTTCGCCATCGTCGCATACGGGACCGAAAATCAGTCGAAGAATTTTCCTTTCGAAAGTGCCCAGTATCAATTCCCCTTTTTTACTTATCGTCCAGCACTTGGCGCCGCCGTAGAGTAGGACTGGTAAAATCAAAGTTTTGTATAGCAGACACTTTGTCTTACGAGTGAGGAGTTTTGAACCCAGTTGTTTGGCCAAACCGAAGCAGCAGCGGTTCGCTAGGGTAATTCTTCTTCGGATCTCCACTAAGGTGTCGTTTGTGGGATTGATGATTGTTCGAAGTTAGGTGAACTCCTTAACTACCTCGAAATTGCTGCTACCAACAGTGACGTTTTTTCCTAGGCGGTGACGCATGTTGCTTTGTTTGTTGATAGCATGAACTTTGCTTTGTCCTCATTCACTTCAAGACCAACGAGTTTCGCCTGTTCTTCAATTTATATGAAGGCCTCAAGCACAGCTCTCTTGGATCGACCGATGATGTCTATGTCGTCCGCATAGCCCAGAAGCTGGGTGGTTTTGATGAAGATAGTGTTTTCCGTGCTCACATCTGCCTTGCGCACTATCTGACCCAGGACTATGTTGAAGAAGTCACATGACCACGCATCTCCTTGTCTAAACCCTGCGCATCTTTGAAATAACTCGGATGAGCTGTTACCCGTTTTGCACACTGCACTGCGTATTGTTTAGCGTCATGCGGCACAGCTGGATCAGTTTGTTCGGGATCCCGAATTCAGACATCGCCATCATGAGCTCTTGGCGGTGGATGCTATCATAAGCAGCTTTAAAGTCGATGAAAAGATGGTGGGTTTCGACTTAAAATTCGTTGGTCTTTTCCAGGATCTGCCTCAGTGTGAATATTTGGTCTCTCGTTGTTCTGCCTGGCCTAAAGCCACACTCACTGGTACGTGCCGATTATTGGTTTGCAGAAAGGTTTAAGACGCTCACACAGTACGTTGGATAGGATTTTGTATGCAACATTAAGCAGGGATATGCCTCGGTAGTTTTTGCATGACATCGGATCGCCTTTTTTGTAGATGGGGCATATGGAGCTTATCGACCATTCAGTGGGCATGCATTCTTCCTCCCACACTTTGGTGATGACCTGGTGCATGCGGTTCATCAAAACACCTCCTCCATGTTTAAAGAGTTCCGCAGGTATGCCATCCGACCCGGCGGACTTGTTATTTTTAGCTTTTGGATGGCTCTTTCTACCTCTTCTATGCTGGGGGCTGGGACTGGGTCTTCATTGACTGGTCCTGCTTCTCTTTCGTCATTATCTTGCTCGACATTTTGCGCATTCAGCAGCTGTTGGAAGTGCTGCTTGAAAACATCTACAATTCCCTGTGCTTCGGTGACTAGGTTTCCTTCACTGTTTCGAAGAGCCTGTGTCCCGGTTCTGAAACCAGAAGCTAATTACTTCGACCTTTTAAAGAAACTCCAGGTGTTGTTTTTGGCCCGATACTCTTCCAGATCTTTGAGCTGAGAAACTGCGGATGCTCTTTTTTTCCTTCGCAGGGTCTTTTTCTCATTTCTCCATTTTGTGCGGTACTCTTCTATTGCTGCTCTTGTTTTCCGTTGGAGCATCTGCAAACGTGCATTTTCCGTCTCTCTTTTCAATATCGCGCACTCATCATCATACCACGGGTACGGGGGTGGCTGGTAACCTATGGTGGTCTCGGCTACATTTTTTATTATTTCGCGATATTGGTTCCACAAGGTGTTGACGTCTGTGGTATTTGGGAGGACGGCGGAGAGTCGCTCACTCAGGCGCTCACTGTAGTCTCCGAGGTGCTAAGGCAACCGATGTTGAACTTTTTTCTTTGGGCCGCACGTTTTTGTCATTTGATAATCGAGCTCTAAACTTAGCCACTACCAGAAAGTGGTCAGAGTCGACATTCGCTCCCCGGAAAGTGCGCACGTTCAAGATGTTGGATGCGTTCCTTGCGCCGATTAGCACATGGTCGATTTCGTTGGTGGTTCGCCCATCTGGAGATCGCCAGGTTGCTGTGTAGATCTTTCGTCTTGGAAACCTAGTGCTACTTATCACCGTATTACGAGCTGCAGCAAAGCCGGCTTTATAGATATCCTTAAATAGGAACGTAATACTGGACCTTTCGGCTATAGTTCTTCAGTACTACGATCCGCTGTCAATGTCCTACATTGAAAGCTGCACATGCTTTTAAACTTTTCGAAGAGAAGAAGCAGTTTTCAATTCACACTTACGTAATATTTGTTTTTCTTGCTTACAGCGTCGTCAAGAGGAATTAGATCGAAAAGCAGCCGAACTAGACAGACGTGAACAACAGCTTAAAGGCGCCAATTTGCCCCATTTAAACAATTGGCCACCTCTGCCCGATAATTTCTGCATCAAACCATGTTTCTACCAGGATTTCAATCTGGAAATCCCATCCGAATTTCAACGACTCGTCAAACATCTCTACTACGCTTGGATGAGTAAGTATTCACAATCAATAATACAATTTTTTACTAAATGTCAATTTTCAACAGTGTACACTCTTACAATGATGGCAAACATCTTTGGTGGCTTATTGATTCTCTTGCACAGTGGAGAGTTTACAAATTTCGGCCTGTCGATCTTTTATGCTTTTCTGTTTACTCCTGCGTCTTATATTTGCTGGTGAGAGACCAAAGATTTGAGGAGTTTCATGTTTTTGAATTTAATTGCTCTTAGGTTCCGTCCGGCGTACAAAGCCTTCAAGAACGATTCAAGTTTTAACTTTATGGTCTTCTTCTTCGTGTACTTTTTCCAAACAATGATGACTGTTTTTCAAGCCATTGGCGTTCCCGGAACTGGCTATTGTGGCTTCATTGTTGCCATCAGTCAGTTTGATTCAAGTGCCGAAGGCATAATCGTTGGACTTTTATTACTCATTATTGCCTTTTGCTTTGCAACAACTGCCGCTGCAAATGTCATGATGATTACTAAAGTGAGTTCTTACGCTTTTATTTTTACGATTTAAACTGATTTTGTTTTCAGATCCACACGATTTACAGGAGCAGCGGTGCGAGCATGGCCAAAGCACAAGTTGAATTCGCGACCGAGTTTATGCGCAATCAAAATGTCCAGCAAGCCACCGCTTCGGCAATGAACTCAGCTGTCAATGCGCAACTCAACAGTAACCGTTACTGAAATTAAGAGAACTTATTTTAATTCTTTTTATTATTTTGCCTCCAAGACGACAGGCGAACATAAGTACATTCTTAACGATAAAACTATTATTTAGAAATAAATACGTCCTTGACTTGCATAATATTTAAAACAAAAAAAGATCAAAAATCTAAAATATACAGGGTGATTCACGAGCGTTGTGCCAAAAAGCTAGAGCGTGTAGGTTGAGTTGAGACAAGAAAAAAATCGTATGGGAGGGGGGGTCTATTCCCCCCCGTTTAGCCGGGAGGGGCAATTTTCTGAAAAATTGACTTATTTTGTAAAAAAAATATTAAAAATCAACGGCTTAGTTTACAACACCGTGCTATACCTTTCTGAAAAGCTAAAAACTTCTTCTTTCACCTTGTTTTTAAAATAAATTGTTTTAACGAATAGTTTTAAAAAAATCAATTTTCAAACTCAAAATTTTCAAAAAAAAAGCCAAAAAAAAATTTTTGAACTAATTTTTTTCAAAATTTTATGTAATTAAGTACTAATTTTGTTTTAAAATTTCAATGTCTTTGTTAATTTTTAGTCGAAAACAGAAAACCGGATGCAAAAATGTCTTTTTGTTTTTGAGATATTAAAAAAAAACCAAAACCACTTTTTTCTAAGAAAATCTTTGTTTTTATTTTTACCTATCTGGACTTTTAGTATAATTTACTAGTTTAATTTATAAATTTAATTTTTTGTAATTGGAGTTTTATGAGGACTCAATAAAGTAGAAAAGTATTGGATTTTCCCTGGATTAATCATTTTGTTCATTGAAAACGTCTGAAAACTGATCTGCAATTTTTTCTTACTATACCTGGGGCTGCGGCCACTCGCCGGCGAAGGGTTTTACCTGCTGGGGGCTTAAGATAATTAAACCGCAATTTTTCTTGAATGAAAAAACAATTAACAACCTAAAGGTTAATAAAAGGCATCGCATATTTACTTAACAACCATTTACAATTAAAATATTAATTCATCAACACATAACAATAACAAACTCATATGTTCGAGAAGAGTTAGCGGACAGGAACTTCTGCTACGGTTTAACTTGTTGTCGAGATCGGGAAGCCGACAGACTCTACGCTGAAAGATATCCCAATAGATGGCGCCCAAGTCGTAGCATGTTTTCAAGAATCCGCCGACGAGAGCACGGAGAGCTAGAAGTGAAAGGTCAATGGCAGACGTTTTCAATGAACAAAATGATTAATCCAGGGAAAATCCAATACTTTTCTACTTTATTGAGTCCTCATTAAACTCCAATTACAAAAAATTAAATTTATAAATTAAACTAGTAAATTATACTAAAAGTCCAGATAGGTAAAAATAAAAACAAAGATTTTCTTAGAAAAAAGTGGTTTTGGTTTTTTTTTAATATCTCAAAAACAAAAAGACATTTTTGCATCCGGTTTTCTGTTTTCGACTAAAAATTAACAAAGACATTGAAATTTTAAAACAAAATTAGTACTTAATTACATAAAATTTTGAAAAAAATTAGTTCAAAAATTTTTTTTTGGCTTTTTTTTTGAAAATTTTGAGTTTGAAAATTGATTTTTTTAAAACTATTCGTTAAAACAATTTATTTTAAAAACAAGGTGAAAGAAGAAGTTTTTAGCTTTTCAGAAAGGTATAGCACGGTGTTGTAAACTAAGCCGTTGATTTTTAATATTTTTTTTTACAAAATAAGTCAATTTTTCAGAAAATTGCCCCTCCCGGCTAAACGGGGGGGAATAGACCCCCCCCTCCCATACGATTTTTTTCTTGTCTCAACTCAACCTACACGCTCTAGCTTTTTGGCACAACGCTCGTGAATCACCCTGTATATACAGTGAAACTTCTCTTGGCCGGACACCCACGGTGCAAAATTTTTTGTCCGCCCAAGAGAAGTGTCCGTTCAAGAGAAGATAATTGTAATTAAAAGAAAACGTTTTTATATGTTTTTCTTTTTGGTGGCATCCTATGAAAAATGGTTTTTGTAAGCAAATTAAACAAACAAAACCGCAACAAAGAAAATACAAACCTTTTTTAATTAAACAAAACAAAAACTAGCAAGACACTTTTCATAACGTACCGAAGCCGGTTGCACCAAACGAATGAGGAAAAAACAATCGATTACGCAAACGCATTGGCGCAAAATTATAGTCCGCTAATGAACAATTTTAGTGTGATACTAGCTTAAAATGACGTTTGAGTCATGTCTGAAACGTCATTTTAAGCTAGTATCACACTAAAATCGTTCATTAACGGACTATAATTTTGCGCTATTGTGTTTTGTGGTTATGTTCTTATTCGTTTAATACAGCTGGTTCTCACCAATACATTCATATAAACTTGTTTTATCAAGTTATGTATGCGAAACATCCCTTAAATGTAGTTTCTATTTGGAAATGGATCCCGTTACAAACATTTCTCACTCTTTCTGTCCGGCCAAGAGAAACAAATTTTTCAAATTTGCTTGTTTTCGCTGTCCGTGTCCGTCTAAGAGAGTGTCCGGCCAAGAGAAACAGTTTTATATGTAACTTATATGGAGCAAATTCCGTTCAAAAAAAAGTGTCCGCCTAAGAGAAGTGTCCGTCCAAGGGAAGTGTCCGTTAATGGAAGTTTCACTGTATATATACCGTAAAATATGTACTAAGGAAGGATGATAAACAAGGTGGTATCTCATGATTACGATGTGTTTTTGTTTAATTTTGTCGATTTAAGGAAACACTTTTTTCTTCGGTTTAAGTGTCTAATAAAAACTACTATGCAAAACTAAGCTTCATCAACATAAATCTTTAAACAAAAAGTCAAAATATAACATTTACATGTATTCCTTTTTGTATTGTTTAACATTTCTTAAAATTTGGCGTCCAAAGTTTCAGAAATTATCCAAACAAAAATCTTAAATAAAGTGATTATAATTGTTTTTTGTTTTGTTATTAATATAAACAATTAAATAGGGTTAACGAATATTTATATATAAATGCAAACAATGAAGTGAAAATTAAATAATGAGAATTATGTGTTGTGTTAGAGTGCATATTATTATATGATAATTTATGTTCCATTGTAATCCATTTAATTCAAATCAACACACTTACTAAAATACATTAGTCTGTATTAAAACAAATCTTATTTTTTGCATTTCTTTTCTTCACTTTTTAGTTTTTACTAAAAGTGCAGATACCCTACGGACCATAGATATGATGGTAAGTTGTTGGTTGCAGATGCAATACAAATATTCATCAGTCATCACCATTACCAAATTCGACTCGGCCGATGAATTATAAACCATGAATGTACAAACCATTCGGCGAGACTAAGGAAAATCCTCTCCAAAGTAAATACACCCATAGAAAGGTTCCTTATAGTACAGGATCCCACCGCTCGAATCTGCATGCATCTGATTTTTTGATGAAATCAATTTTAAATGAATTTTTAGAAAGTATGCAATGAATTTTCGTAGGGTTGGCTATAAACAATTGGCCGCTACTATTTTTAATAAATTTTTAAAATGTCAATTTTCGGACCCAAAATGCATGCATATGATTTTTTAATAAATCCAACGCCATTTTAAAGATAATGATGTAAATAATAAAAAATATCATGGTTGCCAGGTCTCAGTCTGCCGCAACTCTAGGGTTGCCCCGTTTAAAGAGGTAAGTTTCTGTTGAAAAAATGCACTCGTCTGTTTTTTTTTTTTTTTTTAAATTTGAATGCAAAGTTTAAGTTTTTTGTTTACTGATTACGAAAATCCATGGGTGCCAGGTCGCACGATCGTACGAACTTGCTCCTGTATTCCAAATTATAACTCATAAAAAAAAACAAAAAGAAATATATAAAAAATATAATTCATAAATAAAAATTTAAATTTAAATATATACCTCGTAAATACATTTAATTCCAAAAAATTAAATGCCAAACAAATTCAAACCTTATCCTTGTTTTATTGAATTTTTTTTTTTTGAAAATCGTCGGAGCCTTTTTTTAAATTAACTTTGTATATATAAAATTTTTCAAAAATGCCTATTCAAGAATTTGCACATATGCATTTTAAAAGTAAATTTCGATTTTTATTGATTCGTTTTTGAGATACAGAATTTTGAAAAAAACAGTATACAAATATTATTTAAGAATCCAAAAAATTTCTTGAAATTTTTTTGAATGCAAAATATTATTTGGACAACATATACTTTCAAAAAAAAATTACGCTGATCGAACTTTTATTTTTCGAGAAAATCTAATAACAAAAAAACGGTTCTATGGGAGGTACCGTTTTGGAGCAATACAACAATTTTTTTTTTTACATAAAATACATGTGTTTAAAAAAATTCAATTCGAGGAAGTTTAAAAAAAATCGTAGGAACCGTTTTGGGGAAAATTTAAAGTTTTGGTTTTTTGCCATAAATATCGTATGGTGGCTACCCTAAATTTTGATCTTAAAAAAAAAAATGAAAAAACTGGGATATGAGTTTTTGCTCAAACCTCTAAATTTCAAGTTTGAAGTCAATCGGACCAGTGGTTAAGGCTTTAGGTGCCTGTAAACTTCCAGACAGACAGATAGACGGAATCGCCATCATTATCTCAAATTTTTTTTTTTACGAATTCAATACTTGCCATATATTCTATATGTCGCAAGTAAAAATATAATTCAACGTCTACACATACAATACCGTGTTATACCGTTTTGTAAAGCCAAAATGTACTTCTTTCATTTTGTATTTAAATAAAACTGTTCTAAGAAATACTTTTTGAAAAATTAATGTTGATGAACAATTTTTTCCTACACATTTTTTTTTAAATTCAATGCTCTTATCAATATCCAATCAAATCCCGTTTTCGAGATATCAAGAAAAAACCAAAACCACTTGTTGCCAAAAAATAACTTTTTTCCTTATTTTGACGTGGATGGACGTTTAGGTTATCTTATTTCTTACACATTAAGTGCCAGTTGCTCAATCGAATCACAAATTTAAGTTCTACATAAAGTTTTCATTTTTGTATGAGACGTTCCGGAATTCTTAAGTTCTACATAAAATCCCCATACAAAAGTAGAACTTTATGTAGAACTTAAATTTATGATTCGATTGAGCAACTGGCCCTAAAACTTTAGTTTTTTTATTGTTTTTAAGTTGCCATTATATAACGGACGAATCTCCCTAGCCACAGGTGGGTACTTATTAACTCGCTTAAAAAAGATGAACACGCCATTTTTTCTTGGTAACAAAAGGTGAACAGTTCGGTTTATATTCCATTTTTCAAACAAATTGTTTAAACTGTGATCTTTAAGATGAAGACTTGTTTTTCGTGCCACGAGACTGGAAAATTGAAGGAATTTAATGGAGAAACATTAAAAAAGTGTCAATTTATGTCATTGTTTCGAAAAAAAAGAAAATCAATGCAATGGTTGTAAGTCAATTTACATATACACTTACTAGTCAAAAAAGTTAAAGGAATACTTGAAAAACCTCAAAAATTGAGTGGTTTTCATAAGGCTGTATCTCAGTAGAAAAAAAGTCGGATTGAAGTGTTTCAAAGGTTATAATTTTTTCTTTTCAAATTATTTTGAATTAATGTCGTTTTCGATTGGCTCTCCGGAAGCGTCCGGAATCATTCCGAAGCCTTCTGAAAGCGTTTTATTCGCACGAAACTGACAGACAGAACGCTTCTTAGAAGAGAAATTCTCTTCTTGATTTCAAATCAGAATCCACTCAAGAAGCACTAATACATGAATAATAAAAAGTCAAAAATAATACTCAATCAGTTTTGTTTGAGGATTTTTGAAAGAAAAATCAGATATTTGACTTATGAAATTTCAGTGGAAGCGATTTGACCTGTTCCATTCGATTTCAGAATGTGTGAATTCTTGAGTGAAACCAATCGAAAACGACATAAGAAAATATCGTTGGTCGTTTTCGGTTGAGCGTAAAAAATGTTCACTCAATTTCAAAATTGAAAAAAAAATTAATGTCGTTTTCGATTGGCTCTCCGGAAGCGTCCGGAATCATTCCGAAGCCTTCTGAAAGCGTTTTATTCGCACTAAACTGACAGACAGAAACAGAACGCTTCTTAGAAGAGAAATTCACTTCTTGATTTCAAATCAGAATCCACTCAAGAAGCACTAATACATGAATAATAAAAAGTCAAAAATAAAACTCAATCAGTTTTGTTTTTGTTTTTAATTTAACAAATTTTTGTTATTATTGAAAGAAAAATCAGATATTTGACTTTTGAAATTTCACACAAACACAAAAAAACAGAACTCAGTGGAAGCGATTTGACCTGTTCCATTCGATTTCAGAATGAGTGAATTCTTGAGTGAAACCAATCGAAAACGACATAAGTTTGGTTTGTCATAAAGTGAGCGGAAATTTGTTTTCAATCCAACCGATCTAATTTCGTTTTCGATTGGTTTCACTCAAGAATTCACTCATTCTGAAATCGAATGGAACAGGTCAAATCGCTTCCACTGAGTTCTGTTTTTTGTGTTTGTGTGAAATTTCAAAAGTCAAATATCTGATTTTTCTTTCACAAATCCTCAAAATTCGAAATATATTTGTTTTCTTGCATTTGAAATCAAGAAGAGAATTTCTCTTCTAAGAAGCGTTCTGTCTGTCAGTTTCGTGCGAATAAAACGCCTTCTGAAAAGGCTTCGGAATGATTCCGGACGCTTCCGGAGAGCCAATCGAAAACGACATAAGATTCAATTTGAGAATTTTGTTGGCATTAATTCCCTGTTTGTTTTAAATCGCTACGATTTTTCGCACGTTAATCCACCTGACAATCTCACGGTGGGGATGGTATTCCATATTTTATTTTTACGATGTCCCACACATCGGGACATCGTAGATAGAAAGAAGAAAAACGAGAGTTCCCAGATTGAAGAAAATCGCCATCGGTCCAACGTGCTCCCCAACAAATATGGAATACCATCCCCACCGTGATATTGTCAGGTGGATTAACATGCGAAAAAAATATTTGATAAGTTTTATTGATCGAAACAGAGAAACGGTTAATTGTATTGATGCGAAACTTTTACTAAAATCAAGGAAAATTTATGATCTTTAATAAAATAAGCCTCAGATTAGTTGTGTCACTAAAAGCCACAAAATAACGGAAGTTTTTATGAAAAAGTTGAAAAATACATATTTTGGACCTTTTTTTAAATTGATAGAAAAGATTGAAAAAAAAACAATATTTTTACTTTTTCAAAATTTTTTTGTGTAGAAAATTTAATAAATTTTTCAAATCTGCCTTTATTTTTTTTGCAAGTCAATATTAAGCAGAGATATTAGGTCAAAAGTCAAAATTGTGTTTTTGCATGTAAACCCATTTTTTGATTAGAAAAAAAATCATAGCGATCTTAAATAAACAGTGAATTGGTGCCAACAAAATTCTCAAATTGAATCTTAGACCGTTTATTTTATGACAAACCAAACTTTATTTTTTTTTTTTCAATTTTTAAATTGAGTGAACATTTTTTAAGGCTCAAGCAAAAACGACTAATCGTATTTTCTTAACTCAAAATATTTTGAAAACAAAAAATTATAACCTTTGAAAAACTTTTTATTTCACTTCAATTTTTGAGTTTTTTCAAGTGTTCCTTTAATTTTTTTGACTAGTGTATGTAAATTGACGTACAACCATTGCATTTTGTGTCTTCCTATCTTATTAAAAAACATGTGTTCGTGTGTGTGATGGGCGAAGAACCAGTATATGAATCCCGTCAATGCAGCCGATTACTTTGAAAAATTGAGGTATGTTTGTTTTTAAGTACCTAATCAGAAATAAATACAAATACCTCCAGGGATTTAAAATTTTTCATAATACGTTTTTGTTGCCTCAGAAGCAACAAATTTGATAATCAAGGGAGAAGGGACACAGTTTTTTTTCCATTATGCTTAGAGTTTCGGAAGTTATGTTGCTGACTGTTAAATCCACAATAATTTCGTGCAACCTTAACTAAATTTAACAATATCTCCAAAACAAAGTATGTTCAGGTTCAGGTAGTGAATCATGCCATTAAATCGCGCGATTTAATTTGTTTTGGAGATTTTTGCCTTGTTCTCTTCTTAGGGATTTCGCTGCTGGAGATTTTAGTTTGGGGATTTTGAGTTTGGGATTTTCGTTTGGGGATTCTGTCTTGGGGAAAACGTCACCAACCCGATTCCACCCCTGTACATTGTACATACCACAAATTTATGAATTCTAAGTATTGCTTTTCAAAAATCTAATTGCTTAGAAAACTTTTAGAGCATATACTTTGTTCTGAGCGTTTTTAACTTGCTTTTAATCATACCTCGAAGTGGATGTGATGACAAAAATTTAAACTTGCTAGGCTCAAGTGGGCTGATACCCACGAATAATCGAGGAGGAACCAGCCCGCCCGCAGGACCGTATTCCAGTGTGAAGGCCAAAACTTCTTCGGCTTGTCAGACGATGTTGATGAATGATGGATATAATCAGTAAAATGTCCCTGACCAACAAAGCATGAGCCGGACAAGTCAAAACGATTTCGGGAACATATAATTGATGAATGCTAAGCTGGGCAGAGAAGAAATATTTGGTGGAATAATCGGACAAAGCCTACCATCTCCGATAATGGATTAAGGCTAATCGACTTCGCTGCGGAGCGGGACATAATGGTAGCAAGTAAGCGATTTCCACATCCCGATATCCACAAGGAGACATGGAAATCTCCTGATAAATCAACATTCAACCAGATTGATCACATTGAAAGATATCCACACATTCCAAGGTGCCAACATCGACTCGGACCACTACCTTGTTATAGCCAAGGTACGAATGCGGATGAAAATGATAGGAGAAAATTCGACGTCCAACGGCAACAATCGCAAGAGATTGCTAGATCCTTTTACGATCGTGTCACCGAAAACCTCCTTAGAAGTCGTTGCTGCCCAGCAAAAAATGAAGAGAGCCAGTGGCTTCTGAAGTGCTACGGTTTACACGGCCACCACAATGAAACCCGTGGTTTGATGATGAGTGCCGGCGAACACATGCAGCTATACAAGAGGCATACAAAGCGCCGCTGCAAAGAAGGACACGAGTAGCTCGTGAGCTCTACGAGCAGAAAAGGAGAGAGGAGCACAAAATTCTTAGAAAAAAAGGCAGCATGAATAAACAGCATGATAAAGGTATGTCACAACAGCAACGCGGTTCGAAAGTTTTACAAAAAGATAAAACAAACCACCAGGGGTTATACATCCCGAACCGAAGCCTGTAGAGACCAACGTGGGAACATCGTAGTAGAACCACAGTCAGTGTTGAGGATATGGAACTACCACTTTTCCAAGCTGTATAGTGGCGATGACGAGCCAAATTCCGCCAGCTATACAGAACAATTCAATTTGGGTGGAGCAGACCACCAATTCCACCCACCCGACATTGACGAAGTGAAGATAGTGATATCTAAACTTAAGTCCTACAAAGCCGCTTGAGTCTGGCCTAGCCACCGAACTGTACAAAGCAGCTGGAGATGATTTGGTTAGGAGCATGCACCAGCTCATCTGCAAAATTTGGTCGGAGGAAAGCATGCCCAATGAATGGAACTTCAGCATCGTATGCCCGATCCTCAAGAAAGGAGATCCCCTGAACTGCACCAACTATAGAGGTATAAGTCTCCTTAACATCGCCTATAAGATCTTGTCTGCCGTGCTGTGTGAACGTTTGAAGCCCTTCGTCAACAACCTGATAGGTCTTTATCAGTGTGGCTTCAGACCCGGAAAGTCCACCATCGATCAAATATTCACCCTACGACAGATCTTGGAGAAGACCCAGGAACTTCAAATCGATACCTACCACCTTTTCATCGATTTCAAGGCCGCGTATGACAGCGTCTATAGAGACCAATTATATAGAGCAATGGCATCTGTGCAAAATGACAATGGAAAACTCACACTGCTGCATCATGGTCGGAAAAACCCTAACGGACTCTTTTGATGGAAATGCGCTGACTCCAACGTCAACACCAGAGTGTTACTGCACAAAACTCTCATCATCCCGGTCCTAAATGTATGGTGCAGAGACATGGACCATGGCAACTCTTCAAGTTATTTTTGGTCCAGTCTGCATAAATGGAGAATGGAGACGAAGATTCAATCAAGGACTGTACGAGCTGTTCAGCGACACTGACTTAGCCAGAAAAGTTACGGTCCAACGATTTAGATGGCTGGGTCACGTAGAGCGAACGGAAAACAATGCTCCAGCCTGTAGAGTCTTCGAATTCAACCCGGAAGGACGTCGCAGAAGAGGAAGACGGCGACTCAGGTGGAGCCAGCGCCGGATTTAGCTTTTTTGGGACCTAGGCCTAAAGAGTAAATGGTGTCCCCTTTGCATATATTCTCTTAAATTGTATGGTTTACTACATACAAAATTAAATACCTACGTAAGAAAACAAATTACAACGAATTCCATAAAACTAAAATTAATTTTATTTATAATGGTATACGATTTTTTTTTTTTACAGATTTTTACTTAATTTTTGAAATATTGTTTTCTCGTTTTTTTTTTAGCAGCGAAGTCTTTTATAAGTTCATTCGAAATCTATTTCATGAAGCAAATCACTCTCAATACAGAGCAGAGATAGTGCATCAAGTCTTTCCTGTGTTATCATTGTTCGACAAGGACTTTTTAAGCGTTTTAATTGACTAAATGATCTTTCCGCAGAACAATTTGTCACCATCAGACTTAAAAATAAACGTAATGCCGTTTCTACGTTCGGAAACGCTGATGTAATTTTATCTTCCCACATAATCTTATATAAATTAGCTTGATTAAAAAAATTAAAATTATTGCCATTTTTATGCATCACATAACGATGGAATTGTATTAACTCATCAGCAAATTCTGAATTTAAATCTTCCGGATAATTTGCACCAAACGTTGGGCACAGGCTAAAACGTTGACTTTTTCATTGCTTGTGCAAAGAAAATCAAATCGTTCAGAAATTTCTTTATATATTTGACCTCTGGCATCCATTTATATTCTTAACTTATCGATAATACCTAATATAAAAAGCGTTTATTTGAAACTTATCCTTCGGGCTTAAATCTACATCGGGAGCATTACCATCGTTAGCCATTTTTTTGCGAATTCATTTTCGTGTAATCATGTAACTGCCATCAGGTAGAAGTTCCTTAGAGCGCATTTCAATAGTGTCGAAATTATCACGCATTTTCTCCAGTTGATCGGACAATGATCTATACAAATTTGCGCATGTCAGTAGTGTTACGTCTTCGCTTTGCAAAACCTTACTGACTTTTTGAAAACTTTGTAAAATATCGTTGCAAATCACAAGCATTAAGGCAAATTCTAGTTTATTCATTTTGTTTAGTAGATCACCAGCTTGAAGCTAGTGATGAATGTGTAGTCATTTCTTCTTGCGCAGGCAGTTTTCCACAACGAATTGATTTTATTTGAAAGAAACAAAAAATAATGTTCAAGTCGGACCGCCTTTGAAAGTCTATTAGTGAAAAAGGGAAAGAAGCAAGTGATGAACGTGTAGTTATTTCTTCTTGCTAAGGCAGTTTTACATAAGGAATTGGTTAGACTATTTTCACTTATGTCATTTTTGTTGTGTTTTTTTTTTCGAAAATATATGGTTGTAGTAGTGCCTACTACATTTTCAAAAGAGTTTCCCTAGTCCCTACTCATTATTAGATATACTCTGGCTACATGTATGTATGCATTGCATGTATGTATAGGTACATATGTACACACATATACATATGTATATGGACAAAGAAGAGATAATAAATTTTCCCCCTTCATCTGAGCCACAACCGGGATCAGCAAGTTCTTCCATATATCCCGGGGAAATCTGTCCTTAATTGCAAGAAGACCTGCTATTCTTTCTATTCTACACAAATATTGGTGATGTTATGCAATTGATGGCCGCTGCAGAATTAAATAAACGAGAATGTCGGTATCACATAGAAGATAAAATTTGGATAACTCGAATTCCAGGTCTTAATCAATATGAAAAGAACGGTACAAAAGAACGAGGAACCTTTTGTTACTTCGATGCACAGACTTGGAGACGAATATCCAAGGTTTTCCAAATCGATGCTAAGAAATTAGATAAATGTCCTAATATAAGTGCGTTTATGAACTTAAATGGACAATCTGTATAATAAACAAAATCGAAATCAAATCAAATCGAAATCCAGTTTCGCACCCTCAGGCTGTGAGCGTCGCGTCGTGGTGTACATTCATACATATGTATACTATCCCAGCGCAAATTTGGTTTGCAACGCTGTGTTCTACCATGAATTGTTTCTCAAAAGACTTCCCGACCCGTTCCTCTTCGGTCATACAACTTTGTGCCCACTAGAGTCTACCACGCTAAATTTTTTTTAGATTTTATATATACATACATAGCTCAAGGTTATATCGTCTGCAGAATCGTCCTTCCTCACAAACAGGGAGAACTGAGAATTCAAAGTGCCATTAGCTTAGCACCCAGGTCTCAGATCCGTAGGTGAGTACTGGTAAGACTATCGTCTTAAAGCAGCAGTTTAGAAGTAATGCAATGGTAACCTTTTAGGATATAAATAGCCTGAAAGACTTAAGTAGGTTCTGTGGGCTTTGAGCAGCCGGCCGCCTGCGTATTTCTTCGGAATACTCTGCAAGAGCACGAATTTAGCATAGAGAGAGCATAGAATTTAAGGTTGCAAAGCTAGGAAAAATTCAGATATGTAAATAGTTCTCTAATCAAGAAAAGCTGTGCTTCTCCCATGGCCATGGATAGCTATATGCGATGCGTTTTCACGGGTGTTCAATGCCCAGAATCTTTTCATTGTTTCACCTTACATCCTGTACAACACCATATTAAAATAATAAGGTAAACTGTAACTTAACGCGAGTACCAGCTAGTAGAATATATGGCAAGTATTGAATTCGTAATAAAAGTTGAGATTTTGATGAGATATGACATTACGATGATAGAGAAGTTGAAAAAAGTGGGTCCGGCGATTCCGTCCGTCTGTCTGTCTGTCTGTCTGTATGTCTTTAAACGCACCTATAGCATTTACCACTGGTCCGATTGACTTCAAAGTTGAAAATTAGAGGTTTGAGCGAATTCGCGTATGTCGTTTTTTTGATTTTTTTTAAGATCAAAATTTAGGGTAGCCACCATATAATTTTTTTGGCCAAAACCATATAATTTTCTCAAGTACGGCTCCTACGATTTTTTAAACTTTCTCGAAATTTTTTGTTTAAAACACTGATGTATTTTATGTTAAAAAAATATTTTTGTATTGCTCCAAAACGGTACCTCTCATAGAACCGTTTTTTTGTTATAGGATTTTCTCGAAAAATATACAATTTACTAACGGGAAAGCTTTATAATCATCGAATTAATGGCTTTAAAAATTTTTCTTCAACATTACAAAGTAAAACAGATTTGTTTTTTATGAAATTGTGTCGTCAAAATCAATTTTTTTGATTGGCCTTACTAATTGCAATTACTTCAGGGGCTTTGAAATTCTTCCACCTCTGTGTTCCAGCTGAGTCACCGTTTCCCTTCTCTACGACGTCCTTCTGGGTAAGATTCGAAAAATCTACTGGCCGAAGTACTATTTTCCATTCACCTTATATGAGATCCTGCCATATCTAAGAAACTTTTTTATGAAATGTTTAAAAAGTATGATGCTTGTTTTTTTTTTTTTAAAAGGGAGTTCCATATTAACTTCCCAGAGGAAGTTATTGTAATGGGGCCGATTTTGTGAATCTTCAGTTTTTGCTTTTGCATATCTCCATGTTTCGAGGTCACTAGAATCCGGAACAACCTTTTTTTGTTACAATCATTGGAGGCAATCATTTTATCTAAATCGCAAACATACAAATATACAAAACCTTAAACATAACTTAGTTAATCTTACACAACCAAATATACGTATGTAGGTAGGTAAGGTATCCTAGAAATCCCTAGAAAAATTATTACAAATGTCAATTTAATCGTTAAAGCCATGGCAGTTGTATCGGAGTGTACATCCGGACGGCAAACAGAACGACAGCATAGAATCATGTTCGGTATAACGAAAATTATTCTTTTAAAATTCAAACAATTCAATTCAAGTAACAATCAGATTACGTATACGCCGTAGTGAACAAAAAGAAAACATATTTATTAATTGTATGACTTATTTCTCAGAAAATTGAAAAATTATTATTATCATTTGAGACGTTTTCACTTTGATGCATATCACCAAATCTTTTATTTTAAGGTTTGATCCTTAGACACCACCGCAAGTTGGATTCAATGGGTTTTTTGTTTTTTCTAAATTGCATAGCAAACAAGTATCAGTTTTGTTTCTTCATGAACAAAACCTAACTACGAAAAAAGATAAACAAAACTCAACATTTGTTTACCTAAAGGCGAAAAAAGTTATCCAAGAAACAGAAGATATAATAATGATAGTACATAACTTTTGTAAACTATACCCCACACATTTCCATGAACAGAGACAAGTAGCGAAAGATAATTTGAAATTCAAATTCGTTCTACAAAAAAAACCAGTTAATTTTCGGTTTCTTATCCTTATATTTTCACCCAATGCCAAAGTCATTGAACACTGAACAGACCCAAAAGCATACTGAGCCGCATGAAAACTCATATAATTTATGTCCTTAAAAAAAGAGAAACGAAGAAATAAAAACTTTCAATACTCCCCCCCACATCTCCTCAATCTGACAAAAAAATAAAAATAATAATACACTTTTATTATAAAAACAACAATGCTATATGACGACGACACGAGAGCTTTTACGATGAAAAGGATGTCACCCATCACACAGATACTTGCGCGCTTATATGGCGATAGTGATAAAGCAAATTTTCTAATTACACACAGTTGAGCGCTCTCTTGTTCCCGATATTGTTCATTTCCTTTTGAACTTAACATTCACCTGATTTTCTCATGACGACTATACGTCGACAACGATGAATACAACTTAAGGCAAAAAGAAGACAAACGACGAAGACGACAAGGACGATGAGTGAGAAGTAGCAGCGAACAGCCTTTCAATCTGATTTATCAAGTCAAAGTGCACAATATCCGCGTGTATTGTGTGTACATTAAATGCATGTCCTCGTTCCTTCCTTTTACTTCCTCCAATCTAACGTTTTGTCATTGTCGTCGTCGTTTTTCTTTATTATGTTATGTTTATGGTGAAGGAGATGTTCCGTTAATATGGATATGGATGCTCTTCTAGCATGCGCATTTCATGAATGAAACAATTTCGATTTCTTTTGAATTTGTTACGAAAACATTTTGTGTGCTTCTGCAGAGAATTTAAATTGTGTTCTCAAATTTGTGTTAGCGAGAATTGTGGGCAAGGGTTCGGATTGGGACTTGTACTTTTTAGGTTTGTATTTGAAATTCAAAAAAGGAAATATGAGATGCTCGTTAGTAACTGAATTATTTGCATGATAAATTACGATTGTTTTTAAGCATAGTAAGATTACGAACTCACACAATAAATCGGACCCACTGTGCTCGAGCACAAGCCATACTCATTAGACGAAATGTAATTTCATCAACTGACATGAGGCACAAAGACAATCTGTTTTCGACGTCGTTATTTCGGTTTAAATTCAAAGTACCTTTTATTATTATTATTGTTATTATAATTATTAATATTATTTATAGAAAGGCCCCTGGGGACAAAACAGTAGGTGCGTTTTTCTAGCAAATCTATCCAAAGTAAAGTAAGATTTCCCAAAAAAACGTATCCTATCCAAAGTTGTGCGACGTCTGACGTTTTGCTATTTTTTCTCTTTCCATGTCCAAGTGTTTTCAGCGCCTTGGATCAATAAAACAACGAAATGTCACATCATGCATTATCGTGTATTACTTCTTTATTTTCATACAAGAAGTAACGAAAAAATAATATTTGTGGTATTTTTTTTTTTACACACTATCAGAATTGGTCGTATGGGCTTATAGCAAGCACCATTTTACGACCAATGGTTTGCCAACACAGAAACTGTGTTTGGAGGGTAAAACGGTTTCGGGATACAAAAGAGCTTTTAATTATACCAACAAAATATTCGAGAGTCGAACGAAAATAGAAATTCTATTCTATTCTATTAGGAGTAAAATCCTACTTATCAAGAGTAAGAAGTTTGAATAAGTGTAAAAACCTACTTTACTTTGGATGGGTTTGCCAAAAAACATACCTAGTAAAAAAAAATAAAAATAGTACGTATACGCCATAGTGAACATAGTGATAAATTGGTACCTATTAATCAAAAATTAAACATCTAATGACATAAAAAGCTTACTGTATGGGTTTTGGTTTTACAGAAGGTACTGATACATATAAAAAAATATCTCACCATGAGAATTTGTGGCTGATGTGATTAGTTCAAACACACATAATTTTATTCTTACTATATTAATATCTGAATCTGCAGTTCTTCTCAAGGAATTGTAGAAGAGTGAAATCTACTGTAACCTTGACTCCTTAGAGCTGTCATACCACCTATTGTATTCACTTTCCGAACAGATTAAAATGTTGCCAAAAGTGCTTTTGGCATCTTAAAGATCAAATGGTTTCATTTTTTCGACAACTCTGGGAAAAAATCGAACACACTTCATCTTCATATTAGTAGGACAGCGAATTTATTAGAAGTTCTATAGCTCTAAACCAAAAACCTTATTCAATATTTTTTTTCAATCTGGATTTAGTATTTTAAAATCGTTTGAAATTTTTGTAGAATTTTTACACAGCCCAGAAAGTGTGTTAAGGGCGAGTGTGCAGGACAGTTTTTTCGGTCGTCTAGTTAAGTTGTGAACCAAAACCATTCTCGAATTCAACAAAGAAAAAATCTGCAAATAAAAATTATTTAAAAGCGGTTCAGTCGCTTACTTCTTCTTTAGTCTTATAAACACGAGATTTCGTTAGAAATAATATATTGAAATTTTGTCTACTATAATTCCCATAACTGTACATGATGATTATTAAAAACTAAATCTTCTTCGTCTTAAAAATGATAGTGAATAAAAATGAGTAGCTGAATTTTTTGATAAGCGCAAAACTCGCGAATGGTTGGACCGATTTCGATAATACTTTTTTTTAGAATAATTCTAAAAACAACACTTTTCAATACTCCCATACTTAACAGCATGGTGAAGATGGCTATAACTTCGCAATCAATACTCAAAATCAAATTGTAGTGTTTGACACCAAATTTTGAGGGAATATTTTAAAAAAAGTTTGTACAAAATCGGCTAAGCCGTTCAGGGCCAAAAATGTGGACACCACATTTAATTCTATCGTAAACTATGGATTTGACCATGTGATGATCCTTGGAAAAGTTATTGTGCCAGAGCGCGGGAAGGTTTCTGAGTGGGTACGACCTTACAAGCTGAGCAATCAAACGTTTTTTTTGCCATAAAAATGTAAATCCTTGGAAATATTAATTCGGTTAGAAAAATTCTTTCACTAATGTAGAAAATCACAGTAATGACGAGTAATAGAGGCTGTATTATACTATGGAGGAATAAGAAATATTATGTAACCTAGAGTAGAGCATAGAATTAATATCGATATGGAATAAAACCCTGCAATGTCACATTTTCTTCTAAATGCAAAAAAAATAAATATATATACTCAAAATGAATTGAATAAGTGTAATGTCTGTCAGGATTTATTTTTCACTTCTTTTAGGATTAATTGGAACTTAAATGTTGGTTTTGATTTATTTTTTCTTGTAACGAGTGTTTTTTTCGAGGTATAGAACTTTAAGTTGGCATTACTTTTCAAGACGGCGAACGATTTAACAGCTGTCAAATGATTTATTCTTAGTTTGGTTTGGCAATTCATCATAAATAGACTCACGCCTGAACAACGCTTGCAAATTGTGCAATTTTATTTCGAAAATAATTGTTCTGTGCAGGCGCGGATCTAGAATTTTGATTTGGAGGGGGTCACAGGATAGAAAAAAATCAAAAATAACAAGAATAACCAAATAAAGACAACAGGAAAGGTTAAAACGGTTCGAAATTTTTCATAAATTCACATATTCAGAAGTTATGAGCAAAATTAATTTTCTATTATAGTCCAGTTATTTTAGTAATTTTAAACCCCAATCTGCGTAAAAATTCCTAGTGGGCTAGATCTTTGTGTACACCTTTATTACGTAGCTCTTATGAGTTGGTTATTTTAGTAATTTTAAAGAGAAACTGAAGATTTTGATATGAAAGAAGAAAAAACAATAGAGCAAATGTGAGTGCGTACTAGTCCCTCTACTCCGAAAACGGTTAATTTTATAGAAATATGCCTGAGGCATTATTTTTAGATAATCTCAAGACGAACAATTTGACCACTATTGACCTCCGGGCAATACGTCGCGAAATATTCACGAAAAACTGAATTTCGCGACCTTTTGACCACCATAACTTTTTTAGCCGACACGGCGCGGTATCATTTTCGCATCTTCATAAGAGGTACGTAATAAAGATGTACACAAAAATCTAGCCCACTAGGAATTTTTCCGCAGGTGAAACCTATAATGACTGGATTACGTTTTTGAAAAATAAAAAAAACAAAGTAATGTGTTTTATTTTGTTCAATACACTTTCGAATGAATAAAAAATCAAATTTGATAGAAAAAAATAAACTAGCTTCCCCAACCACCGTTTCTTTGTTTTAAACACCCAAACAAATATTTTTTTAGAGCCAGTTCGTCATAAGGTTTAAAGTCGATTAAAAAAGGTTTTGATTGTGGTATTAAATTAAATGCTTAGTTGCCATAATTAAACAAGTAGTTAGTGAGAAATAAAAAATTCAAACAATTATAAGAAGTATCAATTATAGGAAGTATCTATAGCGGTGACGTGAAATAACGTCCGACGAAATAAGCTATTTTCTGAAACCGAAAATCTCGCAACACAGTTGAATGTGAAGTTGAAAGTACCACGCGTTGTTTCTTGTCAAAAACATCGATATAACCACAAACAGAATCAAACCCTGGAGGAATATTTCCGGAGAGCTATTTACATTCCTCTGTTGGACAACGTTGTGACGGACCTCATCGAAAGGCTCTTTCCAGACCTTTTGGGTTTACAGTGTTTCTGCCTCGGACTTCCTATACAACGGAGGACATTGAAGATTTCAGCTTGTAGCAGAAACGTACCATGATGCTTCTGACCTCCCCCTTCGAGCATTATTGCCAAATTTGAGTTGTGTGTAGCTAAATGGAACCGAATTATTGAAGACGGCGGTGAACTCCCAGATTCGGTTCCTCTCGCACTTGATGCGTGTGATGAAGTTATTTATCCGGCTATTTATAGACTGCTTAAGATTTTGGAGACGCTCCCTGTTACTGGAGCCACTGCAGAAAAGAGTTTTTCAATTCTCCGTCGCCTCAAAACTTGGTTGAGATCAACTATGGCAAAAGACCGACTTACCGGGCTTGCATTGCTACACACCAATTGTGAAATCGAATTGGACAGCGATGCGATCATTAACAAATTTGCGAAACAAAATAGAAGATTGGATTTTGTGTTATAAATTATGCTTTTGGTTGGAACTTGTAAACAGATTGTAAACAGATGCTAGAATATAAAGTATAGCTACAATCCAAAACAATAGGTATAGAAAAAAATAATAAAAAAATGTTTTTTTTTTATTCTATTTTTTTTTTCAGAGGGCAAAAAAGTAAGTTAATCGTGGTCTTTTGGTTAGTTCCCGGTTCTTAAATGTGCAAAAACTAGGTTTTGTTCGTTTGTTTTTTTTGTTATTGGTTCAGCTCTATTTTTTTTAAATACGGCCTGTTTGGGGGGGGGGAGGTTCATGACCCTCGTGACCCCCCCTCTGAATCCGCGCATGGTTCTGTGTGGAATACGTATCGCGCACTACGTCCATTTTATCGTCGACAAAATCGTCCATCAGAGCAGTTAATTCGACTAACCATGGAACGTTTTCACACCACGTTTACTCTAATTGATAGCTTGCATCCCCAGAGACGCCGGCTGTACGGTGCGTACAGAAGAAGCTATTGCTGCTGTAGAGCGTAGCATTGAGGAAGACCCGAATGAGTCCATCCGCCATCGAGGACAGGAATTGGATCTGTGTACATCCACTTTATGGAAGATTTTGCAAAAGGATGTTGGTTTGTGTGCTTACAAAATCCAACTCGTGAAAGAATTGAAGCCAACCGATCATCAAGCAAGGCGTAGATTCGTCGAATGGGCCCAAAACGAAATGGCCATTGTTCCCGATTTTCATAAGCGAATTTTGTTTAGCGATTATCGATAACTCAGCTAGAAGAGATAAAATAAACTGTAATAATACCCATTAATACATTAACCTCCTTGTTTCTGCTTTATTTTCCATCTTAATTCCAGGATACTCTGTTGTTTAATTCTATGTACAGCATATGGTTTTATTCTAATATAAATTCGGATTATATGTAAATGTTTCTCCAAACATTTGAACGAATCAAAATAATATAAAAAAAAACTGATCGACATGATTTTGAATAAATTCAATTAATACAAATTCAAAACATATACATATATAATCTAAAGTAGCCCACACTTATAACGTTAAGTGTATTGCTCCTTGCCAAGGACTTCCACATTCGGAAGTATGTTAATGTTCGGTAGTGGCTGACGCCACGGCACAGCGATGAAGCGCACTTCTGGTTGAATGGCTACGTCAACAAACAAAATTGCCGCATTTGGAGTGAAGCTAATCCTCAAGTGTATGTCGAAACACCGTTATATCCAGAAAAACTGACTGTTTGGTGCGCTTTATGGGCTGGTGGAATCATTTGTCCGCACTTCTACAAAATCGATGATGGCCACAACGTTACAGTCAATTATGATCGGTATAGAGCCATGATTACTAACTTTTTCATTCCTGAATTGAACAATTATGATGTCCAGGAGCTGTGGTTCCAACAAAACGGCGGGCGCAACATGTCACACAGCTCGTGCCACAATCGATTTATTGAAAGACACGTTTGGTGACCGCCTAATTTCACGTTTTGGGCCTGTGAATTGGCCTCAAAACTCTTGTGATTTAACACCGCTAGACTATTTTCTGTGAGGTTATGTAAGGTCATTGGTCTATGCGGATAAGCCACAAACGCTTGACCATTTGGAAGACAACATTCGCCGTGTTATTGCCGATATACGGCCACAAATGTTGGAAAAAGTCATCGCAAATTGGACGTCCAGATTGGACTACATCCGAGCCAGCCGTGGCAGTCATATGCCAGAAATCATATTTAAAATGTAATGCCACAAGATTATCTTTCGAATAAATAAAAAATCATGTCAATTGAATATTCCATCGTTGTTTTATGGCAATTTAAAGTTCTATACCTCTAAAAAAAACAACACCCTTTATAAACCTAATGCAACTCGCGTACTCTTCTGTTGGTACATTTGTTAACACTTTATTGTATTATGACTTTAACTCAATGAGTTTAAATTTAAGGCATTTTAAAAATTATTAGTAAGTTGAATAAATCTTAAAAGAAAAAAAAACTGACAAAAAGCGAAAAACGAACACTACTATTGTAGCAAATCCGTTCCCTGAACATAATGGAAGAGCTTTACTCAGAGTCTCCAGATAGATAAAGCAATTCATTTCATGGAAATCTGACATCGACATCTTCTTCCTTACAAACAGGACAGACAGTAGTTAGTGTTTAACAAGCTGATAAGTTCAGTGCCAAATAACAAATCGTAATGTGCGGTTATGATAGATCTGCCCTCAATGGGCCGTTCCTTGTTCGCACTTTTGTCATTCGGTTTTGTTCTTCTTCTTATTCTGTTTAATTCAATAGTTTTTCTTATTTAAAAAAAAGAAAATAAAATAAAAAAAAAAAAAATTAAAAAAATCTCAGTGTATGTATAGAAAGGAGATTCATCTATAAAGTTTTGAGATTTTCTATCATCACTCTCTAAATTCGACAAACAAGAAAATATCTTTTCTTACGCAGTTAAGTTGTGTGATTATTATTTTACATCACTTTTACTTATTTGATATGTTTTGTCTTGACCGAGTGCCTGTTTTATTACTGTGAAAAAAGTAATTAAAATAATTGTTCAAATCATTGAAAGGAGAAGGATATTTTTCTTTTTTTTTCAAAAACCCAGGAGGGGATTTGAACATACAGTGGCTTGCTAGTAAGCCACATTTACAGTGGCACAGTGAAGTATAATAAATGCGCGCAATTATTTAAAGCATATTTCAACATCCACACATAACTCGTTATAGCGAGATGGAGCGATGGTAATTAATCCATCTTATGTAACGGAAAAAAATGGAATAAAAAGGTTACTTAAAATAAAAAAAAGAAGTGTATAATATATCCTAATAATTATAGAAATGTTGATATGTGCATACATAAGCAGAACGTTACAGTGGTGTATGTATAAATGAGTGTTTTTTTTTTATTTGGAGAGATGTGCTTTCTTTCTTCGTCGGTTCGTGTTTTTACTTAAACACGTTATGTAATATCTTTTTGGATAGTGATACTCTTCGATTTTCTTATTCTTCTGGTATGTACATAATTTTATGTTTTTTTTCTTTCATTTATATAGATTTTCATTTTCTCCAAACTGTGTGACACACAAAATGAAATTTTCAAATAACAACAACAACATGTCTCGTCATGGTCTAAAAAAGAAAACGAAAAAAACAATTTTAAATCTAATTAACGTAAATTTTGCGGGGAAGTAGGTTAATTTTGTACCTTCTTAAGTACATAGAGTGCAGACACTGTGTCCTTTTAACAGTTCATTTTATAGAAAAAAGGAAAAACAACAACTCAAACACAAACACAACATAACACTCTATTATGAAGAAAGAAAAAATTCAATTAAAAATTAATTTTTCATGGTCAGTTTGGGTAAAATTTCAAGTCCCTTGTTCAGGTCGATCAACTTATGTCTCTGTACGTTAATAATTAAGTCCTTATAATTACGGAAGATATTTCATTGTGGGGTGGAGCCTACTTTTCTCGCCTTTTGTCATTTTCTCTCTTTTGACAATGAAAATGGAAGCAGTGCCCAATGCCAAAATGTCATTTAGAACTTCTTTCATCTTTATGGTTAATGAAATTCGTTAGAAATCGTGTTTGTGGTCCGCCGTCAGTTTGTATAGTCCTTCAGTTTTATTTTTTTTTCGCAGAACTGAGAAACAGAATGGAAAAGTTGGGTTTTATTGCATCCTTCGTCCACCACGTTGACTTAGTTGTTTATGGGTCGTTTTTCTTTCGTTTTGTCTTTTCGACTTTAATGGGTATATAGCACTTTGTGTGTACCATCTCGACGGCATCAGCATCGCATCGCAACACTATAGCTTTCTCTTCTCGCACTCATTGTTGATGAGGAGGTGATGATTTAGTAGTGGGGACTCGAAGCAGGGCTGTTGTTGAGATCTAAAGATATGAACCTTACTGCGACAATAAGAGGTTTTGATAAAATTTGAATTAGCATTTTGGTTGTTGTTAATGTTTTGAGGTATTTCAGAAATAGTCGAAGTAATGGGTCATTTTTTTCTTATTTTTTATTTTCCATTTTATTTTGTTAAGGTTTTTCGGATACTTGGGTTCAAATCGTTTGGGGAATTTTGTATACAAATACAATAATGGGGTTGGTTTGATGGGGGTTTTTAGGGTTCTTTAATGGTGTGCTGAGGAAAACACATTTTATTCGTTGGGTGAGATCTTAATAGAAAATAAAATTGACGACGAACCACGTCGTCGTAGTAGACGATTTTATGTATGTAGTATGTATGGGCAGATAATTTTACGAAGTTGAAATTATTATCAACCATTAAATATGACCATTATCACTGGGAGTAAAATATTTATGAAGAGGTGCATTTTTTTGAATACGATATACACCGGCATGTGTTTGATGTTTCTTATACTTTTTATTTAATATTTTAATTAAGATAACAATGCTTAGTTATTTAAGTGGTACTGTAGAATAATATGCTTGAACTCGTATCTCCTTTGAAAAATGTAAATTCAAATAAGATTTGTTTGGCCTTTTATTGCTTATTTTACTAAAATCAGTGTATCTGTTTATGTGAAATTTTCCGTTTTAGGAAATTCATGAAAACCTTAAAATCACGCTTTTCTGAATCAAACGAGAATGAGTCAAATACTTACACATACAGTATTCCTTCTGTTTCCTGAGACACAAAAATTAAGTACTTACTTACTTACATAGCTCGATCGAGAGGGAACAAAAAGATACGTCTTGGATTTACATAAGGAAAAAAATAATCCCAATAATTCTGTGATTTGATTCTTCAATGTTATAAATTGCATTATTTAAAAAAAATATGTAAAGGGTCCGCCAAAAAACATTTTTTTTTTGAAAATATATTCTCAAATTTCTTTTTTTATTTGAAAGCACAATCCTTCCGGTTAATAATGGAAAATAATTTAATTCAAATGGCTGCTTCGGCTGGCCATGCAGTAGCCTACATTATATGATCGGTCCAATTTTTAAGTAATATCGATTGTGTGCAGCTGTATTTCACCAATGGCTTCACGAATATTGTTCTTTAAAGCGTCAATTGTCTCTGGCTTTACGGCGTAACACTTATCATTTACGGCACCCCACAAATAATAGTCCAACGGTGTCAAATCGCAGCTCCGGGGTGGCCAAACAACATCAGCTCTGCGGCTGATAGTGCGATCTTCAAAAACAGAGCGCAAAACATCGAGTGTAGCTTCGGCTGTGTGGTACGTAGCACCGTCCTGTTGAAACCAAATGTTTCCAATACCCTCCTCTTCAATTTTTGGAACAAAAAATTCGTTCAACATGGCCCGATAACGATCGCCATAGATTGTAACTGCCACTCCTTGCTCATTTTCGAAGATAAATGGCCCAATTATGCCTCTGGACCAAAATCCGTACCAAACAGTGACTAGTTTTGGGTGTATCGGCTTTTCAATGTATACGTGCGTGTTTTCTGTGCCCCAAATGCGACAATTTGTTTTTGTTTTATATACCCTCCAAGATCGAAATGAGCTTCATCTGAAATGATGATTTTTTGGCAAAATCGGCATCTTCTCTAAGTCGATCGCAGGCCCACTTAGCGAAGCGAAAACGCATTGGATGGTCGGTTGGCTTCAACTCCTGAACCAATTGGACTTTGTATGGCGTCATACCAAGGTCTTTATGCAAAATTCGTCTCAATGATGTCTCCGAAATGTTCAATTGTTGAGAACGACACGGTGAATTGATGTTGATGGCGCTTCACGTACACTTTCTGCCACAGCAGCAATATTCTCGGGTGTACTCACAGTTTTTGGATTTTCACGCTTTGGTTTATCGATGAGGATGCCAGTTTCTTTCACTTTTTTCACAAGATAACGAACATATGGAGCTGACGGTGCTTCTCTTCTTCCAAAATCCGTACGCAATTTTCGCATACATTCTGTAACATTACCATGATTTTCAAAGTAATGTCGCAATATTTTCCAGCGTTGTTCAAGCGTATACACAACCATATTCGTTCAGCGGAAAGATAAAACTAGTTATCTGTCAAATCAGACATGAGCTTAGTGTTACCATTCACGAAATAAGCACTAGTTGAAAAAAAAACACGTTAGATGGCGCACCCTTTATATATAAATGATTAATGTGAAGTCTAAAAGTTTTTCATTTTTGTTTTGGTTTCGGCGTTCTGCATATTTACTTGCTTACTTACTTACTTATCCAGCTCGTAATCTATGTAGGATCTCATCCTGAGACACGGCAGTTGTCGCATTCATTTTTCAGCCGTCAAAATCAAGCTCTCTCACATTCGCAGTTACTTGGTCTTAGGCCTTTTGTCTAATATAAAGGTGCAGGGAACTAACTTCACTGGGAACTAACTTCACATGGGAATTAACTTCACCTCAAGTGGGAAATATCTTCACTTTTTTCTGGTGAAGTTATATCCCAACTATGGTGGGATATAACTTCACTTTTCTGTGGGTAATAACTTCACTTTGATGTGAAGCTATTTCCCACAGGAGGTGGGAATTAATTTCACTTTGTGTATTAGACATTAGAGTAACGCATTTATAATCATGTTTTGTAGTTTACTTTCGCATCAAAGTCAGTGACAAATTTATTTCCAATGGTAGGGAAAAAGAAACTTTCGTGAGATCAGTGGGGCTCTTCTGTTTTAATGTTTGCATTGAAAAGTCTGCTCAAATTGGAACTTAGTCATTATTTTTTAAGAGTACTTTATTCTTTGAATCTATATAAATGAATAGCTTTTTTGTCTGTACGTTCGATACCTAGCCAAACCGGTTGACCGATTTTCTTAATTGTTTTTTTTTTTTTTTTTTTTTTTTTTTTTTTTTTTTTTTTTTTTTTTTTTTTTTTTTTTTTTTTTTTTTTTTTTTTTTTTTTTTTTTTTTTTTTTTTTTTTTTTTTTTTTTTTTTTAACTAAAGAGGAATAATGTAGAAGGTTTAGGATAAACAAATTGTAAACTTTTCAAATCACAAATTTTAAAAAACGATACACTTCCTACTACAACAAAGTATGAACTGAGTTAATCAATAAACAAATAAGTAGGTACCCAATTTCCTTTGAAAATTTTTTCAAATTCTTTTTTTTTAAACTATCATCGTACAAAAAATAAATGTTAGTGCAAATTGTGTAAAGAACTTAATTGTAGCACTGCAAAGCCTGCAATTAACAATTTGGGGTGCGAAAATAAAAAAAATCGCACGAATTTTTTTATTTTCACACCCCAAATTGTTTCTCTGTTTGGCAAAAAAAATTTCGACTCGCTATGTATATTGTATTTCCCGAAGAAGACCTCAAAGGATGTTGGTTCTATTATACGCGGTCAATCCGCAGAAGAATGTGCAAACTCCATGATATTAAAGCAAACCTGACATCCAATCCCAATCTTTCTAATTGGTACAAGGAGCTGCTGGTCTTACCATTGTTTAATCTAAATAATATACAAAGAGCGTTCGATTTATTAAAAGCTGAAGCTAAAACTATGATTTTAAGCTATTTGTCTACTCTGGTAGCATATTATCAAAAACATGGCTTTTTTGAATGGCTTTTTTTCATTCGGCTGGTTGTTTTTCTTAAAATCTATTAATAATAATATCTGATGAAGTAATTTCCCACCATAGTTGGGAAATAACTTCAATAGAAAAAAGTGAAGATATTTTCCACTTGAGGTGAAGTTAATTCCCAGTGAAGTTAGTTCCCTGCACCAATATAAAGCTTTATTCTTGTGGGAAAAATATATCTTGATCCAAGCTTTCGTTGAAAAAAAAAACATTATTTTTTTATTTTTTGGTAACTTCTTTGAGCCATATAACTCTCTTAACAGTTGTCAATAGAAAATGATAGCTCTTATGACGAAAATATACAACACATTGCTAACATCAGCTTATGACATGCATATTCCCCACTGTTTTCAGCCAACGCAACGTACCATCGCAAAGCAATAGAAAAAAAAATTAATTAATCCAGAGTGACTATTGTGACCATGTTAAAAAAAAAATAAAAAAAATTACTGCAATGTAAAAAAAAGTCTTCATATCAAACATATCGGTTTTTCAAGGTCAAGTACTTAGTACTTCTACTTTCTTTATTCTTTTTTATATTACTAGAAATGTCCGCGGTGATACCAGCGATATCCGAGATATAAAGTAGGCTTTGTCATTTCCTGACCCTGTCTATGCAAAATTAAGACAAGTCTATCCCACGGGAATCGTTAATTTTAGCCTATTGGCTATTCCAGACAATAATCTATCTAAATTTCATCTGATCCGTGCAGTCGTTCTGGAGTTATTGAGCAACAAAAATCCATCCATCTATCCAATTTCCAACCATATACATATAGTTCCAAAATTAAAGTGTGAGGATGAAAAAAATCATCTTGGTTATCATCTCATCTCTGGGCTGGTGCTCGAGCTGCATACTTAAGCTTCTTGGACGGAAAAAAGAGCCCTAATAATGAATAGATATATAACCAACTCATTCACCTCGTTAGACCACCGTCGTATAACGTTTCGGGTCTCTTTTGTTATATCGTTACTTTTACGGTAAGTACTAGTGAAATAGGCAGTTGAATTCCTCCCCTTAAACAATTTGCCCGTAATACTCGCCCTTCTAGGAATGCCCATCTGTTTACCCTCGAGCCCAACATCGGACATACTCTCAAGTATGTATAGAGAATCGGTCTTTAGCCCAACTACAGGAATGTGGAACTCCCTTCCACACTCTGTCTTTCCAAATCATTGCAATTTTCAGGAATTTAAGACCAATGTACCGGCACCTCCTTTCCAACCACTTTCCTACTTCCAAAAGCACTCACTGTGTCTCTGGCATAATAAGGAACCGGTTAGGGCGTCCTGTATCAAATTCTTCTAACTTTAGTAGACGCTATCCAATTTTGTTCCTTTTATCCTTTGGAAGTTCTTTGCGCTACACTTCATGGTAGCATTAATTTTGCCACAAAGGACGTTTCAGGTTGGTTCTTTTCTAAATCAAAAAGGAAAGAACATAAAGTGACTTATACTCTGAAACATATCCTGACTGCGTGTAAGGAATTGATAGGTCCAGTCATTTTAATGCGATTTCTTATTGCATTAATATTTTTAAAAATCTTGTAATTTATTCGTAAATGGCAGAACTCATGGTAGATAAAAAAATGGACCATGTTGTTAAATCCATCAATTTATTCTGAGACTAAAAACGCAGAAAAAAACAAGCCTTTTTTGTACAGCAAAGAGTTAACATTAAGATTTTTAAGGTGACCGCCAAATCTGTTTGATCTTAAAGTAAAATCGAATTTATTTCCATCGCAAGCAAAATGTTACCAACCTCATATAAAATCATAATAAATTTATATGAACCGATATTAACCCTCCAGTGGGCGCGTGGTCTACGGTCGTAGACCAGTCTTTTTTAAAATGCCGCCGTTCGCAGAAAACCAATTTTTTTCCGCCATCGTTCACAATAGCTGTAGATAATTAGTTGCTCTACCTAATAAATATGCTATTTTTCTTCGGAGGAGGCATACGAAAGCTTAAAAGGTATTCAAAGTCTCTTGGTCTACCATCGTAGACCACGCGACCACTCGTGTAACAAAAAAAGTTGTCTTCAATTGTATTATTATAGGCAAGGGATTATACATTTTTAACTACTTTTATTAAAAAATTAATTATTTAGTGAAGAAAATTGCTTCTACTATCTCAGGGACCTATTTTCGGGTCCGTGAGCTGACCTCTAGGATGAGGTGCGAAAAAAGTGTTAAATTTGCTTGTAGGTACCACTTGAAATGTATATGCGTTTATTGTGATTTGTAGTGCACATTTTTTTTTTTTTTTAACTTATTAATGAATTTGTGTTCTATGTTTCTTGAATAGTTTTTTATGTTTGCTGCACTGTTTTGTTTGATTTTTTGTGAAAAAAGACAAAAAACGTGAACACGAAAAACTGAATTTTTCAAGTCTTATATTTCTTTTGTTTTGTGTACAATTTTCCTTTTTTCTTATTCATTACTTTATTTGGTTAATCATTTATTGAAAAAAATATGTTTTTTTTTTGTTATTAACTTTTTTAAAGTATTAATTTATGTTTTATAAAAAATGATTACGAAAAATCGTAAAATTGGGATTGTTTTTTTATTTCGATTATTTTTTTCAGTGTATCAATAACTTTTTATCTTTGAGTGATGAATATGAAACAAAATATGTTCCTCTATGATTTGACCACGATTTGAATACTTAAAACGGTATAGTATATATATTTTTTGCCAAAACAAAATGGTCTACAGTCGTAGACCACGCGACCACTCGTGTCTCTTTTAACCACGCACCCACTGGAGGGTTAAAAAATAGGTACATTTGTTAGTTGTCTGCATATACACATGCACACATTATTATGCAGGTGTTTTTATACACAAGATTTATTCCAAGGTGAAAATAAAAAAAGAACACGTATACGCCACAGTGCACACGTATGTATTCCTGCCTTATTGATGGTATGGAAATAAGTGTATTAAAAAGTATTCATACAATTTTTTTAAGAAAAACCATAATATCTGTCAACATCCAAATAAAATAACGTAATTCCGATGAAAAATTACATTTGTTTTATGAAATATGTAAATTATTCACAAGGCGGAGATTCAATCAAGTCTCAATTTAAATATCTTTTGGACTTCCCTTACCTTGCCCATGTTTAAGATTTAAATTTAAATCAAAAAGAAAGACGGATTTTCAAATTAATAACTGAGCTTCAATATTACATAATGGACATAGTTTTATTCGTCTAAGAATAATGAAGAATGTAAAAAAAAATAGTTCAAAAAGCAAACACAAATGATTATAAGAATAAAGAAAAAGAATGCCTTCAGCAAATGTGAGTATGAGATATGAGAAAAAAGCAAATAACAAAATGCTTTGACCTTCAGTATTTATGTGAAAATGTTTTCTTATGCAGAGCGATAGATGAATGCATTCAAGGTTAAAAAAAATGTCCCTTAAGGAAAGCAGTACAACAAAAAATTATACAAATGCCTTTTATGAATCGTATGTAGGTATACAGCACTTACAACAGTTTTATAATTGATTAGAAATTATAGCGATAAAGGCACCGAAACACTATAGTTCTGACAACAAGGAAGAATTGCAACAACTTTACAAAGTACCTTGGTCAAATATGGATGCTTTCTCTTCATCAATCTGAAATGATGTAGTGGTATAGGAAAAATCAAGATATGTATAAGATTTCTTCCAATCAGATCTCATCTACCTACTGGCTAATTATTATTCTTTGTATTTTTTGAATCTAAAAAAAGCTCATAAATACATGTCTTTATGTTACTACTATGCAAATTATACCATTTTCCAAAAAGTATGACAACTAAAAAAATGGTACTGGTGCTAACCCCAAAGTTGTAAAAGAAAACATTCCTAATAGCTTGCACTTACGCTAGAACAAACAAAAAATGTTGATTTCAATATCAGCATATCACTGAAAGCTGTCTAAAAGTGTCACACATAAACTAACATGTCACCCAAGACATAGGAAAAGGAAAAAATTCATTAATCCACCACTAAATTTGTCGGCCAGATTACAATCATACCATTTGTAGCAATTGTCATAGAAAAAAAGGAATTTTTTATAGACACACTTTCATGACCATTTCCTCCATTCAATATCCATGGTAAAGCATGCACAAGCACATAAAGAAAAAGGCAAATTGGTCACAATTGCTGTGAAACAACTGGCGTAACAGAAATTGAATACTCTTTTTGTGTACTAAGGAAAATTGTACGCACAGGTATTTTTAGATACAGATTGACCTTTAGTGAAATCTCCCTCCCAAAAAATAATGATTATTTTCATTTGAAGACAACATAAATGTTCTTATTTTTTCTTAGGGCTTTTTATGGACAAAAAAGGAGAAGGAACTTGATCTTTGGGATTAAAGTTGAAGTTAAAGATGAACCGCATAATGGTTAAATGGCATCTGGAGCTGTTGTGTTAGCGTTTTTCTTAGTTTGCAACTTCTTTTTCTGTGAATGAGAAATATGTTTTATTGAAAATCTCAGACAACAGACTTTCTTTCTTTCTTTAAGGTGGCGTTACAGTCCGTTGTGGACTTGAACCTCAACCAACTGTCTCCAGTTTTGCACTCCAGGTTGATTGAGGTCCTCTTTTACTTTGGTAAGCCACCTAAGTCGCAGTCTTCCTCTTCTTCTTCGTCCCGGGCCGGAGATTTGATGATGGACACCATCTTAGTCGCTGTACCTTGACCATTCTGATTAGGTTCGTGTCGTTCTTAAAAGCGATGTGAAGAAGGCGCAGTTTAGAGGATGTCCCTCCTTCAAAATCGGACAAACCATGCTGAGGTTCCATTCATCGGGCATGCATTCTTTCGACCATATCTTATAGATGATTTTGTGCATGCTCATATCTAGATCCTGGCCTGTTGCTTTGAACAGCTCGGCAGCTAGACCATCTGCTCCAGCGGCTTTGTTGGATTTCAGCCGTGGTATTGCAGTTTTCACTTCGTCTAGATCAAGATCACGAAATTCTTGGTAATCATCGTGTCCTTTATCTCCTGGTTAAACTTCCGAACTTCATTCTTGCTGTTGGCTCACTCAGCATCCTCGAACCGACGCTTTAATCTCTCCTCTTTTGGTACGACGAGGTAGTGGTCCGAGTCGATGTTGGCTCCTCCGAAAGGTCGAACATCTTGAATGCTGGATTGGTGTCTTCCATGAATCTCTCTGGTTGACAGTTGATTTATCGGATCCATAGATCCATGGATGTTGAGATATGGGAACCACGCGCTTGCTATTACAGCAATTCGCTTTGCTTTAAATCGCCGAACACAACTTTAATATGTCATAGCATACGTTTTGTGAAGAAGCTCGAAGAAATAATCTTAAGTGGCGTCTTATTTTTTTTCTGTGGGGGCATGCGCACATACAAGGCTACATTAGCCTGAGTGAATAAAGCCTTGATGCGGATTGTGGTGATGTGTTCGGTTAAACATTTGAAGCTCAAGACTTTTTGCCTAAGTCTGCATCCAACGACGAATCCGCATCCAAAAATCCGCTTTGGTTGCTCTGCGTAATATATTACCATAGTATGTGTCGCAGTTTTTCGCAATTTCTGGATAGCGATAATGTCTGCTTTGTTTGGAAGTACGCGGTCTATTAAAAGGATCTATCATTCCACGTGCATTTCCGAAATTTGTTATATTTATTACATTTGCATGGTTCGTCATCATTTTATAAAAATCAAATTAAAATCAGATCTTATCCGGAACGATACTGCTATAAACTTAATTTGCTTTTCATTCAATGTAAACGGCCGCTCTTCCCTAACAGTCTAAGAAAAGAAGAATATTGTGAGTTTAAAGCCTAATTAGTAGAAGAGATAAGAAAAAACTCTCCGATCTAAAGGACTTCAAATATCCCACCAAAAATATTCTGTAAAATACTAGCCAAGTCTCTAAAAAAGTAATGAAATCTAGACAAATTCGTGCAAAGTCTCCAAATCTAAATCAATGTGCACACTACAAAAAGAAGTGAAATCCCACCAAAAACATTCTATAAAAAACTAGCTAATTATCGATGGAGGTGCTTGTTTATCTCTAGGTAAGGTTAGGTTGGTTTTACCTTTTTTTTTCTTCCGGTTCTGATTCTTGTACAGTAGCAACAGTTTTTCTTATTGCCCATTCATGTTCATTATTTATTCTTTTAGACGGTTTAAACGGTTTAGTTTCTGAAAGATCGGCCTTACGGTTGTATTCGATGATCGCTGAAGCTTGAGCTTTTATACTCTTGAAGTCAACATTTATGAGGTGCACCACATGAAGATTGGTTACTTGTGAAAGCGCCACGTAGGCTTTGCCACAAGAGAATATGGAGACTCTTGTCTTTTCTAATCTAGGGTCACCTGGTACTCCAGATCATCGATTATCCTAGTTTTTATAGTTTTCACTTTATGTAGCTATTAAATCCTAATTCTGTAGAAAATTTCAGCTCTCTGAATTTATGGAAAGTACCATTTCTATTTTGATGATCATGAGTGAGTGAGTGCTTTCGCTTAACTTCGGAACTAAATGACCTACGGGCTTTACATTTTAGATTTTAAGTTTGTGATTGTTATTTACATGACGATGAAAATTTATGCGTTTTGGTTGTATCCAGAGGTTCTTAAATATGGGCCTGAAAATGCGGCGTAATGGTTCCAGTCAAGGATGGTACTGCAGTACAAGCTTCGCGCTCGACTTGGCGGGGGCACTGCATGCCTACCTCATAAATAAATAAATACAATATAATACATACAATTTGAAAAGTAAATTAAGTGGTTAAAGTGTGAGCCTTTATGAGCCCAAATGAGTGGTATAAAACAAAAATGGTTGACAAAAAATTGTGTAGTACAAGAAATCGTAAGTTTTGACAGTAATCATGTTCTATTATACTTAAACAAGAACTATACGATATATTGCTGTGTTCAAAACTTAATTATATTTCATTTCACTCGCAACCTTAAACTTTATAAATAAAACAAAAATATTTCTTTTGACATTCAAAGAACTTTTTGTATCTCATTAAAGTTTCACACAATATTTTAAATTGCATGCCTGCAAGATTTTCAAAATGTTTTAAAAATAAAACCTTCAAAAAAACTTTTTAAGTAAAAAAAAAGAAAAACTCAGAAGTACATTATCATTTTAAAAAGTCTTCCAACAGCTTTAACCCCAAAATAGTTTCTAAACTGCACATTCCTACCAAATGAACTGTTATATGAACAGGAACACAGAAGTAAGTATTCTTAAACAGAATTTTGAACTATAAACGTTTCATCTCTTCTATGGTAGAAAGAATAGGAATTCATTTTTTCCTTTTTTCAATGAAAGCTCTGGGGACGACTTTTCGTCGTCCACGTCCGTCCCTGTTTTAAACAAAAACCGCATACGTGATGAAGTTTGGTTAACATTCAAATTTCAACACCATGGAACCTGGTTTCACTTCTGACTTGTTTCAAATGTCATCACGCATTCATATTCATACATCTGTGATCCAACAAAAACCTTGAAAGCAAAGGATACAAAAATTGTTTGAGCACCTAACCTAGAACTGAACTTTTGTGGGATATCTTCTCTCGGTTTCTAGAATAATTTCCAATCTTGTGTGTGTCTTATTTTAACCCAATTATCAAGCATGCCATACATTATATGGTTTATATGTATATGTACATTCCTACACTACAAAAGAAAGAGACATCCGTAGGTGAAATCTATGTCAAGAGGAAGGAGAAACATTTTCAAGGTGCTTGCACTGGTGCAGTTTATAATATGGTACAGTGAACTACAATTGAGATGCAATCGCAAATTCAATTTGTTTTAATTAGTCTTTGCATTGGGTGATCCCACAGCAATACATGTATTTAGTTGTATTTTCACTGTTTTCAAAGTTTCATTGAAAAATCTTTTACTTTTTGAACTTTTTGTATGTGACTTGATTCTGTAAACATACCTAATTATTTCCATAAACAAGTTCCTTAACAAATTCTATTTTGTCTGGCGGTGTATCATAAGTCCGAAAATCATCAAACAAAAATCAATATTTGTGAGAAATATGAATTATTGTTATCATTCTATTCTTAGCTTTTCAATAACAAAGAAAATACCTTTTTGTTGAAATATCCCAAAGCACTTTCCCTTTAACAATCTAATCGTACACAGGTGTGGTACATTGTATGGCCTAATTCAAGCAACTTAAACCTTTTTCTCTTAATAACAATAACAATCAATATCGAGCTACAAGAGACTTAAGATGTTATTTTCTGTATTGATTTAAGTTCCTTAACCTTTGACAAGATTACTTTAATAAATTTGATTGTTATTTACGTCAAAACATATTTTAACACAATAAACAAAGCGGGTTATCTCTCAGGAACGCAAACAAATCTATCATTACTAAAGTATTCAGTATTGCTGTTGAGATGTTTTCATTAAAACGAAAAATCACAATGGCTATATGGCAAAAAAGTTGTTTTATGTCTGCAAATTTATGAACACTCAAATTTGTTATTTTTTGAGCTTTTCTTTTGGAAAGAACCCACAAAAAACTGATTATTAGTATACAATAACAAAATACATTAATGTCAAAATGCACTTGGAAATTAAGAGGAATAATTAAATTGTTAAACAATTTTACCAAAAATATACCTTATAATTATTATGGTGTGTAATAATTTCAATTATGAATTCAATAATTATTTTTAATTTTCCTAAATATTCAAACTTTCTAAGGTTTCTCCCCAATTGTCATTTATTGTAAGCAATCAGGCATAACGAAGGAAGGAGGATGACATCTGCTACAGATTATTTTGTAATTATATTATAATGTAAGTTAAGAAAGGAAATCGGATTTCCTTCTATTAACCGTTTCCTTTTCTTTAACGATTTCGATTTCTGAAGTGATGACTATATTAAGAGTTTTCTTGGTCAGTAATATTAGTTTTTGGCTCAACGGATTGTGATTGATTGATTGTACTTAATTAAATTTGAAGAAAAAATGTGATGGTCTTCTGGACAGAGATTTTTTGTGTAATGAAGGCACCATCAGACCTAGTCGAAGAGATATTATAGGGCAAAAAGAATCTATCTTTAATGGTCTTAAGCCCAGAAATTTGTGTTTTCAGATCTGCTCCTTACTTACTGCACTAAGTAAGTTGAAAGTAGTGCTAAGAACTTATAAGATCTGAATGAAAATTCGAAACGCTACTCATCAGTGTCAATGGCTCATACAACAACAGAGCGACAAGACAGCTCCGAAGAACCAATACCTAAGTATCTTTATATACTCTTCCACAACTCCTTCCGAACGAATTAGTTGAGAAGGCTGGTGCTCCGTAATACACTTGAATGGTATACAAAGAAGAGCGCTAAAAATAGTTGGCGACAGAAAACTTTCGAGTCCTTACGATCCTAGAACAGTCCTTAAACGTTTCTTGTCTGTCACTTTTGTACCGCAACTTAAACGGTAAATACTCCCACAAAATATTCAGTTGCATTTCTCCCTTTAAACAATTCAGCCGTAATACTCGCACAGGCGTAACCACCAATATGTCTTTTATCAGATGATCGTAACTTTCTAAATACATAATAGAATGCCTTTGGTAGAATGAAGCCACTCAAGCGTTTAGCATCAAATATTTGTTTTGTCGTTCGCATAGAATTAAATGGTGAACGCTCATAACCCAATACCTTGGATACTAGTATATAGTTACCCACCAAAAACATTCTGTAAAAAAAATTATGGTATAAAGGGTCCGCCATCTAAGGTTTTTTTTTTTCAACTAGCGCTTATTTCGTTAATGGTAACACTTAACTCATGTCTGATTTGACAGATAATTGGTGTTATTCTTTCGATGAACGAATATGGTTGTGTATACGCTTGAACAACGCTGGGAAATATTGCAACATTACTTTGAAAATCATGGTAATGTTGGAGAATGTGTGCGAAAATTGCGAATTGATTTTGGAAGAAGAGAAGCACCGTCAGCTCCTATGTTCGTTATCTTGTGAAAAGAGTGAAAGAAACGCCAAAACTGTGCGTACACCCGAGAATATTGCGGCTGAGGCAGAAAGTGTGCGTGAAGCGCAATTCATCGTCGTTCTCAACAATTGAACATTTCGGAGACATCATTGAGGCAAATTTTGCATAAAGACCTTGGTATGACGCCATACAAAGTCCAATTGGTTCAGGAGTTGAAGCCGACTGACCATCCAATGCGTTTTCGCTTCGCTAAGCTACGATCGACTTAGAGAAGATGCAGATTTTGCCAAAAAAATCATCTTTTCAGATGAAGCTCATTTAGATCTTGGCGAGTATGTAATCAAGCAAAATTATCGCATTTGAGACACAGAAAACCCGCACGCATGCATTGAAAAGCCGATTCATCCAAAACGAGTCACTTTTTGATGCGGGTTTTGGTCCAGAAGCATAATTGGGCCAATTTGGACCGATCGCGTAGGCTACTATATGGCCAGTCGAGGCAGCCATTTGAATTAAATTATTTTTCGTTATTATCCGGAAGGATTGTACTTTCAAATAAAAAAAGAAATTTGGGAAAATATTCAGTCGTTTTTTTTATAGCATTTTCAAAAAAAAGTTATTTGGCGGACCCTTTATATATAGATACTAAATTAAAAAGAACTTAGATTTAAGAAATTTTGTATCTGTTAGAGTTAATTCTCCGTAGATAAATAAATAAATAAAATTCATGGCTTAGTGGTTAGGTGCGTTGGCTGCTAAGCAGAACGTCGTGGGTTCGAGTCCTACATCCTACTCGTGCCCATAAAGTTTTTATTTCATCTTTCACGGGCACTGCCTCTTTCGAAGAACTGAATAAACTTCCAAGAGTATCAATCTGTCATGAAAAAGTGCTTCTCAACTTTGCCGTTCGGAATCGGCGTTAAATTGTAGGTCCGCTCAATTCTTCACACGCACCCAGAGAATTGTTGATGAGAGTAAGTCACTTAGGCCTTGGCTCTTCAAAAGCTGTCTCTATTTTTTTTTTTTTTTTAAATAAAATTCATAACTTTAATTATTATTTATTATGTATTAATTATTTATTAAAATATTCTGTAAGTTTTTTTTTTTAATTTTTAGTATCCAACAGCTTTAATAAATAGAGTAGACTTCTGTACTTACCACTTAATGGCTCAGTCAAAGTTAGTTTCCCAAAAAGTTAAGGTTGTAAAATAAACAACTATGTATTGAACAGTCACAAAAGAGATTTCAGCTAATTAACCTTATGGAATTGCCAGTTCTACATTAACAAGGTCGCGACTCTCTATGACGCAACGTCAACGTCATACATACTATCCTGAATAATACATTCATGTTGCAAAACGTAGTAACTTCCAATTGACTAGATTTTAAATCATGTATGTAAATTCATTTTGGAAATGTTATAACAACAACAATAACAAAAATAATCGTTCCCTTGAATTAAATTATTGTAAACACAGGATCCCGCACACAGCATCGAATGTAAGTTTCTTTTACACATAAAACGAGTTTAATTCTTTAACAAAGGAAAAACTCTTTTTCAATCAATCCAACGTTTACCGCGTGCATTCAATCGTAGATACTAAAACAAAAATTTAATCACAGACAGTATGATATTAAAATCGCTATTTCGTGATTTTCACAACACAAGGGGATTAAAATTTGATTTTGTTCTCACGAGTGGATCTGGATATTATGTTTATATATAAGACTTTTCTGGTTGTGTATGCGAAGAGAAAACACAAAAAGGAATAATATAGACTTGTAAGCTTATAAAAGAGATGAACACGAAATAATACAGCTTTGGGGGATGTTTCAATTTGCCGCAATTTATAATAAAAGATATGATATTTTGAGTACAATATCGATTAAGTGTCCCACAAGCAAAAACGTGCTTCGATTTCGTTATGAGTAAAGGTCCTTGCATTGCTTTTCTGGAAAGGTGTTTTGATTTTATAAAAAAAAATCGATTTATTCAAATGTGGGGAATGAATGAAAATATGATTTTGGATATGATTTGGTTAGAAATGGATTAAAATTGAATTAAATTGAAATAAATTTTATTTGAAAATAGAATTTAGAGATTTATAAGCTTGTGCTTGACAGCAATATTTGTCTTATACAGATTTCAAATTTCGATTTCTCTTGAAGCTGAAGCAGCGTAGTGAATGATTGTTTGTTAAATTGGTTAAAAAAAGCTATTGCACAAAATTATTTTAATAATAAAAATATAAATTCAAAAGCTTCTATTACAACTATCTTCTATCTTCTATATATATTATTATCTATATACATTAAAATGAATTGCTGTTCGTTAGTCTCGCTTAAACTCGAAAACGGCTGAACTGATTTGATTAATTTTGGTCTTGAAATATTCGTGGAAGTTCAGGGAAGGTTTAATCTGTTAGAAATTTTCCATGAATTCACCTTTTCAGAAGTTTTGAGGAAAATTAAGTTTTACATGTGTTTTTGAAGAATACAAAACAAAGTAAAGCACTTATTTGCTTTAATTCAATTGATTTTCGAATGAATAAAAAATTTGACCGAAAAAATTAAACTAGTTTGCATAACCACCGTTTATTTGTTTTAATCAAACAAATCTCTTTTTAGAGCCAGTTTGTCATAAAGTTTGAAGTCGATTCAAAAAAATGTTGACTATGCAAAGAAATGAAATGCTTAAGTGCCAAAATTAAAAGCGTAGTTACTGAGAAATAAAAAATGTACACGACTGTATTCCAAATTATAACTCATTAAAAACATTTAAAAAAATAAAGCAAATAAAATTCATAAATAAAAATTTAAATTGAAATATGTAGCTCAAAAATAGATTCAACCCGAAAAAATCGATTTCATGATTTCTTAAGAAATCGTTGATTTTTCAATTTTTTTTTTTCAAAAATCTTAGGAGCGGTTTTTTTTTTAAATTAATTTTTTGTATATAAAATTTTTCGAAAACGTCTTACAATTAATTAAATTGGGTATCCAGCATTCAAGAATATGTAACTATACATATTATAATATAAATTTCGATTTTTAATATTGCTCCATTTTTGAGACACAGAATTTTGAAAAAAAGTTTAAAAATATTTTTTAAATACAAAAAATTTTTTGAAATTTTTTTGAGAACAAAATATTATACGCTGATCGGATTTTTATTTTCCTAGAAAATCTTATAAAAAAAAACGGTTTAATAAAAGGTACCGTTTTGGAGAAATACAAAAATATTTTTTTTACATAAAATACATAAAGATTTTGAAAAAAAAAATTTGGGAAAGCTTAAAAATAATCGTAGGAATTGTTATTGAGAAAATTGAAACTTTTGGTTTTTGGCCAAATTGTATGCTGGATACCCTAAATTTTGATCTTTAAAAAAAAAAAAAATGAGATATGTGTTTTGCTCAAATCTCTAATTTTCAAGTTTGAAGTCAATCGGACCAGTGGTTAAGGCGCTGTAGGTGCGTTTACAGACAGACAGACAGACAGACGGACGGAATCGCCGGACCCATTTTCAAGTTTGAAGTCAATCGGACCAGTGGTTAAGGCGCTGTAGGTGCGTTTACAGACAGACAGACAGACGGACGGAATCGCCGGACCCATTTTTCGACTTTCGACTTCTCTATCATCGTAATGTCATCAAAACCTCAACTTATATTTTTAATACGAATTCAATACTTGCCATATATTCTATATGTCGCAAGTAAAAATGTTAAACAATTATAGGAAGAATCAATTATAGGAACTATCAATAGCACTTGTCAGTTTACAAAAAAGGACGAAATTTTAGGACTAGCCGATTGTTAATTATAAAAAAAATAAATACTATTAAGAATAGATAAAGATATGCAAAGTTTCTTAAGTCTTTGCACACCATCGAATATCATCGATTTATCCACTGAAATCCTCTACAAAAAAAAATAATTAAATAAATAAAGTGGCGCGATAGCTTTTGAAGGGCAAGGCCTTAGTGGCTTAAAGTCATCAACAATTTGAATGCGTGTGAAGAATTGAGGGGACCTACAATTTTCCGCCGATTTCGAACGGCAAAGTTGAGAAGCGTTTCTTTCATGACAGATACACTCTTGGAAGTGTTGTTAGTTCTTCACAAGAAGCAGTATCCATGAAAAATGAAATAAAAACTATTAGCACGAGTAGGATTCAATACCACGCGTTCTGTGTAACAGCCATCGCACATAACCACTACGCCACGGTCACCACGATCAACAATCTTAAAATAGAGGGGGATAGGTTTACAAAAATCCACTCATAGGGTCATTATGCCATACGGCTGACTTTGAAATGTTTAATTTAAACAACGGTTACTAGGAAACTTTTCTAAATGATAAGAAAACAAAAATGTTTTTATTGACTGTGTAACCAAAGAGTTGCAAATTACAGTTTTTAATTTTTTATTGATAATTCAAATGACTACATTTCAAAAATATAAGAAAAGAAAACTAAGAGTATTTTTTGCGTAAGGAAAATACAAAACATTGGATATATGTATATGTGAAAAGGATCTCAAGAACTGAACAACTTTAAACAAAAACAATACCTTTGAAATTAAAACCACATTTGTCAAAAGTTTGTATTTTGTTTGAGAATTGAGATATAACGAAATATTCAGAGTATTGACGTAGTATTTAATTTCAATCCGCATTCAACCATACTTGCATTTTTAATATTATTTTAAAAAACGTCTTTTCGTTAAATAAAATTGTTACATTATTTTGAATTTTTTAACGCCGACCTTTACACTGAGATTGCAATAAAGATATTCACAGAAAATTACTAAAAAACAAATCCTTGACGAAACAACGTTTTTACTATCCGAATTTGTCAAAGGCAGCAGACAGACGTTGTTGAGTAAAACTCCCGTCTGTAAGTTGGTCGAATACTAAATTTATTTTACCATTTATCTTCTTTATATACAATTTACATGTCTTATCTAATCTCTATTCCTAATGACTTATGTTATCTCTAGTTGTACATATTGTGTTGTTTTAAAGATGTTACTTGTACTTATCTATATATACCTAACCATCAGTGTATGCTGAGATTGATTTTCTTATCTTACACATTGGGTTATTTATAGATACGTGTAGTGTATGTTCATGTTTGAACATTCTGCGGGCCAACAAAAGTGTTGAAATTATTCTTCTGAATATTATGCCCCGTATTATGTAATTACTTAATTAAAAACCAATATTAATATTAATCCGCTGTGGCCGCTTATGTGGTGAAAGTCCAAGCCCTTAAGGTGAATGGTTTCTTCTGTAAGGTCACTCATTGGTTCTAAATGAGTGGCTTTAGTAGCCATGCATACAAAAACTGCAATGTAGCCCTTGTACGCTTTCTGTTCTCGCCCTCTTGATGATCGTATTAATATTGGTCTAGCATAGTCACCCCAACATGTTGAAATGGGGGAGAAATTGTTGTTCTTTGCTTTGGTAGATCTCCCATTATTTGGTTCGCACCGCTACAGTTGTACCGAATACAAATCGGACAACTAAGACAACATCTTCTTATTAGTTCTTTGATACCAATTATGTAGTATCTTCTTTTAATATAGGCTTCCATCACCGAATTTCCACCATGTAGTGTAGCTGTGTGTGCTTCTTTAATGATTAAACTGGATAGTTTACATTTATCCAGTATTATTGGGTGTTTTTGGTTCAAGGGCAAGTTTGCATACTTCCCTTCCACCCTTCCACCCACTCTTAAGATTCCTTCATCATCTTGATAAGCAACATCGGCTGGGTTGTCTTTCGAATTTATATGGAGCCATTCCATATTACCCATTAGACTCTTGATGTTAGCTACTCTGCTTCGTATAAACTTTGCTTTACTCTTGTTGTTTTTTATCCGATGATATTCTTGATGTTCTTCAGCTAAGTTGATCTGTCTGTACATTTTTTCGATGTCTGCCGTAACGACGTATTTCCATTGCCTCCAGTTGATGATGTCAAAGACATTGTTTTGTAGTCTAGGCCCAATCATCACTGCGTCGTTAAGGCTGTATCCGTTGGATGTCTTCGCTGACGCATCGAATACAACTCTAGTTTTTGTTGTTAGACTTGTTTCTTTCACAACTGCATGGTGTGGTAGATAGTATTTGCCAATATTTTCGTGTTGTCTGTCTACCTTGACCATGTGGCCCAGGTTTTCGTATTCTCGCATAAACTGTATGTAGTCGGTTTTCGTTTTGTTACAGATTTTCTTCTCAAGCTGTAAAAATCTAGCTAATGCTTGTTTTCGAGATTCCCCAAGCTTGATATCTTGTCTTAATGGCAACTTTACTACATATCTGCCATTTGTATTTCTTGTTGTTGTTTCTGCAAATGCTTTCATGCAGATATCGTTTTCTGATATTTCATTATCTTTTTCTATTTCTTCTATCTCCCAGAATTTTTCCATTGATGAAGTAACTGCTGACATGATTTTGCCACATTGTCGTTTCTCGTGTAGTGAGCCTGAAACTATCCACCCAAAAATCGTATTCTGTCCCACGATGCCATTGTGCTTCCTAACACCTTCTTCAATTAACTTTGGATACAAGTCACTGCCGATGATAACGTCAATACGATCTTTTGTATTTAGGTTTGGGTCTGCCAGAGTATAGTTTTCCCATTCACTTTTGTTAAATTCAAATGATTCGTCAGGTAGTGGTTTTATGAGGGTGGGTAAAACCAAAAACTCTGCTTGCATTTTGTTGTTGCTCATGAATCTTGGTCTTATCTCTAAGTACACTCTTGATTTTGATGTACCCACTGCTGCATCTGAGAGTCCAGTTAATTCTGTGCTTATTTTTTTTCTTGGCAAGGAGAGGATCTGCCCTGCTTCCTCAGATATCATTGATATTTGAGAACCTTGATCAATCAATGCTCGTAATATACATGTTTCACCATTTGACGAGTTGGCTGATAACTGTGCTGTAGCTAATACTACCATTGGACTTTCTATTTTCTTTACCATAAGAGAAGATAATGACTTCTCTTTTTTATTTTTGTTGTCTGAGGGATTCCATATTTTGTGTTGATTTCCCTCAACCCTTCTCTTTGTTTGGTAGTTGTCGTTGTGTAGTAGAGTGTTATGCGATTTATTGCACTTCCTACATTTTGTTTGAGAGAAGCATTTGGTTTCTGCACTGTGTTTAAGACATATACCGCATATTTGCTTATTGCGTACATATTCTAATCGATTGGCTACCTCAGTGCTTAAGAATTGCTCACAATGATAAATTCGATGACCACTCTGCTTACAGAATTCACACTTCCACTCCCTTTTGTTTGGTTGGAAGTTTCCACTTTGTTTTTTGAACTCTTCACTTTTAGTACTTGTTTGTTGTTGAGACTCAGGGGTTTGAAATAACTGCTCAAGAAAGTCCCTAACATCCTCCAGTTTTTGTATTTGGTTTGCCATCCATTGTTCCGTAAAATAGGGAACATCAATCATACCAAGCTTTTGACGAAGCTTGTCATTTTCTTTAAATGCTTGAAGTCTTTCAGCATAGACAAGAATTTCTTGGATTTCGCTCCGTGTCGTTACACTTTCACATTCTTTTAATAATTTTTTCAATATTTCAACCTGTTTTTCAATTATTTTAAGATGGTCTGAAGACATTGTTGAATTTGGTTTTTTTTTTTTTTTGTTTTTACGTTCACTATTTCACTTGTCAGTATTTAAGCTCCGACAACGCTTTTTCACTTATCAGTATTTGTAGCTCTGATAACGCTAATTTTCACTTATCAGTATTTGTAGCTCTGATAACGCTAATTTTCACTTATCAGTATTTGTAGCTCTGATAACGCTAATTTTCACTTATCAGTATTTGTAGCTCTGATAACGCTAATTTTCACTTATCAGTATTTGTAGCTCTGATAACGCTATTTCACTGTATGTGATTTTTTTTTCTGTCAGTATTTTAGCTCTGACAACGCTAATCTTCACTTATCAGTATTTGTAGCTCTGATAACGCTATTTCACTGTATGTATTTTGTATTTTTTTTTTCTTGTCAGTATTTTAGCTCTGACAACGCTTAGTTTCACTTGTTCGTTTTATTAAAAATCTCTTACCACTGGTGGGGGAAAATTTTTAATATAACTCGAAGGGCCAAATGTTGAGTAAAAATCCCGTCTGTAAGTTGGTTGAATACTAAATTTATTTTACCATTTATCTTCCTTATATAGGTACAATTTACATGTCTTATCTATTCTAAATGACTTAACTTATCTCTAGTTGTACATATTGTGTTGTTTTAAAGATGTTACTTGTACTTATCTATATATACCTAACCATCAGTGTATGCTGAGATTGATTTTCTTATCTTACACATTGGGTTATTTATAGATACGTGTAGTGTATGTTCATGTTTGAACAGACGTAGTTGAAAAGGTCGCAGAAAAAAATCATCAATAGTTTGGATTGACCAATCATACAATTATTTAATATCGCCCAAGTCCACATTCACCCTTTTGCACATGAATTTCACTCAGTAAACATGACATTATTCTGGGTTAAACATAAAAATAAAAAAAGTTCTTTTTTTCAAATGAAAGTATCTCGAAAACTACATTTAGGGAATGGAATCAAATGGCTTTGTCACATTTACTTAGGTAAGGTTAGGTTATGGGGCTGACAGTTGATGTCGTTATCGTTACCGTCACACTTAGATCAATACAGATCTATTGTGATACCCTGAAGTATTGTAACTCCTGAAAAAGTATTCAAACCTATGAAATCTATGGTTGGTCAAGCCATTTAGATCACTTGACAAAGTTTAGTAGGCGATTGCCTGGGAGTTCGGATAGCTCTTCTAGTTCGTTGAAAAAATTGTTGCCCAAAAAGTTTTGCAGGAAGCTGGACAGTGGCATTGAAAGTGACCGACATTTTAGTGTTCTTCTTCATTGCCGCAGCCTCTGCATAAGTCATCTGTGCTAAGCCCCATCTTCATTTTGTGGTAGTCAAGTAGATTATCTCCCGTAATCACGCTTATGAGGGATCTCAGGGAGGGTTTTTTTTTAAGAAGTAGGATCCTATCGGATCTTTTCTTGTCGTAATTCGGCCAGAGTTTCCTACTGTTACCGCAGGTTTTGCAGGGTGCTGGACAGTGGCCAGGGCCCGATCTAGCTTTTCTGCCGCTCTAGGCAAAAGTATTATTTGCCGCCCTTTAAAATCACACCTTAAAAGGCATAAAAAGTTATTTCTACTGCGTATATATGTATGTATTTTTTGTACATATTCAGATAATGTAAATCTTCTGGATATCTATAAACATAAACATCTATAAACTATGTTTGTTCAAAATGTTTCCGATACTTGTTTTGTGAACTTATGTGTGTTTGCTTCCATACATCGACTTATCATTGAAATGATAATCATAAAAACAAAAAAATAACAGATAGTTTTTTATTTAATTTTAATTTTAACAAAAAAAGGAATAATAATTGGAATAATTCTTTGAAAAAACCACTGAATTCTTTGTACAAATTTTTTGTACACCCAAGGACATATTTGAACATTTGAAAATATGAATGACACCTTCAAATCATTTTTGTTCCTAAAAAAAAAGAACTTCAAATATTGTTTTTTAAGTGAAAAAAGATTCCTATATAACGAAGAAATGATAATTAAAAAAAGAATTTAAACTAAACAAACGTTCATGTAATCAATATTAATGAAGTAAAAATATAAGTACATTAACATGTTTTTCAACTCTAAACACATTTGATGTTTTATACAATTCCTCTGCAAATTTTGCAGAGAATTGCGTTGTTATTTTTACATGAGTTTATCTATTGAAAAAATTATAAATTCCAAAGATAGATTTTAAATTATTTACTTGATATAAAATTTAAATTAAGAGAAAAATAATCGTCATTTGCGCAGCGGAAAATTTTTTTTGCCCCAGAGAGAATCAATTTGGGGTGTGAAAATAAAAAATTCGCGCGAAAATGTGGTAGAAAAGTCAAAAATGGCCATATGTTCAAATATGGAGATATGACTGTTTCACATATGACACGGCACCAATTAAACACATAAGTAAACAAGGTTTTTCAATTGGCATACATACATTACATATGAAATTATAGTTCCTACGTAACAAAAGAAAAAGGATGTAGATTTATGAAACAAAACTTTCCAAGCTCCCGATCAGATGTCCAGGGGAAAAAAGCTACCAAGCCATTGCAAAGGGGCCAATTTGGCGAATCAGAAAATTCGCGCGAATTCTTCTATAAGCAAAGAAAGTTTAAGTGTTGCCAAATATTTTAACAGGAGTTTATATAAATTTAAAAACGAAATAAGACCAAAATGGCCTAGTTTCGTTTTAGCAAATGAAATAAAGCGAAATTTCAAATTTGGTTTTATTTCGTTTCGAAAACGAAATAAGACCAAATTTTCGAATTTTGGTCTTATTTCGTTGGGCGTTATTTCACGTCACCATAATAATTCATTTCTGAAAACAAAACAATTTCAATTGAAAAAATTATTTTTAAGGTAACAAAACTTAAAAGTAATACAAACATTTTTCACATAACCTAAAAATCGCAATTAATTAAAAAAACAACAAATAATAATTGTGTCTTTTATAATAAACAAATTCAGGTAAAATATTTAAGTAAATAATTAAACAATGGTATAACAACAGATAAATTTTTTACTACAATTATTTGCAATGCACTTTTTGCTCTGCAAAATTTTTATTTGCGACGTATAGAATATATGGCAAGTATTGAATTCGTAAAAAAAAATTGAGATTTTGATGAGATATGACATTACGATGATAGAGAAATCGAAAGAAGTGGGTCCGGCGATTCCGTCCGTCTGTCTGTCTGTGAGTTTACAGGCACCTACAGCCTTAACCACTGGTCCGATTCACTTCAAACTTTAAAATTAGAGGTTTGAGCAAAAACTCATATCCCACTTGATTTTTTTTTTTTAAGATCAAAATTTAGGGTAGCCACCATACGAGTTTTTGGCTTAAAACCAAAACTTTCAATTTTCTCCAAAACGGCTTCTACGATTTTTTTTAAACTTCCTCAAATTATATTTTTTTAAACATTCATATATTTTATGTGAAAAAAAAAATTATTGCTCCAAAACGGTACCTCCCATAGAACCATTTTTTTGTTAGATTTTCTCAAAAAATAAAAGTCCGATCAGCGTATTGTTTTTTTTTGAAAGTATGTAGGTATAATATTCTATAATATATATTGCTCAAATAATATTTTGTGTTCAAAATTTTTCTTTTTTTTCAAAATTCTGTATCTCAAAAACGGATAAATTATTAAAAATATTAAAAAATATTCTTGAATACTGCATAGCTACCCAAATTAATTTTAAGGCATTTTCGAAAAATTTTACATATAAAAAATTAATTAAAAAAAAAACTACTCCAACGTAAATCGTAGAAAAATCAACAATTTCTTAAGAATTCATATAGATTTTTAAGGTACCTACATATTTCAATTTAAATTTTTATTTATGAGTTTTATTTTTTTTATTTATTTATTTATTTTTTTTATGAGTTATAATTTGGAATACAGGAGCAAGTTCGTACGACCGAGTCGTGCTTATTTTTATTATTTAAAAACAATACAAATTCAATAAAAACATATTTTTTGAAAAACAAAAATAAAGAGCCCCAAATAGTTTTTTTCTTACTCAAAAATCACATTTATCAAAAGGACCAAAAACAAATTATAATTTCATCTTAGCTTCGTGTCGACTTGTAAGTAAGAACTGCCGATGTTTTCCAAAAATTAAAATTTCGCAGACGTGTAAGCTTTAAGGTTAGTTTAGTTCAAACTTCAAATAGTCCTAGTCTCCTCTTTCTTATTGACGCAAACGCTCCCATTTTAAATGAATTGAGCGACGCATGAGGCACGACGCACGAGCACGAACACAAAAATATTCTTAAGATCTCAATTCTCAAGTAAGAAATGTGTAGTTGTTGTTTGTTGGAAAAGAGAGAAAAACACTCTCAGATCGGTACTTCATTTATGTAGTAACATTGTAGTATAAAAAAAAAGTCATTAATTTTTTTCAACCATCGATTTTGCCGCCCCTAACTTTTGCCGCCCTAGGCAATTGCCCCGTTTGCCCCACCCTAGATCGGGGCCTGACAGTGGCATAGAAAGTGACCGACATTTTAGTGTTCTTCTTCATTGCCGCAGCCTCTGCATAAGTCGTCTGTGCTAAGCCCCATCTTCATTTTGTGGTAGTCAAGTAGATTATCTCCCGTAATCACGCTTATGAGGGATCTCAGGGAGGGTTTTTTTAAGAAGTAGGATCCTATCGGATCTTTTCTTGTCGTAATTCGGCCAGAGTTTCCTACTGTTACCGCAGGTTTCTAGGAGTTTCAATCGATCATTTGCTTTTTGAATGATATTGTTACTAATATTTCGTTTTAATTCGCATGGAGGGAGGGTACTGAGCCTTCGCTTGCAAGCTCATCCGCTTTTTCGTTTCCCGGCAAACCACTGTGACCGGGAACCCAGTAGAGTCTTACACTATGCTGCATACCAAGAACCCTCAGCTCTTCGCGACAGCAAGAAACAAGCTTTGACTTGATTTGATTGGCAGAAATCACTTTTATTGCTACTTGGCTATTAATGCAAAAGGTAATATCAGCATGTGATATCACCATCATGGATATTTGCTTAGCAGCGTTTTTCACTGCCAAGATCTCGGCTTGGAAGACACTGCTATGGTCGGGGAGCTTGAATGAACTAGCAATGTTAAGGTTTTCTGACAAGAAACCTGCACATACCCCAGTGATAATTCTTGAACCATCCGTAAAAATGGTAGAATTCGATTCATTAGTGTAAGGAACACAATTTTCCCAATCTTGTCTATTTGGGAAGCTAGTAGTAAAGGTTTTATTGAAGTCTAGGATAATGTTATCTGTATAAACGTTGTTGCCGACGTATTTTGTAAGAATCGTAATATGGCCGTTTTGACTATCTACATGCGGCCTACGTTTGTCTATTTTCTATATTAATTTAACTTTTTTTCGTTGACATTGAAAACTATTGCCGATTCAATTCACCAATTTTCACTTCAATCACTTTCACTATTCTTAATATCCCATCCTGGTCTCATTCATTTCGATTCTAGATAACTTGATTTCATTTGCTTCGAAATCATTCTCATAATATACTTTTTTCTAATGCTTGCATCGATATTAAGAGGCCTCCGGACAAATGTTGATTCTAAGATAAAAGAATAGAAACATTTGAACTCTGCTGATGACAGGTCGTTTTTAACCTCGCAATGACCCGGCTTATACATATAACAAAACAAATAAAAAATTTGAAATATTTGAAAAGAAAACTTTCTGCTGGACAAGTGCTTAGAATTATTCCTGAATGAAACAAAATTGTGTATTTCATAGTTAAAAAATAACAAAAGTAGCGTTTTTTTTTTTAAAGCCAAGCATCCTATAAGGTTTTCATTTTCATTTTCATTTTTTCATTTATTCCATAGCAAAACTTAAGATTTAGATCTTTTAGAGCATCAAAAAAGCAAATATGTTAACTTAAAGTAATTGAATTTAAACAAAACAAAAAAGAGAAAAAAAAGAGAATAAGAATTATACGTATATAAATGCAATATTCATGTACAAAAAATAAGCTTATAAAATTTAATAGATAAATAGAGAAGAAAAGAATAGGAAGTTAGAATAAGAAGAAAAACAAAGTGTGTATATACAGAAAACTTCAATTATTATTCGATAGGAACAACCCCTTCAGTTGCACCCCCGGTTAGGGAACAGACGCCGTTGCTAACTTCGAAGCCATCCGCCAAATCCCGTGCGGCGTACGGGCCCATGTGCAACAACGGGCTTGGAAGATGGTAAGACGGTCTCGAGGGAGTCGAATCTGGAGGGTGCTTGTGAAAGCAGTACAAAGGGCCATGTGCCCGAATGCAGCTCTAACATAACCCCTTCACCTTCGTCAAGCAGCGGTGTCCTGGACGAAACTAGGGAAAGACAACAAAAACGGTGATCGAGAAGAAAACGACCAAAACTCTCACCGAGGACAAAGTACTTCAAAGGAGGATACGAAACACGGAACGGACAATTCGACGCCTATCTAACAAAGATCCAAACTCCTTAACAGCAAGGGATAAGATAGTGCTCGAAAACGCTACACGAAACCTTAGGACACTGACTCTGACATCGACAAATAAAAACAAAAATATATGGACTAAGAACCTGATGAAGGAGAAGGAGATGGTGGGCAATGTGCCTCCCCTGGACCCTGATTCAGCGGCAAAAACGTCCAAAAGAACTAGGCAGGATGACACAATTTCGCCCACGAAAAGATCACCCCTGCAGAAAAGGAAAAAGACATTGGCTACAGATGAGACGTTAGAGGCGCGCAAATTCGCCATTGCGGATTTCGGAAATCCCTCAAGAAAATTCTCAGAAGACCAATGGCAATTACTAGAAATGAGGATCCTGGATGAGGTTAACGACGCCATTGTTAACAGCAGGCCACCACCACTCTTTGGGAACCTCAGAACCATCCATGGGTTCAAAGTCTTGACGTGTGAGGACGAAAATACTCTCGCTTTTCTGCAGGACTTCGTCAAAAGAACGGTAGCTCCCTGGCCCAACGCTGATCTCCGCTTAATCGGTCTGAGCGAAATCAGCGACTTCGTCAAACCTAAGGCCAAGATGACTATCAAAGGTCCTGCGATACCCCGAGATCGCGTAGAGAGATATCTTCAATCTCTAAATACAGAACAGCTAAGTCAAAGCTGGAAGGTAATAGAGATGGGAGAAAGAACGGAGGAAGGTACAGAAGTGGTGGTGCAACTCAGCCACAAATCTATACCCCTTTTGAGGAAAATTGGCTACAAAGTACGCATCGGCATAAACAGGTGCAAACTGCGGCTTATAACCAATAAGACAAAACAAGTAAGTAAGGCGGGCGGGCCTTTAATGTAGTTTGAATATGAAATTGATACAAATAAATCTTCAACACAGTAAAGCCGCCAGCTCCAATCTTGTCTACATCTTGGGAAGTAGACAAATAGACATTGCCCTGATTCAAGAACCCTGGATTTCAGGTGGCAGAATTAGAGGACTACATGCATCAGACTTTATACTATACAAAGCCACACAAGTAGCAAATAGTAATATTAGATCCTGTATTTTAGCCAGGAAGAAGTTTAATCTCTTTCTTTTAGCAAATTACAGTGATCCAGACCAGTGTGCTGTCAAGCTTGAAAGGGAGGGACTCCCACCACTGATCCTGACATCGTGCTATATGCCACATGACGGAACAGAAGGACCTCCCGCTAACATCACAAGCCAACTTGTGGAGAAAGCTGCCTCTGAGAGATGGGACGTGGCACTAGGTTGTGATGCTAACTCACATCATACCCAATGGGGTAGTACCGACATCAACAACAGAGGTGAGTCTCTTTTTGAATTTATACTAGACCAAAATCTTCTAATAGCAAACAGGGGCAAAGAACCCACGTTTGTTACTAAAAATAGAAAAGAAGTGCTTGACGTTACCCTAACCAATAACTCAAGTACAATAGTAATAGATCAATGGAATGTTCTTAAAGAGGAATCATTCTCAGACCATAAACTGATAGGCTTCTTGATACAAAATGAAGTAGCAACTCCAAAACCCTTCAGGAATTTCAGGAAAACAAACTGGAATGTATTCTTTAGGGAAGTAGGACAGGGAATTCAAAACCCGGACTCACTTTTAATTCAAGACCCTTCCGACATAGATCTTGCGTCAGAAAAACTCAGAGTTGTTCTGAACCACGCTTTAGAAAAAAGCTGTCCCATCAATCATATGGGAAAAGGTAGGAAAAAACCACCCTGGTGGACAACTGAATTAGGCAACTTAAGAAAAGAAACTAGAAGACTTTTCAACGTTGCAAAAAGAACTAGGAAAGAAGCTGACTGGGAACATTATAAGACCAGTCAACGTATGTTTAAGGCCGAAACACAACGAGCAAAACGTAGCTCATGGAGGGCCTTTTGCGACGAAATAGAAGACACAAATGAATCGGCAAGACTCAGGAAAATTCTGACTAAGGATTCAGTCACTCTCGGTTCTCTTAAAAAACCTGCAGGCAGCTGGACTGAATCCGGTCGCGAAACACTTGAACTCCTTGTGAATACTCATTTTCCTGGCTGCGTAGCTGATATCCGCAGTCCAGAATCAGAGTCTCATGCAGAAACTCTAGTACCATCGGATATTATAACGGAAGAAAGGATAAAATGGGCCATTCACTCCTTTTCCCCGTACAAATCCCCTGGTCTAGACGGAATCTTCCCTATGATGCTTCAGAAGAGCATAAACCTTATCATCCCACACCTAGCTAGCATTTTCAATAATAGCCTTAAATGCGGGTATGTTCCCTTATCGTGGCGTGAGGCAGTGGCATATTATCCTAAAGGCAAACTAGGCACGTGCCTAGGGGCGCGGCAACAGAGGGGCGCACGGGCGCAGTAATATTTACAAGTGGCAAATAATGCGAGTTCATAGGTGGTTGTTAAAGTAACAAACTTGTGAACTCGAATTGCACTTGAATCTTTTGTTAAAATAAAAATCGGTCCCGAGCAATAACTCTTACAAAACAGAGCCAACTCGGTTTGCCAACTCGGATATCGACTTAGCTTTCTTCTAATTTTGTATGCGTTTTTGAATAGGTATTGATTTTACTTATTGTAGGGAGAAATAACCTAATGGTCGAAGTTCATCAGCAGCGGATGGCAAAAATTTCGACGGATTTAAAACCTAATTTTTCTGCTTTTTAGGTTCTTTCTCGATTGACTTTCGGGGCAATCCAATTTGAGAACCGAGTTGCCATTCGGTTTGAATAAGAACCAACTCGAGTTAACTTGGTTTACAAACTTAACGTTGCGGTAGATCATTAATTAACCAAATTCGTAAGATCTTTAGGACAATACTAATAAATCTCATGTTAACTAAGTCTCTTTTTCCTTGGCCCCTAATTCATTTTCTTTAGGTGCGGTGCAGCGATTTCGGTCAAACTATTGTACGAAATATTCCCATATAGGGGCGCCAGTGAAATGCTTGCCTATGGCGCCCTCAACCTTTAATCCGCCACTGGCGTGAGGTAAAGGTAGTTTTCATCCCTAAAGCTGGTAAACCTAGCCATACGGAGGCCAAAGACTTTAGACCCATTAGTCTAACATCGTTTATTTTGAAAACGTTTGAAAGGCTAATTGATATACACATCCGAAGCACCCTGAAACCGGACTGTATATCGGAATTTCAACATGCATACATTAAAGGAAAAAGCGTTGAAACGGCATTGCACAGTGTTGTCAGCGTCATAGAAAAATCACTGAATGACAAGGAATACACCCTTGCAACGTTCTTGGATATTGAGGGAGCCTTCAATAACGTGAAGAACGAAACAGTGAAGCAAGCCTTGGACGACCACAAAGTCGAAAAGGCAATATCGCAGTGGATAATGTGTATGCTCAGAAAGAGACAGATTAACTCTGAACTAGCGGAGGAAAGGGTGAGAGTAACCACATCCAGGGGCACCCCTCAGGGTGGAGTTCTCTCACCGCTACTCTGGGTTCTTGTCATGAACGGCATACTCTCTAAATTGAAATCAAGTGGAGTAAGGATAGTAGCCTACGCTGATGATCTTGCATTACTAGCGACTGGCAGGTTCCTACCCACTATCAGTGAACAAACAGAATACGCCCTCTCGTTGGTAAGCAAATGGACTAAGAACTGTGGGCTGACGGTCAATCCAGCTAAAACAGAGCTAGTGCTATTTACTAACAATCGTAAAATACCTGATTTTAAAATGCCTTCAATTGAAGGCTGCCCTCTTAAGATCTCCGATCACGCAAAGTATCTCGGTGTGATCTTGGATAAAAAACTAAACTGGGGCTTGAACATCAAAGATAGATTCAAAAAGGCATCGACAGCCTTTTACTCCTGCAATAGAATTTTCGGGAAAACCTGAGGACCAAACCCAAAAATTATCAGATGGATGTATTCGGCAATAATTAGACCAATACTAACCTACGGTAATTTGGTATGGTGGAAAGCTTTAGAAAAGAGCACGAACCTGAAAACTTTGACAAAAGTTCAAAGACTGACGTGCACTGGCATTACGGGGGCAATGAGATCCACTCCAACTACGGGATTGGAAGTTATACTCGATCTTATTCCCCTAGACCTCTTTGTTCAAGAATCTGCGGCCAAAAGTGCCCTGAGACTTAGTCAAACTAAAATCTGGAAAAATAGTTCCATAGGACATGCCCAGATCCTCCATAAAGTTATGGGTCATAGTACTACAACGGACTATAAAACACCCGAACTTGTTTTTCACAAACCATTCCAGACTGCCTTCCCAAGCAGAGAGGAATGGATAGATAATATACCGTACTCCAGTGAGTCGTCAATAGCTATCTATACTGATGGCTCTAAAATGGACACTGGTGTAGGAGCAGGCTTCTATTCCGAATCTCTCAAGTTAGCCGCCTCGCTTAGGCTTCCAGACTACAGTAGCGTCTTCCAAGCGGAGGTCCTGGTAGTGACAACAGCTGCTAAAAAGGTATCAATGATGGCGATACCACGAGCTGATATCACCTTTTACATTGATAGCCAAGCGGCAATAAAAGCGATTACTGCAACTGAGGTAAAATCAAAGCTTGTTTCATGCTGCCGCGAAGAGCTTAAGGTTCTTGGTGCACAGCACAACATTAGACTCTGCTGGGGTCCCAGGCCACAGCGATATACTAGGCAATGAGAAAGCCGATGAATTAGCAAGACTAGGGTCAATGCTTGACGTAAGCCAAGCTCAGCTAGTTAGCACCCCTACCTGTTATTTAAAACAGGAAATCTCAAAAAGAATAACTATCAAGGCCAATGAAAGGTGGAATCTTCTTGACACCTGCGGCACAACAAGAAAGATCTGGCCCTGTTTTAACAAACAAAGAACGGGAAAAATTATGCAGCTACACAAGGGATCACTTCGATCTCTTGTAAGCATAATCACTGGACATAATCTGTTAGGTTATCATATGAAGAAGATGAGAATCAGTTCAGATGATCTATGCAGAGGATGCGGAGACGAGGAGGTGCATGAAGATACTTCGCACTTTCTGTGTCACTGTCCCGCACTTTCCCATCAAAGGAAGAAAATGCTTGGCAACTTTTTCTTTGAGGATTTAGAGGAACTCTCTAGTACGCCAGGTACTAGCATCCTGAACTTCGTCAAGGCCTCTAAATGGCTTGACTAACTGAACACATAGGTTTTTCTTCTTAGCTTGAGTAGCAATACTCGCGGGTATCACAATGGATCTGTATTGATCTAAGTGTGACGGTAATGACATCAACTGTCAGCCCCTAAACCTAACCTAACCATTCGATAGGTGCAAAAATAGTTCTCTCTTAAATGTAGCAGGTGAGGTGGTGCTTTGCAACTCGTTAGGAATTGAATTCCATAAACGAATAGCAGCAACATAAAAAGAGTGTTCTGCAATGCTTCACGAAAAACGAGGAACAATGAGTTTTAAACCTCTTTGCGATTGCAAAAAGTTCAGAGCTTCAGAGAGGTAGATAGGACTTCTACGATGGATGACACCATGAAGCTTCAAAAGCAGCCTAAAATTAAGAAAGCAATCCAGACTCTAACCGAACATATCGTTACGTAATTGTGAAACATAAATGTATCTAGGGATAGAATAAACATATCGGAAACAATCATTAAGAGCAACATTAAGTTTACTTCTACAAATACTATCCAGTGAAGGATAAACAGATAGGTTATACAAAAAGTAAGGCAGAATAAGTACTTTAACAAGTTGTTTCTTAATATTTGGTGACAGAAGATCAGAGGAAGATCGCAAACAACGTAACCCAGAATAGATTTTCTTAATCGTGTCAGATATTGCCGTACAACAACTTAAATGACAGTTTATCTTAAAACCCAAGTAAGTAACATCTTTAACAAAGGCAACAATAACATTGTTTAACATAACCGAAGGAAAGAATTCCGAGTTAAGCTCATCTCGTGCACATAACATCGCAACCGACTTAGATGGGTTCAGCGTTAAACTATTATTGCATGACCAACCGCAGACACAGTTTAAGTCATCATTTAATCTGGCTATACAGTCTTCCATCAAGCCTATTGGACGAAATATATAAAGGGCAACATCATCAGCGTATAAATGAATTTGGCAGTTTGAAATAACATCTGAAAGGTCATTGATGAATAATGAGAATAACAGCGGACCCAAAACCGAGCCTTGAGGAATTGCAAGATTGGTAACAAAAGAATTTGAGGCACAGTTGCATAATTGTGAATTAAAAAATCATTAAGTCCTAAGCTAGTAATTGACTTATGAATTAAAAACCATTTAATTCACAAGCTAAAAATTGAATTATGAATTAAAGTTTCTTCAATTCACAAGCTAAACAGTGAATTATGAATTAAAAACAAGCTAAAAAGTGAATTATGAATTAAAAACAAGTGACTTATGATTTATGAATAAAAAAAAGTCAATGCAGAAACAGGGTGGAATTAAAATTTCACAAATTTGAATTCATAAGGCGAATTAGCGAATTATCAGGTATCAACAGAGCTGTAAATGAATAATATCATTTAAAAATGCACACTATCATTTTTTTCATCATTTAAGAAAAAATGAAGGAAAAAAGACAGTGTGTAGCTCTGTAAATGATAAATGATGAGGAAAATGATGAATATCAAAAGTTTTTGTCTGTATGACTGAAATAATGAAATGAAATGATAGTGTGTGAGAAACATATCATTTGTGTGTGTAGTTTTTCGCCTGAAAAAAGCATTTGCATGAAATACGAGCCTTTGTCAAGAGAAATAAACGAAAAAATCCAAAAATTCAGTTTTTAGCTTGAGAATTGAAGAAACTTTAATTCATAATTCGCTTTTTAGCTTGTGAATTAAAGAAACTTTAATTCATAATTCACTTTTTAGCTTGTGAATTAAATGAATTCTAATTCATAAGTCAATTACTGACTTGGGAATTAAAGTGAGACTTAAGCTAATAAATGATTTAAGCTGAACACGGTCAACCAAGTAACTGCATAAAAGTTTAATGGAGGAATTTGAGACATTAAAATTATTTTTAAGTTTTGAAACAAGAATTGAGTGGTCAATACGGTCAAAGGCCTTAGAGAAGTCCAAGAAAACCATTAAACCAAACTTATCCGAGTCAAGTGCAAATCGGTTTGTATAGAATTTGGAGCCAAAATTCTAACCTCAACAAACCATTCATCACCATCAGCGTAAATTTAATCAATCAACTACATATTCTTTGGTTTTCAAAATCCGAAAACGTTCACCTTAATTATCCCTTACTTGCTAAATCAAATATGTTCATTCAATATTATAACCTATTCATAGCTTACAAAGAGTATTGTATATTAACAATAAGTGTTGTCCGCACATGCAAAGTTATCGTTCGTTTGTCCTTTCTGTCAAATTGCCCTGAAGTGGCTATAAATAATAAATCTATTATTTCTTTTATTTTTATGAAGAACACGCCTGTCTGAAGCAGTTATGCGATTTATGAAAAGCTGACAAGCCCAAGTGTGTCGAAAGAAGTTCAGTCAGTTTTTGCCAAATCCTGAAATTAATAATGAGTTTTGGGTTTCTTTAGTATAGGCTGTTGTACCTGTGGTGTCATGTTCGTGCTACACGAATAAATTCCATGAAGTGATGAGCACAGTCAATAAACAATGTTTGTATGCACGTATACAAAAAAAAACACCATTTTTATTATACAACACCCACACCCGTCCAACAACCCTGGCAAGGAGGGTAAGCACGTAAAGACCGAAATACGAAAGAGAATACTGCTTCATTGGCCATATAACATTGCAGCAGAAATAATGAGAAAATTATTCTCATTCGGTCTGGAAGCGCTGGCTTTTGGCTTTTATTTTGATCTTTTTTTTTTGGCAGAACAAAAACAACAAACATTCTCATTCCCATTCCCATCACACAATAGGTTTTATAGAAATATATGGCTCCAGGCAGTTTAGTTGCCAAAATGAGGCAGCTGAAGACCGAGAACCGAATACCGAAAAACGATGCCTTTGGAGATGGAAATGAATGGAAATCTTGTTCTGCTTCTGATTCAGATTCAGCTTCAGCTTCAGTTTGTGTGTGTGTGGTGTTTTTTTTGCAAAAGAACATTGAATAGGCTGCCACTGCCACAAAGGGCTAAAAGAAAACGATGACTTGAAGAGTGACATTGAATATATAATATGAATTCTCTATATGCTATACGTAACGTATATTGAGTAGCATTGGCATTAGTATATGGAATGGAAGTGTTCTTTACGAACGTACTTATCTGTAGGCGGTGGCAGGCATTTACGTTTATGTAAGGGGGAAGCTTCTACATCTACATTATATTTAATTTGTGTGAATTTTGTTGTACAGTGATGTTCAAAAGATTAAGATTGCCTTGAGTTTAAGCAAATTAGTTGAATTAACATTTTTTTTTTGGTTTTTTGTGGGTTGAGCGAAACTTTCCTAACGATGATGCGACGTTTATAGAACTTTTAAATTGAAGCTGAGTCCATGAAAAAATGTGTAAGTCCTTAATAGGATGGTCACGGTCGGGAGTGCTATTTTATTCAAACCCTTATTAAGTATTCGCTATTGTTATTTGCTATTTTGTTTGGAGTCTACAGTCTCAGAAACAAGATAACGATGTCAATATACTTTTGGTCCTTGGTAAATTAAACTAATATTAGCATAGCAAAGTTCATTACCTTTGAGGTACTTATTAACTTTTCAAATCTTTGTTTTGTTTGTATACATGCGGACAAGCCTCCATAATTTAAGGTAAATCCTGTTGTTGATCAAATAGACTTTTCGTATTGGATAAGTGGGCTTAGGTTTTGAACGTTTGACTTTCAAAAATTGACATGATCACACCATCATGCTAACGTTCATTTTCATGTTTAAAATTTTATTTAAGGATCTATTCACATGAGCGTGAACGAAAAATGAAGGATTCGTTAATTTTCAAATTTGCTTCTTATGAGTGTTTCGTGTTCGCCGTGAAAGCGAATGGCGTTCGACTTTCACATGTCAAACATTTTATTCGTCAAAACTTGTTTGTCGAACACGAATATGCTTTGAAATTTCGAATTTCAGGAATAAATTTCTTTTCACATTTTTAAGATACCGTTAAACCCACAAGAAATTGACTGTTTGGTGGGCCTTAATCCTTATGGGTTGTAGGAATAATTGATCGCAACAGAACGTTACAAATACAGTTACGTCATAGTAGAAAAGTTAACATGATGTGCAGGAGCAGTGGTCTCAACAAGACCAAGTCACACAGCTCGTGCCACAATTGATTTATTGAAGGAAACGTTTGGTAAAAGCATTGTTTCACGATACGGATCCTTGAATAGTTGAATTGCCCTCCAAGATAGTAGGATTTAACGCCGCCGCTAGACTATTTTCTGTGGGGATAAGTAAAGACATTGGAGGAACAGTCGCCGCGTTAATGCCGATTGTAGACCACAAATGTTTTAAAAAGTAATCGAAAATCGGGCCTTCAGATTAATCCAAGCTAGCCGTGGAGCCATATATATATTCTACACTGTTGACTTTGGGATTCCTCAATAACTTCAAGCAGAGTCCCTTTGCCAAAGTTTATTTCTTAACTTCCTAAAAAAAAAAAAAAAAAATTAACAAAAATTTAAAGAAAAACAAATTTCCCTTTTATTCTACAATCTCGTATTCATATTTATTTTTCTCGGTTTGGTACGATGAAAACAAATATTTAAAAATAGGATTACGACCCCTGTGATGTGCACGACTAACTTCCCAGAGTAGAAAAATAAGTAAAATAAAATCCCCACAAGAATGAGCCCGGTGCGCCGTTAAATCGGGCGTCAGTCAATATCCCCCATTTCAATACCACGCGTCAAGTGGGCAGTCCGCTACTACCCGTCTCGAAACTCGAAGCTAATTTCAGAACGACCGCGATACTTTTGACGATACGCACGCTGTGTTGCAACAACTGAACGATTACATTTAATGAACTCAGTTGTCACTCATCCTCGCGTTTTGTGGGCGTGAATCGATTCGTAGGTAAAATTGTAATGCAATAACCTTTCCCGATTATGTTCGAAGACGCCAAATTTGTCAAAGTTATTTAATATTTCTATCGAAACACATTTAGATGGCGCACCCTTTATATCCGCTTAAACTCATTTTCAATTTATAACAAATTTGTTAGATTTTTTTGTAGTTGTGGTTCGCGAGATAATCATAATTTTCATGCTTAAATGACGAGTTCTTACTTCATCCACATTTTTCATTCCTCTTCAAAAAACCCTTAACCGGTATCGCTGAAAACTTGATCAGTTCTTAACAAAGCTATTGCGCGTCGTACATTCATACATACGCACATACATCATGATAAAAAGGGTTGATTCAAGTTCTAGTGACTTCGAATCATGGAGATATGCAAAAATTGGAGATTCAAAAAACCGGGAAGTTAACTAGCGGTTTAACTCGTCTTTATAATCATGAAAGCTTAGAAAATGATACAGTGCTAGTCATATCTTAATATTTTAACTAGCTATAAACATTTTGCCTGGCCCATCCCATCGCATTTGCTGTATAGCGGTTGTATCCGCTATATAACGGTCTAACGCCTCCACTAATTGTTCGGCTGCGTGCGGTCTGTTAAGGGACCTAACATTCCACGTGCAGATCCAAATATCGTTCTCCTTATTTCGTTTGCATGGTGTCATCAGTAAATCCGTCTGTATCCGAGGCTTGTTGTTGCTTCACAGATAAACTTTCTTTACGTGGTTGAGAAGTCACCCCAATGTACGACCTCCAACCTGTGGTCCTTTTTTAACTCCAAGGGCAAAGAGCGGGATAAATCGCTTCTAAACGACTTGATTTCCAAATATGTCGAAGTAGCCCGTAGTTCAACCTTACTGGAAATGTAGACACCATCGTTGACTCCGTCTAGGGAATTCTTCCATTGCCGTTTGAAAAAAGGAGTAGTGCCTCAGTAGAAAACACTCTCCCCGCCCTCTCTCTTTAGCTGTCAAACATCCTTCCATAGTGGTTTTCACCCTATCTCGAGCTGAGATACTTGACACTCGGTGGTCACCACGTGGAGATGAGAGTAGGACTTGATAGACAGGGGTTGTTGAGGACGCTTGTGTCCTCTAGTGTGCACGATATCTACCATTTGACACAACATTCTACACTTACTTATAGCTAAAAGAATAAAGGTCCAACGACTCAGATAGCTTGGTCACGTAGAAATGATGAACACCAATCAATGGAAAGGTTTGTTGATTGAGGTTTAGGCCCAAGTCCACCCCGGACTGTATAGCACCACCTTAAGTAAGTTAGTTAAGCCTTAAGCTGAAGTTTCTAAGGAAATGCATATCAAAATTCAGACAAACTGTGTGACATTCAAGTAGATAAATTTGTTTAAAAAAATGTTATTGGTTAATCGGTTTCTGCAACTGCAAAAAAATCTGATAAAATAAAATGTCTTTTGATAAGCTCCTTTTGTTTAAAACTATTACACACGACCAGAAAAATACAATGAATTACTTAGAGGACAATTCAATCCAACTTCATGAAAACCTGCATAAACGAACCAATACCAAAATATGTGTAACTATAATTTTCCATAAGGTACACTGCCCACACTTTTTTCCCTTTATTATTATGGACAAGATAAATTGTATCAGTGTTTCCAAAGGACAAGTTAAGACAGTTGTAAACTGTCTGTCTGCGACAGTTAACATATTTACATACATTTTTAGAGTTCTTGTTTAACGTTATCGAAACTTAAATCGTTCTACTTGCTTTGCCAACAGTATCATCTTTCTTTCAGATAAATTTAATATTTTTGGGCGACAAAATGAACAGAAAGTAGAAAGAAAGTATAAAATGCGAAAGTTTTAAAGATTTTTTGAATTTAAGAAATGTTTTTTATGAACCTTATTAGATTTTTCTACTTTATTTTATAATTCCTTTTGCATTTTTAAAAAAGAAAGAAAAACAGAATTTAGGTATTGATTTGTTGTGTACAGAGAAAGGGCAAAGAAATAAAAGAAAAAAAATCTTAGAAAAGTAAAAACTAGGTCAATCGCTTTATTTTTCTTATAGTAGTCCTGGATTAAGCGTTGCTCTTTAGATTTTTTTTTCTTTTTAAAGGAATAAAATAAAATGATTAAAGGGTGGTTATCCTTTTGAAGAGAGTTATGCCCCTAGATTATTCAGCCTGTGTCTAGATCTTAAGACGTAATCGCATTGCACAGCGAGATGACATTTTATATTTGAAATAATCGAAGCCAATAAGGCAACTTCATCTTTATCATCGTCGGTCTGAGTTCTAGTTTTCACCTGCGCCACAACTGGGATTTGGTCCCGGCCTCCATCAGCAAGTTTTTCCGACAATTTTAATCGTTAGTCAAAGCCACCCAGTTTCAAAACTTCCATGTTTCAGCTCAATTTTTGTCTGCCGGACTTTCTCGGCGGTTTCTCGTTGGTTAAACGTGCTAGGTGTCGAGGTACTTAGAATCTAATAAGCCTAATTTTTGCTATCACTTTGTCGTTTTTACTTATTTACTTAAAGTGGCGCTACTGTTGGGGGTGGACTTGGGCCTCAACCAACAAACCTCTCGAGCCAGCTCGGTTCCTAGCTAGCTGTCTCTATAGTTTCGCGCGACACGAGTTGGTTCAAGTCATCTTCAACTTGCGCGTGGCACCTGAGCCTTGGTATTCCTCTTCTGCGTGCGTCGTCCCTCTGGGGTGGATTCGAAGACTTTACGAGCCGGAACATTGGTGTCCATCCATTTCAGGTGACCTAGCAATCTGAGTCGTTGGACCTTCCGCTTCATTCACCTTCGATGCAGACAGGATCATAGATCAAAACGGCCTAAGGCTCTCTCATATTATTATTAAAGGTTCGGCACAATATCTAAATTTCGTAACAAAATACGGGCCGACTGGTTTTTTTTTTATAGAAACAGATTTTGACCGAAAGTCTTGAATTACGAAACTGCTTTAATTTTTATTTTCGACCCAAACATTTATGATTTGAAAGAAACCCTGACATAAAAAAAGAAAATGCTTCTGTATGCAAGTAGGTACTTGAGCAATATCTACAACCCAAAGTCACAGACTATAGAGATAATCCAGTAAACTTTTCATTCGAAAGCTATTCAAAGGGAGTGTGTGTGTTTCTATTGCGTTACAAAACGAATCGTTTCGTATAGAAATTGTAATTTTCTTTCCTCTTGGTTGTCTGGAAATTTACAGAAGTCGAATATAGTATACTTTTTGTCTGACTCAAGTATTTTTTTTTCACATCTTTTTGTTTGCTTTAGTTCTAGAAAAAAAAGAATGAGTTTGATTAGGAAAGGAAAACGTATAAAAATCCCAAATTGAAAGATGCAAAAAAAAATATAATAATTCTCAGAATACGAAATCAAATATAGGTGGACTTAAGGAAAAAAGAAAAAGGCGAAAAATACACACAATTTGAACCCTTTATGTGCTCTTTTTAGGTCACGTCAGCTAGCTATATGGTGAGCATAAAAAGTCATTTAACACACCTGTGAGTCGTAGATTTTTATTGAGTTAATATATTGACTGCCATAATCTAACTTATGTTTGGACAAAAAAGGCAATCGTAGGAGTCAGAAATTGACAATAAAATTTGGGTTTCAGAGTGTCAATGGGTGATTGCAGTCTTACATAAGTATTTGTCACCATATTTGTTAAAGTCAATGAGACGGTACTCAACAGGGATTTTTGAGGGTTTTTGTAAGAGGCGAAGATTTTTGAAGATTTATGTGTTAAAGAACGTGTAAAACGTGTTTTTTTGCTTCAAGGTAAGCCAAAGTAGTACCCTAGATATTTAAGTGTTGAACTGAGTTGAAACGCTAGGATAATTTGAAAAATCTTTACTTATTTTGTGAATCATGTCTTATTTTTTAGTTGAAAATTAATAAGGGTCAGTGAATTCAGGCCCCTATTTGAGAATCTCTGGATAAGTCCAGGGGCCTGATTATGAGATTCGCGGCGGATCGTTTTGCTAGCGAGTTTGACATTTTTTCAATTATTTCTTTCGCTTTCGCCTTCTTCGATTTGAAGTCGACCAATTAACGAATTGGAATGCGAATTTGAAATGTCATAATGTTTACTGGCGAGTTGAAATCCGACAGCTTTTTTTGGCGGATTCACAGGTGAAAGAGTGTTTATTTAAATCCGTGGAATATTGGAAGAAATAGTCAAACCAAAAGTGTGAATTCACAGGAATATTTGTTCGCTCCGCGGCGAATTCGTTTATAAGAAAATACGAAGCGAGTTGAACTTGAAAGGTCGAATTGAAAATAATCCGAATCCCAGAATCAGGCCCCAGAACGCAAAAATTATCGTCATCCAGTCCTAAGCTATAAACACATACTTAAAATCTAAAATAAGTTAGTAGGGCATTTAGTTCCGAAGCTAAGCGAAAGCAAAGTTTCCCATTTATGCCACGCACTCACTCACTCACTCACTCACTCACTCACTCACTCACTCACTCACTCACTCACTCACTCACTCACTCACTCACTCACTCACTCACTCACTCACTCACTCACTCACTCACTCACTCACTCACTCACTCACTCACTCACTCACTCACTCACTCACTCACTCACTCACTCACTCACTCACTCACTCACTCACTCACTCACTCACTCACTCACTCACTCACTCACTCACTCACTCACTCACTCACTCACTCACTCACTCACTCACTCACTCACTCACTCACTCACTCACTCACTCACTCACTCACTCACTCACTCACTCACTCACTCACTCACTCACTCACTCACTCACTCACTCACTCACTCACTCACTCACTCACTCACTCACTCACTCACTCACTCACTCACTCACTCACTCACTCACTCACTCACTCACTCACTCACTCACTCACTCACTCACTCACTCACTCACTCACTCACTCACTCACTCACTCACTCACTCACTCACTCACTCACTCACTCACTCACTCACTCACTCACTCACTCACTCACTCACTCACTCACTCACTCACTCACTCACTCACTCACTCACTCACTCACTCACTCACTCACTCACTCACTCACTCACTCACTCACTCACTCACTCACTCACTCACTCACTCACTCACTCACTCACTCACTCACTCACTCACTCACTCACTCACTCACTCACTCACTCACTCACTCACTCACTCACTCACTCACTCACTCACTCACTCACTCACTCACTCACTCACTCACTCACTCACTCACTCACTCACTCACTCACTCACTCACTCACTCACTCACTCACTCACTCACTCACTCACTCACTCACTCACTCACTCACTCACTCACTCACTCACTCACTCACTCACTCACTCACTCACTCACTCACTCACTCACTCACTCACTCACTCACTCACTCACTCACTCACTCACTCACTCACTCACTCACTCACTCACTCACTCACTCACTCACTCACTCACTCACTCACTCACTCACTCACTCACTCACTCACTCACTCACTCACTCACTCACTCACTCACTTACTCACTCACTCACTCACTTTCCATAAATTCAGGGAGCTGAAATTTGGTAAGGGGAAAACTATGTATAACCGAAGATCTGGAGTACCTGGTGACCCTGATTAGAAAATACAAGAGCCCAACCAAACTATTAGAGATTGACATCCCCCGGGCACACGTGTATAGAGAACAGTTCCCAATCTGTATGGCGTATGCCCTAACAATTCACAAGAGCCAAGATTTAAGCTTAACAAATGGAAACCTCCATATTCTCTTGTGGCCAAGCCTACGTGACTCTTTCACAATTAACCAATCTTCATGGGGTACACCTCATAAATGTTGACTTCAAGCTCAAGCTTCAGCGATCACCGTATACAACAGGCTAAGGCGTAGAAACCTCGTTGTGATTAAACCGTCTAAACCGTCTAAATCTAAACCGTCTAAATCTAAACCGTCTAAAAGAATAAATAATGAAAGTGAATGGGCAGTGAATACGAAAAACTGTTGCTACTATTCAAGAATCAGAATCGGAAAAAAAGATAATAAAGATTTGTAATAATAAAAAACTACTCCTAAAAAGAATAAAACTGTGTCGAATAAAAAAATCTAATAAAATAGATCTATATATACCCAGGTTGTTGGAACACAAAACTATAATTTACAAATCTTGAATATTTTTGAATTATATAATTGATAAATTGTTTTTGAATTTCCCGCCTCTAATTATTTGTCATCCATATTTTTGTAAAAAAGCTTTTTAACGAAACTAAAAACTTGTACATAAGCAATGACTCAGTATAAAAACCCGGCAACTTTTGTAAGTAGTCTTCTTGATTAGTTGAAACCGTCATTTAGTAAGAACAGAATTTCGATGTAATTTATTGAATTAATAAACTAAATATTGTAAAATTTTTGACTCGTGGATTTATTTAACAAAAAAGGTTCAATACCATTCATTGGCGCCCAACGGAAATAAACAATTTATTATAAATATAAAAGAAATAAATATAAAAGACTATAGTTAACAAATTAAAAAACATTTAGACTTTTTGGACAAAATTTGGTGTATCGGTATCGGAAAACGCGTGTGGCCAGTGCTGTGCATAAAACATTGAACTATTCATTAGAAAACATTTAGAAAAGACAATCGACAATCAAAATAAAATAAATTAAAATCAATAGACAATCGACAATCGAAAAAGAAAAAATTCAACATAAAAAATCATCATCAAAATTGACTTCACCTACATCGAGGAAAAGCAGACCAGGCAAAACGAGTCATCCTCTTCATCATTAAAAGAATAAGTATAAATTCCTACCCAGGTATGTTCAACATAAAATAATCGAATATGCGCTTATTTGAAGAAATCAAAAATCCATAAAATAATGAAATTAAACTCCTATCAATCAATACAAAACGCATCTTCGATTATATACGTATATCGTAATATCGTATATCTATTTCTATAACGTATGTACCTTAAATTTATCATCAAATAAAAAAAAAATATATATATATATAAAAAAACATAATTTCGCATAAAACATAAAATTTGAACTTTGTCGTCGCTCTTATGATTGCACAAACGCAAAATTCATAATCCACATAAGAGAAGAAAGAGGTTCCACATTACCTCTCTTATGCATTTTAAGAAAGCTTTCTACTTTCTTGCACTGATTTCGCCACATTTCGTTCGTTGATCGCTAGTCTCAGCTCAGCATATATACACTCATTAGTAGTTCGTTCATTGGATAGATCTTCATTTCGCTTCGATTCTCTCTTGTTAGAAAGCTTTAGTTGTTTCGAATATCGTCGGGGAAGAAGATGCTGCATTGATCGTATGCAAATGAAGAGAAGCTTTATTGATCTTCGCTTATAGAATTATCACTTTCACCATCATCATCGTCGTCGTCGTCGTCGTCGTCGTCATCATTGGCTTCACAATCGTTGTCGTTGCTGCATTGGCTTATGTATACATACTTCAGCAAATATTACTCGCATCGTTATCTTGCATTGATTTAATCGTTTATTTTGGCTTAGCAATTTATATTGAGTAAGGTCAGTTACATTTGAGATCATTGAACTTAAGCTTTTTGGAAAAATGTCTCTCGACGAACTTAAGCAACAACGAGCTACTACCAAAGGAAGTATCACCAGATTAAAAAACTACATCGATTCAAAAACTGATAATCTTTCATCTACGGAGCTTGATTGCCGGTTGGGTATTTTAGAAGCTTATTTTAAACAAATTCTATCGTATCAGACCCAAATAGAAATCTTAAATCCTAAAGATACTGGCCGTGCAGAATTAGAAGATCTTTATGTTTCTGTAAAAACAAAGATCGTAACTTTATTAGGAACGCAAGGTTCATCAAATGCAACCTTAGGAGATACAACTTTAAATTTTCAACATTCGATGAATCATTTACCAAAAATCAAACTGCCTAAGTTTAGTGGAACTTATACGGAATATCAAAATTTCATACACTTATTTTCAACATTAGTAGATAAAGATGCTAGTCTATCGAAAACGGAAAAATTTAATCATTTGCTGTCTTGCTTAACCGACCAAGCTCTCAGCACTGTTAAAACGTTGCAAATAACAGAGGATAACTATTCTAAAGCCCTAGAAAGACTTAAGGAAAGGTACGATAACAGCACAATGATATTTTTGGAATATATTTCGAAATTGTTTGAGTTGCCCCCCGTTCCAAAAGCCTCTCCTATTCATCTTAGAAGTCTGGTAGACACAACAACAGCTTTGTTTAACTCGTTGCAATCATTAGGGAGCTTCGAAAATATTTGCAATGCAATTATTATTTATATAGCGCTCTCGAAGGTAGATTCTGATACAAGGTCGAAGTGGGACGAGATCTTGGATTATCAAAAGCTCCCAACTTGGAAGGAGTGTTCTGATGTTCTTAACAAGCGTTGTCAATTCTTAGAAGTTCGCGAAAAGAAACCAATGCGGATAGAGTCAAATCAAACCGCGCAAAATAAGTTCAACAATGGCCCTAAACATCGTTTTCCAACATCTCTTCATGCTACACAAACTAAATGCCTTTTTTGTCATGAAAATGATCATTCGATTAACCGATGTCCAAAATTTATAAAACTATCGCCTTTGGAACGTTACTCCAGTGTAAAGAAACTGGGTCTGTGCTTGAATTGCTTGGGCAAGGGGCATGGAGTTTCATCTTGTCAATCAACCTTTAGGTGTAAACATTGTAAGTTTCCACACAATAGTCTATTGCATAGGCAACAGGCGGAAAGTAGCCATCGAACGAGAGAGGAACATATTGGATCAACTTCGAATGTAGCAATCGAACAAGATCATGCTTCAACTTCGCCATCAGTTGCAACTTCTAACACTGCTTTAGAACAGGACCAAACTTCGTATAACCAAGTCATTCTAGCCACTGCTCTCGTTTTAATACAAGATTCATCAGGAGGATTTCAATTAGGAAGAGCGTTGCTAGATTCAGGCTCACAGGTGAATTTCATAAATGAAAGTTTTGCAAAATCATTGCAATTACAGAGACAGAGAAAGCAAATTGGAATCGTAGGAATTGGTGTCACAAAAACAAACATACAATATCAAACACAATCCGTAATTAGGTCTCGCTTTAGTGACTTCGAAATGTCCTTGGAATTTCTTATTGCGCCATCCATTACTGGATATCAACCAGAATCGGAGCTGAGAGTGAGAAACTGGAATATTCCTAACAACATAGAACTTGCTGATGAATGTTTTTTCCAACCGTCGCGCATAGACTTGCTCCTAGGAGCTGAGGCCTTTTTTGAAATGTTAGAAGTTGGACAGGTCAAGCTCGGACCACATTTTCCTTCTCTGCAGAAAACTTCGTTAGGATGGATTGTTTCTGGAAAATATAGAAATTTACCAGATCTACATGGTGCAATTGCAACGTGCTGCTACAGTCAAAAAGATGAACAACTAGAAAGATTCGTGGAAAAATTTTGGGAATTAGAAGAGCTTCAGGTATCAAATTCCAAGTGGACAGAAGAGCAAAAGCAATGCGAACATCATTTCATGGAAAATATTGAAGTCTTAGACAATGGTCGTCTTATGGTTAAACTTCCCTTCAAGATGGATCCTAACTGCTTAGGAAGCTCTTATGAGATCGCATTCAGACGATTTTTGGCTTTAGAACGAAAACTTTCAAAAAATCCTTCACTTAAAAGCCAATATTCTTTGTTTTTGAAGGAATATGAATCCTTAGGCCACATGTCAGTCATTCCAGAACCAGACTTAGCAGAACCACACTACTATCTTCCACATCAGTGCGTGATTCGATCGGAAAGTATATCAACCAAGTTGCGAGTTGTTTTCGACGCATCGTGTTGCACATCATCCCGTGTATCACTCAACGGACTGTTAATGGTCGGACCAACGATTCAAAACGATCTCTTAAACATCCTCATGCGTTTTAGGCTGCATAGGTATGCCCTTACAGCAGACATTGTTAAGATGTACCGCCAAGTGTTGATTCATCCATCTCATCGAAAGTTTCAGTTGATCTTGTGGAGGGACTGTGAACAAACACCCATTCGGACATACCAACTGAACACTGTCACTTATGGCACCTCGTCAGCTCCTTTCTTAGCCATTCGTTGTCTTCAATACTTAGCCGACAAAAATAAGAACGAGTTCGAATTAGGATCGCAAACCATTCAGTCTGATTTCTACGTAGATGATATGTTGACTGGGGCTGATAGTCTAGACCCCTTGGCCAGATTGAAAGCAGAGGCCAAGATTATTCTACAAAGATTGTGGATTGAGAAATTAGATTGGGATGCTCCAATCCCAAAATGTCTGGAAAATGAATGGCGATTGCTTATGAACGATCTACACGCTATAAAGGATCTAACGGTTCCACGTCATACGCTGATAGCTGACTTAAAAGATTTCCAAGTTCACGGGTTTGCAGACGCCTCCATGGACGCTTATGGTTGTTGTATCTACCTGAGGTCAACAGACGCGTTCGGATCCATTCGTTGTAGGCTTTTAGTGGCAAAGTCAAGAGTTGCACCTGCTAGGAAAAAGCAGCTCCCTCGTTTAGAACTCTACGCTGCTCACCTTCTCTCGAAACTATGGGACAAAACAAAACACATATTTAGCTACGCTCCGTCCGAAGTTTACTTGTGGACAGATTCTTCCATAGTCTTGCATTGGATTTTCACACACTCTTCAAAACTCAGCACCTTCGTAGGAAATAGAGTATCAGAGATACAGGAAAAAACTATAAACGCGCAATGGAAACACGTTCCTACTCAGAGCAACCCAGCAGATATTGTCTCACGAGGCTGTTCGGTACAAGAACTCAAAACGTCGATATGGTTCGAGGGACCTAAGTTTCTACTTCAGGAAGAAACGAATTGGCCAAATTTATTTGAAGTCCAGCTCTCTATGGAAGAGTTTTTGTTGGAAAAGAAGAAAACGGTTCTGAGTTGCCAAAAACCAGAGTCGAACTACATTTTAGAAGTAATCGAAAGATTTAGTTCCTACACGAAATTACTCCGTGTTGTCGCTTATATGCTGCGCTTCTCTAAGAAGATTGAAGATGATCACGTTTATGAAACCAGATCTTTACAGGATTATGCACTAGAAAGAGCCTTACGTCACATCGTTTTTGTTGTTCAAACCAATTCCTTCGCAGAAGAGATGTCAATTCTCAAGAGCAAAAAAGATATAAAGAGTCCCCTAAAGTGGCTTAATCCGTTTATAGAGGAGACCCAAGGGATACCTTTAATCAAAGTTGGTGGCAGATTAAAAAATGCCAATATCCCCGAAGAATGTAAACACCCGTTATTGTTGCCGAAACATAGCCATTTTGCACAGATTCTTGTTCGCCATCTTCATATCACAAATTGTCATGCTGGTCCTAAAGCGCTAGTTTCATTGGTCAGGATGCGGTTTTGGATAGTGAATGTCCGAGACCTAACAAGGAAGATCGTTCAAGGTTGTGTTCATTGCGTCAAATATCGTCCAAAGTTATTGGAACAAGTGATGGGGAATTTACCGGTAGAGAGATTGACTGCATCGCGTCCTTTTTTGTGCTGTGGAGTCGACTTTTGTGGCCCAATTTTCACTCACTTCAAAATCAGGGGCAAGGTTCCTTATAAATCGTACGTTGCAGTTTTCGTTTGTTTCGCATCAAAAGCAGTGCATCTAGAAGTCGTGTCAGACTTGTCAGCAGACGCATTCATAGCAGCATTAAAGAGAATGATAGGTCGTCGTGGTTTACCCAAAGATATACATTGCGACAACGCAACTAATTTTGTTGGTGCGCAATCTAAGCTAGCTGAATTGCGCAAAATGATGTTTCAAAAAAGTTTTAAAGACAATGTTTTGAGCTTTTGTACTAACGCAAATATAAATTTTAATTTTATCCCCCCCAGGGCTCCTCATTTTGGCGGAATCTGGGAGTCAGCAGTCAAGGTAGCAAAGGGTCATCTGTATAGAAGCTTGAGCGGTGCTAAGCTCACTTTCGAAGAATTATCGACATCACTAGTTGAAATCGAGGCGGTCATGAACTCCAGACCAATCACACCGATGTCATCCGACCCCAGTGACCTGGAAGCTTTAACCCCAGCCCATTTTTTAATTGGGTCATCCTTAAAGGCAATACCAGAGCCTGCTGAAGAAGTCGACGATATTAGTTATATTCATCGATGGCGGCGCATAAATGCCGTCAAAACGCATTTTTGGAATAGATGGTCAACGGAGTGTATCCATGAACTTCAACATCGTACAAAATGGGCGTCTTCTAGTCCAAACATTATTGAAGGCAGTCTAGTTATCATACACGAAGATAACGTACCACCCCAAAAATGGATTTTGGGACGCATAGAAAAAGCCATCGAAGGACCAGATGGTAAGGTCAGAGTTGCAGATGTAAGGACATCACGAGGAGTTGTGAGACGCCCCATTCGAAAGCTTGCAGCGATTCCATGTTGAAAGATTGTTCTTTCAAAGAGGCCGGAATGTTGGAACACAAAACTATAATTTACAAATCTTGAATATTTTTGAATTATATAATTGATAAATTGTTTTTGAATTTCCCGCCTCTAATTATTTGTCATCCATATTTTTGTAAAAAAGCTTTTTAACGAAACTAAAAACTTGTACATAAGCAATGACTCAGTATAAAAACCCGGCAACTTTTGTAAGTAGTCTTCTTGATTAGTTGAAACCGTCATTTAGTAAGAACAGAATTTCGATGTAATTTATTGAATTAATAAACTAAATATTGTAAAATTTTTGACTCGTGGATTTATTTAACAAAAAAGGTTCAATACCATTCACAGGTTTTACAAAAAGAAGTGAAATCCCACCAAAAACATTCTGTAAGAAACTAGCAAAGTCTCGATGGAACTGCTTGTTTATCTCTAAAAAGTAATGAAATCTAGACAAAGTCGTGCCAAGTAGTCTAAGGTTCTGGTTCCTTACTGCGATTTCTTTATTATTATAGTTAATGTTGTGTGACTGTAATTTGCCAACACTAGTTTTATAGCAAATAGTGGTGTCTTGTTATGCTTTCCGCAATTAAGTTTTTATTTATTGTTCCGAATACCGACTTTATAGACTATACAATCTCACAGCGCATTTTGACTCGTCCTGTCATAACTGTATAGTTGAGATTTTTTTGAGCATATTATGAGTATTCTGGACTGAAACTGAAAATGCGAATTGCTTGGAGCGCCACCCAATTGCAGAGGAATTTTTTTTAACTAAATGCATCTTGCTAAGAGAGAGAGAGAGAGAGATCCACCTTCCTATGAGATATGTGACTTCCGCCAAACTAAATAAGCTGTTACTGATTTGTATTTTCAAATTTAGGTAGCTTTCGCGTAAAAAAGATATCTTTTAACTTTAAAATAAAATGTTGTTGATCGTAGTTTTTCAAAATATTTTGATGGCTAGATGTAGAGGACAAGTAGGTTCTAAATAAATAAGGGAATTAAAAACAAAAAAAAAATATCACTTCATAAGAAAAATTGCTTATCAATAATACGAATTTTAATAAATGATTTTTAAGTCTTTGCTGTTTTCACCAATGGTGTTAATGTTTAAGTTTCGAATTCTATGCTCATTAAGAAATGTTAGCAAAAACTGTTTTTAGTTTGATGGAATTCACTTTGAAAAAGTGCGATTTTTGGCAATTTTGGTGTTTTTGAGTAATGGAGTACTTAATTGAAATTGTGCTCCAATAGTGCCCTTGAAACAGTTTTTTTTTTCTACTCATTGACACCTCAATAATTTCGATAGTAAAACCAAGTGCTTCACATTACCATTTGAAAAAAAAAACACAGTTTCGGTGCGAAACACTCTTATCAGCATAAAGCCAGTTAAATTCTGGGATTAAGTTGGTCAAAGGAATTTAGTGATCCGGATATCACTCGGGCTCGGTTCAGGGAACTAACTTCACTGGGAATTTACTTCACATGGGATTTAACTTCACCTCAAGTGGGAAATATCTTCACTTTTTTCTGGTGAAGTTATATCGCAACTAAGGTGGGATATACATAGCTTCACTTTAATGTGACACTATTTCCCACATAAGGTGAGAATTAATTTCACTTATGTTTACAAGAGTTACACATTATTATCATATTTGGTAGTTTACTTTCGCACCAAAATCAATAAAAAGTTCATTTCCAGTTGAGGGGTGGAAAAAAGTTTCGTAGGATCCCTAATGCTTTTCTGTTTTAATGTTCGCATTGAAAAATCTGCTTAGCATTGGATGTTGGACATGATTTTGTAAGAGTACCTTATTCTTTGAATCTATATAAATGAGTAGCTTTTTTTTCTGTACGTTTGCTAACCAACCAAACCGGTTGACCAATTTTTCTAATTTTTTTAACTATAGAGGAAAAATTTAGAAGGTTTAGGATAAACAAAACGTATACTTTTCAAATGGGTCATAATGTTACCTCTAGTGAGTTATAATTTCACTTTTTTTTCTCGTGAATTTTTTAAGGTGGGAATTAGCTTCACTTTTTTGTGGGCCAGAATTTCACTTCTGTGTGAAGTTATGTCCCACTCAAATTGGGATATAATTTCACTTTTTACTACAGTTGCAAGAAATTATCATTTTGTACTATTTACTTATACATAATTTGTCTACCAAAAACTGCATTACTCCGGCGCGATTTTTTATTATTTTCAGAGTCTTGAAAACTGATTTTCCGAAGGACTAAGTTTCTTAACATTTTGGAACATGCTTCAATGTGCTTTATGACAATCACTAAACCTATTTGTACTCGTCAATATTATGTGAAAACAAAAATGTTGATCGTAAAAATACAGCAAAAAAAACTTAATTTCGTGTAAAAACATGGCTACAATCTACAACTACAAAAAAGTCTAATTAATAACCATTTTTATTTACTTTTTATCGAAAAAATGGAGAGAGAAATTCATTTTTCAAAGCTGTTGCCATTTTCTTTAATGGCAACCACCACGCATCTTGTAATGCATGCTAGTGTCTGGCAAGCAGGTGCTGTAGTGCAATGATTCATTTCGAGCATGATGACGATCTGTAACATTCAAATTCGATTTGGTTTGATTGGGAGTGAAGCGAACGGAAAAATTTTACCCAGAAGAGAATCAATTTGGGGTGTGAAAATAAAAAAATTCGGGTGGGTAATAACTTCACACAAATTTCTGATGAAGTAATTTTCAACCATAGTTGAGATGTAACTTCACCAGAAAAAAGTGAAGATATTTCCCACTTGAGGTGAAGTTAATTCCCATAGTGAAGTTAGTTCCCTGCATCCTCGGACTCAACATAATTGTTTTGTTCGTCCATTACCTTGAATACGCACCTTGAATACGCTTCCCAGGTTTGGAAACGGAATTTTCATTTAAAATGAAATAAGTACTTGTGTTTAAAAAAAAAAAAATGATGAACTATATATTCACACTTTTTAAAAGTTATGTGTTGCATAATTTAATGATTTTCAATTGACTATGGTTAAAAAAAAACATCCAAACTAAACTTATGAAACATCTTTCTTTCAATAAAAACGACAGCAACATTTACAATTTTCGTTCTCGAGGGATTTCTTCTTTCCAAAAAAAAAATTTCAAGCGTCAGAGTTTATGTTCATACAATATTATATAAGCCCACTTACATTTAATATAGCAGCCATGTAAATATATATTTATATACAGAATAATAGAGTAACTATATATTTTTTGTATAAAATATGCCTTCCAGGAAGAACCCCATCAACAAAATTATCTCAGCATAACGAAAGTTATATGTAAATTTATAAAAAGGGCATATGAAAATGTAAGGGTAATTGTCTAAACCTGAATATAAATGAAAGTATTGTAGGTATGAAAAAAATATACATGTGAATTTCTGAGTTTTTTTTTGCGTACGAAAAACAAAGCGCATAATCAAAATACGTTTACTTTCATTTCAGATTTCGTAGGACCAAGTGTCAAAAAAACATTTTTTTTTTTCATTTCAAGCTCGTTCACATGAATAGACCTTGAAGGTTCTTAGCATGGAATATACAATTGCAATTACATACTTAAATAAAATATTCTATTCGAGTCGGCTGGTTTTTGTATGGAAAATATTCTTTGTTCAAATTGCGTAGAATTTGTATGAATTTTATTTTGCATTTTTATATTTTTAAGTGGGCTGGTAAGAAAATGAGTTGGAAACAAATTTCGAAGCAGGTATAAGCTGTTTTTTATGGTCTAAACTTTGCGATATACTTACGCAGAAATGAACTTTAGCATTACATTAAACATAATACGAGCGTTCATTGCAAAACACGGACGCAAGACCCTTAATTGTTTGAAGCTAGATTACATAGAAATTTAGGTATCTCATCAAAATAAGCATAATAAATTGAAAATTATTTATTATTTGAAATTGAGTAAGAATTAAATTGAGTTAAATTTTATTACCTAATTTTTTTCGCGAAATTTACGACACTTCATGCTTCACAGCGTCAGGGCTAACATCAAACAGGTTTAAACGTGTTGAGAAATGATTTAAGTAACAATTTCTTATTTCCTGTCGCTGGCGCTAAAGTTTGAAATAAAGTTAATGTAAGACCTAAGATCAATGACTTATGTGAACATAACGTTGTTTCATGTAAATAACTGAACTTGATTAAATTTTGTTTGTAGTACAAAAAATTATGGTTTTTATGTAAGACACAATCATTATATAGGGTGTCTCAGTAAGAGTGCACTTTTTAATTTTAAAATAAAACAAAGTATTTTATGACGGGGTCACGGGGTTGTGATATTTTTATTGTACTGTAAAGAAGACATGTTCCGATTAAGTATGGAATGAAATATCCGGAAAATGACGCCCCGGCTCCGATGACAGGCCATTACTCTTTTGATGAAATTTTCCATGAATTCTGCACAGAGATGTGGCTGTATCTCACCGACGACACGTTGGAATTCCGACCTGAGCTCAGAAATTGGTTCGGGTTAATGCAAATTTTTCACAAAACCCCAAAGAAAAAAATCGAACGGCGGCGTTAAATCACACGATCTTTGTGGCCAGCTGACATCAGAATTTCGTGAAATAATGTGTTCCGCAAATCGTTGCTGCAATAAGTTGATTGTTTCATGCGCGATGTGACAGATTGTGCCGTCCTGCTGAAATCACATGTTGTTCAGATTCTTGCCGTCCAGTTGAGGCCACAAAAAGTCCGTTGAAGTTGTTGAGAATGATGGCGAATTGATGTTTTCGGGTTTTCGGCAACACTCTCGTTTACAGCAGCAATGTTTCCAAGAAACCGACCGGTACGTTGACGCAAAGGATTCTTATTATCCATACTCGACCCAGTTTCTTCAAATTTTTTAACCACTCTTCGAATGGTTGACACATTAGGTTCACTTTCTAAGGCATTTTGCGAAGTTTGCGAGTTTCAGTGTAATTTTCCCCATTGTTGTAATGAGTATTCACAATTATAACGCGTTGTTCTTTCCAAAAGCGCTTCATTTTTAATAATCGGAATAATTTGAGGTAATAGCTGTCAAATTTCAGACTTGCCACTAGCATGAAAAAAAAGATATTCCAATTTTAAAAAGTGCACTCTTACTGAGACACCCTATATTATACTCTTCAAAACTTCAAGTGTCAATGTCGATGTCGGTTTGACTGTTCACAAATTTTTAATAGGAGATTTGATTTCAATCAATATTATACTTAACCCTGCGGCTACACGAGCAAGTTCTGGTCAGCAAGTAGCGTACATATATTATTTGTCAAATCTCTATCGGTGTACTTGGTGTGACGTAGGTGGCAAAAAACTTGCTAGTCAACTTGCTCGTGTGGCCGCCGCACAGTGTGGCCAAACGTAGAAAAAGTTGGCAAAAATACCTTTTTTCAATCTTCAACTCATTAGAAAAGTATTAATATGGTAAAATAGAGGAACTCTTGAGCTGTACAAAACCGGTTTTTGTTTCATGATAAGTGCAGAGGAAGCAAAGTTATAGTAATTTGAAGTTCGACTCTTTTACAGGTTATTTATTCTTGATATTCATGCAGTGCAAGAGGGTGTTTACCATTTTAAGTCGCATTTCTTTAAACAAAAAGCTATCAACATGAAATAAAAAACGGATCCACAAGCATGTAGTAAGCTTTTAATTGACATCACATTTATATATATTTTGTTTTAAAATTGTGTTAAGAAATATGTTCGAAGTTTACGTTATTAAAAAGCATTATTTTAAAAAAAGTCCTTTGAAATCGTTAACAGAAAGTATATATAGCCGTAAGATGGCGTAAAACTGTTTGTGTCCTGTTATGGTCCATAGAGTAGGCTTTCGTGTGAAGTTAAAATATTTTGCCCATATTTGCCCCTCTTAAAGAAAATTGTATTTTTGTGTGAGCGAAATTGCGTAAAATATTGGATAATATCAAGGGTTTACAATTTTTGTTTTAGGTTCCAACATTAGCCTATCACACAAATTTTTATTTGAAAACCTTATTCAATCAGGTAAACGTTCAATTCGAAATAAAACTGTATTTTTGACCCAATATACTTGGTAAATTGTTCAAAACCAAAAATGCAAGATCTGCGTTTAAAAGTGGTTTATTTTGTATCCAGCTTTAAAAAAAGTGGTTGGGTTCGAAAAGTATCCGTGGTACCATTTGTCTCCTACCATGCACAAAATGCTAATTTATGGTAGTATTGTTATAAATAAAGCGCTTGTTCCTATAGGACATTTGAGACACAAGAGGCAAACAACAATTTAAATAAATATATATAGAGAGAACTTTTCACGCAAATACTCAAGAGAAAAGACCAATGAAGATGTTCTTTGTCGACTCTTTATTTGATCTTCATATTTGTAACTAGTATGCATAAACCAATAAGCCGAAAATTCAATTTAGACTCATAGTTAAAGAGATGTTAGAAGCTCCATATATCATTGACACTTCAAACGGACTCGGGCAGCGATGGATGACTCAAATCAGAACTAGTTTTATTTTTTCTTTAATTTTGTAATATAATATGGTGTTTTCTGATTTTTTGTTACATAATTTTCATGAATTAAATTTTTTTTATGATCTGCAATCACAAATAAATAGGTAGTTATCACAAAATACGCAGTTTTAATTGTGAGCTACATAACTACTAGGTACATATTCACATATCCTAAAATCTTATTTTTCAAAAACTGCAAAAGTATTGATGTAGGCTAAAATTTAATTGGGGTGTTTGGATCACCCAATACCGACATAAAAAGTATCCTATCGGCTATTCCAGACTAAAATCTATCTCTGAGCCAAATTTTATCTAGATCCGTTCAACTACTCTGGCGTGATTGAGCAACAAACATCTATACCTTCACAAATCCATTCATCCAAACTTTAACATTTATAATATCACTAGGATTTATAAATATTTAGGCCCTCCGCACACGAAGCAACTGTTTTGCAATTAGAGTCGCAAATCAGTTGCTCAAGCAACTGTTTTACAACTAGTTTGCGATCGATTTGTGACTTCTCTCCGCACACGAGTACGACCGAATTTTGATTTTTGAATTTTTTGTTCACAATTTTTATAAGAAACTATTCAACATGTCAAACAGTTGTACTGATGAAGACGATTTAATTGACTATTACCAGTACTGAAGACAAAGAAAACTTGTACGAAGAGAACATTGGACCCATCCATACATACAGAAAAAATTGAAATGCAGACTTTATGGCAGCAGAACATTTAAATCAAACGGATGCCAAAGTTGGTTGCTTCCAACATCCAAAAGATGGACACGAACATGAGAGAATGTGTATCTGCTGATGGTCTCTATACCAGACATACAAACAAAAACAAACCAAGCCCTTTTCATCCCAATTAAGATTCTTTAGATAAACTCCTTGATTGATTAAACACCACGTATCTCATCAATATCGTTTACCTTTACGTAATCAAAATCCTAAATGTTATCAACCATCAAATGATTCACTCTTTTTTTTTAATTTTTCGCCAACAATTTTCTATTTTTCTATTTGAAAACGAATGCACCTAAAATTCGCGGTCTTATATCAACAATATTTCATTTGAAAACCAAAGCACCTACAACTCTAATGAGTTTTGCGGGTTTTCCATCAAGAACTTTCTATTTTTCTATTCGATAAGCGATTCTTTAACAAAAAGAACATGCAAGAAACCAAATTCACGTCTATGTATCATATCATATTTCATATTTCCAGTTTTCCGACTCTTCGGTATGGTTTTTCCAATGCCAAAAAAATTCCAAAAATACAACATGCAAAATCCATAAATATCTTTTGGGCCGTTTATAAGTCCATACCAGACATAGAAACAAACAAACACATCTGTTTTTATATATAACTAGCTGGTACCTGCGGCTTTGCCCGCGTTAAGTTAAAGTTAACTTATTATTTTAATATGGTGTTGTACAGGATGGAAGGTGAAACAATGAAAAGATTCTGGGCATTGAACACCCGTAAAAACGCATCGCATATAGCTGTCCATGGCCATGCACAGCTTTTCTTGATTAGAGAACTATTTACGTATCTGAATTTTTCATAGCTTTGCAACCTTAAATTCTATGCTAAATTCGTGCTCTCACAGAGTTTTCCGAGTTCCAATCCAAAATTTTCCATTTCTCCGTTTGCACCTACAATTACATGCGATTTTCCCATTGAAAACCAGTGAGTCTTCCGAGTTTTTCATCAAGAACTTTCTATTTTCCAATCGAAACCACATTTTGAAACAAAAAATTCCAAGCAAAAAATCAAATATCTGCCCTTTGTTTGGATTTTCCAGTTTTTTCAGTTTTCCCACTCTTCCATGAAGTTCTTACATTTTTTTTTTCACAGAAACCACCACTGAATACAACAGTATTAACCATGAAAATTTCACAAATATCTGAGGGGCCATTTCGGATTCCATTGGATATATACATACATATGTACATACATTTTTATAAGATAATTTGTAATATAGGAGCAAGTTCGTACGACCCAGTCGTGCACATATTTTTTTAATTTTTATTGGTGTTTCGCAATAAGTATTGAATCAATAACTTAAGCTTCTTCCAACCGTCCTTTCTCAAATCCTTCGAATAAAAAAAAACAAATGTTCTGAACAAAAAAATATTGACAACCTATCGTTGGAGAAAGCAATCCGTGGTTCTGGCACATCTATCAGCGGGACTATCGTCACCAAATCCACCCAATTATTGGCATACGCAGACGACATTGGAAGGAACCCACTTAACTAAGTACATGGTGACCCCGTCTGCTGAAAACGTTAGCAATAGTAGAAGAACAACTATTAAGGTGGAGGTGCACGAATTCGAAGTGGTGCTATCGTTCAATTAGCTTGGATATGCAGTAGCAGCCGATAAGAATATGGAAGAAAAAATACGCAGGCGGCCGGCTGCTCAAAGCCCACAGAACCTACTTAAGTCTTTCAAGGCTATTTATAGGTATCCTAAAAGGTTACCATTGCATTACTTCTAAACTGCTGCTTTAAGACGATAGTCTTACCAGTACTCACCTACGGATCTGAGACCTGGGTGCTTAGCCAATGGCACTCTGAATTCTTAGTTCTCCCTGTTTGTGAGGAAGGACGATTCTGGAGACGATATAACCTTGAACTATGTATGTATATGAAATCTAAAAAAAAAATAGCGTGGTAGACTCTAGTGGGCACAAAGTTGTATGACCGAAGAGGAACGGGTCGGGAAGTCTTTTGAGAAACAATTCATGGTAGAACACAGCGTTGCAAACCAAATTTGCGCTGGGATAGTATACATATGTATGAATGTACATGTACACCACGACGCTCACAGCCTGAGGGTACGAAACTGGATTTCGATTTGATTTGATTTCGATTTTGTTTATTATACAGATTGTCCATTTAAGTTCATAAACGCACTTATATTAGGACATTTATCTAATTTCTTAGCATCGATTTGGAAAACCTTGGATATTCGTCTCCAAGTCTGTGCATCGAAGTAACAAAAGGTTCCTCGTTCTTTTGTACCGTTCTTTTCATATTGATTAAGACCTGGAATTCGAGTCATCCAAATTTTATCTTCTATGTGATACCGACATTCTCGATTATGTAATTCTGCAGCGGCCATCAATTGCATATCATCACCAATATTAATGTGTAGAATAGAAAGAATAGCAGGTCTTCTTGCAATTAAGGACAGATTTCCCCGGGATATATGGAAGAACTTGCTGATCCCGGTTGTGGCTCAGATGAAGGGGGAAAATTCACTATCTCTTCTTTGTCCATATACATATATATGTGTGTGTACATATGTACCTATACATACATACATACATACAATTTTCTAAAATTTTTTCGATTTGACAATTTTCGAAAATTGAAATCGATCGGATTTGTTTTTTTTTTTTTTTGTAGTGAAAAAAATATTTTTTTTTAACATTAGCAACGTTTGTCATTTGATTGCATTTGAAAAATATACATTTCATTTTTTCTAAACCTTCTACCCTAATACCTCTTGCATTTAGAGAAAAAATTAGGAAAATCGGTCAACCAGTGTGTCCGGTTAGCGAACGAACACAAAAATTAAGCTGTTCTTTTATATATATAGATATTATAATTTTAATAACAAAAACAAAAAAAGTTGCTTAAGCAACTCAAATTCGACCTACAAAATCAGTTGCGTGCGACTAGTTGGAAACCGATTGCAAACCGGTTTCATTTCAGTCGAGCGTGTGAGCTCTCCTATAGAGCTTCATATACAAAGTTGCTTGAGCAACTGATTTGCGATTCTAGTCGCAAAACAGTTGCAAAACAGTTGCTTCGTGTGCGGAGGGCCTTATTCTCAATATTTTAATAATTGTAATTTGAACTACTCAACTTCCATTTTTCTTGAACAAAAATAAGTGAAAACGAGGAAAAATATTTTTTGCCAACTTTTCATATACTTGGCCACACTGTGCGCCGGGTAATTGCTAGTTTGTTTTTATATCCTTCGTTTTAAATTGTTTTGAAATATTCGTTTGTAATAAATTATTAATTAAAAAACTGTCTAATAAATAAATCAAACTTCCGATAATAATTAACTAATTTAACATGAAACCAATAACTAGTTATTAAAGTTTGTATGTAGGTACTGCATAATGTAATTACATTTATCTATGACTTTTTTCGTAAATGATGACACATTCCAAGTCAATAAAGTAGGTTACCTCGTTACCCCCGCTACCAGTTACTTACTACCCGCTACCCATCACCCCGATACCTGATTCCCACTACCCACTACCCTGGCAATATCTCGATTTTGTACAAAATACTTACCTACTTACCTAAAATCTACAACACTAACCAACAGATTTGCATGAGATTCTTATAAATATAAGAAAAGAACGTTTGCTGGGTCAGCTAGTAAGGTGGTGACAACTCAGAAACCTCTGCTGACTTATGCACAACAACTTTATTAAGGGGCATCACATGGTCAAATGCATAGTAAACGTTCTATAAGCCAATGGGTTTCCACATTTTTGGCCTTATCTCATGAACGGCTTGGCCGAAAAACTTCTTAAAAACCATCAACACAACTACCCGAACAAAACGTTCCCATTTTTATACAAATTTCTTATTTTTGTACAAATTTATTTTTTATTTTTATTCTTATTTGTTTATTCTTAAATGTTGTGTATATCCTCTTTGGTCAGTTTAATTGAATTTCTTTTTGGTATTTCTTGCTAGAAAAAGAATTTTCTTTTTAAATTAAAATTTTGCTAGATAATACTCTTTCTGTTGCAGGAATGTCAAACCACAGTGCGGGTGCGGGCATTAAAAAAGAATGGAAATACGAGAAGGTGTGTCGAATAACATTTGTCATAAAGTTCCGAGTATTGCCGATGACCTGAACTGTGGTACACACTACCTTGAAAGTTCCTTAGGTACTTACAGTCCGAGGTGGCCATGCGCCTCAACCAACAAACCTCTTCAGGAAGAGCTGTCCTTAGCTAGCTGTCTCCAGATTTGCGCGCCGACTTGGTTGAGGTCATTTTCAACTTGCGCGTGCCACCTGAGCTTTGGTCTTCCTCTACTGCGTTGTCCCTCTGTGTTGAATTCGAAGACTTTACGGGCCGGATCATTGGTGTCCGTCCATCCTCTCCACGTGACCAAGCCATCTGAGTCGTTGGACTTTTACTCTTTAAGCTAGGTTAGTAACACAGTACAACCCAGTGCAGTTCGTTGTTAAATCCATTCACCGTCGATGCAGACAGGACCATAGATCTTCCGTATAACTTTCCTCTCGAAACGGCCCAAAGCGCTCTCATCCGTTTTTGACAATGTCACTGCTTCTGCACCACATAGCACCTTAGTTGTTCGGGAGAGGGCTTTACAATTTAATTGCTCTCTTGGCCTAAAGATTAGCAAGAGTTATTCCCCCTCTGATCTCTGCGCTAATGTCATTGTCCGTGGTGACTGACAAAGTACTTAAGAATCTCGAAGTTTTATGTGTTTATCTTGAAGTCTTGTCCAAGACGTAGATGTTGGGTGTCCTTTCTTGATGACAGCATTTACTTTGTTTTTCCCTCGTTGACAGCCTCTGTCTGTATATTCACAAATGAACAATTGACACCACGCTGATGTGTTATCCCAATAATTTCAATATATTCGGCGTACGCGGTGAGGTCGTTACCGACTCTGATAAAGCAACGTGAGTTCTCCATTGTTATCCTGTTCAGACGAATGAGCTTTGGTAAAGATGCCAAAACTGAACAGTTCTTCTCTAGATTTAAAAGTTACATTCTTTTTCGGGTGTTGAAAAAACATATTCAGAATTCATGTGTTGAAAACTGCAGAGCAGCAGAGGATGAGCAAAAAATGTATACGTATAATAAAAAAAATACATAAAGAATAAAGCTTAATAATTATTGAGATTTTTTTCATATTTTTCTTACTTGCTTATGTTTACAAATTTTTATGTAAATTTGATCATTCGATAAATTTGTTTTCAATTTAAATACCCTTGTACATTTCTGTTTCTATTCAAAATAGTATCGTGTCATAATATAAACAGCCTTAAAACGCTTAAGGATTCATTAAAAATTGAAGGGAGAAAATTATTAAAAGGAGTTTCTCCCAAAACGGACTTGAACTTAATTTTATTTACCATAGGCATTATCGGTCAATTTTACTATTACGGCTATTACTCTTTCAATATAAAGTCTTCCTCGTCAGTATAAATAAATTAACGAAAATTTTCTACTAAAATAATAACCATATACTTAAACCCACAACATCCCAATCCTCAGTAACCCTAACCACCCCGCCCAGTATATTAAACGGGTGAGAACTTGACTCGATGTTGAACAAGAACATTTTACAGCCCTCTGGAGACAATTCTCGAATTATGCCCTTCCACTTGCACTACCCTGTCCTGATGAACAAAATCCAAAGCCACCTTTTATGTGCTAGATATGTTGTTATATAAATATTTTCAACTTGGAATGGCAAGGCAACGTGGTGCTGGCTAGCGAGTGTTTTGTTGAACCTCCATAAAAATTTCATCGAGGTGATTTTGTTCACATCGTTCGTTGTAGGTTCCGTATCTCTCACGCATCTAACTCCCTCCAGTTGAGTATCCTTTTTAAATTCAAGAGGGTTATGTTTCGCCTTAGCCCTTAAGCATTCGCGTGTAGTTGGATTGTAACTTGCTTGGAAAGAGGTTTATGTGATTGTGATGGTGTACTTTTGAATGGCCATTAACTTAAACTAACAAGGGCAGTTATTTGAAGCGACTTTTAGGTTTCTTAATACTGAAGATACTGAAAGAAGAGGTGATTTCCCCACTGCTTGCTGCCACGCTTCCGGCTGCTAAATGATTGTTTGCTTTACAATTAGCAGTTGTAGCCCAAAGCAAGTCACCAACACTGAAAATCCTTAAGATAGCACCTACAACAAATCTTTGAAAGGGAAAATGAAAAAACAATAGATAAATAAATTTAAATATGGAGGAGGTTTGTGACATCAAGGTTAATCGAGGACAATCGAGATTTACAAACAAAAAACACAATAATCTTTTTGAAGAGTTTTTATCTGGTCTGGCTTTATGGCCTGGAAAGTAATTAAAAATAAACTCAAGTGTGTTGATCCCAAATTTGAACCTTATTTGCAAATATTGTGGGAAAATTAATGTCTTTATGATGATTTTTTTTCTGTCGGTATGTAAAAGGACTACAGGTTCCAATTACTGGGAAATAAATGGCCTCCGGAGTAAATGGTGAATATTTAAACTTTATTTTGGATTTTAACATTATTATTTTTGAGATAAAGTGATAGCTTCGAATAAGGACTCAGGACAACAAGAATTCTAAGGTAAATAAAAGTTTTTGAACGGTCGTATAAGCTAAAGTTTCCTTTCATATTTTATAGAATTTTTTTAAATATCACACTTAAGCTCGTAAAATTGATAGTATTTAAGCTTGCGGATTTTTGATAATTAAAAAAAATTATTAGCTTTTATACAGCTCAAGCGTTATTGTTTATCTGATTTATATAATTTACCTAGTCAATAATATTGTGAATACATGGTATGACAATAAAGTAATGAGACTGATTATATTGCCGCGATTGTAGTAACCCTGCGACCTTGAAATTCGCTTTCCCTTCTCCCGGCATCCTTCCCTTCTCCATTGATATATTTGCCATCGCTCTAGCTTGTTTAGTTGGCCTGCTTTGTCGTGTTCAGTAAACGTGTGTCCGTGGTGCTCGTCACGAAAATGGAAAAACGAAATCAAGAGGAACGCGTCGCGATAAAATTTTGCGTCAAATTGGGCGAAACAGCTTCGGAAACGTACGCTTATATTGTAAAAGTGCATGGTGATTGTGCTCTTAGTCGTGCCCAGGTGTTTCGATGGCATAAGTGTGGGGCGTGAAAGCGTGGAAGACGAGGCGCGTAACGGGAGACCAGTCGAGGTGCGGACTGACACGAATGCGCAGCGTGTGTGCGCCCTGATCCGTGAAGACGTGAAGATAACTGTTCGAATGTTGTCGTCGGAACTGGGTATGAACCGTGAAACAGTCAGACAAATTTTAAACCGACGACGATTTTGGGATGAGAAAGTTGTGCTCGAAGATGGTTCCAAGGAACCTTTCCGAGGAGCCCTCAGCGTGTCCCAGTATTTGGCCTCTAAAGGGATCGCCGTGTTGCAACAACCGCCTTATTCGCCCGATATGTCACCCTGTGACTTTTTTTGTTCCCTATAACAAAATCGGTGGCCAAAGGAACCCATTTTGAGTCGATTGAGAACATCCAGGCGGCCGTGACGAGGGTACTCGCGGACATCCCAGTCGAAGCGTTCCAGAAATGTTACGAAGCATGGAAAACACGCTGGTATCGTTGAATAGCTGCCCAAGGGGACTACTTTGAAGGGGATGGCAGAGTTGTAGAATAATTTTGAAATATACGGTTTTTATGGAATCAGTCTCATTACTTAATTGTCACACCTCGTATATCTGTAGGGCTAAGAGCTCAACATAAGTTTTTTTGGAAAACATAAATGGCATCGATCTAGACTCAAGAGTAATATGAGGTTTTGTAAACGCTGATTTGGAATATTTATGTTCACAGTTTACGAGTTCAAGCTACCCAAAGCAAATTTTTTCAATGCTATATAATGTAAATATAATATAAGTAGGCATATAGAATTGGACAGCATAATAGATAACGGAAAAAATATGTCTTGGACGTATTTCTGTTGATAGCTACATTGTACTTTCTCACTCATCGGTTTCATTCGAATCCACTCCCAAACGAATCATTAAAATTACACTTTGAAACGCAATCCTTACATTTTTTTTTGGAAACTGAACAACTGGATCATGACTATATCTCGAATACAAAAATCTTGAATAAAAAAATCTCGAAACAAAAAATAAAAACCTCGAATGCAAAAATTACAAACCTACAAAAATCACGAACGTACAAAACACGAAAAAATCTCGAAAAAAATGATAATTCGAGATTTATTTCTTAATTATATTTCTGAAAGAAAACCTGTTTTTGTAATTTAATTCATATTTTTATTTACAACAAAATTTTACTAAAGTCAACAAATTGTTACAAAATTCAACAAAATATCCAAATAACAAAAAAGAGTGTTGAGTTAATATCTTAAGGAACCGATATAGTTTTTTTTTCTTCATCTCATATTCAATTTTTCCCCCATTTCAAGTTTTTCTACCTCACATTTTGCCTGAAGCGTCTCCTGCACTAAAACATGAATCACCTTGTACAGGCAAGTGCAGCCTCCCACCAAAACTTAAAGTCTTCTATGCTAAGACACAACTTTTATTTCAGTTTTTGGAACACTGGAACACTTTTCAAAATTTTGAATTTAGAAAAAGGGGGGCTAAGTAAAAAACGAGTTTGAGGATCTAAAACCTCATTTTTGAATATTTTCCAAAACAAAAAAATGGAATAATCCGGAAAAAACCGTGAACAACTCTTCACGAACTCTTGTTTGACTGCTTTAGTTTATGCAGTAGTTAGTGCAATAAATAAAATAAATGCTGTGAATATATTTTTTAATTTTTTTTTTTCAATTACATAAATCTTCAACTTTTGTTTTGTTATGTTTTGACCTTTAGGTAAATTTATCCAGATATTAGAATTAATGTTCTATCAGCAAGTTCACTCGGGCGTATACTTGTTATTTTTTTTCAGAAAAGAAAAGAAGAATTATTTGAGCAACGAAATCAATTTTTATGGCATAAATTAGCAACAAATTAGCCACAGATCGTTGGTTCTAATTTGGTTCTCCTAGGGTAATATAACCCTAACAGAACATCATTTTTTCCAAGAACTAGTTGAGCCACAAAATCAATTCTTGCGTCAAAAATTAGCAACAAAATACTTTTCGGTGCCGGCTTATGAATTGGTTCTGGTTGGGTAATAGACATCCAAATTTGTGCACTTTTCTCTTCTTTTACACAAGATTTTTGTAGTTTCTGTCTGTTGTGAAGAAGATCAATATTTCCCCTATCTCCCAATAATTTTACACCTATCTTTTTTGCGGTAAGTTCTGCAAAAACAGTAAACATACATTGAATTTTGTTGACGTTCAAAACTCACGAAAAAGTTAAAGAATGGACTATAATCAACAAGCTTTAAATATTTCATTTTTTTTAGATTGACAGATTTTCCTTTTTTTTTTATTGGGTCCGCATTTTCGGAATTGTAAATCTAAGTCATCCTCCAATTGAATGGAATATGTGTATATTTGAATTTTTCACATTAAAATGACAAAGACGTTCAATGCGAACTATCTAAAACAGCTGATGTCTTAATTTAAAGTCTATCTAAAATTTGGTTAACGTTGTGGACGTAGGGAGGAAAATATGGACGTCGCACAGTGGATCGACTTCATACAATTAGAAGTGAAAAATTCTAATCTTTTTAGAAAATATCTATTTCCATCTATAATGTTCATTAATCGAGAAAATTAAGATTATTTCGAAATATACTCCAAAAGTTTTTTTGTCCGAGTCAATTTGGAATTCGACACCAAACATCGAAAAATTCCTTCCTTGGGACGCAGAAATCTCTTCCTTAAATATGAATAAAAAGGGCTTTGCAAATCTTTGCGAGGCATATAACATATATTTCTGGAAAGTAGACGTTCACATCTATCCAAAACGCATAATTTATTTTTAAGGCAACCTTAAGCACATATTTTGATTTTCCAAAACAAACACGGTAAAAACAACTTTTTTTGTCATTTCAACAACACATTTTTTAAATTCAACAAACAAACGTTACTAAAATTTTAACACAGATTTATAAAAACACATACCTTCACGAACATCTGCCATTTTTTTATTTCAATTTCACTAAAAATTGTAATTTTAAAAATTATTTTTCTGAATAACTTAAGCGCACCAGATCAAAAAAAGACTTTTTACTTTCACTTCTGCAGATCATTTATACCATACTTAAGTGGTTTAAGTAATAAAAAAAAGTGTTTTCAGACTTAACAGTTATCCGTTATAGATAAGAAATTGAATTTTTTGTAGTTTATGTCATTTACTTTTTCACGTCTAATTATATGGAAGCGATCCACTGTGCGTCGCGTCGGACAGGCAGTAGAAAGGAATTCTCGGCTCTCTTTTTGTTCGATTCCTCTTTCCTCTAACATCTGGAACACAAAGTTACTCATACAGACCATTTACGTTGCGAGATCAAAGGAGAATGTAGTTGAAATTATTTTTTTAAACTAGAATTATCAAACACGCGTTGCAAACGTAGCTACTTTTGCGTTTTACAATGTGCATATTTTTATAAAATTTTGAAAATCCAGAGTTGAGAAAAATTGAATCTAGTTTAGGATTTTTATCGTAACCGACGCGACACGAGCGCTGCTTCTGAAAAATTGCTGATTTTTGAAGGGTTGGTAGTTGATGGGCTTCTTGAATTTCACAGTTTAGGTCGTTTAGTGTCACATGTAATTTGATGAATGATGTGCTGACAGGATTATAATTTAATGACTGCTTAAAATTTGTATTGCCACATGGGTTAGCTATTTGATAACTTGTGCCTATCCCTCACCTTATCACGCTTCTTATAATTTGATTAATGATTTGAAAACTGAAGAAAATATATGTCAACCCTTTTGTTGTGAAAAAAAACTAAGCAAACCTTTTTCAAAATAATCCACTTGTTCGTTGATGTAATCTTAGAATAACAAGAGACTAAACACTTAAATTTGAATTTTATTTTAAGAAAACTCCCAATTAAGTAAATTATAATTTTTTAGACATTTAACCTTTGCCTTAAACCTAACGATTTTCCAGTTTATTTCCAGTTTCCAGAACCGGAAGGAATTTTTGTATTAGTTTGCATTGATTGAATTACCATTTTCACAATACCCACCACTAACCAATAATAATTCGATGAACTAACAAAAAACAAAAAATACAAATAAAATTAAGCAAAAGCCTAAGAATTGGATGACTTCGTTGTACAAAACCAAATTATTTCAACAATGAAACTTAGTGTTAGCGCGTATCGCGCACATGCATCCGCACATAAGAAAATTCTATCCAACAGCTATCATTCGCAACACAATTACGGCAGTACATCAGCAGCATCGACATCCACTGCGCCTAGTAACTTTTTTACGGTAAGAGTATCACAAATCCAAAATACACAAATCCTAGAGATACCAACTACTATCGTTTCGATTTAATGTGCATGTTCTGTCGTAAGTGTATAAAATTAATTTGTTTGTGTTAGGCAAGTTGATTTACTAATTTATTTTATTTGCATTAAATCGCACACAATCGCACAGTGGGGTTCGTTGTGAAGGTTGTTTGCATAAAACCCGAAAGCGCCACTTGAATTAATTAGTTGAAGGCTAAGGTTCAAGCAACAAAGTATCGTTACTTACTTTGCATAATGTCGCGCTATGTAGTTCATTATTCAATGACCTAACCGTCCAGATCGTTATTTAGCTAGGTGTCCCTACGCCAAGTTGATTGGCTACTTTTCGTTAACTGTGACGTAATTGACAAGACAAGATTCACTAGTATGCAGCATACAAAAACTATCAAAAAGTGAATGGAACTTGTCAGGATTATCGCGTTGTACCAAGAAAGTTTTTGGTTCGGATTGATGAACGTGTTAAAACCTGCGACCGATAGAAGCGAAGTGAATCTAGGTTTATTGGTCCCAAACCTTTCTAATATAAATTGAGAATATTTTTCTATTTGCAAAAGAACAATATACAATTACCATTTTTTTAACAGATTGTACCTTTTTTTATCGATTGTACATTCATACGTCTTTCTTTCAATGAAAATTTGAATTCTCTTTCAGTGTCTTATTGTTAATAATTAGTTTCCTTCTGATTAGTTGTTCAGTTGTTCTTATTAATCATATTATAGCTGTTTATTTAATATGTATGTAGATGTTAAAATTTGCATGATTTTACATATATTTAAGAGTAAAAAAACGGACAATTTCTACGAAAAAGTTCCACTGTGCCATGCTAACTTACATCATGTAGTTACTACTTTATGGAATGTTTTATAACTTAATTCCCTGTAATCGAGACAGACCCATGGGGACAGGGATCTTTTTGTATGCGTTGTTTTGCTCGTTTTGTTGTTTTTTCTCATCTTTATTTTATTTTTGGCAACGCGCAGGTAAAACTTTACCCAAAGGATAATAACATTTGACTTTTGAACTCTGTTAAAAAAGTCAAACAATTCAGGTGTGTTTCAGAGCAAAGGGACTTGTTCTTGTGAGATTTTACTTTTTGATTGTTGGCTGTTAAGTTATAATCAAAAATCTCCCCCAAGTTCTTAATTTTAATACCATTAATTATTATAAAACTGTCATTTTCATCTTTTGTAAAAGGAAAAGTTCTGTGAATTCTTCCTTCAACAACATCACCAGCGACATCAGCAGCAGCAATATTAACAGTAACAACAGAAGTGAGCCTATCCAAAGTGTATGTGTATTAATTTGAGCCATACATTTATGTCGTGTGGTTGTGGAAGGATGATGCTCGTTAAATTAAAGATGCGTGGCAAACAGTCACAGCTATTACCTTTTTGAAATATAATACTTAAGATTTGAGTTGTTGAGAATGATTAAGCTGTTAATTTTTGGTGTAATGGTGTCAATGATCAACATAGAAACAATTACTCTGAGCTGTGATAGCAATCGGTGGTTTAATTATGAGTTATAAGGTTTATTAAGCACAAGCAAACATGATATTCTGTGGGATTTCTTGGATGTTTGAAACTTTGCTTGTGTGCTATATTGGTATACATTACGTGGTAAATGGAAATTTTTGCTTGAATCGTAACTCATACGAGCGTGTTTGTAACGTAAGGAGGGTAGTAAGCTAAAGTTCTAATGTGTTTACGTTGCTTATATTTGTTTTTTGTTTTTTTCAAATGTTGGTTACCATTTAAATGAAAGCTATGTAAATGCCGTAATACAAGTAAGCCACATCAAAAGATTAAAGATTTATTTATTATTATGCCTTATTGAAACGCTCTTACCCCAAACTAAAAAAATTTCCTCAACCGGAAATGCACGATAGTAAAATATGAAAGTGAATATGTGTTCAACAGCCACCTTTGTTTATACAGGGTGATTCACGAGCGTTGTGCCAAAAAGCTAGAGCGTGTAGGTTGAGTTGAGAAAAGAAAAAAATTGTATGAGAGGGGGGGTCTATTCCCCCCCGTTTAGCCGGGAGTGGCAATTTTCTGAAAAATTGACTTATTTTGTAAAAAAAAATATTAAAAATCAACGGCTTCGTTTACAACACCGTGCTATACCTTTCTGAAAAGCCAAAAACTTCTTCTTTCACTTTGTTTTTTAATTAAATTGTTTTAATGAACAGTTTAAAAAAAATAAATTTTCAAACTCAAAATTTTCAAAAAAAAGCATAAAAAACATTTTTGAACTAATTTTTTTCAAAATTTTATGTAATTAAGTACTAATTTTGTTTTCAAAATTCAATGCCGTTTTTAATTTTAAGTCGAAAACAGAAAACTGGATGCAAAAATATCTTTTCGTTTTTGAGAAATTAAAAAAAAAAAAAAAGCACTTTTTTCTAAAAAAATGTTTATTTTTATTTTTACCTATCTGGACTTTTAGTTTACTTTATTAGTTTCATTTATAAATTTAATTTTTTGTAATTGGAGTTTTATGAGGACTCAATAAAGTAGAAAAGTATTACATTATCCCTGGATTAACCATTTTGTTCATTGATAACGTCTTAAAACTGACCTGCAATTTTTTCTTACTATCCCTGGGGCCGCGGCCACTCGCCGGCGAAGAGTTCTACCTGCTAGGGGCTTAAGATAATTAAACCGCAATTTTTCTTGAATGAAAAAACAATCAACAACTTTAAGGTAAATAAAAGGTACTAATTAACCATTTACAATTAAAATATTAACTCATCAGCACATAACAATAACAAACTCAAAAGCTCGAGAAGATTTAGCGGACAGGAACTTCTGCTACGGTTCAACTTGTTGTCGAGATCGGGAAGCCGAAAGACTCTACGCTGAAAGACATCCCAATAGATGGCGCCCAAGTCGTAGCATGTTTTAAAGAATCCACCGACTAGTGCACGGAGAGCTAGAAGTGAAAGGTCAATGGCAGACGCTATCAATGAACAAATGATTAATCCAGGGAAAATCCAATACTTTTCTACATTATTGAGTCGTCATAAAACTCCAATTACAAAAAATTAAATTTAAAAATTAAACTAATAAATTAAACTAAAAGTCCAGAGGTAAAAATAAAAATAAACATTTTTTTAGAAAAAAGTGGTTTTGGTTTTTTTTTTAATTTCTCAAAAACGAAAAGATATTTTTGCATCCAGTTTTCTGTTTTCGACTTAAAATTAACAACGGCATTGAATTTTGAAAACAAAATTAGTACTTAATTACATAAAATTTTGAAAAAAATTAGTTCAAAAATGTTTTTTTTTGCTTTTTTTTTTGAAAATTTTGAGTTTGAAAATTTATTTTTTTTAAACTATTCGTTAAAACAATTTAACTTAAAAACAAAGTGAAAGAAGATGTTTTTGGCTTTTCAGGAAGGTATAGCACGGTGTTGTAAACGAAGCCGTTGATTTTTAATATTTTTTTTTACAAAATAAGTCAATTTTTCAGAAAATTGCCCCTCCCGGCTAAACGGGGGGGAATAGACCCCCCCCCCTCCCATACGATTTTTTTCTTGTCTCAACTCAACCTACACGCTCTAGCTTTTTGGCACAACGCTCGTGAATCACCCTGTATACCTACTTCTAAAATGATTATAGTCCGATTCAATGTCAAAATTGTCATTTCTTAAAATCATTTATCATCATGTATCATGAATTCATGACGCTCTTAGAATTTTTTAAAGTGACAGAGAACGTGACAACTCCCTCGTTGAGTAAATCGGAAACCACTTAAGCCTGTTGTAATCAAATATAAAGGTCATATATTTGCATAGATGAACATTATAAGTTGAATATATTTTCGTCTTTTAAATGTTCAGGTGGAACAAATTTTGAAAAATTAAATGATAGAGAGGAACTGCGTTATAGAGCAATAATAGTTTAGAAAAGAATAGTTCGAATCGGAATTTCAAACGGAAATTGTACGATGTACGATTGAACATATTACACGTCAAAGTCCTTTGTTTTAACGAATTTGCAATTATTATCAAAAAAGACAGTAGTACCTACCCATCTAAGTTATTTTTCCGTTTCTGTAGAAAACAGATTAAGAAATTTTTGACCGCCATTTTACTTGAAAACCATTTCAATCCTTCATAAAAATAAGTTAAACAAGAAATAATTTGAGAATATCATAGTAAATTGAAACTCATAACTAAACTGCGCGACAACCGGGGGGGCGTTGACAAAAAATCATATAAATTATTTGGAGTACTTTTGGGCATTTTAAAACCATGAAATTTCGGTTCAAGACACAAAAAAAATGAAACTCCACTTTATGCTCAAAACCTGTGGGGAGGATTTATTTATTTTTTAAGTATAGGCTCTTCAATTTTTGCCAGTCCTGTGCCTAAAATCGAAAATTTGAACTTTGTTTATTGGAGAAATTTTTTAAAGTGATTTTAAACCTTATTTTGTGAGGTTTTTTTTTTAAATATGTATTTTCACTGCGGCGCGGAGTATACTTGTTAGTTTTCAGAAAAGGAAGAATTATTATAAATATAATTAAAAATTCAATGAAATTAAAAGTAAAAACAATTTTCGTTAGCCACCTAACAATTTCTTTAAGAGAAAACAAGAATTTTTCATGTTCTTTTAGAAGTAAAGTCGAGTGTAATAACATAGTCTTATAAACTACTAGTTGAACCTAAAGACTTCGTAGTGCCTCAAATAGAAGACCTATATTACTCCTGAGTATTGTACTTTTCTGTTAGTTAAGTAATTTGTAACCGGATTACTATTTCCAAAGATTAACATTTATATGACAAAACAATTTTTGCCGGGTCAGCTAGTAAGGTCATACCAGCTAACCTTCGCGGGCTCATACGAAACAACTTTGTTAAAGATCATCACATGGTCAAAATGCTCACGAATAGATTACAAATAAAAAAATGTATTTTTTACAAAAACGTTCTACGTGCTTTTTTGTAAGCCTTTATTACATTTTTTCATTTCATTCATTTCATTTCATTTTTCTTGACTAAGGGAGGACCTTAAATAATCGTTTACCCTTTTTAGACAAGAAAACCTTCTTTCACCGAAACAGTTTGTTGCTAGAGTACCTACACAGTACCATGGGAAGAGCTTTAGATAGATATTTTGCAAACCCTTTTATAAATGATCTCTTGTCTGTAACTTCTAATCCAATTCATTATTTGGCTGACGATAGTACTCTTAGCTTTTCTTATTCGTTTCCAGACTCACATCCCACCTCCTCGGATGTGGATCTGCAACGGCAAAATATGATAAGCTCATTAAACTCTGACTCAAACAGCATTGTACAATGGGGAATACAAAATCGCGTTGGGTTTAAATTTTTGAAAACTCAATGCTGTCTTGTGTCGTTAAAGCGAGATATGCCTCCCCTGCTACATTCCATGAGTGGCACTTCCATCAATGAGACCGAACATCTCGAGATTCTCGGTATGTGTATCACTGACCACCTCTTGTGGAACGAGCACCGTTCTGATGTGGCTATTACCTATTAGACTTATATCCGGGGTAAAGGGCTGGTGCTCCAGCTACATACTTAAGCCTCTTGGACGGTATACAAAAAAGAGCCCATAGAATGATTGGTGATAGAAACATAACCAACTCATTCACCTCGTTAGACTACCCGTATCGTAACGTTTCGTGTCTCACCTTGTTCTATCGTTACTTTTGCGGTATGTGTTTTTGTGAATTAGTTAGTTGCATTCCTCCCCTTAAACAATTCGCCCGTAAAACTCGCGCTTCTAGGAATGCCCATCAGTTTACCCTCGAGCTCAACTTCGGACGTACCTTCAAGTATATAGAGAATCGTTCTTTAGCCGTACTACGTGAATGTGGAACTCCCTTCCACACTCTGTCTTTCCAAATCATTGCAATGTTCTGAATTTAACACCAATGTACACCACTCACTGTGCATAAAAATCTCCTTGAGTGGGTTCAAATCATAAAAAAAGTAAAAATTGGTATTTGTCTGCATTTAAAATAGAGAAAAAAAACTACAAGTAAGCACTCATGATTTAACAAAACAGTGTCTTGGACCGTCTTCAAGGAAAAAAAGTCAAGTTTTCCGTTTTTTTTTTTATTTTAAAATGGCCAAGTCTATTTTCCAAATGAACGAACTTAGTTTTAACACCATATTCGAAAAAAAAAAATGTGCACGACTCGGTCGTACGAACTTGCTCCTGTATTCCCAATTATAAATCATAAAAAAAGCATTAAGAAAAAATCAAAAATAAAAATATAAATTGAAATATGAACCACAAAAATGGATGCAATTGGAAAAAAATTGATGTCGTATGATTTCTTAAGAAACTGTTGGTTTTTCAAATTTTTTTAATTTATTAAAAAAAATTAAAAATTGAAAATGTACCTCTTAAATACATTTTATTCCAAAAATTTAAATGTCAAACAAATTTAAACCTTATTTTTGATTTATTGAATTTTTTTTTTGAAAATCGTCGGAGCCGTTTTTTTTTTAAATTAATTTTTTATATATAAAATTTTTCAAAAATGTCTTAAAATTAATTTGGGTATGCAGTACTCAAGAATATGTAAATATACATTTTATGAGTATATTTCGATTTTTAATATTGATCCGTTTTTAAGATACACAATTTTGAAAAAAAAGTTTAAAATTTTTTTTTAAAAATCCAAAAAAATTTTTGAAATTTTTTTGAATACAACAAATTATTTGGGCAATATATACGTACTTTCCAAAATTACGCTGATCGGACTTTTAGTTTTTGAGAAAATCTAATAACAAAAAAACGGTTCTATGGGAGGTACCGTTTTGGAGCAATACAAAAAAATTTTTTTACATAAAATACATGAGTGTTTAAAAAAATTAAATTCGAGGAAGTTTAAAAAAAATCGTAGGAACCGTTTTGGAGAAAATTTAAAGTTTTGGTTTTTTGCCATAAAAATCGTATGGTGGCAACCCTAAATTTTGATCTTTAAAAAAAATGAAAAAAATGGGATATGGGTTTTTGCTCAAACCTCTTATTTTCAAGTTTGAAGTCAATCGGAGCAGTGGTTAAGGCTGTAGGTGCCTGTAAACTTCCCGACAGACAGACAGACGGAATCGCCGGACTCACTTTTTTCGACTTCTCTATCATCGTAATGTCATATCTCATCATCATCACAAATTTTTTTTTTACGAATTCAATACTTGCCATATATTCTATATGTCGCAAGTAAAAACATGAGTAAGTATTAGGAAACATGTTACATATTATTTTCAGAATTATTTTCCTTTAACGAAATTATAAGAATTTATCTTGTAAATTAACAAAAAAAAAATCATGATTCGTCAGCGTTGATAGGATAAATCTGCCGCTTCTGAAAGCTGTTGCCTTAGGTTCAAGCCTTACTCAGCCTAATGGTAAATCCGCCACCCAATATTTTAAATTCTTATAACACACATTTTTAATTTGAATTTTTCAAAAAATATTGAAAAATCGAAGTTAAAAAATAAATAAAAATAAAATGAAAATAATGTGTTGTAATAAGTTTGTTATCAAGACTCAACTTAAAATGGCTAAGAAAATAATGAAATTGTTTTTTTTTTTCTGAAAATGCGAACTTATACATATTGTTCCAAACAATAATATTTGATATTTTAAATTTGTTTTCCTTCTTTTTCAAAAAGAATTAAGATCAAAAGGATTAATTGAACGCATTGACTCTATCTTCATCTTGACAATAGTAGCGCGTGAATAACCAATATCTGCGGATTTTGTTATTTTTTTCCTTTTATATTTATATTTACAAAATTATTGGAAGTGTTTTGCTTTGCTCATTTTTGTCATTCTACTTCTCATTCAAAAACCAAGTTATGGTTAAAACGAGACTCTTTTTCATTGCCACAAAATAAATAATAAAACCAAGTATAATCCACCACTTAATTCACACAATAAAGGTTTTTAAAACCCAAACTTGAACAATATTAAATTCTTTAAACTATACACATAAGTATACAATGTATATACACAATTACACATACTTCAAAAAACCTCAAAATGATGGTAATTGGTGTTTGATTCAAGACTTTTATGTGGTATATGGCATGAAACATCTGAATACCTTTCTTAACCGAAAGGCAGACAATAAGTCTTTATATACAAATAAATATATTTCGTTGTTGTTGTGAGTAGAGTAGAAATAATTACTTTTTATATTTATTTTAGTTTCAGTAGTTTTGAAACTGACTTGTAAAATCGTTTACAATGTCTTGAAAAAGTAGTTTCCCTACTAAAACTTATATTCAATTTTTCAGATGAAGACTTCACAGTGTGACACAAATAGAGATGACAGCGCTATCGAAGATAATGTCAGTCCAACTTTTACAGTCGGCTCTCCTAACGAGCTAAACACAACCGAAAGTTCACCCCGAAAAGGAGATAACGACAGCAGCAACACACACATTTCATCTGATAACAAGAGTCCGTGCCAGAGGTAAGAACAAACATTTGTGTTTTTAATGAAAATTAAAAACAAAATGTAAATACAAAACAAGACAACATAACTTATCTACAATAAGAAAAAATATTGAAGCAAAGGACAATTGACTGATCCTTCTTGTACATACAGATATACTCATAACTCATGTTAAAAAAAAAAATATGTTTTTAAGTTTAAATTTTATTTAAAAATTAGTAATAACTTTTGTAAAGAAAAAACATCAAACAATTAAGTTCATGTTATATATTTTACATAATAATTGTATTTAGGAAAAGAAAATTGCGTAAGTCTAATCACCGTCAACCACCGGTAAAGACACTAGGTTCACCCTCATCATCTACATGTTCCCAAGCAAATGACACAATCAGTTACAATTACAACAATTCAGTTAAACGACACACAGATGCTCTGAAAATAAATAATGATATCCGAAACTCAAGACCTACCTCCACAGAAAGAGACAGGCTCAACAAAGAGCCTCACTTCCAACAATATTACTCCGAATCCAACATCGCTGCCACTACTGAGAACAGTGAGAACCCATCCCGTTCTCATCGTCCTAGTACTTCATCCTACACCAAAGGTGTACAGGGTTGGCGGAATCTTAGAGCCGTAATGCTATACTATTGCTCCTTGAGAAGAATCAAAAGGAACGGTGCCCAAAAATATTAATCTATTTCTGTGTTTAATATTGCAACGTAGTTAATTTTTTTTGTTTTTTCTTTTTTTTTTTTTGTCAAAAACTGAAATTGATGTTTAAAAAAAAAATTATTACTGAAATAACTTTTCTCCTAACAGCTGTTAAACACTCGTAATAATTTTCTTAAATGGGTTTCGGAATACATAATTTTTGTAAAACATCTTTTAACTGTGTTGTTTTTCTTGATTTACCTATTTACTACCTACTTATATAAATATTTACAAAATAAATCATAAATTCATCATAAGAATCTTAGTAAAACTTTTTTGGCATTTTGTACTCGTGTATATTGTGTTTACGTGAAATGAGCTCTTGATGTTATTTTAGGCAGTAATTCAATGAATACTAATAATCTTAATGGACTGACTAGTGACTATCGTATATCTAGCGTGTCTACCTTTTAATAGGACTTGTAAGGGTCAAGGTTGTGAAAGAATGTTTTTTGTTTTATTTTACTATGCCTTAATAATATCTTAAGGATTCATTTTGAGATTCCAGAGGCTTTAATAAATAATAAATAAGTTCGATTTGGATAGAAGATTATTATGATCGACATGTGCCTCAATTAACAATAAAATAAGGGTTAGGCATTATAAATGCGAACTTTAAATGGAATTTAATGATTGTTTGAATATGCGCATAAACAACATTTCTAATTCGGACTAAGGTTTATAGTATTATCACTTCAGGTCAAACTCCTTAAATTTAGCAATATTATAAAATATTATAAATTCGAATTGTACCCGTGGCTTAGTGGTTCTAATCCTACTCGTGCCCATTAAGTTTTCATTTCATCTTTCACGGGTACTACTGCCTCTTGTGACGAACTGACAAAACTCCAGAAAGTATCAATCTGTAATGAAACAGTGCTTCTCAACTTTGCGTTCGGAATAGGCATTCAATTGTAGCTCCCCTCAATTCTTCACTTGCACTCAGAATATTGTTGATGAGAGTAAGCCACTTAGGCCTTGGCCCTTCAAGAGCTGTTGCGCCACTCTATTTATGTTTTTTATTTTTATTTCGAATTGTGAAGGTTAATCTGTCTTCCTGTCTGAGAATTACACATAAATATGTTCAATAATATCGGAAAAAACATGCAAATATTTATCTAAATATTTACATAAAACGGAATGAGATTAGGTAATTCACTTACAACTCTATTCGCACTCTTGCCAAACAAGAAGAATAACCATCAAAATCTCCGAAAAATAAGTTACTTACTTATTTACTTAAGGTGGTGGTACAGTCTGTTGTGGACTTGGGCCTCAATCAACAGTCGCCGCCAGCCAACTCGGTCCCTAGCTATAGCTGTCTCCAGTTTTGTATTCCAAGTTGATTGAAATCCTCTTCCACTTGTGTGGAAGCCTAAAAGCCCAAAGAAACAGCAATTAGCAAGAGTCATTCTTCGTCTGACAAACTCCTCTACTACCTCGAAGTTGTATGCGTCTATTGGGACGTTCTGTCCGAGCCGTCGGTGTTCGTTGTCCTTCCTTGAAGACAGCATATACTTCGTTTTGCCCTCATTTACCGCTAAACCCATTTTTGCCGCTTATGTCTCAATTCTCACAAAGGCACCATTTACATCAATATCATCGGCGTACGCGAGAAGATGAACAGACTTTTGGAAGATAGTGCCTCGGATTATTGACGTTGGAGTTTTGCACTATCTTCTCAAGAACGATGTTAAAGAAATCGCATGACAGTGCATTCGCCTCGTCTGAATTTTCTTTTTGACATAGAAAGATTCCGTAAGCTCGTTGCCAACCTTGATGGCGCAGCGGGAGTTCTCCATCGTCATTTTGCACAAGCGAACGAGCGTTACAGGGATGCCAAAACTAGACATAGCTTTATACAGTTCATCTATATAGATGCTGTCATATGCGGCCTCAAAATCGATGAAAAGGTTGTGGGTATCGATTTGGAGTTCAAAGGTTCTTTCCAGGATCTGCCGCAAAGTGAAAATTTGGTCGATGGTTGACTTTCCTGGTCTGAACCCACATTGATAAGGACCAATCAGATTGTTGACGAAAGGCTTCAGACGTTCACATATTACGGCAGAGAGGATCTTGTAGGCGATGTTAAGTAGACTGATTCCTCTGTAGTTGGTGCAGTTACGAGGATCTCCCTTTTTTAGGATCGGGCAAACAATGCTGGGGTTCCATCGGGCATGCATTCTTCCGACCATATCTTACAGATGATTTGGTGCATGCTCCTATCGTCGCCTGTTGCTTTGAACAGCTCGGCAGCTAGACCATCTGCTCCAGCGGCTTTGTTGGATTTCAGCCGTGATATTGCTGTTTTCACTTCTTTAGTTCGGGTTCAAGGAATCGTTGACTATATTCGTGTCCGATGGAAGGCTCCTGCCTGTCACCGTTATACAGTCTATACAGAAGTGGTCTTTCCAAATTCCCAGCATTGACTGCGATTCTACTATGATGTTCCCTTGTTTATCTCTGCAGGTATCGAAAAATAAGTTAGATGATAAATATGTAAAAAATTTAGTTTCCTATACATTTTGTGTAGAGTGGTAGGTGATATTTACGTTACTTTCGTTGTGACAATTATGTGATTGCATTATAATCCACTTATTTGTGTTTCAATTTCGCAAACAGAAATCCAGCTACAGATTTCTACAGGGTCATTCATTTTTTGGTTTCGAAAGTAAAGCTAAATAAAACACATTCAACAATACTTTTTCAATGAAAATTTTATTTTATATTATAAAGCTTGAACTTTGTCATTAAGTATGTTGTCCTCGGTAGTTTTTGCAGCATGCAATTCTTCCGAGGTAATTTTTAGCAACTTTTTCACACATATCGGGCGGTATCTCGGCCAAAACTTGAGTAGTGTTAGTTTTTAATGCGTCTAGAATTTGGAGACTTTTGCATGGTGTTTTGCGTAGCCCCCAGAGTGAAAAATGTGCCTCAACGTAAAAGAAATTTTTTTTCGAAAAATCGGTGTTTATTGTCTGTTGTTCCAGCTCCCTAGAAACGTATTTACGGTGGCGCGCCATCCGCCATGGCGGTGTGAATGGTCAGTAGGTTTCAATTGTTGCGTGATTTGAGCATTGTAAGGAAAAAGATGGAAATCAAAATGCTAAATACGCCATTGTGGTCTACGACACTTTCAACTGCTGCGAACGCCGGAAATCGATAAATTCAGATAATCAGCACAAGTTGTGTGCTTGCAACAGCAATATTTTCGACTGAGCGTGCATTACGGTGATGGACAGGCTTTGCGACATCAGTAAAGCTTCCAATCACTTCGAATTTCTTCATAATTTTACCGATTGCTTGCGTAGTCGGTCGATTGCGCGTAATGCGCAAAAAGTGGCTAACGTTTGAACTACAACTTTTGTAGTAAGTTTTAATAATTTTAACTCGTATTGCTCGATTGCCATGCGATCCACTATCGTAATTGCCAAAGATTCAACTAATACTATGACCCTTCAAATATTAGTTAAATTTGAAACTTTTACAATATTAAGATGGGTGGATCCGAGTTCAACGGCTTTTATATGTATTGTATTTCGTTACTAGTTCTTCGGACCATAACAATCAATTACAAAAAAATATTAAAATGTTTTGTTTTGTCATTCAAGCCAGTGAAATGTTACTGAATCAATAATTTTTGGGCAAAATATCGTTGAAAAACCAGACCACGACTTCAGTTAAAAAACATTTCCTCAAGAAGCAATTCAATGGCATTCCCAGAAGCATCTCCTTTACCGGAAATATAGTCATTTGTTTTGTGACATTGGCTATCAATGGATAACACGTTTCTGTTTTACGTTTAAAAATGCTTTTCGTAAAATTACTATGACCTTTTTTTTAAGCCATATTGTTCTTTTTGGAACCTACCCTTTTTATTTGGTTTTAAGAAATCATTTTTTGAAGGAAAAAGAGGCAAGTCTGCTAAGAAGGGAGGTTTTTCATAATAAAATAAATAAAATTGAAAAAAATATTTTGGGGAAACTGAAAATGACATGTTAGCATTTTTAACTGGAAATGGAAAGAAACTCAAAATGAATCTATGAGAAATTAATTTCATGATTGATTATTTTATATGTTTTGCTAAAAAGGTCCTGGTACCATTCTTTGATTTCCTTGATTCTTACACTTCCTAACTTAAATGCATTAAAGCATACGTAAACTTTCTTATTTAGGTAGTCGCATGAAAGTCTACTTATTAAGTGTTAGTTCTTTCTCTCTTAGTACAAAGTCTGTAAACTACTACCACATACTTCTCTTATTTGCTTATAACAACATAATAATAGTTTGAATCCTTCAATAGAATACATGAAACAATAAATGTAAGTTGATAATATAGTGAATTCCAAGGAAATCAGTTATTGCTGAGAGTATTATACTTCCACTGAAGTGGTTCCTTTAACAAGCAAGAACTACATCATCTCTCGGTTATTCAGTTATTATTATTTGGTTACGAATTTAATTTTTTTTGCACATTCTCACATTGTAAATTTCAATTTTCAATTTCTTTATCTTTCAAATATGTTTCAAGAGTTAAATCAACAAACAAAGTAAATTCAATAAGGTAGTTCGAGCAAGTACCAAAGTAATCAATAAGAAATCGCAACTTAGCAAACGTGAGATGGAATCAGAGTCCATGCAAAAATCTGAACCAAGTTATGTACTTGAAGAATAAGAAAAGTTTTCACTTAAGAGTTTAAAGAGAAATAATAAATTCGATTTCGGTTAGGGTGCAGCGAAAATGTTTTGTAAATAAAATAAAGTAAATTTTACACAAACAAGGAAGAGGTATTCGGCTTGCTCAGCAAAGAAATCTGTATTTTAACGTCTATTAAGTTGGAAAACCAATATGAACACACGATTGGGACCTTTACGATAATCATGTGATCTTTATGTGCTAATAATGTGTGAAGTTCGCGATTTTTGTGACGATCAATTTTTTTTATATACATAAAATTATGCCACCTTAATATTAAGCTAGCACAGCTTCTATATTTTTAAACCGAATTCAATGAAACCAAGACAATAATTATGTGCTATTTATGTGCTTATTATGTGTGAAGTTCGCGATTTATATTTTTATAGAGATTTCGTATATTTCTACGGATGCAATGAAAATGTACACTCGGGAGTATACACGTTTTTTTCTTACTTTCGACTTATAGAATAGGTACATAAGTGGCAGGTTTTAAAAAAGAATTGAAAAATCATTATTTGAAGAATTGGAGCATTAAAGACCATACGTTGAAATTTGTAGTATCAGGTTTATGATCATCACATCAGAAATAGAGGTGGAAAATTTATAACTGATATTTTTTAGTCGAAGAAGATATGGAGACATGGAACTTCAGTCGGATATCCAACAGCCGATTGCTGTTTAGCTTGGATTCATACCCAGTCCTTCTTGCCACGACCTCATATTCTAGTATGAAATGATTCGAAAACGACCACCAAGGAGTCAGTCAGACGTTTCTTTGAGTCATTAACTCGGCTTACTTATCATCGTCATTAACAAAAACTCTACTCTTGAGGTTGCTCAAAATAAAAAGATAACAAATGATGCAAAAAACGTGAGGTTCTCAAACAAAGAGTAAAAAGAAGCGTTTAAAATTAAAAAAAAAACACGTATACGTCCGAGTGCACATCTTAAACAACATTCTCTCAGTATTATTGGATATTGGATACAAGAAAAAAAAAACAATACCCAACATAATATCTTGAAGGAACTGCGAGCTTTTTTTACCTTTTTTTCGACAATTTCGCTGTCCAATGAATCATATTTGATTCATTAAATTAAAAACGTCCTTCATCTCCGTACAAACTGATACAAAAATATCTCTTTGTTAAACTCGTGGAATTTGTAGAAAATACAACATCAATATCCTATGAATCACATTTCAAGCTACCCATTTTTTTACCGAGTTTTATGAAAACATGTTTTGGAAAATGATTTTTTCTCAACTGATTAGTATTCCGTTTTAAAGGGGTCATAGTACACCATCTACTTGAAAACTGTGCGTTTCAACAATCTTGGATCATATTTGATGCATTGGTTGTTACAATGAAAAATTATTATTATTTATGGAAAATGTTTCATGTTTCAGGAACTCTAGAAAAATGGTACTGTGAATCATATGTGACTCTTCATTTTTAATTTAAAAAAAACTACTGAACAAGCATAGTTTTTACAAACAAGAAAATAAATGAAGCGAAAATCAGTCTGTTTAAATCCAAAAATAAAGCAAACAATACAAAAAAAAACAATTTTTTATTTGAATATTATTACAAAAAATAAAATTAGTTTTGCGATAATTTTTGTTGACCTTAAATCTTACGGAAATAAATTTGTTCCACCGTCCATTTCGATTCATTAATTTAACTGTAGGTTAGTCTTATTTCCCTAGAAATAATAATAAAGTCACCGGTCAATTCCAAACTAAGAACCATCGACGAGGGAACTCATTTAAAATCACGATAATTAAAAATATTGAGCACTTTTGATGGGTCAAGGATCTTAAACACTGTAATGAACCCAATATTCTTCAAATTCTTGTTCAATGTTAATTTATAAACAGCCACAAGAAATTATCTAAAGGAAAAGTTTCCGCACAAAGACTGAATATCATTAATGGCAAATTGGAAAAGCAATTTTAGGCAAACCACATTAATTCAGAGTGATTGGTAGAACATGAAATTAGAGCGTTTCGAAAGTTTACATTGCACTTAATCCTCCAAATTAATTGCAAATTTATTGATTTTCGTTAAATATGTAAACTTGTGCATTATCGAATGTAACAATTTATGCAACATAATTTTTTTCTAAAGATTAGTGTCGGATGGACTTCTATCAAAGTCTGTCCATCTATCAGATTTCTTAAGCTCTGACTCTGACGGTATAGAGCTAGAATATTAACCAATATTAACCAGGCAAGCAAAATTTTACACCAGAAGAAATATAGTTAAAATAAATAAACACCCTGTCAGTGTCATTTGTAACAACATCAGCTTGCTGTAGCGGCCAATTGAAAAATAGATTATTTTAATGCTCAATTTCGATTTCAGAGGAAAACACAAACACTTTTTGATCTTCGATATCCAAACAAAAATATTTGTGTAAAAAAAGATTAATATGCATATTGCACTTTCTTACGTCGGCAGACACTATTTTTAAAAATTAAATCCGATCGAACATCGGACAAAATATAGAATTGTATGTAAACATTTTTATTGAAATAAAAATTAACCGAATATTATCCATTCATCAAGTTGATGAAGCGAGAACAATAGAAAAATGTTTTTTTGCAAAGCTTTTACATTTGTTTGGTTTGAAAACTGAGGTCAGCTAATTTTTTTGTTTGGATATATCCAGGAAATCACAAGACGCTGATGGAAATGCAGATCAAGATGAATGGTAAGTAATTTTTTTTTATGGAAATTTGTATAAAAAAAAAATGAAAGCTAAAAAGCATGAGTGCGCTCTTTATAATTGTTTACATTGCTATTGACGCTAAGAAATTAATTTTAATAGATAAATTTTACTAATGACTTAAATTAATAAATTCGAACTGGCACCGTTTGGCGTTGAAAATTTGTTGGTTTATGAGAACTTGCGTTATTTTATTATTCACACAAGAAATGTTTATAAATAAAAAATATAGTTAGGTGAAGTTTTTTTTTGCTGTGGAACAAATTTGTTAAATGTTTTATTTGGAGTTTAGATCACTTATGGACTCTTAGAGAAGCAACTTTTATATTGCACTTATATATTGGAAAAGCTTATTTTGGATAGTTAAAAGAACTTACTTTCACACAAGTGATTGGCAAATTATAAAAAGGAGACCTTGTATTAAATGTCGGATGTTAATTTTCAAGGCAGCGCCAGCGCAGCGTACGCGTACCTTCAAAACTTAAAAGCAATTAACACATCAATCAACTCAGTTCAGAATCGAGTTCTTTTTTGCGTGGTCTCATATTAAAGTCTTAACACTTCGTGTTAAGTAACGACGAGTGTTAAGGTTTCTGCCGACAAGGATTTTGAAAAGAAAACCACTTATTCAATTACTGCTCCTGTATTCTAAAGTTTTACTAATTTTATTTCTTCTTGAAACACAAAACGGGCAGAAGAAATTTTAACCCGCAAAAGTCATAGTTCTTCAAGGCAGTAAGTGGTGTACCATCAGTGGTGGATTATACGTTGAGGGCGCCATAGGCAAGCATCTCATCGGCGGCGCGGCGCCTCTATATTGAAAAATATCTCGTAGCTACTTTACTTTGATTGAAACCGATGCACCGCTTCTAAGACTAAGTTAACAATCGACCGATTAGTATTGTCCTAAAGATCTTACGAGTCCGGTTTGAAATATTTTAATTAATGATGTGCCGAACGGTTAACTTTGTGAACCAAATCTAGAAAATACTTAAAAAACAGAAAACTTAGGTTTATATTCCGTAAAATTCTTTGCGATCCGCTGATGAATTTCGACCATTAGGTGATATGCTATTACAATAATCAAATTCAAAAACACTTACGCCTAATTTCTTCACAAGGTCCTAAATTCCCTTTTAAACTTGATCTAGTAAATCTCGGATTCACGTTACTTAGTTTTTAGAGAATTTGGAACTCGGGCATTGCTTCACCTCTCTAGAACTCGATCTTCTACCACCAGTTAAAGGACTGCTAAAAAACGTTTGCTTTGTTAAACGGAAGCGCCGAAAAAAAAATCGGTGTCGTCCCATGGCACGTATTGGCATTCGATAAATACGCCGTTCTTCATCATTAAAAATTAGATTTATTTTCGTATATCTTCGCCTATTATTCTCTTTTATTTTATTTTCCGAAAATAATAATAAAGTTCATTTCGCTCGTTGAAAAAACGAAATTATAAATAAAATGAATTTTAAAGGTTTAGACCCCCGAATTCGAAGGTCTGTTTTATCGAACTTCTAACTATAACAAAGTTCTAAATCAAAGTTCTAACTTCTAATGCGTAAGAACTTGGTGAAGAATTGACTTAGAACTGAAATGAGTTCTAAAACTTCACTTAACCGAGTTTTAAGAGCTAGAATTTTGTCAAGAAATTAGGCGTAAGGCGATTGCCGACTGCCGAGTTGGCCGAGAGTCAAACACTCTGTACTGTAAATGGAATTGCTGAGTACCGATTTTTATTTTAACAAAAGTGGCAAGTGCGGTTTGAATTCATAAGTTTGCTACTCAACCACGTACGAACTTGCATTATTTGCTACTTGTTAAAATCACTGGCCCCCGCGCTCCTTTGTTCCCTCGCGCCCCCAAGGCACATGCCTAGTTTGCCTTTAGGATAATACGCCACTGCGTACCACATTCATTGCATATTAAAAAAAAATGTTCTTTGACACTCCTTACAAAGAAAAAGCTATGAATAATGTTTTGTTTTGCAGTTATTACCCGCTTTTCGACTTTTTTTCATTTGTTTAAAATCTGATAACGCTTTATTTGCTTCAAAAACATAAATAACATATTTATTTGTTTAATAAATAAATAGATTTTAAATTATGTATATAAACTTGAGACTTAGTTGCAAATAACACTTAAACTTCCCTTTAAAAAATGAGACTAATATTAAATTCCAAAAATATTAATGACTTGCAATCATAATATAGTTACTAATTTATTTGAGTTTATACAATTTTTTTGAGAAAATTTCATAGAAAAATAATTAAAGAAATAATTTTTTTAGACCCCTTTTGTATTGAGATTCCGCAAAAAGTGCTTAAAATTGCTTAATTAATTCGAGCCAGGAAACATGCAGTACAGGTACGTTCGTTTAGTTTGTATTGAACGATTAATTCTTTGCTATCAAAACTCCACGCTCAAAATCACAAGTTATTATCAGTAAGTTTTTAATGTTTAAAAAACACATCACGACAGTAATAGTGCTTATTTTGTTTGTTTAATGGAAAATAATGCTAAAGCATTTCTAGTTCTTTCTGTTCTGAACAGTCGTCGGTTATTGATATTAATTCTATTAATTTATAATGTTATAATTTAATTTGCAAAATATCTGATTATTCCAAATTTCATGTACTTTCAAGAAAGTCTGGTGGCAGAAATGTCAGACAAACCGATTTATAGTTCAAAAATAGACCAAACACAATTAGAAAAAGATATGTCAGAAAAAAATCGAAATTAACCCAGGGAAAAATTTCTCAAAATCCCGAAAACTTCTAAATAATTCCAGTTTCAATGAAATTTGGTACGAATATTCTGTCTCATAAGAAAAAAGAAAAAAAGGACTGAAAAATCCGACTTGAGGAAAACTTTGTATGACACTTTTTATTTTTGGTTGCACAAAAAGTTACATACAAATTAAACTTAACTTAAATTAACAAAAATCAATGTTTGTTTTATTTGTGTTGTATAGTATTGTATGGGTGACTGTGGAAAAAAATTGCCTAATACCTTTTTTGTAAGTACTAAGTCTAGCTTTTTGTCTCATATCTTTTTTTTTTACTGCCAAACAACTGATATTTTCCTCAAAAAAGTACCATTAAAAGTTTTGCTCAAGTCAGATTCGTTACTTTTTTTTAAGTTGCTGGTAAATCAATTCAAAATTAAGAAAGAAAAGAATGACTTTGAGACTTTGTGATTAAAAAAAAAAATGTAATCACACATCTATTACGTCAATCTTGTGATCTAAAACAAAATTCCTAGGTCCAATATTTGGTATGGAGTACATCCCATTTGTCTTCTGGGTCTTTTTGCTATATCAGACTACTCTCGTCTAATCGCCGTGCGTCGGTCGTCCCAAAAGTCACCTGTTGCAGAAGCTGCCACCAACAGGATTAAACCCTGCCACTTAGTGCAAATGCTGCTGATTCGTTCTTTATTTATTTATTTTTCATCAATGAATGAATTGTTATTTAAGCTCAACTAAAAGTGAAATAAATTTTGAACAATACTCTTAAATCGGTCCCTACTCATGAAAAGATTGATTTCACATGAAGTAGTGTTATAGAAATAGAACGAGTTATAAGACCATAATTTGTTCGATGATTGGGAACACAGAACATATAATATTCTAGGTATTCTTTCCAGATCGCAAAAAGAAACTTGCACTAGAAGTTCTTCGTAGTGTCCTTGGTCTAGTTAGGTGCGTTGGCTGCTAAGCAGAAAGTCGTGGGTTCGAGTCCTACTCGCGCCCATAGTGCTTCTCAACTTTGCCGTTCGGAATCGGCGTTAAATTGTAGGTCCCCTCAATTCACCCATCAGAGAATTGTTGATGAGAGTAAGCCACTTAGGCCTTGGCTCTGCAAGAGCTGTCGTGCCACTCTATTTATCTATTTTAACTAGAAGTTTTTCAGATTTAATATTAGAACTTCAGATACGTTTGATAAAAATTACACATTGAGCTTGCCTGGCGGCTCTCCAAAGTTTTCAAATCTACATAGAAACGCACATCTTAAGAAATAATCTGGTAGCTCAGCAGATCATCTCTGATTACTGAACGCAAAATGCGTGGACCTTCTTTGTATTTTTTCTATTCTTCTTAATTTTCATAAAATATTGACTAGACGACACAACAATGCTCTAATATGGGTTATACCAATGTCACGAAAATTGCCTTGCCATACACATCTTTAAATACAGTTGAAGTTCTTTAAAGGAAACCTAACGCTAAAAATTTGCATTTGCATTTATCGAAATTTATAGCGTTTTTTTTTGGTCGTCCGGAACTGTTCCGAACAGTTCTGTACTCGTTCACTTGGCACAAGATGACAGTTCTTGTTCTGAATAGAACAGAAAAACGATTCCGAATTTGAAGTCAGAATCAAAAACAGAATCACGCATACATGCACACACTCGCATATACGTACTCGCTGCCATGTTTACAAATAAAGAAATTAAAAACAATGTCATGTCATCTGCAATTCTGCATATGAGGTTTCACAAATACACAACCATTCAACCCTTAGAAGCAAAAAAATGTGTTTGCCTGTTCGTTTGGAATCCGGAATCGGACAGTTCTGTGTACGATTCCGGATTACCAAAAAAAAACGCTATTAGTTCGAGATTATTGTATTTGTACCAGTTAACAAATAAATCAATCCGAAGCTATTGCACTATGTTGTTTAACGTGCATCGTCCGCAAACATCAAACGGTTCACAGAATTAAGAACTTGCGGAGTATCACATCTACCTACCTTGAGGTAGAATTGAATCAAGCTTAATAAAGTTTGACTTTCAATTTGAACGACATGTATCCGGTTCGACAAGTTGAAACTCAATGGTAAACTATTGAATCATCTACGTTTTTGTTGATAACTAAAAAAATCAAGTGGTGTACATGGTTTGTACAAAATCGGCCAAGCTGTTCATGAGATATGGCCGAAAATGTGGAAACGCCATTCTCCCTATAGTTTCGTAAACGTACAGCTAGTCAATTGATAAATCTCAATTTTGTATAGTTTTTATGATTTTTGTGTGATTAAGAAATGAAGATACCATATTTGTCTATTACTTTGATTAAGAGTGATGTTTTTCAACATGTCCTTCCTAGAAAATTGGTGGTGCTTCCATTATCTTAGTTTTTCCTTTGACAATCCTACATCAACTGACGTATTTGCTATAAACAATTTCAGAAAAAGATGGTCAATCTATGATTCTTGATGTTAGGGAGAAGGAGAAATGTAAAGCTTTCTGTCTTACGATACGGTTTTGATTGGTTTAAAAAAAAAACTTAGTTTAGTTTAGTTTACTTTATTTTTCATATTCTCTCAACAATTTTTTTATAACTTATTTCTTATTTTTAATATAATTTACAGATTATTTATTTTTTAATTTAAAAGAACAAAGAAAGAAAGATTAAATTATGAATTTTTTGAACAAAGCTTGATTTTTAGGATATTTGAATAAATATACGTAATTTAAGTTGGATAGAACAAAGTATTTTAAATGGTCGTAGTTTAGCAAAGATTCAATGTTATAAGTATCGAAATCAAGAAGCAATGATTTAATGGATTTTAAGAACTGTTGACGGTTTCTAATGATTCGTAATTCAAGTGGAAGGCTGTTGTATAATTTGCGAGATACGATAGTGTAACAGTTTCTAAAAAAAGCGGGTCGAAAAGTGATTCACCGTACGGAGTTAGCTTTCCTCATGTTATATGTAGTTCTTATAGGGCTTTCCAAATAACCACCCCTCATATAAAATATCTTTAAAACTTAAAATATTACAAGTGTCTTACTGGTAGAATACCTGTTCGTTTGAATAAGTCTCTAGAGTGTACTCGGTTGGCAGCTTTGCGTATTTTTCTTAAGTCACATTTTTGAAGTACTGTCAATTGTTGGATTTTATTTAAATAAGCGCCTCCCCAGCAACTGATACCATATTGCAATTTCGAGTGGAAAATACCATAGTACACTTTTTAACGTGGGGAATGAACAATATTTTCTTAACCGATAAAAACATCTTACGGTTAAAAGAAGATATTGCTTTAGGTTCATAATGTGTTCAGACCAATTAAAACCTTTATCAATTTTGACGCTTTGGTACTTAAAATCTTTCACTATTTCAATTTTGAAGCATTTACTGCAGCAGGTTATATCAGAATTAAAGCTATTAGTTGAGTTAGATACTAAACAGTTGATATTGAAGAGTTTGAAACTAGAACAAGACGGAGCATGGAACAGTACTTGAAGGTCATTTTATCCGTTAAGTCCATTGTTGAACACCATGAGCTTGGTTTTGTTACTGACTACAAGTTTATGGTCCGCAAACCATAGCCTTAATAAATGTACATGTTTATATCCGAGTTACAGCATCCGTTATCGAATAATACGTTACTGATTTGTGTGTGTTTGGCATTACCTCTCACGTTATCGAGTTTTGTTTCGAGCTTCTAGTACAAAAAATTTAAATTTTCTCCTCAGTTATCGAACTGAATTTCATTCGATACATATACAGCTCACTGATGGGAGGAACTTTCTAAGAAGAAAATTTAATTTTACTTATTTTGAGAACTTGAGTTATTTCATTATAAATTCTTTGCCAATTATCTATTTAGGTCAAGATATTTCGCTCCAAACCTTCATCAATCTTGTCTTCTTTAACAGTCAAACTATATTTTTCATAAAATAAAAAAATTTCACTATTTCACTCAATTTTTTTTTTTTTTATTTGTCAAACCTATCAAAATTCCTTCAAAATAATTCGAGACTCGATTAAACTAGTACAATTTTTAAATCCCAAACGATACGTGATTTAACGAATGTCATAATCTCAATAGGGTTACTCGTTCGTTCGATAACGGATGAGACTCACTCACTCGATTACGGAAGCGGTAATTCGGCCCCAGATCTAATGGACTAAATGAATTGTATCCAATTGCTATATCATCAGCAAAGGCGTTAAATTTCCCTAGAAATGGTAGATTGAAGACTGCATTTATATAAATCAAGAAAAGAATGGGACCAAGAACTGACCCTTGTGGTACACCCAAGGTTATATCCATATCACTTAAAACATTGCTTACTTTAACGATCTGAGACCTATTGCTTAGGTAGGATACAAACCAATTGTAGATGAATCCTCGAAAACCAACATCATGTGTTTTACAAAACCTTGTTTTTCTCTTTGTGTAAATAGGCAGGAAGACAAGTTGAAATTGTTTTGTTTTAAAAATTTGCCCAGAGTTCTCTTTATATTTTCTATTTTCTCTGTTCAAAATGTTCATTCTTTATAAGAGTTTTAAATTATTTTACGAAAATTATTCCAATATGGATTCTTTGACATCTGCTTCGAAAAAAAGGTAACTAGTTGTCACTTTTTCTGTTTTGCTTGTATTTAAAATGATAGTTATTTCAAAAGGTTTTTAATATTTACAGTATTTTTTTTTTAACAACTGAACTTGTTTTATTTCTATCACATGTTTTAATTTTTTCATTTTAAATTTTTAACAATTTTTGAAAATTTAGACTTGTGTAGTTAAACTAGTGAACAGGATGATACGAAATATGAATGTTAGCTTTTCTTTATATGAAATAGGCGTTAGTTCTTACCAGTTTTTTTTATAATTTATTGTTTTCTTTTTGTTCAAGAAAACAAAAGTTACAGACCTAATGACAAAAGAAAAATGTATTCATATTTTAACGAGTTACAAATAAATAAAAAAAACTACAAATGAACTTTTTAACTGATATATTCCTTTACACAACCTCACCGTTAATATTTCATATTTCTACTTTTCATACACATTAACCTACTTAACAGTGGCATAAACATTAAAACTTGAGTTTTCAAAAACTATTGGAAATGAAGTCGGCATTCAAAAGATACAACTCAAATATCATTAATTTACGTACGTTCAAAAACATTTCTCTTTCATTTTCGAACTCATCTGAATTTTGTGAAGTTTTTCAAAACTTTCAGATCATAAATTCAAAGTCATCTTGAACGGCAGCTACTCAATAATGTATGTAGACTAGTTTGTTATAGTATAAGTTATTAAATGTGTTTCATATTTCTGTTCTAAAAACTATAAAAAGAAAAAAAATAAACAAACAACTGCATGTGTAAATAAGGTAATCGTTGAACTTTGTGTTATATTTTTTTCGTTACTGTTGTCTTACAAAATGCAAATTATATTGACATTAGTTAACTGCTTTAGTTGGTGTTTTTGAACATTTGAAATTCAAAATTACAAAATTGATGTTTATCTCACATAAATATATTGGTATCTAATCGTATGACAAACAAAAAAAGAAAATATTATTACGTATTGTGTTTTGTTATTTTTTGTGTAAATTATTATAAATACAAAAGAATATTATGTTGTTTGAAAATAAGAAAAAAAAATAAGCATACATATCTACATGCGTACATTTATATTCAAATCAAACTTATATGGTCTTATTTCGATTTAATCTCATTAGGAATAAGTCGAATCAACGATGGATGAAACTGCGAACCACAGTACAAATATCATCAGCAATTCAAAAGAAACCACCACTCAAACGGGAGGACTCTTTTCTTAAAAGATTTTCCACACGTCAAATACCTGAAACACAGGTAAGTTGTTGTTGTTGATGTTCGCAAATAAAAATTAAATATGAATGGCATTAAGGCTGTTGCTGATGTTTGTATCTTTTGAGAGTTTAATTCCTTTGACAAATATTTGCTATACTCTCTTCAACTTTTATAAAAAGAAAAAAGCAGCAACGAAGCAGAAGTGGGATTAGATTTTGGTATTGAATTTCTTTAAGTTTGGATTCTGACCAGGGAAATATTTTCTTTTCTATCTTGAATTGTATTTAGCTGGCTAAAGAGAGGGACGCAGCTCAAATCTATCTTTAAATAACAATTCAACGAGAGAGAGAGATACATTTTTAAATTTTCGAGTTTAGTTTTTGTTTTCAAGAAAATAAAATTTAATAAAAAAAAATGTTGAAAAAGATATTAACACCATATTAAAATGCTAAGGATAAATAAGAAAAGAGTCTCTTTCTGTCCGGTACTCAGGCCAAGGCTCCAATTGTACTTGTGTTACTTGTGTGATGAATTGTCCGAATACGGTTCAGTTTGTCTATTTGTTCATCGTGTCTATGTGTTGTGTATGGTAGTTTGTCTATGAGTCAGGTGATGCACTTTGCCTACGTCAATAGCTGGATTACTTTACTTGAATTTTTGGATTTCTTCATAGAATGGATTATTTTCATCATGATGGTCGGCAAGCCGATGGTTGCCCAACGCCACTCGTAGGTACTCCTGCCCACCGGAGTCTACCAACCGTATTTTTTTTTTCATCAACCTGGTTTGAGGTAGGTTTGATACATATCATGATCGTCTCCCGAATCGTTCTTCATCAAAAACGGGTCCAACTATAGTCGGTAGGACTTTTCTCTCGAACTTGGCTAATAGAGTAAGAGGCGACCGTAAAATACTGACCCCATCCGGATATGGATAAATTTGGTACCAAATTCAAGGTCTAAATGTGCTCTTTACGAATATATAGGGTTGCCTTGTTCAAACTGGGGCAAACCACTCGGCAACCCTAATATGAAAAATGCACAATACAAAAAAAATACAAGTTTTCACTAAAACATTCATAACTTGATAATTTTTTTTATCAATTTCTATGTTCTATATAGGAATAGAAAGGATAACGTATGTAAAAAAATAATAAAATATCAAAACTTATATAAAAATGTAAGTTTGGATATTTTAAATATTTGTTTGGATTTAACGGCATCTTTAATTAAAATTACGTTTGACCTCATAACTCAGTAACCAAACGATTGAAATAAATTTGGTTTTCAGTGACTTTTAGAAGGATTTCAAGCCTTTTTTTCATATATCATTTTATATGGGCTACGAGGGAAAATTGATAATAATAGAAATTTGAAACTATGTGTTCACTCGATTTCAAAATTGAAAAAAAAAATAAAGTTTGGTTTGTCATAAAGTGTCAATCCAACCGATCTTAGATTCAATTTGAGAATTTTGTTGGCATTAATTCTCTGTGTGTTTTAGATCACTACGATTTTTGTTTCTAATAAAAAAAAGGGTTTACATGCAAAAACACAATTTTGACTTTGGACCCTAATATCTCTGCTAAAAATTGACTTACAAAAAAAAATAAAGACAGATTTGAAAAATTTCTTAAATTTTCTACACAACAAAATTTTGAAAAAATAAAATATTGCTTTTTTCAATCTTTTCTTTCAATTTAAAAAAGGTCCAAAATATGCATTTCTCATTTTTTTCATTAAAACTGCCGTTATTTTGTGGCTTTTAGTGATACAACTAATCTGAGGCTTAGTTATTAAAGCTCATAAAATTTCCTTAATTTTAGTAAAAATTTCGCATCAATATGATTAACCGTTTCTCTGTTTCGATCAATCAAACTTACCAAACATTTTCTTCGCATGTTAATCCACCTGAAAAAATCACGTTTGGGATGGTATTCCATATTTTATTTTTACGATGTCCCACACATCGGGACATCGTAGAAAGAGGGAAGGAAGACGAAAGTACGCAGATTAAAGAAAATTGCCATCGGTCCAACGTGCTCCACAACAAATATGGAATACCATCCCCACCGTGATATTGTCAGGTGGATTAACATGCGAAAAAAATGTTTGGTAAGTTTGATTGATCGAAACAGAGAAACGGTTAATCATATTGATGCGAAATTTTAACTAAAATTAAGGAAATTTTATGAGCTTTAATAAAGCCTCAGATTAGTTGTATCACTAAAAGCCACAAAACAACGGCAGTTTTAATGAAAAAAATGAAAAATGCATATTTTGGACCTTTTTTAAATTGAAAGAAAAGATTGAAAAAAGCAATATTTTTATTTTTTCAAAATTTTTTTGTGTAGAAAATTAAATATATTTTTCAAATCTGTCTTTATTTTTTTTGTAAGTCAATTTTTAGCAGAGATATTAGGGTCCAAAGTCAAAATTGTGTTTTTGCATGTAAACCCTTTTTTTTTATTAGAAGCAAAAATCGTAGTGATCTAAAACACACAGAGAATTAATGCCAACAAAATTCTCAAATTGAATCTTAGATCGGTTGACAAACCAAACTTTATTTTTTTTTCAATTTTGAAATCGAGTGAACACATAGTTTCAAATTGCTATTATTATCAATTTTCCCTCGTAGGACATATAAAATGATATATGAAAAAAAGGCTTGAAATCCTTCTAAAAGTCACTGAAAACCAAATTAATTTCAATCGTTTGGTTACTGAGTTATGAGGTCAAACGTAATTTTAATTAAAGATGCCGTTAAATCCAAATACTTATTTAAAATATCCAAACTTACATTTTTATATAAGTTTTGATATTTTATTATTTTTTTACATACGTTATCCTTTCTATTCCTATATTTTTAACACAGAAATTGATAAAAAAATTATCAAGTTATGAATGTTTTAGTGAAAACTTGTATTTTTTTTGTATTGTGCATTTTTTACATTGTAGTAGGGTTGCCGAGTGGTTTGCTCCAGTTTGAACAAGGAAACCCTATATATTCGTAAAGAGCACATTTAGACCTTGAATTTGGTACCAAATGTATCCATATCCGGATGGGGTCAGTATTTTACGGTCGCCTCTTGGACTATAAGAGTTCAGAGTATAGCACCCAATTCTCCGATCTGTAGATGAGCCTTTTACAGCACCAATTAGATTTTTGGATTTTAAAATCTTGTTAGACCAAAGAAGATCTGTTTTGTTTTCGCAGCCGTCCGTGTATTTATTTACTAACTTACATATCCGACTCCCAATTCATGTAGGATCTCAGCCTGAGACACAGCAGTTTTCCATCGAGATCGGTCCCTCGGAAACGTTTTCCAGTCGTCGAAACCAAGTGCTCTGGCCTTCGCAATTGCTTAATTTTTGGACCGCAAATTCCGTCTTCCTTATCGTCTCGAACCGAGGGCTGCGATGAGAAGATTTTCTTGGCTGGAATGTTGTCGTCCATTTGCTCGGCTTACTTGACTACATCCACATCTTGGTACAGCTCGTACAGTTCGCGGTTGAACCTTCTTCTCTATTGGCCATCATCGCATACGCGACCGAAAATCCGTCGAAGAATTTTTCTTTCCAAAATGCCCAGTATCAATTCCCCTTCTTTACTTATCGTCCAACACTCGGCGGCGCCGTTGAGTAGGACTAGCAAAATCCAAGTCTTGTATAGCAGACACATTGTCTTTCGAGTGAGGTGTTTTGAACCCAGTTGTTTTGCCAAACCGAAGTAGGGGTAATTTTTCATCGGATATCCACTAAAATGTCGTTTGTGGGATTGATGTTTGTTCCAAGGTAGGTGAACTCCTTAACTACCCCGAAATTGCTGCTAACAACAGTGACGTTTTGTCCTAGGCGGTGGGCAGATTTTCTTTTGTTTTTTGATAGCATGTATTTTGTTTAGTCCTCATTCCCTTCAAGGCCAACGAGCTTCACCTGCTCTTCAATCGCTGTGAAAGCCTTAAGCACAGCTCTTTGGGAGCGACAAATGATTTCTATGTCGTCATAGCATAGCTTAAGAGAGGTGTATTTGGTGATGATAGTATTTTCAGTGCTCACATCTGCCTTGCGCACTATCTGCTCCAGGACTAGACTATGTTCAAGAAGTCACTTGTCAGCGCATCTCCTTCTCATGCTTGAAACAACTCATGATGTGCTCCGCAATCTAATGCCATCATAATAATTGCTGCTCTCTGCGATAACTCTTTCCTTATGTATGAAGCAAATAGTACCTTTTTGACAGTACTCCATGAATTTTATTCGTGGATTAGTTGGTGAAGTAATTGTCTTAAACGTTTGATCAGATTGGCTGATATGTTACCGCAGCTTGCGACTTTGTCATCTTTGGCGGATTAATTGAGCTTTATAATGCATGGGATTGTCATCTTGAAAAGCCATCATATTCCTATACTTAAGTGGCGCTGATGATAGTGCCTGTGGCGTAGTGGTATATGCTTTGGCTTGCTATGCTGAACGCATGGGTTCGAATCCTACTCGTGCCCATAAAGTTTTTATTTCATCTTTCACGGGTACTGCATCTTGCAAAGAACTGACAAAACTTCCAAGAGCATCAATGAAAAAAGTGCCTCTCAACCGTTCGGAATCGGCTTTAAATTACAGGTACCCACAATTCTTCACACGCACTCAGAGAATTATTGATAAGTCTAAGCCAATTAGGCCTTGGCTATAAGTGGCGATGGTGGTCTTTTTGGTTTTCATTCATGTCAACAATCTCTTTAATCCTCGGACTCAATTGAGTCAAAACCAAATGTATGTTACTCCCTTTCTTGCAGTAACCCTCATTAAGGTATTGAGTCTTAATCATTTTTGTATAACACACCTCGCTTGTTTTCGTTACGCATGATGACAAAATTTTAAAATACTTTAAACTCCTAACCAAAAAGTGCTTCAAACATGATAAGTACCCAAATCAGACTTAGCATTTCAAATACCCTTATCCGGAAAAAAATATAACCAAAAGGTCTAATAAATACAAATACCAACACACAAACATAAAAATCTCCTTTTTTGTGAAAACAAACGAAATAAAAAATCTGTTTTCAATTTCAAAAAGAATATTTTTCTTTGTATAAAAAATATCCAAACATAACATTGCTTTTAATGTTCTTTTTTTTCATTTATTGATTCTGATTATAATGGTCACAACTCATTTCCTCAAATAAAAAAAGAAGGTCAAAGCAAAACAAAAATTTATACGAATCAATGAACAATAATCATAGAAAAGCATCGAACCCATCTCAATTCGTACGACAGCTTTCCCATTTTTAAGTATGTCGGTTTATACAAACATATTCGCAGTAATACATTTAACCTATTTTTGTTTTTTGTTTTTTTTTAAAACTAAATTTTGTACGCTAGTCACTGACAGCTTGTGAGGATGATTTTAGTTTAGTAAAAGGACACAAGTAGCTATAAATATGGAAATAAGAAAAAGGTCAGTTAATTTTTGTCTCGTTTTTATTTTTTGTTTGCTGCCAAGCAAAATAAAAATAAACGTTAATGTGTGCATAAATTGATGCAAAGCCTATAAATTATATTTCCACCTAATTGAATTATGGATACTAATTGCCGACATAGAGAATTTATTTTAAACGATTATCCTCCGTGCTCCTTCTTTTTCTTGTTGCCTCTTCGTGGAAATAATTTTATAATGAATTTAAAAAATGTTAGCCTTTTAATTTGCCAGAAATGACATACCAATTTTTTGAACCCACAACTGCTTTATGCTACTAAAAACAAATCTAAATTCTGAAATTCCAACATATGTGCTTGCAAATTGCAAAGAAGGAACAGGAATATCACGCAGGTTGACACCAAAATTCAAAGTTTAAGGACACAAGACTTTATGCAACATAAAATCTTAAATGAATTTTGTTTTTAGTATTTCAGTTGATATAACCATTTCTGATCTCTGTTTTTATCTTCCTTTTGATATGAAAGCAAAGATAAACCGCAGGAATAATACAGCTTTAAGAGCTCATAAAATATCCACTATATCAAATACGCATTTGTGGGGTGCATAGTTTGCATTGAAGTAATGTTTTGTTTTTATCGAGCATAAGAAATTCTTTCAAATCCTTGTTTTATGTATTATTTTTCCAGTTGTATTAATACCTTCCTCATTGTTTATACTATCCTTTGTTTTAGTATAGAGTCTAACTTATGGCATTGGCGTAGGCAGAGATTCTTTCAAGTGCAAAGAGGAATTTGATTTCTGATAGAATTTTGGCGAGGAAGCATAATTAATGAATTTCATGTTTTCTTATTTTTTTAGGGAGATGAAGGTATATAATATTGTATTTTGACCAATAAATAAAATATCTTTTCATCAATAATAAAGAGATATCTGCTGAGTTCTTTTTTCATGATTTCTATCTGCACACATTCCTTCTTTTTAAGAAGTTACCTAATGTATCATTGTAAAATAATATAAGAGCTCGTCAATTTACCAAGTTTTCGCAAACCTTTTTCTCAAGTGCTAATTAATTGTCTTTGAATTTGAAAGTAAGCAAACCCAAACCGCTTTGTTTCATCATTGCAGATAACTGTCTCAAGTAATTATTTTGAACAGATTTATCTATTCTTCTTTTTGGCCTTTCTATACTCTCATTAAAGGATTTACAGCCTCCGGAAAAATAATCGTCTCATTTCCTTATGATTTTTTTTTCGCATTACCGAGTCGTGACACATTGCAACAATATTGGACGCTTACCCTTTTGATCAAGAATGCATAGTTTTTCGCTAAGACCGTCATATCAAGGTTTCGAATTCAGTTGGTGCGGCAGTCCTTACTACTGTTTGAAATACCTTAGCTCTTTCCAAATTGTTGTTTTCAGTCTTCTTGACTGTGTACTTAACATTATCATATCTGATAAATATCTTCCCTCTTTGGATGTTCTCCTTGACTTGAAAGGTCACTTAGTAGATAATAGCAACCCTTGTGATCGCTTATTAATACATGACGTTAGCGGAGCTAGTTTTTAACAGCTTTCTGATTATTTTATTGTGGAAACTCTTTTAAAGTTCTATTTTGTATTTAAACATCATTGAAAGCAGAGGGTTTCAAGGTAATTGCCTTTGCTGATGACGTTGCACAATACCTATATCTGGCAAACACCCACATGTTCTTTCAGAAATCCTGCAAAATCCCTTAAACAGACTCACTTATTCGGCAAAGTACCGTGGCTTAGATGGCAATCCACATAAGACGGAAATAGTACTTAAGCACTATTTTATATATATTATTTTATATTATATATATATTTTATATTATTTAAATACTTTTTACCGACATTGTTGAAAACCATAAACTAAAATAAAAATAAAAGTGAGGTTCTTAACAAAAATGTCAAATCACAGTGGTATCAAATAGCTGTTGACGGCAGGATATGTTTGCGAGGACATGTCAGAAATCTCATTAAGAATTACGGTGGGTTCACATAACACAAATCTGCATATACGTAACCTCACTCTCAAGTTAACCGCCTCGCTTAGGCTTCCAGACTACAGTAGTGTCTTCCAAGCGGAGATCCTGGCAGTGACAACAGCTGCTAAACAGGTATTAATGATGGCGATACCACTGACTGATATCACCTTTTACATTGATAGCCAAGCGGCAATAAAATCGATAACTGCAACTGAGGTAAAATCAAAGCTTGTTTCATGCTGCCGCGAAGAGCTCGAGGTTCTTAGCGCACAGCACAACATTAGACTCTGCTGGGTCCCAAGCCGTAGCGATATACCAGGCAACGAGAAAGCCGATGAATTAGCAAGATTAGGGTTAACGTTTGACGTAAGCCAAGCTCACCTAGTTAGCATCCCTACCTGTTATTTAAAACAGGAAATCTCAAAAAGAATAACTATTAAGGCCGATGAAAGGTGGAACCTTCTTGACACCTGCGGTACTACAAGAAAGATCTGGCCCTGTTTTAATAAACAAAGAACGGAAAGAATTATGCAACTGCACAAGGGATCATTCCGATCTCTTGTAAGCATAATTACAGGACATAATCTGTTAGGTTATCATATGAAAAAGATGAGAATCAGTTCAGATGATCTATGCAGATGATGCGGTGACAAGAAGGTGCATGACGACACTTCACACTTTCTATGTCACTGCCCCGCACTTTCCCATTAAAGGAAGAAATTGCTCGGCAATTATTTCTTCGGGGACTTAGAAGAACTCTCTAGTACTCCAGTTACTAACATTTTGAACTTCACCAATGCCTCTAAATGGATTGATTAACTGAACACATAGGTTTTTATTTTTAGCTTGAGTAGAAATACTCACGGGTTCCACAACGTATCTGTATTGATCTAAGTGTGACAGTTACGAGATCAACTGTCAGCTCCTCAACCTAACCTAACCTAACCTAACCAAACTTCTCTTTTAATTTTTATTTTAGTTTATTGTTTTCAACAATTTCGGTAGAGAGTATTTAAATAATCTCTGAACATCTGCACATTTAGGTCGCTAAAAGTGTTCCTTTAAATGAAGAATAAACGCGCTCGTATTTCGAGGAATGGGGTAACTAGTTTAAATACACTAATCTCATTTAATTCCAGCGGTCAGAATAAACGTGAACAATAGGAGCACTTCGCTCAACACCAACTGCAGATTTAGAAGTATTTCTAAACCTAACAACTCTCGACATCCACCTCTCAGACCAGTAATAACACTGTTTACACTGCTATTTCAGATAGTTTCAGATCAAGCCCAGATCTTCCATATTTCCATCCGGTCAAGATGCTTTTGGTAAGAAGGTTGACCCCTGGAAGTTAACACGATACACTTTTAAACTGATGCGATGGTTCAAAGACCGACAACGGCGGCGGCGTTGGATGTAGTATCTAGTCAGAACAGCTGAATCTCAGTTAATCCTATAGACTTCTCAATCAACGTAGTGCTTTCCAAGCAGAAGTAATGCCTATGATGAGATAACAGAACAGTTTAACCATTAACATTCACCTCATATAGGTGCCGGGCCATAGAGTCATTCCGGAAAATTTCAAAGCTGATGAGCTCGCCAAAAAAGGTACACTTTTGCCCACTGTTAGAAATAGGCACAACATAGGCACACCACTTGCTACATGCAAATATCTTTTCAAGAAAATGCTTTAGATTCAACAAATTCCTGATTGGTATTATCGCCTAGCAACTCGCCTAGCAACAAAACAAATATGGCCAAGCTTAGACCTGAAGCGGCCGAAAGGCTTGATTGCGGACTTAAAAATATACTCAGAGAAAAAAAAATTATTTTTAACTATATTTTTAACAATTTTCATAATAAAAATCGGGAACACTATTGTAAATAATTAAAAAACAGTTATTTCTGACTGTTTTCATTTCTTTATTCATTCATTCTCTATCATCATATTTTAATTTCTTACTATGTACCATCTCGAGTTAATATTGTCTAACGGTTTACGAATGAAGCATTTGCCATATAGCTCCGTTTTCACAACTTATTTTGAGCTATTAGCTGCAGTAGCTGACAATAGTCAACCATTAAAACATCTGTTCAGAGATATTTATTTTCATTTACATTGGTTGATAAAGTTGGTAAAGTCCCCTCGAAGGTGACATACGAGCCTAAGTCTGCTACCGAAATTTGAGTAGTAATTGAAATCGTAATATCTCATGAGACTTACCTTATATAAACTTTTAAACGCTTGATGTTTTCTCTAATTTAAGGAAACCGTAGAAGACACCGGATCTGAAAGTGCCTCAGGTGATATCAATAAGAAAGCAAAAAGAAGACGTCGATACCTACAAAAACGTCGTTCAGTTGTTAACCCCGACGAAAATTTTTATTTCTACTGGCTCATGGTGCTCACTGTTTCGGTGTTATACAACTTGTGGACATTAATTGTGAGACAAAGTTTTCCAGAGCTTCAGGTAAGTACACAAAACTTGTTTCACTTAAGGAACTCCAAGAATTTTTGTTTTTGTTCTCAGAAAGCAGTTCCGAGGTTCTGGTTTTTGTGTGATATGATAACAGATGTTGTGTTTATCTTGGATGTTGTTGTTCAATTGCGCACAGGATACTTAGAGCAAGGTTTAATGGTACAAAAGAAAAAAATCAAATTTGAAATGTTATTAGGTTTATTTCTGACAATTTTTTCTTTAAAGGTGTATGACGACAAGAAACTTGCGTGTCACTACATGCAGAACAGACACTTTTACCTCGATCTAGCAGCTTTAATTCCTCTAGATTTACTTCAATTTAAATTTGGAATACATCCAATTTTACGTTTTACACGATTTTTTAAAGTAAGAAAAACGTTTTAATAAATTGCTATTCTTCTATATTAATTTAAAAAAAAACTTTCTCAGGTTTATCGTTCAATTAAATTTTATTATATTGTTGAAAGTCGTACAGTTTGGCCAAATCTTTGGCGAGTGGTGAATTTAATTCATATACTTTTGATTCTGGCACATTGGTTTGGTTGTTTTTATTATTTACTTTCGGAAGCGGAAGGCTTTCAGGTAATTTCTTAGGCTAAACAATTGGAGCTTTCACTGAATGCTGATTTTCTTTTTTTAATAGGGTGACTGGGTGTATCCTTATCGTCCAGGAGATTACGCAACTTTAACACGGAAATATTTAGGAAGTGTTTACTGGTCAACACTGACATTGACTACAATCGGGGATTTACCGACACCTGAAACAAATGCTGAGTGAGTGTTATGTAGTGATGACAAATTTAATTTAGGCCGTGTGTGAATTGCGTTAAAATGTGTATTAAAACTTGACCCTAGCGTGGTGAATAAAATGGGTTAAAATTATCCTACTGCTGAGCAGGCTAAATGGGTTAAAATTTTGACGTGTATTTTTTTTTCTCATGAATGATATAGGTGTTATTGCTTCTGCTTTGTTGTTTTGTTCTGTTCTTCTCCTTGTTATATTAACTATAGTAATTGCATTGAAATTCCAAAAGATGATGAAATATTTCAAATTTATCATATTTTTAAATGGAAAAACGAAATAATTGTTCTCTTTTGAGAATGATGACAGATATCAGCTGTGAAAACAAGTTTTGTAGTGCTACCACACGGAAAAGACCAACCATCAAAAATGGGAATTTTTATTTGAAGATTTCTTACTGTTGCTTCGAAATATCAAACTAGCACTGCAAAATCGAGAAAAATAAATAAAACAGAATTTGTTTTTTATTTTAAGTGACTTTTCGTGAAATTTATTGCTCAAAGTTTGGTTGTGTACACAAAAGCATCTTACCTAGAAGAATAAAAACATTTTTGTCGAAGGAAATGTCTAAAAATCATGAGAGAAATTTTGTAGTTCTACGCAGAAATGTTGGTTACAAAAATCCCTCTTAACGCAATTCACACAGCACATGGCTTAATTTGATCCCATTTTTAACCAAACGTCAAATTTTAACCAAACGTCAAATTTTAATACACATTTTAACGCAATTCACACACGGCCTTAAGATATTATGTTTGGTATGCAAGCTTTTTTTATGTACTGAAATGTGTTAAGATATACATATTTTTTTTATTTAATTTTAAAATTCAAGATATTGGATGACGTGAAATAACGCCCTACGAAATAGGGCCCCACCTTAAATGCGGCTTTATTTCCATAAAGAAATCGAAATAACACCCAACAGGCCTTATTTCAATTGAATTGTGGAAATAAGGCCGCATTTCCATCAGAAGAAAAAAATTATGGGACATTAGTCCAGAAATTTTATTCAGGGTTTCCGACCTTCGCGATTAATTTTAACATTTTGTCAAACAATAAAATAAGTATACAGTTTTTACATTTTCAAGGTTTTTTTCTGTGCATAACGGTTAAAACATTGCTTACTTACCTACCTACTTAAGATGGCGCTACAGTCCGTTGTGGACTTGGGCCTCAATCAACAGCCTCCGCCAGCCAGCTCGGTCCCTAGCTAGCTATCTCCAGTTTTGCACTCCAAGTTGATTGAGGTCTTCTTCCAATTGTGTGCGCCACCTGAGTCGCGGTCTTCCTCTCCATGGCCCATGCTTCTGCACCATACAGCAGGACAGGGATGATGAGGGTGTTGTACAATTTTACCACTCAATTGCTTTCTTAGCCCAAAGAAACAGCGATTAGCAAGAGTAATTCTTCGTCTTATCTCGGCGCTGGTGTTATTGGTTGACGGTGGAGTTTTGCACTATCTTCTCAAGAACGATGTAAAAGAAATCGCACGACAGCGCATCGCCTTGTCTGAATCCTTTTTTAACGTCGAAAGATTCCGTAAGCTCATTGCCAACCTTGATGGAGCAGCGTGAGTTCTCCATCGTCATTTTGCACAAGCGAACGAGCTTGGCAGGGATGCCAAAACTAAACATAGCTTTATACAGTTCGTCTCTGTAGATGCTGCCATACGCGGCCTTAAAATCGATGAAGAGGTGGTGGGTATCTACCGCAACGTGAAAATTTGGTCGATGGTTGACTTTCCTGGCTTGAAGCTACATTGATAAGGACCAATCAGATTGTTGACGAAAGGCTTCAGACGTTCACATATTACAGCAGAGAGGATCTTGTAGGCGATGTTAAGTAGACTGATTCCTATGTAGTTGGCGCAGTTTAGAGGATCTCCCTTTTTCAGGATCGGGCAAACAATGCTGAGGTCCTATTCATCGGGCATGCATTCCTCCGACCATATCTTACAGATGATTTGGTGCATGCTCTTATCTAGATCGTCGCCTGCTGCTTTGAACAGCTCGGCAGCTAGAACGCTTGAAACATACCGAATGCCTTAAGTCTATGTGACGTTAAGAAAACATTTTCCAATGCAAACGTTCTTCTGCACTCTGGGATGTCAAGGTTCGGTGAGGGTACGGCATTCTACAAGCACACTATACTTGAAGCTAATTTCATCTTATTGCATCTATCTGTCACCTAAAATAACCAAGCTTTTCAATTACATTAAAAGCTGCATCAGATAGATGGATGGACAAAAGCGGAAAAAATGTTGCCCAAATTGATTCTCTTTTGGGCAAAATTTTTTCATCTCGGTTCGCTCGAAATCAAATCAAATCGATCTTAAATTTTTCGTATCGACCTCATCCTCAGTCGAAATTCAAAAAGATGATGAAAATGAATCATTGAAATGCTTGCAAAAATCCTTCTTTGCATTACAGGATATTGAGTGGTTTCTTTTCCACTTTTTTCATGACAGATGATACTCTTGGAAGTCTTGTCAGTTCTTTACAAGGTACCCGTGAAATAAAAACTTTATGGGCACGAGCAGGATTCGAACTCAAGCGTTCTGCGTAGCAGCCAACTCACATACCACTACACCACGGGCAGCAGATAATCTTCTGGCTATTAAATTAAACATAGTTTAATCAGAATGTCCAATTTTCGATGACTTCTTCCAACATTTGTATATTTATATCGCCAAAAACGTTATATACTCCAAGTAGTCAATCGTGGCACGAGATGTGTGACATGCTGCACCGTCTTGTTAAAACCAAAGTTTTGTCGAATCATGGTTCTTTATTTCAGCATTTGATAAACTAAAAAGTCAGTAATCATGGCTCTATAGCGGTAACTATTGACTGCAACGTTCTGTACGGAAAATTTGGAAGTGATGTTCAGGCATCAATCATAAATCATAATCATTAATCACTTGACAGCAGACAAATTGGGCGGCAGTTAAAATAGTGTTGTCAAATGTCAACTTAAAGATCTATACCTCTTTAAAAAAAAAACCACTTTATTACGAATTATACAACCCCTCGATGTTTTAAGTCAACAAATGGCTGCGAGTACAACCGTAATGGGTCAACAATACCTAATTTTGGTCATTCCATTATTATCTGAAATTTTTTCGGTACATAGACTACACCATTCCAAAACCCCAATTCGGCAAAAACTCCAGAGCCGAATGGGAAGACGAGAAATTCCTGGAAGATCAGAGTAATCATTTTTATACCAGATAGGTTCAATATGGGTTGTTAATAGTAGTGTGTTCTCTGAAAAGCTTAATTTAAGCCTCTCATTCCACCTCCCAAATCATTGTAGCGTCTTCCAAAGTTCCAAGCGGAAATTTTAGCGAACAAAAAAGTTCAATCCTGGTTAAGAGAAAAGTTAAACGTGGACGTATCTTCTCTGATAGTCAGGCTTCAATAAAATCTCTCGACGGTATCTCGACTATAACTCTCAAACGACCGTCTATTGTCGATCATCTTTTATGAAGATGGCACAGCAATTTAACATTCTCCTCAGTTGGGTGCGCAGCCACATAGACATCAAAGGAAATTATAGAGCTGATGAACTTGCTTAAAATGGAACCGTCAAGCCTATCTCACATGAAAGGCCAATTATAGGTTACCGATCGCTTTATGTAAACTCATGCTTGAGGAAACTGCCTTAACGATAACAACCTCTAGGTGGTATAACTTACCAACATTCGAAGCCACCAAAGATATAGCGTCATCACTTGACTTAAAACGCTTCAAAAAATTTTAATCTCAAAGCAGATCTCATTATAGACAGGATATTGTCATAAACGAAGACACGCAATACGACACTCAAACGACTTCTGCAGGAGCTGTGTGGCCGAAGAAGAGGAGGAAACAATTTTGCTCCTCCTCTATACATGCCCTGCTCTTCTCCTAAAAGGCAAACTTCACCTGGGAGATAATCCCAGTGAACTGGCTAACAAAGATAACAAATGCCTTCTTCAAAGGCTCAAAGTAAGTAGACTACGAGGAAGTGATCCCTAGATTCATGTGGTATCACAATGGACCTTTTTCTGGTCTTAGTTTATAAAGCTGAAGAGTTTGTTTGTTTTTTTGATCGCGCTAATCTCATGAATACTGGTGCGAATTGAAACATTCTTTTTGTGTTGGATAGCCTATTTATCGAGGAAGGCTTAAGGCTATAGGTACTATCTAACCCAGCAGACGCAGCTTTGAGTTTGTTTGTTTGAACGTGCTTATCTCAAGAACTTCTGGTTGGAATTTAAAAATTCTTTTTAGACTATACTATCTGACCCAACAAGCACTCAAAATGAATTGAATATTTTAGTTGGTGGCTAAAAAAAAAAACAAAACTAACAATTATCATTCCATTTTGTGTTTAATTTAATTTTTTATGTGTTTGTTTTGAAGATCTAAATTTTATTTTTAACTAATATTATAAAATTATAATTTAAAGACCATCCGACTCGGTGGACGGCCCAAGATCCTTACCAAGACGTGGTATTAAATCCAGATTACTCCAATTTGCTTCAAATTTCGGGTATGCATACAGAAATACGATTCTGTCAATGTGAAGTATTATATTAGTGATCGTTGAGGCTGTCCGCCTAGTTGTATGCTACAATAAAATTTAATTTAAATAACGGAATGCAACCACCATTGAAATCCAAAGTTTTCGAAGAAATTTCTAATACGCGACAGCCTTCAACGGTAATTGATATAATATCTTTCAAAATCAACAAATAAAACAACAATTCACTTAAAAAAAAAAATAAAACTCGAAAACTTTGAATTTTAACTACAGTGGTTCTCGAGATTAATACAAATTTACTCATAAAACAACTTCGATGTTTCTTTCTTTTCAGATATCTTTTTACAATAACAAGTTACTTAATAGGTGTATTTATTTTTGCAACAATCGTTGGACAAGTCGGAAATGTGATAACAAATCGTAATGCAAATCGTCTCGAATTCGAAAGACTTCTGGATGGAGCGAAAACGTATATGCGCCATCATAAAGTGCCTGGAGGCATGAAACGACGAGTATTACGATGGTATGATTACAGTTGGTCACGCGGTCGAATTCAGGGCGGCGGTGATATAAATACGGCCTTAGGATTATTGCCAGATAAGCTGAAAACCGAATTGGCCTTACACGTTAATTTAAGTGTTCTGAAAAAAGTAACTATTTTCCAAGAGTGTCAGCCAGAGTTCCTACACGATTTAGTGCTTAAAATGAAAGCCTATATTTTTACACCGGGTGATTCAATATGTCGCAAAGGGGAAGTTGCGAGGGAGATGTTTATAATAGCAGATGGGATATTGGAGGTCTTGAGTGAGACTGGCAAGGTCCTGACGACAATGAAAGCGGGAGATTTCTTTGGTGAAATCGGAATTCTTAATCTGGATGGCTTGAATAAGTATATCTCTAGCGATTAAGTGTTTATAAAATTGGAATAATTTTAATTTATTGAATTTAGGCGCACCGCAGATGTGAGGTCGGTGGGATATTCAGAACTCTTCTCTCTATCTAGAGAAGATGTCTTAGCTGCCATGAAAGACTATCCCGAAGCACAAGAAATCCTTCAGTCGTTGGGTAGAAAGCGTTTAATGGAAGTTCGATGTGTCAACAAAAGGCACGCCAAGGCGCAAAGTGATAAGGAGGCAGCAGCACATCTTGCTCAGCAAGCAGCAGCTGCTGAACCCAATAGCGGGCAACATCATCACCACCATCATGGTGGTGACGGTGGTGCAAGAAGTATGGTCGATAAGATTCGACGAGATGTGAAGGGATTTAGGAGTGTTCTTAAGAAGTCAAGGCAAGTGATTCATTAGAGAAGTTGTTCGAAAACTTTATTGTTATCTTTGGGAATTTTCAATTAAAGAGCGTTGCGAAGGAGCAATGAATCACTTGAAATGCAGCCTCTTCACAGTGCTCCACCGAAGAACGAAAAGTCTTCACTCAAGAGGATATCAAGAGTTTATTCGGATGAAAATGATCGGCATGAAGATACGCCCCCACCTCTTCCTCCGGAACACCGTGAGAAAACACCTAGTCCTATTGGAGCCGGACTGCCATTGCTACAGCGTCTGCGAATGTTGAAGGAAAAACAGGTATGACTTCTTTGGCTTATTGTGAATGTGGTAGAGCAGCTTGCAAAGGTTATGATGCGAAACGCGGTTACTGCATTTTGGTCACAGTTACAATATTTGGTTTCGACCTGGCTTTATTATTATTATTTTTTTTTTTTGTATTCAGCAATCCCTTGTTTGATGCACTTTTATTTTGAAATGAAACATACCTTATTGTTTCTTGATTAGGAGTTGAACCAAAAATAAAATGTAGGTATCTTTTGTGAAAAACAAAAAAACAAAAAAATTATTGAATGGAACGCAAGTGAGAAATGAGCTAAATATTTGACTGTTAAAAATGTCAACACACTTTCACTTTCAAGACACTTACACTTGTTTTGGGAATGAAAACTTTTATCCCGAATAGGGTTAAAAGTATCAAACCCAAAGGTTATCAGCGAAATAGAAGTAAGTTTCCGGTGTTTTAGAGCCAATCCAACCGAGGAAAACCGGAATGAGTTTAAGCAAGCCAGGAAGGCCTGCAATGCCCATATTCGACGGACCAAATTTTTACATATGACCAAAAATTAAGGCAAAAATTCTGCAATGTCCCAATGGCAGTTAGAATTTTCGGTGTTTGTAAAAAATATGTAGAATTCTTCCTTTTCCTCGGTCCCTGCACTCGTTGAAAAAAACACTCCAGTTGTTAGCTCTCTCGCGAAAGCTAAGCTTTCTGCTAAGCAGTTCGCCTCCAACTCTTCGCTGTCAGAGAGTGTCATGACTCTTCCAGTTCTTGTGCGCGCCATGGGACAAATCTTTTTCCGTACTCGTGCTGTGGCGAAAGTCTTAAAAGATCTCAATATACATAAATCCGCTGGTCCGGATGGTATTCCCGCTATTATTCTGAAAAGGTTTTCATCCCCGCTGGCAAAACGCTTGCGTAAGCTTTTTCATCTATCCTATTCTCCTGGGCTCGTTCTGAGCAGTTGGAAAACAGCATTTGTCCAGCCAATTCCAAAAATAGGTGAATCTTCTTCTCCCTCCAAATATTATCGTCCGATTGCAACTACGTCCCTTCTTTCTATGGTCATGGAAACGCTGATAAACTATCAGCTCAAGAAATATCTTGAAGACCGAAAGCTTCTAAATGACAGGCAGTACGGTTTTCTGCCTCACCGAACAGTGGAACAAATCTTTACATCGTCTTGGAGAAAGTAAGATTGTTGCACTTGATATTTCAAAGGCATTTGATAAAGTCTGGCATCTTTCTCTTTTATCGAAAATGCTTGCTTTCGGTATCGACGAATCCCTCCTTCGTTGTATTAGAAATTTTCTTTCGAACCGTTCAATACAAGTTGTACTGGACGGATTCAAGTCTGAAACCCACAACATAAATGCTGGTGTGCTCCAGGGCTCTGTTTTGTCTCCGACCCTCTTTCTCATTTTTATAAATGATCATTTGTCTGTAACTTCTAATCCAATAAATTGTTTCGCTGACGGCAGTACCCTTAGCTTTTCTTATTCGTTCCCAGACTCACATCCCTCCTCTTCGGATGTGGAACTGAAACGGCAAAATATGGTAAGCTCATCAAACTCTGATTTGAACAGCGTTGTACAATGGGGAATAAAAAACCGCGTAAAGTTAATGCTTCGAAAACCCAATGCTGTCTTATATCGTTAAAGCGAGATATACCCCCTTTGCCACTGTCAATGAGTGGCACTTGCATCAATGAGACCGAACATCTCGAAATTCTCGGTATGTGCATCACTGACCACCTTTTGTGGAAGGAGCACATTTGCGATGTCACCAAAAATGCCGCAAGATGTTTGGGTTTCTTAAGACGGTGCAAGAAATTCTTTTCCCCGTCTGATCTGGCTACTATCTATAAGACTTATATCCGTCCAAAGCTTGAGTACAACTCTCATCTCTGGGCTGATGCTCCAGCTACATACTAAAGCCGCTTGGATGGTATTCAAAAAAGAGCCCTACGAATGATCGGTGACAGAGACATCACTGCGTCGTTCCAATCATTAGATCACCGTCGTAACGTTTCATGTCTCTCTTTATTCTACCGTTACTTTTACGATAAGTGCTCTAGAGAAATAGCCAGTTATATTCCTCCTCTCAAGCAATTCACCCGTAATACTCGCGCTTCTAGGAATGCCCATCAGTTCACCCTCGAGCCCAACTTCGGACGTACTCTCAAGTATAGAGAATCATTCTTTAGCCGTTCTACGCGAATAAGGAACTCTCTTCCACACTCTGTCTTTCCCAATCATTATAATGTTCAGGAATTCAAGACCAATGTACACCGACACCTCCTTTCTAACCCCTTCCCTTCTTCCTAATGCACTCACTGTGTCTCTGGGATAATAAGGGTATAAAAATCCGTTAAGTGGGTGTAAATTATAAAAAGAAAAACTTCGGTCGTGCGGTCATGTTCAGAGAATCGTTCTATAGCCGTACTACGCGAATGTGGAACTCTCTTCCGCACTCTGATTTCCCCAGTCTATGAGGAACAGAAAATCTTCTGTAATTTTTGGATCAGTAAAGAGTAGTTTTGTCTGCTTAGCCCTATGTCCACCTATATAGGAGTTGATTCGGGCTGAATTTGAGAAATTACTGCACTATGTTCTTCAGTCTTGTTTAAGAGTTCTTGAAGGTCAACGGTGTCAGTTTTTACTGAGAAGGTTAGATTATGTTAGAATAGCTTTCTAGATGTTGTTGATTCACTTAAGATATGGGTTCGTTCTGTGTGAGAGTGCTGGATATAAGAAGGTGTTGACAGAGAACAGAGAAGGCGTTGGACTGTTTCTTCTTCCTCCTTGCCCATACAGCTTCTACAGAAATTATTTAAATAGACCTAATACATGAGGCAGTGTCGTGTTATGACTCCAATTGTTGAGCTTCAAGCTTAAGCTTGGCCATATTTGTTTTTGGTGCAAGGCAGGTAGTTCCCAGTGACTAGCTAGTATTTGTTAATTCTTGAGCATATTGTTAACAATTTAATTGAATTTAAAGCTATGGCATTGCCGTCAGCTCGGTTGGCAAGTTTGAATAAATGTATGTAGAAAAACAAGATTATTATCATTCAAATTCTTGTATTAGTAACATCCTAATACTTATAAATATCTTTCAAGAATGAAGCGAGTGTTTTCCAGTTAGTTTCGTTCAAAAGCTTTATGGTTTCTTGCATTGATAGAGTTCTTTTCCCGAAGTACGAATTTTGTTGAGATGCGAAAATGGAACATTTGAAAATGGAAATGAGTCTTCTTTGGATTTTAAGTTACATAGAGAAGGAAACTGGTTGAAACTTCCATTATAAGGTGTTCCGTTAAGTCCTAAGACTTCATAATCTTGCTTTGAAAATTAGAGAGATTTCCTTAACGAATCGTTGAAGTAGTTTGATTGGAACGACCTTTTACTGAGTTGTGAGTACAGAATTCTACTATGTGAATTGCGAGCATTAGTTTTAAAATCATCCCGCAACCCGCACAGAGTTTTCGTGTTTGCTGATTAAGCAGTAGAGCATATTGTTTGAAAAGATGTTTGTATGTAGCAAGTGGTGTTCCTATATTATGTCTATTTTTTCGTCAGCGAGCTTACCAGCTTTGTAATTTCCCGGAATGTCTCTGTGGCTGGGCATTCGCGAAGGATTTGAGAGCTTTTTGACAGTCTGAGAAAATACGTATATCCTTACAAGATATAACGTTTTCTTTGAGCCATGTAATGCCTCTTTTATCGCCATTACTTCTGCTTGGAACACACTACATTGATCGGGAAGTCTATAGGAGAATTGTGATGCTTGTGGGTCTTTGAACCGTCGCGTCAGTACAGAAATGTATCATGTTAACTTCCAGAGAACATATCAAGATGTGCGCTTAGAAAAACCTCTAAATCTGCAGTTTCTGTTTAGCGAAGTGCTCCCGTGATACATATTTCTGCTCGGTTCTACTACTAAGGCCAAATCACTCTTTCTCTCTTGGCCAGAAGAAACAAAAAAAATGACAGCATTAATATGACACAACAAAGCCTTAACTGAACTTTAAACTACCTAGACTGCTAATTACAACACTTTTATCTATAAAATCTAAAAAACTAAGGAGTTCGTCCTGGGTTGGGATCCATAGAATTGCAGCTTAAGATAGTGTATTCATTCTTTTGATTAACGTATACTGAGATTTCCAAAGATACTTTTGGTAATTGGTAAGCGATTTACGATAGTTAGAAATCATACGTTAAATGAATGCTTCTACTATAGTAAGGAGTAGGTACACACGATTCATTTCAGGTCTAGCCGAATTAGGTACCTAATAACTAGGTACCATTGCTTTTTAAAATTCAAAATATATTCTTGCCGATCTTCAAGGGATTGCTGAAATAATTTACTAACTTGATTTATACCGAGCATTTGTCAAGTGACAATTTTTATTTTTCCAAAAAATATTTTTAGAACATGGTAAACCGTTTTGTTCAACAACATTATTAACATGAAAAATTGTCTTGCTTTCCAGTTTATTGAAGTTTATATGAAAATAAAACGAATCCGTAGGTAGAAAAATAAATAAATTTACTGTGCATGAACTACTTTTAAGCTATGTCCATTTGAATGAAGCCATTTTTTATATTTTGTTTTGAAAATGCAATGCTTTAAAAAAAATACGCCAGCATTCGACAAAAGCTTCAAATTACTCAAAGCCACACAATGCGTTTTTTTGTTTGCGTTATCCAATTTTTATGTCGTCTACCCCACTCCTAAAAGTAGTTTCGTATGTGTTTTTATGTGTTTTGCACTAGGATCGCGAAGAGCGAGAAGTTAAGACCACACCACCACAGAAATCTCCACCTCACTCAAATGTAACATCTACGTTGTCACCACAGGAATCAATACAAGAAGAACCAGATCAGGAGATGATTGAAACTCCAAAGATCTTGCAGCGACTGCAGAAATTAAGGGCCAAAAATGAAATGATGGCAAAGGAGCCCCCAATTACGGTAATAATTATTTTTGTTAAAAGACTTTATAAAACCAACTACTGTCCAGACGTCTACGGGTGTTTATTTAAAAATTGAATGTTTTTGTTTTGGTTTTGTTTACGGTACTATATACAACATAAGGTCATTCATTACGTGGTTTCAAGTTGGTAGCGCTGGCATTTGATACGTGTCAAATTTAACTGTCATCTGAAGTGTCATAATATCAGTTGATTGTTTGACATTAACGATAATGGATCGCCTAGCAACGACGAAAGATACGCTTCTTGGGTCTACAACACCGATTTTTCGAACAACATTTTCTTTATAGGCGGGGAGCCCCCATACAAGAAATTCCCGTCATCGCGCTCACTAAAATTTGTAATGAGGAATAAAAGATAAAGTCAAGACGAATAAGATTCGCTTGGCCGGCGTGAATTTAGTTAGCCGGAAAGGCCGCACATACCTGTTGCAATGTGGTGAATGACGGTGAAATGTCTCCATCATCAAGGATTCTATTTCTGTTTCTTTCATTACACGCGGCCTTATGTTAGATGTAGAAATACCTTGGTTTGCTTGCTTTCAAGCTGCCGAAAGTATCGCGCAAGTATCGTTTTATTATGACCTAAAGTACTGTTTTTTTTTTATTACGAACTACAGTAGTTTCGTTCATACAAAATCTGGTTTGCGCGATACTTTCGGCAGCTAGGAAGCAAGCAAACCAAGATATTTATATATCTAACACTAGGACGCGTGCAATGAAAGAAAAAAAAATCCGTGATGATGGAGTCATTTCACCAGATTGCAGCAGGTATGCGCGGCCTTTCCGGCTTACTAAATTCACGCCGACCGACCAAGCGAATCTTATTCGTCTTGACTTTATCTTTTATTCCTCATTTAAAATTTTAGTGGGCGCGATGACGGAAATTTCTTGTATGGGGGCTCCTAGGCTATTAGCGATGAGGCACATTTCTCACTCGGTGGGTATGTTAACAAACAAAATTGCTGTATATGGGGATCAGTAAATACACAAGTTATCCCAGAGTTGTCCTGTAGTCGAAAGGTTTCATTCGTCCGGCGGACGGTTACAGTCAATTCAGAGCGATATCATGACTTGAACGATATGTGATTATAACAAGACGGGGCTAAAAGCCACATAACACGACCAATTAGGTATGGCTTATTTGCGTGAAAAGTGTCCGGTCGGATAATTTGACGTTTTGGCGACGTCAATTTTCAACCAAGATTTAGATTTTTTCTGTGGAGCTACTCTAAAGACCGTATTAACGAGAATAGTCCCCGAACTCTAAATGCATCCAACATAACTTACTCACAAGAATCGCATGCTGCGAAAACTCCCGAAGCGGCCATTTGAATGAAATCGTTATTTAACACTTAATGGCAAGGTCCAAAGTATATAATGAAATAAAATTTTCATTGAAAATGTATCGCTATGTGTGTTTTATTAAGCTTTACTTTCGAAACCGAGCAATGAATGACCCTTTAGTTACCTATTGACATAACTAACTTTAAGTTGCTGAATCGAAGCTAACGTCGACATAACCTAGGACTAATGTTCACAAAAATACTTAACAAAACAACAGCTCTCAATATAATCAGCACATAGTGCCATAAGACTAGATTCAACTAAAAAACCATTTTTTGTAACGATTTGAATTATTTTTCTTTTAATTTCATTTAGGAAATATCCGTAACCACAGGAACCTTGCCACTGCACGAAACCACTTCCCTTGGCCTACCTTCACCGTCTCTCCATCCAACTCTGGATATCTCTCAACTATCACCCCGCTCACCAAAACCCGATAATACCATCACAACTATATCAAGCAGTGATCGAAGCACTCACACGATAACTGCCCCCAATTTATCAATACCCAAACCATCTATGAAAGTGTCGTTCAAACAAAGAATCCAGCAGCTACAATCTGGTGGTGCAGCTTCCGACCAATCTGCGCCAATACTACCTAAGCCAACCGAATCCACTCTACGGCCAATTACTTCCATTGACACCCATGAACGAAACAAAATTTCAAAAATAATTCCAACAATTTCCAACAATATAACCAAGGCAGCATCAACAAGTCTAACATTATGCGCCCAAAAACTTACCAAATCTACACCCCATCCATTGGACACCTCTGTTCGGCCTTGGTCCAAGCTCAAATTCGCCACTCTCATGCCATCCAACAGTTATTCAAGCTTGTCTAATTATGGTACCCGCGACCAGCAAAAACTGAAACCTCTTAGAATAAAGTCCGCAGAGAGTATAGCAATAGTTACCGAACGAGCCAAAAATTCCACAGCATCACCAAAACCTGTAATTCCGCCAACAGCACTCAGTGTCAGAAGGAAGAACCTCAAGTCATTTAATCTGAGAGTCAAGCCAAAGTTTTACAATTCAGTATTTGATTTATCACCCGAATACAGTGGCCTGCCATTTGTCAAGCGTCTCAAAATACTCAACGAACGCCAGAAATTGGCCGAACTTGAAACGGCTCTGCAGACGCGCAGTTTTAGCCTGGACAATTCCAAAAGCCAACTTGAAGAACCGTTCACCGAATCATTGTATCGCAGTCATAGCGATGCTTCAGCCATTTATTCTCATTTAATGCCGCCGGCTCATTCATTACAATCATCATCATCATCCACATTATCACCAAAAGATAAACTAACGCTGTGCCTGCAAGATCCAACGCTACTAAGTCCCGAATCCAATGAAACTGTGGAACGAAGAAAGCTCAAGAGTATTCTTAAGAAGCTAAGCAAAAGCAGTGACGGAAGTCCACGGCCACGACAAGATCATCCGCGGGGGCTACTTAGGGCGCCAACACTTGAAGGGTACGTGGCCAGACACAGCAAATTACTGAAGAGTGTAACCTTCAATTCGACTCTTTCTAGCCCACCATTAAGTGCCAATAGTGTAGTCGGCAGCTATACTGGTAGTGCTGACGGCACTGCACAATCTGAACGGTTTTTATTCCCTTCTGTTGTAACATCATCGAATGATGTTTGTAAATATAATTTATTGTCCTCGCCCGATGCGCAAGCATTTCAGAGCCAAGCCGCTGGTAGAAATGAGAATTGTGATGGCAAGCCGGATGCCCTCGATTTGCCATCAATGGTTACGGCTGGCATCAAGGATGGCTCAATGACAGAGCACGATTTTGCTATGTCAACAAAACAAGTTAACAATATCCAAGGTAAGTGTGTGTTCTTTGTAACAGATTTATAGTAAATCGACAGAGAGAGGGAATGAATGTACATCAAGTAGTGTTAACAAAAACTAAACGGTAAACAACTCATTTACCATAAACATTCAAAATTAAATTATATACTTTTTTAACAAATTCAGATTGTTTTCATACACTTTTATTCTGCTTTGATTAATTTCTGTTATTTTGCTTTTAAAAACTGTTTGTTCAAATCGATACTTCAAAGACTTTAAGTAGCTTTAAGGAACTAGGCAAATATTGCGAAACATAAACAGCCGCCGCCGTTGGCAAACAAATTATTGTCAGTATCCTTATTAAAAGTAATAATTTTTGGTGTTAAAATAGAAACCTCTGTGTGAATGAATGACTTTTTTCAATAGATCTGCTTCATGGCTGTTCGTCTAGATCTCCTAGTTTCAGCTTCTCAATTTTTTGTTCGGCTTTAATATTTTGTGTGCGAAACACAAACTAATCTGGGGGCACGACAGTTTCCCCGCCAAGTCGAGCGCGAAGCAAACACTGCCGTACCATCCATTACAGGAACCATTTCGCCGCATTTTCAGGCCCCTATTTGAGAATCTTTGGATAAGACCAGAACGCTGAAATTTTCTCCATCCAGTAAGCTAATTTAAAATACTTAAAATCTAATCAAGTCTGTAGGTCATTTATTTCCCAAGTTAAGCGAAAGCAAAGTTGCGCATTTTAGAAACTCACTAATGATCATCAAAATATATCTAGTCAGGGGCGAACGCAGACAAAAATTTGGGGGGGGGGGGTTATTTTTTTTTATTTTTTTATCGATTTTCCAGTCCTTTAAATGCGCTCACGGGCTGTGTAATATTTTTTGTATTGGGTAAAAGAGCGAACAAGATGATTCCGTTAATACACAGAATTCGCTTGATTCCTTTGAACGGAGGGATTTGTGGCCATCGATTTAAAGCAGTCCTGAGCTTTTTATATTACTTTCCATAATCCGTGAAACTATATTGGCCACATATTAGAAAAACGTTTCGGATTGTATCCACCTACTTTCAGATCTGCCTAAGAGGTAAGACCCATTTATCCGGCACACTTTTTGCAACAGCTTGATGAGAGAGCACATAGGGAAACACAAGCAAAGGTGTCGTCACTGAAGAGAAAAAGTACAGTGATCGCCTCATATTCGTTTCCATGTTGTACAGTATAAAGATTTTTCCAACCTCTTGGCGACTCCTGGTCTTAGAGATAGGCTGAATTATGTTTCATCTCCATTAAGAATCTTGAGGAGTCTTCTAAAATACCGGCTGCGCCAATCTCTTCTAAATACTCATACGTCCCGATCGCTCGTCCTCTGCTGTTCTGAGTTCCTCAGTTCATAATATAATGTGACATCTTCAGAAGGCCTAGTAATACGTTTTCCCTTGGAGGCTATTTTTGAAAGCAGTCCTACGTTTTTTCTCAAGATGGACGTTTGTCACCAAGAGGTCTGTGGGCTTCGGAGGAAAGCCACACTTGGCAGGGTATATGAGCCACAGCCACTTAACAAGCTTGGGTTCTTTGGCTAAACTAAAGACAGTTTCAGGTCCCATTTTCTTTGCTTCTCTACAATCCTTAGATGGATACGATCTTGTAGTCTACCTATCTCGATTGACCCCGTATGCTTCTCTGATCGGCCAATTGTGCAGTTATTTTTACTAATACGGTCGAGGTGCTTGTTTCTGTTCGGAACTACCCATTTTCAGAGTGCTGGAAGTAAAGATATTTTTTGAAACTAAGCTTTTCTTATTATTTGCCTACTCTACCTGTTTATGTTGTTAAAGAAACAAAAATCGTTGGCTAATTTACTAATCATAAAAGGCTGACATAAGATTACTTGTCTTCTAAAGTCGGCCCTTACGTTTATGTAAGCCGCTGACTACTGAAAATACATTAAAAAAAAAAATGTTTTGGTTGCGCCAATCAAGAGAGAATACAATTTCCATTAAAACGATATTTTCAGATAAAAAAATTAAGAAATAGAAGGTTTCAGCCTTATAGGGCAACGAAACGACGCAACATGCTCGTTTGCATTATTCCCTACACGGCGAATACAAAATTGGCGGACATTTCTTTAAGGTGTGTGTAAGGATGTGTCAAAAAGAGAAGCTTAGTCACTGCGCTAATGGTTATTTCATAGAAAAAATTAGATTTACTTGCAACTTTCTCCCTACATGTGAACAACGAAACCTACGAAAATCGAAAATGTATGGCAACAGCGAACCATCTACCTATTATGCCGAATCTAAGGCGAGCACGAGCATGTTCGTCGTTTAGGGCTTCCTTTAAGTATGTGTGATTTGGTGTGGCAATAATAAATAATAAATCAATATGGCCACGTTTCTACAAAAAGAAGTGAAATCCCACCAAAATCATTCTGTACAAAACTAGCGAAGTGTCGATGGAGCTGCTTGTTTATCTCTAAAAAGTAATGAAATCTAGATAAAGTCGTGCCAAGTTTAAGGTTCCTTACTGCGATTTCTTTATTATTATAATTAACGTTGTGTGACTTGGCCGTTGAAGGGTACACAAGAGTACAAAACCAGGTGCTCCATGACACCGTTGCACCAATCTGTCGCCAGAACTCATCTCCATTGAAGATGAAAAACTGCTTGTAGGCTTGATAAAGCTGCGTATTTCAATGTATAGGCGAGCCTCAAACAAACAGTATAAAAAACTATTTCCAGTACAGACGAACTTCTAATCGGCCAAGTCGCCTGCTGCTTTGAACAGCTCGGCAGCTAGACCATCTGCTCCAGCGGCTTTGTTGGACTTCAGCCGTGATATTGCCGTTTTCTCTTCTTCTAGGTCGGGTTCACGGAATTGTTGGCTGTTTTCGTGTACGATAAGAGGCTCCTGTCTGACGGCGAGGTTTTGTTCGTCACCGCCGTTATACAGTCTACAGAAGTGGTCTTTCCAAATCCCCAGCATTGACTGCGATTCTACTATGATGTTCCCTTGTTTATCTCTGCAGGCATCGGTTCTTGCTCGATGACCTTGAGCCAGCTGTTTTACCTTCCAATAAAACCTCCGAACTTCATTCCTGCTGTTGGCTTTCTCAACATCTTCTATCTGACGCTTCTCATGCTCTCTCTTTTTTTTCTCTTGAGAAGACGGTTTTCCTACTCTTTTGCTCGTAGAGCTCACGAGCAGCTCTTGTCCTTCTATGCAGCGCCGCTTTTTATGCCTCCTGCTTGTCTGCATGGGCCTGCCTGCATTCTTCGTCAAACCAGGGGTTTCGTTTTGGTGGCTGTGTGAAACCCAGCACATTAGAGGCGGCCTATCTAAATGCTTTCTGGCAATGTTGCCAATGGTCTTCGATACTTGACGTTGGCGGCATAGGACTCCTTAAGAAGTTACTTGACAATCGACCAAAAAAGGATCTGGCGATCTCTTGCGATTATAGCCGTCCGACGTCGAATTTTATTGCAGCATTTCCTTGTTTTGGCCGTTGTCGGGATATTCGTAGCACTACCTTGGCTACGACGAGGTTGTGGTCCGACTCGATGTTGACTCCTCGGAAAGTTCGAACATTTAGAATGCTGGACAAGTGCCTTCCGTCGATCGCAATGTGATCAATCTGGTTGACGGTTGATTGATCAGGAGATCTCCATGTACCTTTATGGATGTTGAGATGTGGGAACCAGGTGCTAGTGGTAGCCACAACATTTCGCCCTTCAGCAAAATCGATCAGCCTGAATCCGTTATGGGAAGTGGTGTCGTGCAGGCTGTGCTTTCCGACAGTTCCGCCAAAGATGTCCTCTTTTCCCAGCTTTGCGTTAAAATCGCCGAGGACAATTTTCATGGCATAGCTAGGACATTGCTCATATGTTTTGTCGAGGAGCTCGTAGAATTCGTCTTTGGTATCGTCCTTTTTCTCTTCTGTGGGGGCATGCGCGCATATTAGGCTAATGTTGCCAAATTTAGCATTGATTCGGATCGTCGTGATGCGTTCGCTTACGCATTTGAAGCTCAAGACTTTTTGCCTGAGTCTGCTTCCCACGACGAATCCGCATCCAAAGAACCGCTGTTGTTGCTCCCGGTAACAATCACCATAGTAGATGTCGCAGTTTTTCATCCTCCTTTTGCCCTTTTTAGCAGTTGAGGGTATTCGCTAGTTGTTCGGCAGCACGCGGTCTATTAAGGGACCTAACATTCCACGTGCATATCCGAAATTCGTTGTCCTTAATACATTTGCTTGGGTCGTCATCAGTGTATCCGTCCGTTTCCGAGGCCTAAATCTTTTTTTACGTAGTCGGGAAGTCACCCCGATGTACAACCCCCAACCTGGAGTACCAGGCACTTGATGTGACTCCAAGTACAAGAGCTGGAAAAAACCGCTCCTTTTGTGGCCTGGGCTTCAAATAAGTCGAAGTAGCCCGTAAAGGTGTTCACCAAGTAGTTCGGGCTAACTGGAACTGAAGCCGCCACCGTTGATTCCAAAAAAGAAATTCATCCGCTGCCGTCCCTCGTTGGGAGTGCCTTGGTGGGAACAAACATATACCCAATAAGAAACAAAATATTTGTTAAGTTTTATTTACATAATTCGAATTTGTTTGAGCATGAATGTTATTTCATTTTGAGTACGCTTCAAAATTATTGTTTTTTTTCTTTTGTTTAAATAAATTTTATGAAATAATTTTTATAAATGTTTAAAATTCTTTAACAAATTGTTACATTAAATAAAAATTATAAAGAACCAAATGAAGGATGTTAAGATGCTTTAATAAAGATTCAAGTTTTGCTTACGATAAGCAAGAAAGCTTTAAAAGCTAATTTTAATATTTTTGACTGTTCTCTGAAAGTTTGTCTTTTCTTCCTACTCATAACTTGCCTTAATTCAATTTTAATAAATTTAACTGTTTTCTTATCCAGGTTTACCGGACCCAAATGAATATTTTAGTCAAATACTTAGTGGAATTAATAATGTCATATCGTCACAAATGCGGGAAATGCATCTTAAATTCGAAAGTCAGTTTCTTCTGATGCAATCTGAGGTCCAAAAACGCGATGCCATTATATCGTGTTTGCAATGTAAAATTAATAAAATGCAAGCCCATGAAACATTGACAGAATATCCTGAAAATGATCAAAGTCCCAATAACCCGCAATTCCATTCAAATGAAGTCACTCGAAGTACAAAAGAATCAGACAGTTCTGGTTCATCCGGTGAAGTTCTTTTTATGGTATATTTATTTTCTTAATATTAATTTTGAAAATATTTCTTATACAACTTTCTAAATTTTTAGCGAGGTGATTCTCTTGACACCATATTCACGGCCTCACCGCCTCCATACTGTGAACTAGTTCCTCGAAATTCTCCCAGCTCTAGCCGGCAACTTCATGTGGTCAGTGGGGTTAAACTTAACCGAATACCCCACAAGAAAAGTTCATCGAGGAAACCGCCAGTCTCCAATGTCTTGGTATCAAATGTTACCGGCAATCTAGCGCCAATGTCGAATAGCATAGTTCTCGATATTGGAGAAAGTTCCAGTTCAAGTTCTAGCACCTCGTCCAGCCGCTCCAATCTCAATTATGAAGACGACGAAGAAAACGAACAGCCCGAACGCCTAGTTCATCACAACGACTGGGAAGTTCGAATGCTGGCCGCCGAAATGGATCGACAAGAAAAGAAACGTGGATTATCGCTCTCCGATAATCTTAGCGAACTCAAGGACTATAGCAGAGTTCTGCCTCGGCGTCGGAGAAAACTTAGTGATACAGAAACAGAACATAGTGAAACTGATATTGAGAATGTCCAGTCAAGACCGCGAGCTGGCAGTTTGGATCAATTCAATCTTCGCTATGGCATTGGTAGAGGTATCTTCAAGGCTATGAGCATCGATCGTGGAAAACATAAACTTTGAGTCGTAGTTGCAATTATTTAAATAATTTCCCTGATGGCAAAATAAGGAAAAAAGCGTTTAAAAATACCTCCCATTGTCATAATACAGGTTAAGAGTTCGAATAATACAAACGGAAAATCTAATAGCTTTAAAACAAAGAAACCTTTTAACATTACCTTATAGGCTGTAGATACGTATAAAATATTAGAAAGATTAAAGAATATATATAGATACAAATTATATACTATACAAGGCGACAAAGTAGAACTATAAAGTACTAGGATATTAGAGAAATCAGTGTAGAATGTGTTGTCCCTTGGGGAAAATAATGGAAATTCTAATTTTAATTGTTAAGTTTAAGATGTATATTTATAATTAATTTATTATTAAATTTTTGTAGAACTTAAAAAAAAAATGAAAACTACTTTTAGTATTAAATTGTAATATGCGCTTGTGTTATAGCTTCAGTATTTAATAAAATAAGGAAATATCATCAGTAATGTAGTTTAAAACCTGAAATTTCCCCGGGGGATGGCATTGTGCACAGATTTTTCTTGAAGAAAATATGAACAATTAAACGGTTACATGCATAGAAACTGTAGTCTAGGGAACCAAAATAAAATTAATAAACGGTGTGAGTGAGATCTAGGTATGGAAATTCATTGAAATTTTTGTTTTTGATTTTAATGCTTGTAAGAAATTGTTTTCTATGGTTAGCTCTCATTATGAAGGTTTTTTTCAAGCTTGAGCCAACACAATGCTCTTCCATTGGGTGTTGTGCCGTGCCGTCAAAACAATGCACTTTGGCGCATACAGTTGCTTGATCTTTGTTGCGAAGATTTGAGATAGAGTTTTTCTAGGCTGGAGAGCTCCGTTTGCTTAATGTGGGCTACTACTGGACTACATCCACATCCTCTCAAAGCTTACTTGGTTCCCAGTTGAATCTTCTGCATGCTTCCATTGGGTTTTAGAATAAAAGAATTTAATTTTTAAAATGTCCAATTATTCTAACATTCCAACAGTAGTCGGCAGCGCGCACCGTAGAGTAGAACTGGTCAAATGATAAAGTAGGTCTGCCTCAATTATTGCAAAGCTCTCAGGAGTAGCAGGATTTGCTCTTGAGAAATGGAGCTCCAAAAGGCTATACACGGACGGGCATGCATGAATAGTTAAAATTTTCTGAAATTACTTTTAAGAATTTATTTTTCCGTAGTAATAATTCCGAATTGCAAGTTATTTCCGTCAATTGAAACTGATTTGAAGTTCACCACCGCGTTGCTACGCCACCAACTAACCATACTTTGCTGCATGAATTAATAGGTTTGTTCGATGTGTGCTCTGGGTCGCTCTGATTTCGCACTGAGCTGTTTGATTACGCTCTTTTTTCGCCCCGTTGCACTTCCACCGTGTTCGATGTGTATTCAGTGCACGGGAGCGCTCTGAATCGCTCCAAGTTTTTTTCGGGCCGAAAATTTCGGAGCTGTTCGAAAAAAACAGAGCACTACTAATGCGTTCGATGTTAAACCAAACCCAGAGAAATTTTTCAGGCTTTTCATAGCTCCGTTTAGGGTAGTGACAGGCATCGGAGCTTTTCATAGGTTCTTTGGATGGTTTTAAGACATCCCTCATGCATAAATGCTAGTCAACAAAAAGTTTAAAATCAAATAACGGTAAATGGAAGTCGTCACTATACATAAGTCTGTCATATGAAAAAAGATTCTTTTGCATCATTTCTTGGATCGCAAAGAAATTCGGTATAATCCAAGCATTGAATCAAGCAAATCGAGACCCATTGTACTTGTTTTATACATCAACAGATCTAGGAGCGGGAAAATTTGTATAATGTTTATCGTTCAAAAAAACCGGCGTCTTTCTACAATTGTTTCGATTCCAAGTTTCCAACATACGTTGACATCTTGCTGACAACTTTGTTGACGAACAGGGAAACCAAACTCAAGGTTACTCCATCTATTGTGGCCACTTTTTCAACCATGCTTCCACGTCCTCCTTTTTTCAGTTCCTCCGTCGTCATTCTTGAGCTTGGCGTTCTGTTAAGCCTTACGGTGGCAAGAGTTTACTTTACCGGCTAACAATCCATGAAGGGTCTCAGTCTGACAAACTGCAGCCTTCCATCGGGAACGGTCCCTCGCATGCATGAAGGAGCGTTGCCGTCTATCTCGCTCGATGTGGCCGAGGCAATGCAGTAGTCTTTTCTTGGCTTTCTGGACTACATTCACATCTTGGTGCAGCTCGTACAGTTCGCGGTTGAACCTTCGGGTTCGGGACCGGGACCGAAAATCCATAGAAGAATTTTTCCTTCGAAAGTGCCCAGTACAAATTCTCCTTTTTTACTTGTCGTCCAACACTCGGCGCCGTAGAGTAGGACTGGAAAATTGAAAGTTTTGTGTAGCAGTGGATTTGTTGAAGATAGTGTTTTCCGTGCTCTCACCTGTCTTGCTCCAGGACTATGTTGAAGAAATCACATGACATCGCATCTCCTTGTTTAAACCCTGCGCATGTTTGAAACAACTCGGATGAGCTGTTACCCATTTGCACATAACACTGCGTATTGCTTAGCGTCATACGGCACAGCTGGATCAGTTTTTCGGGATCTCGAATTCAGACATCGCCATCATAAGCTCTTGGCAGTGGATGCTATCATAAGCAGCTTTGAAGTCGATGAAAAATCGACTTCAAATTCGTTGGTCTTTTCCAGGATTTGCCTCAGTGTGAATATTTGGTCTATCGTTGTTTTGCCTGGCCTAAGGCCACACTGTTACGTGCCGATTATTGTGTTGAGAACGGTTTAAGTCACTCACACAGTACGTTGGATAGGATTTCGTATGCAACATTAAGCAGGGATATGCCACGGTAGTTTTTGCATGACATAGGACCCCCTTTTTTGAAGATGGGGCATTATGGAGCTTGTCGACCAGTCAGTGGGCATGCATTCTTCCTCCCACACTTTGTTGATGACCTACAACATTTCCACTTATTTCCAAATCAGGTGTACCGTCAGGAATTTTGTTAGGTACCTACCTCTGTTCTCCTGCAAAAATATCGAAATCGTAAAAGAAACCAAACACTCCACAAATATTCAATTCATTTTGATTCATTTAATTTATGTGGCAAAACAGTGTTTGCTGGGTCAGCTTGTGTATTATGTAGGTATGTATTGGGTTGGATCGGTTTTACAATTGAAAAATTATCATTTCATTTCTATGGGGAAAACGGGGTGTCAACATTTTTGTAAATATCTCATGAATGGCTTGGCCGATCTTGTACAAACTTTTTAAGAACCACCTACTCCATTCTACTGGTACTAACGTAGTCATCAACAAATTTGCATTAGATTTTTACATACATAGATTTGAGCTCTCTTAAGTCATTGTTTTTTTCGCAGCAATATTAACTGTGAAATTCTCTTTATTTCCCGTAGCTTCTTAAATTATTTTTTTAAATTTAAAATTAAATTATCCAACTCAGAAATCTAAAAAAAACAAATAGTAGGTACTTCAGGAGTTGGTGAATTCAACCATAACCCTAAAGGTAGTTAGTATGCAGAAATTACGTTCCGTTGAAACGAATTGTTGTTATATGCACTCTTCCACGCTACCACACCCCACAGAAATGCAACAATGCTTGGTTCCAAACGGATTGTTAAAAAAAGGGTTGTTCCTTCAAGTCTGCGTCAGGACTTCAACCTCTAACACTTAAGTAAAACGAGATAAAAGGTTTTTTTCCTTTACTTTTTCAAGTAACTTCAAACTGCCGAAACAAACTAAAAACTACTTATACTTACTTACTAATGGTGGCGCTACAGTCCAGGTCGGACCAGGGGCCTCATCCAACAAACGTCTACAGCCGTCTCGGTCCCTAGCTAGCTGTCTCCAGTTTCGCACGCAAATTTGGTTCAGGTATTCTACCACCTGTGTGCTCCACCTGAGTCGCGGTCTTCCTCTTCTGCGACGTCCTTCCGGGTTGGATTCGAAGAGCTGGAGTATTATTTTCCATTCGCTCTGCATGACCCAATCATCAAAGTCGTTGCACCTTAACTTTACTGGCTAAGTCAGTGTCTCCATTTATGCAGACAGGACCAAAAATCACTCGAAGAATTTTTCTCCCGAAGCAGCCCAAAGCGTTTTCATCGGATGTTGTCATGGTCCATGTCTCTGCAACATACATTAGGACCGGGATGATGAGGGTTTTGTAGAGTGTCACTTTAGTTGCTCGGGAGAGGACTTTACTACTTAATTGCCTTCTAAGTCCAAAAAAGCAGCAATTGGCAAAAGTGATCCTTCGTTTGATTTCAGCGCTGTTATTGTTGTCTGAGTTTATAGCGGATCCTAGGTAGACGAAATCCTTAACTACTTCGAAGTTAAATCTGCCTATGTTGACGTTTGCTCCAAGACGTCGATGTTGGTTGTCCTTTCTTGTTAACAGCATTAACTTGGTCTTGCCCTCGCTAGACCCATCTTCCTGGCCTCCATCTCAAGACTCACGAACGCTCCGCTGACATCACGCTGTGTTCTTCCAATTATGTCAATGTTGTCTGCGTATCCTAGTAGCTGGACTGACTTTTGAAAGTTTGTGCCTCTGGTGTTGACGTTGGAGTTTTGCACAATATTTTCAAGAATGATGTTGAAGAAATCGCATGACAGCGCATCGCCTTTTTTGACATCGACTTAAAACTACTGCTGCTACGAAATTATTGTGTTAGTAACAAGATGAAGCAGATTTTTGTATGTTTGGCACACACATTCACATAAATATCAAAAACCACTTCAGCACGAAATGGCGGCCAAAGTTGTGTCAAATTTGAGGTCTTATCTTCTTCATTGGTGATCTTTGACATTAAGTGTTTTTGATTGTGGCCACTTGTCAAATGCAATTTTTAGGGACAGGCTGGTTTCGTTTCAAATTGTCTTTCCGTTCCAATTGTCTTCTACAACAGTATAAAGCGGGATATACACATTACACAGTTCAAATACTTGTCAAGCACTTGCAATTGTATTTACATGCACGTACTCGACAAGCATTTGATTAGTATACATCCCGCTTAACAATATTAGTAAAGGATCCTAAGAAATAAATTCATGTAATTTTAATTTAAAATAGAAGAAAAAGAAATACATATATTGAAGCCGTAAATTATAGTGGACCAATTGCAAAGGAGCTAATAAAATACAAATTGATGAATTTTCTTACAAGATATCTTAAAAACAAAACAAAAAATAAGTCTTACTCACACATCTAGAAACCGAAGTAACACCGTTTTCCTCTCCTGCAAACTAAATTGAGGAATATGATATTAAATATTAAAAACACATAATAAGTAGGTACATCTACATACGTGTGTGAAGAATAGCTTTAAAAATCAAAAGCCAATAGAATAGATTTACCAACAAATCTAGTATTAATAGTTAACATTTATAGCAATTAAGTTATTAAAATTATTTTAAACATAAATGCACACACATTTTATTTACTATACGAAACATTGAATTTTCATTTGAATTAAAATAATTTATAAAAAAAAGGAGAAATTTGTGTTTTGGGTACATTATCTAAACAGGGGTTTCAAAATTAACAAATAAAATAAATGTTTTAAAATATGATATGGAAATTCAAGATCTTATAAGTTCTTAATTGTGTATTAGAAAACAAAACTATTGTAAAAAAAATTCAAACGTTTAATACTCCAGACCAATAATGCTAATAATTTTGTTCTTTGTTCCTCACGTTTTACGTTTTGCGTTAAATAGTTTTCCAACATCAGGCAATAATATAAAAACAACAAGTAAAATACCATCCAAAAATCGACAGTGACTTAAAATATCATAAATGTTGCAAAATTTGAAAAAAATAAATAGAGATACAAATTTTATTTATTTAAAAATTTCAAGATAAACAAATTATTTTCCATCAAATGAAATCTTATAAAAATTGTATAAATGCTTTAAGAAAAATTTGAAAATTTATAATTTCTATTAGAAGTAATTAAAACGTAAGAATCTAGATCCTTATGATTAGTAAATTAAAAACGTCTTTAAAAGAACTCCCACAAGAAATATTTATCAATAGAAACGTCTTAATAAATTAAAACTCAATTACATAAAATCGTATAGTATTTAAGAAAAGAAAACAAAAAATCGAATAAAGAAAAAATAACTAATATTTCTTATAAAGATGTTTTATTGACCACCTATCCTCTTTTTAGTGCTCGAAAGAAACTAGAAATTTAGCATGAGATAATCGTTCATTGGCCTGGCAGATGTTTGTCTTTATCTGCATTGCAACTGAAATTCAGCCTCTTTCAACAAGTTGTTCCACTTATACCGTTAGCTGTTACACTCTATCCCGATTTTTCCTATTCTACGTCATTCTTCCAGTCCTTATTTGATGCCCTGCGCTGTCTTGAATTGTACAGCTAATAACTTTACGGCCCGGTTCCTCTTCGCTCATAGCCCATGGAACTATAGGTCTCCAGCCCACAGGAGTCTACCAAGCTTTATTTTAGTCATGTGCTTTGCCACAGATTCTAAATTCTATATAGCTCATGTTTAGATCATATCCAGAATCGTCTTTTCGCGGCAAATTTTTCGTGTTTTTCCTCTTTCTTTAATAACTTCGAAACTATTTATCATAAAAACATGAAAACAACATTTTTAGATTACTATACTGAATACTTAAATATGTGTATTAAATTTCATTACAATCGGCCTAGCAGATTCGAAGAAATCGCCTGTGGAAGACGAATGAACAGAAAACGAAGTGATGTTATAAGGGTTTCGTTTACACTCTGTGTACGGAACCCTAAAAATGGTTTGATAAAGAATGTTTTATTGCTAGAAAACAATCTTTTGACCTACTAAGAAAAATTAGAAACACAACAAATTCAAGTAAACCCCTATTAGAACAATACATAAGCAAAAACAAAGCATACAAACTATTATGCAAAACAAAACGCGAAAATTGTTTCAAAAATGTCGCACTTGAACTTTCCAATACAAGGAATTCGAAAAAGTTTTAGGACAACATTAAAAGTCTGCGAGGCACGAATTTTGTTTGTGGTGTTAATTTTGCGGCTGCAGAATTGGCCCACATCTGTCTAACCCAAATAACATATATGCGACAGCGTTTCTTTTTGCCGAACCTCATATAGTTCATGAATTACTAGATAGTGATATATCGATGTCTAAATTAAAATTATGTCTTCAACTGTCCAAAAATAAAAAAGCACCAGATCCTGACAGAATTGGAAACGAATTTTATAAGTATGCACAAATTGGGTTTTTAAATCAAGTTTTGTCAATTTTTAACCTCATATTTCGAACTGGTGAAATACCTCAAGAATTCAAAGATTCAATAGTTTATCCAATCCACAAAAAAGGCGACATCAATACACCATGTAACTATCTAGGCATATCTTTTATGAATTCCATTTCAAAATTATTTGCCTCTATTCTGTTGAATAGAATAAACTTATGGGAACAGAGAAATAAAGTTCTGAGTGAATACCAAGCAGGATTTCGAAAAGGTTATTCTATCGTGGATAACATATTGATTTTTAAAACCATCCCACAATAATTAGAAAACTATACATATTTTTTGTTGACTTAAGAGCCGCCTTTGACTCAATTGACCGCAATACGCTCTTTTTCAAATTATCGCAAAAAGGAATGTCAACTAAAATGATGCAAGTTTTAAGGAACATGTATAAAAACACGCGCCAAAGGGTTTGGGATGGTAAGAATCTTTCCGAATGATTTGAAACTAGTTATGGTGTTAAGCCAGGATGCCTTTTGAGCGTCGTTCTTTTTGTCCTCTTTATAGATGATATCTCAGAACATCTACCTGCAGGTATTCACATAGCCCAACCAACTTTTAAGGTGTTACTATACGCAGATGATATTGTTCTATTCGCAGAATCAGCTCAAAGCTTACAACTTATGATAAATAAATTATATAAGTACTGTAAAACGTATGATTGTTAGGAATAGACAAACTAAGTTGGAAAAAAATGAAAAATGGTTTCTTGATCGGCAACAAATTGAAGTGGTCACAAAATACAACTATCTTGGAATAATTCTAGAGCCAAACATGAAATTCACTCAACATTTTGAAATCAAATTAAAATCCGCAAAAACCCTTATCGTCGCTTGGATAAATGTTTGTCGTATGTTACATTTGGCTACTTTTGGGAAAACGACATCAAAGTTCAGAATTTTTTTTTCTCAAAAACCCTACGTCAGATATTCTTGAAAATTGTATGACTTATGTAAAAAAAAGTTGTTAGTTCAATAACGTTAAAATAAAATCGAAATAGTTGTTAAGGAACAATTTAGAGCCAATTTTGCTCAGAATGCCCTTGTCGTATGTGACTATTTCACCAAGTCTGCTAGTTTCCCAAACACATACGACAAAATTTTTAAACATGCGACAAAAATTTATCAAATGTTTGAATGGAATAGTCTTGTACATACGACAAAACGACATTAATAAAGTTGAAAAAAGAAATAAACGTAATATGATTGCAACAATTTATAGAAACAAAGTGATGTACAGGTCGGGCCCAATGCTCTAGCAGGTCTTGTTATGCCATTTTTTCCATCATACGGAAGACCCTGCTCACGAAGACTCTTTCTTAAATTTTGTTTCCATAATGATGGGATCCTCTTTCTTTTTCTGGAAGTTGTTGGTGTTACACTGCATGCTATTGAAATTAAATTTCTACATTTGATTTGATACTAACGAAAATTCAGAAACTTACATGAACTACTTTAAGGTGTGTTTTTTTGGCAAATCTATCCCTAGTGCAGTAAGATTTACCGAAAAAACGCATCTGCAGTTGTTGTTAAATTTTTGTATTTAGAAGTTGGTCGCTGTTATCATTTTAAAGACGATTATTGAATTTTTGCTAAATTCTATCCGCAGTATGATTCAACTTCTACTTTTATCGGCAGTACCGTGTTGTTTTTGTAATCTACTACTGTGGATACGGAAAGCTTTGCCAAAAAAAAACACACCTATAATCGGATAGCAGATTTTGCATTTGGATTTCATTCGAATCTAGAGTTGGCAAAATCAATTCATTTGCATGCTCGAAAATTTATTTAAGGAATTCGTTTTGTCTTCATCGTCAGCTGAAAATTCCTCACCTAATATTTCGGCACTCATGCTAAGAAATTATAAGAAACCAAATAAAAGTTATTAAAACATACATTATTTATTGCATGCAATATCATAGTCATTACGCATAAACTTCTTCCTACAAACTCGGAGCAGAAGACTCGGCGTCCGACTCCTTTGACATCATGATTGCAACTGAGACCAAAAATAACACAAGACTGTGTTAATTGTTATGGGACATACGACAAACGCACACTAAGACTTCAGTAAATTATTGTCGTATGTGTTCAAAGAAAAGGCAAATACGACAATTATTTTCCGAAGCGACTAAAAACCGGTTTTGCATGGGAAAAATTGTCGTATGTTTAAAATTTGTCGTATGTGTAGCTTTTTCTTACACATACGACAAAAAAATGACTCAAATCGTTAGTGACCTTGGAGATACGACAAAACGAACACTGAATAACTCGGGAACTAAAACAAATATAAAAAAAAAACGGATTGCACAGATTTGTAGGCAAAAAATCTATTACCAAAACTGCATTTAAACCTCAAAACCCCAATTTTTCACATACGACAAACATTTATCCAAGCGACGTTATCAATGCGTCATGGAAAGATATCATTTGTAAAAATTAAATACCGCTCCCAGCTAAGTATAAAATTTTGAAAGTGTTATGCGCTCTGTTATGTGTTACAGCAGTCAGACCTGGGGATATACGAACAACCCGAAAAGCTTCTCAGCTTCTTTTTGAAAAAGCTATTCCATCTTCCCTCGAATACGCCTAATTATGTAGTCAGGATTGAAACAGGTCTTCCAAAAATGTCACATTTTACTCTAAAGTTGCATTTTGACTACATACTCAAGGTCCTTTCCTACCCATAAAACAGACTTCCAAATATCCTTGCCAAGTATACTTTTGATCACAAATTGGAATGGATTAATAATTCGATTTCATTGGCAGAAAAATGTGAATCAAACCTTAACATACAATACACAGATCTAGCACTTCTGAAACAACAATGCTATAATATTCTGGAAATATCTGACTCACAAGATCGTATAGAAAACATTGAAAAAGCAAAATCATCAATAAATAGAATTATCTATCCAGACCTTAACTTTGATCTTGACGAAGCAAATTACTTTAATGACCGTTACAGTGTGAAGGAAATATCACTAATATGTAGAGCAAGATGTGAAATGCTGAATTTGAATGGATCTCCATATAGAAACGTTGCGTCAAATCAGTGCACAATTTGTAATATGAAAGCGAAGGAAGATACTTTTCATTTTTTAACCATATGTCCGATTTACAAAGATATAAGACTTTTTTATTTCGGGGAACGCTCTTTGACAAATGAACATACAAAAAGACTCCCGAATGGGTGCAATTGGCTCTTTATAAATTCTTTTTATCTGCATTTGCATACCGAAACAATATTATTACAGAATTTAAATAAGAAACAAAACTGTTTACCTACACTTTTATCAAAAAAACAAAATATTATCAAGTTTTTATGAAAATATGCTTCTCTTTCTGATTTTCTTTTTTGCGTCTACATAAATTCGAACAACATTTTTTGCATTTCAATCCATCCATCAGACAGACGGCAACGCCATTGTCTTATTACTATCATTATTTTATTTTATTAAAGTAGTTGAAGCTAAAATTGTAAAATCAAATCTGTTGTCAATAAAATATATCTGAATCTGAATCTAAATCATAAACATACATAAGCTTAAGTTAAAGATTTAAGAAGTTTAAACCGAGCATTCAATAAAGACATCTCCTACAAATAAAATATCTCCTACTCTCAAGGCTTTGTTGAGTTGTACATTGGCTATGCTGTCTTAGGCGGCTTTCGAGTGTATAATCAGATGCTAAGTTGAGATGTTGAATTTTAGGGTGAATATCTGATTAATGTATATATCTATCGCAATATCATTGATAACTTCGGCTATCCGATTTGTAGGAAAGAAGGGATTATATTCTAGGATATACTCAAAAATTGTATACCCTCTTTGTCTGTGTGGCTTATCTTTCTCCTTATATTTTCTGGGCCTATTATTTTGCTATTCTGTTTTTAATAAGATAAATAATATGACCTACGTACAAGTGAATGGTCCGCGGCCTACGCAGAAGAAGTTTTATCAAAATCGGAATGAAAAGGTGTTAATAAATATAGAATCAAAGTGTTGTGAATTAATAACTGAGAAATTTAAAAATTATTGTTTTCACTTGTAATATGCAGTAAAGTTCAGGTATTTCATTTTTTCATTTCAAAGTTTTGTTTTAGTTTCATAGAAGAAAAAAAAACAAGTATACGCCCAAGTGATCACACAAAGCGAAAACTAAACCGCAACGCTTGCCCTACTTAATTGAATATACAAATTTTCAGTAGAAATTAAGCTGTGTTAATTAGTGTTTGTTTTTTCTACTATACCTACTACATTTGAAAGTTTGAAAAAAAAACACAGATTAAGGTGAATTTCTACAAACTTGTAGTAACTTTCGTTCTATAAAAAATGTGTGGCTTATCATAATTCATAAAACCTTTGAGTTAGCGAGATAGAGTGTGAAACTTGCAAATAAATAAAACAAAAAGTTTATCTACCTACAATCAATACATTTCAGTTCAATTTTTATTGTGGAAATTTTTCTTTCTTAAGTACAAAACGTTTATGGTTGTTTTTAATTTTTGTTTCATTTCTTTTTCATATAACAAATTATCCTACTTCGTTATTAAACACATTTAACTTATCCATTCTAGTTTACAAATTAAATTACATTATGTGCTTAAGTTTAAATTTTATTTGTGTTTAACATTTATCACGCAACTTAGTCGTTGAAGTTTTTAGTTTTCGCTGTAAAGCGTCCTAATAGTGTGTAGATTTTTCGTTTTCTTTCGTCGAGTTGATGCCGCATAGCAGGACTGTAAGGATCAAACGATAAAACTCTCTTTTTTCTACGAAAAATTCCTTCTTTTCGTATAAGGGCGCATGACATTAGGGGCTGAAAATTATGAAATTAGTAACAGATTACGCCTTGTATTTTTATACTTACCTCTTCAATAGGAAATTCAAGGAAGTTAAGGATTTCTCGCAGTATTTTTTCAGTATTTGCAACCAAATCGTCATAGTAGACGATAAGCAGATCCCCAGTGAAGAATCTTGCCCATCCTAGGTTCATATTTTCCCATCCATTTAGTTTGTTGGTAACAAATTGTTGCCAATCTGAAATATAAAAATTATTCAAAATAGGGTTAAAAGAGAATTAACATCAGGTATCAAAAGATTAATAACAAAGTAAATTAAACATTGTTTATTCTTGTAAATAATTTTTTTTTTTGGCGGTACAGAAAAGGTTCAGCGATTCAAGGCGCTTTTACGCATTGAAGGAATCTACATCATTGCATAACTTAAGTTCATTCTTTCCACCTAGGTTATTTGCTGGTAAATAAAAAACTTTTGAAATGAATGTGCTCAAGTCTAACGGACAGAAGGTAAAACTTTTAAGAGAAACTAAAATTACAACCAAATATTAAAATTACATTCAAATTTTAATCGAAGTTCAAATCCAAATTAAAACTACAACTCAAATCCAAATGCAGAACAATTTTTTTTTCTTAAACATACAATCATTATTTGGGTTTTCCTTACTCTTAAGTTTAGGTAATAACACTAGTCAAAACAATTAAAGGAACACTTGAAAAACCTCAAAAATGGAGTGGTTTTTTATAAGGCTGTATCTCAGTAGAAAAAAGTCGGATTGAAGTGAAATAAAAAGTTTTTCAAAGTTTATAATTTTTTCTTTTCAAACTATTTTGAGTTAAGAGAGTACCGTTAGTCGTTTTCGCTTGAGCGTAAAAAATGTTCACTCAATTTCAATATCGAAAAAAAGAACTATGATTTGTCATAAAATGAGCGGAATTTTTTTTTTTCAATCCAACCAATCTATCAATTTGAGAATTTTGTTGGCTATAATTCACTGTTTGGTTCAGATCGCTACGATTTTTTTCTAATCAAAAAATGGGTTTACATGCACAAACACAATTTTGACTTTGGACCCTAATAACTCTGCTAAATATTGACTTACAAAAAAAATAAAAGCGGATTTGAAAAATTTTCTACACAAAAACATTTAAAAAAAATAAAAATATTGCTTTTTTCAATCTTTTCTATCACTTTAAAAAATGTCTAAAATACGTATTTTTCAACTTTTTCATAAAAACTACCGTTATTTTGTGGTTTTCAGTGATACAACTAATTATTAAAGCTCATAAAATTTACTTGATTTTGGTGGAAATTTCACATCAATACGATTAAACGTTTAGTAGGAGAGCCGCTGAAGGCCGACCTTCACCGAACTGTTAACCGGCTGAAACTTTTTTTTATGAAATTTAGTTTGAAAACATATATGAATATGATGGCTTGCCTAACGAAAAGTGTGCCAGGCTATATTAAATTTAACTTTATTTTAATCAACAACTAACTCCTCCTTTACCCATATGTTAAAATAAAACGTTGTGCCAAATAGCCATATGTATAAGTAGGCTTGAGACAAGAAAAAAATTGTACTGGAGAGGGGGGCCTATTCCCCCCGTTTAGCCAGGAGGGGCAGTCTACAGTCTACGGCTTCATCTACAACAACGTGTTGTACCTTTCTGCAAAGCCAAAAACTTAGGCTTTCATTTTGTATTTAAATTTAATTGTTTGAAATAATAGTTTTAGGAAAAATAATTTTTAAACTCAAAATTTTGCAAAAAAAAAATTTTTGCTAAATTTCTAGTTAATTTTTTCAAAATTTTATGTGATTAAGTACTTATTTTGCATTCAACATTCAATAATGTTAATAATTTTGAATATAAAAAACAGGAACGTAAAAATAAAAAAGTTTTTTTTTAAGCAAAAAGTGATTTTGGTTTTTTCTTTATTTCTCGACAATGGCAAGGTATTTTTCAATCCGGTTTACTGTGTTCGACTAAAAATTAAAAACAACATTGAATGTTGAAAACAAAATTAGTAGGGTCATGGCACCAGTTACCGAACAGTTAAAGAACTATGAGGAAAGAACATGTTGCGAAAAATACTTTAACTGAGTTTAGTAATGTAATTTTAGTTTTTTCTGAATTATTATCTCAAATATTTTCATGTTTGATGCTCTTTTTTTCCATAAACATTATCAGTAAATATTAAAAAAAAGATTATATTGAAAATAAGCATTTTTTCCTATTCCCGAACACCTTATTTTGATTGTTTCCTAAACCCGAACACGGAGTTTCCTATTTTCGAACACTGGAACTAAAAAGTCGTAAGTGGTTAGAAAACCATTTTTAAGCCAAAATTTTCTTTATTTTTGCATATTTTTCATTATATAAAAATGTAAATAATAGTATGATCCATTGGCAAAAATAAAATAAATACAAATCTCATTTGAAATATCTTTATTAGGTACTTAAGTTCTATTTTTAAATAGTCAGTGCGTTTTATATTTGAAAATCTTCAATATGGGAAGTAGCTAGTTGTCACATCAAGTTTCGAGAAAAATTTTTTTAAATAATAGTTAGGGGCTTGAGAGCTTTTTTAAACAAACAAAATTTTTCAAAAAATAATTTTGTTAATTTAATAGTTTTTTAACGTTTATTTTTTTTCTATAGATCTCTTAGCAGGAATTGATTTGAAATTTTTATGGATTTGACCAAGTTTGTTAAAACTGACTTATAAATTATAAGCCATTCTCTTCGCAGAGCTTCTTAAACTCTCCTACAGATCCGTAGCTTCTTCCTTCTCCATAAATTCTCCTGTCTTTGATTACCCAAAGATTCTGTATCTATGAGATTAACATCAGGCAGTTGCATCAATGTCATCGAATTAAGCTCCAACCAATGAGTTATTTCCCGATTTGTATGAACTTTGGTATTTCCCGCCGAAAAATCATAGTGATCAGCCAAACAGGTATCAAACTGATGCGCAGCACTTAAACATAATCCTGAGTGTTGATTTTTGATGACGTAAATCGAATTTCGAAGCACCCTACTGAAGAGAAAGCTCACAATCACCATATCATCAGTGAACCTCCACCTAAATTAGGCCATCGAAATATTTCGGTTCCTATCGTAAATCACTCAAGTATCCATGTAACCCTTCAAGATCATCTAGGTTCAATTTCTTCTCATCAGAAAAATGACCTTTAATCGAATTTGAAGGGACATATTGAAAAAAACTCTAATTGAAACTTACAGATTCCAATCCCGATCTCGAACATGAAAGAAAAGTGTGTTCGAAAATAGGATTTTGTCTTTTTTCACTGTTTCCTATTTCCGAACACACTTGTTCGGAAATAGGCAACTCGGTAATATTTAGTTTCCTTCCTTCGAACAGTCAAAAATAATAGCTTAAATTTACTTTTTTTCATTAAACAATTTAAAATATCAATAATCTGGCATAATTAATTATTTTAAAAGGCTGGGAAAAGAATTTACTCAAATATTTTTCCTTCAAAGCAACTTTTCAGGAAGTCCTAATCTAGTTCTTTTTGTTTTGAAAAATGTATCAAAACCGTATCGAGGGAAACCTACAACTGAACTGAATTTTTAACTCTCTTAAGATATATTAGATTTAATGAATCGTTTTACCTATTTGTAAAGAAAGAATGCCCACTCGTTTTTGTGAAGTTTTCATTACGAAAAACGTTAAAATAACGAAACTACAACCATATTTCTCAAAAGTGTTCGGTAACTGGGGACGTTCGGTAACAGGTGCCACTACCCTACTTAATAACATAAAATTTTGAAAAAATTAGTTCGAGATTTAAGAAAAAAAAATTTTTTCCAAATTTTAAGTTTGAAAATTAATTTTTCTAAAACTATTATTTAAAACAATTAAATTTAAATACAAAATGAAAACCTAAGTTTTTGGCTTTGCAGAAAAGTATAACACGTTGTTGTAGATGAAGCCGTTGATTTTTAATATTTTTTTTTAAATAAGCCAATTTTTCAGAAAACTGCCCCTTCTGGCTAAACGGGGGGAATAGGGCCCCCTCTCCCATACATTTTTTTTCTTGTCTCAAGCCTACTTACACGATATGGCTATTTGGCACAGCGTTTTATTTTAACATATGGGTGAAGGAAGAGTTAGTTATTGATTAAAATATAAAGTCAAATTTAATATAGCCTGGCACACTTTTCGTTAGGCAAGCTATCATATTCATATATGTTTTCAAACTAAATTTCATAAAAAAAAGTTTCAGCCGGTTAACAGTTCGGTGAAGGTCGGCCTTCAGCGGCTCTTAGACTAGTTTCTCTGTTTCGATCAATCAAACTTACAAAACACTTTTTTTCAATTTTAAGCAAAGTTTTTTTTTTCATTATCATTATGACTACGTGAAATTCGGACGAATTTTCACGATCGACTCAGTTGGTATTGCCTAGATCAAAAACGAGACCTTGAGAACCCCGTAGAAAATGTAAAATCACACAATATTCCGATATTAAAGCGAACTAAAAACAAAGGTAGCCCTCACCTTTGTATATGGATTTACCAAGTACTATCAAGAATGGTTTTCAAGCAAACAAGCAGAGAACACACATTACAAACTTATGTGAAAAACTGTCAAACCAAGCAGAAAACCATTCTTGATATTACCTGGTAAATCCATATATAAGGGCCCTCACAACATCTGTGTTGTAAGATTATATTTTGCATTTAATGCACCCTCAATGCAAAATAGCGATAACTCAAAACTGTCATTTCGAGAAAACTCAACTGCAAAATGCTGACACTCAATAATTACAAGAACATATACGCATATTTTGTGTTCATAATAGTTTTGTATTTAAATTTGTTTATATAATCATAATAATAAAGCGGAAAACAGTAGGTTAGTTCGATGTAACCAACCCTGGGGCGCTCTGGTGCTTATTACTGCCCTGAACGGAGCTGTCAAAAAATGAAAAATTAATTAAGGTGGGTTTTTCAGTGGTGTTCTGGTGTTCTCATTACACCACATTATAAAAAGACTTGGAAATGTCAAATCACAGTGGTGTCAAACAGTCTAATGTCAATATCATCAGTGGCTCGCGAGATAATCGAGGCGATATGGCGACCTTACGGTCGGCGGAATGCATGCTCGATGCGAAGAATGGCACCTCAGCATTGTTTGCCCGATTCTGAAAAAGGGAGTTCCTCTAAACTTCGCCAACTACAGAGGAATCAGTCTACTTAACATCGCCTACAAGATCCTCTCTGCCGTAATATGTGAACGTCTGAAGCCTTTCGTCAACAATCTGATTGGTCCTTATCAATAGGCGTGTTTTTTTGGCATAGCTATCCGTATCTGCAGTGGGAGCTTCCATGTATTACAAATACAACACGCAGCTGCGGATAAAACTTAAACTTAAACCTGGCTGCGGATAAAAGATTGACATTTTTTCGAGTATCGATACTCGATCGGAGAAAAATTGAATTTCTTAGGTTGGTAACTCGGAAAATCGGATAACTCAAAGAGTCTCGAAGGTTGTGTTCGCAGAGTGCAACGCACTTTGAGTGCGTTCTTTTATTTAAGTTTATTTTGAATTAAAATGGAACGCACAAATCAAGGAACGAGTCACACATAGTTGCTGGTTTTTAATATTTTTCTTCTGTAATGTAGTTTTCTATTTGCGAGATTTAAGGTATAACTACAACGGCCACTTTTTGCAAAAAGTGGGAAATTTACAAAAGTAAAATTTTTGTTTCTTTGTAGCACCATTTGAATTTGGATTCGAGAATCAAAAATCAGAATCTCGATTTTTATCAAAATTCACGCATAGGTACAAGCACACGCACTTTCTCTTCTCTGTTTGAAATTTGTCTGAACATTTATTATTGTTTTATTTATTTGTTTATTGAACGACGACAGAGCCAATCTACGAACATAAACCAAATACCAACTTAAAAATAAAATAAAACAGCTGCGGATGGGCAACTGCGGATAAGTTTTTTTGGGAAATCAAATTTGGCTGCAGATAGCGATGCCAAAAAAACACGCCTATTGTGGCTTCAGGCCAGGAAAGTCAACCATCGACCATATTTTCACGTTGCGGCAGATCCTGGAAAAACCTATGAACTCCAAATCGATAGCCACCACCTCTTCATCGATATTAAGGCCGCGTATGACAGCATCTACAGAGACGAACTGTATAAAGCTATGTCTAGTTTTGGCATCCCTGTCAAGCTCGTTCGCTTGTGTAAAATGACGATGGAGAACTCACGCTGTTCCATCAAGGTTGGCAACGAGCTTACGGAATCTTTCGATGTCAAAAAAGGATTCAGACAAGGCGATGCAGTGTCGTGCGATTTCTTTAACATCGTTCTTGAGAAGTGCAAAACTCCACCGTCAACACCAGAGGCACTATCTTCCTAAAATCTATTCAACTTCTCTCGTACGCCGACGATATTGATATAATGGGAAGAACACGGCGTGATGTCAATGGCACCTTTGTGAGAATTGAGACAGAAGCGGCAAAATGGGTTTAGCGGTGAATGATGGAAAAACGAAGTATATGCTGTCTTCGAGGAAGGACACCCAACATCGACGGCTAGGATAGAACGTCACAATAGACGTATACAACTTCGAGGTAGTAGAGGAGTTAGTCTACCTAGGCTCCGCTATTAACACGGGCAATACCACCAGCGAGATCAGACGATGAATTACTCTTTCTAATCGCTGTTTCTTTGGGCGAAGAAAGCAATTGAGTGGAAAAGCCCTCTCGATCAACTAAGGTAAACTATATAACACCCTCATCATCCAAGTTCTGCTGTATGGTGCAGACGAATGGCCCCTGACAAAATCAGATGAATGTGACTTAGGCTGTTTCGAGAGGAAAGTTCTACGGGTCATCTATAAGATAAGCATTGATGAGGAATGGAGAAGAAGATAAAAACAACCCGTACAACGACAACGACCTAGCCAGAAGGGTCAAGGTCCAGAGACTCAGATGGCTCGGTCATTTAGAGCGCATGGACACCAATGCTCCGGGCTCCGGCCCGACACTATTCCCCAGGGACGTAGAAGGAGAGGAAGACCGCGACTCAGGTGGCGCACACAAGTGGAAGAGGACCTCAATCAACTTGGAGTGCAAAACTGGAGACAGCTAGTTAGGGACCGAGCTGGCTGGCAAAGACTGTTGATGGAGGCCCAAGTCCACACCGGACTGTAGCGCCACCTTAAGTGAGCAAGAAAGTATCTTGTAAACGTTTGAAAGCATACTTCAACAACATGATAGGTCCTTATTAGTATGGCTCCTATTCACTCATCGGCAGATTTTGGAAAAAGAACTTTTAATCGATACTTAAATTTTTTCAGTGATTTTTAGGCTGCTCATATAAAGAGACCAACTATATTTGAGACAAACTATACTGACTTTTCAGAAAGAAAAAAAAAATAAGCTCGCGATCGAGGAAATAGAGGTTTTATAATTTAAACCCCAAACCGAATCCAGTAGACACCATCAATGGAATATAGTAGTATTTAGAACCACAGTCAGTGCCACTTCTCTTAGCTTTATTAAAGCGATAAAGAATAAAATCCCCGCAAGTAATTTACGACCATTCGACTTAGGTGACGCAAACCAATTATTCCAGCCACCAGCATTGACAAAGTGAAAATCATGATTTCTATGAAATGAGGTATTACAACTTTTTATAAAATCCTTAGTTAACTTACATTTTCCTTTTGTGCGCTTATACCGATCCGGCGAAGCGAATCCCACATGACCTCCGCTCTGTCGATTGAATTCAGCAAGAATAGCCTTATCCGGATCTCTAACCAAGAGAATTGCTTTTGAAAATGCACTCCAAGAATTTGGACCCCATTCGTGTGTCTTAACAACTAAAACTGATTTATTGCAAATGTTTTCGGCTGGAAAGCCGCTTTTCAAAAGTCCATAATCCTTATAAATACTACCCGTAAAAACTCCTAAAAAAAAATGGTAAAAAATAATATCACAATTCACAAAACACCAAAGGGAAATTGTATTTATACCAGTAGATTGCTGAAGTAAATACCGAAGCCAAGTGTTGCCACTTCCTGGAAATGATGCAAGTGCTGTAAGACCACTTAGGCTAATATTATTCTGACTAGAATTGCTAGAATCTGGTTTTGGGTGTTCTGTTGTGGTGTTGTTGTTGTGCTTATTTGAATTCTTAACGATTTTAGGGAGTTCGCTCCTTGTGCGGAATGTTGAATGAGTTTGTTTGTTTTTCTGGTCAGTTGTCGTAGTCGGTTGACTATGTATGAATGTCAATTCCTTGCACCAGTGAATTGTTTGCTTTCGATGTAGTCCAATGAATTGTGTTCGATAGTTTGATATCTGCAAGTAGAAAAAAAAGTAAAACTAATGTATTCAGCTGTTCAGCAACTTATGTGAATGAAACCATCCCTTCAATTTCGTATGAATATAATCGAAACGCACCCTTGTTTCATTCGTTAAAAGTAAAAACAGGAACACAATCTATGCTAGGGAAACTAACGACACATTATGTATGCAACGCAATGCAATGCAATGCAATGCATACTATGCATACATTCTTTTGTCTCTATAGATTTGGTTACAAAAATACCTGTTTTCACATATTTCAAAAACTAAATATAAAAACGACTTAAGTGGAAATAAAACATTCAATAATATTTGTTCCTCCCTTAATTAACTAGAAAAACATGTTTTAACTCAAAATCTACGTTCATTTAAAGTGTAGGAATAAAATAATATCGATCGTTCAGTTAATTTTTTTTGTGATATGCGACTTTTTCCATAAACTTTCAACTTCGTAAATACAACCAACAAAAATGGACTCCCAACTACGTCTACGTCTATCGGCTAGAACATCAAACAGCAAGACGCACTGCGTTTATGTTTTTAGTTAATCAAGTCATTTAGAGGCATTGGCGAAGTTCAAAATGTTAGTACCTGGAGTACTAAAGAGTTCTTCTAAGTCCCCGAAAAAGTAATTGGCGAACAATTTCTCCCGTTGGTGGGAGAGTGCGGGGCAGTAACATAGAAAGTGCGAAGTGTCTCCATGCAACTCCTCGTCATCGCATTCTCTGCATAGAACATCTGAACTGATTCTCAGCGTTTTCGTATGATATCCTAATCGATTATGACTGGTAATTATGGTTACAAGAAATCGAAGTGATCTCTTGTGTAATTGCATAATTCTCTCCGTTCTTTGCTTGTTAAAACAGGGCCAGATCTTTCTTGTAGTGCCGCAGGTGTCAAGAGGGTTCCACCTTTCATCGGCCGTAACAGTTATTCTTTTTGAGATATCCTGCTTTAAATAACAAGTAGGGGAGCTGACTAGCTGAGCTTGGCTTTAACGTCAAGCTTTGACCCTAATCTTGCTAATTCATTGGCTTTCTCGTTGCCTGGTATTTCGCTGTAGCCTGGGACCCAGCAGAGTCTAATGTTATGCTGTGCGCCAAGAACCTTAACATCTTCGCGGCAGCATGAAACAAGCTTTGATTTTACCTCAGTTGCAGTCATTGCTTTTATTGCCCCTTCGCCATCAGTTTAAAAGGTGATATCGCCCGTGGTATCGCCCGTGGTATCGCCATCATTAATACCTGTTTAGCAGCTGCTGTCACTGCCAGGACCTCCGCTTGGAAGACACTTCTGTAGTCTAGAAGCCATAGCAAGGCGGTTAACTTGAGATATTCAGAATAGAATCCTGCCATCTCTGCTTGAGATGACCCAGCAGAGTCTTACGTTATGCTGCATATCAAGAACCCTTAGCTCTTCGCGACAGCAAGAAACAAGCTTTGACTTGATTCGCGTGGCAGAGATCGCTTTTATTGCTGCTTGGCTATCAATGAAAAAGGTGATGTCCGCGTGTGATATCGTCATCATGGATATTTTTTATTAGCAGCGTTTTTCACTACCAAGATCTCGGCTTGGAAGACACTGCTATACTCCGGAAGTCTGAATGAACTGGCAAGGCTAAGATTTTCCGAATAGAAACCTGCCCCCACCCTAGTAATCATTTTCGAACCAACAGTAGAGATGGTAAGTTCGATTTATTTGTGTAAGGTACACTGTTTTCCCAATCTTCTCTATTGGGGAAGCTGGTAATAAAGTTTTTGTTGAAGTCTAAATAAGGGGTCATGTAATCTATATCTACCAACGTTGTTGCCAACGTATTTTGTAAGAATCGTGGTATGGCCGTGTTGACTAGTTCTCCAAATATTGGTTTGACTGAGTCGAAGAGCTCTGTTTACTGCCGATTCTTGTACAAATAAGTCTATAAGGGTGAGATTTAGGATCGCTTCAAGGGGAAGTCCTCATCATCCCCGTAGTGCTAATGCATGCCATTCTTTGAACTTTGGTTAGAGTTTTTAAGCTCGTGGATTTCTCCAGAGCTTGCCAACAAACCGTAGCAGTTGCCCGTAGCTTAGTGGTTAGGTGAGTTGGCTGCTATGTAGAACGTCGTGGGTTCGAGTCCTACTCGTACCCATAAAAGTTTTTATTTCATCGTTCACGGGTACTGCCTCTTGCGCAGAATTGACAAAACTTCCAAGAGTAGGTATTAATCTGTCATGAAAAAGTGCTTCTCAACTTTGCCGTTCGGAATCGGCGTTAAATTGTAGGTCCCCTCTATTCTTCACACGCACTCAGAGAATTGTTGATGAGAGTAAGCCACTTAGGCCTTGGCTCTTCAGGAGCTGTCGCGCCACTCTATTTTTTTTTTTTTTGCCACCAAACCAAACTACCATAAGTAAGAATGGGTCTAACTATGGCTGTATACAACCACATGATTATCTTAGGATTTGGCCCCCAATTTCTTCCCAGAATCCTATTACACGAGTAGAGTGCAATCATGGCCTGTTGTATGTTTAGACCCCAGTTGAGTTTCTTATCCAATGAGGTATCTCGCTTTTTTCTGAAAGTTTAAGTGGGGTAATATCAGTTTTTGGTAATTCGAAAGAATTTTTTTTCCTTCTATTTGTGAAAAGTACCAGTTCGGTTTTCAGGGGGTTTACTTTAAGCCCGCATTTCTTGGCTCAGTTATTGACCGTAAGTATTTAATAGGTTTTCTAATTCTAATTGTTCGCTTACAGTGGTTAGGTATTTACCTATCGCCAGAAGTGCTAAATCGTCGGCATATGCTACAACTCTGACACCACTGTTCTTGAGTTTGATGAGAATTTCTTTCATCACCAAAGTCCAGAGCAGAGGTGAGAGAATTCCGCCTTGTGAAGTCCTTCTAGATGTGTACATCTTTATGTCAGAGTTACCTATAGTTCACAATAGATTTGACTGTTTTTCAACATACACGTGATCCATTTTATAAGTGTAGGTTCTATTTTAAGATCAGTGAGTGCTTTTTCTATGGCACTGTTGTGAACATTGTTGAATGCTCCTTCGATATCAAAAAAAGATGCAAGGCTGTATTCTTTTACCGCTAGCGACTTCTCTATTGTTTTTACTGCACAGTGCACAGTGTAGGGCTTTTTCTACACTTCTGCCTTTTGTATAGGCGTGTAGCGTGTTGAAATGGTGATATAGCCTCCGACTTTAAGTAGCTACGGATATGCATATCGATCAGTCGATATTTGACTTCGCTAGTGTGAGGACGTACACGGATCAAATCGACTTTAAACAGTGTAAATAAGTAGCAAGTGTTCGATATAGTAATTTGGCAAGTGATATATTCAAGTGTTCGGTAGCGCAAATCTCCTTATGTACATTACTATTCTAACGAGGTTCTGTACAATGAGGCTCGGAACAACATAATTGACAATTTCGTGATAAAACTTGTTCGGGGTCACATTGCGAGAGCTATGACTTCGACGAATAATTTGATCTTTGGGGCGTTCTATCCGAACGACAAATATTTTGATAGTGCACGCTCGAGCGGCTTCATTCCACCAGAGGCATTCCTCCATTTAGATAAATGCGGTCTGATACAGGACAGATTGGCGAACCCGCTAATCTACCACGTCAGGCGGAGAACCGTCGATCGGCGGCTCCTTTACCATCGAGACGTCCTCGCACAGGACGGAGCAGAGCTCCTTCGGTTCAGTAGGGCTTCGAATCGAAAGGGTGAAGCAGGAGCACCAGTTCTGGTGGCTTCAGTCAGCACTTGATAATGGGTAGTCGGGGTGGCGCGGCGTTTTGAGCCTTGGACGGCTTGCATACTTGTTTTAGTCTAAGGGTTTTGGGTTTAGGTTTAAGTAAAGCAGGCATGGTGGCACACACATTGATAAGGACAACAAATACAAAATATTAAATACAAAGAAAAAAAGAAACAGAAAGAATAATAAAAAAAATATATATATACAAAAAAAAAAGAGAAAAAAAATATTTATTTTCAAGAACATGAATTACAAATGAAAGAGATTTGCTGCTGTGGCTGTTCTAGTTTGTAAGTAGTTGTTAGGTAGGATAGGTAATTTTAGTTAATTTTAAGTTATATTTTTAAGGACCTAATTTTAAGTAGCACGTAAGGAAAAAATGAAAATGATATGGTGTTAGTTTTTTTAATTTTTCTAAAAAGAAACAAAAAAGAATGTAAATAAAACACATAGTTCATAGGCCGAAAGGCATTAATTTTAAGAAACATGAATTACTTAGAGCGCCCGGTTGGGGCCAGTAAGCTTAATATAAGATTTTAGATAATAAGCTAGTTTGAATTCATTGTCTAGTATATAAGTAGTTATAAGTGAAATGAATAAAAATTAATTTGAAAAAAAAAAAAAATATGCATATCGGTTAATCTCTCAAGTGTTTTGAGTGAAAAGAGGTTAGGTCTGAAATCTTTTGGTTCTGTGTGACTGGGCTTGCCAGCTTTTGGTATGAAGACGATTTTGGCTTCACGACATGTCTTCGGAACATATCCTAATTTTAGGCTGTTGTGGAAGATGTTCATTAGATCATCACACAGTACAAGCTAAGCAAAAATTGTTCATGAACAACTTCAACTTTTTTTAGTTTTTAAGCTATGTATCAAAAGTATGTAATATCGATTATAAAAAGGTATAAAGTCATTTAAATTAAAATTCTACTCAACTTCGTTTAAGTAATCAAACTTCATTACAACCATTAAAAGCAAAAGAAGGATTTTTTCCTCCAACTTTTGAAAAAAAAAACGAAAAAGAAAATGATATCGGAGAAGTTTTCTAATGTGCTTATGAATTTGTAATCAATGTGTTGTCATGAATACAGACGCTTCTTACAAATTTCGTTTTGGCCCACCTCCAAGGCAGAAGAAAACTGTAATAACAAACCTAATCGATTCCATGTCCCTGGTTGTTATACGAAAAAAAATAAAACATTTACCCTGAACAAAAATTCAATTATTTTGCAGATGCCCATGATAACAACGAAAGAAACCAGAAATAGACTGTTAAAGAAAATCATACCTACTTATCGGAAAACACTGTTCACAAATCGCTTTCGAATGAAATATTCTTACCTCTCCGAAACGTCCGATCCGTACTCGTTTTGGGTGAGGTCCTGGCACATTCGATATTGAAAGGAATAGAATACCAGCTATGTACATAACGATGGTGCATGCAACTCCAACTAGTCGCCATCCATACAATGCCATTCCGCATTATTCTTGCAGTCTTTATTGAACGTTTTTGGAACTTTTTCTAAAATCGCAGTTGTTGATAAGTTCTGGAATAAAAAAATAAATAAACTCTTTACTAAACTGTTTCGTAATACAATTTCTTACTCAATAGGTCTTATCATTCAGAAAATTACAAGTTCATGTCATAGGTATCGACCAAATAAAAACATGATGTTGGGGGCGTATCCGTCACGAGATGATATTCAGTATTGCATTGTTTTTTTTTTCTTTGAAAATTATATGAAATATGAACGCTACGGTTACCATTCAAGTGTTCGTTTAATGGAACGATACAGAGCCATTAACATTATTGTTCCTTAAATTAATTTTCAGTGAAAAAAGGGTTTTTAGATTTTATTATATTTTAATTGCGTGCATTTGTCACATTTACATTTTTATCAATTTATTCATGTTGTCGTTTTTTAAAAACATGGTCACCTCACAAAATTTTCCTGGGCCAAGAAAGTAATTTTTGATTTGGATCATTGCATGTATATGGCATATTAAAAAAATGCTCATGGAAACGAGTTCTGTAGGGAGGTTTCAAGTAGACTCTCGTTATACTTCCGACTAATTTAATGAACTGTGACTGCTTCTGAGTTATTGTCCTTATGCTTGTATAATTGTTATCTTTTAATTTTTTGCTTTTGGGTTTCATTGAGGGCGACAATTGGTGCTGGATTATTTACTACCGCACCTGAGTCGGGCGTTCTTGAAAGATGCAGAAGAATAAAAAATAAACGTTAGCCTCTACCCGATGATGAAGCATAGAGCATAGAGGTTTGCAGTTTTATTACATATCAGGGTATTCCGTTGTACGCTGATGGTTAAAAATGGAACTAGGAGCTGGTGTGTTTTGCCAATATAAGAGAGTCATACACACACTAGTCGAATGCAGTGTCTTTTAGACTGGACAGCCAGGCTGCTATCAAAGCCTTAGTCAGTGAGACTATAAGATGAAAGGCGGGGCTCAAACTGAAGGAGAAAACTGAATAGCATTTGCCATACTAAATAAGTTGAACTCTGTTGGGTTCCTGGACAGAGTAATATAGAAGGGAATGAAACAGTAGATAACCTAGCAAGGACATGGGTGGATTCGAATAGAAGTATGGTAGTAACCAATGAGTTATGGGGTCTTACATCCCGGTCGGCGTGCTCAAAAGAAAAGAAAATTAGACCTTAAAACAAAAGAGCAAATCAATAACTGTACTAACAGGAGCTATCAGAATGATGAGGAAAGAGAAACCATTAAACACCTGCTCTGTGAATGTCCAAACCTCAAATCTAATCGACTCTGCTGTTTTTGAATCGGCTTTTTTGAAGAACTGGACGATCTAGTAAAAATCAGGAAATTCTTTGATAGCACACCAGCACAGGTTGGTTTGTAAATGAACCAGTCTATTTTTAGCAACAGTTTAGAAGCATCGATGCTTTCATTTTTTATACAGATATCACAATGGGCCAATATAGCAAATCGAAATTATTCTTTTTATCGATTTTAAGGCCGCGTATGACAGCATCTATAGAGAAGAACTGTATAAAGCCATGTCCAGTTTTGGCATTCCCACAAAACTCATTCAAACAATGAAGAACTCACGCTCAGGGCCGGATCTACCTAAGGGCTGCTTGGGCTGCAGCCCAGGGCCCCGAGGTTACAAGGGGCCCCCAGACCCCGCTAAAAACAATAGGTGATAATTTGAATTTAAAAAATGGTTATCTGTAAAGTCGGTTTACGGACGATATTTTTACGTAATAATGTCATAAAAAAACATTGATGAAAAATTGCATACTTCTGTGAATTGAGTTAAGGGGGTAAATACGTGTAAAAGGATGTTTTCATGCTGATTTTCATTAATTTTTTAAGGTATAAAAAATGAATATTATTTATTGAAACTATTAGGTTATTTTATACATATATTCATGAGTTTTTTTCATATTTTACAAAAATATAACTTAGAAAGTAGCGGAGATATCAGCTGATACACATCGTAGGTTGTCATCCGACTTAGCAGTTGGTGTACAAGATGGAAGCCACAATTTTTATTCGAAATCAATGGCACAGAAAAATTACTTTCTTTTATATGTGTGTCTTCTATATAAACCTCAATTTAAAAAAAAAAAAAAATTGCATTTTTCAGAGGACTATTAAAATAAGTCATGTTTTTTTACCATTTTTTCATATATTGTTTACTATGAAAAAAGTAGTTAAAATAAAAATATCGCTTATGATTGAGGTTCATATTTAGCACAATTGTGTAAGGAAATTATATCAATCTGCAAAGTCGCGCCAAGAACTTCCTTATAAGTAGATCAGTATTCATCATGACAAAAATTGATTCTATGATCTTTTTAATCAATAATTAATCGTTGATAACTCATAAATTGTTAGAGATAAGAATAAAATAGTCATTAGTAATTTTATAGAAAATTGTATTTCCTATGAAAAAACTCTCACGCAATTTTTGAATCAGATCAATAGTTTTCGATTTATATCAAAAATTACACATTTTTTTCGATTAATTGCCAAAAACTCACAAACTATGAGAGATATGAAAAAAAAAAGCTTATGATCAATTTTATAGAGAACTAGCCGACCCTGCGAACTTCGTCTCGCCACCCTTCGATTTAAATAGAGAACTTCATATCTGATTTTTTTCAAGCTCTACAACTATTAGTCTTCTTTAATTAAAGCATGAAATAAAATGCAAATTTCTTTGAAAAATTCAAAAACTTCTCTGTTTTGACTATTTTACAAAAATCAGAATTCCAAACAGCTTATCCACCTTATTTGCTGACTTTCCCCTTAAGATTTTCTCAACAATTTATTTCTATACAATGAAAATTTTATAAAAATGCATTGAGGAGTCCAAACCGGACATACCAATGCACCTTAAATTCAATAAAAAAAAAAACTTGATTTAAGGTGTTGAAGTTCTTCGTGCTCTCTCAGAGTTTTCCGAGTTCCCAATCAAAAAATTTCCATTTTTCTATTTAAGAATCAATGCATTTTCTATTTGCCATTGAAAAACCCATTCCGAAATTTTCCAGTTCCATTTGAAAACCAATACACCTGCAATAATATGCAATTTTCCCTTTGAGAACTTTCTATTTTGCATTGGAAAACCCATTTTGAAATTTTTCAGTTTACCATTTGAAAACCAATGCACCTGCAATAATATCTATGCAATTTTCCCAATGAGTTTTCCGAGTTTTTCATCAAGAAATTTCTGTTTTTCCATTTGAAAACCCATTTTGAAACAAAAAATTTCAACCAAAAAAAAACAAATTTCCGACCTTTGTTTGGTTTTTCCAGTTTTCCCACTCTTCCATGAGGTTTTTCCAATTTCTTTTTTCACAGAAATCATCACTGAATGCAACAGTATGAACCATGAAAATTTCACAAATATCTGTTGGGCCATTTCGGAGTCTATAAGAGACATACAAGCAAACAAACAAACAAACAAACAAACAAACAAACACACTTCCATTTTTATATATATAGAGACTAGCCGACCCTGCGAACTTCGTCTCGCCACCCTTCGATTTAAATAGAGAACTTCATATCTGATTTTTTTCAAGCTCTACAACTATTAGTCTTCTTTAATTAAAGCATGAAATAAAATGCAAATTTCTTTGAAAAATTCAAAAACTTCTATGTTTTGACTATTTTACAAAAATCAGAATTCCAAACAGCTTATCCACCTTATTTGCTGACTTTCCCCTTAAGATTTTCTCAACAATTTATTTCTATACAATGAAAATTTTATAAAAATGCATTGAGGAGTCCAAACCGGACATACCAATGCACCTTAAATTCAATAAAAAAAAACTTGATTTAAGGTGTTGAAGTTCTTCGTGCTCTCTCAGAGTTTTCCGAGTTCCCAATCAAAAAATTTCCATTTTTCTATTTAAGAATCAATGCATTTTCTATTTGCCATTGAAAAACCCATTCCGAAATTTTCCAGTTCCATTTGAAAACCAATACACCTGCAATAATATGCAATTTTCCCTTTGAGAACTTTCTATTTTGCATTGGAAAACCCATTTTGAAATTTTTCAGTTTACCATTTGAAAACCAATGCACCTGCAATAATATCTATGCAATTTTCCCAATGAGTTTTCCGAGTTTTTCATCAAGAAATTTCTGTTTTTCCATTTGAAAACCCATTTTGAAACAAAAAATTTCAACCAAAAAAAAAACAAATTTCCGACCTTTGTTTGGTTTTTCCAGTTTTCCCACTCTTCCATGAGGTTTTTCCAATTTCTTTTTTCACAGAAATCATCACTGAATGCAACAGTATGAACCATGAAAATTTCACAAATATCTGTTGGGCCATTTCGGAGTCTATAAGAGACATACAAACAAACAAACAAACAAACAAACAAACAAACAAACAAACAAACAAACAAACAAACAAACAAACAAACAAACAAACACACATCCATTTTTATATATATACATAGAGATTAAATTTTCTACAAAAAAAATCGAATACATTTTTTTCGCTAGACTAATAGTTTCCGAGACATAGATTTGGAAAGTGCACGTCATATTATTGATTACTATCCAGATGACATAGACGAGCATTTAGTGAATGAGTGCATTCAATTAAAATCGTACTTGCTCCAATCTAAGCCAGAGTCTTACACCTCTTCCAGTGACATTTTTATGCTCATGTATGAAAATAAACTTATTGACGTGTTCCCTAACTGTTATACCATTTTAAAGATTTTTTTAACTTTGCCAATCACTAGCTGTGAAGCAGAACGCTCCTTCTCCAAGAAGTCCTATGTAGAAAATAATAGGACAACAATGTCGAACCATCGACTAAATAATTTATCACTTCTTTCCATAAATTGTGATCTAACAAAAGACTTACAATGTGATGACCAAATAAAAGAATTTGCAGCACAAAAATGCAGAAAGGTTGATTTATAAATTAAAATTTATATAACATAACTGTCACACACATAACCTGTCAATTTTTTTTCCTAATTCATAATAAATAAATAAAATTATTTTATTGTTTTTTTTATATTCTTATATATATATCACTATTTCGGTTTCTCTCTCACCCAAAGGTTGCCTGGAAGAGATTGCTACCACAGCAATAAGGTTGCCTTTTGTACAACTAATACTTGCGTAGATTTAAGTTATATTTATGTTTTTTGTGCAATAAAGAATATATAATAATAATATATTACTATAGAAACAGTTTTTTGACATGGCTATTAGTTGAGTACTTAGATAGGCCCCTAAGTAGTTTCAGCCCAGGGCCCACAAATTCTAGATCCGCCCCTACGTCACGCTGCTCCATTAAAGTCGGTAACGAATTCACTGACGCTTTCGATGTCGAAAAAGGCATTAGACAAGGTGATGCACTGTCATGCGACTTCTTTAATATCATACTGGAACGAATAGTGCAGAACTCCCGCGTCAACACTAGGGGCACTATCTTCCAGAAGTCTGTGCAATTACTCGTGTACTCGTGTACGCTGATGACACTGATATCACTGGGAGATCACAGCGTGATGTCAACAGTGCTTTTACGAGTATACAAACACAGGCTGAAAAAATGGTTTTAGCGGTTAATGAGGGCAAAACAAGGTATATGCTTTTTATGATAAAGGATTGACAAGGCGAGTGGAACTTTTAAGGACTCTTACAACAGCCAATTTGAAAGAAATAACGGCAATAAAGCTCTTCGTCTCAAAAAATCAATTTACGGATTAAAGCAGTCTTCGAGAGTATGGAACATGAAACTAGATGGTGTATTGAAGAAGTTTGGTATGATTCAATCAACATTAGATCCGTGCATTAAATGTAAACATTATGAAGAGAAAGTGATTTTGGTTGCAGTCTATGGGGATGATATGCCTATAATCGATAATCTAATCATCCTGAAATCAAGAAGCATCTGAAATCAAGTTTAATGCAAGAGTTCCACATGAAACATTTGGGAGCTGCAAACTCGTTTCTTGGACTCCGAATGACAAGAGATAGATCGAAAAAAAGACGATAATTGAACGATTTGGACTAACGAATGATAATTCTTGTTCAACACCGATTGATCCAAGTCAAAAACTGAGTAAGGCGATGTGTCCAAGGAGTAACGAAGACGTCGAAGAAATGCTTAAGTTTCCATGTCAAGAGCTAATTGGCAGTTTGTTGTTTGCTGCTCAGGTTTCAAGGCCTTCTGTGAACTTCTTGAGTCGATTCAATGCAAACCCTGGAAAAAATCATTGGATAGCTGCGAAAAGAGTACTTCGGTATTGGAAGGGTACAGCAAACAAAGAAACTGTGCTATCAGAAGTGGAACGATGAAGATGGAATTAATGGTTTCTGTGATGCTGACCATGCTAGCGACGTCGTCGATGAGAGAAAATCCGTGACAGGATATGTATTTATCATGTGGCATGGTGCTATATCCTGGTGTTCAGGGAAACAACCAACAGTGGCTTTGTCAACCACAGAGGCCGAGTACATGGCTATGAGCTTAGCTGTGCAAGAAGCATTTTGTTCAATAAACAATTGTATTCAAAGAACTGCAGTTTGTTTTCGATGAATTTTCAGGCGACCATTGTAAATTACCTACTCGATAACGACCATTACGATAACCTATATGTCAAAACTTAACTGTAAGCTCCATATTAAGCTTTAAACCCTACCCTGGGGTCCAGCGCGCGCCAATGCCAACATACATTTTTTTGAATTTTTTAGAAACTAAGCAACGCCCCCCAGTGCCACCTATGGAATACTAATATTATCGTAGCAGACGTTTGAAAATCAGTCAATTATTAATTTTCGAGTAGTGCAGTTGGAAATATTTGAGCTTCAGGATCCCATAGACCCCAGGGTAGTGATAGTTAAAGCTTTTGAACAGTGTTACAGTTTTTCGAGACGAACAAAACGATGGCCAGCCATTGGCTATATTTTAAGGGATTTTAAATATTGTTGGTATGAATTCGTATGTCCTCCTCAAAATGGTGTCCAATAAAACTCAAATAAGTCGAAATTTCTTAAAAAACTTAGCCTTGGAACTCATAAAATCCCAAATGGAGGAGAGGTTTTCTTGGCCAACTTTGCCATCCGATTTCCAGGTCCTCATTGGAGATAATTTAAAAAAGAAGCGACCTGTGGCTGAGTCAACATCTTCAGTCACTACAAACAAAAATGAGCCTTGTGCCCACGAGACAAAGAACGCAAGACCAAAATACGATGCAGCAGTTGCCGAAATCCACTTTGTGGCGAACATAGCCGCTCAGTGTGTTAAAATTGTCTTGATGTAAATTTGTAAAACATTTTTCAAAATTAAACATTCCTATATATTATGTTAATAAATAAAATTTTTGATTAAATTGTTTTTTTTTTTTATTAAATTGGGGCAAAAACTTTTTGGAGTCCCTAAGACCCCAGGGTAGCAATATAGTGTTTCTCCCGGGATAGGTAGGGTTAAAGCACAGATAATTAATTTATACAGATGTCTCCTCCCTGCAGAAAAAAATGAAACATTTTGTGCTCTTAACAGACAAAGCCTTAACAGACAAGGAGCTTTCTGAAGCTTGTTTCCTTGCCTAAATATTCATTTATGGGCAATGAGGCGAGCGAAAATAGATTTTTAATGCCTTAAGTGAATGCGTTAAAGCTTTTGGAAAAAGCTTTTTTTTTGGTAACTTTCAGTTTCATATATCATTTCTCGCCATAAGGGTGAGACATCTGTATAAATTTATTATCTGTGGTTAAAGGGTTAAATTTGTAAGAACATTATCATTCAATATCAAAAAAATGGCAACAAGTAATCTAAGGAACCTACAAAAGTGTTCAGGGTATAAATAAAAAAAAAAAAACGGAATAAAAAAGTTGGCAATTTATGTTCTTCTTGCGTCACAAATTTTAATTCGTAACAAAAGGCAATACATCACAGTAATTATTGTTTATTTGATTCATCCGATTGGCCTTAAAATATTATGCGACCGTATGTCAAATCTGGCAAACAAAACCGGGGCACCAAACAGAAACCGTTTCACAATTTACATATTTATTGTATGAATGAACTAGTTTAGAAATGTACCTCTTCCAAGAGTTTAAACAGTTAGTCAAAAAAAAAAAATATCTGATTTATTAAAAACACAACCTATACGCTGTATCCATACTTATTTTCCACATTACAATGAATAACACAATTCCCTTCGTGGGGCTCATAAATAAAGTCCTACAGAAAGATGAAATGGAAACACAAACCTGCTTTTCCCATGCCTTAATCCTTTGAGAAGGTAGGTTAGGTATCTACACTTTTGGCGATATACTTTTTTTTATAACAATGAAGAGTTCATACTGTTGCATGCATAACACAGTTTAGGTATTGTTATGCTTATACCCTCAAGCTTTCCTTGAGATTGTTCGGCCTTGACTAAACAAAAAAATAACATTCGCTCTACGAAAGAAGTGCAAAAAATAAATCCATTTGGTTGTTAAGTCAAAAGAAACACTTCTCGTCGTTGTTCGTCACTGTCAAAAAAACCTTTATTCTATAAAAACACACACGCACACACTCAAGAAACAAAAAACAACAACTAAAACAAGAACAACGGAAGGAAAATATTTAACAATGGAGGATCTGAAGGGTTTAAGAACTTTGAAGTTTCGTAATGTTCTGAACTCATGCAAATTCAACGAGGGGGGGTACAAAATAAATTATTTACTAATGTCTTATGCTTGTAATAAATTTTTGAACACATCGTCTAAGCGCACAAGTAAAAATTCATAGTTTTAAATTTGCCACACCTTTATGATTAACTTTACATGAAGTAAAGCATTTTCAAATGAACAGGTACACCCCCTGCACTCAATTATTATTTAAAAAAGTGTAAGTAAAACATTTGTCACTTATTTATTTTTATATCACCTGATGGTCTTATTCTTATGCGTAAAAATAAATTGGCTGCATCTTTCATCATAGAAAAATAGAAAATAGAAAATCATTTTTGGGTCGGAACTCACTTGGGGTTGCCAGGGGATGGCGGCAGCAGTCGTATACTTTGTGTTTTCTTAATTCTTTTGATATTTTTCAAAAGTTATAAACTACAAAAGTCCTTACAAATAAGTGCCATTTTTTTCTTCTAAAAAAAAACACTTTTCACAGGAAGAATATTTCAGTACACGCGACGAGAACGACGTTTTTTGAACATCAAATCGGCCATTTGAGATGGAAGAACTAAACTGGCAGCTTTTTCCTGCAGAGAGCGTGAAAATATAAACATCTTCGGATTCACCACATTTTTGTTATTATTTTTTTTTTCTATTTTAATGTTTGGCAACAGCACTATAATGTGCCTATGAATACAAAAGTGGATGTTTTTTGTATACAAATATAGGGTGAACTACATATTGGACAGGCGCATGCTATTTGACGACTTCTACAATGGAGAAATTTTGTTTTGGACCAAGGAAAGAGAGCAAGAGAGGAAGAGAGAGATTGAATATGAGCTTTTATCACACGTTGTCATTTTTATCACTATCACTTCAAAAAGTAGCTTCACCAGGAAGTCTTGCATGTGGATAAGGACACTCGTGTGTTAACGGTTTTCATTCATGTCTTATAAATCTTATCGGATTGCTTAAAGCTAAATTCTTTTACAAGTATCCCATGCGAGTGCAGTGTATTTGTGTGAGTGTAGAGGTCCCTTAAATGAGACTTGTTGTTTATGAACTAATTAGCTCCTAATGAATTGTTAATTTTTATAGTTAGCGAGTAAAGTGAATTGTTTGATGAAATTTTGAGATTTGTGAATTTCAATTACAGTTACTATTTCAGATTTTGACGAGAAGATAAATATTGAAACAGTAAGTAATAGACTACGACGAGTGGGTGGCTTTTAGGCCGTTACAAGCACACCTTACTTTTACGGAAGTAGTTCCATGATAGTAATTAAATAAGTGACTGCTGGAAATTAAATATTAAAACGTTGTGTCTATTGGAATTCGTTTTTAGGGAAGTAGATGTTAGCAACTCCAAGAATCCCATTTATATTATGAACCAGTTGGCGCCCGGGCTGCACTATGGTGGAGTAGTGATACGACGAAACATGAATTTTGATAGCTAAGGGATTTTCATGAAAACAATGATGACAAATGACAAGTATTGTAATATCTTAATACATACATTGCAATTCGCAAATGTCCTGAAAAGACCTCAAAGTGCTGTCATCTAACGGACGTGTTTTTTTCGAGGTATAGAACTTTAAGTTGGCATTATTTTTCAAGACGGCGACCGTTTTAACAGCTGTCAAGTGATTTATTTTCAGTTTGGTTTCGCAATTCATCATGAATAGGATCACGCCTGAACAACGCTTGCAAATTGTGCAATTTTATTTCGAAAATAATGGTTCTGTGCAGAATACGTATCGCGCACTACGTCCATTTTATCGTCGACAAAATCCTTCATCAGAGCAGTTAACTCGATTAACCATGGAACATTTTTGCACCAAGTTTAGGGGGAGTCCGGGAGACTTGACCATATGGGAGACATGAGCCACTCTAAATAATTCACTGAAATATCACTCAAATGACTCATGAGTATACCAAATTTTTTCATCCTTCGATGTTCTACTTGCAAAACAAAAATTAGTCTAGATCCTCAATTTACTCTGGCTGGTGAATGCAAAAATTTGTTTTTTGTCGAAAATAGTAACTTCTTTTTTGTTTTTGTTTTTCAAGATAAAATTTTTATTTAACGTGGTAGGTAATAAACGTTGACATGTACTCATAAAACATTTAATCGACTTTCTAAACATTAAAAGAAAATCAAGCTATCTTAAATTTTACAATATTTATTGATCAATAATTGCGAAGAACCGTGAGTGGGAGACTTGAGAAATTTTTGATGGGGAGACTTGACCATAGGCTTTTGTGGTAATCTATGATCAGATGTGTTGAAAATGCACGAATTTAATTCTTTTTTAGATATTAACATGCTATTAGCATTATTAAAGAAAATAAGGAGCAGCGCAAAGTAGTGTTTTGCAAAGAAACTATTGAAAAGTCATTTATATGTTGTGATTTTCAAAAGGAATTAAGTTATTTATTTTATTTTTATAAAACACGTTTAAAACAGATTTTGTGTCCATACAAAACACCTCAAATATAATGAAATTTAGATTTTATAAGATATGAACGGATTTTATTATCTATTTTTTAGTTTTACTCGAAAAATTTAAGTATGATCAAGTCTCCCCAAGAGGGTGGTCAAGTCTCCCGGCTAAGCGGGAGACTTGAGCCAAAAATCTGTTTTCACTTATTTTGCATTTGGCAAAAATCACTTAGCTGTACATAAAGTTTATGAGGCTAATTTTGAGGTAGATAAATGTGCCTTTAAAAAGATGTATGCAACATCTGGCTGAAATGAATAGGGACATTTTTATGAACGATTTAACAAAAAGTGGCTCAAGTCTCCCGGACTCCCCCTACTCTAATTTATAACTCGCATCCCCAGAGCCGCCGCCAGCCGTACGGTGAGTACCTACAGAAGAAACTATTGCTACTGTAGAGCGTAGCATTGAGGAAGACCCGAATGAGTCCATCCGCCATCGAGCACAGGGGCCTGAGCCTGATTATGGGATTCGCGGCGAATCGTTTTGCTAGCGAGCTTGACATTTTTCAATTATTGCGTTCGCTTTCGTCTTCTTCGTTTTGAATTCGACCAATTAATGAATTCAAATTCAAAGGCGTATTTGAAATGTCATAATGTTTGCTGGCGAGTTGAAATACGACAGCTTTTTATTGGCGGATTCACAGACGAAAGAGTGTTTATTCAGAGTTACCACCACTCGGCATTTTCTGATAGTGTGATTTTTGATAAGCTGGCTCAGGGACTCATATTATTAAATTTGACTCATCTTTTTAAGTATTCTACAGTTAGTGAATGAAAAAAGAGTTTATTTTCATTTCTGCATGTTTATTAACATTCTTCTTCTCATGCAAATTATAACATGTGAACAATTCTCTTGCAAAACAGACTGAATTAATGATAACCAACAGATGTAGCTTCAAAAAAGGCCGCTATATATTGCCAAAGTTCAGAAACTTCTATTAGAAGAACCTTTGTTTGAAAAATAAAATTTATCAAACGTTCTTTTACTTCGTTCCTTTGAGGGACTCATTTATTTTCCAAATGAATACATAATTTTTTCAGCAGCGGGGACTCATTTAAATTTTAACATGCGGCAACACTGTTATCATTATTAACTGGAATATAAAGTGTCAAATCACTGGAATATTGGAAGACATTTTCTCGCTTCACCGCGAGTTCGTTAATAAGGAAATACGACACGAGTCTAATTTGAAAGGTCGATTTATATATCAGGCCCCAGGAATTGGATCTGTGTCCATCCACTTTATGGAAGATTTTGCGGAAGGATCTTGGTTTGCGTGCTTACAAAATCAAACTCGTGCAAGAATTGAAGCCAAACGATCATCAATCAAGGCGTATATTCGTCGAATGGGCCCAAAACGAGAAGGCCGTTGTTCCCGATTTTCATAAGCGAATTTTGTTTAGCGATAAAGCGCACTTCTGGTTAAATGGCTACGCCAACAAACAAAACTGCCGCATTTGGAGTGAAGCTAATCCTCAAGTGTAAGTCGAAACACCGTTACATCCAGAAAAACTGACTGCGCTTTATGGGCTGGTGGAACGTGGAAGCATTGGTTCGTACTTATTCAAAAACGATGATGGCCACAACGTTTCAGTCAATGGTGATCGGTATAGAGCCATGATTGCTAACTTTTTCATTCCTGAATGGAACAATCATGATGCCTAGGAGCTGTGGTTCCAACAAGACGGCGCAACACGTCACACAATCGATTTATTGAAAGACACGTTTGGTGACCGCCTAATTTCACGTTTTGGGCCTGTGAATTGGCCTCCAAGATCTTGTGATTTTACACCGCTAGACTATTTTCTGTGGGGTTTCGTAAAGTCATTGGTCTATGCAGATAAGTCACAAACGCTTGACTATTTGGAAGACAACATTCGCCGTGTTATTTCCGATATACGGCCACAAATGTTGGAAAAAGTCATCATTAAAGTTCTATACTTCTAAAAGAAACACCCTTTATTTTGAAAAATCTAAACTTTGAGAAAAGTTTATGCACAGATAATAAACTTATACAGATGTCTCATCCCTGCAGAAAAAAATGAATCATTTTTTGCCCTTAACTACCAAAGCCTTAACAGACAAGGAGCTTTCGGATGCTTTTTTCTTTGCCTAAGTATTCATTTGTAGGAAATGAGGTGAGCGAAAATAGATTTTGTATGCATTTAGTGAATGTGTTACAGCTTTTGGAAAAAGCTTTTTTTGTAGCTTTCGGTTTCATATATGATTTCTCGCCATAAGGGTGAGACATCTTTTTTTTATAATTTGCACCCACTCAAGGGATTTTTTTATACCCTTTTTATGCATTAGGAAGAAGGGAAGGGCTTGTAAAGGAGGTGACGCGTCGGTGTACATCGGTCTTGAATTCTTGAACATTGTAATGATTGGGAAAGACAGAGTGTCGAAGAGAGTTGCACATTCGCATTGTATGGCTAAAAAAATGATTCTCTATACTTGAGACACAGATAATAAGGTTATACAGATGTCTCATCCCTAGAAAAAAATGAAACATATTTTGCTCTTAACTGACAACGCCTTTACTGACAAGGAGCTTTTGGAAGCTTTTTTTCTTGCCTAAGTATTCATTTATGGGCAATGAGGTGACCGAAAATAGATTCCTAATGCATTAAGTGAGTGCGTTAAAGCTTTTGGAAAAAGCTTTTTTTTGGTAGCTTTCAGTTTCATATATCATTTCTCGCCATAAGGGTGAGACATCTGTATAAATTTATTATCTGTGCTTGAGAGTACGTCCAAAGTTGGGCTCGAGGGTAAACTGATGGGCATTCCTATAGAAGCGTGAGTATTACGGGCGAATTGTTTTAGGGGAGGAATACAACTGGCTATTTCACTTGAGAAATTACCGTAGAAGAAACGGTAGAACAAGGAGAGACACGCAACGTTACGACGATGACGATAGGGGTGAATTAGTCAGTGATCTATCTCTCTCTATCACCAATCATTCTTACAGCTCTTTTTTGTATTCCATCCAAGAGGCTTAAATAAGTAGATGGAGCCCAGAGATGGGAATTGTACTCAAGTTTTGGACGGATATAGGTTTTATAGATTATAGCCAGATCAGACGGGGAGAAAAATTTCTTGCATCGTCTTAAGAAACCCAAACATCTTGCGGCATTTTTGGAGACATCGCATATGTGCTCGTTCCACAAGAGGTGGTCAGTGATGCACATACCCAGAATCTGGAGAAGGGATTCATCGATACCGAAAGCACGCATTTTAGATAAAAGAGCAAGATGCCAGACTTTACCAAATGCCTTTGAAATATCAAGTGCAACAATCTTTCTTTCTCCAAAACGATGTAAAAATTTGTTCCACTGTTCGGTGAGTTAAACCATCAGATCACCAGTGGACCTGTTGCTGCGAAAGCCGTACTGCCAGTCATTAAGAAGCTTTCGTCTTCGAGATATTTCTTGCGCTGATAGTTTATCAGCGTTTCCATGACCTTAGAAAGAAGTGACGTAAGTACAATCGGTCGATAATTGGAGGGAGAAGAAGATTCGCCTTTTTTTGGGATTGGCTGGACAAATGCTGTTTTCCAACAGCTCAGGACGAGCCCAGAAGAATAGGATAGATGGAAAAGCTTACGCAAGGGTTTTGCCAGCGTGCAAGAACACCTCTTCAGAATAAAAGCGGGGATACTATCCGGACCAGCGGATTTATGTATGATATGATCCTCACAGCACGAGTGCGGAAGAAGATTTGTTCCATGGAATCATTGACGCGCTCAAGAGCTGGAGGAGTCACGACACTCTCTGCCTAGCAAAAAGGTTAGCTTTCGCGAGAGAGCTAACAGCTGGAGTGTCATTGTCAACGAGCGTAGGGACCGAGGAAGAAGAAGAATTCTTCATATTTTTCACAAATGACCAAAAATTCTTACTGCCTTTAGGACATTGCAGTATTTTTTTTCCTTAATTTTTGGTCATGTAAAAATTTGGTCCAACGAATATGGACATTGCAGGCCTTCCTGGCTTGTTTAAACTTGTTCCGGTTTTCCTCTGTTGGGTTGGCTCTGAAACATCGGAACTTTATTTCTTTTTCCCTGATAACCTCTTTACAGCTTGAATCAAACCACGTCTTTTCCTTGGGTTTGATGCTTTTAACCCTATTCGGGATAAAAGTTTTCATTCCCAAAATAATCATATTAGTGATCATATCACCGCTTGTTTCTACGTCACTATCGAGGAAACATAGTGACCAGTTAAAGATCCAGAAAAAGTTGTTAAAACCGTCCCAGTTGGCTTTCTCGTATTGCCATACGGTTCTTTTCCGAGCTCTTTCTCTAACTGGACTAGTTTGACACGAAAAATTAGCAGATATAATTCTATGGTCTGATCTGCCTAGAAGCGTTAATAGCTACATTGATAGTGTATTTATCAGGGTCAGACGTAAGGAACAAGTAAAGAGTATTTTCCGCTTTTTTTTTTTATAATAAGCACGCACTCAAGGGGTTTTTGTTCCCTTTTTATGCCAAAGCACAGTGCGAGCGTTAGGGAAAATGGGATAGACGGAGAGGGTTAAGGATGAGGTGTCGGTTAACATTAGTCTTGAATTCCTGAACACTGCAATGACTGGGGAAGACAGAGTTTGGAAGAGAGTTCCACATTCGCGTAGTACGGCTAAAGAACGATTCTCTGAACATGACTGTACGTCCGAAGTTGGGCTCGAGGGTGAACTGATGGGCATTCCTGGAGGCGCGGGTATTACGGTTGAATATCTTAAGGGGAGGAATGCAACTGGCTATTTCACTAGAGCATAAACCATTAAAGTAACGGTAAAAGAGGGTGAGGCATGAGACATTACGTCGATGTTCAAGTGACGTAAAAGTCTCAACAATGGTACGGTCACCAATCATCTTAAATGCTCTTCTCTGGATACCGTCCAAAAGACTTAAGTACGTTACTGGAGCACCAGCCCAAACGTGGGAGTTGTACTCAAGCTTTGGACGTATGTAAGTTTTGTAGATGGTAGCCAGATCAGAAGGGGAAAAGAAGTTCTTGCATCGTCTTAAAAAACCTAGACATCTTGCGGCATTTTTGGCGACATCGCATATGTGATCATTCCACAAGAGGTGGTCGGTGATACACATACCGAGAATCTGGAGATGTTCGGTTTCACTGATGCAAGTGCCACTCATGGACAGTGGCAAGGGGGGTATATCTCGCTTCAACGATACAAGACAGCATTGGGTTTTCGAAGCATTAAACTCTACGCGGTTTTTTATTCCCCATTGTACAATGCTGTTTAAGTCAGAGTTTAAAGAGCTTATCATATTTTGCCGTTGCGGTTCCACACCCGAAAGGGAGGGATGTGAGTCTGGGAACGAATATGAAAAGCTAAGGGTACTATCGTCAGCGAAACAATGAATTGGATTAGAAGTTACAGACAAGAGATCATTTATAAAAATGAGAAAGATTGTCGGAGACAAAACGGAGCCCTGGGGCACACCAGCATTTATTTTGTGGGTTTCAGACTTGAACCCGTCCAGTACAACTTGTATTGAACGGTTCGAAAGAAAATTTCTAATCCAACGAAGGAGGAATTCATCAATACCGAAGGCACGCATTTTCGATAAGAGAGCCTGGTGCCAAACTCTATCAAATGCTTTTGAAATATCGAGTGCAACAATCTTACTTTCTCCAAAACGATGTAAAGATTTGTTCCACTGTTCGGTGAGATATGCCATCAAATCACCAGTGGACCTGTTGCTACGAAAGCCGTACTGCCGGTCATTAAGAAGCTTTCGTTCTTCAAGATATTTCTTAAGCTGATAATTTATCAGCGTTTCCATGACCTTAGAAAGAAGGGACGTAAGTGCAATCGGGCGATAATTGGAGGGAGAGGAGGATTCGCCTTTTTTGGGTATAGGCTGGACAAATGCTGTTTTCCAACTACTCGGAACGAGCCCAGAAGAATAGGATAGATGGAAAAGCTTACGCAAGGGTTTTGCCAGCGTTGAAGAACACCTCTTCAGAACAATAGTGGGGATACCATCCGGGCCAGCGGATTTGTGTATGTTGAGATCCTTTAGGACCCTCGCCACAGCACGAGTGCGAAAGAAGATTTGTCCCATGGAATCATTGACGCGCTCAAGAACTGGCGGAGTCATGACATTCTCTGGCAGCGAAGAGTTGGCGGCGAACTGCCTAGCAAAAAGGTTAGCTTTCGCAAGAGAGCTAACGACTGGAGTATCATCATCAATGAGCGTTGGGACCGAGGAAGAAGAAGAATTCTTCATATTTTTCACAAATGACCAAAAAATTTTACTGCCTTTGGGACATTGCAGTATTTTTTTCCTTAGTTTTTGGTCATGTAAAAATTTGGTCCGTCGAATATGGACATTGCAGGCCTTTCTGGCTTGTTTAAACTTATTCCGATTTTCCTCAGTAGGGTTGGCTTTGTAACAACGGAAACTTACTTCTTTAACCCTGATAACCTCTTTACAGCTCATATCAAACCATGCGTTCTCTTTGGGTCTGATGCTTTTAACCCTATTCGGGATAAAAGTTCTCATTCCCAAAAGAATTAAACTTGTGAGCATATCCGCAGTGGAATCTACGTCACTATCGAGGAAGCATAGTGACCAGTTAAAGATCCTGAAAAAATTATTGAGGCCGTCCCAGTCGGCTTTCTCGTACTGCCAAACGGTTCTCTTAGGAGCTCTTTCTTTAACTGGGATTTTTTGACACGAGAAATTTGCGGATATGACACAATGGTCAGAACGGCCTAGAGGCGATAATACACTTATTGTATATTTATCAGGGTCAGAGGTAAGGAACAAGTCAAGAGTGTTTTCTGCTTGGCCGTCAATGTCTGGTATTCGAGTGGGCTCGTTGACCAGCTGAGCAAGATGGTTAAACTCAGCAAAAATCTCAGCACACACTCCTTCGGGTGTTGTCTTGCTGGAATGGAGAAGCCAGGAAGAATTGTGTACATTGAAATCTCCCGTAATAACGATTTCAGTGCGAGGATACAAGGAAATAATTCTTTGGATGGAGTCGGACAGTGAGTCAAATTCGTTAGAAGTTGAAACCCTGTCCAAATTTGGGCTTCTATAAAGGAAACAGTAATGGATGATGTGCTTATTAACGGAAAATTTGAACCACATAAAATTAAAGAGAGGATTTAACAAAGAGCTGTACTGTGGTTGAAATTGGTAAGCAACATCACTTCTGATATAAACGACGAGGCCATGGTGGGGAAGGAATAGTGGCACTAGGTTATACCCTTGAATATAAAATTCAGTAGGATCGGTAGTCTCACCTACTTGGGTTTCACTTAGTGCCAGAACAGCTGGCCTGTTTAAAACAGTGTGGAGGTACGTTGACAGAAAATTCTTTCTTAACCCACGAATATTACTGTAATCAACCCTGAAATTCTCAGTCATTGCAATACTTAAAGACTTCAAAACTAAAACAGACGAGCTCTAAGAAGATAATTGAATTGAATCCCAGCTTAGCCATCAATACCCGATATTCGATATTCCGATCCGATATTCTGTATAAATTTATTATCTGTGGTTTATGCTCGTAAGAATGTGTATACCTATACATTCTTAAGGTGACACCATAGACCGGAGCGGACTAAAGTCACCATCCAGCCTTATCTTTGCTGTCTCGAGTGTAGTTGGTTGAGGTTTCACAGAATTTACGGATATTGCATTTGTCAATACGGTTCTTAGGTACAAAAAGTAGACTTGAATTGTAGTATAAAATACTTTTAAGCCTTTTCACAACCGACTTCATGAACGAGTTCGATAGCTTTATTTGGATAGCTGTTTATTGATTTCAATTGCCATTTTGTCAGGTAGCCATCTAAACCAGAAAAGTTTGTATAGCTTTGGTTTTTTATGATTTGAGCCTCTGCTTTTTTCCTTAATTGTAAAACACGAGTTTTTTGTCCAGTCTTTGAAAAGTCTTGCAACTGGAAACGAAACCCCTGGTTTGACAAAGAATGCAGGCAGGCCCATGCAACCAAGCACGAGGCATACAAAGCTGCGCCGCATAGAAGGACAAGAGCTGCTCGTGAACTCTACGAGCAAAGGAGGAGAGAGGAACGCCACGCCACCACCCCGTCTTCTCAGGAGAAAAAAGAGGGAGCATCAGGTCGAGGATGTTGAGAGAGCCAGCAATAGCAATAAAGTTCGGAGGTTTTATCGGAAGGGAAAACAGCTGATTCAAGGTCATCGAGCAAGAACCGATGCCTGCAGAGAAAAAACGAGGGAACATCATAGTAGAATCCCAGTCAATCCCCAACATTGACTGCGATTCTACTATGATGTTCCCTTAGAAAGACCGCTTCTGTAGACTGTATATAAATCCCGCCGTCAGGCAGGAGCCTTTCATCGGGCACAATGGTAGCCAACAATTCCGTAAACCCGACCTAGAAGAAGTGAAAAAGGCAATATCACGGCTGAAATTCAACAAAGCCGCTGGAGCAGATGGTCTAGCTGCCGAGCTGTTCAAAGCAGCGGTCGACGATCTAGATAGGAGCATGCACCAAGTCATCTGTAAGATATGGTCGGAGGAATGCATGCCCGATGAATGGAACCTCAGCATTGTATGCGCGATTCTGAGTAAGGGAGATCCTCTAAACTGCGCCAACTACAGAGGAATCAGCCTACTTATTGTATGTGAACGTCTGAAGCTTTTCGTCAACAATCTAATTGGTACTTATGAATGTGGCTTCAGACCAGAGAAGTCAACCATCGACCAAATGTTCACTTTGCGGTAGATCCTGGAAAAATCCTATGAACTCCAAATCGATACCCGCACCACCTTTTCATCGATTTTAAGGTCGCGTATGATAGCATCTACAGAGACGAACTGTATAGAGCTATGTCTAGTTTTGGCATCCCTGCCAAGCTTGTTCGCTTGTGCAAAATGCCGATGGAGAACTCACGCTGCTACATCAAGGTTGGCAACGAGCTTACGGAACCTTTCGACGTCAAAAAGGATTCAGACAAGGCGATGCGCTGTCGTGCGATTTCTTTAACATCGTTCTTGAGAAGATAGTGCAAAACTCCACCGTCAACACCAGAGGCACTATCTTCCTAAAATCTATTCAACTTCTTGCGTACGCCGACGATTTTGATATAATGGGAAGAACACAGAAGAAGAATTTTCATAAAAATCAAGGAAATTCGTCCGAATTTCACAAAGTCATAATGATAATGAGAAAAATAAAAAAAAATTAAAAATAAACAAATTCAAAAGAACAGAAAAATAAGACAAGAAAAACTTTCCTTAAAATTAAAAAATAAAGTGTTTTGTAAGTTTGATTGATCGAAGCAGAGAAACGGTTAATCGTATTGATGTGCAATTTTCACCAAAATCAAGAAAATTTTATGAGCTTTAATAATTAAGCCTCAGATTAGTTGTATCACTGAAAAGCACAAAATAACGGTAGTTTTTATGAAAAAGTTGAAAAATGCGTATTTTGGACCTTTTTTTAAAGTGATAGAATAGATTGAAAAAAACAATTTTTTTTTTCAAAATGTTTTTGTGTACAAAATTTAATGAATTTTTCAAATCTGTCTTTAGTTTTTTCGTAAGTCAATATTTAGCAGAGTTATTAGGGTCCAAAGTCAAAATTGTGTTTTTGCATGTAAAACCATTTTTTGATTAAAAAAAATCGTAGCGATCTGAACCAAACAGTAAATTATAGCCAGCAAAATTCTCAAATTGAATCTTAGATTGGTTGGATTGAAAAAAAAATTCCGCTCATTTTATGACAAATCATAGTTCTTTTTTTTCGATTTTGAAATTGAGTGAACATTTTTTACGCTCAAGCGAAAACGACTAACGGTACTCTCTTAACTCAAAATAGTTTGAAAAGAAAAAATTATAAACTTTGAAAAACTTTTTATTTCACTTCAATCCGACTTTTTTCTACTGAGATACAGCCTTATAAAAAACCCCTCCATTTTTGAGTTTTTTCAAGTGTTCTTTTAATTGTTTTGACTAGTGTATTTGTTAACTTTTTCTTTTCAAAAGTTCTGTCTCGAAAACGGATCAATATTATAATATGGACTGATAGTTGCCAACTTCATGCGTGTTCAGCGTAAAGAGCGCCATTGGCTCAGGGTGGCCAAAAGAAGAACGATTCCAGCTGTCAAAAATGAACAAAAACAAAAACATAAACAACGAGGTCGCTGTGCAGTGTTACCGCAGGGAAAAATATTTTTGAGTCCAAGATGTTTGAAAAACGATTCCTCGAAAAAAAAATTAAATACTTTCTGAAATCATTTTGTTTTAAATTTTTAACATACTTATTTATGTTCTGCAAACAAAAAACGATATAAAAACGAGTCCCCGAGCCAAGGAAGAAACAACGAGTCCATTTTCAATCTATAGAGTCCATGTGGTAACACTGTTGCTGTGAATTCAAACATATTTTTTGGGACTAATTTGGCCGCTCCGAACCAATGGCGCTGCTGTAGCTTGTACCTTTTTTCTTCTCATGAAATGTATGGAAATGACAAGTGACTAGCAGTCCATATATATTATGTCAATGGCAAATGGATAAATTTCATCCCATTTTTAACCAAACGTAAAATTTTAACCAAACGTCAAGTTTTAATACACATTTTAACGCAATTCACACACGGCCTTAGATTGGTTGGATTGGAAAAAAAAATTCCGCTCATTTTATGGCAACTCAAAGTTTTTTTTTCGATTTTGAAATTGAGTGAACATTTCTTACGCTGAAGCCAAAACGACTAACGGTACTTATCTAACTCAAAATAATTTGAAAAGAAAAAATGATAACCTTTGAAAAACTTTTTATTTCACTTCAATCCGACTTTTTCCTACTGAGATAGAGCCTTATCAAAAATCACACCATTTTTGAGTTTTTTCAAGTGTTCCTTTAATTGTTTTGACTAGTGTATATAACTATAACTACCTCATCCTCTCAGTCCTGCTGTATGGTGCAGAAGCATGGGCCTTGACAAAATAAGATGAATGTTTCTTAGACAGTTTCGAGAGGAAAGTTCTTCGCGGCAACTTTGGCTCCGTGTGCATTGATGGGGATGGGGAACGGAGAAGAAGATGCAACAGCGAACTTTACGGGTTGTACAATGACGTGGACCTAGCCAGAAGGGTCAAGGTCGAGAGACTCAGATAGCTCGGTCAATTAGAGCGGATGGACACCAATGCTCCAGCCCGGAAAGCCTTCGACACTATTCCCGAGGGACGCAGAAGGAGAGGAAGACCGCGACTCAGGTGGCGCACTCAATTGGAAGAGGACCTCAATCAACTTGGAGTGCAAAACTAGAGACAGCTAGCTAGGGACCGAGCTGGCTAGCGGAGGCAATTGATTGAGGCCCAAATCCACAACGGATTTTAGCGCCACCTTAAGTAAGTAAGTTAGATTGACAATCTGCTTGTAGAAATGTTCACGACGCACGAGTGTGTCTCTTTATTCATTCCCTATATTCGGAATTTTCGGAACACTTTTCTTGCGTTTCTTTATACAACGGAATATTCCGGATAATTTGGAACGCAGTGAAGACGAAGAGGTGGCTTAAATGGAATATTCTTAGTTTGACCGTTTGACATATTCTGGATAAATATTTTATGTGTTCGGCACCTGACACCTGAGTCGCGGTCTTCTTCTCCTTCTACGTCCCTCGGGATAAGTGACGAAGGCTTTCCGAAAAAAAATAAAGAAACACACTTGTACAACACGTGTTTTTCGTCCAATCTTTGAAAAGTTTTTTAGTTCAACTAGTTCTTCAATTGATTTATATATTTTTCGTTGCTTTGTTTTGCAAATATAAGAAAATGAAACTTTATTCGCATAACTTATTTTTATCGAACTGAATACGTTCAATTATTACTACTTTTTAAGTGAATAAAAGTGGCATCACTGTTAAAACCCACAAAACTGTCAAATGTCGCATTGACGTATCTGTCAAATCCACATGCATTGACATGCGTTCACATGCGATCCATTAAAAAATTGCAGAACCACAACGAGCCAAACCGAAAACGAGTACTTTTTTTCAGAACGAACGATTTTCAGCGGTTGTGTTTCGTGAAGCCTTCTGCTTATCAGTTTTTTTTTCAAGTCGAAAGTCATTAAAAACTTTTCACGCGATGTGTGCTTAGCAGCATGAATCATTGTTAACAATTAAAAAATATAAAAAATATGAATAACCATTTCCAAAAAACAATTTTACTAATAAAAGACTTCTCTGTGTAAATCGTGCGCATAACCCCAATTAGAACAACCACTTAAGCTGGTTGTTTCTCAATTTTCATTCTCAACACTAAAAACGGAAAATAAGAAAAGAATTTCTTCAATTAAATATTTGAAGAAAAACAGTTAATAAGAAACAAAAGAAAAAAAAAACACCGGCTCACGAATAATAAATAATTTATTAACATGAATATTTTCAAACAAATTGGAAATACATTCTGGTCACCGAATATATGGCTTCCGCCAAATGTAACGTGGGAGGACATAGCACCGGGCTCACGGCCAGATGTCCATCACGCCGACTACAGGCATCTAATATGGCCACTTCCATTAGCTTGTATTGTAATGTTGATTCGTTACACCATTGAAAGGTATGTGCTATTAATTGTTTAAAAAATATGTTTTTGTAATTAGTTTTTATCGCTGAATACGGATCGTTCCGATTGCTTCCTGGATTCTGCTAGTTTGGAGTCTATTCCGACGTGCGTTGGATTGCCTTTTAGGGCTAGAATCATAACCTCTACGTTCCTTTTTTTTCTGCTGGAAACGCCCAAACATTCTAAAAATTCCAAGTGTGCAATGCAAAGATTCTTTGGGGTTTTCTTCTATTTTTGTAGGCAAACATGAATCTTGCAATGAAAAGGAAAATCTATCTTCTGTGTAACTCACCTCGACCTAGTGGAAGTAATTGAATTGCGGTGATTGTTTGTGCATCCGATGCATTCGTGGTTTATTGGTAACCTGGCCGCTTGGCCATTCGCTGATGATGCTAAAAATCTTAATATTTATGTGACTAAACCTTGAAGTATGCTTGCGATTGCAGCTCTCTTATCCGCCTATGGTTTTTTTTCGTTTTCTTGTTGTGTTCTTTTTTGTTTCTTTCTAACTTCGTGCGTGACAAGTTTGCTTTTTAGCATAGTTCAGAGATCTAAGTGCTTTTACTGGTTTGGCAATTGAAGCAGTAAGAATAACCAAGCAGCTTTGAGTCTTACAGAAACTAGGTCGTTCTTTAACGGCGATATCTGTTGACACAATACTATGAGGTGTTCGATTGTTGCGTTGATTGGAAAGAGGGAGACGGAGAGGGGAGAGATAAATTCGGTAGGTTGTGAGCTGTGACCTTAACTTCTCGAGATTTGATAGCTTAAATTGCTTTCTGATGTATATTCGGATAGAAGCGGGTGATTCAATTGAGTTAATTTTAATTGACACTTCATGCCGGTTCAATAGGTTGCATACGACAACACCATAAATGCATTAGAGACACCTATTCCATTAAAAATGTGTCACTCGGTTTTGTCTGATTGGGAACAACTTGGGAATTTTCGGACTATGACCGGCATAATTTTTGTTTGTTTTAATTCAAACGAAGGTCGGGCGATCACCTGAAAGAAAAGCTGATGTTTAAATCATAAAAATGTTCGACAGGTGTTTTACTTAGGTATTTTTGTGCCAACATTTTTGGTTTTAAATAGAAAAGTTAGCTTGTTCCGTTGTTCAATTTGGTTCAAGCCAGCAAGCTAACTTTCAAGTCAAGTCACATCAAAGGGTTTAGTGAATGTGTTGGTGTTCCCCGGCAAAAAAAAAAACTAGTTACAAGAGCCCTAGATCTGTTCACGGCTGTGATGCAGATGAAGGCCTGTGACGATGGTGATTGATACGTTAGCTGTAATTAAAAAAATGCAAACTACGCCTCTGGAATGAGAGGACGGTCCTCCCCAAAGGTCCACAACATTTATACATTTTAAACAAACCTAACTGAGGAAAACCTTGACGAACTTTCTATCGAAAGCTTACCCTTTTTTATAAGCAGTCCGTCTCCAATTATATGCTGCCAGAGAGTGTCACAACTCCTTCAGTTCTTGACCGCGTTAATAATCCCAAGGGACAAATCTTCTTTTGAACTCGTGCAGTGGCGTCAACCCTAAAAAATCTCAACATTCATAAATCTGATGGTATGTCTCCTATTATTCTCTCCCTTGCGTAAGCTTTTCCATCTCTCATCTGGGGTCGTTCCCAGTAGTTGGAAAACAAAATTTGTCTTCTTATGAACTGATCGCTCCGTCCGTTCTTTCCATCTTACTTACTTAAGGTGGCGCTGCAGTCCGTTGTGAACTTGGGCCTCAACCAACAGTCTCCGCCAGCCAGCTCGGTCCCTAGCTAGCTGAGTCCAATTTTGAACTCCAAGTTAATTGAGGTTCTCTTCCGCTTGGGTGCGCAACCCGAGTTGCGGTTTTTCTCTACTTCTTCGTCCCTCGGGAATAGTGTTGAAGGTTTTTCGGGCTGGAGCACCGAGTCATCTTAGTCTCTGGATCTTGACCCTTCTAGCTAGGTCCGTGTCGTTGTACAACCCGTTAATTTCGCTGTTGAATCTTCTTCTCCATTCCCCATTAATGCACACGGGGTCGTAGATGACCCGAAGAACTTTCCTCTCGAAACAGTCACATTCATCCGATTTTGTCAGGGTCCATGATTCTGCACCATACAGCAGAACTGGGATGATTAGAGTGTTATATAGTTTATCTTAGTTGATCGAGAGAGGGCTTTTCCACTCAATTGCTTTCTAAGCCCAAAGAAACAGCTAAAAGCAAGAGTTCTTTCCATCAGTTTAATAAATATTTCGACAGAAAGCTTTTAATGACCGGCAGTACGGGTTTCGCAGCAATTAGTCCACGTGTGTTCTGTTGGCTTAGCTCACTGAATAGTGAAGCAAACCTTTCGTTGATATTTCAAATCTTTAGATATAGTCTGGCTTCTAGCTTTCTTATCAAAAATTTGTGCCGAATCTTCGTTTGATTTCAAACTTTCTTTCTACCCGTGCTAGACAAGTTTCAAGTATGAACCCACAACATAAATGCTGATATGCAAAAGGTCTGCGTGAGGCGGCGTGGCTCCGTAGAACCCTTGCCCTTAAACCCACGATCCCGAGGTACATAAAACACCCCGATGGATCATGGTCGAACTCGAGCCTAGAAACGTTTGAACTCTTTATGGAAACTCATTTCCCCGGTTGTAAAAACCCAGAAAGCTCTGAATACTTGCAATCGAACACGCTGGATTTTACTCACACGGAATGAAATTTAGAACTAAAACAGGTTATTACTAAGCAGAAGATTATCTGGGCAATAAACTCGTTCAAACCCTATAAATCAGCTGGACCAGACGAGATATTTCCGGCTCTTCTTCAAAATGCTCTCAAAGTAATAACTCCTTGGCTTTGGGTAATCTTCATAAGTTGCATCAAACTTAGATAAGTCCCAATTAGGACATAGTAATATAGAAGGGAACGAAATAGTAGATGAACTAGCCAGGAAAGGGTCAGAAGCAGATACAAGAAGAAGCGACCATTCAGTTAGGGGACCACTCGTCCCGATTGGGGTACTCAAGAGGAAGATAGACCTTAAATCAAAAGAGAAACTAGAAACCATTAAACACCTGCTCTGTGACTGTCGAACCTCCAAACTAACCGGCTCCGTCATTTCGGGAATAGGTTTGTTGGGCACCTGGATGATCTAGCCCAGGTCTCAATGGCAAACATGAGGAAATTTATAGATAGCACAGGCTGGTTCAATTTTGGTGGCAATTTTGAAGAGCCTCGATGCTACTTTTTATTTTTATATGGGATCACAATGGACCAGTAGGCCCCCGTGTATGCAACAGTTTCACGCTGTGCACACCCCTCATCACCTAACCTAACCTAACCTATTATTTCAGCAATATATACGTACTTTCAGAAAAAAAAGTACGCTGATCGGACTTTAAAGCAGAAACACAATGAGAATGACGCTTTGCCGTCGATTTTGACAACTGCGAAAAGTTCAGCTATAGGAAATCTGTGTAACCTCACACAATGACGCTTTTCCTACGTACGCTTTTTTTGACAAACGTAAGAAAACGTAAAGAAGCCACCATCTGTCAAAAAAAAGTTCAACTTGGTTGAACTTTTGCTTTGTCTGACAGCTCAACAGCTGTTTGTTCATTTGTTGTTTGGAGCAGCGTTACCACTTTAACAAACAAAATGGAAGCGAAGTAAATTTGGGAATAAAGCGAAGTAGATTGAGAAAAAGCGAAAAAGATTTTAAAATAGTGTATTTTATATTGACCATGAATACATAGACAGATCTACAATACGATCCGTGTGTGAATTGTGTTAAAATGTGTATACAAACTTGACTTTCGATTTAATTTTGACACTACATGGCGGATATGATGTGTTAAAATTTAACTAGCAAGCTAAAATATGACACTAGTGCTTAAATTTAACCAACATTCCAACCCAAGTTGCGCACGGCGTAAAATATTAAACACTTTAATACAATCACGTAACTCATACTTTGCGTATATGTATGGGTTGACATTTCGTGTTTGTAAAGTGTGTCTGCTTATTGTTCGTGTATAAGGATAGAAACTTATCGATTATATATTTTCCTGATGAAAATAAGAGAACTGTAGGCATAAAATTACTCAATGAGTTAATCGAAGCAGATTTTGGAAATATCAAGTAAAATCGAGTGAAGTAGATTTCAAAACATTCTTGATGGTGCGAAGTTGGAATAGATATTCAAAGTTTTTCAAAAATCGAAGTAGACTACTTCGAAAGGAGTAAAGTGGCAAATCTGTTTGATGATGATGGAGGGAGAACTGTCATTCAAAGCACACGTGAAGCGGGTGCATCGTAACGCAACGACGCGTCTGCCTAAAGCGCCTTTATGTTTCTGCTTTTAATTTTTCGAGAAAATCTTATAACAAAAAAACGGTTCTGTCAGAGGTACCGTTTTGGAGCAATACAAAAATATATTTCTTACATAAAATGCATCAATTTCTTAAACAATAATTTTCGAGGAAGTTTTAAAAAAATCGTAGGAGCCGTTTTTGAAAAAATTAAACTTTTTGTTTTTAGCCAAAAACATTGTATGGTGGCTACCCTAAATTTTGATCTTTAAAAAAATCAAAAAAACGACCCACTCGAATTCGCTCAAACCACTAATTTTCAAGTTTGAAGTCAATCGGACCAGTGGTTAAGGCTGTAGTTGCGTTTACAGACAGACAGATAAACGGACTAGAGTAAGAGGCGACCGTCAGATTACTTAAACATGAGGAAATTTATAGATAGCACAGGCTGGTTCAATTTTGGTGGCAATTTTGAAGAGCCTCGATGCTACTTTTTATTTTTATATGGGATCACAATGGACCAGTAGGCCCCCGTGTATGCAACAGTTTCACGCTGTGCACACCCCTCATCACCTAACCTAACCTAACCTATTATTTCAGCAATATATACGTACTTTCAGAAAAAAAAGTACGCTGATCGGACTTTAAAGCAGAAACACAATGACGCTTTGCCGTCGATTTTGACAACTGCGAAAAGTTCAGCTGTAGGAAATCTGTGTAACCTCACACAATGACGCTTTTCCTACGTACGCTTTTTTTGACAAACGTAAGAAAACGTAAAGAAGCCACCATCTGTCAAAAAAAAGTTCAACTTGGTTGAACTTTTGCTTTGTCTGACAGCTCAACAGCTGTTTGTTCATTTGTTGTTTGGAGCAGCGTTACCACTTTAACAAACAAAATGGAAGCGAAGTAAATTTGGGAATAAAGCGAAGTAGATTGAGAAAAAGCGAAAAAGATTTTAAAATAGTGTATTTTATATTGACCATGAATACATAGACAGATCTACAATTAGATCCGTGTGTGAATTGTGTTAAAATGTGTATACAAACTTGACTTTCGATTTAATTTTGACACTACATGGCGGATATGATGTGTTAAAATTTAACTAGCAAGCTAAAATATGACACTAGTGCTTAAATTTAACCAACATTCCAACCCAAGTTGCGCACGGCGTAAAATATTAAACACTTTAATACAATCACGTAACTCATACTTTGCGTATATGTATGGGTTGACATTTCGTGTTTGTAAAGTGTGTCTGCTTATTGTTCGTGTATAAGGATAGAAACTTATCGATTATATATTTTCCTGATGAAAATAAGAGAACTGTAGGCATAAAATTACTCAATGAGTTAATCGAAGCAGATTTTGGAAATATCAAGTAAAATCGAGTGAAGTAGATTTCAAAACATTCTTGATGGTGCGAAGTTGGAATAGATATTCAAAGTTTTTCAAAAATCGAAGTAGACTACTTCGAAAGGAGTAAAGTGGCAAATCTGTTTGATGATGATGGAGGGAGAACTGTCATTCAAAGCACACGTGAAGCGGGTGCATCGTAACGCAACGACGCGTCTGCCTAAAGCGCCTTTATGTTTCTGCTTTTAATTTTTCGAGAAAATCTTATAACAAAAAAACGGTTCTGTCAGAGGTACCGTTTTGGAGCAATACAAAAATATATTTCTTACATAAAATGCATCAATTTCTTAAACAATAATTTTCGAGGAAGTTTTAAAAAAATCGTAGGAGCCGTTTTTGAAAAAATTAAACTTTTTGTTTTTAACCAAAAACATTGTATGGTGGCTACCCTAAATTTTGATCTTTAAAAAAATCAAAAAAACGACCCACTCGAATTCGCTCAAACCACTAATTTTCAAGTTTGAAGTCAATCGGACCAGTGGTTAAGGCTGTAGTTGCGTTTACAGACAGACAGATAAACGGACTAGAGTAAGAGGCGACCGTCAGATTACTTAACCCATAGGGATATGGATTTTGTACCCATTATTAGATAGAGTTTTTGGAGACAAATACAGCGCACCAGGGTTGCCTGTCAAAGTCCGGGGCAAAAGGGGTAAAACGGGACACTGATAGTGCGTTTTTTGGCCAAAAATTAAACCAACAGGGATATGGATAAAATTAGTGTCCAATTATAGAGCTTGACGAGACGAAACAGAATATTATGGGTTGCCTAGTTCAAACCGGGGCGAAGCGGTCGGCAACCGCCTCAGAAGCCACTGATTTTGAACCATAAAAAACCTACAGGTATATGGCTAAATTTGGTACCAAATTCAAGGTCTGAATGTACTCTTTACGAATATATAGGGTTGCCTTGGCTAAGCCGGGGCAAACCACTCGGCAACCCTACTACAATGAAAAAAGTGCACGATACAAATTTTCACTAAAACATTCATAACTGGATTATTTTTTTTATAAATTTTTGTCTTTTATATAGGAATAGAAAGCCTTACGTATGTACAAAAATAATATATTGTCAAAACCTATAATATAAAGATAAAAGTTTGCATATCTAAAATGATAATTTGGATTTAACGGCATCTTTCATTGAAATTACGTTTGACCACATAACTCAGTAACCAAACGGTTTAAATTAATTTGGTTTTCAGCGACTTTAAGAAGCCTTTCAAACCTTTTTTTTCATATGTCATTTCATATGAGCTTCCAGGGAAAATTGAGAATAATAGCAATTTGAAACTGTGTGAAAATTCCTAAGGGCGAAATCGCAAAAAAATGTCATCATTGCCACACAAATTGATAATGGAGGCTTAAAACTAAAATCGGCTTTCAGTAGTGCAATATTCAAAACATCAAACTATCAAACTTTTCATTAAATTGTAATATTAATTTATAACAACAATGTGAACTTGAAAAATTGATATTTAATTCTCTTCGTTATATAATTAACATATTTGATATAAAAAACTTTTAATAGGTGTTTATCATAAAATCAATTTTTTGGCTTAGTACTTATTCATAAGGTTAATGAGCGTCCTTAACGGTGTAACGTAAAGTTTCTTAATTGGAATATAGTGCTGATAGAAAAGCTAAAGAGATTTTATAATTTTTCATTATTATTTTTTTTTTTTTGTGAGCAAATATATTAAATATATTTGAATATTTTAAAGGCAAAAAATGAAAATTAAGCTTACCACATTTTTAAGTATTAAATCAAAAAATGTTTTGTGGCTTCAATGATTTGGCATTTGCTGAAAAATCTCCTATTTCTATGCTTTGTGTTTTTACATTATAAGAAATAGGATATTATATAAATATTTTGAGCGATAAATTACAATTTAAATTCTACTATAGATTTAAGGGAAAATATGCAATAGAAGTATTTTAACATTTTAACAACTTCTTTCAAAAGCCTCAAATGTTTTACTTATATTCTTTATTTTTCCAGCCTTTGTTTCCTGTATTAAATATATATATAGAAGTATTTGCTTAGAAGTTAAGATTTCCTCCCTATAAAATTGCTGTTTTTCCGGGGAATACCATATAGTATTATATATCAAAATAAAGGCCTGAAACTCCTCTTTGCACTACTATTTTACTACTATTTTAGTTTTAAGCCTCCATTATCAATTTGTGTGGCAATGATGACATTTTTTTGCGATTTCGCCCTTAGGAATTTTCACACAGTTTCAAATTGCTATTATTCTCAATTTTCCCTGGAAGCCCATATGAAATGACATATGAAAAAAAAGGTTTGAAAGGCTTCTTAAAGTCGCTGAAAACCAAATTAATTTAAACCGTTTGGTTACTGAGTTATGTGGTCAAACGTAATTTCAATGAAAGATGCCGTTAAATCCAAATTATCATTTTAGATATGCAAACTTACATCTTTATATAGGTTTTGACATTTTATTATTTTTGTACATACGTAAGGCTTTCTATTCCTATATAAAAGACAAAAATTTATAAAAAAAATAATCCAGTTATGAATGTTTTAGTGAAAATTTGTATCGTGCACTTTTTTCATTGTAGTAGGGTTGCCGAGTGGTTTGCCCCGGCTTAGCCAAGGCAACCCTATATATTCGTAAAGAGTACATTCAGACCTTGACTTTGGTACCAAATTTAGCCATATCCCTGTAGGTTTTTTATGGTTCAAAATCAGTGGCTTCTGAGGCGGTTGCCGACCGCTTCGCCCCGGTTTGAACTAGGCAACCCATAATATTCTGTTTCGTCTCGTCGAGCTCTATACTTGGACACTAATTTTATCCATATCCCTGTTGGTTTAATTTTTGGCCAAAAAACGCACTATCAGTGTCCCGTTTTACCCCTTTTGCCCCGGACTTTGACAGGCAACCCTGGTGCGCTGTATTTGTCTCTAAAAACTCTATCTAATAATGGGTACAAAATCCATATCCCTATGGGTTAAGTAATCTGGCGGTCGCCTCTTAGACTAGACGGATTTGGAAACTCAGGGAAAATTTCAAAATGGGTTTTCGAATCGAAAATAGGAAGTTCTTGATTAAAAAAAATCGGAAAACTCATTGGTTTTCCAAGGGAAAATTGTTATTGGAGTTGCTCTGAAGGGTGGCGAGACGAAGTTCGCGGGGTCAGCTAGTATTCTATATGTTGCAAGTAAAAATATTAGTTTTTCTATGAAAGTGCTACCGAGTGTGTGGGTAATACAGTATTGGCCAAAGTCAAAAAGGGCAAGATGCCATTCCATGGACACGGGCAAAATGGCACACTATGCCATCTTGCGGATCCCTTTGCAGCGGGAGAAAAAGAGGATGATGTTTCATGCCTATATTGCAATGAGCTTTGGTCTGTTTCTAAGCAACATGATACATGGATCCAGTGCCAAACGTGTGCAAAATGGTCACATTTTAAACTCGATTGTGTAGGTGGGTATATTTGCGATTAATTTAAATCTTTTTTTTAAGCTTTAAAGCCCCATTCAGAAGATCATTTCAATTTCATTTTAACCATGTTAAGCTTTCAGTTAAACTGATGTGTAAATGCTGATTTAACTGAAACTAATGTTTCTTTCTTGGAGTTCTATTCAAAAATATATTTTGCTGGTACAGCTGATATTCAAGGGACCTTTTCTTTGAGGATCTGATAAATAAAATGACAACGTAACTTTTGTTATCCATATCTAATAATCCTTATCTTGTAAGTACTATAGCTGAAATCCAAAAAGTGGGCCATCTTAGGCCACTTTCCCCTATCGCTGTGTTTTTTTATTGTTGTCAAAATTTAAGCTAAAGTTTATGAATATTTTTCGATACGAATCAATCGTTATTCATAGGCATCTACAGCGATAAGTATTCAGACCTTGTCTTATTCAAAAATGTGCTCAAAAATATTACAAATTACAAATATTGTTAATGATAACTCCTTAAATATGTTAATAAGAGAACCGACAAGAATCACTAGTAATTAAAGAACACTAATAGATTATGTGATCACAAATTGTGCAGATTTAATAGAAGCACAAGTTAATAAAGCTCTTAAAATTAGTGACCATGAAACAATTGACTTAATAGTGAAAAACCACCACAAGAAAAAATCGAAAAAGAGAATCAAATACTGTGTATATGACCAAAATTTGTTTGTATCGAAGTTGTCTGTTATGCCATTGTTTATGAACCATGATAGTGATCAAGCGTTAAGTCTCAATGTTTTATGTGACCAATTTGTGTGTTGTATAAAAACGACCGTAAATTCAATGGTAAAAGAAAAGGATGTGCCCTATGAAAACGCAGAATGGTTTGGCTATGAGCTGAACAATATGAAAAATATAAAAATAAATTTGTATAGACAAGCAGTCCTAAGAAATGATGAAGGATCGTGGTTTCAGTATCATCAATATCGGAACCAATATAAAAAATCTTTGTGTGATGCTAAATCAAACTTTATAAAAATGAAAATTGAAACAGCAAATACACAAAAGGATATGTGGAAGAAACTAAAAAAATATGTTCTAAAGAATAGTGATGATTCAATATCTAATGTGCAAATGGAAGATGGTTCTGTGATAAATGATAGTGCAATATTAAGTGTTAAATTTAATGACTTTTTTGTACAGTCTATCAGCGACATAACCCGATCTGTGATATTTTGTGATTATAAAAATTTATTAGAAGAGTGCAATATAGACTTTAAGTTCAGACAAATTGGTATAAATGACATAAGCAGTGCTTTAGATATGCTAAACAAAAAGAGAGACTTTAATTTTATGAGTGTTAAGATGTTTAAAGACTCATTATCTGTAATTGGTCCAGTGTTAATAAAAATTATAAACATTTCAATAAGAGCAGGTATTTTTCCACAAACCTGGAAAGAGTCCCTTGTTGTACCCACAAAAAAGATACCTAACCCAAAATCACTTTGTGACTTTAGGCCAATAAACATGATGCCTATGTATGAAAAAATAATTGAAAAGTGTGTAGTGACTCAACTCCAAAATCATTTAGAATCCCAGAACTTATTGAACACATACCAATCAGGCTTTCGAGCAAACCACTCGTGTGAGACATGTTTAAATTTTGTGATAAGTGAATGGAGAAAAGAAATTGACAATAAAAACTTTGTAATTGCTGTGTTTTTAGATTTAAAAAGAGCCTTTGAGACCGTTAATCACTCAATTTTATTAAAAAAGTTAAAATATTATGGAATTAAAGCTACGGAATTCAAATGGTTTAAATCTTTTATACAAGGTAGAACACAAAGAACCGTTGTTAATGGAAAGATATCGCCGCCAATCGATGTGAATGTTGGGATACCTCAGGGTACAATACTTGGAGTATGGCTATTTCTCATGTTCATTAATGATATGAGTAAAATAATAAACTCATCAAAACTTGTACTATTTGCTGACGATGGTCTTCTCTATGTTGTGGGTAATGACCTAAACAAATGTTTGGATGACATAAATCAAGATCTGGAAAGAATAAGTGTGTGGATGAAGATGAATAGATTGATCCTTAATGTTACAAAAACTAAATGTATGATGTTTGCTAGTAGTCCTGTAAGTGTATCTATTAATGTTTCTATAAATAATGAACAAATTGATCAAGTCAAAGAAATTAAATACCTTGGTGTCATGTTAGATGAACGACTTAATTTTATTGAACATGTAAATTATATTTGTAAAAAAATATCTAAAAAAATCGGTGTGATAAGAAAAATAAGAAAAAATGTATCTATGAGCATGGCTGTTAATTTATGTAATGTTTTGATCAAACCTCATTTTGATTATTGTGCCAGTTTACTACATATGTGTCCCCAAAGTCATAAAAATAGACTTCAAATACAACAAAATAAATTAATGAGACTGATATTGAAATGTAACAGATATACACCTATACAAAATATGTTAAATACTTTGCAGTGGCTCAATGTAAATCAAAGACTCTTTATGTTATGTATGATATTTGTATATAAAATAAAAAATAATATGTTGCCTGGTTATTTATGTGAAAACGTTGAACGTGTAAGTGAAAGTGTAAATTACAATTTAAGAAATAGCAATGACTTACGTATCGCTAGATCAAGAACAGTAAGAGGAAAAAGAACTATATTCTATATAGGTTTTTAAGATTTTAATAATCTGCCACTTGAAATTAAAAACACAAATAATTTTAATATATTCAAAAGAAAATTAATTCAATATGTTCAAAATATATAAAATAATATTCCAAAACTAGAACTTAAGTAAGAAATAAGTATTATGTAAATTTTGATAAAACTCCTATTATTATAAGAGATTTTTTGTAAAATTATTAACTAAATGGCTTTTGAAGCTAAATAAAATACATTCAATTCAATTCAATTCAAAAATGTGCGAACTTTTTTTAAAAATAAAAATATGTAGTTAAAATTCATATAAAAAATAATATTATTGAAATATCTTCCCCAAAAACTCATTTTATTTGAAAAAAAAATAAAAAAAAAATATTTTTTTTTTCAATTTTTCAAAAATGTCCTTAAGGAGCCGTCACACACTGAAAGGAAAATACTTTCAGAAAGCGTTTCCAAATTTTAGGGTTTGTTATTTTTCTGAAAGTGTTTTCAGAGAGCAGTCACACTATGAAAGGAAAGTGCTTTCTGAAAGTGCTTTCTGAAAACATTTTAATTTCAAGAAACTAAATTTTCTGAAAACATTTTTTGGGTCGTCACACTATAAAAGCGAAAGCGTTTCCTGAGAGGGCTTTCTGAAAGCTTTTTGTGTGTAAACGGTTGTGATATTTCAGATCATTCGCTTTCAAGAAAGCAAAAAACTTTCACAAACAGTTTCTGAAAGTAGAAAGCGTTTTCTGAAAGTGATTTGCTTTCTTCAAAACGATTTCAGGAACTAGTCACACTGTGAAAGTTTTTTTTCTGAAAGTGTTTTCAAGAAAGCAAATCATTTTGAGAAACGCTTTCAGGAAAGTACTTTTCGGGTCGTCACACTATGAAATGTTTGCTTTCAGAAAGCTTTTTGCTTTCTGAAAGTACTTTCCTTTCAGTTTGTGACGGGACCTTAAGATTATTCTGGGTATGCAGTATTCAAGAATATGGAAATATACGTACTACGTACTGTAATTGAATTTCGATTTTTAATATTGATCCGTTTTCGAGACAGAACTTTTGAAAAGAAAAAGTTAACAAATATTTTTTTATCCAAAATTTTTTTTGAAATTTTTTGTTTATTATTTATTATATTATTTAGGCAATGTACTCCTAGAAAAATGTACGCTGATCGGAATTTTTTAGAAAATCTTATAACAAAAAACGGTTCTATGGAACCTACAGTGTTCCGAAAAAAAATTTACGAGGTTGTTTTAAAGCATCGTAGGAGCCGTTTTTGAGAAAATTTGTTTTTTTTTTTAGGGTTCCGTACACAGAGTGTAAGCGATTTCTTCAAATCTTCTAAGCTGATTGCAATAAAATTTGGTACATATTTTCTAGAGTATATTTTTAAGATAAACAGTTTCTAAGTCATTGAAGGAAATAGGCAGAAAAACTATTCAAATTATTGGCCACAAAAATGTTTCGTTTCATATCTAAATCCTTATATAAAATTTCCTTCAAAACTAAAAAAAAAATAGGGCCGGATAATCGAGTACGGAACCCTGCTCTAGCGAGTTTATCTCGCACTTGTCCAGTTTTTTAACTTCCCAGAGGAAGTTATTGTAATGGGGCCGATTTTGTGAGTCTCCAATTTTTGCATATCTCCATGGTTCAAGGTCACTAGAATCCGAATCAAGCGTTTTTATGATGTCTGTGTGTGCATGTGTGTTCGTATGTGCGTATGTGCGTTACGTTTTTTCGGCTCGATTATCTCGCGAACCACTCATCGCATTGGTCTCATTCGACGCGGTATTGTGTTGTTAAAAGCTGATTAGATTTTGAGCGAAATTCGCTTAGCGGTTTTTAGATGGCAAATAAAAATCTAAGACAACCTTAATATAATGAAAGCTATGATAATTTCTGCAATAATTTCAACAATAGTGCAAAAAATCTTATAGTTAATGTGAAAAAAAAAACAAAATTCAGGAGTATTATAGACTATATTTGTTAACTAGCTGACCCACCAAACGCTGTTTTGCCATATACCTAAATAAAGGGTTTTCCAATAAGAGTTGTTATTTTGATATTCAAATAAAAATGGCATTTTTTGAAATAAATGATTGGATGTTTATTCCATTATAAAGAGGAAGGTATGCCGTTAATAATGGAACACAACATCAGATAAATGGCCTCCACGACCACGCTTACAGGACCATATCCTTTTCATGAAATTTTCCATAACCAAATCGCAAAGTGGCTGCCCTATGTCCTCGATAGCCTCACGAATTCCATTGAGGTCTTGAATCGACGCTGGGCTATTGGCGTAAACCTTATCTTTCACGTGGCCCCAAAGGAAGAAGTCGCAAGGTGTTAAATCACAAGATCTCGGTGGCCAATTGTGATCACCGACAAGGTGCTTCACGACGACCCAAAAATGTTTTAGTTTTACGAACCGTCTCTGCCAAATTTTCACCATTTTTATAGTGAATTTTAATCATTTCAATGCGTTGTTGAAGCGTGTATCGTTCCATTTTTATTAATGGCGTTTCTACTTGTCAAATGTCAAAAAATGACAGTTTCAAAAGTGACAGCTACCGAAATAGCGGGCTATACAAAATAACACCTCTTATTGGAAAACCCTTTATTAATCTTCGTAAATACAAATCCGATTAGAAAAATGCTTTCACTAAAAGAAAACTACAATATTCAGGAGTAATATAGGCGCCACTGTTATTCAAATGAACTTATAGAATTTAACACTGAAAACAACGTGCGTGTACAACTACAACGGAACGCATCGGCTGGAAATTTCAATCTGGGATGTTAGTCGTGTGGACAACATGGGTCGCACACATATATGTATATATATTTTTTTTTTTGCTGAAAAATTTGTATTGAGGCTAGTTTTGATCTTAAAATTTATTTTAAAAAACCACCCACGCGAAAACGATCAAACCTCCAATTTTCAAATTTGTAGTCAATCGGACCAGTGGGGCTGCAAGTGCGTTTACACTAGACAGACAGACGAAGGAACGGAATCGCCGGACCCACTTTTTTCGTCTTCTCTATCGTCATAATGTCTTATTAGATCAAAATCTGAATTTTTTTTTACGAAAACAATACATAGTTTTTGCGTCGCAAGTAAAAATGGAATTATTTCTTATTAACTGTCTGAATTTGAATGCTTCGCTAGTTAGTAAAATATCTTTAACGTATTTTGCTGAAAAATGGATAAATCATTCAAGCATTATTGATAAATAAATCAAACTTGTCCGTTCGATAATAAAAACATTATACTCAGAGAAAAAATCCCATTAAATCAATAGGAATACTATTGTAGGAATGGTTTTATACCATCAAAATTAGTCAATGCGATTTGTACCATTATTTCAATGGTTTTGATACCATAACATTAATGGTACGTAAAATAATAGGTTCATACTATTGATTTAATAGTGAGATACCATTAATTATTTTCGAAATTCGAAGTTTGAAAATTTTTCGAATATACACTTTAATGGTATAATACTATTGAAATGATATGGCGTTTTTCTTTTTTACCTCTGAGCAGATTAGATCAGATCACGGATGTGTCAAAAAACAAAAAAAAATCTGTGTTTCTTTTTAACCTCCGATATATCGGAGCTAAGAATTTTCATGCTCTGAGCTAAATCGATTTGCTCAGGATAAATCGACCGAGCAAATAGAGCAGATACCTGAGCAAAGACAACTTCACTTGTTTTTTTTCGGATTTTACAGACAAAAACAAACATAAAATTAAAAATGGATTCCCAAGACAGTCGTGCGTCTATTGTAGGTAAACAAAAAATTGTTAAAATAATAATAAGTAAAAAATTACATTTCAGTGCTCAGGTTTGTTTCTTTATTAAATCGGGGGACATTGAATATGATCTGCTCAGAGCTTCGCTTTGACACATCCGTGATCTGATCTAATCTGCTCAGAGGTAAAAAAGAAAAACGCCAATAGTATCGTACTTTTAATATGATGGTATAATACTATCGATTTTATAGTATTGTACTATCGATATTATGGTATCGTACCTTTCATTCAATGGTATAATGGTACTATTAATATTGATACATTAGGTACTATTAATAGATAATAGTACGGTATTATTGTTTTACGAGTGCAATACCATAACTTATTTGTGTTGGACTAATCTTGCAATGGTAATCACACCAAAAACATATATGTAAAAAAAGAGCCAAGTTCTCCCGTACAAAAATTCTGCCTAACAAATCAGCCACGAAAAGTAATGAGATCTAAAAGAACGCCAAGTTCTAAGATTCAGCAAGTACTCGTAGGTGCATTGCAAATGTTTTAAGTGGACTTACATCGAATCAACTATTAGTTTTGAAAGTAACTTGTAAACTAATGTAAATTAGTTAATTTTTTTTACTTAGCAAGTTTTCCAAACTTTTTTAATAGTAGGTTACTAAGAGAAAACCCGCCAAGTAAAAAAAATTAACTAATTTACATTAGTTTACAAGTTACTTTCAAAACTAATAGTTGATTCGATGTAAGTCCACTTAAAACATTTGCAATGCACCTACGAGTACTTGCTGAATCTTAGAACTTGGCGTTCTTTTAGATCTCATTAATTTTCGTGGCTGATTTGTTAGGCAGAATTTTTGTACGGGAGAACTTGGCTCTTTTTTTACATTTATGTTTTTGGTGTGATATCATTACTTTTTGCAAAGATTTTTTTTTTTTTGATAAGCAGAAAAATCTAAAAATTAATTTTATTTCTTTATATTGACTGGCAGAATTGCTAGTTTGCCAAATTACAATATTCTACGATGATCAGAGGTGCCCCATATATTTTATAAAATTTATTTTTAAATGGGTGGGTACCACGCCCCCTCAGTTGAAAATCATAAAATTCATATTTTATTTGTTCTATTGCACGTTGTACTTGTATGCCGAATTTCTTGATTCTACTGCACTCCAAAGTGCTCCATATAATTTAAATTAATAATGTAAAAGTAGGCGGCTACCACGCCCCCTGACTAAAAAATTTCAAATTTTCGATTTTTTCCTTTGTATGTACTTCATTACCTATCACTGTGCTAAATTTCTTGATTCTACTGCACTCCAAAGTGCTCCATATATTTTAAATTAATAATGTAAAAAGAGGCGGCTACCACGCCCCCTGACTGAAAAATTTCAAATTTTCGATTTTTTCCTTTGTATGTACTTCATTACCTATCACTGTGCTAAATTTCTTGATTCTACTGCACTCCAAAGTGCTCCATATAATTTAAACTAATAATGTAAAAGTAGGCGGCTACCACGCCCCCTGATTGAAAATTTTCAAATTTTCGATTTTTTCCTTTGTATGTACCACATGACCTACCACTGAGCCAAATTTCAAGTTTCTAGGGCAACGGGAAGTGCTTCATAATTTTGATGATCTGTCAGTGAGTGAGTCAGTGAGTGAGTGAGTCAGTGAGTGAGTGAGTCAGTGAGTGAGTGAGTCAGTGAGTCAGTCAGTTACGGTTTTCGTGATTTTTGGAACATTGTATCTTAGAAACTACTTATGCTAAATATCTGAAATTTACTGAGGTGCTTCTTCTTGACTAGCTTAACAAATGGTGTGAGTTTGAAACTTTTGGCTTCTTTGGTATAGAAGTTAGAGGGGTGTGGAAAATGCCCTGAGTTGTTTCCTGTAAATAAGGGTGTAGTGCCAAAGTTGCTAGAGAACTTGGCTGGGCACTACCGTGCCCCTTGATATAATTGTACATTTAAAAACATATTATTATTATTGAATAATATTTCACTATTTGAACTGATTCAATTTTTCATACATTTAGATAGCTTACCAGATGCCAAACTTATCCACAACCTGTTCAAAAGAAAAAGATCCTAATAAACATAAAAACAGCAATATATTCAATTTTTTTAAATCACAATTTATTACAACAAAATTATTCATTTAACATTTTTTTTTAAAGATTGCTTAAACTTAACTTAAAATTAGTAACTCTTTTTTAACATTATTTTTTTACAATAATGACAGTTTAATGGGTTATTAAATGTTCACTTTGAATTTAAAAAAAAAGACAAATGTGTCCACTCTTTAAATTCAAATTTACGCTTAAAAGTTTACTTATATTTTACATTTATTTTTTGCAGTGAACACAAAAATTAGCTGTTGTTAAAATATATGTAACACTGTTATTTATATTGATCACTTTTGTTTTGCTCTTGAAAATTTAATCTATGACAGCACTCACGGACTTATACGAAACGAATGACAAATTTCTTACTTTAAAAGAACTATAGAATTTTGAAACACTATATAAGATAATACTATTTAAAAAAAGTATTTACCATTAATGTCAATGGTGCTCGTCCTTTAAAAATATGTAGGATCTTATAGGATCCACCATTAAACAATTTTTTTAACGTTAATAAGATGGTACTACTAAAGCAATAGTGTATACTATTTATTCAAGTATAATAGAACTGTACCATGATGTTTATAGTTTGTACCATAAACAGTAATTTGCCCCCCCCCCCCTTACACTCTTTTATGGGATCTTCGTTTGTTGTATTGATTTTGTACTTTAAGTGTTGTGAATAAAATTTTCGTACCGTTCCACCGGATTTGAACCTGGATCACTTCACTCAAATGCCAGACGTCGCTAACCATTCGACCACGGGCCCTAATGTACTCAACTAGTACAGTTTTAATACCATTATAATTTTTCGAAAATTTGTAGGTATGCCCTCATCCAAAATATAAGACATTTGTCACAAGACAATACATGTGTGGTGTTAGCTGGATAGTAGAGTACTCGCCTGATGCTCTTGATGTGCCTGGTTCGAATCTTGTCGGGGGATCGCTTTTCTTTTTTTTACTTGCGACATATAGAATATATGGCAAGTATTGAATTCGTAAAAAAAAAAAAATTGAGATGATGATGAGATATGACATTACGATGATAGAGAAGTCGAAAAAAGTGGGTCCGGCGATTCCGTCCGTCTGTCTGTCGGGAAGTTTAGAGGCACCTACTGCCTTAACCACTGGACCGATTGACTTCAAACTTGAAAATTAGAGGTTTGAGCAAAAACTCATATCCCAGTTTTTTCATTTTTTGTTTAAGATCAAAATTTAGGGTAGCCACCATACGATTTTTATGGCAAAAAACCAAAAGTTTCAATTTTCTCCAAAACGGCTCCTACGATTTTTTTTAAACTTACTCAAATCCATTTTTTTTGAACACTAATGTATTTTATGTAAAAAAAAATTTTTTGTATTGCTCCAAAACGGTACCTCCCATAGAACCGTTTTTTTTTTTATTAGATTTTCTCGAAAAATAAAAGTTAGATCAGTGTAATTTTTTTTTGAAAGTACGTATATATTGTCCAAATAATATTTTGTATTCAAAAAAATTTCAAATTTTTGTATGGATTTTTAAAAAAATATTTTAAACTTTTTTTTCAAAATTGTGTATCTTGAAAACGGATCAATATTAAAATTCGAAATTTACTTATAAAATGTATATTTACATATTCTTAAATACTGCATACCCAAATTAATTTTAAGACATTTTTGAAAAAAATTATATATAAAAAATTAATTTAAAAAAAACGGCTCCGACGATTTTCAAAAAAAAAATCAATAAATCAAAAATAAGGTTAGAATTTGTTTGGCATTTAAATTTTAGGAATTAAATGTATTTAAGAGGTACATTTTCAAATTTTAATTTTTTTTTAATAAATTAAAAAAAAATTGAAAAATCAACATTTTCTTAAGAAATCATATGACATCAATTTTTTTCCGATTGAATCCATTTTTGAGGTACATATTTCAATTTAAATTTTTATTTATGAGTTTTTTTTAATTTTTTTTTATGATTTATAATTGTGAATGCAGGAGCAAGTTCGTACGACCGAGTCGTGCACATTTTTTCTTTTTGTATTCGTATTACAATGAGACTCAATTTTTATTATAAGTTAAACTCTTGTTTGGTATATAAGAAGAGACAACCTATTCGAGTTATAATTAGTTTTTTTTTTATTTTTGAATATTGCTATAAAATCAATTGTTTATTTGCTGAAGAAAAAATAAAGTTCCTTATTCCTTTCTTACTGTGGTGTTTCGTTTTTTTTTTTTGTTTCTTTTTAGGGTTCTTACACAGGTGAAAACGAAAACCTATAAGATCAGTTCGTTTTCTTTTTATTTGTCGTTCACAAGCGATTTCTTAGAATCTGCTAAGCTGATGGCAATTAAATTTGGTTCACACTTTCTAGAGTAGATAGAAGTGATCCGAAAATGCTGCTACCAGATTTTTAAGATACACAGTTTCGAAGTCATTGAAGGAAATAGGCAGAAAGACTATTCAAATTATTTTCCAAGAATATGTTTGGTTTCAAATCTTAATCCTTGTATAAAAAATCCTTCAAAACTGAAAGAAAGTAGGGTCGGATAATCAAGTACGGAACCCTCCTCGAGCGAGTTTATCTCGCACTTGTCCACTTTTTTTTTATTAATGGTAGTCCCATTACCAGCCTATGGGATTTTTTTCTCTCAGTATAATACTTCTGAACTTGCAGAAAACGCATTCGAGCAGAAACTAGAAACAGACAGGCTTTAATAAGCTTCCATTCTTGTAATACCATGTTTTTATGGTGACCATTTCTTCAAAGCATTATGAGACGCTCTTTATTCTTTAATTGTGCAACAGTTGTTGGCCTCCAAAATACGTAACTTTATTCAATTTTTGTTTGTAATCTTTAAATAAATTTATGACTAATAAAGTCAAAAGATAAACATTCGCATGCCTTCAATTATGTTATCCAGAATTGTTTTTTTTTTTTTTGTCTAGGTTTTATTTTCTGATAAAGCATAAGCAGTTTTTAATCATTTAATTAGATTTCTTTACCAACAGAATTTGTTTAAAAGTTTGAATGAAACAGTCAGTTTTTGAGAGTCTCAACCTTTTCCAACATAACCTATATTCTTCAAAATTGAGTATAATTTCACTCTTAATTAAGTTGAAGTAAAGTTTATTAAGATTTGAATATTTATATCATCACTTTACAGCCTAAAAATGAAAAAAATGTTAAGTCATTATAGGAAACTACGTATCACGGGGAGCGCAAGCTAAGTCTGAAGTAAAATTCATAAGTGATTCATTATTACATTCAAAATATTATTTTGAAATTTTCATCGTCATTGACTTATTCTTAGTTGTAGTAGAATCTAAAAAAATAGGACACAAACAAAATCAGTATCTAGTCAGTTCGATAAGAAGCCAAATTGTAGCCTTGTCCACTTCTTTTATCTGCGCCACTTCAGATTAATTACGTGACGCATTTTTTCACATGCGTTTATAGTTTTTGATTTATCAAAAATTCATTTAAAGTGTGTTCTGTGTTTGTTTAATTGTTAATGGTGAGCAATAGACCGAGAGTTGGCAGAACATTTTTGGAGCAGCAAATAAACTGTAAGCCACCATTATAACGGGTGTTTTTTTTCGGGGTATAGAACTTTAAATTGCAATACAACAACGATGGAATATTCGATTGACATGCATTTTATTTATTCGAAAGATAATCTTGTGGCCTTACATTTTAAATATGATTTCTGGCATATGACTGCCACGGCTGGCTCGGATGTAGGCCAATCTGGACGTCCAATTTTCGATGACTTTTTCCAACATTTGTGGCCGTATATCAGCAATAACACGGAGAATGTTGTCTTCCAAATGGTCAAGCGTTTGTTGCTTATCCGCATAGACAAATGACTTTTACATAACCCCACAGAAAATGGTCTAGCGGTGTTAAATCACAAGATCTTGGAGGCCAATTCACAGGTCCAAAACGTGAAATTAGGCGGTCACCAAACGTGTCTTTCAAGAAATCAATTGTGGCACGAGCTGTGCGACATGTTGCGCGGTCTTGTTGGAACCACAGCTCTTGGACATCATGATTGTTCAATTCAAGAATGAAAAGTTAGTAATCATGGCTCTATACCGATCACCATTGACTGTAACGTTGTGGCCATCATCGTTTTTGAAAAAGTACGGACCAATGATTCCACCAGCCCATAAAGCGCCACCAAACAGTCAGTTTTTCTTACACTTGAGGATTAGCTTCACTCCAAATGCGGCAGTTTTGTTTGTTGACATAGCTATTTGACCAGAAGTGCGCTTCATCGCTAAACAAAATTTGCTTATGAGAATCGGGAACAACGGCCACCTCGTTTTGGGACCATTCGACGAATCTGCGCCTTGCTTGATGATCGTTTGGCTTCAATTCTTGCACGAGTTGGATTTTGTAAGCACGCAAACCAAGATCCTTCCGCAAAATCTTCCATAAAGTGGATGGACACAGATCCAATTCCTGTGATCGATGGCGGATGGACTCATTCGGGTCTTCCTCAATGCTAGGCTCTACAGTACCAATACCTTCTTCTGTACGCACCGTACAGCCAGCGTCTCTGGGGATGCGAGTTATCAATTAGAGTAAACGTGGTGCGAAAACGTTCCATGGTTAATCAAATTAACTGCTCTGATGGACGATTTTGTCGACGATAAAATGGATGTAGTGCGCGATACGTATTCCGCACAGAACCATTATTTATTCGAAATAAAATTGAACAATTTGCAAGCGTTGTTCAGGTTAAAGTTCTATACCTCGAAAAAAAAGACATTTAGTTGCATGTCAGAATTTTGCAAAAAGCCTCCACAAAAAAATATTCTTAAATAGCTTTTGCCACCATTTTAGTGACATTTTGTATACGGTATATTAAGCTCAGTTTTTCAATTCATTCGTTGCAAGTTTGGGGAATCAATCTTGAATTCCCTTACTTTTCGCATCACATAAGACTGACCAACTTACTGTTCGTGTGTTGTTATACAATCATCGATGTTTATGTGTGCTTCGAGAAACAAATACCAAAAACATTGTTTATAATATCGCTTTTTACTGATTTGTATTCCATACAAATAAATCGCATAGAAATGCAAACTTTTTGTTTCTGGAGTCTAAAACAAGGCGAGACGAAGTTAGTTGGGTCTGCTAGTACCGTACTAATTGTGCACACAGAAAAACTTGTTAACTTGTAGACTATAAGAAAATGGATTGTTTTCTGAACAAATATGCGTACCATTAGAAGCTTTTGTAAGTTCTTTCAATAAAACTGATTTTAACAGATGCTGATAACTGATAGTGATAAATTATTATGTGTTTCTTAATTATTTACATACACATGTATGCATACAAAATGTTTGCATTTTAATGAGTTCAATAATGAGAACAAAACACTTCAAATCATTTCCAAGGTATTTTAAAAGCGATTATAATGACAATAAAAATTTAATTGCAATGAGACTTCACAACCCTGCCCGAAGTATTGCCAACTTAACTATAATATTACGTGGGCATATTGATCTATTTTATTAGATTTTCTTATTTGACACAGTTTTTTTCTTTTAAGGAGTAGATTTTTTTTAGTATTACAAATCTGTCTTTTCTTTTATCCGGTTCTGATTCTTTTACAGTAGCAACAGTTTTTCGTATTGCCTATTTGCGTTCATTATTTATTCTTTTAGGCGGTTTAATTTCAGAAAGATCAGCGCTATATTTACTCCTAAACCGGTTGTATTCGGTGATCGCTGAAGCTTGAGCTTTTATACTCTTGACTTACACATAATATGAAGTGCATGAAGTGCACCTCATGATGATTGGTTACTCGTGAAAGGGCCACGTAGGCTTGGTCACAAAAGAGAATACAGAGGTGCAAATGTCCATGAGAGCATTATTTAGACTTACACCTTGGCTCTTGTGAATTGTTAAGGCATACGCCATACAGATTGGGAATTGTTCCCTGGTACACTTGTATGTCGATCTCTAATAGTTTGGTTGGCCTCTTGTGTTTTCCAATCAGGGTAACTACTCGTTACAGATTTTCGATTATCCTAGTTTTTATAGTTTTCCCTTTATGTGGTCATTAAACCCTAACTTTGAGCGAGTGTCTAAAATGCGAAATTTTGCTTTCGCTTAACTTCGGAAATAAATGACCTACAGACTTGAAATTTTAGATTTTAAGTATTTTAAGTTAGCTTACTGGCGAAAATTTCAGCGTTCTTGTCCTATCAAAAGGTTCTCAAATACTTACTTACTTAAGGTGGCGGTACATTCCGGTGTGGACTTGGGCCTCAACCAACAGTCTCCGCCAGTCAGCTCGGTCCCTAGCTAGCTGTCTCCAGTTTTGCACTCCAAGTTGATTGAGGTCCTCTTTCACTTGTGTGCGCCACCTGAGTCGCGGTCTTCCTCTCCTTCTACGTCCCTGGGGAATAGTGTCGCAGGCTTTCCGGGCCGGAACATTGGTGTCCATCCGCTCTAAATGACCGAGCCATCTGAGTCTCTGGACCTTGACCCTTCTGGCTAGGTTCACGTCGTTGTACAACCCGTAAAATTCGCTGTTGTATCTCCTTCTCCATTCCCCATCAATGCACACGGGGCCAAAGATGACCCGAAGAACTTTCCTCTCGAAATAGCCTAAGGCGCATTCATCCGATTTTGTCAGGGTCCATGCTTCTGCATCATATAGCAGGACAGGGATGATGAGGGTGTTGTACAGCTTTACCTTAGTTGCTCAAGAAGGTTCTCAAATAGGGGCCTGAAAATGCGGAGAAATGGTTCATGTAAAGGATGGCGGATGACTTGGCGGGGGTGCTGCCGCCGGGCCCCCAGATGGTTGGCGGCAACGCGGTGGTGTTCAGTGTCGTATTTGATTAAAATTATTGATGGGAGCATTCGAATGATATAATCGATTCAGGCAATCACTAGAGATCATTCGATTATTGAAATCATTCGAATAATTTCTTAAGCACTATTCACATGAGCACGACCAACGAATGAACGAAAATCGTCGATTTTGACATTTCTTTCACATGAGAGTTTTTTATTCGTCGCGAATGAACAACCAAAGCAGAAGGCAAGAATGATTTTTGAGGTTATACGCGCGCGAACATTATGTTCGTTGGGAGTGTGGATGATGTGGAACGCCACTACAATTCTTTTCGCGACGAAAAGATTTGTTTTCTCAAATTTATTAACATTTGAGATTAAAAAGTTAATTTATACATCATAAATCAAACATAAACTATACTTTTGTCTTTTTGATGAGAATTTGTAAGGAAATACGGCTTTAAACGTATTTAAAATCACTTTTCCTCATTCATTCGTCGTTCGTTGGTCGTGCTCATGTGAATAGTGCTTTAAACCTTCTACTACTGCTATAACTGCTACTCTTGAAAGTTCAAATGAAAATAATCGGTTATGTATTAGTATTCGCATGCAAAAAAAATCGAATGATGATTTTTAAATATTAACTAGCTGACCCGGCAAACTTCGTAATGCCTAATTAAATTGCAATAAAGTCCTGTCAAAATGATTTGTTACGTGGCATTTTTTTGATCATACATATTTTATAGTCGTAGCAAAAAATTCTCCTGAACAGAAATGTCACCTCCAATTACATGCAATTTTCCCTTTAAAACCATAATGAGTTTTCCGAGTTTTTTATGAAGAACTTTCTATTTTCCATTCAAAAACCCATTTTGAAATTTTCAAGTTTACCATGCACTTAGAATTAAATGCAATTTCCCCTTTGAAAACCAATGAGTTTTCCGAGTTTTCCATCAAGAACTTTCTATTTTTTATTCGAAAACCCATTTTAAAATTTTCCGGTTTTGCATTTGAAAACCACTGCACTACAATTACATGCAATGTTCCCTTTGAAAACCAATGAGTTTTCCGAGTTTTTCATCAAGAAATTTCTATTTTCCATTCGAAAACCCACTTTGAAATTTTCCATTTGAAAACCAATGCACCGGCAACGGCAATAATATGCAATTTTCCGTTTGTAAACCAATGCACCTACAATTACATACAATTTTCCCTTTGAAAACCAATGAGTTTTCCGAGTTCCTTTCGAAAACCCATTTTGAAATTTTCCAGTTTTCCATTTGAAAACCACTGCACCTACAATTACATGCAATTCTCCCTTTGAAAACCAATGAGTTTTCCGAGTTTTTTATCAAGAAAGATCTATTTTCCATTCGAAAACCCACTTTGAAATTTTCTATTTGAAAACCAATGCACCGGTGGACCACCCCTAACATTTAGGGGAATGAAAAATAGATGTTGTCCGATTCTCCACCCTAGCCGATATCCTCGCAAAGTTTCACGAAAATCGGTCGAGCCGTTTCTGAGGAGTTCAATTACGCACCCCGTGACAGGAGAATTTTATATATTAGATTCGTATGACGATTGAATTTGAAAATCTTTAAAATGGAATTTGGTTTATGGTTTTTGGTTACATTTTTTAAGGTCGAACAAAAATGTGTATTTTGAGTTATTTTTGTATTCATTTTTTGGTGTTAAATAGCACATTGTGCACTGTACACGTTAAATTTTTCACCATTTTCATTCGATTTCGTAATTAGAATGATCGTTCTCGATTCTTGAAATCATTCGGTCAACGTCAACATGACGTTCGCCAAAGTTAGGCCCTCCGCTCACGAAGGAACTGTTTTGCGACTAGAATCGCAAATCAGTTGCTCAAACAACCGTTTTGTGACTTTGTATATGTAGCTCTATAGGAGTCCGCACACTTGTCGACTGAAATGAAACCGGTTTGCAATCGGTTTCCAACTGGTCGCAATCGCTAAATGTGTTGGTAAGCTTATAACTCAACAACTCAAAATTTCAAAGTGGGTTTTTGAATAGAAAATAGAAATTTCTTGATGAAAATCTCGGAAAACTCATTGGTTTTTAAAGGTGAAAATTGCATGTAATTGTAGGTGCAGTGGTTTTCAAATGGAAAACTATCTATGCGCCAGATAATCAAACAAAAAACATCGTATATCACAAAGCACTGCAATGAAAATAAAACTGATTTTTGTTAATAATTATGATTCACATGATTAACAATAAAGAAATTACTTATTTTTAAATGCTTATATATGTATGTTTTATTTAATTAAGTCTATTTCTTATTCACAACGCCCTATCACCAGGGTGACGGTTCTGTTCAGGAGAATTTTTACCCCAACTATAAAATATGAAGGAAAAAAAAATGTCACATTACAAATCATTTTGACAGGACTTTATTGCGAAGTCTGCCGGGTCAGCTAGTTATATATAAAAATAGATGTGTTTGTTTGTTTGTATTACTGTTATGGACTTCTAAACGGCCCAACAGATATTTATGAAATTTGCATGTTTGGAATTTTTGGAATTTTTTTGACATGGTAAAATGCAATGAATTTGGCATCCGTTTGATTTAAATATTCTGCTGCCATAAAATAGTGCAGTCATTGAAGCGAAAATATATATATATAAATACTTTTCAAGTTATTAGCAATTGAAAATTCGCAATATTCTCACTCCGCAATTTTCAGTTACTAAGTAGAAAAAAAAATATGATACATTTTTGGACCATAACTCCTTCAATTTTCATGCTATCACAATTTATAAAAAAACCATTGTAAAGGTATTTAAGAGAGCTACAACATCCTTCATTGCAATATATAGTAGAAAACTTTTTTTCAAAACGGTGAAGGGTTAAAGGGCTTAAGAGAGGCTGTGATTGCGCTGCCACGCGCTCTTTAAACAATCATATCTCCGTCAATTTTTGTTTGACAGAAAAAAAAACCAAGTTGTTTGTCAGAAAAATACCTTAATTTTTAATTTTTAATTTATTATGAAAAAAAAGTGTTTTTTTTTTAATTTGAAATTTTGCTTTTTTTATCGTGAGATTTTTAAAAAATATGTGTCCTGAAGCAGCCAAACTGATACTATCTATCAAACTCTTCATAACAAAGTTAATTCTAGGCGGAATACAATTAACTTTAATTTTGGTGGAAATGGCACTTAAGAAACCCATTGATTTAAAAGAAAAAAACATTAGATGCTCCCCTTATTTGCAATATAGCTCACTTATCTTACGTGCAAAAGACTTTTAATAGTGCTCATCTTAAAGCTTATTTCAAGCACTATGTAACCCTTTTGTATTAAAATGCATAAAATGCATCTGCTCGCCGCTAGATGGCATTGACCACATCGATTTAATTTCAGACAAAGTAAAAAACGGCTTTGATCCTTAATATCTAGCTTAATATTGCACTTAGAATACTTCATAAAAAACCAAATTGTTCATTGTTTTACCTGCTACAATTTTGTTCTTGATAAAATTTTCGATAAAACGTATATTTTTGGAGATATTTGCAAAAAACCGATGAAAAACGTGAAAAAATTTCGAATTTTCAATTGCCAATAACTTGAAAAGTATTGGATTTTTTGAAAAACTTAATAGATGATTTTTTGCTTAAAATTAGGCCTTCTATCGATATCCGAGGTTATTTAAAAAAAAAAAAATCACCCCCGAGAAGGGGTGGCAACCACCCCCAGGGTGGTGGCGGAATTCAAATCATTTTCAATTTTGAAGTTAAGGGTAAGACGAGCCTTATTCCAAAATTTCATGCAAATCGGTTCACAGTAAAAAAATTCGGACCTAAAATGCTTCAATGACTCCCCTAAAAAGCCTGCATTTAAAATTTGTCTGTAATGTGATGGGTCCAATGTTCACTTCGTACTAGTTTTCTTTGTCTACGGTACTGAAAGTCAATTAAATCGTCTTCTTCAGTACTACTGTTTAACATGTTGAATAGTTTCATATAAAAATTAGTGAAAAAAAAAATTAAAACACACATCCTACTCGAACAACTATAAACTGGTCAAAATTCGGTCGTACTCGTGGGCGGCGAGAAGTCACAAATCGATCGCAAACTAGTTGTAAAACAGTTGTTGCTTGAGTATCTGATTTGCGATTCTAGTTGCAAAACAGTTGCTTCGTGTGCGGAGGGCCTTAAATGGCATGATATGACGTCCATAATAACTCACACGGAAAAAAAGTGGATATTATGTGCTCGCTCACGTACAAACATTATTTTTGTATCATTCCCAAGGTACTGCAATTTAAGGAAAATCGACAGAACCGAAACATTCTGTAGCTTCTAAGAGGAGGATTGTTTTAGAATTTCCTAAAATAATTGGTGTTATTTTAGCATAAATTTAATAATTGGCAATGGGAGCATTAATGTTGCTGATTCCGAACAGCTTAATATTGACTTATATAGTTTGAAGTAGTCTAAACGCGTCCATTTCATTTTGAATTCATATTTGAACAAATTAACGAAAGTTATAAGTCCACCTTATGAATTAATTACGCTTCGACAGCTTTTCTTAAAACGCACTCAAACTAGAGCCTAGCCATAAGCTGTACCATGAAAAAGTATTTTTTTTACATCTGTATTTTCTTCTGTTTCAGATTCTGGATAGCGCCAATAGGAAAGTCCCTTGGTATCAAAAGCTCAAGACCAAAGAAGGCATCACCAAATCCAAGTTTGGAAGAAGCTTATGAAAAATCCAGTCGATTAAGCCACAAGACTGTGAGTTAATTTTATCTTTATCCAAAAATAAAAACTTAATCACTATCAACTTTTTCTTACAAAACAAGGTACTGAGCTTAATCAAACAAACAGACTTAACTGAAAGACAAATCCAACGATGGTGGCGTCTGCGAAGAGCCCAAGACAAACCATCGACTCTGGTGAAGTTTTGTGAGAACACTTGGCGTTGTCTCTACTACACCTACAGTTTTATGTTTGGGCTAATAGTATTATGGGATAAACCTTGGTTTTGGGATATTAAAAGCTGCTGGTACGGTTATCCCCATCAGGTAAACAATCTTAACAACAGCAACAACAAAAAAAAACTAAGATTAACAATTTTCTTCTTTTTCTTTGTAGTCAATTGAAAATGATGTTTGGTGGTATTATATGATCTCAATGTCGTTTTATTGGTCCTTAACGGCAACACAATTTTTCGACGTAAAACGAAAAGACTTTTGGCAGATGTTTATTCACCACATGGTGACGTTGTTGTTGATGTCATTAAGCTGGGTGTGTAATTTGCACCGAGTTGGGTCGCTAGTACTTGTGGTACATGATTGTGCCGATATATTCCTCGAGGTAAGTTGCTTCTTGGTTTGGGATTTCTATGTCTGATGTACAAATTTTATCTTATAACGTTTGGCTAAAAAATGAGCACAAAACAAGAAACATGCTTTCAGCAAACAAAGCTTGCGGGTTGTAGGATCTGGGGGCTTATGCTATATCTTTTCCTACACACCAAGTGCTTACCTTACCTCCAAACTGTAACCATCGGGTACTGGTTATATCATTAGATATAACTTGCGAAACTTGTAAGCGCGAGTGCAAACGGAGAAACAACAGAAATTAAACAACGGCCCTACAAATTTGGAGGTTAGTGCGAGGGGCTTTAAACCCCTCCACAGTAAAGTACTTTAAAGTTATGAGAGAGACAGGTAGAGCATCGAATAATGACCCCCCCTCAACTGGCAATCCTGAATGACAACGGACTACGAAGAGTTTGTACCTGGAATGTAAGAACACTCCACACTCCAGGTGCTACTCAAAAACTTGAGTAGTATAAAGCAGACATTACTGCGATCCAGGAAATTCGATGGATAGGATCAGGAACAACGAAAATTAAAAAATGAGACATTTATTACAGCTGTCATCAAAGAATGCGCATGCGGATTGGTCGTGGAAAATCGGCTTAGATCAAGTCATGGACTTCAAGGCAATTTGTGATCGCCTGGCTGTAATCAGCATCAAGGCCACACGCCCCTGCCGATGATGCTGAGGAGTCTAGCAAGGAGGACGAAGGATACAGCCTACGGAGCCTGTCCAGATACAGATAACTGCTTCCGACTAATCGACTTTGCTGCGAGAGCAAATGTCGACTCTGACCACTTTCAGGTAGTGGCTAAGTTCAGAGTTCGATTATCAAAGGACAAGAAAACATGTGCCGCCCAAAGAAAGAAGTTCAACATCATCGGTGGTGTTAGCACCGCGGAGGATGCCAGCAAGTGAGCGCCTGGGTGAGAGACTCTCCGCCGTCCTCCCAAATACCACAGATGTCAACACCTTGTGGAACCAATATCGCAAAATAATGAAGTTACCAGCCACTCCTGAAAAAGAACTCGTGGTATTTGATGAACGGCGTTATTGAATAGAAGGACGGAGAATGAACGTTTGCAGATGCTGCAACGGAAAACAAGAGTAGCAGGGGGAGAGTACCGAACAAATAAGAGAAATGAGAAAAAGACCCTGTGAAGGAAGAAAAGAGCATCCGCAGTTTCTGAGCTCAAAGATCTAGAAGAGTCGCGGGCCAAGAACAACACCCGACCGTTCTTTAAAAGGTCGAAGCAATTAGTTTCTGGTTTCAGAACCGGGACACAAGCTCTTCGAAACAGTGAGGGAAACCTATACACCGGGAATAAAATTTACAGTTTTGGAAAGCTTTTTAACTGCCCATTCCAAAAAACGTGGACTTGCCACCCCTTATTCGGTGCAAAGCCCGTGGCAAGTCGCTTTGAATGGCGCGATATTCATGGAAAATATGTCACATCGCGTCCCGCCTTGAAATTTTGCTAGAATGTTTATCTCAATGTTTGTAAACTAATGGCGTGAACTTGCCAGCGCTAATCTGTTGCAAATCTAAACTTGCCAGCAATCAAAATTAGCGCACGAATAACGAGACAAACGAAATAATAATCCAAATAATTAAATTAAGTGTTTTTAAGCCACAATGAGGTGTGCACTAATACACACCTAGCACCAATACCCTTCTCTGTTCCATTATTCCCATTAAGGATTGCAATGTTCACGCCTTAATGAAAAAATCAGTTCGTTTTATTAAAAATTAACTTTTATAAAAAAAAATTGTTACTATCATCGCCTAATCAGTGTCAGAATCATCACTAGACGAAATAACAACGTCAGTCATCATTATTTAAATTGTCATCATCTGCAATGCATAGGACATCTTCAACATCCAGAGGTGTTGATTTGCCGACAAACCAGCGTGGTTTAAAACCCCCGTTTTCAATCAACCAACCACAGTATTCCGCAGGAAAGTTTACGCATCTGTCGCATTCAACCACATTAAATTTCAAGATTTTTTGTTTCAGAGATTTCCAGCAAGGCGGGATTGTACTGATATCGAAACTTTTCACTTCCTTCATAAATTTTTCATTGTCCTTCGTTCTACCGTATTTTTTCTGGAAAAGCTGAAATCGTGCATGTTGACACTGTTGCAATCTTTCATGCTATACATCAAACAAGTGAATTCTTGAATAGCATCAATTTTGTCGTCGTCAAAGATATCAGCTGGATGGGTCAGAGGAGCGAAAACCTCTTGAAAGAAAACGTTGTCTTCTAAAATCTTGAACGGTTTCACTTTTCCTCGATAAAAAAAAGACGCTGTAAAATCAGACCCAGTGAAAGCATGAAATGCTGGAAGGGCTGAACACAACGTAGGGCCGACGATGGATGCTAATTCCGTGCAAATTAAATTATGCATACTTGATCGTAACTACGACTCGTGTTTTTGGAGACGTCAACCAAACTGACATTCCAGGAACTTTACTTAAATTTCCCAGTAAAATGATTAGAATATCTATGTCTATCCCCAAAAGTCTACCAAAGATATCTCTCTCCATTTTGAGCAAAGCTGTTTTGCCTCTACCACTTCTTCCAACTTTCTTCTTCACACGCTGAGATGCAAAATTTGTGATCTTATTCCGTTTGATAGAGTTTTCGAAACTGCAAGGGTTTGTGTTAACATTTTCCATGAAAACTAATTTCTGATTTTTGCCAAGAGAAGCAACAAGTAGTTAATAACAAGTACTTTACTTTTAATTCAAGAGTTCCATACAACGAGACGGATTCAGTAAAGGACAGATGTTTTACTAATAAAGAAACGATTTACTTACTTTATTTGAGCTCCAAAATTTATCAAACAGGAGGCTTTTAAAAATAACAAGATTACAATCCATACAAAAAAACGTAAAGTTCACAAGCAAAAAGAAAAGAAAAAGCGTATACAATTAAAAAATCTATAAAAAAACACGTATACGCCCCAGTGTATATTTTATTGCATCTGAAATAAAATATGAAAAATTTAACATAAAAGCAATGTTTTCAACAACAAGTTACGTTCATATTTAAACTTACCAACATAATTCATAACATACTTTTGCAAGACCACTGAAATTCTTTCTTGCTAGTAAACCTAAATAGACGATTTCTGTGTTTCAGAGCTTTAAAAGAATGCAATCATTTTTGAAGTCACCAACATAAGCTATGTGGATCTTAACTCATCATACATTATTTCGTTTGTCTCGTTATTCGCGCGCTAACTATGAATGCTGGCAAGTTTCGGGACGACATATAGAGTAAGATCGAGCAGACGGCTCTCCTACTAAAAGACAAATCTATTTTTTTGTTTCCGCAAATAGAAAACAAAAATTAAACTAGAAAACCAAACAAAAAATGACAACTAGACGTATCCTTTGATTGGCTACTAAAGGTCTTATGCAAACGAACGTGCCTGATGGAAGACTTCGTTCCCACGTGCATATGAAGCCGATTAAGAACAAACAAATACAAAATAACTAGAATCTGCAACATTGAATATTAATGCCGACGATACACCACACAGAAGGCAAAGAGATAAAACACACCATAGAAACTATAGTGGCTTAAATCGTAACAAAAGATCCAATAGAAAACAAAAAGATGGAGAAAAACCATAATACGTGAGAAGTCGAAAACGAAAACTGCTTTCATGGTGCCGTTTTTTGTTAACTTTTTAATATTTTTCCAAAAAATACAAAAATGTAAGATTCACTCGCTTCCTCTGCGCAGTAGATTGGGTTGCAAATCGAGTCTACTTTTTTGTTTGTTTTTAAGTTTTAATTGCAAATATTTTTCTACCTTTTCATTCCCCCACATATCGCGGCACTTATTTTTCAATTGAATTGAATCTGTTCGACGCAGTTAAGCTCTATCTTTAAGCCTTAATTACTTTCCATTTTTGTTCTATAAACAATTAAATGTCTACAGTTGATTGAACTCAAAGCTACAAAGCATTTAAAATATTGCATCGGAATGTTTTTCTTTTTTGTAGTCGCAATGAAGTTGAAAAAACCTCAAATGATTTATTCTGTTCACGAACGACCAAGCATCAACAAAACTATAATTTTTATTTTTGTATTCATCTGCGTTACAAGTATCCATCACTTCCTGTGTTACCATATTTAAAACCATTTGCGTGTTTGCGAATTACACGTTTATTAATTAAGATATTGTTTTTTGTTTCTGATGGAACCTTATCGGAGTGAGATCTCAAAAAATTATTAATTCTACACAAAAGCGACAGTCAACTAAAAAGCGTTGAAAAATGGCTTGCGAAATGCTTTCCTAGAAAGATAAAATTTTGAAAACATATTTTAATATCTAGAAAAGAAAAACAATCGTAAAACAAGGTTAGGTTAGGTTAGGTTAGGTGGTGAGGGATGTGCACATCATGAAACTGTTGCATACACGGGGTCCATTGTGATCCCCTATAAAAATAAAAGGTAGCATCGATGCTCCTCAAAATTGCCGATTAACGTAGACTGGCTCGTTATCGTTAACGAACCAGCCTGTGCTATCTATAAATTTCCTCAAGTTTGCCATTGAGACCTGTGCTAGATCATCTAGTTCCCCAACAAACCTATTCTCGAAATGACGGAGTCGGTTAGTTTGGAGGTTCGGACAGTCACAGAGCATGTGTTTAATGGTTTCTATTTCCTCCTCATCCTGACAGCTCCTACAAAAATTGGGTGCAAATGCCCTTATCTTGTTGGCCATTGTGCCAATGGCGCAATGACCTGTTAAGATTTTCATGTTCCTTTTACTCAGCGATAGAATATACCGAGTTTCTTTTTCATTAGTGTTAGGCAATAAACTTCTAGAGATTACACAATCGTCCCTGGATTTCCAGGAGTTATTGATTTTCTCTTTTGATTTAAGGTTTATTTTCCTCTTGAGTACCCCAATCGGGACGAGTGGTCCCCTATCTGAATGGTCGTTTCTTCTTGTATCTGCTTCTGACCCTTTCCTGGCTAGTTCATCTACTATTTCGTTCCCTTCTATATTACTATGACCAGGAACCCAGCAGAGCTTAACCTGGTTAGTGTGACAGATTCTACTTAATTCCTTCCTACAGTTTAAAACTGCCTTTGATCTTATGGTCTCACTGGCTAAGGTATGATAGCAGCCTGGCTGTCCACGAAAAGAGTAATCTCCGAGGAGCTTAGCTTTTGATGATGTGCGAATTCAGCTGTTTTTTCAATGGCCTGAAAGACACTATAGTCAGCTGGGAGTTAATACGACTCTCTGATGTTGAGAGATCGGCAAAACATTCCAGCACCTGTTCCTGATTCTATTTTTGAACCGTCAGTGTAGAAAGGGATACCCTCTTTACTTATAAGTGAATTAGGATCCAAACCCTGTCTTTCAGGTATGCAAATAGAAAAGTTCCTATCGAAATCTAGTAAAGGGGGAATGTAATCGGTGGCCTCCATCAGTCCTGGAATCGTGTCATATCTTTGTAAGATTGACCCGTGCCCATAAGTGCTGTGCTTCCAAAAACTCAGTTCGAACGAATTGCAGTTTTGGCTGCCGTGCACCTTATGAACTCATCCAGAGCCGGGAGATCCAAGATCATTTCCAATCCAGCTTGTGGCTAGTCTCTGTACCTTATTCAGGTTCTTGAGATAGCTTGATTTTTCCATCGCTTTCCACCATACAATGGAGCCATAGGTAAGAATGGGCCTGTGTACATCCATTGGATGACTTGCGGTCACATACCCCAACGTACACCGAAGGTCTTTTTGCATGTGTAGAATGCACATAGTGCTTTTTTCATTCTTTCCTCAGTATTACGCTTCCATATAAGCTTGGAGTCAAGGAATACTCCTAGAAATTTTGCTTCCTCAGAAAGTTTTAGAGGAATACCATTTAGTTTAGGAAGTTGAAGTTTCCAGTTTCCATTTTTTCGTGAACAAAACTAGCTCTGTCTTGGTGGGGTTAACCCCGAGACCGTTCTTAGTTGCCTTCTTGGGCGTAAAACAAGGTTAGGATTTGTATTGATATGTAACACATCAATTACTGGATAGAATGGAAAACGAAAACTTATAGTTTCTTGTGCCAGGGACAAAAACTAAAAGAACATCTACAACAGCTCTTGGCTGCTTTTGATTGTTGTCATCATTTTTCTACATCAAAGGCAGTAAGAATTTTTGGTCGTTTGTAAAAAATATGCAGAATTCTTCTTCTTCCTCGGTCCCGACGCTTGACAATGACACTTCAGTTGTTATCTCTCTCGCGAAAGCTAACCTTTTTGCTTGGCAGTTCGCCTCCAACTCTTCGCTGCCAGAGAGTGTCATGACTCCTCCAGTTCCAATGATTCCATGTGACAAATCTTCTTCCGCACTCGTGCTGTGGCGAGAGTTTTAAAAGATCTCAAAACATACATAAATCCGCTGGTCCGGATGGTATCCCCGCTATTATTCTGAAGAGGTATTCTTCCACGCTAGTAAAACCCTTGCGTAAGCTTTTCCATCTATCCTTTTCTTCTGGGCTCGTTCCGAGCAGTTGGAAAACAGCATTTGTCAGCCTATACCAAAAAAAGGTGAATCTTCCTTTCCCTCCAATTATCCTCCGATTGCACTTACGTCCCTTCTTTCTAAGGTCATGGAAACGCTGATAAACTAGCAGCTTAAGAAATATCTCGAAGACCGAAAGCTTCTTAATTAGACCGGCAATGAGCTTATCATATTTTGCCGTTGCAGTTCCACATCCGAAGAGGAGGGATGTGAGTCTGGAAACGAATATCAAAAGCTAAGGGTACTATCGTCAGCGAAACAATTAATTGGATTAGAAGCTACAGACAGAAGATCATTTATGAAATTGAGAAAGAGGGTCGGAGACAAAACGGAGCCCTGGGGAACGCCAGAGGCCTGATTATGGGATTCGCGGCGGATCGTTTTCAATTCGACCTTTCAAATTCGACTCGCTTCGTATTTCCTTATTAACGAATTCGCGGCGGATCGAAAATATTTTTCCTGTGATTTCACACTTTTGGTTTGACTATTTCTTCCAATATTCCACTGATTTGAATAAACACTGTTTCGCCTGTGAATCCGCCAAAAAAAAGCTGTCGGATTTCAACTCGCCAGTAAACATTGACATTTCAAATTCGCCTTCGAATTCGTTAATTGGTCGAATTCAAATCGAACAAAGCGAAAGCAATAATTGAAAAAATGTCAAACTCGCTAGCAAAACGATCCGCCGCGAATCCCATAATCAGGCCCCAGCATTTATGTTGTGGGTTTCAGACTTGAATCCGTACAGTACAACTTGTATTGAACGGTTCGAAAGAAAGTTTCTAATCCAACGAAGTAGGGATTCATCAATACCGAAAGCATGCATTTTCGATAAAAGAGCAAGATGCCAGACTTTATCAAATGCCTTTGAAATATCAAGTGCAACAATCATACTTTCTCCAAAACGATGTAAAGATTTGTTCCACTGCTCGGTGAGATAAACCATTAGATCACCAGTGGACCTGTTGCTGTGAAAGCCGTATTAATAATAATAGAGTGGCGCGACAGCTCTTGAAGAGCCAAGGCCTAAGTGGCTTACTCTCATCAACAATTCTCTGAGTGCGTGTGAAGAATTGAGGGGACCTACAATTTAACGCCAATTCCGAACGGCAAAGTTGAGAAGCACTTGTTCATGACAGATTGATACTCTTGGAAGATTTGTCAGATCTTCGCAAGAGGCAGTACCCGTGAAAGATGAAATAAAAACTTTATGGGCACGAGTAGGACTCGAACCCACGACGTTCTGCTTAGCAGCCAACGCACCTAACCACTAAGCTACGGGCAACTGCGACTGGCTGACTGATCATCAAAATTATGAAGCACTTCTTACAGTAGCAAATTATTGAAATTTGGTACAATGGTGGGTTATTGGTTGTATACAAAGGAAAAAAATCGAAAATTTCAATTTGCTCATTTAGGGGGCGTGGTATCCGCCCACTTTTTTAAAATGGTCGTAGGATGTTGAAATTCGGAATTCTTGTAAGGTTTTGGTTAAATGACATGAAAAAAATGAAAAAAAAATCTATTTCCATTTAGGGGCGTGGTATTCGCCCACTTTATCAAAATGGTCGAAAACGTTTAAATTCGAAATTCTGATAGGGTATCGGTTGAATATAAGAGAAAATGAAGTATAAAATTGCAGTATCATTAAAGGGGAGTGGTTGCCGCCCACTTTCTTAAAATTGTCAAGTTCATAACCCTCCCATGAGTATAACTTTCTATAGTGGTTTCACAATGGACCCTTGGGGCCTAAATGAGTTAAAAATTAAGGTTGGTGGACTACGGTGGGCTGGACACGCCCGAGAAAGTAAAACCCAACTCATTTTTTTTTATATAGAAAACAAAATCTTTCTAACAGTCTCCTTAACTGTTTTTCTTTTTTCTTACAGGCTGCTAAGTTAACGAAATACGCGAATTTCCAAAAAGCCTGCGATTGTATATTTGCTGTGTTCACCGTAGTTTGGATTGTCACTCGGCTAGGATTCTATCCTCGAATCATTTACAGGTTTGATCTCAAAAGACCCCATTTGTAGGTACATTTGTATAAAAAAAAACTTGTTTCACAGCTCATCTATTGAGGCACCCTCCATCCTACCGATGTTCCCTGCGTATTACATTTTCAATGGCCTGCTAATTCTCCTATTGTTACTGCACATAGTCTGGACTTATATGATAGTGAAAATAGCTATTGAATCACTCAAAAAAGGACTTGTAAGTTGATCAACAATGAAAACTTATAGGAAAAGTCAATTTAAAGTTTTATTTGATTCCCCAGATGGCTGGTGACATTAGGTCTAGCAGCAGTGAAATATCCGAAAGTTCTGAGAGTACAAAGCATCTCGCAAACGGAAAGCCCAACACAGTAAAGCATACACCACACAAACGGCCAACAGCGACGCCGACAAAGGTGGCAGACAAGCTCCCAACAACGACAAATTGATAAACAAGATTAAAGTTCAGTGTTCAAATCAACAACAACAAATAAAACATTATTTATTAAGTTTTCATTTTATGTTCAATTCTGTCTAATCGCGAACGTATTAAAGCTGAATGTGAGTCAACAAACGAAGAAAGAGAACAACAACCAAAATATTCATTCCGTATTCTCGAGTGTATTATTTTAATTTTCTTCTTTTTTTAAATATTTATTATCAACTAGCAGTAGTTTTGTATTCAATCCAAATTCAACACTCATTTTGAAGCAGAAACCAAAAAATCGTTTTAAACGTTCAACACAATTGTATAAATGACAAGTTTGTCGTATTGTCGTATCTAAATATAGCTATGCTTATAATGTTGTTATTTAGAAACAAAAGAATATTTTTAACTTCTAATCTTGTAAATCTTGTATCTTATGGCAGAAGTTAATTTTTGTTAACTCTTTGGCCAAGCTATGAAACAAAAATACTGCAAAATACTTAAAATCTAAGTAGTAAGTGACCAAATGTTTATTTTCCTCATTCAAATGTTTATTTATTTGCAAGTTGATTGATGTGATGCACCAAATAAGCACTTAATTTTTTTTGTTTTTGTGGTCACAACATCACAAACTTTGAGGAAATGAAAAACACAGTTCTGGCAAAGTAAACTAAAACTTAAATAGCTAAATAACTCCCAGTGTGTGTTTTTTGTATATAATGTTAAAATGCTTTAGAATCGCGTGAATTATTATTGATGTAGCTTTTTTGTCTGAAGCAAAATTAATAAAATCGTCTTTGCAAAGTAAAATGAATTTTAAACGAGACCAAACTTGGTATTTAATTTTAAAATTGTATAAAAGAATTATAATATTTTTTTTATATAGTAAACTATTAATTTTAAAATAATATTCTACATTGTAATAAAACTAAGAGTTGAAATATCAATTGTTTCATTTAGTTTTTTTTTTTATTTATTTATTTATTTCATTCGAAAACTAATCTGGACACCTCAATTCTTCAGTGCTACAAATTGGTGAAACATAGCGAAAAACACGATTTGTCAAGGTTAAAGTTTGTAAATTTCAAGATCGGAATCCCTTTGGATTTAGATGATGTGATTTTCAACTCAGAACTTTAGCCAAACGGAGTGAAAATTCGAGAATTCAAATTTCAGTCTACAAACCATGAGCTGCACCAAAGCCAAGATGACTCGTCAAAAAACGAGCCTCCTCCTGCGGTGATGATGGAAAACTGACTCGCTTAAACAAATTTGCTATTGGTTCTGCTGTTTCTGCTGTTGGTGCTGCTGATATTGTTAATGCTGATGTTGTTGCTGCTACTGTCTTCACTTCCGATTTTGATGAAGTTGTGTTAGAGAGCTCTACTATATTACATGAATACAGGTGGACTTCGATCAAAATTTACAGAGCTACTTCTATTCTCTTCTTCGTTACAATATGAAATCATTGCTCTCTCTGAAACCTGACTAAACGAAAATCATCATACATCGGAACTGTTCAATATCCAACAATATAATGTATTTCGGAAAGATCGTTGCTGTAACAAAACTGGACTACACAGAGGTGGCGGTGTTATGATTGCTGTTCGGTCCACGTTTAAATGTGAGGAAATTCTTTTGTCATCATCATCTCTTAACTTAAATATCGATATCGATCAGCTTATTGTAAGGAGTTACTTAGATAGCATGCATGAAGTTTTTATTTCTTTAAGTTATATTCAGCCTTATCATCAATTCCGCCCGAACGAATTGTATTCGCCCGGAATTTCAAAATCTATCGGGAATCTCGCCCGAAGAGGATTTCACTTCGAATTTGTATTTAGATTTTGAATAAAATGAATAGTGATAGAACACTTGTAGAAGAAAGCACAGTTTTCAAGGAAATAAAAATGTCCCATATATTTCCCTTTTAAATAAACGAAATTTTTTATATTTTTCTTAACTTTCAATCCGGATGGCTAGTTTATTGGTGGAATATTGTTTTTCAACTCAAAGCTTTCATTTTTTGATGCTATTGACGCACATTTCGTAAGATATCAGTTCTATTATTGATCATTTTGAAAACAAATTTAAACATATGGGAAATTTTTGCTCAGTTTGCTATCACTGTATTGGCAACGTCGATGTCTATGTGAAGTATTTTTCAGTTTAAATAAATTGATTTTTTATTTCAGAACGTATTTTTAAAAAATTCTTATTTGAGATTTCAACTAACGACGAAAGTTGATATTGAACAATTGCAGTTCGTTGTTTATCTTTTGGAATGCAGTCTTAAGGTTATGGAAAGTATTGCATTCCTTAGAAAATTAAAATAGAGAATTTGATCAAACGGCTAACAAACGGATATTTCGACCAAGCGATTTCGGCAGATCCTGAAAAAGGGAGATCCTCTTAACTGCGCCAACTACAGAGGAATCAGTCTACTTAACATCTGCCGTAATACGTGAGCGTCTGAAGCCTTTCATCAACAATCTGATTGGTCCTTATCAATGTGACTTAAGGCCAGGAAAGTCAACCATCGACCAAATTTTCACTTTGCGACAGATCCATCAGCGTAATATCAATGGCGCCTTTGTGAGAATTGAGACAGAAGCGGCAAAAATGGGTTTAGCGGTAAATGATGGAAAAACGAAGTTTATGCTGTCTTCTAGAAAGGATACGCAACGTCACAATAGACGCATACAACTTCGTGGTAGTAGAGGAGTTTGTCTACCTAGGCTCCGCTATTAACACCGGCAATAACACCAGCGCCGAGATAAGACGGAGAATTTTACTCTTGCTAATCGCTGTTTCTTTGGGCTAAGTGCAACAGCCCTCTCTCGCTCAACTAAGGTAAAACTGTACAGCACCCTCATCATTCCTTGTCCTTCTGTATGGTACAGAAGCATGGACCCCGACAAAATCGTATGAATGTGCCTTATGCTGTTTCGAGAGGAAAGTTCTTCGGGTCATCTTTGGCCCCGTGTGCATTGATGGGGAATGGAGAAGAAGATACAACAGCGAACTTTACGGGTTGTACAACGACGTGGACCTCAGATGGCTCGGTCATTTAGAGCGGATGGACACCAATTTTCCGGCCTAGAAAGCCTTCGACACTATTCCCGAGGGACGTATAAGGAGAGGAAGACCGCAACTCAGGTGGCGCACACAAGGGGAAGAGGACCTCAATCAACTTGGAGTGCAAAACTGGAGACAGCTAGCTAGGGACCGAGCTGGCTGGCGGGGACTCTTGATTGAGGGCCAAGTCCACACCGGACTGTAGCGCCACCAAGTAAGTAAGTAAGATTTCGGCAGATTCACCCGTGCTCTCATGTAATTGAAATACATTTCTGATATTTCATATTTTTATAGATTTATTTTTAGTTCAAACTATTCTAAATAGTTAACGTTTTAACTTGAATTTTGAGATTGTTTATCTTTTCGCCACCAAAACAAAAGTGAAAATTTTAAGCTTAAATATCGTTCGATTTCGCCCGGAATGATTGATGCCGATAAGGGGAATTTTTCGAACATAGATTTTTTTTCGCCCGGATTTCTCAATAAGGGAAAAGAAAAAGGGATTTTTTCCGGGCGGAATGCTGTTCGGGCGGAATTCATGATAAGGCTGATTGATCCAAGGAGCAAGTATGAGATTTATAAAACTCATATAGATAATAATTAAAACACATATTTTAAAAAAAAAAAACCTCAAAGAGAATCAGCACTTTATCGTTATAGGAGATTTTAACATGCTTGATATACAATGGTTATTCGATAGAGAAAATCAGTGCCTTATACCATTTAACATAAAAAATGAAGTGAGGTTGTTGATAAATGAGCTGAGTATAATCTTCAGCAAATAAATACATTTCCAAACAGTCTTCTTCGCACTCTTGATTTAGTTTTTATTGACAAAGAACTTTGTGACTCTTCAACGTCACTTTCCAAATCATCGAAACATCACACAGCTCTTAACTTAAATTTTAAACTTTACAACTACATTAAGCCTTGCAACACAAACTCTAAATATGTTTTTGATTATGTTAAAGGAGACTTTGTTTCTTTATCTAATTTTCTTTGTTCTTTTGACTGGAAATCTGTTTAAAGCGACGGTGTACTAGAAAACTCTTATAATTTGTTTTGCAACAAACTGAACGAGACAATTAATTTATATATTCCTTAAGTTCGTCCAAAAAATGTAAACAAACCTCCGTGGTATAACAAAGAATTAGTGAACTTCAATAACCAGAAAATCAAAGCCTTTAAATTATGTATATCGGAGTTCCAACAACAATCAAGAATTGCATATAAAGTATCTGTCGTTACAAAAGAAATTTGATTTTTTAAATAAGTTCTAATACAAGGTGATTCACGAGCGTTGTGCCAAAAAGCTAGAGCGTGTAGGTTGAGTTGAGACAAGAAAAAAACTCGCATGGGAGGGAGGGGTCTATCCCCCCCACCCCTCGTTTAGCCGGGAGGGGCAATTTTCTGAAAAATAGACTTACTTTGTAAAAAAAATATTAAAAATCAACGCCTTCGTTTACAACACCGTGCTTTACCTTTCTGGAAAGACAAAAACTTCTTCTTTCATCTTGTTTTTAAATAAAATTATTGTAACGAAATAGTTTTAAAAATATAAATTTTCAAACTCAAAATTTTCAAAAAAAAAAAAAAAACATTTTTGAACTAATTTTTTGTGATTAAGGACATAATATGTCCTTAATCACAAAAAATTAGTTCAAAAATGTTTTTTTGCATATTATGTACTAGTTTTGTTTTAAAAATTCAATGCCGTTGTTAATTTTTAGTCGAAAACAGAAAACCGGATGAAAAATGTCTTTTCGTTTTTGAGAAATTAAAAAAAATCAAAACCACTTTTTTCTAAGAAAATCTTTAATTTATTTTTACCTATCTGGACTTTCTGTTAAATTTATTTATGAAACATTAACCTTTGTTTTACTATTTGTTTTGTAATTGGAGTTTTATGAGGACTCGATAAAGTAGAAAAGTGTTGGATTTTCCCTGGATTAATCATTAATCCTCCTGCTCGCAGGAGGACTGGGACAAAGTGAGTTGGTTTATGAAATGATTTTTTGCTTTTCTCTGTCGGACTTTCGCCTTCTTTATAACTGAAAATAGGTTGCCAAAATGTTATTTTATCTTTTGAAATCAATTTTTCTCAGATACGATCTATAAAGATCTCGGCAAATTTAATGTAGGTATTCGAAAAGTGTCCCAAATATACCAACTCCCCCCTACTTCCAAAATGCGAATAGAAATTTTCTTGAAAAAGTGCTTAAATCCTTAAATCATATATATAAAGAAGCAAAGGTACCAGAAGAGTTTCAGAAGTCAATAATCTTCCCAATAATTAAGTAAGGTGATCCTAATAATGCATCGAACTGTAGAGGAATTTCTATTGTATATCCACTTTGAATCAATCCACTTTGAATCAAGAAATCTATTTACACTTACAAACATTTTCATTCTCTAAGTATTCGAAATATTTTCATTCGTTCTTTATCTGTCATCAATTAATATAATACAGTGCAACACGCTTATAAGAAAGTCTGAAAATCCCGGACATTTCTTTCTTATATCCGAGTTTTTCTTATATGCAAACAACGGATATAAGAAAGAAAATTTCTTACATAAGCAACACGGATAAAAGAAAAGAAATGTCTTATAAAAAACAATGTATAAAGTTTTTGAAAATTATGACCTCAAAAAAAAAAAACAACTAAAAGTTTTTATTTTCAAACGTGAGAATATTTAGCGTCTGTTTCACAATATACAGGTAAAGTCCGAGTTAAGCAGCTTGGAAGATAACTAGCAGTTTAAATTCAAAATAGCGTTTCATAAAATCTGAGTAGAGTTAACTAGTAGTTAAAGTGTCAAGTAACTTATAGGGAGGATGAAGTGCCCTATAAAGTAGTTAACTGGCAGTTAATAGAATAAAAATTCTGAAAAAGCAAGGATTAGCCATTTTTTTTTTAAATAAAAATAGAATTAAAAGTCTGCAAAGGCAAGGATTTGTCATTTGTTTTCAATAAAAATAAAATTATAAAAAATATAAGATAATTTAAAGAAAAAGACAAAAATCTTTTTCAAGCAAAATATATTAATTTATCATAACGATATCGAGGTAAAGTCCCTCGTCCCTAGTAAGTCTGAAAGGCAAATTTTTTTCATTTCTTCCAATAAAATGGATATTCTTTTCGACACTTTGAAAAATGTACCTGAGGGTTGAATCTCTGATGAAAAAAATATAGCAAATACTTCTTTTTTGATTTCATGTTTGTCAAAACATTTTTAGCTGGACAAATTTTTTGATGTGAAACACAAAACTCACTAACAGAAGGATTTAAGTGGCAGGTAACTAATCAGAACATTATTTATACACTGTGAAACAGACGCTTAATAGGTATAACAAAAATAAATAAAAATAAGTCTTTTCTTCAGAGAGAAATATTATTATACAAGCTTCATATTTATAGGAACTGTTTAAATGTCAGCAATATATAAAAGAATAGTCTTCGATTTTTTTCTGAATGTTATCCTTAGAAATGTCTTTGAAAAGATGTTCTTGAATAGAATCCAAACTCTGTTCTTCGTCACTGTAAAAAAAACCGCTTTAGGAGAAAGAAGGCTTCAATTGCTTCGGTCCTAGTTGGCGGTGGTAGTAACTGTAAACCTTCGTCTTCTCGTTCATCTAAATCTGGTTCCTCGTACCCATCTGACCCATCTGTCATCATTTGCATTTCATTTCTGAGATCTCTTTCGTTTATTTCTCCGAAACATTCTGCATTTTCAAAGCTTTCAAGGTAACGAAATTCAACATCAAATTCATTTAAAGTAGAGCTGAAGTTAGTTTCTTATATGCGTCCTTTTTTGTTCTTGAAAATTTGTAGTGTGCATTAAAATGTATTTCTTATAAACGTGTTTTTCTTATATGCGAGTTTCTTATATACGTTCAATTTCAGAGAGAAATTTAAGAAAAAGACATGGTGTTTTAGGTTGCGTTTCTTATAAGCGAGTTTTTCTTATATGAGTGTTTCTTATATCCGTAAAATACTGTATAATAAATATAATATGCATGTCAATTTTCTAAATAAAGCTTTTGTTCTTTTATAAATAAACCGACTATCATTCCAATTTCCAATACATAACAGTGGTGTCAGAAGTGGGATAAATCTCTATATATATAAAAATGGATGTGTGTTTGTTTGTATGTCTCTTATAGACTCCGAAATGGCCCAACAGATATTTGTGAAATTTTCATGGTTCATACTATTACATTCAGTGATGATTTCTGTGAAAAAAAAATTGGAAAAACCTCATGGAAGAGTGGGAAAACTGGAAAAACCAAACAAAGGTCGGAAATTAGATTTTTTTTGCTAGGAATTTTTTGTTTCAAAATGGGTTTTCGAATGGAAAAACAGAAAGTTCTTGATGAAAAACTCGGAAAACTCATTGGGAAAATTGCATATTATTGCAGGTGCATTGATTTTCAAATGGAAAACTGGAAAATTTCGGAATGGGTTTTCCAATGGCAAATAGAAAGTGTATTGATTCTTAAATAGAAAAATTGAATTTTTTTTATTGGGAACTCGGAAAACTCGCGAGAGCACGAAGAACTTCAACATTGAATTTAAGGTGCATTGCATTCTTTGTATGTCCAGTTTGGACTCTTAATCCGCTCAGTCCTCAATGGATTTTTATAAAATTTTCATTGTATAAAAATAATTTTTTGAGAAAATCTTACAGGAAAGTCAGCAAATAAGGTGGATAAGCTGTTTGGAATTCTGATTTTCGTGAAATAGTCAAAACAGAGAAGTTTTTGAATTTTTCAAAGAAATTTGCATTTTATTTCATGCTTTAATGAAAGAAGAATGTTAGTTGTAGAGCTTGAAAAAATTCGGATATGAAGTTCTCTATTTTAATCGAAGGGTGGCGAGAAGAAGTTCGCAGGGTCGGCTAGTAAATAATAAAACATAAAAAAACACAACAATGTCTTTAACAGAAGATAGTCTGCAATCGCTTGCAGCAGTCTTCTCCGAAGCAATCAAAAAAGCAGTTCTGGATGCAACACAGGCGGCGATATCCAGTGCCACAAGCAACGGCATTTCTTCACAACAAGCTTCTCCGAAAATACCAACTTTTTCCATGGGTGAGTACAAATCTTCTGAGTCCGAATCAGTCGCAGATTATTTTAAGCGTTTCGAGTGGGCACTCAAGTTAAGCAAGATTGCAACCACCGACTACCAGCATTACGCACGTGTTCATATGGGGTCAGAACTGAACAATGCTCTTAAAACGCTCGCAAGTCCAGAAGATCCTGAAAATCTTTCATACGAAAGAACGAAATCAATCCTTTCGAACCATTTTGATTTAGTAAAGAATAAATACGCTGAAAGCATTAAGTTCAGGCAAATTGTTCAGCAGTCCGACGAATCGATTGCGAACTTTAGTCTCCGACTTAGACAAGGCGCTGCACTTAGGGGTATTTAGCTCAAAAAAAACGATCATAAATCAATTTTTAAAAATGTAGAATTGCGAAGTAATTTTTTTCCTGCGTACCTATAGTTAAATAACCATGGAAGAATGTACCGTATTTCGTTTTAATGTTTATGCACCCACTTCACCACAGCTTCTGTCAGCTATCGTAAGCTTGAATATTGAAGAAATTGATTTGTGCGAAAAATCGAACCTATAAAATATTTTTTTTTCACTTTTTTATACGGCGAGTAAATATATATGTGATGGATAGTTCAGCAGCAAGTGTGTACTTAATTAAAAAACTGTTTTTGTGTGTATTGAACCTTTTAATTAATAGATACTAGTATTTTAATAAAAGTGTGGAAATGGGCTATTTTTTTTGTTTTTTTATTTTTTTTTATGGAACTTTTGTTATATAATTCGGTATTATTCGGTAACATATTTGGTATCAACTTATAGAGAAAGATCTCATTAGAGAGATAAGAAAAAAATTCGGTGCCTTAAGGTGCCTATCTAGCTTGTGTCGTCCTTAGAGTGTATGTAGTTTTATCACAATTTCAGAACAGTTTAACACAAAATAAATTCTTTTATTTGAAAGTTCGTCTGGTTTTTGCATTTTAACTAAAAGGCAGTTGTTTAATATTATGAATGAGTGTGAAAAGATTGATTTTGTTGCCAAATTCAATCACCTTTAGCGCTATTTGCTCAACAAAAAAAAACTTGCACTGGGGAAAATAATAGAGATTTCAATTTTCACCTGAATTCGTTTTAAATAAGCTTTAATCTCTTTTAAGGGTCTTTTCAAACATGTATCAATTCATTTTCACAAAAAAATATTTTTGATCGGTTTTTTGGGCTAAATACCCCTATGTGCGCTGTGAATTGTGACTACGGGGACTTCTTGGATAGAATGTTGATTGAACAATTGCTTCATGGACTGCTATGTCGTGATATGTGTAATGCTATAATAGCAAAAAACCCGTCCACTTTTGCTATTGCTTATGAAGCTGCACAAGCAATTGAGGCAAGTCGCAGCATAGCAGTTGAAGTCAAGTCAGAAGTTACACCGGCAGGCGAAGCCACCAATAAGCTAGGGTATGCTCCTCCGAGACGCAAACGAGGTCAAAGAGAGGTACCCTTACCTTCAAAACAAGCCCAACACCAATATCCAACGAACGAAATGTCTACATGCTATGGATGTGGAGGTAGACATTTTAGGAACCAATGTAAGTTCCGTGACGCGGAATGCCATTCGTGCGGCAAAAAGGGGCAAATATCAAAAGAGTGCAGATCCAAAACGGCACAAGTCATAGAAGCCAACGAGGAACAGTCAAGTGATCCGAATGAGATAATACAATACCTCCAAAACGTCAACATGATCAATTCAATTAAACCTCCTACAGATACCCTAAGAATTAAAGTCAAAATCGATGGCAAAGATCTCGAAATGGAACTGGACACGGGATCACCATGTGCTATTATAAGCGCAAAAACTCTTCGCACAATAAAACCAAAATTCTCCTTGATGAAGTCAGACAGACAGTTTGCAAGCTATACGAAGCATCGCATTAATTGTATAGGTAGTCTTCCCGTTACTGTCACTCTAGGTAAGACTGTGCGCAGGTTGAATCTCTTTGTGGTAGAAGGCCACTTTGACACTCTTTTCGGAAGAGAATGGATATCCCAATTCACAAGCGAAATAAACTTCAACAAACTGTTTCCAATTCAAGGATCCGTGAATTCGTTTACATCAACAACCCCTAAATTGTCACAGACACAACAAAACCATATTGAACACCTAATCACACAGTACGACATGTATTCAGTAGCATAGCTGGAAAGCTAAAGGGACCACCTGCTTCGCTTCATTTTAAGCCTGGAGTCTCGCCAGTTTTTATGAAGGCCAGGGAAATTCCTTTAGCTTTGCGTGACGTCTACGCAAAGGAAATTGAACTAAAGATTGCATCAGGATTCTACAAAAGAGTGGAGTACTCCGAATGGGCATCAACAACACATGTAGTATCTAAAAAAAATGGTCGAATATGCATCACTGGCAACTACAAGCCGACGCTTAATCCACGGATAATCATCGATGAACACCCAATTCCAAAAGTCGAGAACATCTTTAATCGAATGAAGGATGCTACTATATTTTGCCACTTAGATGTCACAGATGCCTACTCACACCTTCCCATTGACGAGGAATTTAGTCACGCCATGACTTTGAATACCCCTACGCATGGATTGATTCGTCCAACCCGTGCTGTATATGGAGCTGCAAACATTCCGGCCATTTGGCAGAGACGCATCGAAACTGTCTTCCAGGGCATACGCAATGTGAAAATCTTTTTTGACGACATCCTTATTCACGCGGAACACTTTGATGAGATGCTGGAAATCCTACAAGTCGTCTTAGAAAGAGTTAGAGCTCATGGTCTGCGCCTTAATCGTGAAAAATGTGTATTTGCAACATCATGCGTCGAATTTTTGGGCCATAAAATTGACGCTAATGGGATACAGAAATCGGACAAACACACAGAAGCAGTTCAGAAAGCGCCTATTCCGTCTAACTTTGAAGAGCTGCAATTATTTTTGGGTAAGGCAACTTATTACAGCTCTTTTATTCCAGACCTTTCTACGAGAGATCGACCCTTGAGAGACTTGTTACGCTCTGAAACGTTCCAATGGACACCAGAAGCCGAAAGAGCATACGTAGACATCAAGAACATCTTAATATCTCCACAGGTTTTGATGCCTTATGACCCACCACTTCCACTTCTCTTAGCTACCGATGCAAGTAAAACGGGACTGGGAGCCGTCCTTTCCCATGTATTAGCTAACGGTCAAGAAAGGCCAATAGCATACGCAAGTCGAACCATGAACGCAACGGAGCAACGATACCCGCAGATGGACAAAGAAGCCTTGGCCATCGTTTGGGCTGTACAAAAGTTTTTTATGTATTTATACGCTCGGCACTGGACACTTATCACTGATCATAAGCCGCTGTCTCAGATCCTTCATACCCTGAAAAGTCTTTGCCAATTATGTGTATCAGCCGAATGGCGAATTATGCTGAATTTCTAACAAACTTCGACTACGATGTCAAATTCAAAACAACCAAAGAAAACGCCAATGCTGATTACTTCTCAAGAGCTCCTTTATCAAAGAATCTTAATAAAATTCACTACATCCAAAAGCTTGAAGAAGAGTTTGACCCCTTTGATACATTCGCCGTGCGGCAAATTCAACAGCTACCACTCAATGCAAAACGAATCGCTGAAGAAACCAGAAAGGACCTTCATTTGGGCAGAATATATGTTCTATACTCGAATCGGGTCGATGTCTTATCCGTTCGGGGTTTAAAGCCCCAGAGAGCAGCTACAGTTTAGCTGCTAACTGCCTTGTTTTTGAACACAGAGTATTAATTCCTGAAACGTTACGCGAGACAGTTCTTGCAGATCTTCACTTAGCTCATCTGGGAATGGTAAAGATGAAAGGGTTGGCGCGATCATTTGTTTACTGGCCGGGAATTGACGCGGACATCGAACGTGTTGCAAGGGCTTGTGTCAACTGCTCCAAGACCGCTCATTTGCCTCCTAAGTTTCGAGAGCATCATTGGGAGTACCCGAAAGGACCTTGGGAACGAATCCACATAGACTACGCGGGTCCATATGCGGGGCTGATGTTGCTGGTAGTATCAGACGCGTACAGTAAGTGGCTTGAAGTCAAACCAACCACCTCAATGACTACTAGTGCAACAATATCCATTCTCGACGAATTGTTTGCCACCTATGGTGTTCCATCGATAGTTGTATCAGATAATGGTACAAATTTTACATCATCCGAGCACAGATAATAAATTTATACAGATGTCTCACCCTTATGGCGAGAAATGATATATGAAACTGAAAGCTACCAAAAAAAAAGCTTTTTCCAAAAGCTTTAACGCATCCACTTAAGGCATTAAAAATCTATTTTCGCTCGCCTCATTGCCCATAAATGAATATTTAGGCAAAGAAAAAAGCTTCAGAAAGCTCCTTGTCTGTTAAGGCTTTGTCTGTTAAGAGCAAAAAATGTTTCATTTTTTTCTGCAGGGATGAGACATCTGTATAAATTAATTATCTGTGATCCGAGTTTAAAACGTATTTGCAGACGGTTGGTGTAAAATATCATAAGCTGACGGCCCCATACCATCCATCAACAAATGGACAAGCCGAGCGGAGTATCCAAACAGTAAAGGATGCATTGAAAACCATGGAAACGACTAAAAGCTCTCTTCAGCAAAATTTGAAACTTTTTCTTCGACAGTATAGAAAAGCACCTCACACCACAACAAATCAATCACCTTCGCAGTTGTTTTTAGGACGCTCCCTTCGGACTCGTCTTGACCTTGTTAAGCCCGATGACTTATTCACCAAAATGACTGAAAAACAAAACGCAAATTTCAATCCAACATTTCGCACTCTACAACCAGGCCAATCCGTATTTTTCCTTTCAAACAACCCTCGCATGGATAAATGGGTTTCCGGAACTATCAAGAACCGTTTGGGAGACCTTCTTTACGAAACCACATACCTCGGCAGGCAATTCAAACGGCATATTGACCAAATACAACAACGCACAGATAATCAAAATATTAATCACAGACCGAATCCAGTACAATTCTCTGTTCCAATCAACGATGACTTGCATCAACACAGATCACCACAACTTCCACCAATATCACAACAACATCTCAGTAACGAACATCAAAGCACTGATTTCTCTCAGCAACGTCCAAACTATTCGCCAATGGAAAGGAGTAGTCCTGCAGTTGTGGTACCCAATCAACAACCACATACTCCACACCTGATACTGTGACACCTGATATTAAAATAACAACACCACCACCAGCTCCACGAAAATTCACTAGACTCAGGAAGCCTCGAGTCTTGTTCTCACCTTATTCGTGAAGAGAGGGAAGAATTATTGTATATCCACTTTGAATCAATCCACTTTGAATCAAGAAATCTATTTACACTTACAAACATTTTCATTCTCTAAGTTTTCGAAATATTTTCATTCGTTCTTTATCTGTCATCAATTAATATAATATAATATGCATGTCAATTTTCTAAATAAAGCTTTTGTTCTTTTATAAATAAACCGACTATCATTCCAATTTCCAATACATAACAATTTCTTTTATAAACACTATAGCGAACATTTTTACTGGCCTATTGAATGCACGCCTAACAAAATGGGTCAAATAAAAAGGAAAATTAAGCCAATTCCAGGTGGGGTTTAGAGAAGGCTATTCTACCGTAGATCAGATATTTAATCTAACAAGTATAGCTCAAACTCAAACCTATCTTGATAGAGGAAAAAATTATATGCTTTTTTCATTGACTTCCGTGCTGCATTTGATACGATTAACAGAAACTGTCTTTTCTACAAACTTTCGCAAATTGGTTTATCGACAAAGTTTCTTAATATCCTGACCAGTCTCTACAGTGCCAACAAATCGGCAATATGGAATGGGAAAGAGCTATCAGACTGGTTTCGAATTGAAATAGGTGTACGACAGGGGTGCTTGCTAAGTCCACTAATTTTCTCTCTGTTTTTGGATGACATTTCAGAGTACCTACCAGCAGGAATCATGGTTGAAGGAGTCAAAATCATCACTTTGCTTTTTGCGGACGATCTGGTAATTTTAGCAGAATCACATAATTCTCTTCAGCTTATGATTAACAAATTAGAAAATTACTGCAAGTGCAACTGTGTTCAAATTAACACAACGAAGTCTAAGGTCATGGTATTCAGAAAAGGAAGAGGCCGATTAGCAGGATACGAAAAATTGAAGTATGTGTAGGGAGGATCTAGAAGTTGTTAAATCGTACAAATACCTAGGAGTGACTATAAATCATGACATTAAACAACATTTTCAAAGGAAGCTTGCTGATGCAAAAAAGCTATCAATATCAACACAACTTGGAAAAACTTAATGTCTAACTCAAGGGTTGGATTACCATCCAAAATAAAAGTTTTCGAAGCTGTTATGCGCTCCATAATGTGCTATGGTGGGCAGGTTTGGGGAGGCAAGTACCACGATGATGTAGAAAAACTGTTGCGTTACTTCTTGAAAAAACTCTTACGGCTACCAGCAACAACTTCTAATTCTATGCTGCTAATTGAAAGTGGAATGTCACCTCTTTATATTTTCACACTACAAATGAGCATGAACTATGTGACTAAGGTGCGATGTAACACCACACGTGGAACCATCGACCTCCTCAGCCTCTAACAAGCCATCAAACGTGGAAACTGATCATCCCGCAGTCGTCAGTAATTCCGACTTGGAAACTGAAGACTCTACTCTAGGCATCACTCTAAGCGAAGAAGTCCTACTTCATTCCGTCTCAGACGATGAAAACGCCGCCGATAAGACAGTGGTGGAGGTTGATCTGGCTAAAAGTAGCAGTGCTGCGATTATAGTTCAGATAAATCTTTATCACGCCATCATGAACTCTACAAACCTTTTACTCTGGCTCACACAGGTAAATTTTCCCAAAAAGCTGGCCAAAATTATTTTTTGGGTTTTTTGTTTTACTATTGCATGGAAATATAAAAAAGTGTATTTTCATAAGAAACAACAATTTTCAACCTAATATACATCCAAATTCACCAAACTCCATACAAAGCATGAAAATGGGTGTTTATAAATTTGATATTTTCGCAGATTAAAAGACATAGCATTTCTATTGCATTGCACGTTTGTTGCTTTTTAGAAAAAATAAATAAATGAATAAATTAATAAATAAATAAATAAGTAAATATCTACATACAGGGTGGCGCACGAATCGTGCCACAAAAATAAAACGTAATAACTTTTTTTCTGTGTGAGTAATCGGCTTATTTTTTTTTTATTTTGTAGGTTACTATTTAGATTTATAAAAATGGATGCTTGGGATACGGAGAAAAGAATCACACCAAAAACATAAATGTAAAAAAAGAGCCAAGTTCTCCCGTACAAAAATTCTGCCTAACAAATCAGCCACGAAAAGTAATGAGATCTAAAAGAACGCCAAGTTCTAAGATTCAGCAAGTACTCGTAGGTGCATTGCAAATGTTTTAAGTGGACTTACATCGAATCAACTATTAGTTTTGAAAGTAACTTGTAAACTAATGTAAATTAGTTAATTTTTTTTACTTAGCAAGTTTTCCAAACTTTTTTAATAGTAGGTTACTAAGAGAAAACCCGCCAAGTAAAAAAATCTTTTTGCAAAGATTTTTTTTTTTTGATAAGCAGAAAAACCTAAAAATTAATTTTATTTCTTTATATTGACTAGCAGAATTGCTAGTTTGCCAAATTACAATATTCCACGATGATCAGAGGTGCCCCATAAATTTTATAAAATTTATTTTAAAATGGGTGGGTACCACGCCCCCTCAGTTGAAAATCATAAATTTCATATTTTATTTGTTCTATTGCACGTTGTACTTGTATGCCAAATTTCTTGATTCTACTGCACTCCAAAGTGCTCCATATAATTTAAATTAATAATGTAAAAGTAGGCGGCTACCACGCCCCCTGACTTAAAAATTTCAAATTTTCGATTTTTTCCTTTGTATGTACTTCATGACCTATCTCTGTGCAAAATTTCTTGATTCTACTGCACTCCAAAGTGCTCCATATAATTTAAATTAATAATGTAAAAGTAGGCGGCTACCACGCCCCCTGACTAAAAAATTTCAATTTTTCGATTTTTTCCTTTGTTTGTACTTCATTACCTATCGCTGTGCTAAATTTCTTGATTCTACTGCACTCCAAAGTGTTCCATATAATTTAAATTAATAATTTAAATGTAGGCGGCTACCACGCCCCCTGACTGAAAAAAATTCAAATTTTCAATTTTTCCTTTGTATGTACTTCATGACCTATCACTGTGCAAAATTTCTTGATTCTACTGCACTCCAAAGTGCTCCATATAATTTAAATTAATAATGTAAAAGTAGGCGGCTACCACACCCCCTGATTGAAAATTTTCAAATTTTCGATTTTTTCCTTTGTATGTACCACATGACCTACCACTGTGCCAAATTTCAAGTTTCTAGGGCAACGGGAAGTGCTTCATATAATTTAAATTAATAATGTAAAAGTAGGCGGCTACCACGCCCCCTGATTGAAAATTTTCAAATTTTCGATTTTTTTCCTTTGTATGTACCACATGACCTACCACTGTGCCAAATTTCAAGTTTCTAGGGCAACGGGAAGTGCTTCATAATTTTGATGATCTGTCAGTGAGTGAGTCAGTGAGTCAGTGAGTCAGTCAGTTACGGTTTTCGTGATTTTTGGAACATTGTATCCTAGAAACTACTTATGCTAAATATCTGAAATTTACTGAGGTGCTTCTTCTTGACTAGCTTAACAAATGATGTGAGTTTGAAACTTTTGGCTTCTTTGGTATAGAAGTTAGAGGGGTGTGGAAAATGCCCTGAGTTGTTTCCTGTAAATAAGGGTGTAGTGCCAAAGTTGCTAGAGAACTTGGCTGGGCACACTACCGTGCCCCTTGATTTGGATAGTGCAACGGTACCATGCTTTGCAGTCCGTCATTTTCGTCCAAAGGGAATTTAGGCGGGAGTTTGGCGGTAATCCCCCGAGTAGATGGACCATTTATGAGGTTTGTAAACATGTTTGCCGAATCTGGAAGCATCGCACGAAGGCCGTACCATCGAGATGCCAATGTTCGGGTTCAGGATACAATCGCAGCAGTAGCATCTGCAATCAGCGGCGACGCGTGCCTGTAAAATGTAGTCGTTCAAACCCAAAATCTTTACTTGTTATGAAGTAGGATAAAATAAATAATAAAAAAAATGCCGCACAATGAATAAACTAAAGAAAATTATCCTTTATACTTGCAAAACAAAAGTGAAAACAAAAGTCAGCTCAACGCAAATACACATTCTAAAATTCAAAAACTATGCTGGACCCATGTTCTGTAACTTATCACTCGCAAGAAAAAAGTGATAAACGCAAGGAATCGAAACAATTTCAAAGCGTTTATCACTTTTTTCTTGCGAGTGATAAGTTACAGAACATGGGTCCTGGGCTAGTCTCATTTCCTTCATTCCATTATTCAAACAGGAAAAAAAGCTTTCCTCTTTCCAAACTGATTTGAACACAATCATGAACATGATCGTCCGTCAGTTTCATTTATCAAATTCAAAAACTACCCACTTTTCTCATTTCCAAAATTATGTGTATTCATTCAAAAAAAGCTCTAATCGTCCGCAACTGCACTGCACGACAAGATCCCTTCTACGAGCGATTTGCTTTTTTTTTCTTACATGCTCTCTATGGGTTCAAGTCGTTGCCAGATCGTTCAAACGATTTTGGTAGATACCTGATACACATCAGTTGAGTAAAAAAAAAAAACAGTAGCAGGTAGCTAGTTCGTTTTGTTTTATTTATGTGGTTTACTAAAGGTATGCACGAGTTGGAACTGGAAGTGGATATATTATATGTAGGACGCATGCACATTAGATGTGTATGTATACCTATGTATATCGTATTTGGAATAAAAAAACAAAAATGTGTGAGATGTGAGTACGGTGCGTGGAAGATAGAAATGCTAGTCGTTCATGCACGACTTGAACAATATGACGCCTCGCCACTGTCTGCAATACAGGCCAATCCGAGCGTTTCGACCCGAAACTTATCGGGGCAAATTGGAATTAGTAGACGGTCATTACAACGGATACTTCATGACGATTTAAACTTGTTTTCGTACAAAGTCCAGATTACTAGCAAGTTAAACCCTCAGGATTTGCCTGCTCGCCTGGAATTTTGCCAAAAAATGATATCAATGGCCGAAGAAGACAACACATTGATCAATTGTTTGTTCTTGTCTGATGAGGCCCATTTTGATCTTAACGGCAATGTAAACAAGCAAAATTGCCGTATATGGAATGAGTCTAATCCAGAAATGCTCCATGAGACGGAACTGCACCCAGAACCAGTCACTGTGTGGTGCGCAGTTTCATCAAGGTGTATTGTCGGGCCGTACTTCTTTGAAGAAAACGGTGTAACCGTTACTGTCAATGGGGACCGTTATTTAAAGATGTTGAAGGAGTTTTTTTTACCCAGAACTGCGCCGAAGACGTATACCATTCAACAGCGTTTGGTTTCAGCAAGATGGAGCAACTGCACATATAGCCAGACCAGTTATGGCGGAGCTAAACAAAAAATTCGCAAACAAATTAATTTCTAGGAACTCCACTCTTCGCTGGCCCCCAAGGTCACCTGACCTGACTGCACCAGACTTCGTTTTATGGGGTTATGTCAAGCAAGAGGTGTATAAAACGAAGCCCAGAAATTTAACTGAATTAAAGCAGTCCATAACGACAATAATTGAGGCGATCCCAACTTCAACTCTTCAGGCCGCAATGAATAATTTTTTGACCAGGTGCCGCATATGCGTGGGAGAGCGTGGAGGTCATTTGCGGTCTATAATCTTTAACAACTAACTATTTAAAATAAAATTTAATTTTCTAACCAATAAAAAAAAAAAATGAAATACATCGATTAAAAAAAAAGTTATTTGAATTTCTTATTGTAGCACAATTGGTGCGCCACCCTGTATATAAATAAATAAATAAATAATTAAGAGCCGATTTTTCAATCGTCCGATAAACAAGCAGATAGTGTTTATTCGACAGATAACAAAATATTACATTTTCAATCGACAGATAGACTTTGTCTGACGAATAATGCTCCTATTTATTCGACCGATGAATAATCCTCAGATAAGTTTATTTGCCATTTTTTTTTTTTTTGTAAATTTTTTCGATGAATGAAAAATCGGCTTTAAATAAACATAAATTAACAGAACTGTGTAAGTATGAAACAAAATACATAAACATTATATTAGTTTCGGTACTCGAAACTAATTCTTCTTATTGCCCAAGGTTAGGTTCTACTAAAAAATGAAGCACTTCAGATGGAAGGGCTGGTTTTGTTTTTAGAAATAGTTTCCTCAAACAACTAATGGAAAGGTCCGAACATACCAAAGGATTATGGAAAACATATTCCATGTTTTACTGCCTGGAAAACTTTCTTGCGAAGCTCTCTCGAAACCGCTTTTTGTGCTTGTTTCGGGACTCTTGTGCATCTGCAGAAAAACTTAACTTTTGCTGATCAAATACTCTGCCTAAAAAAACAAACAGACGAGATACGTACTCGGTAGAGACAAAAAAATAAAGTGGCGATTGGCGAAAACAAAAGAAAAGCAAACGTCAGTCTGAATGAATTGATAATTTTGTTGATGGAACAAAAAGATTGTGTTTTGTAGAATATTTTGTTTTAGAAAAAAGAAAAAATATGATATGCGGGCCATTTGATGTTGACCCCGGGCTACGGGCCAAAATAAAAAAAACTAAGGGCCAAATGGCCCAATCGGGCACATTTTGGCAACGCTGTGAGTTATAGACATTCAAAGAATTAATCGATGCATCATCGCATCATTCGCGGCTAAATCAAAGTTGAATCCTTCGGCTCGGAAGTAAATAATTTAAGTCAAGTCTGTTTTTTCATTCCAAAGTAAAAACCAAGTGTTTTTAGTTTCTTATTTTTTAATGGTAAAGAGTTTTTGGTTTATTTACATGAAGATGAAAATTAGTTGAAATTACATCTCAATAAATTTGTTTCGTTCTCCTCCGCTCGATTTTGAATTTCTCTCTTCCTGTGTTGGAGTTAATTTTGATATTAAAATCTCATGTTAAAAAAATAAGTTTTGTATGAAAATATTGTTATGCTGGATTTAGACGAATCGACTGACAAAAATCATGGTTTTTGCCACTCTCTCTCACTCTTTTCAACTTAGCATACAAGACTAGATGGCTGTGCGGTCTCCCAGTGACGTTGGATTGGCAGGGATAATTCTTCATCTAAGAAAGTTATTGACAGTAAAATAGTTTCGAAGAACAGGTGGCTGATGAGTTTAAGACTTAATGACAGAACAATTGATTGGGTAACAAAATTATAACTATTCTTTTGTTTCACTGCTGGTGTAGGTAATTGTCTTCAGATCCACTGAGCCTTGTGCTATGATCGATGTGTTGTGAGCAGGGGTGTGCTCTCAGCGACATTTGTTGTAATAACCGACTGAGTTGTGTTAACTCGTCCTGGCAGGTTGCGTCTCATTGGGCGAGATTTCATCTATGAAGCAAAAAACAAGGGGTTAGGTTGCTCGACATTTAACTGATAATAATTACCCTTCGACGATGAACTTCATGTAGATACAACGTACTGAGACACATGTCCGCAGTGGTAAGGTCTGCTGGGTTGAATCCTAAATGAGTATCCAGGCCGTAGATGCTGGAATGAAACAAGCATCGTTAAAAATTCATACAACCTCTAGTAAATTTAATGAATTACCTGTACAAAAGGCTATCGGCGGGGCCTTGGGGTCGCCCTTCGCTTTTTCTTACACCAAAGCGCACACTCTTATCCATTTGAACAGCGGATTTATGCATCGCAGCACCAGGAGCATCATCGTCGTCCTGCTTTTCAGTAGTTGTTGAAGCATCTTCCAGATTTTGTTGCAACATTTGTTCAAAGTCAAATGTTCTTGCAGTATCAGCAGCAGCTGCAGTCGACGAAGGACCAGCCATTGGAGTTGGCTTGCGCATTGGGTGCACCGAGCGCCCAATTACACTTCCAGCAATGTGGTGATTATTGAATATCGAGTTTGCTACCGAAGAATACTAAGAGACACAAAAAATCTACTAAGCCACACGCATACGATTTCCATTTTTGAACTTACCTCTTCACCAATCGTTCCAAACGAAACCAAACTCTCAGCCATTGCTGTATTGTTTTGATCCAATTCGGAGGTTTTGGCTCGCATTAAGTCCTGAATTGCGTTTTTACGAATTCCCTTCATAAAGTGCTTCGCATCGGGTGGCATCTTCCATTCGGGGTTGGTTAACGTAAAGTGCACCAGTGAAAGTTCGGTTTTACCATTTTCAACTGCATAATGTTGAGCTTCTTCTTCTATTGGCACTTTTTCTTTGTTTACATTCATCAATTGCCATTCTGGATTGCCATGCTTGCGTACGTCCATTTGTGCAAATGAACACACATTGCCCACTCCCTTGACGGTGACTGTAAAACTGCGAAAGAATTTTACAATTTCCAGGGCTTTCGGACGAAACACGAATAAGAGGATAAACGGTGTTACAAGCGGACTGCAGATTTCGTTCAATAGATGAGCCTGTGTTATGGGAAGAGACGATCTCAGTTTACAATTTTCGGTTGACAGTTAAAAATTAATGACACGAGCAGCTCGTGAGCTCTACGAGCAGAAAAGGAGAGAGGAGCATAAACTTCTCAGAAAGAAAAAAAGGGGAGAAGCGCGCGATCGAGGAGATAGAGGGATGTCACAACAGGAACGAGGTTCGAGAGTTCTATGAAAAGGTGAAACAAACCTCCAGGGCTTATACACCCTGAACCGAAGCCTGTAGAGACCATCATGGGAACATCGTAGTGGTATCACAGTCAGTGTTGAGGATATGGAAGACCACTTTTCCAAGCTGTATAATGGCGATGACGAGCAAAACTCCGCCAGCAATACAGACCATTCAATTTGGGTGCAGAAGGCCAATACCCGACATGGACGAAGTGAAGATAGCGATATCTAAACTTAAGTCGAACAAAGCCGCTGGAGCAGACGGGCTAGCCGCCGAACTGTACAAAGCAGCTGGAGATGATTTGGTAAGGAGCATGCACCAGTTCATCTGCAAAATTTGGTCGGAGGAAAGCATGCCCGATGAATGGAACCTCAGCATCGTATGCCCGAACTTCAAGAAAGGAGATCCCCTGAACTGCACCAACTACAGAGGTATAAGTCTCCTTAACATCGCCTATAAGATCTTGTCTGTCGTGCTGTGTGAACGTTTGAAGCCCTTCGTCAACAACCTGATAGGTCCTTATCAGTGTGGCTTCAGACCCGGAAAGTCCATCATCGATCAAATATATTCACCCTACGGCAAATCTTGGAGAAGACACAGGAACTTCAAATCGATTCCTACCACCTCTTCTTCGATTTCAAGGCCGCGTATGACAGCGTCTATAGAAACCAACTATATAGAGCAATGTCTAGTTTTGGCATCCCAGAAAAACTCGTCCGTCTGTGTAAGATGACAATGGAAAACTCACGCTGTTCCATCATGGTCGGAAAAAACCTCACGTACGCTTTTGATATCAAAAAAGGTTTTAGACAAGGCGATGCGTTGTCGTGCGATTTCTTCAACATCATTCTTGAAAAGATTGTACAAAGCTCCAACGTCAATACCAGAGACACAATCTTTCAAAAGTCCGTCCAGCTACTAGGATACGCTGACGACATTGACATAATTGGAAGAACACAGCATGATGTCAGTGGAGCGTTTGTGAGTCTTGAGACGGAGGCCAGGAAGATTGGTGTAGCGGTTAACGAGGGCAAGACCAAGTTCATGCTGTCAACAAGAGAGGACAACCAACATCGACGTCTTGGAGTAAACGTCAACATAGACAGATTTAACTTCAAAGCAGTTAAGGACTTTGTCTACCTAGGATCCGCTATCGACTCAGACAACAACACCAGCGCTGAAATCAAACGAAGAATCACTCTTGCCAATCGCTGCTTCTTTGGACTTAGAAGGCAATTGAGTAGTAAAGTCCTCTCCCGAGCAACTAAAGTTACACTCTACAAAACCCTCATCATCGTGGTCCTCATGTATGGTGCAGAGACATGGACCATGACAACATCCGATGAAAACTCTTTGGGCTGCTTTGAGTGAAAAGATCTTCGAGTGATTTTTGGTCCTGTCTGCATAAATGGAGAATGGATACGAAGATTCAACCAAGAACTGTACGAGCTGTACAGCGACACTGACCTAGCCAGAAAAGTTAAGGTCCAACGACTTAGATGGTTGGGTCATGTTGAGCGAATGGAAAATAATACTCCGGCTCGTAGTCTTCGAATCCAACCCGGAAGGACGTCGCAGAAGAGGAAGACCGCGACTCAGGTGGAGCACACAGGTGGTAGAGGACCTGAACCAACTTGGCGTGCGAAACTGGAGACAGCTAGCTAGGGACCGAGCTGGCTGGAGATGTTTGTTGGGTGAGGCCCTCGTCCGACCTGGACTGTAGCGCCACCATAAGCAAGTAAGTAATTTAAAAATATAACTTACGGCTTTAAATTGAAAGAAATGTCCAAATTCCTGCTGAACTTGCGTTGTATGGGCAAAGTTTTTCCATTCAGATGGGAGGTAGTGGACATGAGCGAGGACTGCAGTCAGTAGTTGTTCTGGACACCATATCCTATTTTCGTCTGGTATGAGAGTTCTGCAAACAATTGAGCAATTTTTATGGAAAATCTTAAACAAAAATGGTAACAATCTTACCGACAAACAACTCCGATTCCAGTAAGCACTGCAATAATCGTTAGAACATGCTCCACTTGGAATACATATTCATCGTAGATTCCAAGCGCTAATATCAGAAACAATATACCACCCGACAAAAACAGAATATTTCTTTAATGAAAACAAGAATTAGATCGTCTCATATGACCACACCGAATAACAAACTCACTTTGCAATAACATTCATAATCGGTGAGGAAAACGAGCTAAGATATCGATCGGCTGGTTCGTAGGCACGATTCAAACGTGCATCAAGTTCATGCTCCAATTCGTTGAAATGTCTCAAATACAATCGGCCATAGTTCGACCATGTTCGCATACCCAGGGCACCTGGTTCTTTTTTCAGAATCTGGAATTGTTTCAAGTTGTCATTACCAATGTCGATTTACAGTCAAAAAGACTTACATTAATGTACTGAAACGAAAAATAGATGCATTGCCATAGGAATATCACCGGAGCAAGTATTAAATTGGCTATGGCAACCCACATGATTTGCTTTGAAAGTCGTTGAGCTAGTTCGACTTGATTGCTTCGCTGAGTATAGTCATCACGTAACTGCCAGTTATTTTGAAATGGCGATCCTGGACCCCCTGAAGATAGTCATAATATTCATATTGATTAATCAGAGCATTTAAGTGAAAACTTAACGGTATTGTACGAGCTGCTTTCTGAGATAGTAACAACTTCTCACATGGATCCTAAATTTAAGCAACATTCAATGAACGTCAGCTATGTTTCTACAAAGTCCTCAGTCTCCATTAAGGTTTGACTGTTGTCGACATCAGTAGAAGGTTGAATCGTCACCGGAGAAGACATGGGTACAACGTCAACTACCGATGGTAGGGATGACGATGTTGCAGGCTTCTCGGCTACAGGTTCACCTTCAGGTTGGGGTGGAGGCTCGCAGTTTGCAGGGACCTACCTCATCTTTTTTATAAACTTTCAAGGTGACGGTCCCAAAGCCGTATCTTATTGCACCTTTTGTTTGCGCTAGCGGAGCCAGGGATTCCTTATTGATCACCACAATGGCGCTTCTATAAGAACCCTTAACTTCCTGCAGCTTAGCGATCTTCCAGAGATGGACTGCTGATCTTAATTATCTGGAGTATATCCTCCAAGCACGAAGGTTCAGCTGGAATCCATGTGCGGGCTCTAGGTCTGCTAGGGATGTCTTCCTTAGCAACAACTTCGAGCTTCGCACCTGGCCAGATTTCGCCTTACCTGCTAACAGCAAGCTTATTCAGATCACACGACCTCTGATCGTAACAAACGATGAGTTTGACATGCTCTTGATGCCAACCTCCATCGCTTATGGAGGGAGGTGAACCTGGAACCTGGCCTCAGACGGTCTCTGCCTTTTCTGGTCGACTTGTACGGCGGGACGTTTACTCCCTGCGGGGCCGTTATTCACAACCACGCCACTGCTCAAATTAGGTAGAACTTCTTGCCTACTCGCGCTGCAACTTGCAACAGAAGAGGGATCATGAGTAGCCACAATCACCTCTTTTGTGCCAGCCGCAGGAGGAACGGCAAACAGCTTTGCCGCCCGGTTTTGAAGGAGTACCGGTCTCATTTTTTTTTTGTCTTCATCTTTAATCCCACGAGTTGCGAAGAAAGGAAGGTCAACATTACCCATTAAACCACAAATGGCTAATGTTGGTATACCAATCGCTACATGCAAACTTTTTCTACAACAAGATTCTATTAAGAGAACTAACATCAAGTGGAATAACATAACCACCTGCCAGGTGACGAAAAACATTTGGCCTAAACTGGACTTAAAGAGATCTAGGTGTCTGATATCTTTAAGCAGATTACACGCCGCGCGACTGGGCGTATTTTGAAACAATTTCTGCAGAAGCTGTATGGATGAGAAGCAGGAGGAGGAAACAATTTTTCACCTCCCCTGCACCTGTCCTGCTCTGGCTCATAAACGTAGGATTCACTTAGGAGAATTCCTTTATAATGATCTAAACAATCTCAAACACATTACAACTCTAATTAGTTTCATTGAGCTTTCGAAGAAAGCCTTTTAGATTCATGTGGTATCACAATGGGCCTTCAATTGGCCTAAGCGTGTCTTTTAACATCCATGACAGCCACTTTAACCTAACCTAACCTACCATGGAGCCATGGAGGAGGTGTTTTGATGAACCACATGCACCACGTAATCAACAAAGTGTGGGAGGAAGATGGCATGTCCACTTCATATGTCCCATCAACAAAAAAGGCAATCCTGTCATGCAAAAACTACCGAGGCATATCCCTGCTTAATTTTTTAGACAAAATCCTATCCAACGTACTGTGTGAGCGTCTTAAACCTTTCTGCAACACAATAATCGGCACGTACCAGTGTGGCTTTAGGCCAGGCAGAACAACGATAGACCAAATATTCACACTGAGGCAGATCCTGGAAAAGACCAACGAATTTCAAGTCGAAACCCACCATCTTTTCATCTACTTCAAAGCTGCTTATGATAGCGTCCACAGCCAAGAGCTTATGATGGCGATGTCTGAATTCGGGATCCCGAACAAACTGATCCAGCTGTGCCGCATAACCCTAAACAATACGCAGTGCAGTGTGCAAATAGGTAACAGCTCATTCGAGTTGTTTCAAACATGCGCAGGGTTTAGACAAAGAGATGCGCTGTCATGTGATTTCTTCAACATTGTCCTGGAACAACCAGTGCTCAAGGCAGGTGTGAGCACGGAAGACACTATCACCCAGCTCCTAGGCTATGCGGACGACATAGACATTATCGGTCGATCCAAGAGAGCTGTGATTGAGGCCTACACGGCGATTGAAGAACAGGCAAAACTCGTTGGTCTTGAAGTGAATGAGGACAAAACAAAGTACATGCTATCAACAAACAAAGCAACATCTGTCCAACGCCTAGGACAAAACGTCACTGTTGGTAGCAGCAATTTCGAGGTAGTTAAGGAGTTCACCTACCTTGGAACAAACATCAATCCCACAAACGACACGTTAGTGGAGATCCAAAGAAGATTTACCCTAGCGAACCGCTGCTACTTCGGTTTGGCCAAACAACTGGGTTCAAAACTCCTCACTCGAAAGACAAAGTGTCTGCTATACAAAACTTTGATTTTACCAGTCATACTCTACGACACCGGGTGTTGGACGATAAGTAAAAAGGGGGAGAGTTTTAAATGAAGATCCTGAAAAAGGGAGATCCTCTAAACTGCGACAACTTCAGAGCAATCAGTCTACTTAACACCGCCTACAAGATCCTCTGCCGTAATATGTGAACGCCTGAAGCCTTTCGTCAACAATCTGATTGGTCCTTATCAATGTGGCTTCAGACCAGGAAAGTCAACCATCGACCAAATTTTCACGTTGCGGCAGATTGAGAATTGAGACAGGAGCGGCAAAAATGGGTTTAGCGGTAAATGAGGAAAAAACGAAGTATATGCTGTCTTAGAGAAAGGACACCCAACACCGACGGCTCGGACAGAACGTCACAATAGACGCATACAACTTCGAGGTAGTAGAGGAGTTTGTCTACCTAGGATCCGCTATTAACACGGGCAATTACACCAGCGCCGAGATTAGACGAAGAATTACTCTTGCTAACCGCTGTTTCTTTGGGCTAAGAAAGCAATTGAGTGGAAAAGCCCTCTCTCGAGCAACTAAGGTAAAACTGTACAACACCCTCATCGTCCCTGTCCTGCTGTTTGGTGCAGAAGCATGGATCTTGACAAAATCGGATGAATGTGTTGTTTCGACAGGAAAGTTCTTCGGGTCATCTTTGGCCCCGTGTGTATTGATGGGGAATGGAGAAGAACTTTACGAGTTGTACAACGACGTGGACCTATCCAGAAGGGTCAAGGTCCAGAGACTCAGATGACTCGGTCATTTAGAGCGCACGGACACCAATACTCCGGCGCGGAAAGCCTTCGACACTATTCCCGAGGGACACAGAAGGAGAGGAAGACCGCGACTCAGGTGGCGCACACAAGTGGAAGAGAACCTCAATCAACTTGGAGTGCAAAACTGGAGACAGCTAGCTAGGGACCGAGGTGGCTGGCGGAGGCTGTTGGTTGAGGCCCAATTCCACACCGGACTGTAGCGCCACCTTAAGTTAGTAAAGTATGTCGAACATATGTAGGACTTCGATCATAAGTGTATTTTGGACATCCGCTTTCATACTTACTAAATAAAATAAAGTCTATGTTGTAAGTCAAGCCTCGACTTAGGGAAACAAATTCACCCAATATCGGAACACGAAAACGTACTGGTAGTAAGTTCTTATTCATTAAAGCCACCATGTAATTTTTGAATCTGTAAACAAAATAAAGATGAAATTGAAAACATTTAAACAATTCGAAGCTTACCTTAAAATTCTATGATAAATGTCTAGTTCAGTGAGCTGTTCTTTGTCTATACACATATGCTGTTCCGACTGGACTTCTCGTATCTTCTTTTTGATTTCGTGCCATGTTATATTGTCAAGTTCACTCTGGAATAAGGAACATTTGTATGAAGGACGTTAGTTTGTTTTCTAAACTTAAACTCTATTGTTTCGAGGCTAGAGGAGGGGAGCCTTGGGAGAATCTGACAAGCCAGATTTGGAAGAGAAAGGAAACTAGGAATGGGATACTAGGGAAGGAAACGGAAAGAATGCTAAGTTCCGGAGACGCAGCCTGCTTGCGGTGCACGGCGTCAGCTCGTTGGTCGGGAGGGGGGATCATGGGCCCTACTAATAATTCCTTCTGTGAGTTCGAACGGAACTCACAGAAGCCAGGCATGCTCGTGCATGCCATCTTCTCCTAACTTTCTAAAGGCCTTCTTACATGAAAACATCTACCACATAAAATCGGGCAATTCTTCCTGGTGATCGCCTACCGTCCGAACCAAGTCCGTATACTCGTCGGATTTGAATTCCGCAGACTCCAAGTCAATCATCGGAGCAACGTCTTCCAGAACCAAAGAATCTACGTGTACCCGAGAAAGAGTATCCGGTACTACGTTCTGACTGCCTTTACGGTGCTGTATGTCGATGTCCACCTGGCGAGTTTACCGCTCAGGTCCTTCATGCTCATTAGCCATTGAAGGCTGGAATGGTCAGTTATGACACCGAAGTCTATCCCCTCGACATACGACCTGAATTTCTTCACAACCATCACTGCGGCCATACACTCCTTCTCAGTGACACTGTATTTCTCTGGCTCTTATTAAATTTCTGTGAAAAATACGCGATCGTTCTTTTGGAACAGTACCGCACCGATTCCCGCGTCAGAAGCATCACATTGGATATAAAATCTTCGTGTGAATTCCGTTCGCGAAAGAACCAGCGCTGAGGTCAACGCTTTCTTCAGATCTAAATGCCTTCAGCGCCCCCTCCGACGAGCTGACGCCATGCACCGCAAGCAGGCCGCGTCCCCGGAACTTAACATTCTTTCCGATTCCTTCCTCTTCCAAATCTGACTTGTCAGATTCTCCCAAGGCTCCCCTCCTCTTGCCTCGCAACACAACTCTATACTTACATCATCAATTTGTAGTGCAGAATTATAGAATTTCTTCATATCCGAATATTGCGTGATGTGATAAATCATTTTTATCATTTTAACCATAAAAAATAGAGTAGCTATGAAGAGGACCAAAAATGTTATACCCGTAAATCCTTGAACACATTCGCCAATCGGTTTGGTCACATCGCTAATGGAAGTCTTGTTTCGTCCAGCATCACTGAGGAGAATGTTGTTTTTTTTTCTAATAAACTTGTATTAAGTTGCCTTTTGTCTTACCCGAATAATTCCTTATAGTCAATACAGTAAACGGTAAACGTTAGAACCCAAACAACAAATCCAAATTGAATTAGCTGAAACATTCCATCCATCACTATGACAGTGAATCCATGCTTTTGGTGGTAGTTATACATGCGAGTGAAAAATGAATCAAGATCCTCAATATGATTCCACCTAGCTGAAAGATTAATGCAAAGTTATGTATAGACAGACTGATTGTATATTGAACTCACATCGACTCGTCTCAGGCACAATGTGGATCATAATTCCACTTGTTCTTGGTGTATCTTCAGTGTCCATCGGGCTCTCAATATCTCCCGAATGTTCATCTTTACGAAAGGGATTGCCACCATCGCTTAGAGATTTGTAGTTGACGTCAGGACTAGCCATCCTTTAGTCTTTGAATTATTATCTTTTTTCCTAAATTCTTTATTATGTATTTGAAATGGTTTTATAAGTATATAAATATAATCAGTGATGATAATTCAATGTCACTCTAACCAAAACAAGTCGATGTCGTCGAAAAAAAAATCTTTGTTTGGAAACAAAGAAACAGCCTGACGCAGGGCCCTGAATTTGTCTCTATTCACGAATTGCTATCGAAAATGGATCGACCATTTTTTGGTTTTGTTGTTTTTGTCAACAAAATTGTTTTGTTAATTTATGTTTTCCAACACTATTTTGTTAATTTTTATTACGCTTTTTTATGTGAAATCAAGAACACACGCAGTAGAAACAGAAATTTATTTTGGGCATTGTATTTCTATCTAGTAGTACCCGCGAGATGACAATCGATTGTGGTGCCATCTTGAGATCTGGCGCAAAAGCTATTTTTTTCCCAATATCAAACTATGTAAAAAAAATAGCTCTTGCGCCAGATCTCAAGATGGCACTAGGATCGATTTTCATTTCGCGGGTACTAGGTAACAGAAATACAATGATTTTGGGTTTGCTAACTTCAGAATTCAGATTCTGAAAAAAAATGTATGCTGTCATGTCATGTCATGGTGGGGGATGTGTTCAGCAATATTTACTTACGGTGTTCGCGTTCAAAAATCACAGGTTATAGTTAAAACAAACATGATAGCGCGCATTATGGGAACTTTTTCTTCATTTTTTTTTTATTTAATTTGTTTGACAACTGATAAGCAAAGTGCATTGTATATGAAACCACCTAGTACAATCAAGATTGGGTTTTTCGATTTTGTGTGCCAGATCAAAACCAACAAAAAAAAAATTCCCAATACAAAACGTATGTAAAACAAATTAGAACTGCGCCAGAACTCAAGATGGCACTATTATCGATTGCCAGGTCGCGGGTACTAGCTAGATAGAAATACAATGGCAAAGTGTTTTGAATAAATAATAAAGGTCTGCTTGAATTCTTCATATTCATCTTCTTAAAGCACTATTCACATGAGCACGACCAACGAACGACGAATGAATGAATAAAAGTGATTTTGCATACGTTTGAAGCTGTATTTCCTTACAAATTCCCAACAAAACAATAAAAGTATAGTTTATGTTTAATTTCTGTTGCATAAATTATCTTTTAAATCTCAAATGTTAATAATTTTGAGAAAAAAAATTTATTCGTCGCGAAAAGAGTTGTAGTTGATACGAACTGCCAAACTCTATTCGCGTTCCACATCACCCACACTCCCAACGAACAAAATATTCGCGCGCGTATAACCTCAAAAATCGTTCTTGCCTTGTGTTTTGGTTGTTCATTCGCGACGAATTAAAAACTCTCATGTGAAAGAAATGTCAAAATTGACGAATTTTCGTTCATTCGTTGGTCGTTGTTCGTGCTCATGTGAATAGTGCTTAACGGATACAGTGAGTTCGTTTGTGTATTATATTTATGAATCTGAGTCCACAAAATTATGGGTACATATTTTCAAAACTATTTGATATGTAATAACCCTGAGGCTCCACAAGAGTAAAATCCAATCCAACTTCTCTTCCGCAATCTCATCCGCAATCCAGTGCTTTTTTTGACTGGGTATATTATGTCTTGCTATAACGTCTTGAGTACGTATGTGCAAGTGTGTGGATGTATGCGTGATTCTGTTTTCGATTCCAACTTCAAACTCGGAATCGTTTTTCTGTTCTATTCAGAACAAAAACTGTCATCTTGTGCCAAGTGAACGAATTCTGAATCGTTTGGAACAGTTCCGGACGACCAAAACAAACGCTCTTAATCTCAGATTTGCGGTGTAGTGGATAAGGAGCGGTTTATTCGGCTCATTGCCCTTGGAGTTAAAATACGCACCTGGCCCTCCAGGTTGGGGGTCGTGCTTTGGGCTGACTTCCCAATCACATAAAGAAAAACTAGCTAGTTGTGAAGCAACAACAAGTCTCGGATACGGACGGATTGCCTGATGACGAACCATGCAAACGAAACAAGGATAACGACATTTGGATCTGCCCGTGGAATGTTAGGTCCCTTAACAGACCACGTGCAGCCGAACAACTAGCGGAGGCCCTATACCGTTACAAAGCGGATATAACCGCCATCCAGGAGATGCGATGGGATGGGCCGGGCAAAAGGAGGATGAAAAACTGCGAAATCTACTACGGCAACTGCTACAGTGAACAACAACAGCGTCTGTTTGGATGTGGCTTTGTTGTTAGAGGCAGGCTTCAGAGCTGTCAATGATCGCCTCACGACAATACGCTTAAAGGCTAGATTCGGCAACATAAGCCTAATATGCGCTCATGTCCCCACAGAAGAGAAAGATGACGACACCAAAGACAAGTTCTACGAGCTCCTTGAAAAGACATACGAGCAATGTCCTAGAGATTTTAACGCCAAACTAGGAAGAGAGGACATATTTGGTGGAACAGTCGGAAAACACAGCCTGCACGAAAAAAACTCCGATTCAGGCTTATCGGTTTTGCAGCGGGCTAAGAAAGCAATTGTTCGGGAGAGGGAGCAACTAGGTTACGCTCTATAAGACCCTCATCATCCCCGTCCTGCTATATGGTGCAGAAGCATGGACCCTGTCAAAAACAGATGAGAGCACCCTAGGCCAGTTTGAGGGAAAAGTTCTACGGAAGATCTATAGTCGTGTATGGATAAACTGTGAATGGAAGAGAAGATTTAACCACGAACTGTACGGGCTGTACAGCGACACTGACCTGGCTAAAAGAGTTAAGGTCCAAAGACTCAGATGGCTTGGAAAAGGATGGACAACAATGCTCCGGCCCGAAAAGTCTTCGAATCCACCCCAGAGGGACGACGCAGTAGAGGAAGACCAAAGCTCAGGTGGAGGTGGCGCGAGTTAAATAAATAAAACACCGGTTTTATTTTAATGTATTTTTATTCACGGTCAAAAATAGACTGATATCTTAATCGTAAACAATAACCTACGCTACTTAGACTCTAAGCAGCAGACACTCAGGTCAATGCATTCAATTTCCTATGGCCTTCGGATATTTAGATTTTCCCATAGGAAAGTAATGCATTGACTGTCTACTGGTTCGGGTTACGAAGCAACACAAATGTTCCGTCGTCAAGTTTGCTGACTTGCATTTGTGTAACTTCACCCCCCTTTGATTCAGAATTCTCCTGAATTTTGTTTTCTATATTTTTTATTATTATTTTAACATTTTTATTCTTCTTATGTATTATGAAAAACAATGTTCCGATTATAACTATGGCTACACATATAATACAAATAGAGATAGAGCTCATTATATAGTTGTTATTCTTATGGTAATTTAATTCATTAATGTGTTTAAGATTTTCAATTTGGTATATCTGTAACATTTTTTCAAAATTTAATTTTTCTTTGATAGTAAGGTTTTGATTCTCTTCATAAGAAAATGTATGTATAAATTCCATGTTAAAGTTTGATATTGAAACGTTTCTGATATTAATTGTACAGTTATTGATGTTGATTATGAAATTTCCACTTAATTCTAAATGTCTGTCGTCACATCCATTAAATACCATTTCTTTTTTTAAGGTTTTTACATATAATTAGATTATCTTCAACATTTTCAATCGAAATTTTATTATTTTCTTTAAAGTTACAAATTCCTTCTAATAAACAATTATCAACTTTTTTCAAATCTTTCAAATAAATATTGCTAATATTATATTGATATTTTGTTCCGTTAAATTCAACAAATTCAAAAGCCTTTATATCGATTTCTTTAAAATTTTTATTGGGCATTGGAACCATCATTCTTAATTTAGTTTGAATATAATGTTTTGGTAACTTAATAGCTAAAATTAATTGTGTCCCATTCAAATGAAATGCTCCTATTTTGGCATAGGTATTTTAATTTATAAAAATCTAGATCGGAATCAATTATTTCTTTACCTGATAAAATACTTGGATGTAAAATACCTTGTTTTGCGGATGCTATGTTGTCTAAAATGTTGTCAATTTTATCCTCAAGGATTTTCAATTTTAAGAGTTGGTCTGTTTTCAAAACTTTAAGGGTTAAATCATTTTGCATTTCTACTTCATTATTGTATGCTTCAGATATATATTTCCTGTCTTTTTCTATGGTTTCTTTAAAATTATTTATGTTATTCATAATTTGCCTATTAATTTCTATTTGTTTATTTAAGTTTTCAATTGCGTTTCTATTATTTGCGTCTGTAATTTTAAAATTTTCGATTATGTCTTGCCTATCGTCATCGTCCATGGTTCCATATAACCACTTATGACCAGTTCCAATAAAGTTTGCAAGACCTCTTCTTTGTCGCTTTTGTTGGAATGAGGATGAGATAGTTCTGACTTTCGATTTTATATTAATTATCTCGTTTATTATTGGCAAATTATTTTCTATTTTAAGTTTTCGAAAATTATGTTCAATAGCTTCAACTGCCGCTGCTATTTCTCCTGTGTCAATAATGTGGACAATAGTTTGGGTGTTTTTTATGAGCTCAACATTTCCACGGTTAAGGATGGTATAACCTTGGTCAGTTTGAATTTGTGTGATTAGAAGTGCTGGCTCCGCTACTGTTGTTGTCAGAGTTATTGTCCACAGCATTATTATCCACATTAGAACCTGCAAATTTATTAGGTCTTTTAACTGTTGTTGGGTGAACATTATTTAATTTTTTTTTTTCTGAAGTAAGGTTCATTTTTATGGCGTAAATGTTTATAATTTCTTATAAAACCCTCACTTCTCTCTTCCTGATAATCTTCTCTATCTAAATTTCTTTTATGAATAATTTGTTTCTTATTTTTATTAGCTTTATCAATTAAAATTGCTGCTTCTGTTTCAACTGCTTTGTTTGGACTCATTCCTAAAGTTGAGTGATGCCTATTATTATAAATTTTAACTGCCTTATGCATTTTTTGATTGGTAGTTATGTCTTTATTTTTGATTGTCAGTAAAATTTCAAGAAGCGTTTAATGAAAACGTTCTATGTCAGAATTTCCAGTGTGAGAATTCGGCTTGGTAAAGTGGAATGTCACTCCTTCTTCTCTGAAAAATTCCTGAAGGTTTTCTGACTTAAATTCACTATCACAAACTATTTTCTTTGGATTACCAAACTTAGTAAACTGTTCTTCGATACATTCTAATTTATTGACCCAATTCTTGCTATTTAAGTTGTAAATGTAAGCTTTTTTCGTAAGCTTATCCAGAAACGTTAGATAAAAAAGCTTATTAAAATGATAAATATCCATATGTAATATTTCATTAGCTTTCGTTGGAGTTTCGGAAAATTTAAATTTTGGTTTAATAGGTTTCCTATCATATTTGCCTTCTTGACATGTTTGACAGTTTCCTATAACCTTTGATATTTGTCTTACCAGTCCTGGGAAATAAACTTTATTTTTCAAAGTTTTGTATGTTTCAATAATTCCAGAATGACTACTCTCTTTGATATGATATAAAGAAATTTGCTTTAAAAGGTCTGCTTCATTTTCTACCTCGAGGGCTCTAAGTGTGCACTTAATAAATGTCAGTTTTTTATCATCCTTAAAAAGTTTTATTAAACATTGTTGAATTTTATTATACTCATGGTACGATAACTCTGTATAAATTCCTATTTTCCCTTTTATAAGAGTTCGTTTAAAGAGATCTTCCCAGTATAACTGATTTTTAGTCATATCTACATGGATGATTCTCCTACCATGACTTACTTCGACTTCGTCCGAAACATTATTTGATAAAATTATTTGAGTTCTATATTTATTAACTATTTCCTCTTTTATAGGGAAATGATCCAACTGTTGTTCTGGTGCTGAGTGGACAGTTGCCACGTTTGAGTCCGATTCACCGTCTATTTGGTCAACATCCTTAATGCGGCTCAAAAAATCTGCCACTTTATTGTCTTGCCCCCTTAAGTAATCTATTTCGTAATTAAATTCGGACAATTTGAGTAACCATCTCTGATTTCTTCCCGAAAATTCTTTGCCGTTGTATTTTTTATTAAGATACTTAATAGGTTGATGATCTGTGACTATTTTGAATTTATTTCCCCAGAGGTAGGGCCTAAAATATGTCACTGACCAGACAATAGCAAGGAATTCTTTATCTGTGGGTGAATACTTCTTTTCATGATCATTCAAAGATCTCGAAGCATAGCAAACAGGTTGACCTTCTTGAGTCAGCACTGCACCAATAGCAAAGTTGGAAGCGTCAGTAAATAAAGTAAAAGGTTTTTGAAAATTAGGAAATCTTAATATAGGATAGCTTGTAATATTTCTTTTCAACGTTTCAAATGCTTGTATATATTCTGCATTTTTTTTTAAATACTTAATCATCGGATATGCAATTTTTGAATAATTTTTTACAAATTTTCGATAAAATCCTGTTATACCCAGAAATGATCTGAGTTCTTTTTCTGATGATGGCAGTTTGTAATCCATAATACATTTGACTTTTTCTGGGTTAGGTTTCATACCTTCATCAGTTAAGATATGCCCCAAAAACAACACATAAACATAAAAAAAATCGTCGTTGCTACTGATTTTTAGTAACAACACGGTTCGTTTATCGACTGCGCCAGTTAAATAAATAAAACACCGGTTTTATTTTAATGTATTTTTATTCACGGTCAAAAATAGACTGATATCTTAATCGTAAACAATAACCTACGCTTCTTAGACTCTAAGCAGCAGACACTCAGGTCAATGCATTCAATTTCCCATGGCCTTCGGATATTTAGATTTTCCCATAGGAAAGTAATGCATTGACTGTCTACTGGTTCGGGTTACGAAGCAACACAAATGTTCCGTCGTCAAGTTTGCTGACTTGCATTTGTGTAACTCGCGTGAAAGTTGAAGATGACTTCAACCAAACGTGCGAAACTGGAGATAGCTAGCTAGGGACCGTGCTGGCTGGAGAGGTTTGTTGGTTGAGGCCCAAGTCCACCCCGGATTGTAGCGCTACCTTAAGAAGAAGAAGAAGATCATGCGGCATGAAAACTTGCTGATTTGTTTTTCGCGCCAACCGGGGTGGAGTGGTCGGATGTGCGTGGGGCCATTTCCTAAAGTTTCATCTACGGTGCAGTCAGTCGACATCATGCATTGGACGAAAGAGCAACGCGTATTTGCCTGCGAGGCTTACTTTTCCAACGGTCGTTCCATAATTTCCACTCAACGTGCTTTCCGTACTCGCTGGCCGACAATCGATTGTTTCGTTGGTAAAAACATTCAGGGAGAGCGGAATCGTGACGAAATCCCGTGTAGCATGCCGGAGAGTCAGAAAAGAAGAAAAAATTAAGAGGGTGAGAGTTTCTGTCTTGCGATCTCCCCGGCGGAGTTCGGCGCGGAAACATGCACTTGCTTTGGGCATTTCTGATCGCACTGTGAGATGAAGTCTTCATAAAGATCTTTAATTCCATCCTAACAAATTGGCTTTGGTGCAGGAGCTAAATGAACATGATTTTGTTGCCCGCAATGTGGAGCGCTCCATGAAAACCTGCCTGATGACGCGGTCGTGTTCTTTAGCGACGAGGCTCCTTAAATCTATCGTTTACACTGATCGGCCTCGAACCCTAAATCATCTGAAGGACAACATTCGTGAAGCAATAGCGAACATGCCCATCGACAGGCTTGAAAGAGTTAAACAGAGCTTCGAAAATCGGGTATCTCAGTGTATTGAAAACGGAGGCCATCACTTGTTCGATATCATCTTTAAAACCATGTAACGGAAAATTTAAATTGTGTGTGTTACAAAAATAACAAAGTTTCGTGACTCTATGTCCACTACTTTTGGTTTTATTACCTTTTAAAATCAGCAGATTTTCGGGCCGCACCCTGTATTTTTTTTTTATATAATTTGCACCCTTTTTATGCCAGAGACACAGTGAGTGCATATTAGGAAGACGGGAAGGGGTTGAAAAGGAGGTGTCGGTGTACATTGGTCTTGAATTCTTGAACATTGTAATGATTGGGAAAGACAGAGTGTGGAAGAGAGTTCCACATTCGCGTAGTACGGCTAAAAAATGATTCCCTATACTTGAGAGTACGTCCGAAGTTGGCCTCGAGGGTACACTGATGGGCATTCCTAGAAGCGCGAGTATTAAGGGTGAATTGTTTGAGGGGAGAAATGCAACTGGCTATTTCACTAGAGCAATTACCGTAGAAGTAGCGAGAGAACAGGGACAGACACGTTACGTTACGACCGCGACGATGGTCTAAAGAAGTGAATAAGTCAGCGATGTCCCTATCGACAATCATTCTTACAGTTTTCTTTTTGTATTCCATCCAAAAGGCTTAAGTAAGTAGCTGGAGCACCAGCCCAGAGATGGGAATTGTACTCAAGCTTTGGACGGATATATGTTTTATAGATAATAGCCAGATCAGACGGGGAGAAAAATTTCTTGCACCGTCTTGAGCAACTCAAACACTTGCGGCATATTAGGCGACATCGCATATGTGCTCGCTCCACAAGAGGTGGTCAGTGATGCAGATACCGAGAATCTCGAGATGTTCGGTCTCGTTGATGCAAGTGCCACTAATGGGACAGGGGCAAGGGGGGTATATCTCGCTTCAACGATACAAGACAGCATCGAGTCTTCGAAGCATTAAACTCTACGTGGTTTTTAATTTCCCATTGTACAATACTGTTTAAGTCAGAGTTTAATGAGCTTATCATATTCCACATCCGAAGATGGAGGGATGTGAGTCTGGAAACAAATAAGAAAAGCTAAGGGTGCTATCGTCAGCGAAACAATTTATTGGATTAGAAGTAACAGACAAGAGATCATTACTGAAAATGAGGAAGAGGGTCGGAGACAAAACGGAACCCTGGGGCACACCAGCATTTATTTTGTGGGTTTCAGAACGGTTCGAAAGAAAGTTTCTAATCCAATGAAGGAGGGACTCATCAGTACCGAAAGCACGCATTTTCGAGCCTGGTGCCAAACTCTATCAAATGCAACAATCTATCTTTCTCCAAAATGATGTAAGGATTTGTTCCACTGTTCGGTGAGATAAGCTATCAGATCACCAGTGGACCTGTTGCTGCGAAAGCCGTACTGCCAGTAATTAAGAAGCTTTCGGTCTTCAAGATATTTCTTAAGCTGATAATTTATCAGCGTTTCCATGACCTTAGAAAGAAGGGACGTAAAGTGCAATCGGACGATAATTGGAGGGAGGGGAGGATTCGCCTTTTTTGGATTGGCTGGACAAATGCTGTTTTCCAACTGCTCGGAACGAGCCCAGAAGAATAGGATAGATGGAAAAGCTTACGCAAGGGTTTTGGAAGAACACCTCTTCAGAATAATAGCAGGGATATGCTCCGGACCAGCGGATTTATGTATGTTGAGATCCTTTAGGACTCTCGCTACAGCACGAGTGCGGAAGAAGATTTGTCCCATAGAATCATTGACGCGCTCAAGAACAGGCGGAGTCATGACACTCTCTGGCAGCGAAGAGTTGGCGGAGGTTAGCTTTCGCGAGCGAGCTAACAACTGGAGTGTCATTGTCAACGAGCGTTGGGACCGAGGAAGAAGATGACCAAAAATTCTTACTGCCTTTGGGACATTGCAGTATTTTTTGCCTTAATTTTCGGTCATGCAAAAACTTTGGAATACGGGCATTGCTGGCCTTACTGGCTTGTTAAAACTTGTTCTGGTTTTCCTCAGTTTGGTTGGCTCTAAAGCACCGGAACTTTACTTCTTTTTATAAGAAATGGATTCCGGAAACATTTCAAATCTATCAAATAATATATATATATATATATATGCTAATGGTCATTCAATTAAAATATTTTCTGTTTACTTTCCAGGAGGTAATTCTTCCGCTGATAAAAGATACGATTTTAAAAATGATTTACGTAAACTGGTCACTACAAATGAAACTTTTTTAATTGGGGGAGATCTAAATAGCAGGCACAGGAATTGGGGATGTGTGAGAGCCAACACATGGGGTAATATATTGTATGACCTTAATACTAGGCACTCATTTAATATTTTGTACCCTCCTGGACCCACTTGTATACCCCCCAATGATAGAACGAACCCCTCAACTATTGACTTATTTTTAACGAATATGCCAGAACTTTTCAGTCAGCCAATAGTCATTAATGATTTAAGCTCAAACCATCTTCCGGTTATGTGCAGCGTCAATCATACACCTCATCAAAGCGAGAAAATAATTTTCGATTTCAAAAATGCTAAGTGGAAAAGATTCAAAAATAATATGCGTGTTAAACTAGAAAACATACCAACAATAGATCCCAATGAAGTCAATCGTGATCAAATTAATGAAGCCATTCAAAATTTTACAAATGTTGCGTTAGAAAGCGTGGCACAGTCTGTTCCAAAGAAAAGGGTTTATAACGATAACTCTAATTCTCTTCCCCCAAATATTGTCCAACTTATAAAAAAGAGGAATAGATATAGGTTATTGTGGATAAGAACCAGAGATACTTTTTACCTAACAGAAACTAAGATTCTCAATAACTTGATTAAATTACTTACTCAAGAACACAAAAATAAAAAGTGGAATTCGAGGCTACAAACGTTAGATAAGGCCAGTAAACCGTTCTGGAACTTAGTCAAAATAGTAAAGAAAAAAAATAGTCAGATTCCAGCGTTAAAAACTGGGAACTCAGTACTTTTGACTAACCTTGAAAAAGCAAATGCTTTGGCTCATGAATTTTCAGAAAACCATCAGTTAGGTAATAACATTTCCAGCAGTAGTACTACTGAAATTGCGGTTGAGCAATCAATGGAAATTTTGAGATCTCAACAATTTCAACTTGGAGATGATATAATTACAATACAAGATATAAAAACAATACTTACTAACCTAAAAAATACCAAGAGCCCAGGACTTGATGGTTTGAAAAACATTATGTTAAAAAAACTACCCAGACCAGGTATAAGATTTTTACAAGGCATTTTTATTGCTTGCTTTAAAATATCTTATTTCCCAAGCCAATGGAAAATAGCTAAAATAATTCCCATTCAAAAACCTGGTAAAAATCCGTCTTTAAGTTCTAGTTATAGACCCATTAGTTTACTTAGTTCTCTGAGTAAATGTCTTGAGAAAATAATTAAAAATAAAATTGTGATACATTTAAACACACATGATATTCTTCCACCTGAACAATTTGGTTTCAGAAGTTGTCATAGCACAGTCCACCAAGTTCACCGGATAACAAATGATATTAAGAGTGATCTTGCAGTAGGGAAAAGCACTGGTATGGTCTTATTAGATGTAGAAAAGGCTTTTGACACGGTATGGCACAAAGGCCTAATACACAAACTTTTAGTTCTTGATTTTCCAACCTTCATTATTAAAATCATAAATTCCTTTCTTACTGAAAGATTCTTCAAAGTTTCAGTAAACAATTGCTTCTCTGATCTGTATGAAATACTTGCAGGTGTACCACAAGGATCAGTTCTTGGTCCTGTTTTGTATACCATATTTACTTATGATTTTCCGGCATTAACAAACTGCAAATCAGCTATTTTCGCAGACGATACGTGTTTGTATAAATCAGATTCAGTTGGTTTTAACATCGAAACCAACTTGCAATCTGCGCTGAATATTGTGCAAACGTATTTTTGCGATTGGAAAATCAAAATAAACGCTGGGAAAACTCAAGCCGTCTTTTTCACTAGAAAAAGAAAATCTTGTTTTTTGCCCATCAATATGCTTCAAATTAATGGTATTCCAACAGAATGGAAATCAAGTGCTAAATATTTAGGAGTACACTTAGACAAAACACTAACTTTTGGAATTCATATACAAGAAACAATCAACAAGGTCAATTTAACTATAAAAATGCTATATCCGTTTATTAACAGAAAATCAAAATTAAGTGTTGAAAATAAGCTCATCATTTTCAAGGTCATCTTTCAAAGTATTATGCTATATGGGTCACCTGTTTGGGGCAAATGTGCAAACAGCCATTTACTTCGATTGCAAAGAACCCAGAACAAATTACTCAAAATGATGCTAAATCTGCCATGGCACTATTCTACGGAAGAGCTCCACGCACTTACCAAAATTGAAAAAGTTTCATTCCGAATTACAAATTTATTTGAGCGATATAATGCATCTTGTAGACTATCAGATAACTACCTTATCTCAAATCTGGCTATTTAAAAAAAAATAAAATAAAAAAAACACAAAAACAATAAATACATAATTATAATAATTGTTACTTATTTATTCATACATTATTTATTGTTATTTATTATTTATTTATTTATTTATTATTTATTTATTTATTCATTTATTTATCTTTTTATCTAATTATTTACTTATTTATTTACTTATTTATTTATTTATTTGTTAATTTATTTGTTTGTTTATTTATTTATTTATTTATTTATTTATTTATTTATTTATTTATTTATTTATGTATTTATTTATTCAGTTATCTATTTATTTATTTATTTATTTATTTAATAATAAAGTTAATTAATATATTAATTTGTATATATTTGTTTAAATATCTAAATGTGTATATTTTGTTCGTTGTTTATTTATTATATTTTGTATTTATTTAATTGTTTAAATCCTAAGCATTTGTAATGTATCTTGTTTGAGATAAGCTTTTATCTGTGCTTCGCAGCCTCCTATTCTCTCCAATCTTGGATAACCATTTTTCTCACAACTTGAAGAAGCTTTTTCTTGAAGCTTTTCCTTCGATTTTTCATTATATTAAACTGTGATAATTTATATAAAATTTGTATTTTTTCAGAAGTAAAGTAGGGTTATACTAAATCTCTGTAAATTGTGCAATATAGATGTAAGAAAAAATGTAAATAATTTCTGCTACAATAAAAACAAATATGAATATGAATATATATGATCTAATTCTAATTTCCAGTTGTTCAAAGCTCAACAAATTATTTGAACGCAACGTTAAATCATGGTAGCCCTAGCCCCTAGGTATATTTCAATTCAGTCTCGTGTGGTGTGATGCCTGCAATATCGCAATAAACACGTTTGGAATTTTTTCTTCAAAATTAGTCTTGAAATTATTTATTTTATTTTACTCTTATCATTTCTGTCAATTTTAGAAAAGAAACTGAACTCTGAGATAACCTCATATTTTCCAAATTTCACCTTCAAATTTTGTTGATTGCAGAAACTTCAACATTATTGTGCTAATCGAAATGTTTGCTCTGTATTCCAACATACCCATGTGTACCTATCGGCATTAAGTACATTTTTTCAACTAATGCTCGAACTTTTTAATCAGTTTTAGGACTTTCTTAAGGTGTTTTTTTCAATATGAGCGTTCAAAGTTTACTCTTCAAACAAGGCTTATAAGCGCAGATTGCAAAATAATAAAACACGGCAAATGGATTTTTTTTTCTCATTTATTTAATCGAATTAATGGTTTAGTGCTTTTCCTTTGCGGCTTCTTGAATCTTGTTGTTGACGTCCTTCAAAGCATCAACGGTTGTTTGCAAAATTTGGTTTCCAATATCCTTGATTTGCTTAGCGGACTCAGTGTCTCCGATATTCTTGATACCCTCGACGAGGCTCTTGGTTGTTTCGGTTAGTTCGTTCTTGGATTGAAAAATAAGAACAAAAAACTACTTAAACCACAAACAAGAAACTAGTTTTGAATATCAAAACTTACAACATTTTTGGCAGCTTCTGGGTTTTCCTTCTTCAAGTTGTTGATGGCTTCATCGATACGGGAACGCAATTGCTTGACGGAATCACTTTCTCCCATCTTCTCGAGGTTCTCATCAGTCTAAGTTTAAAAAAAAGATATATTTATAAGCAAGCTATTTTCTTGATCACTGGTTAACTTACGGTCTTCTTCAATTCCTTGGCAAGAGTTTCCAATTTCGAAGCGTAAGCCTTAGTTTCAGTGGCAACGAAGTTGTTGAATTGCTCCTGATCTTTGACTCCAACAGCTTGGAAAACCTTTCCTTGGACTTCCTTCAACATATCACCGGTTTTGGCGAGTAAGTCAGCAAATGGCAATTGCTCGCTGGCTTGAGGTTGAGGAGCATCGCGAACAACTCTTGCTGAAGCAAGCTAGAATAATTTTAAGGATCTTCTTATATTGTGTCCGTATAGTGTAAGAAATTTTCAAAGAAAAACATACTTGAACGAAAAGAAGAGCGCAAACAACAGTGAAAAATTTTCCAGACATTTTCGGGATGATTTTTTAGTCCGACTACGGGTAACTGCAACACAAGACTAACGTCTTCAAGTAAGATCAAATACATTTTATATTCGACATCCATCTAATTGAATCAGTACTTATCAGTTAAATAAGACAACAATAATTATAATATGCATGCTACGCGCATTGTGTCGTTGTTTGAAAGTTAGAGGACAGGGTGTTCTAAATTATTAATTTTTTGGCATATTCCATTTTTCACTAAACATTCTCAAAGCTTCTGACAATTTGTCAGATATCTACGCAAGGTAGGCGATATAAAGAAATGCCTAGAAATCAATATCTCAACACACCGTTATATTTATAGATTTAAAAGCCGTCTACCAGTTGAATTTGTGAAAAACATGAGGAATTCTTCTTCTTCCTCGGTCCCAACGGTCGTTCATGATGACACTCCAGTCGTTAGCTCTCTTGCGAAAGCTAACATTTTTGCTAGGCAGTTCGCCTCCAACTCTTCTCCTGCCAGAGAGTATCATGACTCCGCCAGTTCTTGAGCTCGTCATTGATTCCATAGGACAAATCTTCTTTCGCACTCGTTCTGAGGTGAGAGTTTTAAAAGATCTCAACATACATAAATCCGCTGGTCCGGATGGTAACCCCACTATTATTCTGAAGAGGTGTTCTTTCACGCTGGCAAAGCCCTTGCGTAAGCTTTACCATCCATCCTATTCTTCTGGGCTCGTTCTGACCAGTTGGAAAACAGCATTTGTCCAGCCAATTCCAAAAAAAAGGCGAATCTTCTTCTCGCTCCAATTATCCTCCGATTGCACTTACGTCCCTTCTTTCTAAGGTCATAGAAACGCTGATAAACTATCAGCTCAAGAAATATCGCGAAGACCGAAAGCTTCTAAATGTCCGGCAATAAGGCTTCCGCAGCAACAGGTCCACTGGTGAGCTAATGGTTTATCTCACCAAACAGTGGAACAAATCTTTACATCGTTTTGGAGAAAGTATGATTGTCGCACTTGATATTTCTGGCATCTTGCTCTTTTATCGAAAAAGCGTGCTTTCGGTATCGACGAATCCCTCCTTCGTTGGATTAGAAACTTTCTTTCGAACCGTTCTATACAAGTTGTATTGGACGGGTTTAAGTCTGAAACCCACAAAATAAATGCTGGTCTGCCCCAGGGCTCCGTTTTGTCTCCGAACCTCTATCTAATTTTTATAAATGATCTCTATTCTGTAACTTCAAATCCAATTCGTTGTTTTGCTGACGATAGTACCCTTAGCTTTTCATATTCGTTCTCAGACTCACATCCCTCCTCATCGGATGTGGAACTGCAACGGCAAAATATGATAAGCTCATTAAACTCTGACTTAAACAGCATTGTACAATGGGGAATACAAAATCGCGTAGAGTTTAATGCTTCGAAAACTCAATGCTGTCTTGTATCGTCGAAGCGAGATATACCCCCCTTGCCACTATCCATGAGTGGCACTTGCATCAAGGAGACCGAACATCTCGAGATTCTCGGTATGTGCATCACTGACTACCTCTTGTGGAATGATCACATATGCGATGTCGCCAAAAATGCCGCAAGATGTTTAGGTTTTTTAAGAAGATGCAAGAATTTTGTTTCCCCTTCTGATCTGGCTACCATCTAATCTATAAAACATATATAGGTACGTCCAAAGCTTGAGTACAACTCCAACGTTTGGGCGGGTGCTCCAGTATGACGTTCTTAAGTCTTTTGGACAGTATCCAGAGCAGAGCATTTAAGATGGTTGGTGACCATACCATCGTTGAGACATTTACGTCACTTGAACATCGACGTAATGTCTCATGGCATAACTCTCCTTTACCGTTACTTCAATGGTTTATGCTCTAGTGAAATAGCCAGTTTCAGTCCGCCCCTTAAGATATTCAACCGTAATACCCGCGCCTCCAGGAATGTCCATCAGTTCACCCTCGAGCACAACGTACGGTCATGATCAGACAATCATTCCTTAGCCGTACTATGCGAATGTGGAACTCTCTTCCACACTCTGTCTTCCCCAGTCACTGCAGTGTTTGAATTTAAGACCAATGTTAACCGATACCTCATCCTAAACCCTCTCCATCTATCCCACTTCCCCTTCCCCTAACGCTCGCACTGTGCTTTGGCATAAAAAGAGAACAAAAACCCCTTGAGTGCGTGCTTATTATTAAAAAAAAATGTGCACGACTCGGTCATACGAACTTGCTCCTGTATTCCAAATACTCATACAAAAAATTTTATTCGTAAATAAAAATTTAAATTGAAATATCTATCTCAAAAAAAGATTCAATCTGAAAAAAAATTATGTCATATGATTTCTTAAGAAATTGTTGATTTTTCAAAAATTTTTTTTTAAAAATCGTCGGAGCGGTTTTTTTTTAAATTAATTTTTTATACATAAAATTTTTCGAAAATGTCTAAAAATTAATTTGGGTATGCAGTATCCAAGAATGTGAAACTATACATTTTACAAGTAAATTTCAATTTTTAATATTGATCCGTTTTAGAGATACAGAATTTTTTAAAAAAAGTTTAAGAATATTTTTAAAAAATCCAAAAAAAATTTTGACATTTTTTTGAATACAAAATATTATTTGAGCAATATAAACGTACTTTCAGAAAAAAAATTACCCTGATCGGACTTTTACTTTTCGAGAAAATCTGATAACAAAAAAACGGTTCTATGGGCGGTACCGTTTTGGAACAATACAAAAAAAAAAATTTTAACATAAAATACATCAGAGTTTTAAACAAAAATTTTCGAGGAAGTGTAAAAAAAATCGTAGGAGCTGTTTTTGAGAAAATTGAAACTTTTGGTTTTTGGCCAAAAAAATCGTATGGTGGCTACCCTAAATTTTGATCTTAAAAAAAAAATCAAAAAAACGACCCACGCGAATTCGCTCAAACCCTTAATTTTCAAGTTTCAAGTCAATCGGACCAGAGGTTAAGGCTGTATATGCGTTTACAGACAGACAGACAGACAGACAGACAGACGGACGGAATCGCCGGACCCACTTTTTTCGACTTCTCTATCATCGTAATGTCACATCTCATCATTACCTCAAATTTTTTTTTTTTACGAATTCAATACTTGCCATATATTCTATATGTCGCAAGTAAAAATGATGATCGTTTCAACAGTTTCTGCGCGATGGTGTAATAAATTAACACTGGGACTAGTATTTAGCAGGTAAAAGGTATTTTCGCTAATTTGTGTCTGTTATTTTATATGGTTGCCAAAATAAGTCCTTTGTCATATTTTAATATAATCATAAAAAAACACCCTGTAGTACTTACACTTTTTGCACGTCTAATGAACTAACATCAATAAAAAAGTAAACAGTCTATTGATAGGTATACACAATAGATGGAAAATTTATTAAATCTACTATGCACTACTTGTTATTTTAAATGAAATTATAGTCTCGTATCGTCTCGTCTCGATTTCCGCATATCGCTGTATTGATCTTCCAAAGGTTAAGCATCTTTATCAGTAAAAGTCGACGGATTCAACTTCGGAGCGGTTGTTGTGAGAAGATTAATGTACAAACATATGTACATTCTTTTGTATATTGAAATATATTTTGTCTGTTGTTTACGGCTTTCCGCTGACGCTGTATTCCAAATTTTGATATGCTTATGCTTATTCCTTAGTAACAAAACGAAAATTTAATCAAAGAAAGTATCAAAATGACTTTAATCTTGAACTCAACACCCAAATTTTCTTTTGTTAAGGCTGTCTGCAAAAATTTCGTTTTCTTTATCATCGATGTAGGTACAGAAGTTTTGTTGTTGTCACGTTCATCAGTAATGAATTGAATGCAAAATTACAGGTCAGTAAATTCCAATTGAAGATGGGCTTTTGTCAAAAATGTAAATTTGAAAAAACGGATACACTACACAACTGTATACTATGCACCTACTCTTATTCCACTAATAAGAATCCAAAAGGAAAACCTTTTTAGCATTACAAAATATTTGTATTTAAAAGCAAAAGTTCAAGTAAAGAACTTATAATTTTTATTATAAATATTGAACGTGTTTCTCATAACAACACAACTATATTCGGCTCTGTCACCTTTTTTAATTAACAGTTAAGGAGTACAAAACAATATTTTTACATGTAATGTAATATGTAAATATTATTTGTGATCAAATCAATAATAATGTTGTAGGCATTAATTAGACCTTTTAAAATGATTTACTTTTACGAATTGAATGACGATGAGTTCAAATTCCTTTTAGGTAAACAAAATTACATCGATATGTAGGAATAACACTGTACCTACATTATAAAAAAACTAATAATTATTTGTGTGGATATATTAATAACTAGCAGTTTTGCCTGCGACTTATTCCGCCTCTCCCTAGTCCACCAGCGCATCATGCGCGCGTGGGAATTTTGTGGCGAAGTTATGTAAAAATTGTATAACAGTCGACTCTCCCTGAATCGAAATTCTTCTTAACTCGAAGCCTTCAAATAAAGCCTTAAGCTTAAAGCCTTCCTCGATAAATGGGCTATTCAATACAAAAAGAATTTTTCAATTTGATTTAGCAGTTCCTGAGATCAGTGCGTTCAAACAAACAACAGAAGCCTTAAAAAATGAATAATATTTGCTATTTTCTTAAATTTTCCACTAATTCTTCGTTCCTGTTGGTCACAGCGATGGGTGAAGGCTATTGTATGGTCGGATCTTAGACTAAAACGTACATCCAAGTCCATATAAGGAAAAAAGTTATTTTTTGGCAAAAAGTAGTTTTGGTTTTTTCTTAGGCCCGGTGCACACACGCGATTTTTACCGCGGCGATATCGCTTTTACGACATAAGGTACTCACAATCAAATGAAGTGGTGCACACACACTTGCGATATCGCAGCGACACTTCTGCGACATTTCTGCGGTAAAATGTCGCAAAAGTTTCTGCGATATCGCGGCGACAAAAAAATCGCATTTGTGTCTTGTTTTACATTGTTTTCTATTGTGCAGTGCACACATGCGATTTTTACCGCGAGTTTTGATCAAATTGAAAGGGAAAATATGGATGATTTTGATGCTGGTCTCTTTTTATTTGATTTTTATTTTGATTTTTGGTGAAACTTTGACCGCCAACTCATCAAAAGATCTAACACTCATTCGAAAATTGTTAAAAAAATGTTCAGGATTTTGTCTTTTATTTTGAAACGATGAACAAAATAGTCCTTTTGTTGGCCATTAACGTCAGTGACGTCGTTTCCTTTTATTAAGAACATAATTTGTATGCACGAGGTACGCGAAAACATTTTTTTTTATTGTCGCAAGTGTGCACTGAATAGTTGCGATATCGCCGCGACAAAAATCGCGTGTGTGCACCGGGCCTTAATATCTCGAAAACCACAAGACATTTTTGCATCCGGTTTTGGTGATTTGATTGGAAATTGATAATTGAATTTTGAAAAAAAAAATTACATAAAATTTTGAAAAAAAAATAGTTTAAAATTAAAAAAAACATAGTTTATCAACATTTTGAGTTTAAACATTAATTTTTCAAAAACTATTCCTTGGAACTGTTTTAGTTAAATACAAAATGAAAGAATACAAATGAAGAAGAAGTATTGTATGTGTAGCCGGTAATTTATAATTTTTTTTTTGTTTTTTATGTACTCCAGTAATTGAAGTCATAGCAACCTAAGTTTGCGGCTATTTTAAAACTGGCACCCATGGATTTTCGTAATCAGTAAACAAAAAAACTTTAATTTTGCATTAGAATTAAAAAAAAAAAAAACAGATGAGTGGGGGAAACTGGGGCACATTTGACAATTAATTTTAAAGAGCCTGTATTTTTGTATTCGGTTGATGGATTTCAATCTTTTCTTTTGCATTCAATACGTTGAATGTTTGAGATAGAACTGGCATGCCGATATTCCGTTTTTAACATTTACATATTTTTTAAAAATTAATTTTGTAAAAAAAGTCATTTTGTCAAAAGTGCCCCGAGGACGGGGCACCCTTGACTTTGTACTGGGGAACATTTGACAATACCAGTTTAAGCTCAATAAGTCTCACCAAATGTGGTCTTTTTTATGTTTAGATGGACAACTTAGGGCTGAATTAATTTTGTTCATAAATTTGTCGAAGATTCTGAAAAAAGTTATCAACTGCTAATTTGAAAAGCCGTTGAGCCTGGCTTAGCTCATATTTTTGGGCTTTTTTAGGGAGATATTTGGATTTCGTTTTAAAAATCCGTAAAGCCAATCGTCTGCAGCTTTTTTTGAAACTTCCCAATTTGGTGAACAGCGAATGTTATTAGCCTTGGCAAAGGCATAAACAGATTTCTTAAAAGTTTCTTTTGATAAACCATTAAGCATAGAAAGAACACTTCTTTAAATAATAAACCAACTCTTTTTCTTGAATTTTTGTGAACGTCTATCGCGCTGTATATATTTCGATTGAAAAGGAAAATCTTCGTTATACTTTCATTTCCCGAATCGGAGCAATCTTTTAAGGGATCCTGCTTTTTCATGCACATTATCAATGTTGTTCTATTGATGCCATATTTTCTAGCTGCAGATGTAGGTGTTCCACGATTTTTGTGGATGTCTGAAATAGCTCTCTTTACTTTTTCTTCGTCGATTGAGTTTCTATTTGACTTTTTCTTGAAGTTGCGAACCATTTTTCCTGAAAAAAATTAACATGTAACAATCGAAAATGAAAAGTTGTGTTATCAGGATCAATATGGGGCACTTTTAACAAATGTCAAATGTACCCCTAACACAAGTCAAATGTGCCCCATTTGAAAAAGTCAAATGTGCCCCAAAGGTTGTTTACAGCTATTTTTTTATTTTCCTTAATTAATATTACACTTTCACAAAATTTACTTTAATTTATAAATTTTAAATGGAAAGTACTATCAAAATAATGTTTCACAATAAAAATACACTTTCACAAAACTCATAAAATGCTTACGTGCCGCTCGTGGAAAATTACATCAAGTATCTGGAAATCACAAAAACGCGTGTTGCTCGTAGAAAAGTTGAAGCAAGACTGCTACAGTTTGCTACATTGTTTTTTAAATCAAATAAGGCACCGTTTTCAATCCCAATTTTTCTTCTTAAAGGCTACGTTCACACTTAAAATCGCAAAGTCAAATGTGCCCCAACGTCAAATGTACCCCAGTTTACCCTTCATTTTTCACAGAAATGTACCTCTTTAAACGTGGCAACCCTAGAGTTGCGGCAGACTGAGACCTGGCAACCATGATTTTTTTTTGTTATTTACATCATTATCTTTAAAATGGCGTTGGATTTATTAAAAAATCATATACCTACATGCATTTTGGGTCCGAAAATTGACATTTTAAAAATTTATTAAAAATAGGAGCCGCCAATTGTTTATAGGCAACCCTACGAAAATTCATTGCATACTTTCTAAAAATTCATTTAAAATTGGTTTCATCACAAAATCAGATGCATGCAGAATCGAGCTTGGGATCCTGTACTATAAAGCATTCCTCGAATAATGAACTATCCAAAATCCAACACAAAAATAATTTTACAATAATTCGAACAAGTAGTTCCTGATATTAGCGCGTTCAAACAAACAAACTCTTCAGCTTTATATATTAGTATAGATTAGTATAGATATCGATATAGTTATTAAGTATGTCCTAAATTTCAACTTGAAAGTTACTACGAAACTCTCATAATATTGGACAGTTTCCGAGAAAGTGAAACACGTCCTGTCGTACCATTAAATTGCAGATCTATAAGGTATAAAATTCAGGTGGATGAGCAAACCTCTGCGTAAATATTTTCCTGATTTTTTCAACAGTGTTCTGAACGTCAAAGTATGTAAGTGTTACTGTTGGAAAACATTGGAACGATGCTGCTTCATTAAGAAACTTATCGTAGGTAAAATTTCCCGTATTCTGGAGTAGGTCGTAGAATTTTAGTTTGATTGTTCCTGGGTTGGCTGATATCTATAAAGTTGTCAAACATTCGGCTGATATTTTTATTCACTTTTTAACACAAGTGCCATTAGAATTAATCATATCAACAGTACCAGTTTTGGAATTCGCTATGTCACTCTTGCTACATTATCGAAATGTATTTTATGTGTATCCAAAAAAGCGGTGTTATCCCTGTTTCGAGGTAAAGCATGTAGTTCAGTGAACTACTGGATAACTTAAAGAAAGATATCCCCATACTTGTGCCGTAAAAGAGAATTGAGATTAATGCTGTACAGCTGTACTGTATGCTTCACTTAACGAGAAATACACGAGGGGGTCATAATCCTGTTTGTAAAAATACTGTATGACAAAATACTATGTGGTCAAAATACTGTAAGATCATAATCCTGTATCTGTATGTCCTTATTATAGTGTAGTCAAAATACTGTATGAGAAGTATACGACTTGCAAAATACTGATCTACCTATTCGGCAAAATACTGGGGTGGAATCAGCTAAATTCAAAATTGATTATCACATTTGTGCATAGCTGAGCACCGTTAATCAAAAAGTTAACTTCGTTAATCGCTAATCCGTTAATTAAAGTTTAAGTAGTTATTATTCCTTTCGTTCTAAATTTAGAACTTATATGCATTAAATTAAATTTACAAACAAAGGAAGTTTTTATTATTAACGTTTATATTCCACCTAAAAGTCCTAATTCTGTCTTTATTGAATTATCTTCAGTTCTTGACTATATCATTAGCTGCTCAGGCACTGAAAGTGAGATAATCTTGTTGGGTGATTTTAATCTTCCTAACATTAACTGGGTTCCTTCTGAGGATGATTCTCATTTAGAAGCTTCCCCAAGTTCTTCTCAAATGGAGCTCCAAATGTTAGATAATATAATCTCAGCGGATTTACAACAAGTAAACTCTGTTCTAAATTCGTTGAATAGGTCACTTGACTTGGTTTTCTCATCTAATGCGGCCTGTACAGTGGTGGTTGAATCCGCTTCTTCAATAACTAATATTGATAATTATCACCCTCCTTTAGATATTATTCTTGACTTGAGTAGTCATTTACTAGAAAATAGTAATTCTCATGACTGCTCATACAAATACGACTTTCGCAGAGCCAATTTTCAACAGCTTTCAGATAGTTTATTAAATTGTGGTATTGAAAACTTACCATTTTCCAATAACATTGACGAAACTGTCTCGAGTTTCTATGCTGTACTCATGAGATGTATAAACGAAACTGTACCTAAGAAAAAAATCAGTCAAACCAACACCTCTTGTCATCCTTGGTACACAAAAGAGTTAAAAAGCCTCCGTAATAAGAGAAATAGGGCATGGAAAAATTATATAAGATCTATGTCTTTAGAGAACCAAGTGGTTTATATATCTCTTTTCGAAGAGTTTAAAAGATTGTCATATGATCTTCACAATGATAATATTGCTACTATGGGTTATTCCTTGAAGCAAGACCCTAAACTTTTTTGGAATTTCGTAAACTCTAAGAGAAAATGTGATGTTTACCCAGTTAAGCTCACCTACAACAATGTTATTTTGAGTTCTACTTCTGAGATCTGCGATGCATTTGCCAATAATTTCAGTCAATCTTTCATTGATACTCCCGTTGATGTAGACGTTGATTTTTTCAATTACTTGAAAAATAGCAAACAAGTCACGTTTAATAATGTCCCGATCGAGATTGATCAAGTCCTAAGATTTTTGTCCCTTCTGAAAGAAGACTATTCTTCTGGTCCTGACGGTATTCCTCCCATATTATTGAAAAAATGCTATTCAGTTTTAGCTAAACCTCTTAGTAAAATATTCCAACTATCCTTGCGACTTGGAAAATTTCCTTGCGCCTGGAAGATTGCTTACATCACGCCTGTTTTTAAAAAGGGAGATAAGTCGCATATTGTTAATTATAGGCCTATTTCTAAACTTTCTTGTATTCCTAAACTGTTTGAACAAATAGTATGTGACAGTTTATCCTTTTACTGTAAAACCATCATATGCAGTGAGCAACATGGCTTTGTGCAAAGGAGATCAACTGTCACAAACCTTCTTGCCCTTACGCATAATTGTCTGAACAGTTTAGAACATGGACTGGAAACTGATTGTATATACACTGACTTTTCAAAAGCTTTTGATCAACTGTCTCACTCAGTTATCAAGTTGAAATTACGGTTATTAGGTTTTCCCCCTGGGCTTGTTTCATGGATTTCTTCTTACCTTGAAGATAGAACTTATCAAGTAAAATTCAGAGATATGTTTTCGAAGACTTTTACTGCAAAATCTGGTGTTCCACAGGGTAGTCATTTAGGACCTCTTCTATTTATTTTATCAATAAATGATGCACCGTTATGTGTTCTAAACAGTGAAATTCTTATTTTTGCAGATGATATGAAGATCTTTAAGAAAATTACATCTAACAATGATCGCATTCTTCTGCAAAATGATATTAATAGGTTTTCTGTATGGTGTAATAAGAACAGTTTAAATCTTAATCCGTCGAAATGTCAGACAACGACATTCTCAAAAAAACGAGCAACTTCGACTTATGAGTATTATATATCTCAGCAAATTCTTTCTCGTGTTTTTAAAGTAAGGGACTTAGGAGTTCTTTTTACACCGAATTTAGATTTTACAGAGCACATTAACAACATTGTTAATAAAGCTAATTCTATGCTAGGGTTTGTTAAACGTTGGTCAAAAGAATTTCTTGATCCTAACGTCACCCTTTTTCTTTATAATTGCCTTGTTCGTCCCCACCTTGAATATGCTTCACAGATTTGGAGTCCTTATTATGACGTTCATATTGACAGGTTAGAATCGGTGCAACGTAATTTTACTCGTTTCGCATTAAAAGGTATTCAATGGCATGATCCTCGAAATATTCCATCTTATGAGGATCGAGTATCACTTCTTCAAATGCAAACGCTGTCTCAAAGAAGGATCAACAATGATATAGTTTTCCTTCATCAACTTATTACAGGCGTCACAGATGCACCAGACCTTCTTAGTGCTATACTTTTTCACTATCGGGGAGGAGGTTATCACCTTCGTAGCACCGATTTAATTAAAGTCCCAAGACATAGGACCAATTACGGAATGCATGAGCCCTTGACAAGGATGAGTAGGCTTTTGAATTATAATACGGATCTTATTGACTTTCATATTAATAAGAATAAATTAAAGATTATAATTAAAACCAGTGTGGCACGCTCTTAAATGTTTTTTGTTGTCTACTAACGTATTTTTTTATTTTTTTTTTATTTTTATTATTTGTAAAAAAAAACTGACTCTTTTTTTTCTTGTATTTTTTACGAACTTGACAAGTGTTTTCTAAACGCGTATTTACTTTTTTCTTTGTTTTTTATATTTTTAAAATTTGTTGACTTAAAAATTTTTAAATTTTTGATATTAAAATTTTGCATTTTTTCTTTTTTTACTTTTTGTAATATTTTAATATAAAATTTTAATTTATTTTGTTTTTCTTGTTGTACCTGCTGTATTAAGCAGTCCCAAACTCTTGTCTTCCTGGTACCTATTCGTATCGCCATAACTTTTTTTTTATTATTTTATTTATTTCAAATAATTTCAAATAAAGTGCCGATACGTTTTGCAACCGTAATTGTAATCGTACTCGGTGAAAATGGACCCCAGCGCGTGCGGTATCTCGGGGGGGGGAAAGAGGCGTGGGAATAAAAAAAAAAAAAACTTCGTTAACAGTTAAAATGAAATTTTAGAAAAATTAACGCAAGTTAACGTTAATCGTTAATCCGTTAACACGCCATAAAAATTTTATTTTCTAATAAAAATTTGAAGTTGGAAACAAGAAAAGACAAGTAAATTTTTTTCAATATAGTAAATTATATTTTATAAGAGTTTAAGTGTTAAAACAACAATTTATTCAGTCATGTATACAGTACTTGTTACCCGAGGAATGCCGCTTCATTTAACGAGTCTTTTGACTTCAAATCTAGCCACGTTTTTACGAGACTTTAAGCTTTACTTCTTAATGATTTGTTGTTCTTAGGTTTTTCTGAAGATTGAGTATCAGAGTTGAAAAAGTCATCCTCATCATCGTCGTTGTTACTCGCGTTGCTGCCTCCGCCACTTACACTCTCAACGTCCTTTGATATTTCGATAGCTTCTTCTTGTAGCGCTTCTTCTACCTTTTTTTCCATGCATTTTTTCACTGCATCTACACGACTGTTATCATATTTTTGCAACCATATCAACCGAAACTTAGGGTGAAAAGCCGCAGCAAGTTGGCACTGTTCATCGTCCATAAGTGGTCCGAATCCGAACCTTCTCTCTATGCCGTTTAATAATAATAAGGGTGTTGACTAATTTCTTATAAGTTATAAAAATAATTATTAATAATCTAATTTGAATGTGTATCTGTATGGTATTTGTGTTCGATTAACGATTAACGGACTTGGAAAATTTAACGATCGTTAACATTTTTTTGAAGTTAACTGAAAAGTTAATCCGTTAATGTGCATGTTAACTTCGTTAATTAACGATTAACGGATTAACGAAAAAATGCCTGTTAATGCCCAGCTATGCATTTGTGATAGTCACATGTGATGAAATGAAACTTCCCGTCTGCGTAAAGTTATCAAAAAAAAATTATTAATTTTGGAATCACTTGGCCAAATTGACATTTGTAATTTTTTTAAAATTATTCTGATAGATTTCTTTTCTTGTAAATGTTCATCCAAACTATTTTCTATTTTCTTTTAATATTGTTGTATTATCTTCTATGATTTAAAATATTCAATATAACACTTTTACAAGTAAGAACTTAGAGTTCTTTTAGATCGCAGTACTTTTGGTGGCTAACTTTTTACATAATGTTGTTTGCACACAAGAGAACTTGGCTCCTTTTATACATTTTATGTTTTTGTTCTGATTTCACATTTTTTTGCAAGGTATTTTTGTATGGAAGCATGAACTTCGAAATACTTTAAATAACCTAGAAATTTGCAAACTTTAACAACATGATTGTTCTGCCAATTTATAAACAAATAATAGGTAGGTTAGGTTAGAGTGGCTGTCTAGGTGTTGTTTACACATTTAGACCCTAAGGGTCACTTAAGAAAGTTACTCATGGAGTGTTATGAAGTTAAACAACATCCTATGACCATTTTAAGAAAGTGAGCGGCAACCACGCCCTTTAATGAAACTAAAATATTTTACTTATATTTTTCCTTATATTCAACCAAACCCCTATTAGAATTCCGAAGTTCAACAATCAACATCCCACGGCCAGTTTTATAAAGAGAGCGGATACCACGCCCCTGAAAGAGAAAATTGAAATTTTCGATTTTTTCCTTTGTATACACCCGAAAACCTTCCAAAAGGTAAAGGCCAAATTTCATGATTCTGCTATAGTTAGAAGTGCTTCATAATTTTAATGATCAGTCAATCAGTCAGTGAGTGAGTGAGTCAGTCAGTGAGTCAATTACGGTTTTTGAAATTTTTACTGTTCAATATCTCAGGAAATAGTGGTTCTACAAAATTATTATTTTTAAAGGACTTTTGTGCCTATGAAGTTAATACGTAAATCAAATTTGAAGCTTCTAATTCTATGGGTTATGGGGGGTTAAAAATGTACTTGAGTTCGATTCTGTAAAAGGGAGTAGTGCTAGAACTTGGCTGGGCACTAGCGTGTCCTTTAATAAAAAAATAAAGTGAATTAAAAAGAAGGAAGTAAGTACAGAATTTCGTTTTCTCCCTCCTTTTCACTTAGGTTATTATGAGGTATCTACCTATATTATCAAAACGATATTCTTTTAGTCTTTTTTAACTGTATTTTGACATAGCACGTTAAGCTACCGACAATTTAGCTTGGAGATGTTTATTTAACCCGCCATTGGTGACGCAAATTTGACTTTGATCAATGGTGACGCCCGGCCTGACGGACCGAGTATTTCAACTGAAGATTTTTCGAATGTGTTACTAATATTTCGTGTTTTTTTCTAAACATATGCTCCTTGACAATAAAACAAAGATATTGGGGCATATGCATAAAAATCTAGTATTTACTAGTAGTAAATACTTCAAGTAAATACTAGATCAACAAGTAAAAGCTCAGATTCGTAGTATTTACTTCATTTGGTATGCATAAAAAAAAGTAGATGCTAGCCAGCATTTACTAGTAGTAAATACTAGATTCATCCAAGTAAAAACTACATATTCATCGGAAGATTCAGGCATTTACTTACAGCAATTGAAAAAATAAAGTAAAATGAAAAAAATGGAAAAGTAACAAGAAAAACCTAAACTTTGCTTTAATTAAATATTTAGATTTCATCACTTTAAGCTGAAGTATTTGTTTATTGATTTTTTAATTATAAATTTTCATACGGCGCGTGTATGTTTCATTATCTTGACAAAAAACGAAAATAATTGTACGTCAGATTTTGTCAAAATGCTTGAGGTGCATTCGGTTCTTTTGATCAAATCTATTTCATTTCTTAGCAGCTGCCCCTATCTCCTGATTTCAGGTGCACCAGAACTGCGTCCGTGGTCTTTGGTAGTTTCGCTTTTAACTCCTCTATCCTCTTCTTCAAAGTTGTCGGGTTTCATTTAAATACTTTGCAACATTATGCAAAACAAAACATGCCATTATTAGAGTTGCCTCGTTTTTTAATAATTGCAACCGTATACAGTTTTGTAATATTGGGAATCGACTTTTAAGCTGACCAAAACATCGTTCTATGATGACCCTCTCTTTTGTATGTAATTTGTTGTATGATTTCTGCTTGCTCGTGATTGGGTTTCTATGAATGGTGTTATTAACCAAGTGGCGATTCCATATCCCTCATCTGCCAAAAGAACTGTGTTAACTGAATTTTTTTACTGAAAAACTGTTTTTCCAAATCCTGGAGTCATGAACTGAACCTGGCCATTCACAAACAACACTTGTAAAAGATTCTTTTACATCACAGGTGGCTGGAATGTTGATGGGTGCATATCCCTTTCGATTTATATATTCTCAGAATGCAAGTGAGGTTTTTTTAATCTCCACATGTGTGCAATCTAAGTCTCCATACAAGAAAGAAAGCTGTATTTAGAAAGCCAACCAACATTTACTTTTTCAAGGTGGTGAAGCATTTTGAAATTATTTGTCGCTGAAGATCATCGTTCCTTGTTAACTTGTTCAGCATTAATGTTCAAAAACGCGGCCATTTGACAAGAATATTGAACCGATCGCCTTGAATGTTGATTTGCAAATGAAAATGTTCGTTTCAAACATCCAAAAGTATTTATGAGCAAATGTTCAAGTTGCTCTTTAGCAACTTGTAAAAATTGAAGTAAATACTAGTAGTAAAAGGTTTTTATGCATATCACTTTAAGTATTTACTACCAAAATTCATCCATACCTAGTAAATACTTTTACTTCTAGTAAAAGCTTTTATTTAAGTATTTACTTGAAGTTTATGCATACGAAAAAAAGTAAATACTATCAAAATTGACTAGTAAAAGCATTTACTACCGTTTATGCATATGGCTCATTAAGTCAACAGAAGCTCTTTTATACTTACTTACTTACTTACTTTACCGGCTCACGATCCATGAAGGGTCACAGCCTAGATACTGCAGTCTTCCATCGTGAACGTCCCTCGCATGCCCTCTCCAGTCGCCGAAACCAAGCGCTCTGGCATGCGCAGTCACTTGGTCCTTGTATCGTAGGTTCTGTCTTCCTTGTCGTCTCGAACCTGGGGGCTGGGATGAGAAGACTTTCTTGGCTGGAGCGTTGTCGTCCATTCGCTCGATGTGGCCGAGCCAATGTAGTCGTCTTTTCTTGGCCTTCTGGACTACATCCACATCTTGGTACAGCTCATACAGTTCTCGGTTGTATCTTCTTCTCCATTCGCCATCGTCGCATACGGGACCAAAAATCCGTCGAAGAATTTTTCTTTCGAAAGTGCCCAGTATCAATTCCCCTTTTTTACTTATCGTCCAGCACTCGGCGCCGTAGAGTAGGACTGGTAAAATCAAAGTTTTGTATAGCAGACACTTTGTCTTTCGAGTGAGGAGTTTTGAACCCAGTTGTTTGGCCAAACCGAAACAGCAGCGGTTCGCTAGGGTGATTCTTCTTCGGATCTCCACTAAGGTGTCGTTCGTGGGATTGATGTTTGTTCCAAGGTAGGTGAACTCCTTAACTACCTCGAAATTGCTGCTACCAACAGTGACGTTTTGTCCTAGGCGGTGGACAGATGTTGCTTTGTTTGTTGATAACATGTACTTTGTTTTGTCCTCATTCACTTCAAGACCAACTAGTTTCGCCTGTTCTTCAATCGCTGTGAAGGCCTCAAGCACAGCTCTCTTGGATCGACCGATGATGTCTATGTCGTCCGCATAGCCTAGGAGCTGGGTGGATTTGTTGAAGATAGTGCCCTCCGTGCTCACACCTGCCTTGCGCACTATCTGCTCCAGGACTATGTTGAAGAAGTCACATGACAACGCATCTCCTTGTCTAAACCCTGCGCAAGTTTGGAATAACTCGGATGAGCTGTTACCCATTTGCACACTGCACTGCGTATTGTTTAGCGTCATGCGGCACAGCTGGATCAGTTTGTTCGGGATCCCGAATTCAGACATCGCAATCATAAGCTCTTGGCGGTGGATGCTATCATAAGCAGCTTTAAAGTCGATGAAAAGATGGTGGGTGTCGACTTGAAATTCGTTGGTCTTTTCCAGGATCTGCCTCAGTGTGAATATTTGGTCTATCGTTGTTCTGCCTGGCCTAAAGCCACACTGGTACGTGCCGATTATTGTGTTGCAGAAAGGTTTAAGACGCTCACACAGTACGTTGGATAGGATTTTGTATGCAACATTAAGCAGGGATATGCCACGGTAGTTTTTGCATAACATCGGATCGCCTTTTTTGTAGATGGGGCATATGGAGCTTATCGACCAGTCAGTGGGCATGCATTCTTCCTCCCACACTTTGGTGATGACCTGGTGCATGCGGTTCATCAAAACATCTCCTCCATGTTTAAAGAGTTCCGCGGGTATGCCATCCGACCCTGCGGCCTTGTTACTTTTTAGCTTTTGGATGGCTCTTTCTACCTCTTCTCTGCTGGGGGCTGGGACTGGGTCTTCATTGACTGGTCTTGCTTCTCTTTCGTCATTATCTTGCTCGACATTTTGCGCATTCAGCAGCTGCTGGAAGTGCTGCTTGAAAACATCTACAATTCCCTGTGCTTCGGTGACTAGGTTTCCTTCACTGTTTCGAAGAGCTTGTGTCCCGGTTCTGAAACCAGAAGCTAATTGCTTCGACCTTTTAAAGAAACGCCGGGTGTTGTTCTTGGCCCGAGACTCTTCTAGATCTTTGAGCTGAGAAACTGCGGATGCTCTTTTCTTTCTTCGCAGGGTCTTTTTCTCATTTCTCCTTTTCGTGCGGTACTCTTCCCTTGCTGCTCTTGTTTTCCGTTGCAGCATCTGCAGGCGTGCATTTTCCGTCTCTCTTTTCAATGTCACGCACTCATCATCATACCACGGGTTCTTTTTCGGGGGTGGCTGGTAACCTATGGTGGTCTCGGCTACATTTTTTATTACTTCTCGATATTGGTTCCACAGTGTGTTGACGTCTGTAGTATTTGGGAGGACGGCGGAGAGTCGCTCGCTCAGGCGCTCGCTGTAGTCTCTGGCATTCTCTGATGTGCTAAGGCAACCGATGTTGAACTTCTTTCTTTGGGCTGCACGTGTGTTTTTGTCGTTTGATATTCGAGCTCTAAACTTAGCCACTACCAGAAAGTGGTCAGAGTCGACATTTGCACCTCGGAAAGTGTGCACGTTCAGGATGTTGGATGCGTGCCTTGCGCCGATTAGCACATGGTCGATTTGGTTGGTGGTTCGACCATCCGGAGATCGCCAGGTTGCTGTGTAGATCTTCCTTCTTGGAAACCTAGTGCTACTTATCACCGTATTACAAGCTGCAGCAAAGTCGATTAGTCGGAAGCCGTTATCTGTTGTTTCTTCGTGGAGGCTGTGCTTTCCAACTATTCCGCCAAAGATGTCTTCCTTCCCGATTTTTGCATTGAAGTCTCCGAGTACGATTTTGACGTCGTACTCTGGACAGGCTCCGTAGGCTCTATCCAGGAGGTCATAGAAATCCTCCTTGCTAGACTCCTCAGCATCATCGGTAGGGGCGTGTGCACATATTATACTGATGTTCTGTAATGTGGCCTTGATGCGGATCACAGCCAGGCGATCACTTATTGGCTTGAAATCCATGACTTTCGATCTAAGCCGATTTCCCACGACGAATCCGCATCCAAATATATGCAATCTTTGATGACAGCTATAATAAATGTCGCAATTTTTTCTCTTTATTGTCCCTGATCCTATCCATCGTATTTCCTGGATCGCAGTAATATCTGCCTTATACTGCGAGAGGACAGATTCAAGTTTCTGAGTTGCACCTGGAGTGTAGAGGGTTCTTACATTCCAGGTACAAACTCTCAATGCGTAGTCCGTTGTCGTTCCGGGTCTGGTTACCATAAGAGGGGGTTCATTATCCGAGGCTGGTATCTCTCTCATAACTGTCAAGTTTTTCACTGTGGAGGGGTTGTTAGCCCCTCGCACTAACCTCCAAATTTGTTGGGCCGTAGATAAGGTGCTCTTTTTTCCCGATTTGCACCCGCGCTTACAAGTTTCGCAAGTTATATCTAAGATATAACCAGTACCCGGTGGCTACCACGAGGAGGTAAAGTAAGCACTTGGTGTGTAGGAAAAGATACAGCCGAAGCCCCCAGATCCTACAACACCCAACCACCAAGCTCTTTTATAACTATACAAAAATTCACAAAATTGTTTTTTTTTTTAGCATTAAAAAATAAAAGTTTTTAATAACACATTTTTTAAAATTAGGTAAATAATAAAAAATCACAGGTTTTTTGGTCTCTCGACATTAGCAACTTTAGTAAAATGAACAAAACTTGGTATCCTTCCAAACAAAAAATAAAAAAAATACACCCCAAAAAACTAAATTTCTTCATTGAAACACCTGCTGCAATATGGCAATACGTGTTCAACACGAAAATATTTTTTCGATTTTTGAAAAAAATGTACTTGGTTTTCCTATTTCTTTCCCATTCCCACTCATAGCACCGGCCAGTTCTTGGAAACCCCAATGACCAAGGTCCACCATCTACATGTAAAATCTCTTACGGTATAAGACAATCCTTGATTAGTTTAGCTACATAAACGGTGACGCACGGTCACACAGACCGGGATAGTGAAAAAAATACACAACGTGTGCTCACAACGAAGTTTCGACGTCACTTGATGGTGTGGGATGTGCAATGCGGCAGCTACTCGAAAGGGCATCAAAAAACAATGAAGGAGAAAAAAGTTTAACGCATTTTTTAGCACGCCCGGTCTCACAGACCAGTACGTCACCATTGGCGGGATAAGTTATGGTTTGATGTAATTAAGTTTTCTAGATACTTATACTCCTTGACTATTTCTATCTGTGTTTTCTCAAAAAAACACTTTTCCATTCTCGAATACCTGCCGCCATAGTTTCCCAATATCCTCATTTTTGACTTCCAAAGGTTACCCGATAATTTCCACTTTTTACGATAGCGTTCTAGTCTGTTTATCATCAACTGAATTCTATCTATGGCTTCTTCTAGAAAGACAATATCATCTGCAAACACCAAACCGGGTATTTTTACCCAATCTACAATAATTACTCATTTGAACATTGAACGTATCAAATATGTCATCAATGTATAAAATAAATAAAAGAGTACTGAGCACGCATCCTTATTTGGTGACCATTAAAGTACCGAACTCTTCCTAAAAGACTTTGCCATCCCATACACTCGCAAAATGTTTTTCGTAGTTTGACTACAATTGCAGTTATAATTTTGGTTGAAAAACAATGTTTATATAATTTGTTAAACAACCCTTCTCGAAAATCGACAAAGAATGCATACAGCTTTTTTCCATTCATTTTATATAAATCTGCTGTATTCACCAAACAAAAAGCACTTGTTGATACTTAGAGAAATCTTTTCAACATTTGTGTATTTTCTTATCGACATCAGAAATACATCATCTATCAAAATTTAATTGTCTTTCTATGATTTTTAGTAAGAAACAGCCTGATGACAGACACACAGATGGAACATTAAATAAAAAGAGAACTTGTATTTGATTTCTTTTTTCTTTCAGATTGGAAATTGAAATACAAAAATATTTCCAGTACAGACGAAATTCTAATCGGCCAAGTTACACAACGACAACATTAACTATAATAATAAAGAAATCGCAGTAAGGAACCAAAACTTGGCACGACTTGGTCTAGATTTCATTAATTTTTAAAGAAATAAACAAGCAGCTCCATCGAGACTTGGCTAGTTTACAGAATGTTTTTGGTGGGATTTCACTTCTTTTTGTAAGAACGTGGGCATACTGATTTATTTTATTAGATTTTCTCATTTGACACAGCTTTTTTCTTTTTAGGAGTAGTTTTTTTATGAGTGAGTGAGTGTCATTAGACCAGGTACTCCAGATCTTCGATTATCCTAGTTTTTAAAGTTTTCCCTTTATGTGGCCATTAAACCCTAACTCTGTACACTGTACTAAATTTCAGCTCTCTGAGTTTATGGGAAGTACTAGTTCTATTTGATGATCATTAGTGAGTTTCTAAAATGCGAAATTTTGCTTTCGCTTAGTTTCGGAACTAAATGACCTACAGACTTGAAATTTTAGATTTTAAGTATTTCAAGTTAGCTTTCTGGATGGAGAAAATTTCAGCGTTCTGATCTTATCCAAAGGTTCTCGAATAGGGGCCTGAAAATGCGGCGAAATGGTTCCTGTAAAGGATGGTAAGGCAGTGTTTGCTTCGCGCTCGACTTGGCGGGGGCACTGCATGCCATGCCCCCAGATAATTTTTTTTTTTTAATAATAATGACACAAATTTTTATGATCTTGATGCATGTATGTTATATACCCGCATCCAAAATTTTGTATACGCTCTCTGAACATCCTTTGCATAAGGTTTATGCAAACCGAAATAAAACAAACATTTGTACGTTCATATGTTTCAAAAAATGATTCTTAAAAGAGGTCACTGGTTAACGCAATAACGTTTACAAAACGTAAAAGCCATCGGCATTTAAACGTTTAATGTATGTTTCACCTATTGATGACCAAGTTTATCAAAAATTGACGATTGGGTTTCTATGATTGGCCTAAGATTAAAGGTATATTCAATTTAAGCGTTTCATTACAGGGAGGTTATAAATACCCTGATAGCAAAATTACAATTTGAAATAAAAAAAAAATTAAATGTAAGAAATACGTATACGCCCGAGTGTGTTTCAACTTTATAATTATGTGGCTTACGTATTCTTGTTGCAAATCTGCATTTTCATCATGCAATCTAGTTTTTTGGGGCAATTGCAATCTTCGTTCATTTTTCTAAAGCAATTTCTGTATTAAATACGATTCGGCGATGCTTTTATTTTTCTAGAAATTTTGTTATCTCCTAATCGTGTTGTCTGAAATTACATGCTTCATTAAAAAAAAAAAAACATTTCTTATCAATCAAATATTGCTTGTGATGATGTAGTTTTCTTATTGATTGTACATCTTCTTATTCTGTTCTTAGAACAAAAAATATTTATAACGTTATCATTTAAAAGTTAACACATGAGTACCATAAGTACATGCCCTCCTATCACTTTAGGGAAGCTGCTGGCATACGCTTGAAGTTCAAAAGGTTGATCGATGATAACAATACTCAGACATTTTGTAAATTTTCTTGAATTCAAACTCAATTTGAAAATTACTAAACAGTTTATATTCGTGCTCGCTACCACGTAGAACTATCTTACAATAAATTTTTAGAAATGGCTCGATTTGCTCTTGTCTTCTTGTTCGCTTTATGCATTTTCCAAGTAAGCAAAACGGTTTTTAATTTCATTTTTTACGTAAGACACTACTGATTTCTTATAAAATTTTATAGCTTTCAGTAGCTGCTCCACTCGATGAAAGTGACATAAGCAAGGACTTGGATAAGGGGCTCCAGAGCATTCAAAATATGTTAAAAGAGGCTTTTTCACCAGAAAACATTAAGGTATGACAATCATCTTCTCTTTTGACCACTAAATTAAATTTTGTATTGTTTTCCTTGTCTTAAAGAAAGTGCAAGATGATCTGAAGAAAATTGGCGAAAAGTTGGGGGAGCAAGGCAAAGCTTTAGCAAACAAAGCTAATGAAGAAATTCAAAAGATGCAAACTCCTGCTTAAAAAATTTGTGTACCGAGTATGCAGTAATTTAAATGTAATATTAAATAAAATATACAAATTCTTATGTGGTCCCATTTGAGAAAAAAAAAGTGTTTTATTATTTTATTAAATAATAGGAAAAAACAAACGTACATGGGTAAAAGAACATTATCATTTATCATAAATGCATAATGTACAAAGCATACAAAAACCAAAAACGAATTTACCTTGGAAAAGTGGGTAGTGAAATACAAAACTGAAACTACTTTTATGCTAACTAACGTACTTATGGTGGCGCTACAGTCCAGGTCGGACCAGGGCCTCATCCAACAAACGTCTATAGCCAGCTCGGTCCCTAGCTAGCTGTCTCCAGTTTCGCACGCCAAGTTGGTTCAGGCCCTCTACCACCTGTGTGCTCCACCTGAGTCGCGGTCTTCCTCTTCTGCGACGTCCTTTCGAGTTGGATTCGAAGACTCTACGAACCGTAGCATTATTTTCCATTCGCTCTACATGTCCCAACCATCTTAGTCGTTGGACCTTAACTTTTCTGCCTAGGTCACTGTCGCTGAACAGCTCGTACAGTTCTTGGTTGAATCTTCGTCTCCATTCTCCATTAATGCAGACAGGACCAAAAATCACTCGAAGAATTTTTCTCTCAAAGGTCAAAGCAGCCCAAAGCGTTTTCATCAGATGTTGTCCATGGTCCATGTCTCAGCACCATACATTAGGACCGGGATGATACTTTTATGGCACGGATTAAAAGCATCACTATTTTTCATCGGAAAAAATCTTAACAGCAAAATTTTATTGGAATGAAGGTAAACCAAAAATTTTTGGCTCGACAGTTAAAAAAATTGTCAGTACTCAGGCAAGCTTCTTACCCGTAGTACCCGTAATCAAAGTATATATTATTTATTTATTATTATTATAAATTCTTTATTAAAGTTCTCGATAATTTTACAAGATTTTATATTTTTCTAAGAATGATTGCATGGCAAAATTTGCCGTCTGCCTCGATTGACTTATTTCGAGAATTGTTACAAAATTGAAAAAGTTAAAGTTAAAGAAAACATAATTTTAGAAAAATTAGAATAAAAAATATATTGTTGCGTGAATTCATTTTAACAATAAGAATATATAGAATTAATAAATTGAATTTTATAATATACAGAGCCTACACTTTCGATTTCATTAATCAGTCTAAAAAACTGCTACGATACCCTAAGGCATTATTAATATAAATACAAGGAATTTTCCAACCAAAATCCCCATTCAAAATCTGTTTTGTATCTTCAAGTGTAAGAAAGCTCTTCGAAAAATAAAGCCTGCGGATTTCTTGTAATATTGGGCATACAGCTATAAAGTGGTACGTATTTTCAATTTCATTAAGGTTGCACAAACTACATAACGGGTGAAGGTCACTTCTGTGTGGTTTATAATTTAGATTGAGCATCTCAGTTCTTGCTTTGAAAATGATACTTATTTGGTTAAATGAAAGCTTATCATTAAAATAGTTATTTTGGTACAGTACGTGGTTTAAATCTTTGTAAATTAATCTTGTTGTAGATGTTTGAGCTCTATTCAAACATTCAAGATAAAGTGAGTCATCTACCTTAGCTATACATCTATAGAATGCGTCTTGCCAATCGGTCAGGGGTGTATTCAAGAGATCCAGATTCAGGCAGTGACGATTAGCCAACTCTTGCCATTCTTTGAAAGGTGATAACTTATTCCGGAGAGCGTATTGCATAATTTGTTTGTGAAGGTTTGTGTCGTGTCTATTCATTACTCTTATTAAATAATCCGCATTTGATTTTAAATTCTTTAAGAATATTTGAGGTATACCGGATTCAACGTAGATAGCATAGTTGGGTGTAGTACTGGCAAGCTTAAAAATGCGTTTGAAAAAAAACGTTGAATAACTTCAAAACCCTCAATATTTTGATAGCCAAATACCTGATTTGCATAGCAAAGGCATGTACTTATGGTTGCCTCAAACACTCTAAACTTGGTAGATCCATCAACATATTTATTACAAAAAAACTTTTTCCACATAAGATTAATTGCTGTTTTTGCTGCAACACATTTATCTTTAACATGTGGTTGAAGATCAAGATTGTATGTTATCAGGAAACCTAAGTATCTATACTCGCTGACAATTTCTAATGCTTCACCCTCTAGAAACCACTTTTCTTGGGGAAGTCTTCTACGCTGAGAGCTTTCAAATATCATTATTTTGGACTTTGTGACATTAATTGAAAGCTCCCATAAGTCGCAAAATCGCTTCAGTTTGTTTATTTGAAGTTGTAGAGTTATGGGATTATCTGCCAATATGACTATATCGTCCGCATATAGAAGCATCTTTATTACAGTTTCACCACACTTAATTCCTCCGGGGAAATCTTTTGATACATCATCAATAAACAAAGCAAACATAATCGGACTTAACCCACAACCTTGAGGAACAGGCTTTAGTATTGAAAAAATCGGACATTGATATTCCATTCCAAATAGCCGCAGAAGTATCGGTTATAAGTAGCTTATATACATTGAGGAACTTTGTCGATAAACCTAAGGTTGAAAGCTTATAGATCAAAGAAGCTCTATTTACAGTGTCAAAAGCCGCCCTAAAATCGACAAAAAAAGCATACACTTTCTTCTTTTTGTCCAAAAACATTTTGACTACACTTGTTAGCGCATATATATGATCAACCGTGGATAGTCCCGCTCGAAAACCAGCTTGAAAAGCACTAAGGAGTTTGTTCTCTTCAACCCATCTCGTCAACCTATGGTATAAAAGATGGGTGAATATTTTTCTAAGACAAGGTAGGATCGATATACCCCTATAATTTCTGGGAAGGCTTACATTACCTTTTTTAAAAATAGCGCAAATCCAAGCTTTTAAAAACGATTTTGGGATTGTTTCCCCTTCAAGCAGACTGTTAAAAAAAGAGTTAATTAATTCCAAGAAACTCGGTGTTGAATTCTTATAGAATTCAACGGGAATGCCGTCAACCCCAGCTGCTTTATCATTTTTCATTGATTGGAGCGTAACTTGTAACTCTGTTGCTGTAATTGGCCCATCAAGTTCAGGAACTATGACTAGAGGTAACGCATACTGGAATACTAGGTGAGTTGTAACAGGGTTTAGGAGCTCTTCAAAGTGATCTGCGAGTTTTTCAACTTCAATAACTGAAGATGACACAGCTTTACAGCCACCAAGCAGTCTCACCTTTGCCCAGAAAACTTTTGACAGCAACATTAGTAATATAGTTTTTCTGTTTTTGAACACAGAGATTTTTATAAAGCTTGTTCGAATCTAAGTACAGGGTTTTAAAAAAATTTGAATTAGTCTTTCTGAAAAGGTTCAGATAGGCAAAAGATTTTTTACGCAATTTCCTACATTCCCAGTCAAACCACTCAGCAACAAACATATTCCCAGAGTGAGTATTTTTGGTAATCCAAGCTTCTCTAATACATTTTGTAATAAATGCAGCTGTTTGGTCACAATTACGATGTTCTTGAGTACGAACGCAGATTAATTTTGCATCTAGTCTTCGTCTAAACACATCAGCACGATTATCTACCCACTTTAACTTATTAATTGCGTTCCTGGGCATCAACGACAGATCTTCAAGTTTAAGCGTTGTAACAGTTGGTAAATGACCAGAGTAATTTGAAACTTAAATTTCAAAATCTTCAATAGCTCCAATCCAATTACCCCTCGCTAAGCAATAATCGATTACTGAAGTGCCTTGACCCGAAACGAAAGTAAGTTCCCCTCTTTTATCACTTTTAGTTGTCCCATTTAGAACCATAAAACCGAAATCCTCAATAAAATCTACAAGATGAACTCCGCACCTATTAACCGTCTTATCCATCGAGTTTCTCACACTTTCAAACACATGCGACACATTTTCCATCAGAGAAGCTGGGTTTTGAAAATTACCGATTCTTCCATTTAGATCACCAAGTACCAAAACATTTTGTAGCTCATTTTCATTAAAAAAGGTTATTAAGTCATTAAAATCACTTATCCAATTATTACAATTAAGATAGGTTGGAATAATGTAATAGGGGTCATGCCTTAGTTTTAACTCTATAACAGTTTTCCTATTTATCGACTTCATTTTTATAAAGTTATTTAGATTACATTTGTATGCGATTAAAATGCCACCGCTAGCTCTACCAAAAACATTGAGGCATATGCATAAAAATCTAGTATTTACTAGTAGTAAATACTTCAAGTAAATACTAGAACAACAAGTAAAAGCTCAGATTCGTAGTATTTACTTCATTTGGTATGCATAAAAAAAAGTAAATGCTAGCCAGCATTTACTAGTTGTAAATACTAGATTCATCCAAGTAAAAACTACATATTCATCGGAAGACTCAGGCATTTACTTACAGCAATTGAAAAATAAAGTAAAATGGAATAGTAGACTTAAAAATTAACAAGAAAAACCTTTACTTTGCTTTAAAAAGGTATTTAGATTTCATCACTTTGAGCTGAAGTATTTGTTGTTGATTTTTAATTATAAATTTTCATACGGCGCGTGGTTGTTTCATAATCTTGACAAAAACCGAAAATAATTGTTCGTTAGATTTTGTCAAAATGCTTGAGGTGCATTCGGTTCTTTTGATCAAGTCTATTTCATTTCTCCTGATTTCAGGTGCACCAGAAGTACGTCCGTGGTCGTTGGTAGTTTCGTTTTTAACTCCTTTGTCCTCTTCTTCAAAGTCATCAGATTTCATTTAAATACTTTGCAACATTACCTATGCAAAACAAAACATGCCATTATTATTATTTGAGTTGCCACGTTTTTTAATTGCACCCATATACAGTTTTGTCATATTGGGAATCGACTTTTAAGCTGACCAAAACATCGTTCTATGATGACCCTCTCTTTTATATGTAATTTGTTGTAAGATTTCTCCTTGCTCGTGATTGGGTTACTATAAATGGTGTAATTTACCAAGTGGCGATTCCATATCCCTCATCTGCCAAAAGAACTGTTTTAACTGAATTTCTTAAAATTGGCTCAAGAAAACTGTTTTTCCAAACCCTGGAGTCATGAACTGAACCTGGCCATTCACAAACAACACTTGTAAAACATTCTTTTACATCACAGGTGACAGGTGTCTCCACATGTGTGCAATCCAAGGCTCCAATACAAAAAGGAAAGCTGAATTTAGAAAGCCAACCAACATTTACTTTTTCAAAGCGGTAAAGCATTTTGAAATTATTTGTTGCTAGAGATCTTCGTTCCTTGTAAACTTGTTCAGTATTAATGTGCAAAAACGCGGCCATTTGACAAAAATATTGAACCGATCGCCTTGAATGTTGATTTGCAAATGAAAATGTTCGTTTCAAACACCCAAAAGTATTTACTAGCAAATGTTCAAGTTGCTCTTTAGCAACTTGTAAAAATTGAAGTAAATACTAGTAGTAAAAGGTTTTTATGCATATCAATTCAAGTATTTACTACCAAAATTCATCCATACCTAGTAAATACTTTTACTTCTAGTAAAAGCTTTTATTCAAGTATTTACTTGAAGTTTATGCATACGAAAAAAAGTAAATACTATAAAAATTGACTAGTAAAAGCATTTACTACCGTTTATGCATATGGCTCATTAACTCTAGTAGCTGGAATAAATTTAACTGAGAATTCCTTAAAATATTTTATAAATTGTGTTTCACAACTCTCTTCAAGAAATGTTTCTATTAAAATAATAATGTCAAAAGTAAGAATAAATTTAAAAAAATCTGGGATTAATAATTTGTTTTTTAGCCCAGACACATATGGGGCATATGCATAAAAATCTAGTATTTACTAGTAGTAAATACTTCAAGTAAATACTAGATCAACAAGTAAAAGCTCAGATTCGTAGTATTTACTTCATTTGGTATGCATAAAAAAAAGTAGATGCTAGCCAGCATTTACTAGTAGTAAATACTAGATTCATCGAAGTAAAAACTACATATTCATCGGAAGATTCAGGCACTTACTTACAGCAATTGAAAAAATAAAGTAAAATGAAAAAAATGGAAAAGTAACAAGAAAAACCTAAACTTTGCTTTAATTAAATATTTAGATTTCATCACTTTAAGCTGAAGTATTTGTTTATTGATTTTTTAATTATAAATTTTCATACGGCGCGTGTATGTTTCATAATCTTGACAAAAAACGAAAATAATTGTACGTCAGATTTTGTCAAAATGCTTGAGGTGCATTCGGTTCTTTTGATCAAATCTATTTCATTTCTTAGCAGCTGCCCCTATCTCCTGATTTCAGGTGCACCAGAACTGCGTCCGTGGTCTTTGGTAGTTTCGCTTTTAACTCCTCTATCCTCTTTTTCAAAGTTGTCGGGTTTCATTTAAATACTTTGCAACATTATGCAAAACAAAACATGCCATTATTAGAGTTGCCTCGTTTTTTAATTGCAACCGTATACAGTTTTGTAATATTGGGAATCGACTTTTAAGCTGACCAAAACATCGTTCTATGATGACCCTCTCTTTTGTATGTAATTTGTTGTATGATTTCTGCTTGCTCGTGATTGGGTTTCTATGAATGGTGTTATTAACCAAGTGGCGATTCCATATCCCTCATCTGCCAAAAGAACTGTGTTAATTGAATTTTTTACTGAAAAACTGTTTTTCCAAATCCTGGAGTCATGAACTGAACCTGACCATTCACAAACAACACTTGTAAAAGATTCTTTTACATCACAGGTGGCTGGAATGTTGATGGGTGCATATCCCTTTCGATTTATATATTCTCAGAATGCAAGTGAGGTTTTTTTAATCTCCACATGTGTGCAATCTGAGTCTCCATACAAGAAAGAAAGCTGTATTTAGAAAGCCAACCAACATTTACTTTTTCAAGGTGGTAAAGCATTTTGAAATTATTTGTCGCTGAAGATCATCGTTCCTTGTTAACTTGTTCAGCATTAATGTTCAAAAACGCGGCCATTTGACAAGAATATTGAACCGATCGCCTTGATGTTGATTTGCAAATGAAAATGTTCGTTTCAAACATCCAAAAGTATTTACTAGCAAATGTTCAAGTTGCTCTTTAGCAACTTGTAAAAATTGAAGTAAATACTAGTAGTAAAAGGTTTTTATGCATATCACTTTAAGTATTTACTACCAAAATTCATCCATACCTAGTAAATACTTTTACTTCTAGTAAAAGCTTTTATTCAAGTATTTACTTGAAGTTTATGCATACGAAAAAAAGTAAATACTATCAAAAAGCATTTACTACCGTTTATGCATATGGCTCATTATAACATAAAATTTTTAAATTTAAATGGCAGACGGCAACCCTTTCCTAACTTTGATTTCGATGTTGACTGTATTGCATGCTGCCTTCACCTCGTGGAGAAACTGGCGCTCGCATCGCATAGTTCTGCATATTATGACGGTTGTTGCTGTTGATGTTATCAATGTCAAAGAACTGCAATCCACCTTCTCCAAACGTGTTTTTTATAAACGTCAATTCATTCGCATTGTTTACAACTAAACCTCGCGAAAAGCTGTATGCAAATGATAGATTGTTTATGTTTAATTTTACACCTCTTATAACAATCTTTGTTGCAGGTGCCATATCTAATAACTTTGTTTTGATTTGGTAAAGTGCACTTCTTTTTTCCGAGTTATGATTGATTGCTCGCGATGAATTACAATTCCTGTGTTTCTCAATTTCGGTGTAGCTTCTATTAGTTTATTTGCAGTGTCGCCGCCGGGAAGAAAATTGATTATTACTGTGGTTTTGTTAGTGTTGCGATTTGTGAATTCTTGTGTTTGTTTAATCAAAGTATATCTAATAATGAGTAGGGACACTCTCCACGTGGTTAATTTTTGTTTACATTTTTGGATCCCGTTAGGTTTCAAGTACACGAGAAATAGACGGCAATAAAAGGTGTTATAGTAAGAAGGAGATAAAACAAAAGGAGCATTGTTTTGGCAGTTGTCATAGAAAACTTGTTCATTTCAACCCTCAATTAGTGTGACCTGACCACGTTCATTCAAATAAAACATGTTAGACGGGTTGATAATTGAAGTTTAAATCGTTAGAAAATATATCTTACGAAGTCATATCAGCTCATAAATCAGTTAACATATGTTCTAGAGTGAAATATTTATATTTTGCATTCTTTATATGGCTTTGTAAGTAAAAAATAAATAATTGCTTGAAATGAAAAACAAAGTGATCTTATAATAGATTAGTGTGGTCACTCCAATCTCTTTCAGATTGTGAGGGAAAAAAACTAGAACACTAATACATACACAGACCAATGGCCGCTCCCTTAAAAAAGCATTATGGATTTTGTGTTTCGTACACAAGAAAACGAATGTGTTAGGGCTCGTACTGTTTATTGTGAACTCTTTCTTTCTTTCGAATTTTTCTAAACCTAATACTTTTGAACTATTCTCTCCTACTGGAAGCACTAATACATACACAGACCATTGGCCGCCGGAAATGAACCACGTGGAGAGTGTCCCTTCTCATTATTAGATATACTTTGCCCGTAATGCATGTTGGATATATGTAACTATAATACGTTGGCTGTTACGCAGAAAGTTAGGGTTCGAATCCGACTCGTGCATATAGAGTATTTATTTCATCTTTCATAAATACCTACTGCCTCTTTCGAAGTACTGACGAAATTTCAAGAGTATCATGAAAAACATACTTCTCAATCAAGTCGCTCGGAAATGGCATTAGGTTGTTGATCCCCTCAAATATTTGATGAGTGTAAGCCACTTAGGCCTTTACTCTCTTTCAATTATCTCGCGCCACCCTATTTTTATAGTTCTACTGACCTTTGCTCTACAAGTCCTAATTTAATAATATTATTTATAGACTACTAAAAAAATGGGGTTCGCCCATTACACTACATATCTATTGTGTATATATGTACAATGTACATCTCTATACTATATATATAAAAATGGATGTGTGTTTGTTTGTTTGTTTGTTTGTATGTCTCTTATATACTCCGAAATGGCCCAACATATATTTGTATAATTTTCATGGTTCATACTGTTGCATTCAGTGATGATTTGTGTGAAATCCCACTCATGGAAGAGTGGGAAAACTGGAAAAATCAAACAAAGGTCGGAAATTCGATTTTTTTGGCTTGATATTTTTTGTTTCAAAATGGGTTTTCGAATGGAAAAACAGAAAGTTCTTGATGAAAAACTCGGAAAACTCATTGGGAAAATTGTATATTATTGCAGGTGCATTGGCTTTCAAATGAAAAACTGGAAAATTTCAAATGGGTTTTCCAATGGAAAATAGAAAGTTCTGATGAAAAACTCGGGAAACTCTTTGGTTTTCAAAGAGAGAATATTGCATATTATTGCAGGTGTATTGGTTTTCAAATTTAAAACTGGATATTTTCAGAATTGGTTTTCCAATGGAAAATAGAAAGTGCACAGTCGCGTGAACTTAGCCGCGGTTTTTCTACAAAACTTATTTTTGTTGTGAGTTCTGGGTGTATTTCCAATAGTTCTGGAGTTCCTTATACCAAATTTCAATAGTTCTGGCAAAAATCCATCAAAATTTGGACTTTGAAAATTTTGCACCCAAAAAAATGTTAACCCAGACTTAACAACCCTCAAGAGTTTTGATGCAATAAATATGTTCATAACCAATGTTCCAGGAGTTCCTCATACCAATTTTTCTGATTTTTGCCTTTCATAGCCAAAAAAATGCATTTTAAAGTATGCACAAAAGTGCATTCCTAATTGTTTAAAGTACTTGATGGCTAAAATGTCTCTAGCGGCAATAGTTCTGAGGTTCCTCATACCAATATTATCATATTTTCCTAAAACTCGCCGAAAAATCCCAACTAAAACTTTCAACCTAACCTACAAAAAGTACTGTTAAAGTAATATTAGGGGTATTCACGATCTGTAGCAACTGGTCTTTTATCGTTGCAAAAGTGCAAAAGTTCAAAAATTCTTGCAGCTTAGTCAATGCCGGAACTATTTAATATAAGTAGTATGAGGTTCAGAACTCTTGGTTTTTTTACATTTTTATCATCAGAATTGCTAAAAAATAGGAAATGCACTTTAATGCATACGAATTAAAAATGCATTTTTTAGACGTTTTAGGGCATCAATTTCAAAAATTGGTATGAGGAACTCCTGGAATATTGGTTATGAATATATTTATTGCATCAGAACTCCTGGGCGTGACAAAAGTGCGGCTACTAAAAAAAAATGCACTTGAAGGTGAAAAATACAAAATCTGATTTGTTGGCTCGTTATGCCGGAACTATTTAGTTTAAGTATGAGAACCTTCAGAACTCTTGGTTTTTAACTCATTTTCAGCATCAGAACTGTTGAAAAGGGGCGAATGCACTTTCTACATACAAACGTTAAATGGCTATGTGAACCTGGCACCCGACTTTAAAAAAAAAAAAATTCTTTATTTATTTTGATAGGTTAGGGTAGGTTGATTGTAGTAAATTTAATTTTTTTTGTAGTTGTACAGAAAAAAAATTTTGACCATCAAAAAAATGTCAGCTTCCGAAAATAAAATTTCGAACTTTTTTTGCTTGTTTTCCATATATATACGCTTGTAGATGATTGTAGTGCAGTTTTTTTTTTTTAGTTAGACAGTAAAATTATAAAAAAAAATAATTTTCGACCAAATTGTTCGACCACTACCTTTTCCATACTTTTCTCATACACAAAAAAGTACTGAAATTAACTAGCTTTCAGAGAGGAATTAATTACTCTACAATAGAAAGCAACACTAATAGAGGTTTGTAGTGAAAAAATAATTTTACTACAAACGATAAAAATGTCATTTTAAGCCATATAGAGGTTCGTAGTGCAAAATACTCCTACTACGAAACTTTAAAATCCGTTAACAAGCTAATGGACGTTTGAAGTGAAAAAATTACTTCACTACAAACGAAAGCAACCCTCATAGAGGTTTGTAGTGAAAAAAGAATTTTACTTCAAACGATAAAAATGTCATTTTAAGCCATATAGAGGTTCGTAGTGCAAAATACTCCTACTACGAAACTTTAAAATCCGTTAACAAGCTAATGAACGTTTGTAGTGAAAAAATTACTTCACTACAAACGAAAGCAGCCCTCATAGAGGTTTGTAGTGAAAAAAGAATTTTACTACAAACGATAAAAATGTCATTTTAAGCCATATAGAGGTTCGTAGTGCAAAATACCCCTACTACGAAACTTTAAAATCCGTTAACAAGCTAATGGACGTTTGTAGTGAAAAAATTACTTCACTACAAACGAAAGCAGCCCTCATAGAGGTTTGTAGTGAAAAAAGAATTTTACTACAAACGATAAAAATGTCATTTTAAGCCATATAGAGGTTCGTAGTGCAAAATACTCCTACTACGAAACTTTAAAATCCGTTAACAAGCTAATGGACGTTTGTAGTGAAAAAATTACTTCACTACAAACGAAAGCAGCCCTCATAGAGGTTTGTAGTGAAAAAAGAATTTTACTACAAACGATAAAAATGTCATTTTAAGCCAAATAGAGGTTCGTAGTGCAAAATACTCCTACTACGAAACTTTAAAATCCGTTAACAAGCTAATGGACGTTTGTAGTGAAAAAATTACTTCACTACAAACGAAAGCAGCCCTCATAGAGGTTTGTAATGAAAAAAGAATTTTAATACAAACGATAAAAATGTCATTTTAAGCCATATAGAGGTTCGTAGTGCAAAATACTCCTACTACGAAACTTTAAAATCCGTTAACAAGCTAATGGACGTTTGTAGTGAAAAAATTACTTCACTACAAACGTCCATTAGCTTGTTAACGGATTTTAAAGTTTCGTAGTAGGAGTATTTTGCACTACGAACCTCTATATGGCTTAAAATGACATTTTTATCGTTTTTAGTAAAATTCTTTTTTCACTACAAACCTCTATGAGGGCTGCTTTCGTTTGTAGTGAAGTAATTTTTTCACTACAAACGTCCATTAGCTTGTTAACGGATTTTAAAGTTTCGTAGTAGGAGTATTTTGCACTACGAACCTCTATATGGCTTAAAATGACATTTTTATCGTTTGTATTAAAATTCTTTTTTCATTACAAACCTCTATGAGGGCTGCTTTCGTTTGTAGTGAAGTAATTTTTTCACTACAAACGTCCATTAGCTTGTTAACGGATTTTAAAGTTTCGTAGTAGGAGTATTTTGCACTACGAACCTCTATTTGGCTTAAAATGACATTTTTATCGTTTGTAGTAAAATTCTTTTTTCACTACAAACCTCTATTAGTGTTGCTTTCTATTGTAGAGTAATTAATTCCTCTCTGAAAGTTAGTTAATTTCAGTACTTTTTTGTGTATGAGAAAAGTATGGAAAAGGTAGTGGTCGAACAATTTGGTCGAAAATTAATTTTTTTTTATAATTTTTCTGTCTAACTAAAAAAAAAACTGCACTACAATCGTCTACAAGCGTATATCTATGGAAAACAAGCAAAAAAAGTTCGAAATTTTATTTTCGGGAGCTGACATTTTTTTGATGGTCAAATTTTTTTTTTCTGTACAACTAAAAAAAAATTAAATTTACTACAATCAACTACCTACCCTAACCTATCAAAATAAATAAAGAATTTTTTTTTTTTTTCAAAAGTCGGGTGCCAGGTTCACATAGCCACGTTAAATGCATTTTTTTCGTGATACAAGGAATAATTTTCGAAAATTGGTATGAGGAACTCCTGGAATATAGGTTATGAACATATTTAATGCATCAGAAGTCTTGAGGGTTGCAAAGTCTGGGCTACTTTTTTTGTAGGTTAGGTTGAAAGTTTTAATTGGGATTTTTCGTCGAGTTTTAGGAAAATATGATAATATTGGTATGAGGAACCTCAGAACTATTGCCGCTAGACATGACATTTTATATTTTAAACAATTAGGAATGCACTTTTGTGCATACAAATTTAAAATGCATTTTTTTGGCTATGAAAGGCAAAAATCAGAAAAATTGGTATGAGGAACTCCTGGTTCCTGGAACATTGGTTATGAACATATTTATTGCATCAGAACTCTTGAGGGTTGTTAAGTCTGGGCTAACATTTTTTTTTGGCAAAATTTTCAAAGTCCAAATTTTGATGGATTTTTGCCAGAACTATTGAATTGGTATAAGGAACTCCAGAACTATTGGAAATACACCCAGAACTCACAACAAAAATAAGTTTTTTAGAAAAACCGCGGCTAAATTCACGCGACTAAAGTGCACTGATTCTCAAATAGAAAAATGGAAATTTTTTGATTGGGAACTCGGAAAACTCTGCGTGAGCATGAAGAACTTCAAGACCTGAAATCAAGTTTTGTCATGGAATTTAAGGTGCATTGGTTTGTTTGTATGTCCGGTTTGGACTCTCAAACCGCTCAATCTTCAATGCATTTTTATAAAATTTTCATTGTCGATATAGCCTCAGTAAAAAATAAATTTTTGGGACAATCTTACGGGAGAGTCAGCAAATAAGGGAGTCCCGTAAGCTGTTTGGAATTCTGATTTTTATTAAATAGTCAAAACAGAGAAGTTTTTGAATTTTTCAAAGAAATTTGCATTTTAATGAAAGTAGAATGTTAGTTGTAGAGCTTGGAAAAAATCAGATATGTGGTTCTCTATTTCAATTGGGTTCAAGCTTTGTATATGGAGACCTAGTACTAGCACGCTTTGGTGAATTTTTAGATGGAAAGGGGTCCGCATTTGTGGAGATTGTCGCTAGCAGTTTTTCGCCCGTATTTTATATTTTAAAGCGAATCTGTGATGATGACTACGGCATGAGAGAGGATAGAGGAAAGAGGAATATGAATAATGGAGAAGAAAAATGAGTGAGGCTGAGGAACGAATTCTATTTTTGTATTTTGTTTTGTTATTTGTAAAAAAGAAAAAGCGAAAACAAAGAAACAAACTAAATTTGAGAACTGCAGACACAGAGTTTATACAAGATTTGCGATGTTGTCATTTTTTGTAAAACTTCGTGCAAAAACCTATACAACATTATCATCTCACTACAAGCAAAGGTCTATTCGTGACAATAGATTTCTTGGTCACTTGTGTATGAATTTTGCCTTGTTGTGGCAAATTATGAAATAATGATAATGACCTATATCTGAAAAAGTCATTGAACTTTTAAAGATTTAAGGGATGCTTGTCTGAATGAAAATGTGTGTCAGGTTAGATAATGAGGTGCTTTTTGTTTTTTGTTTTTTTTTAGGATGTGTGAATGAATGAATAAATGTTTGTTTTTCCTTTAATGTTATCTTATGTTTTTTTTTCTCTAATACTGTGGAACACCTAAGGTTTGAACATTTTGCGATCAGGTAAATAAAAACTTATGGCGTTTTTAGTTGCCGATCTGGAAGCTAAAAAAAAAAGATTCTGAATGCGTTCAATTGGGCAAAAGTGACAATTCTGATAATGAAAAAAAAAATTCCCTTCTGATTAAAAAACCAGAATGCTTTTTTACTTGCGACTATATGGCAAGTATTAAATTCGTTAAAAAAAAATTGAGATGATGATGAGAAATGACATTACGATGATAGAGAAGTCGAAAAAAGTGGGTCCGGCGATTCCGTCTGTCTGTAAGTTGACAGGCACCTATAGCCTTAACCACTGGTCCGATTGACTTCAAATTTGAAAATATCCCAGTTTTTTTTATTTTTTTTAAGATCAAAATTTAGGGTAGCCACCATACGATTTTTTTGGCCAAAAACCAAAACTTTTTTAAACTTTCTCGAATTTTATTTTTTAAACATTCATGTAATTTATATAAAAAAAAATTTGGATTGCTCCAAAACGGTAACTCCCATAGAACTGTTTTTTTGTCATTAGATTTTCTCGAAAAATAAAAGTCCGATCAGCATAATTTTGTTTTGGATTTTTAAAAAGATATTTCTAATTTTTTTTTTAAATCCTGTATTGAGTAACAACGGATCAATTTTAAAAATACAAATTGAATTGAATTGAAGTGAAAAAATTATTAAAAAAAATGCTCCTACGATTAAAAAAAAAATTGAAAATCAACAATTTCAAGAAATCATATGACCATAGCTGGGCACCGTTAATCAAAAAGTTAACTTCGTTAATCGCTAATCCGTTAATTAAAAATTTAACTTCGTTAACAGTTAAAACGTTAACTTATAGTAAAATTAACGCAAGTTAACGTTAATCGTTAATCCGTTAACACGCCATACAAATTTTATTTTCTAATAAAAATTGGAAGTTGGAAACAAGAAAAGACAAGTAAATTTTTTTTAATATAGTAAATTATATTTTATTAATTATTAATTCAATTTTATAAGAGTTTCAAAACGACAATTTAATCAGTATTTTGTATTTATTTATAGTTATTAAGCATTTTAAAACATAGTGTCTTTTTTTTAATACTTATTATCTGAAGATTTAAATTTAATCAAATTAGGCAAAAATTAAAAGAAGAATCAGTCTTGTATATTAAGGTGATTGTTCCCCTTCATGAACATCAGCATGTTGAAATTCTCGTCGGAAAGCGAGGCTCTTTTCGGCTGAAGTATATCCTTGCCCGTGGAGAAGAGACGTTCAACAGCAGCGCTTGAGGGTATGGCAGTATTGTATCGTATAAACAGATTTGCCAATACTTGTTCCCCGAGGAATGCCGCTTCATTTAACGAGTCTTTTGACTTCAAATCTAGCCACGTTTTTACGAGAGTTTGAGCTTTGCTTCTTAATGATTTGTTGTTCCTAGGTTTTTCTGTAGATTGAGTAACAGAGCTGAAAAAGTCGTCCTCATCATCGCCGTTGTTACTCGCGTTGCTGCCTCCGCCACTTACACTCTCTACGTCCTTTGACATTTCCATAGCTTCTTCTTGTAGCGCTTCTTCTACCTTTTTTTCCATGCATTTTTTCACTGCATCTACACGACTGTTGTCGTATTTCTGCAACCACATCAACCGAAACTTAGGGTGAAAAGCCGCAGCAAGTTGGCACTGTTCATCGTCTATAAGTGGTCCGAACCTTCTCTCTATACCGTTTAATAACGCATTTACTAAAGCTGTGCAGTTTACGAGGCCTTTAGACTTTATATTTTTTAATTTGAAGACCGTTGCTGCAATGGTCGGTAGCAGTGACCCAAGGTACGCTTGAGCTTCTCCTTGGATGCGGTCGAGGGCACAAGCGACAGGTGCCATAACCTGTAATTAAAGTCATAATATACTTACAATATAAATAAAAAAGAAAAAGGTATGGAAAATAAAATAAGGCAAAAGCTATTTTTTGTAGAAATATATGTATATTAATGTATATACCTTCACATACTCCTTCATTAAATTCACATCTTGGTCGTTGAAAGTCGGAGTATTCAGCTGAGTCATAACTCTGTGAAGAGATGGCCTTTTTGCTTCCAATATTCCGTTTAGAATCACAATAGCATCATACAAAGAGTTCCATCTCGTTGTATTTGGAAGGACGAGACGTCTCCCTAACTCAGCGTAAATGCTATCTGCGGCTACTGTACTACGTGATTGCTGATTCCAGAGAGCACGTGCTTTAGCTATGGCACTTCTGTAAGGAGTCTTGAAAACAGTTATCTGTAGAGCAGCATCTGCATCTTTGCTTGCGACCAAATTGAACGTATGTGCAGCACATCTCATATGGACTGGCAAAGTATTAAGATTTGCTAATACGTCTTCATTAGTTTCATTGGATATGTTGCGATCCGGTGTGTTTAGTATGTTTTCTACTGAAACAAATTCCAGGTCCTCATCTTCTGAACTTGAACTTAAGAGGTTGTCAATATTATTATCAGTTTCCGACTTTAAATCACATAATGCCAGGTCTGGGAGTGTGTCGCTCTCGATGCCAAATTGGACAAATGCCTTAACAAAGTTACTGCCGTTATCCGTAGTAGTCCTAAAATTAAAAAAACAAAAAAATGTAGACTAGTTTTCTTATCAGTGAATCCAAAACACATACAAAAGTAAAAAGAACCACTTGTTTATGAAAAAAAGATAATTTAAATAATCAAGCTTACCTCACAATTTTTTTATCTATATGAAATTCATAGTGAACATCAATCATTGCCTGTGCTAGGACATCGTATGTATGCTGGCCTTTTAGTCGTTTGCATGATAATACTGCATGCATTCTCGCTTTTGTTATAGGATCTATCCAGTGAACAGTCATTCCTAAATAACTCTTGTGGTGAGCTGACCAACAATCAGCGGTTGTTGCCACCCAGTCAATTTTCCCAAGTAAACTGAAACAAATTTTTTCAAGACATCACTTAATATTTATATCTCGTCAACTAAAGATATATAATGTACATATTTTTCAAAACGAGTACTTATGCTTTGTATGTAAGTTTAAAAAACACCAATTTACTTACCTAATCAAGTGTTGCTTCAATCTAATGTGTTCGTCAATAATACGTCTTCCCAAAGTTCTTCTTGAAATTGAGTTCTTGCTGGGGTTAAGTGTCTTTATGAACGTAGCAAACGACTCGCTATCCACAACATGCAGAGGTATCATGTTTGAAACAAACAAATTAACGATACATTTGTCAACTTCTGCTTGGGACACAGCGCTGCCAGTAGCTGCAATGCCAAATGATTCTCCGATGCTCATTTGTCGGACCCTTTTTGCCGAACTCTTGCTCGAGCTGGTGCTGGCGCTATCATCAGCTTGGTCGAAATTAGCAGTTCGCTTTTTCTGTTTACCGCGGCTCAACGCTGCCTTGACAGTCACTTCAAATTTGGTAAACTGGCACTCATGTACTCTTTTTACATGTTGTTTAATGTTGTTGAGGCTCGATATATGAGCCTTGATTATTATTTTTTTAGGCAAACATTGTTTACACTCAAAAATTATTTGATCCCCCGTTCTAGAAATAAAGTTCATATAATCACTTAAATGTGGCCACGGATTTTGGTCTATTACGGAACTCGAGTTCGATTCCATGGTACGTTTATGATTTTATTTAGTTGTTATTTAATAGTTATTATTGTTTCTAAAAAAACACACAAATCTATCACTGACTACGCACAATTGACAAAAACAAAACACTCGTCACTCTCTGAGTACTCGCTAAGGAATAAAACAAGCATTGTCGTATCGTCGTATTATATACGATTAGTATAGCAGTTTTCCCACTCACCGCCGCTGAGTGGCATTTCAAATTTTACTAGCGACCGAACCTCGCCGGCACGGCGACGCGACGCCCATTCGACTAGCTCTTGCTTCGTATAAGAATTGTTGTTTTTTCGCGAAGCCGCGGCGCCGGCGGCGGCGGTGCGCACACAAACAACCCAAAAAATAAAATCTCACCCTGTGTAGCTTAGATTTTTTTGCTGGCAATAAAGGAGCCAGTAAAAAACGTATCGTCGTATTATATACGATAAGTATGGCATTTTTCCCACTCACAGTCGCTGAGTGGTATTTCAAATTTTACTAGGAACCGAACCTCGCCGGCACGGCGCCGCACATTTCGACTAGCTCATGATTCGTATAAGAATTGTTATTTTTCGCGAAGCCGCGGCGCGGCGGCTGTGCGCACACAAACAACCCAAAAAAATAAAATCTCACCCTGTGTAGCTTAGGTAGCTTAGATTTTTTTGCTGGCAATAAAGAAGCCAGTAAAAAACGTATCGTCGTATTATATACGATAAGTATGGCATTTTTCCCACTCACAGCCGCTGAGTAGTATTTCAAATTTTACTAGGGACCGAACCTCGCCGGTACGGCGCCGCACATTTCGACTAGCTCATGATTCGTATAAGAATTGTTGTTTTATCGCGAAGTCGCGGCGCGGCGGCTGTGCGTACAGTGAACCTTTTCACCAACAACCCCAAAATAAAAATCTCACCCTGCATAGCTTAGGTAGCGCAAACAAATTTTTCCATTAGCAACCAACAAAATTTTTTTTTTGCTGGCAATAAAGAAGCCAGTAAAAAACGCTCGGCAAGAATTGCATTTGCGATATTCTGTATACCTAAAGCACAAAAAAAAAAAAAACACAGAGAGGCAACGAAATAGACAAATCGCGTGTCGTTGTGTTTCCTGAAGGGTGTTGACTAATTTTTTATAATCTAATTTGAATGTGTATCTGTATGGTATTTGTGTTTGATTAACGATTAACGGACTTTGGAAAATTTAACGATCGTTAACATGTTTTTGAAGTTAACTGAAAAGTTAATCCGTTAATGGGAATGTTAACTTCGTTAATTAACGATTAACGGATTAACGAAAAAATTCCCGTTAATGCCCAGCTATGCATATGACATACATTTTTTTCGGATTGAATCTATTTTTGAGTTATACAGGGTGATTCACGAGCGCTGTGCCAAAAAGCTAGAGCGTGTAGGTTGAGTTGAGACAAGAAAAAAATCGTATGGGAGGGGGGGGGGGGGTCTATTCCCCCCCGTTTAGCCGGGAGGGGCAATTTTCTGAAAAATTGACTTATTTTGCTTAAAAAAATATTAAAAATTAACGGCTACGTTTACAACACCGTGTTATACCTTTCTGAAAAGCCAAAAACTTCTTCTTTCACTTTATTTTTAAATTAAATTGTTTTAACGAATAGTTTAAAAATATAATATAATATACTAAGTTTGTTATTGTTATGTGTTGATGAGTTAATATTTTAATAGTAAATGGTTGTTTAGTAAATATGCGATGCCTTTTATTTACCTTTAGGTTGTTAATTGTTTTTTCATTCAAGAAAAAATGCGGTTTAATTATCTTAAGCCCCTAGCAGGTAGAACTCTTCGCCGGCGAGTGGCCGCGGCCCCAGGTATAGTAAGAAAAAATTGGAGTTCAGTTTTCAGACGTTATCAATGAACAAAATGGTTAATCCAGAGATAATGTAATACTTTTCTACTTTATTCAGTCCTCATAAGACTCCAATTACAAAAAATTAAATTTATAAATTAAACTTATAAATTAAACTAAAAGTCCAGATAGGTAAAAATAAAAACAAACATTTTTTTTTAAAAAAGTGGTTTTGGTTTTTTCTTAATTTCTCAAAAACGAAAAGACATTTTTGTATTTGGTTTTCTGTTTTCGACTAAAAATTATAAAACACGTTGAATTTTTAAAACAAAATTAGTACTTAATTACACGAAATTTTGAAAAAAATTAGTTCAAAAATGTTTTTTTGCTTTTTTTTTGAAAATTTTGAGTTTGAAAATTTATTTTTTTTTAAACTATTCGTTAAAACAATTTAATTTAAAAACAAAGTGAAAGAAGAAGTTTTTGGCTTTTCAGAAAGGTATAGCACGGTGTTGTAAACGTAGCCTTTAATTTTTAATATTTTTTTAAGCAAAATAAGTCAATTTTTCAGTAAAATGCCCCTCCCGGCTAAACAGGGGGGGATAGACCCCCCCCTCCCATACGATTTTTTTTTATTTTATTTTCAAATTTCTATCATATTGTCCTTTCCTTTCCGACCTTTGTTTGGTTTTTCCAGTTTTCCCACTTTTCCATGAGGTTTTCGCAATTAGGTCTTCGCGCATTGGTTAACGTTTGGGCCTATTTTTGGGCTTTTTTTCAAAAATTAATGACATCTGCTCAATAATCTCCAAATAAATAAAAAAAAATCCTCTAATTTTTTCCGATTTTTATATATACCCCTTAGTGGCCCTGTATCGAAGTGAAATTCTAACACTAGGACTTTGCGGTTGATTTTCTGATTATTCCCGTAAATCTCCATTTTGGCTTTACCGATTTTGTTCAAATTTTGCACAATTATACTAAACATCATCCTTACTGATTTTGCATTCCAAGATTTTATTTAAAATATATTCTTCAATAACAAAAAATCGGAAAAGAAATCCATTTTTGTGGTACCTTTTGGGTTTATAAAACTTTTTTTTGGTTTTCTCAAAAACGGCTCAAGTTTATATGCAATATCTTTATAATGTTGCATACCAAAAAATTTCATAAGTGTTTTAGTTATTTATATTATATACTATTATTATTATATTATTATTATTATTATTATATATTATATATTATTATTATATTTATATTATTTATATTTTAATTTTAATTATTGCCACACGAAAAGTGATATTATAAATTATTTATTCAAAGTACCACGCAGGATGATCGGGACATCACTATTCCGTCCTATAGTTGTCCCAATCCTATTGATCGCAGGAGGAATGGGACAAACAAAATCCTCCTCCTCGCAGGAGGAATGGGACAAAGTGAGTTGGTTCATGAAATGATTTTTTGATTTTCTTCTGTCGGACTTTCGCCTTCTTTATAGCCGAAAATAGGTTGCCAAAATGTAATTTTATCTTTAGAAATTAATTTGCTCAGATACGATCTATAAGATCTCGGCAAATTTAATGTATTCGAAAAGTGTCCCAAATATACCCACTCTCCCCTATTATTAAAAAAACCGTAGGAGCTGTTTTGGAGAAAATTGAAAGTTTTTGTTTTTGGCCAAGAAAATCGTATGGTGGCTACCCTAAATTTTGATCTTAAAACAAAAATAAAAAACTGGGATATGAGTTTTTGCTCAAACCTCTAATTTTCAAATTTGAAGTCAATCGGACCAGTGGTTGAGACTGTAGGTGCCTGTAAACTTCTAGACAGACAGACGGAATCGCCGGACCCACTTTTTTCGACTTCTCTATCATCGTAATGTCATATCTCATCATCATCTCAATTTTTTTTTTTTACGAATTCAATACTTGCAATATATTCTATATGTCGCAAGTAAAAAAAAAAACTAATTAACTAACTGACACATTTCCAACCAGACAAACAACCCAAATCTTAAAAAGTTCAATGACTTTTTCAGATATAGGTCATTTCACTCAAAAAGGAAAAAATCATACAAAAGAAAACATGAAATCTATCCTCACGAATATACCTTTGTTTGTAGTGAAATGTTTATGAAAAGCGACAACATCGCAGATTGGCACAAATTCTGCAATTCTCCTATATAATTTGATTCCATAAAGCAGAAGCAAAGCCCTAAGCCAAAAATAATTTACAAAAATAATTTTCAAGGTGCATACATACATTGATCTTTGTATAAAAATCTCTTCACATTCGCATATTCCATATTCCTCATCCTCATCCTCTTTGAACAGAAAGAATAAAAAAACATTTTCTTGTTCTTCTTTCTTTTTCTTCTCTGCTGTTCTCAAATTTCAGCCATCATAATTTTCGCTTCCTTGAATTCGCCCTCTCCACAACAAATATTCGCCTCAGAATAGTCGGCAAGGGGCCCGCGTGTGTCGCTGTCGTCGATTCTTAAGCGTGCAACTACTAGGTCTCCATATACAAAGGTTCAAGCTTTGTATATGGAGACCTAGTAGTTGCACGCTTAAGAATCGACGACAGCGACACACGCGGGCCCCTTGCCGACTATTCTGAGGCGAATATTTGTTGTGGAGAGGGCGAATTCAAGGAAGCGAAAATTATGATGGCTGAAATTTGAGAACAGCAGAGAAGAAAAAGAAAGAAGAACAAGAAAATGTTTTTTTATTCTTTCTGTTCAAAGAGGATGAGGATGAGGAATATGGAATATGCGAATGTGAAGAGATTTTTATACAAAGATCAATGTATGTATGCACCTTGAAAATTATTTTTGTAAATTATTTTTGGCTTAGGGCTTTGCTTCTGCTTTATGGAATCAAATTATATAGGAGAATTGCAGAATTTGTGCCAATCTGCGATGTTGTCGCTTTTCATAAACATTTCACTACAAACAAAGGTATATTCGTGAGGATAGATTTCATGTTTTCTTTTGTATGATTTTTTCCTTTTTGAGTGAAATGACCTATATCTGAAAAAGTCATTGAACTTTTTAAGATTTGGGTTGTTTGTCTGGTTGGAAATGTGTCAGTTAGTTAATTAGTTTTTTTTTTTTACTTGCGACATATAGAATATATTGCAAGTATTGAATTCGTAAAAAAAAAAAATTGAGATGATGATGAGATATGACATTACGATGATAGAGAAGTCGAAAAAAGTGGGTCCGGCGATTCCGTCTGTCTGTCTAGAAGTTTACAGGCACCTACAGTCTCAACCACTGGTCCGATTGACTTCAAATTTGAAAATTAGAGGTTTGAGCAAAAACTCATATCCCAGTTTTTTATTTTTGTTTTAAGATCAAAATTTAGGGTAGCCACCATACGATTTTCTTGGCCAAAAACAAAAACTTTCAATTTTCTCCAAAACAGCTCCTACGGTTTTTTTAATAATAGGGGAGAGTGGGTATATTTGGGACACTTTTCGAATACATTAAATTTGCCGAGATCTTATAGATCGTATCTGAGCAAATTAATTTCTAAAGATAAAATTACATTTTGGCAACCTATTTTCGGCTATAAAGAAGGCGAAAGTCCGACAGAAGAAAATCAAAAAATCATTTCATGAACCAACTCACTTTGTCCCATTCCTCCTGCGAGGAGGAGGATTTTGTTTGTCCCATTCCTCCTGCGATCAATAGGATTGGGACAACTATAGGACGGAATAGTGATGTCCCGATCATCCTGCGTGGTACTTTGAATAAATAATTTATAATATCACTTTTCGTGTGGCAATAATTAAAATTAAAATATAAATAATATAAATATAATAATAATATATAATATATAATAATAATAATAATAATATAATAATAATAGTATATAATATAAATAACTAAAACACTTATGAAATTTTTTGGTATGCAACATTATAAAGATATTGCATATAAACTTGAGCCGTTTTTGAGAAAACCAAAAAAAAGTTTTATAAACCCAAAAGGTACCACAAAAATGGATTTCTTTTCCGATTTTTTGTTATTGAAGAATATATTTTAAATAAAATCTTGGAATGCAAAATCAGTAAGGATGATGTTTAGTATAATTGTGCAAAATTTGAACAAAATCGGTAAAGCCAAAATGGAGATTTACGGGAATAATCAGAAAATCAACCGCAAAGTCCTAGTGTTAGAATTTCACTTCGATACAGGGCCACTAAGGGGTATATATAAAAATCGGAAAAAATTAGAGGATTTTTTTTTATTTATTTGGAGATTATTGAGCAGATGTCATTAATTTTTGAAAAAAAGCCCAAAAATAGGCCCAAACGTTAACCAATGCGCGAAGACCTAATTGCGAAAACCTCATGGAAAAGTGGGAAAACTGGAAAAACCAAACAAAGGTCGGAAAGGAAAGGACAATATGATAGAAATTTGAAAATAAAATAAAAAAAAATCGTATGGGAGGGGGGGGTCTATCCCCCCCTGTTTAGCCGGGAGGGGCATTTTACTGAAAAATTGACTTATTTTGCTTAAAAAAATATTAAAAATTAAAGGCTACGTTTACAACACCGTGCTATACCTTTCTGAAAAGCCAAAAACTTCTTCTTTCACTTTGTTTTTAAATTAAATTGTTTTAACGAATAGTTTAAAAAAAAATAAATTTTCAAACTCAAAATTTTCAAAAAAAAAGCAAAAAAACATTTTTGAACTAATTTTTTTCAAAATTTCGTGTAATTAAGTACTAATTTTGTTTTAAAAATTCAACGTGTTTTATAATTTTTAGTCGAAAACAGAAAACCAAATACAAAAATGTCTTTTCGTTTTTGAGAAATTAAGAAAAAACCAAAACCACTTTTTTAAAAAAAAATGTTTGTTTTTATTTTTACCTATCTGGACTTTTAGTTTAATTTATAAGTTTAATTTATAAATTTAATTTTTTGTAATTGGAGTCTTATGAGGACTGAATAAAGTAGAAAAGTATTACATTATCTCTGGATTAACCATTTTGTTCATTGATAACGTCTGAAAACTGAACTCCAATTTTTTCTTACTATACCTGGGGCCGCGGCCACTCGCCGGCGAAGAGTTCTACCTGCTAGGGGCTTAAGATAATTAAACCGCATTTTTTCTTGAATGAAAAAACAATTAACAACCTAAAGGTAAATAAAAGGCATCGCATATTTACTAAACAACCATTTACTATTAAAATATTAACTCATCAACACATAACAATAACAAACTTAGTATATTATATTATATTTTTAAACTATTCGTTAAAACAATTTAATTTAAAAATAAAGTGAAAGAAGAAGTTTTTGGCTTTTCAGAAAGGTATAACACGGTGTTGTAAACGTAGCCGTTAATTTTTAATATTTTTTTAAGCAAAATAAGTCAATTTTTCAGAAAATTGCCCCTCCCGGCTAAACGGGGGGGAATAGACCCCCCCCCCCTCCCATACGATTTTTTTCTTGTCTCAACTCAACCTACACGCTCTAGCTTTTTGGCACAGCGCTCGTGAATCACCCTGTATAACTCAAAAATAGATTCAATCCGAAAAAAATGTATGTCATATGATTTCTTGAAATTGTTGATTTTCAATTTTTTTTTTAATCGTAGGAGCATTTTTTTTAATAATTTTTTCACTTCAATTCAATTCAATTTGTATTTTTAAAATTGATCCGTTGTTACTCAATACAGGATTTAAAAAAAAAAATTAGAAATATCTTTTTAAAAATCCAAAACAAAATTATGCTGATCGGACTTTTATTTTTCGAGAAAATCTAATGACAAAAAAACAGTTCTATGGGAGTTACCGTTTTGGAGCAATCCAAATTTTTTTTTATATAAATTACATGAATGTTTAAAAAATAAAATTCGAGAAAGTTTAAAAAAGTTTTGGTTTTTGGCCAAAAAAATCGTATGGTGGCTACCCTAAATTTTGATCTTAAAAAAAATAAAAAAAACTGGGATATTTTCAAATTTGAAGTCAATCGGACCAGTGGTTAAGGCTATAGGTGCCTGTCAACTTACAGACAGACGGAATCGCCGGACCCACTTTTTTCGACTTCTCTATCATCGTAATGTCATTTCTCATCATCATCTCAATTTTTTTTTAACGAATTTAATACTTGCCATATAGTCGCAAGTAAAAAAGCATTCTGGTTTTTTAATCAGAAGGGAATTTTTTTTTTCATTATCAGAATTGTCACTTTTGCCCAATTGAACGCATTCAGAATCTTTTTTTTTTAGCTTCCAGATCGGCAACTAAAAACGCCATAAGTTTTTATTTACCTGATCGCAAAATGTTCAAACCTTAGGTGTTCCACAGTATTAGAGAAAAAAAAACATAAGATAACATTAAAGGAAAAACAAACATTTATTCATTCATTCACACATCCTAAAAAAAAACAAAAAACAAAAAGCACCTCATTATCTAACCTGACACACATTTTCATTCAGACAAGCATCCCTTAAATCTTTAAAAGTTCAATGACTTTTTCAGATATAGGTCATTATCATTATTTCATAATTTGCCACAACAAGGCAAAATTCATACACAAGTGACCAAGAAATCTATTGTCACGAATAGACCTTTGCTTGTAGTGAGATGATAATGTTGTATAGGTTTTTGCACGAAGTTTTACAAAAAATGACAACATCGCAAATCTTGTATAAACTCTGTGTCTGCAGTTCTCAAATTTAGTTTGTTTCTTTGTTTTCGCTTTTTCTTTTTTACAAATAACAAAACAAAATACAAAAATAGAATTCGTTCCTCAGCCTCACTCATTTTTCTTCTCCATTATTCATATTCCTCTTTCCTCTATCCTCTCTCATGCCGTAGTCATCATCACAGATTCGCTTTAAAATATAAAATACGGGCGAAAAACTGCTAGCGACAATCTCCACAAATGCGGACCCCTTTCCATCTAAAAATTCACCAAAGCGTGCTAGTACTAGGTCTCCATATACAAAGGTTCAAGCAAATTACATTGCATTTTAACAATGTCTGTGTTAATCATAATGATTATTCTCGAGTTGCTCCGAAGGGTGGCGAGACGAAGTTCGCGGTGTCGGCTAGTACATATACTATACATATAAAAATGAATCCTATTTTCCCTTGGTCACGGCATCACCCCAGAACGGCTGAACCGATCTCACTTATTCTTTTGTTGCTGTATTTTTTATGTTCATGAGATGGTTCTTACTAAAGAAAAAATTCATAAGAATGCGCGTAAAATGAGAAAAACTTATTCAAAAGAAATTGACAGTTAAATAAAATTTTGACATTTAAGAAAAAAGACGAAACAGAAGCGGAAGGCAACGAATTTTTTTTTAAATAATGGCAACGCACTCTAACGCTAACCCCTTGATACCCTTTTTATGTCGATGCTCAGTGCAAGCATTAGGAGAGATAGAAAATACGGAAGCGGCTAAGGGGGTTTCGGTTATAGCACAGGTCTTGAATTCCTGGACTATTGCATTGAAGTGAAAACATGTTCATTACGTGTTGTAAAGTTGAAAAAACATATTATCTCTGTTCTAAACAGTACGACCGAAGTTGGGTGCGCATTTTTTGAGGCGCGAGCATTACGGTCTAATATCTTAAGGAGACGACTGAAACTAGCTTTTTTCAATAGCACATTATTCCGTTGAAAAATCGTAAGAGAGGGTGAAGCACAAAATATTACGTCGGTGTTTAGGCGACATAAAATGACTCAACAATGGTATCATATTGAACTCTATTTTGAACTCTGTTATTGGAACACCAGCCCAGAAATGGGAGTTGTACTCAATCTTTGGATGTACTTATAAAAATATATGTTTTGAAAATAGAGAGTAGATCAGAAGGGGAGACAAATTTCTTGCAACGTCTAGGCATTTTTGGCAATATCGCATATGTGTTCGTTTCACAACAATTTGTTTGTGATTAACATTCAGAGGATATTGAGATGGTGGGCTTCGCTGATGCACTCTCATGGACAGCGGCAAACGTTTGACGACAGAAGACGGCAATGCGTTTTCGCAGCATTAACTTCAACATAGATTCTCAAACCATCCAATTTCCCCATGCTGTCAAGGTGAGAATTTAAATAGCTTATTTATTGGATTATATACAAACAGAAAATAATATGTTGCGGGCTCCTTTGGTGCCATCGGGATCATTGCTAGTATGCGTGCCCCAGCCTCACGCTCGTCGGAGGGAGTGAATCCTTGATCCCTATCAGAGCCTGCAGATAAAAAAAACATACTAGTCTTTGCGTCGTAGCTGTTTTGACGCGCGAGAAATCTTCTGTCTTAACCCACCCTGCCATGGTTGCTACTCTCGCCTAAGCAACCCCTTTTCTTACCATCTTTCACTTTTCCTTCATTGACCCCTCCTTAACCCTGCCAATCCTCATCCTTTATCCTTTAATTTAAAAATCCATGGTCAAATAAATGCAGATTTCAATAAATATATGGGTTTATTATAATGTTATTCATTTTTGCCATTGTTAAAATTAATAATAAATCATCTTAAACTAGAGCTTTAACGTTGAGACAAAGTTACATTAAACAATTATGAAACAATAAAATAAATAAAAAAAAAATGAAACGTTAATAAATTATTTGGTCAAAAGAAAATATAGTTTTGCCCACTGTAGTCTTACTTTAAATTTATTATGCTTGACCTTGGTCAACAAATAGTAAGTAACAAAAAAAAAATCAATATCTTGCTAAGCTAGCACACGTATGTAATTTTGTGCACTCGAGTACAAGATTATGTCTCAGGTATGCGCTGCACTTGTTTGTTTACTTTGGCTTTACTATGCTTTTCTTTTATTGGGTACAAAAAGGTAAGATTCAAATAAAAAAGAAAGACTCACCCCTTTTCACTGTTGGTGACTGATCAGCTGGCGATGATGTGGCCACAGCATCCAGGCTGTCGTTGAATCTCGATTATTGTTAAACTTTTTTCCACCTGTTTGTCCCAATGAAAAAAAAATGATCTACTCAAGATCTCCCTTTAAGTGCACGTTAGATAGCGCCTACAAGTAGCCTCTACTCGTATGCATAGGTCTACATACGTTATGCACTAGCAGTATGTTGAAATAAGTTAGTTTTGGGCTTTGGTCAATCAAATGGATTAAAGAAAAAGATTAGTGTCGCAAAAAAAAATACTGATTGACACTACTGCTGGGTGTCGAACTCGTATCCTCTGGATTAAGAGTCGGATGCCTTAGCTAATATTAACTTGTAAAATTTGTTGTCTGGTACCAAGTTAGGCAGCTTCTTTTCTTTACAGAAGTCTCCACCAAATTGTTTGACGTGTTCGGATAGTGTTTGTGTGTATGTGGGTGTGTATGATGTCCTGTCCTAACAACCACCGGAAGCCGGAACTAACGACGGTCTCCACTTCTCGTGAAGACCGACACTAAAACACAATAATCTACTCATTAACTTATCCATACTAACTATTAGTTGCCTCACCTGATAGTATACGGAAAAATTAACTTGCTTTGCAAGGTTTTGGTAATTTTCACAGTAGGTATAGGAATGTCTATGTTCGCTAGCTGGATAGTTTTTTTAACACACTTTAATGCACTATTTGGACTAGTTTTTACTTTTTGTTTGTTATAATGATTAAGGGTATGTGTCCCAGAATAGCGAACTCAGATTTCATGTAAATGAATTTATATGTGTTAGTGGCCTCTACTCTTCACCGATTCCTTTTTTTTATCTCAGACGAGAATTTGCAAGAACCAGTTTCCAATTTCCACGATCACGATCAGGCACATGAAGGAGAAAAAAAGGCAATATACGCAGACGACGCAAGTCTAGGTAGAAAAGGAAGCAAATTCATATACATACATGCAATGCAATAAAAAAGACCCAAAAAAATAGGTATCAAGTGAAGAAATGTGCACATTTGTTTCCTTTTTTCTTTGAGCTAGGAATATTATGAAAACAATGCATGTAAGTAGGTACAAAAAAAGTGGTATCATAGATATTGTTGTTGCAGCACGAGATATCGCGATGTGATAAACGGTTAGGTTTTTATTTCTTTTTGTGTTTGTCTAGTTGAAGAAATATAAAAAAGATGAACCTTTATGAGAAGATTATTTATTTATGTTTCCTCTGAAGAGGCAGGATAACTATTTTATAGGAAATCGAAATTCTTTTATTGGGCGATGATTGCGTTTGTAACAGGCAGGTACCTTTCATCTTTTAGACAGATGAACAGTTTATTCAAAAGAGTCATGAACCTATTATTGAAATTTTTGACCTTACGCAATAAAACGATGTAAGTAGAGGGTGTCTCAGTAAGAGTGCTCTTTTTAACATTGGAATCTTTTTTTTTCATGCGAGTGGCAATTCTGAAATTTGACATCTGCCACCTCTGTTTATTCTGATTATTAAAAATGGAGTTCTTTTCGAAAGAACAACGCGTTATATTTGTGAATATCTACTCTCACAAACTTCGCAAAATTTTCTGCTGAGTAAATTAAAAAAAAACATATTTTATTCCATACTTAATCGGAATATATCTTCTTTAGAGGCCAGTTACAGCTTTAATTGGTTTTCATCATTGAAACACATCCTTGAAATTTTTCTGATAGGTCGGTTATTATAGCAAACATTGAAAATTTCTGCCAGGAATTTTTTGCTGACGTAATTCAATCATTGGAACTGTGAGAAGTTGAACATTTATGTAGATCATTAAAATTGTACAAAATTGAAACGAAAATCATTGGAATGATTTGTTTAATTTTTTGACATAATACAATCAGCTGTTCAGGAAAATGATTTTACAACCGGAAAATAGAAAAACACATTTTAATGAAAAAATAAGTGTGTAATTGAACTTTTTCATGTCAATAAAAATTCTTGGAGTGATTTCCGATCGATTGGTATACCTATAATTTCTTTTCAAAAGAAAACATATGTCGATTTCCATTGAACCACATGAAATGGACGGCCCGTCGCTACTAAAAATCAATATTTTTTGGTTTCAATGGAAAGGAAAAACGTAGCAATATCTTTTTGTAAGTGCATCTTCGTCCTCGGATGAGGAATGCTTGTAATGATGTCAATGTTATGTGTACCTATTCTTGAGAACGCAACGATAAACCTTATTTATTTTCATTATTATTCTTTATTTTCATTATTATTATTTATAATATTCACTATTCTATTATTTATCGTAAATATAACATAACAAAAACGAACTCTCTTCTATTTTCTTTTTCAACACATAACTATTCCATTTGCAAAAACTGTCAAGTTTTTAGGATGTGTTAAAATCAGTGTGAAAATCTGTGTAGATTCGTCTCAAAAGACGAATTCAAAACGAATCAATTCGTCGGGAAAAAATATCAATACTTTTCCCATTGGAAAACGTTTATGAAAAAAATATTGCCGGCCCGTCGACGGCACATCAATGTTTTGGTTCAATGGAAAACCACAATAGTTAAATATCCATTCAAAGATTTTCCGGATCCATTTCAATGATAGCTATAACTGGCCTCTTACAATACAATAAAAATATCATAACTCTGTCATAAAATACTTGTCTTAATTTTTAAATGAAAAAGTGCACTCTTACTGAGGCACCCTATACTTATTTGTTCCAAACGAATTAAAAAATTAATTGGGTTCTCCCATTTATTTATAATACTTACGACCTAACTTCTTACTACCTACCTACCTACACAACATTTTTGAGCTATACAAGGGGTCGCAAAAAAATAATACGTATTGCACTTGCACTTGTCATATATTCTAATAAATCGCAAATCTCCCACGCAACCACCAAAACAAAAAGATATGATAAGAAATTATCGCACATGTGCGATATGCTTTGTACCTCATTCATTTTCTTATTTTGTAATGTCCAACAACAAAAAACAAAAAGAAGCCACTTACTTACCGCATTCTTTTTATGCGCTTTCTCTATCTCCCGCTCTAACCCTTCTTCTATAATTATGTCATCTGCACATATCTATTTTCTCATCTTGCATCTTTCTTCTACTTCTATGTAAAGCAATATCGAGTTTTCTTCACACTTCTATGAATTGAAGAACAAAAAGTACATTTTCTGTTGAGGAGAAAAAACAACATCTTTTGTAAGAAAGAGAAGAGAAAGCAAAACAAATTGCAGCACCACCTAGTGGCATTCCCTTGAACCCAGCTTCTTTGTGTGTGTGATCGACCATTATTTTTTGACAAAAAACGCAAAATAGACGATTTTTCAAAAATTCAAATTAAAAAGACCATTAGCAAACAAATTGTTTTGTTATTTGAATTGAATAAAAAAAATAACAAAAAAAATGAAAAAAATATTTGCTAGTTTTATTGCCCATATTTCACTTACAATGACCTTACAAATATTGACATTTTGAAGTTTATTTTTAAATATGTTACAGGTGAAAAATTAAAAAAAAACACCGACGTTAAGTAATACATATATTAATCTTTCATAAAAAAAATATTTCAAAAAATTCAAAAATATATTAATCAATTTCCCGGGCAAACGCGCAAAATGCTAGACAAAAAATAGGTATTTCTTAGGTTTGTGTTAACAAAAACATTTGACAAACATAAAAAAAAAATAAAAAAATTACTATGTTGAAATTACATATTTAAAGCTTTGAAAAAAGTTAATTTGACTTCACTACCTTTTATATTTTAGAAGTTATACTAAAAAATGCATTCATACTTTTTACGTAATTTGCTGTATTTTTCATTGTTTTTCGAATTTTGTGTGGAAAAAATTATAACGATAATCGAAAAAAAACACCGACGTTAAGTAACATGATATATTGTCATTATAAAAAAAATATAAAATAAATAAAAATGTAATATTTAACCCATTTCCCATTAGTTAGCGCAAGCGTCTTTCAAAATTTTATAGTTTTTCCGTTTGCTTGTCGGTTTTGAGGTACATCGAATTTTTATTTATTTTTTTAATTGCACAAACATTTGACCCTATTTAATATCAATCGAAAACCGTTTGTTTTATTAAAATATTCGGAAAATTGCGAACGCTACACAGTTTCGCGCAAAAGCCCAACCTTTTTTTACATGGGAAACCCCCCCTTAAGGATCGACCAATTAAGAGTTTGAAAATTAAACTTATAAAATGGTAATCTAAACGCAAGAATATTTAATGATGGAATTGAAAGGCTTGTTGCTAAGCGCTGGTCAAAAGACAATGCCTATTGTTCTGTTCCTAGTTATCGTATATACCATAGAGTTTTTGCAACAAAGTGGTTAATATATAACAAAATCTTTGTTCTGCCCTAACTGAAAGATCTCACGAGAGAACTTGAAAAAAAAGTTTTAGGGAAATAACAAAAGTCTGTGTATGTGTGTTTTTGGACATTGCAGGGGAAAAGAAAGTCTGTGCATGTGTGTTTGGTTTTTGGGACACTGCAGGGGAAATGAAGGTAAGTGAATGTGTTTTGTATTTGGGACGCTGCAGTAAAGATGGAAGTGCAGTGAGTCAATACTTTCATTTTATCAGATTTTTTTCTTAAGATTTTGAAGCAATGTTTTTAGTTTATTTTATACAACGATAATTTTTTGACAAAAACTGTTATCGTTCTAAAGGTTGGAGATCATTTCGTTACAAATATAAGAACACATATAACACGAGCAGCATTATATCTTTCTACATGCAAGGAACAATAATAGAGGCACAATTTTCCTGCATAAGCAAAAATAGAACATGAGGATTCACAAACAAATTTTTGTTGTGGATAAAACAACGTCTGTCGGGTCGGCTAGTAGTATATATAATTATATATACTTACTTATTTAACCGGCTCACAATCCATGAAAGATCTTAACCTGAGGTCCCTCGCATGCACTCTCCAGTCGCCGAAACCAAGTGCTCTGGCATCCGCAGTCACTTGGTCCTTGTACCGTAGCTTCGGTCTTCCTTGTCGTCTCCAACCTGGGGGCTGGGATGAGAAGACTTTCTTGGCTGGAGCGTTGTCGTCCATTCGCTCGATGTGGGCGAGCAAAAGTAGTCGCCTTATCTTGGCTTTCTGGACTATATCCACATCTTGGTACAGCGGCGCCGTAGAGTAGGACTGGTAAAATCATAGTTTTACATAGCATGCACTTTGTCTTTCGAGTGAGCTGTTATCCATTTGCACACTGAACTGCGTTTTGTTAAGCGTCATGCGGCACAGCTGGAGCAGTTTGTTCGGGATACCGAATTCAGACATTGCCATCATAAGATCTTGGTCGATGAAAAGATTGTGGGTTTCGACTTGAAATTCGTTGGTCTTTTCCAGGATTTGCCTCAGTGTGAAAATTTGGTCTATCGTTGTTCTGCCTGGCCTGAAGCCACACTGGTACGTGCCGATTATTGTGTTGCAGAAAGGTTTAAGACGCTCACACAGTACGTTGGAAAGGATTTTGTATGCAACATTAAGCAGGGATGTGTCTGGGAAGTTTTTGCAAGACCTAGGATCGCCTTTTTGCAAATATGGAGCATATGGAGCTTATCGACCAGAAAGTGGGCATGCATTATTCCTCCCACACCTTGATGACCTGGTGCATCGTGCATGCATTTCATCGAAACACCTCCTGCATATTTAAAGAGTTCAGCAGATATGCCGACCCGGCGGACTTGTTTTTTTTTTGCTTTTGGATGGCTCTTTCTAACTCTTCTGTGCTGGGTGATGGGACTGGGGCTTCATTGACTGGTTTTGCTTATTTTTCGACTCAACATTATACGCTCAACATTATACGCATTCAGCAGCTGATGGAAGAGCTGCTTGAAAACATCTACAATTCCCTGTGCTTCGGTGACTATGTTTCCTTCCTGTTTCAAAGAGCCTGTGTCCCGTTTCTGAAACCAGGAGCTTATTACTTCGACCTTTTAAAGAAATTTTGGGTGTTGTTCTTGGCCCGAGACTTTTCCAGGTCTTTAAGCTGAGAAACGGCGGATGCTCTTTTCTTCCTTCGCAAGGCTTTTTTTTCATTTCTCCTTTTTGTTTGGTACTCTTCTCTTGCTGCACTTGTTTTCCGTTGCAGCATCTGCAAACGTTCATTTTTCGTCTCTCTTTTCAATAGCGCACATTCATCATCGTACCACGGGTTTTTTGCGGGGGTGGCTGGTTACCTATGGAGGTCTCGGCTACATTTTAAATTATCTCGCAATATTGGTTCCACAAGGTGTTGACATCTGTGGTACTTGGGAGGACGGCGGAGAGCAGCTCACTCAGGCGCTGACTGTAGTCTCTGGCATTATCTGGAGTGCTATGGCAACCGATTTTGACCTTCTTTCTTTGAGCCGCACGTGTTTTTTGTCATTTTATAGTCGAGATCTTAGCTGAACCACTACCAGAAAGTGGTCAGAGGCGACAAGTTGTCAAGTTCAAGATGTTGGATGCGTGCCTTGCGCTGATTAGCACATGGTCGATTTGATTGGTAGTTCGACCATCCGAAGATCGCCAGGTTGCTGTGTAGATCTTTCGTCTAGGGAACCTAGTTCTACTTATCACCGTATTACGAGCTTCAGCAAAGTCGATTAGTCGGAAGCCGTTATCTGTTGTAACTTCGTTGAGGCTGAGCTTTCCAATTAGGTAATCCGCCAAAAATGTCTTCCTTCCCGATTCTTACATTGAAGTCTTCGAGTACGATTTTGACGTCGTACTCTGAACAGGCTCCGTAGGCTCTATCCAGGAGGTCCTAAGAATCCTCCTTGTTAGACTCCTCAGCATCATCGGTAGGGACGTGTGCACATATTAGACTGCGACTTTGATACAGATTACAGCCAGGCGATATCCCACGACGAATCCGCATCCAAATATGTGCATTCTTTGTTGACAGCTGTAATGAATGTCACAATTTTTCCTTTTTATTGCCCCTCATCCTATCCATTGTATTTCCTGGAAACTACCTGAATTTGAAAATTCAAATCAGTAACAGCTTGTTTAGCATTTAGTTTAAAATTTTTCCTCTGCAGTTGGGAAGCGCTTCAAGCAATTCGCATTTTCAGTTTCAGTCTGAAACACCGGAATCGGCAAAAATGCTTTGCAGACAAAATGGTTAAATTGCAGTATATAGCGTCGAGATAGAATTAGTACATGCAATTCTTGAAAAGAGAACTGAAGCCATATATGCATTAATTTTGAACATTACAATCAGGTAGGAGAGCTGATCGGAAGCTTTTGAATAATTTGTTAAAATGCAATCAACTTACTGAGGAGGAAATGGATTCCTCAAAGTCTTATATCACAACTACCAGTTGCCCGCGACTTCGTCCGCCTCTCCCTCGTCCACCGGCCAGAGTATCGTCGCGACTTGTTCATCATGCGCGCGTGGGAATTTTGTTGCGAAGTTATTAAAAAATTGCATAGCAGTCAGATCTCCCTAGGTCGTAATTCTCTTGAACTTGAAAAATTTGAGCATTTTTTATGATTCCCTTCAGTTGTTCATACTTAAAGCATTCCCTTGGGCGAACTCTCCCTAATTCTAATATCCCTCTTACTTCTGCATGGTTTTTTTTCGTAAAGTCATTTTTTTTTTTCTTTAAACTGAGCATATTTTTTAGTTAAGAAGTACATAAAATGATATTGTTTAAACACAATAATCTGCACAAATAGTGCAATCAATCACATTCACAAATCAATTGAACTCTCAAAATTTTGAGCAGTTAATGGGCCAGTTCCACCTAACAACATTTCACTGAGATCTCAATGTCACCTTGACTGAGGCAAAATCATTTGGTGGAACATAATTCTCAGTTATCATTGAGATTTAATGGTTACCTTACTAATTGTTGCTGCACATATGTCAGCCACGTCAAAATAGCTGAGTGAGAAATCGAATCCAAAATAATTTCATCTCAGAGATCTCAGAAAAAAATCTCAGTTCTCACATTTCCACAGATTCTTCGCTGCTATTGGTCGCAGCTTAATTTAAGGTAGAATAAAGCCTTCCTCGATTAATGGACTATCCAACACAAAAAGAATTAAACTATTCGAACCAGTAGTTCATGAGATTAATGCGTTCAAACGAGCAAACTCTTCAGCTTTATATATTAGTGTAGATTGTATTGTATTGTTTGCCGTTTTTTCCACATTTTCCAAAAATTCTTCGCTGCTATTGGTCGCAGCTTAATGTTAAGTAGCCTAAAGCCCTAGTCGATTAATGGACCATCCAACACAAAAAGAGTTATACCATTCGAACCAGTAGTTCCTGAGATTACTGCGGTCAAAAGAACAAACTCTTCAGCTTTATAATTAGTGTAGATGTAAATGTGTTGTATTGTTTGCCGTTTTTTTCCACATTTTCCACAAATTCTTCGCTCCTATTGGTCGCAGCTTAATTTTATATAGCTTCAAGCCTTCCTTGTAAAATGGACCATTCAACATTAAAAAAATTGTTCAATTTCATTAAGCAGTTTCTGAGATAAGCGCGTTAAAACGCAGAAAAATTAATATTTTTTGCCGTTTTTTCCACATTTTCCACAGAATCTTCGCTGCTATTGGTCACAGCTTAATGTTAAGTAGCCTTAAGTCTTCCTCGATTAATGGACCATCCAACACAAAAAGAATTATACCATTCCAACCAGTAGTTCCTGAGATTATCGCGTTCAAACGAACAAACTCTTCAGCTTTATATATTAGTATAGTGTATAGATATAGATAATTGAAAACACTTTTTGTGTGAAACGATTATTTTGAGTCAGTTTTCAAGTAAATTAACGAAATATGCATTTAATAAGTCGACAGGAATTTGGGACTCCTCTTTGTAATCGTGAGGATTTAAAGATACATTTTATCTCAAATAAAGTTGCTATCAATATTCAAGGAAGCACTGAAATTTTTGAAGTACTATTTGTAAAATTTTTAATTTTGAGATTAGATCCCAACTTATGTAGGTATATAATGCCAACTAAGCAGTTAAGCATGAAAAACATTAACTTTATGTCGATTTTATACAATTGAATGGTTCTACATCAAACCCTTTCTTCACAAACATAAGCAACAAATAAGAACAGAGAATGCTTCAGCCTTAATTTGGCACATCAATTTCATTCAATTCAAGACCAAAACAATTGAAACCAAAACAAAGTCGAATCAAAACTGTTGCGGTGACACTGTTTATCATTTTTGCAAAACCCCTACCAAGGTAGAGCAAGTTAAGTTTTAACCCGGAAACAAGACCTTGAATTCACAGAAGAAAAAACAAAAACAAACGAATCATCAAAAAATTAACCTGCACTTTTCTGCTTACTTGTATTTAAATTTGAACAAGCTCCAAGAATGTACTATGTTCACCAGGTGTGCAAAGATGTAGACAAAAAAAAAGAAGAGGGAAAGGCAAAATTAAATTGACCAAGTAATGGACACAATATTTTCCTCAAGTTCAGTTATACTCCCCTATTCTTTTGGAGATCATGTTAAAAAAGTTAAACGGAAACATTACTAAGTTATTGTTTTATATTAAAAATAACTTAGTGAGCTGTGCCTTCAAGTTTAGTATCTTTTCGACAATGTTGATCCTAGTGTATTTAGTGGTAGGTTTTTTAATAAAATTAAGTGGTTTAATTAAAAAGTTGAGTAATGTGTACCTTTTTCTTAACTTATAGTGCGTGTTGAGTCAATCCAGTAGTTTGGACCCCAATGACAATGGTGCTGTTTATCCAATGGAAAATTCTGAAAAACGTGAGTTACTTTTCTAATAATATTATTTCTTTTTAAGACATGAAGATTGGAGAAAAAAGACTTTTATTTATAATTGTTATTAATGTATTAAGTTTTATTTAAAAAATTAAAAAAAAACTACAAAAATAAAGGGACATAATGGGCCGTATTCATAGTTGTCTCTTAAGCTCCTTCTAAGCTATTACTTTAAAAGTCCAGAGTTTAACCTATTGATACAGAAATTTAGACGTATGTTTAGGACTAAACCTTTAAACACAAGAAATTATATCAATTTTATCTTCTTGTGTGCTACTGAAAATTAGGTCCTTAAAAATAAAACTTAAAATTCACTAAAACTACATAACTTACCTCACAGATACGAATGTACAAACTAGAGCAACCACAGCAGCAAATCTCTATCCCTTTTTTCGCTTGTTTTTGTTTTATATTTTTTAAAATTTGTTTTTTTTTTTTTTACCTAAGGCCCATGTCCGGGGCTTAGTGGTTAGGTGCGTTGGTTGCGTAGCAGAACGTGCCTCGTGGGTTCGAGTCCTACACGTGCCCATGGTTTTTATATCACGGGCACAGCCTCTTGAGAAGAACTGAAAAAACTTCCAAGAGAATCAATCTTTCATGAAAAAGTGCTTCTCAACTTTGCCGTTCGGAATCGGCGTTAAATTGTAGATCCCCTCAATTCACACGCCCGCAGAGAACTGTGTATAGTGGTGTAGTGTAGATGTCTATTCTCACAATTAGAAAGTATCTTAATACAATGTTGGAAATACCATCGACACCTGCTGACTTCTTATTCGTAATTGAAATTGAATTGAACATTGAAGATGAACTGGAGCTGAAACTATGGCCCCCGAAAGAGAACTTCATCCAATAAGTCAGCTAAGTCATTAACTAGTTGTCTCCAGTTTGACATTTTGGGTGAACTATTTTTCCAGCCGAGACGCGGATTAAAAAATTTGTCAGGGAAGGATGATTCGTCATTTGGCATTCGAACATACCGAACCCTTCTTGGTTAAATCTTCGTTTCTATTCTCCATTTCTACAGACAGAACTCTCGCAGCGTCCATAACCATCCAATCATCTCAAAGTCTGCTGCAAAATGATGGTGCTTTGTTAGGCAAAGTTCTCAAGTACCCCATAGTTACAGCTGTCGATGGCGAGGTTTCGTTAAGGACGTCGATATGTGGTGGCCTTTTTTGCCCACATTAACATGGCCTTCTTCACTTTCGTTACCATTCGCGCCACCGAAATTATTATTATGTCAATAGCGTTGATTGTTTGGACGACCTTTAACTGTCAGATATTTTTAGTTTTTAGTTTGGTTTAGTTTCCTGAACAGATTTTTTTTTTCATTTTAGTTATGCTGACAATACCAACAGAAATGATTGAAGATTCAATATCTGATAACTATACACCGATATCGACAACGGAAACTCTTAAAACATCACCTGCCAATTCCATCAACGAAATTGAAAATATTACTACAGAAAATTCTTATGAAGAAACAGAGAACCCTGCAACAGAAAATGAGAGTTCCATGGTGGAAAATGAAATTTTAACTACGGAAAAAGACGAAAATGTTTATTTATCAATAGAAAATGCACATCCTGTCGAAGAAAATGACAATACTGTTGAAGAATGTGAAAAATCGGTTACAGAAAATGAAAGTTCAACTGAAGAAAAAGAACATTCCACAACTGAACAAAATGGTAGCTCTTACATTGAACCAGAAACTCAAACCACTGTTACTCAAAACTCAATACCGAAACATGATGGTCCAGATTTCTTGACTGACTCTTCATTTCCTATGCAGGAGTCGATGACCACTCCATTACCTTTCCATGAGCAAGACATAAATGACAAAGAAGAGGAAGAAGAGGAAGAAATTGATGATAGTCCCATACAAACATCTACGACGGAAGAAAATGAAGTAACTACCACTTCAACAGAACAATCTACCACAGAAGACAAACTAAATACTGAAACTGAATACACCGAAAACACGAACCAAGAAACTTCCACTACTGAAACTATGCCTCCAAGTCTAACACCCATAATGATTGATCCTGATATGCCAGAAGTTGCTTCGATTCCAACCAAACGATCATTATCTCCAAAGGAATTAAAAATGTTTCAGCAAGCCACCTTGGAAGCAACGACAAATAAAGAACTTGAAATGCCAACGTCAACAATACCCTCATTAGATAATTCGGAAGATCTTACTGATGATATCTCAACTAATGCACTTACACCCACAGACTCAAATGAAGTTCAGGATAGTCAAAATACATCCCCAAATCCAGTGTCGAGTACTTCTCCGAAGACTGCCAATGACGACCTATTCGTTGACAACAATTGGACAAACTATTTAGCTGAAGACGATGACTTACAGGAGGATTCTCATTTGGATTTGGACATTATAGAACCAAATAAAAGTCTCTTCAAAAACGATAATATCGAGTTACCAACAAATGATCCATCCACTTTGAAGAACGAATCTGACAGCACGCCCCTTCCCTTATTGGAAAAGCCTACAGAAAGCGAAATGGATTACCCAAACAATGCTCAATACTATGACACGGAAGAGTCACAGCCTATTTTTTCACCAACCAGTCTCCTAAATTTATTTGCTTTTGATCATGAGCCGTCATCGTCGAATCATCGAGCAATGTGGTGGCCAAAGCCCAAGAGTTCTTCAATGTCGCTTTTGGGTGAAAATGCTGCGAAAAATCAACAAAAGCGAGACAATCAGATTCCTCTTAACGATGACTCGGAGGAGCTAGATGTGGCACACCAAGGGATGTTTGGCCACAGATTTAATAGGAAACTTAAAAATTCTGTTAGTATGTTAGAAAGATTGTTTGGTAATTATTTTCTACAGTAAGATGTCTTTGTAATGTTTTTTGTTTTCAATTTTTATTTTTTTATTTATTTATGCTAGTTTTAATAAAATTATTAATTTTTCTTAATAAAAAAAATAAAAACTTATTAATTAATTTTTTTTTTTAGTTTTCTTTGTTGCTATTCTCGTATTTTGTCGCAGAAAAATAGAATCAATTATAAATGTCCACACAAACGAAAAAAGTCACTTATAGTTATATCCATGATCATAAAATACAGTTAAAAGCTGCTGTAGAGTCTAATGTGGTTTTTTTTTTACAACTAAGAAGAATTGCTATTAAAATTCAATGTTTTTTGGTGTGTAAGAAATTTTTTTGAATGTCTGGGTTGGCTGTAAAATCGTTTTGTACATCACGATAATCACAACGATAGAAAACTCGTAGTATGCAACGGAGACCAATAATTACTAATGTACATTTATTCAGCCCTATCAATTTTCTTACACAAAGAAATTAAATTTTTTTCTCGAAGGGTTGATTTCTCTCCAATATCTAGTTGAAAACGGATTTACATATACATATTTGTATACGGATTTTACCAGTTTCGGTGTTTTATTTTTCTTCAAACCAAAGACAAAAAATATGAAAGACATCAACACCTTTTACAAACAACAAATACATACCTGAAGCAGCCCCGGATCTTCAATTTTCTTAGGCGGGGCAAAAACTGAAAAATGCCGCCCCTTGCAAAAAATTAAGGAAACGCTTAAATAAACTCAAAAAATTAGTGATTTTTTACGGGCTTTTTCAGTACATAGTCGTCGGAATGAGATTAAATAAAAGATTTTCATTTTTACTTGCGACATATAGAATATTTGCCTGCACAAAATATAAATTACTGTCTCTGTCTAACTAGTCATTGTCATTAGATTCTTAAAGCTCGCAGATTAATTGGCGTTGGTTTTCATTGAAAAAACCGTTACTCAAAGTCACAAAGAACGAAAGACCTGTGAGCTAAAATAAATGTTTGGCGGTTGTTTGTCCTACTACGGAACAGGGCCTATCCTGTGGATAAAGGATATCATGGACGCCAAAATTTATGTTGATCACCTGCAGAACGTCATGCTTCCTTAAGCCGAATGGAACATGCCAATAACTTGGACGTTTCAGCAGGATAATGACCCCAAACACACCAGTAGGTTAATAAAAATTGGTTTGCGACCAAAAAAAATGTGCACAACTCGGTCGTACGAACTTGCTCCTGTATTCACAATTATAAATCATAAAAAAAATTACAAAAAAACTCATAAATAAAAATTTAAATTGAAATATGTACCTCAAAAATGGATTCAATCGGAAAAAAATTGATGTCATATGATTTCTTAAGAAAATGTTGGTTTTTCATTTTTTTTAATTTATTAAAAAAAAAAAAAATTTGAAAATATACCTCGTAAATACATTTTATTCCAAAAATTTAAATGCCAAACAAATTAAAACCTTATTTTTGATTTATTGATTTTTTTTTTTGAAAATCGTCGGAGCCGATTTTTTTAAATTAATTTTTTATATATAAAATTTTTCAAAAATGTCTTAAAATTAATTTGGGTATGCAGTATTCAAGAATATGTAAATATACATTTTATGAATATATTTCGATTTTTAATATTGATCCGTTTTTAAGATACACAATTTTGAAAAAAAAGTTTAAAATATTTTTTTAAAAATCCAAAAAAAAATTTGAAATTTTTTGAATACAACAAATTATTTGGGCAATATATACGTACTTTCAAAAAAAAAATTACGCTGATCGGACTTTTATTTTTTGAGAAAATCTAATTACAAAAAAACGGTTCTATGGGAGGTACCGTTTTGGAGCAATACAAAATTTTTTTGTTTACATAAAATACATGAGTGTTTAAAAAAATTAAATTCGAGGAAGTTTAAAAAAATCGTAGGAACCGTTTTGGAGAAAATTTAAAGTTTTGGTTTTTTGCCATAAAAATCGTATGGTGGCTACCCTAAATTTTGATCTTAAAAAAAATTAAAAAACTGGGATATGGGTTTTTGCTAAAACCTCTTATTTTCAAGTTTGAAGTCAATCGGACCAGTGGTTAGTGTCATATCTCATCATCATCTCAAATTTTTATTTTTACGAATTCAATACTTGCCATATATTCTATATGTCGCAAGTAAAAATTGTTGTACTTGAGTGGCCTGCGCAATCACCGGACCTAATAAATCGTATATAAAACTTGTGGGCGGATGTTAAGGAAGGTGTTGCCAAGGAAAAACCATAAAATGTTGCTGAATTGTTGAGCGCAGTGAAAAAACATAGGAAAGCATTCCACAAGATAGATGCATGCGTTTGGTTAATTCTCTTGGTCGTTAATGTGCTGCTTGCAAATAAAGGCCACACAACAAAATATTAAATCGTAATGAAAATTTAAGTGAATAATTTTTTTTTATAAGACATTATCTGGAGCACAGCTATTTTAATGCACAGCTGTTTTAACTTATTTTCTTAATTTTGTAATATTTATCAATTAAGCTATTGAAATATTGTTTTTAATTTTTTGTACATAAAGTATGGTATAATTCAAAACCAATAAATTAATTAATAAGTCAAAGGGAAACTTGACTGATTTTTTTTACAAGGAAATTAAAACACTTAAGAAATTATTTGGTATGCAACATTATTAAGACATTGCATATAAACGTGTTGACGAAATTTCTTAAAAAATGGTTGAGCCGTTTTTGAGAAATCTAGAAAAGCACCTGTAATCTTATGATTTGCATGAAGATTTAAATAAAAGGCAAGAGATAACTTTTGTGTATTAAACGAACAACTTTATTGCATCAGCTCATTATTGAGAAAGCAGATACTTTAGGAATGGCAGCACGAAGGATTGGATGAACAGAGATAAGGGAGATAGTATAAAAGGAATACAACCTATGTTTGGATTAGGGTGCAAACCGAATGATGATACATGATGTATCTGTTAGATGTCGTCTCACATCCCCCTTTTTACAAGTCTAGTCGGAGTGGGCGTCGGATGGTCCTCCCAGAACGAGTAGATATCTGTGGTGAATTCACTTGTTGATTCTCAGCTTGAGTTGATGTTGTTGGATTGGGTGATGTCGTTGGGTTTTCTGAGCTCGGTACGTTTTGACTAGCTTCGCTCTCGTCAAGGTCAAGATTCGGCTTTTTTTTCTTTTTTTTTTTATAATGAGCACGCACTCAAGGGGTTTGTTTTCCCTTTTTATGCCAAAGCACAGTGCGAGCGTTAGGGAAAATGAGCAAGAGGGTTAAGGATGAGGTGTCGGTTAACATTGGTTTTGAATTCTTGAACATTGCAATGACTGGGGAAGACAGAGTGTGGAAGAGAGTTCCACATTCGCGTAGTACGGCTAAAGAACGATTCTCTGAACATGACCGTACGACCGAAGTTGGACTCGAGGGTGAACTGATGGGCATTCCTTGAGGCGCGGGTATTACGGTTGAATATCTTAAGGGGAGGAATGCAACTGGCTATTTCTCTAGAGCATATACCGTTGAAACACCGGTAGAAGAGGGTGAGGCATGAGACATTACGCCGATGTTCAAGTGACGTAAATGTTTCAACGATGGCATGGTCACCAATCATCTTAAATGCTCTTCTCTGGATACTGTCCAAAATACTTAAGTACGTTACTGGAGCACCAGCCCAAACGTGGGAATTGTACTCAAGCTTTGGACGTATATATGTTTTATAGATGGTAGCCAAATCAGAAGGGGAACAAAAATTCTTGCATCGTCTTAAGAAACCCAAACATTTTGCGGCATTTTTGGCAACATCGCGTATGTGATCGTTCCACAGGAGGTGGTCGGTGATGGACATACCGAGAATCTCGACATGTTCGGTTTCATTGATGCAAGTGCCACTCATGGACAGTGGCAAGGGGGGTATATCTCGCTTCAACGATACAAGACAGCATTGAGTTTTCGAAGCATTAAACTCTACTCGGTTTCTTATTCCCCATTGTACAATGCTGTTTAAGTCAGAGTTTAATGAGCTTATCATATTTTGCCGTTGCAGTTCCACATTCGAAGAGGAGGGATGTGAGTCTGGGAACAAATATGAAAAGCTAAGGGTACTATCGTCAGCGAAACAATGAATTGGATTAGAAGTTACAGACAAGAGATCATTTATGAAAATGAGAAAGAGGGTCGGAGACAAAACGGAGCCCTGGGGTACACCAGCATTTATATTATGAGTTTCAGACTTGAACCCGTCCAGTACAACTTGTATAGAACGGTTCGAGAGAAAGTTTCTAATCCAACGAAGGAGGGACTCATCAATACCGAATGCACGCATTTTCGTTAAGAGAGCCTGGTGCCAGACTCTATCAAATGCCTTTGAAATATCAAGTCAACAATCTTACTTTCTCCAAAACGATGTAAAGATTTGTTCTACTGTTCGGTGAGATAAACCATCAGATCACCAGTGGACCTGTTGCTGCGAAAGCCGTACTGCCAGTCATTAAGAAGCTTTCGGTCTTCGAGATATTTCTTAAGCTGATAATTTATCAGCGTTTCCATGACCTTAGAAAGAAGGGACGTAAGTGCAATCGGACGATAATTGGAGGGAGAGGAGGATTCACCTTTTTTGGGTACAGGCTGGACAAATGCTGTTTTCCAACTACTCGGAACGAGCCCAGAAGAATAGGATCTATGGAAAAGCTTACGCAAGGGTTTTGCCAGCGATGAAGAACACCTCTTCAGAACAATAGCGGGGATACCATCCGGGCCAGCGGATTTGTGTATGTTGAGATCTTTTAGGACTCTTGCCACAGCACGAGTGCGAAAGAAGATTTGTCCCATGGAATCATTGACGCGCTCAAGAACTGGAGGAGCCATGACACTCTCTGGCAGCGAAGAGTTGGAGGCGAACTGCTTAGCAAAAAGGTTAGCTTTCGCAAGAGAGCTAACGACTGGAGTGTCACCATCAACGAGCGTTGGGACCGAGGAAGAAGAAGAATTCTTCATGTTTTTCACAAATGACCAAAAAAATTTACTGCCTTTGGGACATTGCAGTATTTTTTGCCTTAGTTTATGGTCATGTAAAAATTTGGTTCGTCGAATATGGACATTGCAGGTCTTCCTGGCTTGTTTAAACTTATTCCGGTTTTCCTCAGTAGGGTTGGCTTTGTAACAACGGAAACTTACCTCTTTAACCCTGATAACCTCTTTACAGCTCATATCAAACCATGCGTTCTCCTTGGGTCTGATGCTTTTAACCCTGTTCGGGATATAAGTTCTCATTCCTAGAAGAATCAAACTTGTGAGCATATCCGCACTGGAATCAACGTCACTATCGAGGAAGCAAAGTGACCAGTTAAAGATCCTGAAAAAATTATTGAGACCGTCCCAGTCGGCTTTCTCGTACTGCCAAACGGTTCTCTTAGGAGCTCTTTCTTTAACTGGGATTTTTTGATACGAGAAATTTGCGGATATGACACAATGGTCAGATCGGCCTAGAGGCGATAATACACTTATTATGTATTTATCGGGGTCAGAGGTAAGGAACAAGTCAAGAGTGTTCTCTACTTGGCCGTCAATGTCCGGTATTCGAGTGGGCTCGTTGACCAGCTGAGCAAGATGGTTAAACTCAGCAAAAATCTCAGCACACATTCCTTCGGGTGTTGTCTTGCTCGAATGGAGAAGCCAGGAAGAATTGTGTACATTGAAATCGCCCGTAATAACGATTTCAGTGTGAGGATGCAGGGAAACAATTCTTTGAATGGAGTCGGACAGTGAGTCAAATTCGTCAGAAGTTGAAACCCTGTCCAAATTTGGGCTTCTATAAAGGAAACAGTAATGGATGATTTGCTTATTTACGGAAAATTTGAACCACATAAAATTAAAGAAGGGATTTAAATAAGAGCTATACTGTGGTTGAAATTGGTAAGCAATATCACTTCTAATATAAACGGCGAGGCCATGGTGGGAAAGGAATAGAGGCACTAAGTTATACCCATGAATATGAAATTCAGTAGGATCAGTAGCCTCACCTACTTGGGTTTCGCTTAGTGCCAAAACAGCTGGCCTGTTTAAAACAGTGTGGAGGTACGTCGACAGAAAATTCGTTCTTAACCCACGAATATTACTATAGTCGGCCCTGAAATTCTCGGCCATTGCAATATTAGAAAAATTCAAAACCAAAACAAACGAGCTCTAAGAAGACTACTGAATTGAAACCCAGACTTCTTCTCGACTCAACGCCCCTGTTAGTGTTATGCCTTAACAGTGGCGTGAACCGATCCGACCCTGGAAATCAAAACAGTAATTCTCTATTCGTCTGTTGTTTATGTCACATCATGTACATACACTGTATGAGCAAAAAAAACGCATTGCAATGCAATGCACATGATTAGCCATAAACTGTTTATGCTAGGGAGGGAAGGAGGATGGGTACTCACTGTGCTATGTTAGGCGTTTTGTTTTTAATTTTGGCGAGATTCTGTGCTTGTTTTCTTTTTTCTAATTATTGCTCTTGATGATTTTTTTTTTGCGGGATTTTTTTTCTTTGTTTGTGAATGTATGTAATGGTTGGTCTATTTTTGTATTGTTTTTTATGGAGGTTTATTTTTTTTTTCTTTGTGGGTCGATTTTTTTAATTTTATTGCAGTTTAATTTATTGATTCGTATGTTGTTTTGTTTTATTTTTCACGACGAGACGACGAATACGACGAATACGACGGACACGACGAATACGACTGACACGACGAATATTTTGATAAACTTTGGCTTCTGTTGGCTTGATGTTGGTGATGTTTCGGCGCAGCACTTTGCCATTGTTGAATTCCAGGTTATAAGATCTTGAATGTATTTTTTCTTTGACAACTGCAGGTTCCCATTCTCTCTTATCGATACGAGTAAGAACATTCTGTCCAATGTTTAGTTGTTGAGGTGGTGTGGAACCTTGGCTGTTGTTTATAGCTTGGTTATGTCTCATATTTTTCAGTTCTTCTGTGATGTTATTTTGATGACTTGGTATGAGTGACTGAGTTGTTGCTGGTATTTGTGATCTTAGATTTCTACAATATAGTCGTTGGGCTGGTGTACCGATATTTCCTCTAGGTGTATTCATGAAATTAAGGATAGCCAGGTGATAATCGGTATTGTCATAGTGACACTTCTTCAATAGTTGTTTGGCGGTCAGAACAGCTCTTTCTGCTAAGCCATTTCCTCTTGGGTGATGTGGTGAACTGGTGTGGTGGTCGAATTGCCATAGCTTCGCAAAATTTTTGAAGTCAACAGATGAAAATTGTGGGCCATTATCGGATTCTAACACTTTCGGGATTCCATGGTAAGCAAAAATGTTTTTCAAAAACTTAATGACATTACTTGCTGTTGTTTCCGTCAGTTTTTCAAATGTTATGAATCCTGAATAACTGTCAGTGAGAACAATGTATTCTTCTCCCAAGAAATGGAAAAGGTCGGTGGCAACAATTTCAATTGGAAACTTAGGTACATCTTTGGATTCTATTGGGTGTTTGTTGTTGCTACGCTGATGCACTTGACAAGATGCACATTTTTGCATAAAATTCTGTAGATCCTTGTTCAGTTTTGGCCAGAATACGTAGACTCTTGCATGACGTATTCATTTTTCGTAGCTAAGATGACCTCCATGAATGTACTTCAACATCTTATAACGCATTGCTTCGGGTATGAGCGTTTTATGTGACTTGTGGATAACACCATCGCAAACTGAGAGTTCTTCGCGGAAGTACCAATATGGTTTAATTGATTCGGGAAGTTGTTGAATATCATTTGGCCAGCCTTTTGAAATGAATTTGAACAGTTGTTGACATGATTCATCGGCAGCTGTTAACTTTGCTAAGCGACTGTGTTCTGCATCGGTTATTGCCAATACTGATTGAACTTGTAATTCATTGTCTTCTCTGTCGTTAACTCGTGGTGTATTTTCAACATCACGACTAAGTGGATCTGCCAGGAACATCTTTGATCCTTTTATGTAGATCACCTTTGGGTTGTAAGTCAATAAACTTAAGCGAATTCTTTGGAGTCTAGCTGGACATGCATGTAGTGGTTTTTGGAATATTGATTCCAAAGGCTTGTGGTCTGATTCGACAATTGGTTGCTTACCCCACACGTATTCATGGAACTTTTCGCATCCGAACTTGATAGCAAGAGCCTCCTTCTCCAACTGGGAGTATCGCTGTTGACATTCGGTTAGCGATTTGGATGCATATGCTACCGGCTGTTCCTGTTGCAAAAGTACGGCTTCTAATGCTGAAGAACTTGCATCAACTTGAAGCTTGACTTCTTGGTTTACGTCGTAAAGTTTGAGTACGGGTGGCTTTGTGATGATTTCTTTTAGTTCGTCAAATGACTTTTGTTGGATTTCGTCCCACACCCATTGAGTTGATTTCTCAAGGAATTTTCGAAGTGGTGTCATCATCTGCGAATAGTTTGGTATAAACTTACTTAAATATGTGAACTTACCAAGGATGCGTTGGAGTTCTTTTCGGTTAGTTGGGGGTTTTAGTCGACGGATTGCTTCTGTTTTTTCTGGGTCTGCAGACATGCCCTTATGATCGATAATGTGTCCGAAGAATTTTATTTTTGACTGCTCGAATTGACACTTCTCTTTGTTTAGTTTCAGACCGTTTGCTTGGATTATAGTTAGAACTTTTTCAGTAGTGCGTCTGAGTTCCTCTATTGTTCTTGCGTGTATTAGGATATCGTCAATTGCTACTTCTACCTTTTGGAGATCAGTAAAAAGTTCTTGCATGATCCGTTGGAATACTTCTGGGGCTGAGGAGATGCCAAATGGAAGACGTTTGCAGCAATATCGTCCCCACGGTGTTGCAAACGTAAGTATACGTTTGGTACGATCCAAGACTCGAACTTGCCAAAAACCTCTCCTGCAGTCCAATAGAGTGAAGAACTTCGATCCATTGATTCTCGCAGCGATGTCTTCAATTGTTGTCATCGGGTGGTGTCGACGCAAAATATTCTTATTGACTATAGTCGGGTCAATACAGATTCTTATTTTGTTGTTCTTCTTGACAACAACCATGGGTGAAACAGCTGGCGTTGGTTCTTTAATTGGCTCGATGACATCCAAATCAACCATTTCGTCTACAGCTTTCTTGACATCATCTCTAATCTTGTACGGGATTCTTCTTGGAGCACAAATTTCAAAAGAAGGATTTGGTATAAGGTCAATGTCATACTCGACGTTTTTGATACAGCCGAGTCCTTTAGATATGTCTTCCTCCTTGATGGAATAAATTCTGCGAACAAGACCTAGCTTTTTGCATGCATTTGCACCCAATATTGGCATGATGTCTTCTTCAACCACTTTAAATGCTATTCTGCACTTTTGATTAGCAATAATGCTCTTGAGTACGACTTCACCTAGCACTTTAATTTGGTGGTTGGCGAATGAACGGAGTGACTTTATTTTGCATTGTTGCAAGGTGTAATTAGTGCCATTTAGCAATTTTATTGGCAGAACATTGCATTCTGCGCCAGTGTCGAGATGTACGTTGCACTTTTTCCCAAATTTGAAGTGGATTTCTTCCGTCCATAGCTTTGGATCTTGATTTGATTCCTTGGGTGTTGTTGGAATGGAAATTTTTCCAATGAATGCTGACCAGCTGTTGTCATCACTTGTGTCACTTTCTTGATCGCAAAATACTGCATTCACCGTCTTGTCTCTGTTGTAAGAGATTTTAGAAGATTTGTTTGTCCGTTGCTTACTACAGCATGCTTCAAAGTGGTTTTCTTTGCTGCAAATCTTACATTTGTGTCTGAACGCAGGATATTTTCGGAGTTTGTGCGTTTTGGCACAGTTTCGACAATCGGTTATAATATTATTAGCTTTAGATTGTTTGCGTACCAATGAGACACCTTTTTCAGTCTCCTGAGTGATGTGCGCAGTTTGTTGTTGTGCGATTTCTGTGGCTTTGCAATGTGATATCTTGGGAAAGAAGGCGGGTTCGTAGTTCGTCATTCTTAATCCCTAAAATAAGCTGATCACGCAACATTCCATCAATTAAATTCTCGAATGCACAATTTTGTGCTTGAAGTCTTAATCGAGACATTAGTTCGTCGATGCTTTCATTGTCGCATTGGAAGATCTTGTGGTACTTATATCGCTCGAACGTGACATTCACTCTTGGGATAAAATAATTTTCGAAAATGTTTTTTACCTGTGTCAATGTGAGCTCTCCTCCGGCGGGAATATCGGGCTGTGGCAATGTATTGTATAGTTGAATAGCGATTGGACCAATTGTGGACATAAACGTTGCTATTTGTATATTTTGTGGTTTATTAACCATCATTGCCACCGTCTCGAAATAAGTGTATTGTTGTTTCCACAATTTCCACGCTCTAGCCATGTCTTTGTCGTGCTCTATTATGAGAGCTTTTGGTGGACGGATAAAATTATTTGTAATTGCGTTTTCGACTGCACCTTGTGGATTCGCCATCTTGTGTTGTCGGAGATCTCAAAAGATCTTTTTTTTTCTTGAAAATTAATTTTCTTTTTCGTCTACTGGAAATTGATTGGCAAATTCTGTAGATCTAATTTTTATTAGGTTTCGGCACCATGTAATCTTATGATTTGCATAAAGATTTAAATAAAAGGCAAGAGATAACTTTTGTGTATTAAACGAACAACTTTATTGCATCAGCTAATTATTGAGAATGCAGATACTTTAGGAATGGCAGCACGAAGGAATGGATGAACAGAGATAAGGGAGATAGTATAAAAGGAATACAACCTATGTTTGGATTAGGGTGCAAACCGAATGATGATTCATGATGTATCTGTTAGATGTCGTCTCATAGCACCCTACAAAAATGGACTTCTTTTCCGATTTTTTTGTTATTCAAGAATATATTTTAAATAAAATCTTGGAATGCAGTATCACTAAGGGTAGTGTTAAGTATAATTGTGCAAAATTTTAACAAAATTGGTAAAGCCGAAATGGAGATATACGGGAATAATCAAAAAATCAGCCGCAAGGGGTATAGATAAAAATCTGAAAAATTAGAGGATTTTTTGTTATTTATTTGGAGACGATTGAGCAGATGTCTTCATTAATTTTCGATAAAAAAAGCAAATAAGAACCACCCTAATATATACCTATACTGCACAAATAATATATTTTGTTTCCAAAAAAAATTTTAAAAATGCTTGTATAGGGTGTCCCAATAAGAGCGCATTTTTTAAAATTGGAATAATTTCTTTGTCATGCAAGTAGGAACTCTGAAATTTGGCAGATGTCACCTCTGTTTGTTCCGATTACTAAAAATGGAGCGCTTTTTGAAAGAACAACACGTTATAATGGTAAAAACTCATTTCAAAAATGGGGAACGCAAACTTCACCAAATTTTCAGTCGAGAGAGTGTACCTAATATGTCAACCATTCGAAGAGTGGTCAAAAAATTTGAAGAAACTGGGTCAAATATGGATGATAAGAATCCTTTGCGTCAACGTACTGGTCGGTCTCTTGAAAACATTGCTGCTGTAAACGAGAGTGTTGGCGAGAACCCGAAAACATCAATTCGATAGTGAGTGTGAACGGCATTCGTTACAGGAATGTGATAACGGACTTCTTGTGGCCTCAACTGGACGGCATGAATCTGGACAACATGTGGTTTCAGCAGGACGGCGCAACTTGCCTTACTGCGCATGAAACAATCGACTTATTGCAGCAACGACTTTCATTATTCATTCATTCATTATTTCACGAAATTCTGATGTGAACTGGCCACCAAGATCGTGCGATTTAACGCCGTGCGATTTTTTTCTTTGGAGTTTTGTGAAATCTCGGGTTTATGCGAATAAACCCGAAACAATTCCTGAGCTCAAATCGGAAATCCAACGTGTTGTCGGTGAGATACAGCCACATTTCTGTGAAAAAGTCATTGAAAATTTCATAAAGAGAGTAATGGCCTGTCATCGGAGCCGGGGGGGTCATTTGCCGGATATTTTATTCCATACTTAATCGGAACATGTCTTCTTTACAATACAATAAAAATATCACACCTCTGTCATAAAACTGGTTTTATTTGCAAATTAAAAAGTGCACTCTTATTGGGACACCCTATATTTTGAAAAAATATTTTTAAACTTTTTTTTTCAAAATTCTGTATCTCAAAAACGGATCAACATTAGAAACAGAAATTCAAATCTGAGACGTATACTAACATGTTCTTGAACGCTGCATACCCAGATTAATTTAAGGCATTTTTGAAAAAATGTATATAGGTATACGAACTTTACTTTAAAAAAAAAAACGCTTTAAGGAATTTTTAAGAAAAAAAATAGAAAATAAACAATTTCTTAAGAAAAGTTATGGCATACAGTTTTTTCCTGACAAAATGTGTTTTTGAGTTACCTACGTACATATTTCAATTTCAATTTTTATACATATGTGAAATGTTTTATTGATTTAACATTTAAGTTTTGTAAAACAGGAGCAATTTCATGGGACCCAGTCGTTCACATTTTTTCTTTGAAAAGCATGAGTTAAGAAAAAAACCGTTTGTCGTTTTCACTTGAGCGTAAAAAATATTCACTCATCTTCAAAACCGAAAAATAGAAAAATGTTTGATTCGTCATCAAGTGAGCGTAAAATTTTTCAAAATCAAATTGATCCATGGTTAAGATTCAAAATATTGTTTTCTATATGAATAGAAAAATATGAAATTTTGACAATTTTGGCTTAGACCCCAATATCTCTGCTAAAAAATTGACTCACAAAACGAAAATAAAGTCAGATTTCGAAAAAAAATTTCTATAAAAAAAGTAAAAACAAGAAAAACATTGTTTTGTAACGGCAACACTGAAAGAGAAGAGTAGGGAGACAGAAAAGAGAGAACCAAATTCATTTGGTGTATAAGAATTTGAACTGAGCGGACGTGCTCATCGTGACTTCTTGAACAATTATTTATAATAAAGATTTTTGTCAATAAAAGTTAATTTTGCGTTTTAGATTCAGAAGTGGGATTAACCCAATAATAAAGAAAAAATCTAAACAAAAGCAGAGTGTTGATTCATATTTATACAAGGGAAAGAACGAAAAGAAATTAATTGTTGGAAGCAGAGTAAGTGATGTGATGTTATTGTGGTGTGTTGTGCTGTGCCTTAGACAAGCAATTTAAGGTTGCTTAAAATTGCAGTTTTGAATGCAAAAGCGCTTCCGAAAAAAATTATTAGTTTTGTTTTGCAAATGCAACATAATTTCACGTGGTGAGAATAGCCGACAGAATCTTGGCGGCTACGGTTTACGTAGCGGTAAATTTGTTCGGTAGTAAAAAAGAGTAGGATAAAGCAAAGAAAAGTATCACCAAAGTAAGCAAGAATGAGAGAACCAGATGAAGTCGCATCTGCGTTAGTATTGAGCTGTATCCAAGTTACTAATAAGCATCTGTGGTATACACAGAAGTTAAAATGTGCCTATGGAGTGTTGATATGTCTAAAAGAGACAAATGTAAAATGTACGGAATTTATTATAATTCATGAGGGTACAAAAGTTGTGGTTAGAGTAGAACCACTAAACAATATCCGTTGTGTATTGCGCAGAGAGTAAGTTTGGAGGAGAATGGGTTGATCATGTCGGTTATTTCTTGTGTGTATAACACATGAAATAAAATTGGCGTTGCTAAGTCTATGCACCATTCATGTACGCAAAAACTAAATAGAACGCGCAAAAGTAAATCGGACTTACTTATATGTATACGAATGTTGATCAACTCGAACAAGAGTTGGAGTCAAATTACGAGGCAGTAGTACCTATTGTTTTGTTAAATGTGCATACAATAACTAAGTTAGATGAAGGAACTTTAGGTTGCCCAATAAATCAACACTTTTATCATAATAAAAATAAAACACACACACTTGTACTTCAAAATCATATGCAAATAAATTAATACAATTTGATTGAATACTATTATTGTTTAGGGAGTCTTATGTAGAGTTTAAGGAATCTGACACTAGATTAGTAAATTCATAAAATAAATGGTAAAACAAACTGTTACGGTCGTTCCTTGAACTCTACATAGAAATTATGTCTTTAACTGATGCTTTATTTCGTTCAATTAGTTAGCAATGGAAAACCTGAACGTCAAACACTTCCAAGCGGAACTGAGGGAAAGACAACTCCCAATTACTGGGACAAAGAGGGTCCTTATAAGTAGAATTCAACAATACGACAGATCAAAGAGAACAACAGAGACAATTCATGAAAGAAATGAAATTACTGAAGCCCAAAACTCAACGCCTTTAGAGTTACCTGAAATCGAGCTAGTAAACGTACAAGAATCGACAGCAAGTTCAGAATGCCCAAGCATGGACGATAGCGAGTTGAGAGCAAGGGAATGGGACATTATAAAAAGAGAAAGAGATTTGATTGAAAAGGAACGAGCCATGATGAAACAAGAAAAAGAAATATCTGAAAAGCTAAAATTGCTCGAAAAAAGGACTATGGACAGGAGCACAGATAGAAATAAGGTCAACTGCAGCATCCGAGAAATCGCTGATGCGCTCCCATCGTTAACTCCTGGAGAAATAACTTCCATCTCGGCAGAGGGTTGGATAAAACGAGTGGAGAGCCTTATGAAGATCTACGATTGGGACGAGAGGGCATTGTTACTGGCTGCCGCTTCCAAAATGCTTGGACCAGCTCGCTACTGATGGGATACTACACAAGAAGTATCATCTACTTGGAGCGAGCTCGCTAACGGACTGAAGGCGAACTTTCCCCAGCATCATAGCGAGGTTGAAATACATCAACAGCTCACAAAACGTGTAAGAAGACCGCATGAATCTATCGAAACATACTGCCATGAGATGAACATGCTTGGAAAAAGAATTCACCTCAGTGATAAGTCGGTAATCCAGTACATATTGACCGGATTAAACGATCAACACATGATGTCAAGCTTAGCAGCCAGCGATCTAAAGGAAATAACCCAAGTCGTTGAAAAGGTTAAATGGTATGAAAGCATAAGAGCTAATTCTCGACAACACGTGCCAATGTCCTTCAAAACAAACAACAGACCTAATCCTCAACAACAGAACTGGCAGCCCAGAAATGTAGTACCGAATCCAAGAAACGTAGCACCGACACAAAAGAAAACCAACGTTAATTGTTATAATTGTAATCAACCGGGTCACTATTCAAGGCAGTGCCTGCAAGGTAGGAAGAGACCTTATCAAAACTACCCGGACAACAGCTATAGAACTCAGACCAGAGAAGACAAGTCAGAAAAAAGGTTCAGAGTTAACTCAATAAGAAGAAACGAAGGAATGGACTGTTACCGCAAGCAAGTGAATGTCCAAGGCATGGAATTTGAAGCTCTACTTGACTCTGGTAGTGAACGGACAATAATAACACGGACGGTTGCAAATACTATAAAATCAGGGTCCAATGAAGAGAACACCATATTGCACGGATTTGGAGGAGGGGTTTGTAAGGTCAGAGAAAGCGTTAGTTGTACGATTGAAATAGACGGATCACCCTTTCAAGTTAAGGCCCTTGTGGTTGAAGATTACCATTTAACTGAACCAATACTGGTGGGAAAAGATGTGCTCAGTCATCCGAGTTGCACCGTAAATAAGAACGGAGATATACTTACAGTAAAACGAGTTGATGAAGCAACCGAAGACACCACTAACAAAGAAACAGAAGATAAAAGAGTATTAACTTTAGACGAAGTACAAATAAATGCAGATGTTGACGCTGATGATCTCTTGAAATTGCTTCAAGGATATCGTGGTTGTATTGCGAAGTCTCAGAAAGAATTAGGTCGTACTAATCTCGTTGAAATGGAGATCGAATTGGAAAAAAATATCCCAGTACAATACGGGCCCAACAAGGTACCCTATGCCAAAAGACAAAAGCTGCAGGCAATGATCGACGAAATGCTGTCTAACGGAATTATCAGAGAATCCGAGTCAAATTTTTCATCTCCGGTAATTCTGGTGAAAAAAAAGAATGGTGACGATCGTATGTGCGTCGATTATAGAGCACTCAACCGAATCACGAAAAAGATCAGGTATCCGATGCCGTCAATTGAAGAGCAACTGAATGACTTACAAGGATATCGATACTATACAGTATTAGATTTAGCTTTTGGGTATTACCAAATACCAATTAAGACGGAACATACTCACCTTACAGCATTCATCACTCCGAGTGGGTTATATGAATTTGTAACCGTACCCTTTGGTCTCGCTAACGCGCCAGCTGTGTTCCAGAAAATGATGAACAACCTTTCAAGAAAAATGAAACCAGATCTCATGGTATGTTTTATGGATGATGTAGTAATCCCGAGTAACACCGTAAACCAGGGAATGGTTAAGCTAGAAAAATTCCTAAACCTCCTGCGAGAAGCAAATTTGACCTTGAATCTGAGCAAATGTTACTTTTTCAAAACAGAGATTCATTATTTGGGACACATAATATCACAAGACACTATAACACCAGGCAAAGAGAAGACGAATGCTATAGAGAACTTTCAAGTACCGACCAATGAGCGAGAGGTACGCCAATTCGTAGGTTTGACCAGTTATTTCCGAAAATTTGTAAAAGATTATTCCTTGATCGCGCGGCCACTCACTGATCTTACAAAGAAAAGCTGTGCTTTCAAGTGGGGAGAAGAACAACAAGAATCCTTTGACAAATTGAAGAATTGCCTCACTCAAAAACCAGTATTGGAACTATTTAACCCTGAATTGGAACATGAGTTGCATACCGATGCCAGCAGCAAGGGATTAGCAGGAGTGCTAATGCAAGGTAAAGAAACTAACTTCCACCCAATCGCCTATTACAGCAGAAAGACAACAGACGAAGAGAGTATGTACCATAGTTACGAACTTGAAGCTTTGGCAGTAGTAGATTCGTCTGAAAGATTTCGTCAATACTTACTGGGCAGAAAATTCACCGTCGTAACTGACTGCGCTGCACTTAAAACTGCCATGAAAAAGAAAGAGTTGATTCCAAGAATAGCTAGGTGGTGGCTCAAACTACTTGAATATGATTTTGAAGTAAAACATCGTAGTGGCAAGTTAATGCTCTCTCACGACAACCTTTCGAACCCTCGAAAGAACTGGAGGTCGTAGACATGAATATTCACAAGGTAAATATCTCAGAGGAAGATTGGATATACTCTTTACAAATGCAAGACGAAGAAATTGTTAACATCGCGCAGATATTAAACAGAAAACCAAACAACCATAACGAAATTCAAATTCACACGGACTATGCGCTACAGGACGGGCGAGTTTATCGAAAGATAAACGACGAACTCAGATTATTCGTACCGAAAGGTGTCCGAAACCGAATATTGCGAAATAGCCATGATCAAATGGGCCATTTTTCAGAAAAAAAAACAATTAAACATTAACAAGAGAGATATTGGTTTCCAAGGATCACCCAGTTTACAAAGAAATACATCAAGGCATGTGTAGAATGTGCTTATGCAAAAAAGGAAGCACAACCGCGAGGTGAACTATACCCAATAGAAAAGATAAGTATTCCGTTCGACACCATTCATTTAGACCACCTAGGTCCTTTCATAAAAACCACTAAGGGAAATACATATCTGACTTTTTCTAGGAAGCGAGTACCGACTTCTTATGACTACACAATCTCACAGCACATTTTGACTCGTCCTGTCACTGTCAAAGATCTCGGTGTTTTATTCACATCTAGTTTAGACTTTTCTGAGCATATTAACAGCATTGTTAATAAAGACAATTCAATGTTAGGATTTATAAAGCGTTGGTCAAAGGAATTCCGTGATCCGGCTGTCACTCGTTCTCTATATAACTGTTTTGTTCGTCCTCATCTTGAATATGCTTCTCAGGTTTGGACACCTTTTTATGATATATATATTGAGAGGTTAGAATCCGTTCAACGGAATTTTACTAGGTTTGCCATCAAAGGTATTCAATGGAGCGATTCTTTACACATTCCTCCTTATGAATATCGTTTGTCAACTCTCCAGATGGAAACATTGTCACAAAGAAGAACCAACAATGACATTGTATTTTTCCATCAGTTAATTATGGGTATAACTGACGCTCCGGACTTGTTAGGCCTTATTTCATTTAACCATAGAGGAGGAGGTTACAACTTTCGTGGTAGGGACATGATTAAAGAACCTAGACATCGGACAAATTACGGTATGCATGAGCCCTTGACACGAATGAGCAGACTTTCTAACTGCAACTCAAACTTATTTGATTTTAACTTAAGTAAAAATCATTTAAAATCGTTATTAAAAGCCAGTGTTCCACGCGCTTAAGTGTTTTGTTTGTGTTATGTATTTTTAGTTGTTATGTTACTTTTATTTTGTTGTCTTGCTTGTTTAAGTGTTTGTTTGTCCTATTGTTAAATTTTTTTTTCCTTTTTGTTCCTGCTTGTATTAAGTAGTCCCTAACTCTTATCTTCCTGATATTCGTACCGCCATGACTTTTTTTTTTATTTTATTTATTAGGCCGTGTGCGAATTCAGTTAAAAATGGGTTAAAAATTGACGTTTGGTTAAATTTTGACACTTCGCATTATTTGACTAGCTGCTGAGCAGGTTAAAAAATGACAGTAGTGGTTAAAAATTCATCCATTTTTATTTTTTAACCACAATTCATCCAATTCGCACACGGCCTTATTTCTAATTAAGTGCCGATACGACTAGCAACCGCAATTGCAATCGTACTCGGTGAAAATGGACCCCAGCGCGTGCGGTCTCGGGGGGGGGGGGGGGGGGAAAGAGGCGTGGGAATTTAAAAATAAAAAACAAAAAAAAAATCTTATAGTGTTAGTCGATGCGTTTACCAAATTTGTCCAGATGAAAGCCTTACCGAGTACTGAGACGAAACCTTTACTGAACTTCTTGACGGAAATCTTTAATATATTCGGCACACCAAGGCGTATCATAACGGATAAGGGGACATCATTCACATCCAAAATGTTTGAAGAATACACTAAAAGCCGAGCAATAACACACGTGCTAAACGCAACTAAAACACCACGAGCCAACGGGCAAGTGGAACGCTACAACCGGACAATACTCAATGCTTTAACAGCCACTGTAGAAGACGATACAAAATGGGATCAAAAAAAAATCAATACAATGGGGGTTAAACAACACCTACAACGAGGCAACGGGAAAAACTGCACATCAAATGATGATGGGTTATATACCCAGGGACCCTATACAAGACGCCTTAGCAGAAGGGATAAAATTAAATCAACAAGGGCAAGAGATAAATCGTGTGCGCAAAGAAGGGGCGGAAACTATTACCAAGCATCAAACGAAGCAGAAACAACGACATGATTCTCGACAAAAAGAGGCAAAGAAGTATGCAGTTGGCGATCAAGTCATGATTTTAAATGATAGTCCTGGTAGTACCGGTACATCACGGAAATTAGAACCAAGGTATAAAGGACCATACTTAATCACAGCAGTCCTTCCTCACGACCGATACCAGCTGAGCGATATGCCATATGCACCACGAAGCCAAAAACCATACTCAGCAATCTGGGCAGCAGACCGTATAAAACGATGGGTAGCTATAGCTCCGGACTTCGACGAGGACATCGAAAGGGTCAGGATGGACGAGTCTGTAACGGCAACACTGAAAGAGAAGAGTAGGGAGACAGAAAAGAGAGAACCAAATTCATTTGGTGTATAAGAATTTGAACTGAGCGGACGTGCTCATCGTGACTTCTTGAACAATTATTTAAAATAAAGATTTTTGTCAATAAAAGTTAATTTTGCGTTTTAGTTTTTTTTAATTTTTTCCATTTTTTTTCAAAAAAGAGTAAAAAATGTATTTTTCAACTTTTTCATAAAAGTTGCCGTTATTTTTTGTCTGTTGATACAACTAGGGTAAACCCATTCTGAAATTTTTGAGTTTTCCATTTGAAAACCAATGCACTTGCAATAATATGTAATTTTCCCAATGATTTTTCAGAGTTTTTCATCAAGAACTTTCTGTTTTTCCATTCGAAAACCCATTTTGAAACAAAAAATTCCAAGCAAAAAAAATCAAATTTCCGACCTTTGTTTGGTTTTTCCAGTTTTCCCACTCTTCCATGAGGTTTTTCCAATTTTTTTTTTTTCACAGATATCATCACTGAATGCAACAATTTGAACCATGAAAATTTCACAAATATCTGTTAGGCCATTTCGGAGTCTATAAGAAACATACAAACAAACACACATCCATTTTTATATATAGAGAGAAGAAGAAGATATATAGATAGAAGATAGAAGATGAGTGAACAGTAAAATGCTCAAATGCTTATATAGTCTAACTCTAACAGATAAGCTTACTGTAAGTAATATGTCACTAGCATACATTTTTATACTAATAGTACTGCGATACTGATAGTTACTCTTGCTTATAAGATATTGTATCTTACTGAGTAAATTAATAATAATAAAACTATAAACTAAAAAAGGAATTGAATTGAGAGTACGTATACGCCCTGTTGGCCCAGGAATAAAATTTTAAGCACCCTGAAGGTTTATAGATTTGAATGTTTGTTCATTCGATTAAACAAAGCAAATCTAGTCGAAATGAACATCCTTAGGTTAGGTTAGGTTGAGGGGCTGACATAAAATAAACATCCTTGAAACTTCTTTATTTCGATTTCATATCGAAAGTAATTTATTTTATATTTTTCATTTTGTATTAACAATACATTAACAAGTGAATATAGTATGTGATAAAAGTTGTGAAAGCTAAGTTCTAAATTCAATTTTTCCGATGAAAAGACTGACTTCCTGCTTTTGAGTTAATTCTGATTGGCTTGAGTGAGTCTTGCAACAGTGCGTCTCAATTCGGCCAATTCCTTTTGCAATTGCTCAATTCCAGGATCCCTGAAACGAAGAAAATAGTCAGTCCTCCACATTTACCACCATAAAAAACGTATACTTACATACTGTCCTCGCTGACAATAACTGGAATAGTTTCATCTTGTAAATTGCCAGCAATTGGTGGTGCTCCGCCACTGATGACAGATGAAATCTTCAAATTTGGGTGCGGAGATGTGGGAGGATTATTGACAACTCCATTCTTTTGCGATGGCAAAACAACTCTCAAAACTCGAGACGGAGCTGATGGTGAAGTCAACAATGTTGAGTCGGATAAATTGTCATCATCAGTATCAGGTTTTGCAGCTGCTGCTGCCGATCGTGCAGCTCTGGTGATTGGAGATTTTCCGGCTTGCACTTTCTTCAAAGTAATTCGGCCCCGATATTTATCAATCAAAGTCTGGTTTGCTTTCTCTTTTTCGGAAGATGTTTTGGGCACTTGTCTTGATGACCTTGTCTTGATAGAATCACTGTCTGAGTCAGTGGCTGTGGAACTTTTGGCTATGTCAGTAATTGCAACCGAACAAGGCTTTGTTACCGTTTCCTCTTCATCTGCATTTGTAGCATTCAGCGAAGGGCTCTGCACTTTTCCGCCGATCTTCGATGAATTCGTTTTGGTGATATATGTGTCGCCTATTTTAAGTGGCCCTGATTCAAACTTTTTCAGTGCATTTTTTGATTTTGCTTCTTGTTCTTTAGCTTCGGCCATGGCTTTCAGTGCTCTCATCTTTGATGCTGGTCCCATGAGAGGCTTTTTCTTTTTTCGCGGTGTGTCAGTCGATGGTTCTACAGTCGGAGGTTCGACATTGGGTGGATCGACAGTTGGTGGTTCGACTGTTGATAGTTTGACAGCAAGTGGTTCAACAACTGGCTGTTTAACGTTCGATAGTTCAACAGTCGGTTGGTCGTCGACGGTCGATGATGGGGAGACGGCAGTCGAAGACGCTTTTAAGACGGGCAATTTTTTCGTGACATCTTTTTTAACAGAAGCTGGAGCGGCCAACTTTTCAATTGGTTTCGGTGTAATCAACATTTTTGGAGCAACTGTTTGAGTTCGGCCGAAGACCGATTGCGTTTTGAAGTCTTTTGGTAGTGTAGGCAAAGTCTTGTTCGGCGTTGATGACGAAATTGCGCTTGATTTGGCCAAAATTGATTTATCAGCTAAGGGTGTCATTGATTGGATTCGAAATGGATGCCGTCGAAGTCGTTTAATAGGTTCTGGAGTCTGGAGTGTAGCTTCGGGTCGTTTTCGTTTAAGAATATTTTGTTGCTGGTTGGCTGGCACTTGGGACACCTGCTTGATAGAGCGTTTGACCCCTGTCGATGACGATGGCTTAGACGATGAAGGTTGATTTCCTGCCGTTGGCGGTATGTTTACACTTGAATTGGCCAGCTTTGTCGGGGAAATGACTAGTGGTTGAGCTCGTCGCAATGGTGGAGTTTGGTTTAAGTTCGTAGATTTTGGAACTGCAGTTCCTGGGGTAACAGCTTGCCAGACGACAGGTTTTGATGCTGTTATAGCACGCGAGCCAAGAGCAGCGCTCGATGGACGTGGTGTTGATTCATTTGCGGCTGATACTGTTGGCAATGAAGCTGTTTTTGGTTTCTCAATGTTTTTCGATACCGGTGGTGTTGATGGAGATTTATTTGCAACCGGTTTAATTGTTATACCTGAAGGAATTCTAGGACTAACAGTCGGTGTTGATGGTTTTGGTGAGGTTAACACCGAGATTGGAGTAGGTGATATTATTGGAGTTGTTTTGCTAGGAGGGTTTGATGTAGTTGTTTTGTCGGGAATTGGTACAGCAGCTGCAACAGGAGTTTGTGCAGCTGGTGCTTGTGCGATCATTGGTGCATGAGGGTGTGCTCGGACTGGCGTTTCGAGTGCCTTGCCTATAAGCTTTTTAAGCATTTGTTCAGCACTTAGACGCTGAGAAACGAGTAACTTGCGTATGGTGTCAGGATTTTTTTCTTTGATTTTTTGCAACGTTTCACTGGCAGATTCCACAACCACATAATTGACGATATGTGCATGGGTATTTGGAACCACACGAAAAACAGTTTTCGGCTTATTTATTTTCCCGGGGATTGCATTTTTCTCTGCTGCTGTATATTCGTTCATTAGATCTTCCATTTTAGTACCATTACCGTCTACACGGAAAAGTGTTGTGAATCCATTAATAAGCGTTGGTTTTGATATAACCTTTGGATTAGTAATAAACTCCGAGGTGGCTTGTTTTGGAATTTTGGAAATAAGCTTGGGTGCCGAACATTCAGGATTGTCGCACGAACGTTCAAATTGATCACCACTGGTATTTGTTGTCGATGAGTTGGGATGAACAGCATTATCATTGTCCGCACATAAATCAACAATATTATTGCTGGATGCCATATTGAGGTCTTTCTTCTCTGAATTACCCATGAACTAATGGAGCAAACAAAAGCATTTACAACTTTTCTAAAGTGCTGTGAAATAGAACACTAGCCTTAGAGAAACAAAAATATCAAGTAAATAATAAGATTTTTATTGTATTAATAGTTCGAATTTTAATTATGATGAGGTTTTCTTTATTTAGAAGAATTCACTTCAAACCGCCAATCGCTAATTGCATCGCACTGACATTAGTGACATTAGGTTTTTGACAAAAAAATAAATAAAATCCAAAACGACAAGAAAGCAGAATATGAGTGAGACAAAAGTAATAATATAGGAGAACTGGAATTTGAATAAAAGAGACAACAAATCTGTTTTTCCTTAAAGGACGCACAACCAACGTGTGTCAACGTGTAGCATCGCATGTCATGTTGACAATTCACAATGGAATTAGTGTGACCCTTCGCACGACAGTTTGCTTTGTATCGTGTTTGGTGATTTCGGATTTGCTGCTCTTGATGGCATCGCATCGTGGCACAACAAAGAGAATTGCACCGAATGTGATGCCCTTGATGTTTACAGTGTGCAGAGTGCAGTTCTGTTGAACGTTAACACGTAATTTAAAGTGTTTTTTTCCTTTTATTAATGAAATAAACATACAAAAATGTAGACCTAAATAATTTGTTTTCTTGACTGCATCGAATGGTTCACTTCTTCAGATATTTGATATCCTTCTTCTCTTCTTTACGTCAAAGTCAAAGTGAGTCTGGAGTGTTCATACAACTTTTGTGTCCGAACACGACAGGGTGGCCTTACGTCAAAATAGGTCTGTTCTTTTACTCCCTAAAACTGCCAAAAACTCCCAAATTCTCCCACTTTTCTGTTCTTTCACTCCCGATTTTTGTAAGTTCTGTCACTTTTGAAGGAGAAAAATATTTCCCCTATCTGCCGATTTTAGCCACAAAAATTTCTTGGTGTAGTTTTTGTAAGTTCTGTCAAACCATAAGAAGTACATTGAATTTTTTTGACGTTTGATATAATTTTGTGCATTTGGGAGATTTTGGCTGTCAAGCGTTCTTCTACTTTTTGGGATAATAACAAAATTTAATTCCCACTCCTCGATTTTTGACAGTTTTTACAAAAACTGCCGAAAAGTAAAAGAACGGACCTAATAAGCCGGCGGAAAGAGTCTAATGTGAGCATCGTCCATTGGATAGCGTATTTTTTTAAATAGGAGTGATTGTGAACTGATAAAATGAAAACGTCGAATCGACAATTTAAAAATATACATGGCAGCCCTATTATAATCCGTATTTGCTCCATCCTTGTCTGTAAATCTTTATGTTCCTTTCTAACAACAGCAAGTAAACAACCAAAACAACGGCAAAACGTGCTCGCGGTTCATGCTGTCACGCACCAAATTGACACATCAAATGTCACCATACACCCACGTCAAAAAATTTTCCCAGCCAGCATAAAAAAAAAAATCACAGAGCGGTGTGTTCGTGTTGTTAAATGAAATTTATCCGCAAAGAAACAAGTTAAATTATAACAATTTGTTCTTTATTTCGACACAAGACCACAAGAAATCAAAATGAATTCACTTAATTTACGAGTCTCAACAGTTAAAACAGGTGAAAATGCAAGGAAGAATTCCGAAATGCGTACATCCCTTGTATGCCTACCGAAGCACTATGAAAAAAGTATACAAAATCAATTTAATCCGATACCAATCATTTTTCACTAATCAATTTCCAATTAAAGGCGAACAAACTTATTGCTTGGACTTGAAAACATCAACCAATATTCCAGATCAGGTGGCAGTGGTTAAGAAAGTTCGTAGTTTCTATTATTTCATCTTCATAATCTAATAACATTTATTCACAGATATTCAAAAATATTGGCAAAGATGCGGCTGTTTTGCAATTTCTCACGGACCTTTACTTCTATACGCCGCTTAAGCATCCGGTCAGAAACCAAATCGCCAAGTAAATTGTTACTTTAAAAATGCAAGCGTTGATTTATTGGTTTGTTTTCACTCTTTAGATTATTAATAACAGCAGCCCGCCTGGAAACTGGAGGCATTGACGAAAACACAATCGTCGAATCACTTGCAGATTCATTATTCCGCTTGTTGGATGACGCCAAAGCATCAACAGAGAGTTCCAACTGGAATTTAACAGTGACTTCAATAGCTGGTTGTTTTGAAAATTTTGTTTGTGGTCTGAAAGCTCTTGAATCCAAAATACAGTTGGTGTTTCCCTTTTTGTGCAGTTCGGTGCAACGTTATTTAACAGAATTAAGGTAAGAATAAGTTAATGCTTAAGGTTTAGTCATGGTAGATTAGGTTGAGTTAAGGTGGCGCTACAGTCCGGTGTGGACTTGGGCCTCAATCAACAGTCTCCGCCAGCCAGCTCGGTCCCTAAGTAGCTGTCTCCAGTTTTGCACTCCAAGTTGATTGAGGTCCTCTTCCACTTGTGTGTGCCTCCTGATTCGCGTTCTTACTCTGCTTCTGCGTCCCTCGGGAATAGTGTCGAAGGCTTTCCGGACCGGAGCATTGGTGTCCATGCGCTCCATCTGAGTCTCTGGACATTGACTCTTCTGGCTAGGTTCACGTCGTTGTACAACCCGTAATCGCTGTTGTATCTTTTTCTCCATTCCCCATCAATGCACACGGGGCCAAAGATGACCCTAAGAACTTTTCTCTCGAAACAGCCTAAGGCACATTCATCCGATTTTGTCAGGGTCCATGCTTCTGCACCATACAGCAGGACAGGGATGATGAGGGTGTTGTACAGTCTTACCTTAGTTGCTCGAGAGAGGGCTTTTCCACTCAATTGCTTTCTCTGCCAAAAGAAATTGCGATTAGCAAGTTATTCTTCGTTTGACCTCGGTGCTGGTCTTATTGCCCGTGTTAATAGCGGATACTAGGTAGACAAACTCCTCTACTACCTCGAAGTTGTATGCGTCTATTGTGACGTTCGGTCCGAGCCGTCGGTCGGTGTTGGGTGTCCTTTCTCGAAGACAGCATATACTTCGTTTTTCCCTCATTTACCGCTCATAAAGGCGCCATTGACATCACGCTGTGTTCTTCCCATTATATCAATATCGTCGGCGTACGCGAGAAGTTAAACAGATTTTTGGAAGATAGTGCCTCTGGTGTTGACGGTGGAGTATTGCACTATCTTCTCAAGAACGATGTTAAAGAAATCGCACGACAGCGCATCGCCTTGTCTAAATCCTTTTTTGACGCCGAAAGATTCCCTAAGCTCGTTGCCAACCTTGATGGAGCAGTGTGAGTTCTCCATCGTCATTTTGCACAAGCGAACGAGCTTGGCAGGGATGCCAAAACTAGACATGGCTTTATACAGTTCGTCTCTGTAGATTGTCATACGCGGCCTTAAAATCGATGAAGAGGTGGTGGGTATCGATTTGGAGTTCATAGGTTTTTTCCAGGATCTGCCGCAAAGTGAAAATTTGGTTGATGGTTGACTTTCCTGGCTTGAAGCCACATTGATAAGGACCAATCAGATTGTTGACGAAAGGCTTCAGACGGTCACATTATACGGCAGAGAGGATCTTGTAGGCGATGTTAAGTAGACTGATTCCTCTGTAGTTGGCGCAGTTAAGAGGATCTCGCTTTTTCAGGATCTGGCAAACAAAGCTGAGATTCCTCCGACCATATCTTACAGATGATTTGGTGCATGCTCCTATCTAGATAGTCGCATCCTGCTCTGAACAGCTTGGCAGCTAGACCATCTGCTCCAGCGGCTTCGTTGGATTTCAGCCATGATATTGCCGTTTTCACTTCTTCTAGGTCGGGTTCACGGAATTGTTGGCTATCATCGTGTCCGATGAAAGGCTCCTGTCTGACGGCGGGGTTTTGTTCTTCGTCGCCCTTATTCAGCCCACAGAAGTAGTCTATGATGTTCCCATGTTTATCTCTGCAGGCATCGGTTCTTGCTCGATGATCTTGAGCCAGCTGTTTTACCTTCCGATAGAACCTCCGAACTTCATTCCTGCTGTTGGCTCTCTCAACATCTTCGATCTGACGCTTCTCATGTTCTCTCTTTTCTCTCCTATTTTGCTCGTAGAGCTCACGAGCAGCTCTTGTCCTTCTATGCAGCGCCGCTTTGTATGCCTCCTGCTTGGCTGCATGGGCCGCCTGCATTCTTCGTCAAACCAGGGGTTTCGTTTTAGTGGCTGTGTGAAACCCAGCACATTAGAGGCGGCACCTCTAACTGCTTTCTGGCAATGTTGCCACTGGTCTTCGATACTTGATGTTGGAAGCATAGGACTCCTTAAGAGGTTACTTGACACTCGATCAAAGAGGGATCTGGCGATCTCTTGCGATTGTATCCGTCCGACGTCGAATTTTCTTGCAGCATTTCATTTCCTTTTTTGGTCGTTGTCAGGATATTCGTAGCACTACCTTGGCTACGACGAGGTAGTGGTCCGAGTCGATGTTGGCTCCTCGGAAAGTTCGAACATCTAGAATGCTGGACAAGTGCCTTCCGTCGATCGCAATGTTATCAATTTGGCTGACGGTTGATTGATCAGGAGATCTCCATGCTTTATGGATGTTGAGATGTGGGAACCAGGTGCTTGCTATCACAACATTTCGCCCCGCAGCAAAATCGATCAGCCTGAATCCGTTATCAGAAGTGGTGTCGTGCATGTTGTGCTTTCCGACTGTTCCGCCAAAGATGTCCTCTTTTCCCAGCTTTGCGTTAAAATCGCCGAGGAAAATGTTAATGTCATAGCTAGGACATTGCTCATATGTTTTGTCGAGGAGCTCGTAGAATTCGTCTTTGGTGTAGTTAATTTTCTCTTCTGTGGGGGCATGCGCGCATATTAGGCTAATGTTGCCGAATTTAGCCTTGATTCGGATCGTCGTGATGCGTTCGCTTACACATTTGAAGCTCAAGACATTTTGCCTGAGTCTGCTTCCCACGACGAATCCGCATCCAAAGAGTCGCTGTTGATGCTCCCGGTAACAATCACCATAGTAGATGTCGCAGTTTTTCATCCTCCTTTTGCCCGGTCCATCCCATCGCGTTTCCTGGATAGCGGTAATCTCTGAAAGTTTTAATAGCCCAGACTATATTTTCTCTTGTTATAAGGCCGTTAGCATGCTCTATTGAGGTTGACACGTAGAAAGCCAAAGGTTTAGTCATAGTCAGTTGGTTTAGCTGTTCTTTTGGTACATTTGATTCCCGGTTGCCATTGTTTAAATCTTCTTTTTATATTTTTAAATTCCTTAAAACTCTCATATCTAATGTCCTTAATGTTTTTCAGTGTCCTCAGTTCGCCATCCGTTCGAAACGAATACTACCTATACGTACACAACTCCATAAGACTCATACTGTCATGTGCTCAAGAATTTCCTGAAATCTTACGCCAACACCATTCCGAACAACTCAAAAACCTCAACACAATTTGCAGGCAAATTATAAACGACGACGAAATACCAATGGATCCGCGAACAAATTCCGGTATCCTGATGTCATACATCGCCAAAATAGCTTCCACCTATGAATCCTTCATCCATGAAGTTAAATTAGCCAAAAGCTCCAATGAAATCGTTTTGTGCGTTGGAATTGTCAACACATTCGACTACCACGACTTTTGTCATCTCTCCAAAGACATTCGGGACATCTGCACAAAAATCGACGACATGGCCAATGCCAATTCGACGGCTCCAAATATTCTACTCTGTGCCGCCAGATCGCTCTTTCAAATTTCAAAAATCCTTTTGAATTTCGATTTGCGAAATGGCGAAATGACCGAAGATGCCAAATTGATTCTTCGAAAACTTCTCATATTTGCTTTCTGCTATTTGGAACATCACATGGACAGTGTGAGACATCTGTGCAGGGATTTATTGCGCAATGTCATAGCGTTGAGTAAGAAAATCTCATTTAGTTATCTATTGCAGAAGATTTTCGATGCCTGCAACTCGGAAAGGCTTTCAATGTCGATGAAATGTGTTGTCTTGCTGCAAGCAGTTTCCATTCTCGGCAGTCAAGATATAATACAAAATTGCAATGAGTTGTTTACCAACTTGTTTGCCGATCACCTTGGAAGAGATTTCATTGTCAATAACCTTTTCGAAGGCCTAATGGCTTCAAGTCACAATGAACTTGATTTCGAATCATGGAAAGACCTTTGGATAACGTATCTGCTGGAAATTGCTTCGAAAAACGATTCAAGACTTCCTGATGTCGAGGTGCTGCTCGTGAAGGCTGTCAAATGTGAACCACGTATTGTAAAACATATCATTGAGCACACAAGCGAAATTCCTATAAGTACAAAGCTGTCAGCGTTATGGGCAGTTCGGAAGAGCGGCATCAAAATGGATAATTTTGGCGATATTCTCAACGGCTTTTCGACAAATCTTTTACATTCGATACTCTCCAATTGTGATGATACTCGCATTATGGCGCTTCGTTTGCTTGTTGAAACGCACAAAACCACCGAGCTACTCTCTGAACTTGAATGTGAACACATATTGCTATTTCTTGAATACAATTCAAATTGCCAGAGCCCGTCTGTGCGACAGAAGACACTCGCTCTCTTGGGTAAAGCGCTAATCAGATGTGAGCTGAATTTAGTAAAAGTACTCAAGGACAATTCAGTAAATGCAGTAGAGAAACAACGTTATCGAAAATTCCTTATGGACTTTATTAAAATCCTCGTCGATAATCTATGTCAAGGGGCGAATTTTAGTCGCCGTTCGATATCCCTGCAGCTGCTTGAAATCTGTGTTCGAATTCTGATTAACTGTGATCTCAATTTAGATGCATTTCTTCCTAAGTATTCCGTCCAGACGCTGACAGAGGTCATAAGCGATACTTATGAGGCTAATAAAGAACTGGCTGTATCGATTTTGAAACTAATCGAAGACAAGAAAGGCTGTCGGATTGTTGAGAAAGAATCAATTGACCAGATTAGAGAATTGCTGGTGAGTGTTCGGCCAGCAGATTCTGTGACGGGAGCATATCGTTTGGAATTCTTTTGCAATAAAGGCAGTGCCGATGCGTTTGGTAAATTCGAGGCTACCAAGTATTGCCCAGTGCACTATGCTGCCCTACGATGGACTTTGAGTATCCTCAAAGACGGACTCCGTTTGGCGAAGGAATCTATTTTACTAGCTGCCAAATCGAATCCATTGTACGGAGTATTGTTTGCAATCAAACATCTTCTGAAGAAATTAGACTTTCAAGGATTTTCCAAAGACATCGGATGGCGAATACTTATAGCGGAAGTAATCGTTACTTGCAAAGAACTGACAACTGTCGTTGGGCCTATAGTGAACAGCTCCTCGCCCGAAGGTCATTTGCCGAATGACTTCAGTGAGCTTCCAGAACATATCCGGGCGGGAGTTGAAAACAAAACAACAGCTCCGCGTAAAATACTCTCGTCGTCGAAAATGAAGCTGCCTCAGGACAGCCTTAAGACAACCCCACAAATGGTACTTTTGTGTGCTTGGCGAACGGTCAAGGAAGTATCTCTGATTTTGGGCGAGGTTGTCCTTCGATCGCCAATTCAATACAACAAAGAAACCGAGAATTTTCTGGTTACCAAAGAACAAATTCTGGAAATCGGCGAGCATTTCAAACTTCTACTATCCGAGACTAAACATCGTGGTGCTTTTGAACAAGCCTATGTTGGATTTTCAAAACTGTGTGCCCGTTTGTGGCGTGTTGAAAGCCATGATCTGAATATTCTTCCGATGACATGGCTGCGAGAACTGCTAACAATCATCTCCAAAGACGATCAAATAAATGAGAAAATTTGTTCAACTCGTCGTAGTGCTGGAGTTCCATTCATGGTCCAGGCACTAATTACAGCCGAGCTGCAAGTCGGAACAACAAGATCACTCTACTTTTGCATGCAACAGTTAATGCAGCTGTGCTCTAATAACGATCGAAGCACCGAAGCCAGGAGTCTTGCTTTGAATATATTAAGGGCGCTATTTCGATGCACTGATCTTAATGAAACCATTGGCGAGTTTGCAAGTGCTGGCGTGATGTGTTCCCTACGAGGTTACGAAGCATCTACGTGGTCTGAAAAAAATTCGGCTACGTTATTGTTTTCAGCGCTGATAACACGAATATTTGGCGTCCAACGAACTCGAGACTCGGATAACTTGAGCATACGGAATAAAATGACTGGAAGAATATTCTTTTTGCGATATCCTAAGTTGTATGATTTCTTTTTGGAAGAGTTGCGTAAAGCGAGTGAATTGATTTTGCGTCACGAGAAAGCTAACAAATTGCATCCATTGTTGCTTATGTTGAGTCGATTGTATCCATCGGCCTTGGAAGGAACCGAGTCTAATTTGAAGGTCAGAATATATTGAAATCATGTTCGATGTCTTTTCTAATCTTTGTTTTTAGCTTTCTGAATTCATTCCATACATATCGAACTGTTCTGGATGTCCCGAAATGCAAACAAGATACCTGGCAGCCAAAGCTATTGTTGCACTAATTTCAGTCGATGCATTGCCAGTTGCCATTTTAAGAAAATGTGCCGAAGTATTGGTAAGTTTGAATGTTATAAGGTTTCGTTCGTTCGATGGCTTACAAATGATTTTAAAGATTTCAGCAGATGATCCGAAAACCATCAATTTAAATGTTCTCCATGGTCATTTGCTGCAGGTAACACTTTTTCTCTATACTTTTCGAATCGTAATCGCAATTAAACAAAATCCTCCACAGATTCTCTTCTTAATTAAAGCACTTAAGACACAGGACGCTGAGCTTATTGGTGATATCTCTTCAACTGTGGTCACTTTCCATTCTAAAACTAAAATTAATAATGCGGTGATTTTAAAAGTAATGCTGGACATTTATATTGAGATTTTAAGTGGGTGAGTATTTTCATTTCGACTAATTAAAGGTTTTTGAATGACTTGGTGCTCCACTGATTCGTCTTTGTTGCATTATGACTTCATGAGTTCCTTGGTGTATGTAGTTGTGTGCCTTGCATAGGCAGAAGCATATTATTTATTTTTACTTCCCATTACAACTGCGATTCAGATTCCCTAAAGCATTTCTGTTTTTATTAAACTTACTTACTTATCCGGCTCACAATCCATGAAGGATCTCCACCTGAGATACTGCAGCCTTCCATCGTGAACGGTCCCTCGCATGCTTTCTCCAGCCGCCGAAACCAAGCACTCTGGCATCCGCAGTCACTTGGTCCTTGTACACTAGGTTCGGTCTTCCTTGTCGTCTCGAACCTGGGGGCTGAGATGAGAAGACTTTCTTGACTGGAGCGTTGTCGTCCATTCGCTCGATGTAGCCGAGCCAATGTAGTCGTCTTTTCTTGGCTCTTGGTACAGCTCGTACAGTATCGCGTCAAAAGTTCTTCTTAAACAGAAAACAACAGTGCGGAAGAGGATAATAGGTTAGGTTAGGTTAAGGGGCTGACAGTTGATGTCGTTACCGTCACACTTAGATCAATACAGATCCATTGTGATACCCGTGAGGTGAGTATTGCTACTCAAGCTAATAAGAAAAACCTATGTGTTCAGTTAATCAAGCCATTTAGAGGCTTTGACGAAGTTCAGAATATTAGTACCTGGTGTATTAGAGAGTTCTTCTAAATCCCCGAAGAAATAATTGCCGAGCAATTTCTTCCTTTGGTGGGAGAGTGCGGGACAGTGACACAAAAAGTGCGAAGTGTCTTCATGCACCTCTTCGTCACCGCATCCTCTGCATAGATCATCTGAACTGATTCTAATCTTTTTCATATGATAACCTAACAGATTATGTCCGGTAATTATGCTTACAAGAGATCGAAGTGATCCCTTGTGTAGCTGCATAATTCTTTCCGTTCTTGGTTTGTTAAAACAGGGCCAGATCTTTCTTGTAGTGCCGCAGGTGTCAAGAAGGTTCCACCTTTCATCGGCATTGATAGTTACTCTTTTTGACATTTCCTGTTTTGAATAACAGGTAGGGGTGCTAACTAGCTGAGCTTGGCTTACGTCAAGCGTTGACCCTAATCTTGCTAATTCATCGGCTTTTTCGTTGCCGGGTATATCGGCCTGGGACCCAGCAGAGTCTAATGTTGTGCTGTGCGCCAAGAACCTTAAGCTCTTCGCGGCAATGTGAAACAAGTTTTGATTTTACCTCAGTTGCAGTAATCGCTTTTATTGCCGCTTGGCTATCAATGTAAAAGGTGACATCAGCTCGTGGTATTGCCATCATTGATACCTTTTTAGCAGATGTTGTCACTGCCAGGACCTCCGCTTGGAAGACACTACTATAGTCTGGAAGCCTAAACGAGGCGGTTAACTTAAGAGATTCAGAATAGAAGCCTACCCCTACACCAGTGTCCATCTTAGAGCCATCAATATAGATAGCTATTGACGACTCACTGGAGTATGGTATGTTATCTATCCATTCATGTCTGCTTGAGATGGCAGCCTGGAATAATTTATGGAAATCAAGTTCGGGTATTTTATAGTCTGTTGTAGTACTATGACCCATTACTTTATGAAGGATCTGAGCATGTCCTATGGAACTGTTTTTCGCGGAAGAGGATACAAAAACCAAAATCGACACAGATTATACATTAAAGTAATCATCCAAACAAGGCTTTCAATAACGAAAACATTTACACAATTTTAAAAGAAACAAATAGAAGTACACAATTTTGTACACAAACAAAAATACCAAAACACTATGATAACGAGCCGCTAAGACTTAAGAAAAACAAAACAATTCAATAGGTCAATACGAACTGAACCAACCAATTGTCAAATAAAAGTGCCCTCCTAACGACTCTTCACTAGTGGCCATCTTGTGGTGACCACTACAAAATTTCAGGTCTGTCGTCAAGGAGAAAATGTAATTCTTTTGTGCTCGAAAAGTTGGAATATCCGCAGAAATTTAAATATCGCCTTTTTGAAATCAAAAGTGTTGGCAAATGGTCGTTATTGTTATTGATAATACATTGTCTTCGTTCTTGTATTTGCTGTCATACTCTTTGCTGTAATAGGAGCAGAAATGATAAATTTTTGTTGGGAGTCGTATACAGACCTTACTTGTTCTCAAATATGATTCTTTGTGTGGACTTAAATAGTAACATACTAGTTGGTAACAGCTTAATCAGTAGCAGTAGCAGTCTCCGCCAGCCAACTCAGTCCCTAGCTAGCTGCCTCCAGTTTTGCACTCCAAGTTGAATGAGGTCCTCTTCCACTTGGTGGCGCACACCTGAGTCGCGGTTATCCTCTCCTTCTACACGTCTTTCGTGAATAGTGTCGAAGGCTTTCCGAGCCGGAGCATTAGTATCCATCCGCTCTAAATGACCGAGCCATCTGAGTCTCTGGACCTTGACCTGGCTAGGTCCACGTCGTTGTACAACCCGTAAAGTGCGCTGTTGTATCTTCTTCTCCATTCCCCATCAATGTACACGGGGCCAAAGATGACTTAAACAACTTTCCTATCGAAACAGCCTAAGGCACATTCATCCAGCAGGACAGGGATGATGAGGGTGTTGTACAGTTTTACCTTAGTTGCTCGATAGAGGGCTCTTCCACTCAATTCCTTTCTTAGCCCAAAAAACAGCGATATTCTTCGTCTGATCTCGGCGCTGGTGTTATTGTCCGTTTTAATAGCGGAGCCTAGGTAGACAAACTCCTCTACTATCTCGAAGTTGTATGAGTCTTTTGTGACGTTCTGTCCGATCCGTCAGTGTTGGGTGTCCTTCCTCGAAGACAGCATATACTTCGTTTTTCCCTCATTTATCGCTAAACCCATTTTTGCCGTTTCTGTCTCAATTCTCATAAAGGCGCCATTGACATCACGCTGTGTTCTTCCCATTATATCAATATCGTCGGCGTACGCGAGAAGTTGAACGGATTTTTGGAAGATAGTGCCTCTGGTGTTGACGGTGGAGTTTTGCACTATCTTCTCAAGAACGATGTTAAAGAAATCGCATGACAGTGCATAGCCTTGTCTGAATCCTTTTTTGTCATCGAGAGATTCCAGAAGCTCGTTGGCAACAGGGATGCCAAAACAAAGCATAGCTTTATACAGTTCGTCTCTGTAGATGCTGTCATACGCGGCCTTAAAATCGATGAAAAGATGGTGGGTATCGATTTGGAGTTCATAGGTTATTCCAGGATCTGCCACAAAGTGAAAATTTGGTCGATGGTTGACTTGGTCTAAAGCCACATTGATAAGGACCAATCAGATTGTTGACGAAATGCTTTAGACGTTCACATATTATGGTACAGAGGATCTTGTAAGCGATGTTAAGTAGACTGATTCCTCTGTAGTTGGCGCAGTTTAGAGGATCTCCCTTTTTCAGTTGCATGAGAACATATAACCCTAATCCGATGAATATAAGTAGGGCAACCAAAAATATGCTCGAGCATGTTTTTTTTGGAACGTTGAATTTGACAATTGACAAGATAGAAATACGTTTCACGAAAAAACAAGCATTTTGGACCCCATTCGTTAGAGCATATTTTAGCATATTTTGTTATAAATGCATATTTTTGCATATTTTGCTTTAAAATGCATATTTTGGCATATTTCATCATTATTTGTGATTTTTCATGCAAATTTTGGAGTTAATATATTTTTTTTTTTTGCGAAAAATTCGCGATGCCATTCAAGTATACAATCCAAAATTAACGCATGTGACAGGTGAGGCCCACAGGCTCCATAGAACTTGTGTAACACTTCGAGGTCAATTTCCAGAAGCTAATATTTTCATCGCAAACGTAAAATAAGTGTTTAAAAGCTCCGTCAAGAAAAAAGGTATTCAAGGATATTGCACCGGAAACACCACTTCCTTCGCAACCGATTACGACTCGTTGGGTATCTTGAAGGGAAGCAGTTTACTGTGTAGGAATGTTTAAGAAAAGTGGAAAGCATTTTCGAAACATTAAATACGAGTTGTTAAAAAATTGTTTAATTGAAGTGGCATTAAATGTGACTTGATATTTCTATCATCCAATTATACATTTTTATCGAAATGTATTGCACAACTGGAAACAAGGGGCCTTCAGCTAACTTAAAATTATTGATCGATGCCCAAGTTAAAGATAATACCGTCGACTCCAATATCGAAATAAAAAAAAAATTATCGATGTTTTGGAAAAATTAGAGGGCTCAAATTGTTTATTAGGGCAGAATTTATTCGTAGAAAAAAAACTGCATCTGAAATAATGGCATTAAGGCTTGCACGTAGATATAACTGGCGGATGATGTGCCTATGCGTACAAAAATGTTTTCAGAAAAAATTTTAAGTAAAACTGTTTTCCTTTATTGCAACAAAAATTTTAACAAATATTTTTTTGTTAATTATTTTGGTTTATATTTTCATTCTTGATTTTTGGTATTTATTTTTTTTTTTATGTTTTTGTTTTATTGTTCTTTTATTTGTCTCTAAGGATATTTTGAGCACTCCTGATTTTGTTGACAAGTAAATAAATAAAAAAACAACACGAAATTTCATATATTTTGGTATTTCGAAATTTTTTAGAGCATATTTTTAGAGCATATAATTGGCTTTTTAGAGCATATTTAAAGCGCTATAAATGGTTTTTATAGAGCATATTTTTGGTTGCCCTAAATATAAGTAATCCGACGCATTTTTCACGAACCTCTAGTACCCTTCTTGACGTATTTTTTGTAACCGAAGCCAGTTAAATCCTATTTTACGACAAGTTGTCTGCTCCTGGATTTTCTGGACATGACCTTATATATCTTTCATTTTTTGACTTTTTATTAACGAGACTTGAGTTCAAATTCCAATACCGTGACTTTAAACATATCAGTTGTCTGTGTGATTCCGTTGGGGAAGGTCCCCTTGTGCTGTGTGTCATCCATGTCCGTCGTCGTTTACATTCCGTGGCGTCTTGTCTAAGTTTCGTCGCGTCGTTGTCTGTCCATTCACCAAAAAAATATCAACAAAAAGAAAAATTTAAAAAAAAAAACCAATACATATTAATAACAAAAACCAACAATAAAAATCAAAACCACACAAAAATAAAAAAATAAAATAGCCACAAGAAAAGAAAACAATCGAAACAACAGTTACCTACAGTATCAAAAAAAAAAAAAGCAACACATAAAATCAATCACCCACAAGCATCAATAGAAAAAAAAATTGCAATACAAAAAAAAAAAACAACGCAGCACTCAACTCTAATCTACATAAAAAAAAAAAAAAATTGCCAAACGCAGCACTGTGAGTACCTTCCTCTTCTTCTTTTCCTCCACCTATCTATAACAGTTGCATGGCTTACCATGTGCATCACATTGCAATGAGTTCTTTTTTTTTTTTGCTCACGCAGTGTGTGTATGTATATTAGGGTGGTCGTAAAAATTCAATGTCGGAATTTCGTCGATGGGAACCCCAGAAATTGTGCAGTTCATACAAATTTTAAGATAGACAAAGTTCTAGCAGGATTGGAGCATGTTAACACGTGCCGACGGACGCTCGACGATTTTTCGCTGGCGTACGAGGTTTCGGAGACATAACTCCGAAACCACTCGACACTTTCGCATGAAACTGGTCTTAAATGAAAGCCCTGATAAATTCACTATCTGTGTATTAACGCCTCTAGGCAGATCAGACCATAGTATTATATCTGCAAATTTCTCGTGTCAAACTAATCCAGTTAGAGAAAGAGCTCCGAAGAGAACCGTATGGCAATTCAAGAAAGCCAACGGTCTCAATAACTTCTTCCGGATCTTTAACTGGTCACTATGCTTCCTCGATAGTGACGTAGACTCCAGCGCAGATATGATTACTAATATGATTATTCTGGGAATGAAAACTTTTATCCCGAATAGGGTTAAAAGCATCAAACCCAAAGAAAAGTCATGATTTGATTCAAAAGAGGTTATCAGGGAAAAGAAGTAAAGTTCCGGTGTTTTAGAGCCAACCCAACTGAGGAAAACCGGAACAAGTTTAAACAAGCCAGGAAGGCCTGCAATGCCCATATTCGACGGACCAAGTTTTTGCATGACCAAAAATTAAGGCAAAAAATTCTGCAATGTCCCAAAAGCAGTAAAAATTTTTAGTCTTTTGTAAAAAATATGAAGAATTCTTCTTCTCCTCGGTCCCTACGCTCGTTGACAATGACACTCCAGTTGTTAGCTCTCTCGCGAAAGCTAACCTTTTTGCTATAGTTCGTTCAATAAAAAATGTCAGTGAAGGCCTTATGGGAGAGCTTTTTTTAAGCAGAGCTGGCTGCTAAACACTCACTTCATAGAAATGACACAAATTCGCTCCCAAATTACAAGCGCGTCGGCACTGATTTATACTCACGAATTGATTTATTTTTCCTTAACCGTTGTACATCCCTCCATGACCATTCATGTTGCATGCTGAAAGCATACTGAAATTACTGATCGTATTCTTTTTCTTCTCTCAATGTGAGAAATGACAGCATTGCCATTACCCTTTGGAAGCAAACCTCAAGAGCTTTTTCAAAGGATTTTGTGAAAGAGCTTTCTATTTTAAAGCTTTTGAGAACAACATTTATTGAGGAGAGAGGGTTAGGTATTACCGCCTCAATTTTAATATTTTTGAATTTTGAATTTGAATTTTCTTTTTTTTTACATGCTTGTCTGAAAACGGTGCAGGAATGCAGTTATACATTTATTGTTCAGATTTGTTTGTTCATATAGTGTCGTGGTTTTATTTCTTTGTGGAGAAAAACAGGTCAAATACTGCGGTGATAAAATGATAACAAAATTCGTTTATATCTAAATGAAATTTAGATATTAATAATAAGTAAATTTGTAAGTAAATTTGTATTGAAATAAATTTTATTGCAGTGAAAATAGTGTTTTAGAGACATGTGAATTAAAAAGTGCAGTGATACAAAATTAAATTTCGTCGCGTCGCCCTGGAAACATAAAGTTGGCTTTGCAAAAAACGTTTAAAAAATAGAAAAAAAAAACATTCTTTTCAAATAAAAACAGTGAACAGTGTTGTTTTGTCTGCAAAAGCATCAAAAGATTTGAGTGTAACAAATAAAGTGCAAACAATTGAATCAATTAACAAGTTCTACGATATTTTGAAAACAAAACGGAAGCGGTAAGAAAAGTCGCCGAGGTATTCTCTGCCTACTGGAGATACCCTTACAAATATACACACCTTTTATCTTACCTCTTGGTGGTGTGGAAAAAGATAAACATTTTTTTATTAAATTAGTTTAAATCGCCAACTCTTTGAATTCCGGTGATTTAATTTACAAAGTATGGCAACCACGTCAGAGCTTTTGCTTGAAATAGACATATGGAAGCTATTGCTACCAGAATGAGAGGCAAATGCCCTATATTTCCTTCACTGACATTTTTTATTGAACGAACTATAGGCAGCTCGCCTCCAACTTCGCTGCCAGAGAGTGTCATGACTCCTCCAGTTATTGAGCGCGTCAATGATTCCATGGGACAAATCTTCTTCTGCACTCGTGCTGTGGCGAGAGTCCTAAAAGATCTCAACATACATAAATCCGCTGGTCCGGATGGTATCCCCGCTATTATTCTGAAGGGGTGTTCTTCCACGGTGGCAAAACCCTTGCGTAAGCTTTTCCATCTATCCTATTCTTCTGGGCTCGTTCTGAGCAGTTGGAAAACAGCATTTGTCCAACCAATCCCAAAAAAAGGCGTATCTTCTTCTCCCTCCAATTATCGTCCGGTTGCACTTACGTCCCTTCTTTCTAAGGTCATGGAAACGCTGATAAACTATCAGCTCAAGAAATATCTCGAAGACCGAAAGCTTCCTAATGACCGGCAGTACGGCTTTCGCAGCAACAGGTCCACTGGTGATCTGATGGTTTATCTCACCGAACAGTGGAACAAATCTTTACATCGTTTTGGAGAAAGTAATATTGTTGCACTTGATATTTCAAAGGCATTTGATAAAGTCTGGCATCTTGCTCTTTTATCGAAAATGCGTGCTTTCGGTATCGATGAATCCCTTCTTCGTTGGATTAGAAACTTTCTTTCGAACCGTTCAATACAAGTTGTATTTGACGGTTTCAAGTCTGAAACCCACAATATAAATGCTGGTGTGCCCCAGGGCTCCGTTTTGTCTCCGACCCTCTTCCTCATTTTCATTAATGATCTCCTGTCTGTTACTTCTAATCCAATAAATTGTTTCGCTGACGATAGTACCCTTAGCTTTTCATATTCGTTCTCAGACTCACATCCCTCCTCATCGGATGTGGAACTGCAACGGCAAAATATGATAAGCTCATTAAACTCTGACTTAAACAGCATTGTACAATGGGGAATACAAAATCGCGTAGAGTTTAATGCTTCGAAAACTCAATGCTGTCTTGTATCGTCGAAGCGAGATAAACCCCCCTTGCCACTATCCATGAGTGGCACTTGCATCAATGAGACCGAACATCTCGAGATTCTCGGTATGTGCTTCACCGACCACCTCTTGTGGAACGAGCACATACGCGATGTCGCCAAAAATGCCGCAAGATGTTTAGGTTTCTTAAGGCGATGCAAGAAATTTTTTTCCCCTTCTGATCTGGCTACCATCTACAAAACCTACATACGTCCTAAGCTTGAGTACAATTCTCACGTCTGGGCTGGTGCTCCAGTGACGTACTTAAGCCTTCTGGACAGTATCCAAAGAAGAGCATTCAAAATGATTGGTGACAATACCATCGTTGAGTCATTTACATCTCTAGAACATCGGCGTAATGTCTCATGTCTCACCCTGTTTTACCGATACTTCAACGGTATATGCTCTAGTGAAATAGCCAGTTGCATTCCTCCCCTTAAGACATTCAACCGTAATACCCGCGCACAGTGCGTTGACCAGTGGACAAAAATAAAAAAAAAAATTATGCAATTTCGTGTTTTAAGCTTTGATGCATGTAAAGCATATGTTGAATAACTGTTATTCACTATTTTTTTGTTGGTCCTTTGTTTTTAGATGATAGATTAGTGGATTTGTTTACAGCATAAAATTAAATTTTAGTCATGGTCTTGTTGTGAATCGCGATTTAGTTCGAAGTGATTAAGCTAGTGCAAGAAAATTAATTGTTTAATATTTTGTTTTGGATATTAATATTAATAATGGATTCATTTAGAGCAGGTATGACTCGTTTAATTAGATTTTTGGACGAATTTGGAATTTTAGTGAATTATTTGAAAAAAGACCTATTTTTAATGCATTTTTTTCACTACAGTTAGGCTTTCAAAAAAAGTTTAGCAAAGTGTAGCAGAAATGTTCATGTAGTTATATTGTCTTACTATTTAACTTTGCGGAAAAGCATACTTTTCATGCTACTTTTTGCTAACCTTCAAAATATTCAACTTTTTGTAGGACAAGGTCAAACCATACAAAATAGAAAAAATTATGAAAAATGGATTTCTTGCGATGAAAAAACGAGAATTGAGGATATTTTATCATTTATTTGAATGACTTAAGCATAAATAAGTGTCCTCTTAAAATTAAAAATGATTTAAGATGCAAAATTAATTTTTTTGGACGCGAATCTTGAACAAAGATGGAATCAATGTTCGAGGAATCACGTTCTTTTGAAGAAGTGCCACGAGGCTTGGCTTGGAAATAATTTTCCACTTCCGGACAGTATTTTGGAGTATTTGCATGATCCATCATCTAATGATGTACGGGGTAGACCAAAAACTCAATTTCTAAATTCGTCAAAAAAGACAAAAAATTGTTTGTACAAAAGTTTCTTTTTCCTTGCATTAATAAATGCATGAATATGTTTGAAAGATTTATTTTTTTTGTTTTTCATATTAAACGTTAAAGTTTTTGTTTGAAAGATGCTACAAACGTAATTTAAAAATAAAAGTGGGTGTGGCAGTGGGTGGGTATAATATATATATTTTTGTGTTTATAAAATAACCTGGAACCATTATTTCCTTATGTTTTATTCAAATAGTAGGTACTAGTAGTTCTTTAGATATAATAAAATTTATTAATTCTTTATGCTTCTAATTTATTTTCCTTTTATATTCAAATAATCTTAAATGAACTAAAATGTAATTTAAATTGTAATGAAAATAAAGAACTAACTAACTAACTAAGTGGGCGTGGCAATGGGCGGATATGGTCCATAATTTTATTTGTTTTTAACAGTTTTTCCTAGAACACTACATTTCTTAAGTTTTACTCAAATCGTTAAAGCCGTTCTTAAGATATAAAAAGTGGGCGTGGCTGGGGGCGTGAATATAATATTTTGTTTTGCAAAACTTTATATTTAACAATATTTTTTTTTTATTCAACTAAATCTAGGCAAAAATAATTTTGTCCACCATCTCCATATAATCGACGCACTGTGCCGCGCCTCCAGGAATGCCCATCAGTTCACCCTTGAGCCCAACTTCGGACGTACTGTCAAGTACAGAGAATCGTTCTTTAGCCGTACTACGCGAATGTGGAACTCTCTTCCACACTCTGTCTTCCCCAGTCATTGTAATATTCAAGAATTCAAAACCAATGTTCACCGACACCTCCTTTTACATCCTCTATCCTTTCCCTAATACTCGAATCAGCATATTACACAGGATGGCAGGACATCTACTATATATAGAACCCACAGCTGACCAAATAGAATTTATTGAAAGAAACCTTAACAGACTTTTTGACACCCATGTTCCTCTGAGGACAAAAAATGTTAAACACAAAGACAACCATTGGCTTACAGACGACATTCGTTGCTACATCAATCAAAAAAACCGCGTATACCAAAATTGGAAACGTTTCAAAGTAGCGGAGGACCATCAATTATATCGCCAATTGTGCCGCAAACTTTGGAAGAACCTACACGAAACTGGAATAGGGAAGTAAAAATCCGCTAACTTTGATGTTCACTGTAATGAATTGAACAACCTATTTGTCTGATTGTCTCCTCCGTTCCACAACCTTCATCTATGATTCTACATCAACTTTGCAACTGTGTCTGACAAAGAAGTTGAAGAGAATCTTATTTCTATCAAGAGTAACTCTGTGGGATTTGATGGCTATTACATCCTACTTTCATTAAACCAGTTATGCCTGTTATCCTCCCGTACATAACATTTGCCATCAGACTAAAAGTGAGTTCCCATTAAAATGGAAATTTTCCAAAATCATCCCTGTTCCGAAGAAAAGATTTGGGATTGAATATCGTCCCATACATCCTTCCTTTTTTGTCCAAGTTGATGGAGAGATTGATGCATAGACAGCACTTTGACAAGAACCAGCTCTTATCCCCAGTCTGGATTTCGGTTTCATCATAGTAGTACCACTGCACGTGGTTGAGCGGATAAAAAAGGCCATGGCCATAAAGTCACATTCTTGGTTCTTCTTGACTACTCCAAAGCATTTAATACAATTGACCATAACACATTATGTAAGAAATTATGTATAGATTTCGGGTTTATTCCCGAAGCAACTAAACTGATTCATTCTAACATAACAGGGAGGAGTCAGGCAGTTGTTTTTGGGAGTAACGTTTTGTGACTTTATCTCTGTGTTGCGTGGTGTTCCCCAAGGTTCTATCCTTGGACAGCTTTTGTTCTTGGCATACGTTAATAATATAGCGTCGGTGACGCGTGCAAAGTGTGTATCTCCAAATTTTTCGAAAATGAGATTTTGATGCCATCTGTTAGATTTAGGCGATATCTACAATCCCTCATACCGGGAATTTCTATTTTAATCATAGTAACCGTTGAATTGACGCTTTGGAAAATAGTGTAACTCCATTGCCAATAAATTTTGTACGAAAAAAGTGTACCTCCATAATTACTATTTGAAAACCGTTTTGAGTGTCGTGAAAAAAGTCAAATATTCGTGAATATAAGCTTGTTTATACAAGTTTTTATAACTTTTATTTAATAATAAAACCGGTAAGTGTATTATAAAAGAAATTTTAAGTAACCAAACTTTAAATATTTTGCCAAAAACAACTCCTGAAAAGTGGTAAGGGAGTTACACAATTTGCATTTTTAGTCGACAAATAAAAAAAAGGAGATAGACAATTTGCCAATATGAAGTTTTTTTTTGCTCTCCTGAAAAATTTGTGTCAACGGAGTTACACATTTTGCACGCGTCACCGACGATAGGTGGTCTGCGGTATAGTGACAAAGTTTCATCGACTTTGATTAAATGATTTATTTCTATACCAATTTCAAACGCATGGAATAACAAACGACTTCTCTATATGTGTCAAGGTATTTTATGAATTTATTGAACCTCTTAACTACTGACAATTCACACAAAGGTGTCAATTTACTGATGGGGGTACTAAACTGCAACATAACAAGTTCAAATGTAACAATAGCTCCGGCCATCTGAAAATACACAAAAGTCTACAGTTACCCTGGGATTAGAATTAAACAACCTAACCTACTGTTAATGTTAGTTCACGAGTGAAATTGAAAAATCCCATTGCAGAAAAAGCGATTGTAGAAGAGTTTATTTGAAAAAGGAGACGGTAACACTGAAAATCGAAAAGTACCTATATATGTATGTACCTTTATTAAACCATACAAACATTGCCTCACCTCTTGATTCCAATGTTTTTGTGGAAGATTATGCAGCAGACGAGCTGGACCCCGAGAACTTTCATTTATGGATGCTGCTGATAAGAACAAACAAAGAGTCCTTAAAATGAGGTAGGTCAATGCCAGCCAATAGTACAGGTAGTCGGGAAAAAATCGCAATATACTGAAAATAAACTTGATATATTAAGAGCTCTATAAATTTGTTGGGTAATTTACTTAAATGCCTTCATGAGCATACTGCAAATCGAATTCAGATTATTAGCTACGGACAATTGATCCCAAATGCTTGTCAATATACTCCAGTAATTCACAAATTGCGATAAAATCCATTCGAAATTTGTTCATAGATTTGATAGTTGGAACTTCCTGATTGTTTGGAGAATTATTTCAATTTAAATTTAATCTACAATTCAATCAAAATAGCATACATACGTGATTCAAATGATATCTTAAGGCACTGGTAAATTGTTCGAATCTAAAGTTGATGCCAACACAAATGAGGATGATGAACAAATCCAAAAAGTTCCATGCAGCTTTTGCAAACCAAGCTGTAAGCTGTAAGACTCGAAACTGGAAACAATGTATAGCAACAAATAAAATGTACATACTTGGCATAAGATCATGGGAGTCATCCCGGGGATGTATCGGTTTACAGTTTGAAATCGTCTATACATAAAGTCTTCGAAACCCACATTTGAAATATTGCAATTCGAATATAATTCAACATAAAAGTTAATTGATGAAAATTGAAATAAGCAGTGTTCACCTAGGATGGAGATTTGTTAGTTTTTTGGTTATTTCTATCTCAGAACGAAAGCATACTATTACCAACTGCTAAAACAGCTATAAAAATAGCAATAATAAGCAATTTTGATTTAAATTGTCTCGAACTCTTGTTGATATAAGGAATTTGTAGAAAGGGTTGTTCTTTTTGCGTCCAAAGTTTGATTATGCCACCCCATCGCATGGCAATACGTAAGAATACCATGTAGACTAGCAGGCTTGTCAAGAAGAAAACGCAAGACGCTGAAATACGTAAAGAGAAATTTTAAATAATCCATTTGAAAGCTATTTGTTACTCACACAAAATATCCAACACTTTAGTATGTTGGCTAGTATACACGTTAGCCAAAATAATTACCAAGTCCCACATCATGAAACCCAGACATATTAGAGATGAGAACGAAAACCAGCTGAAATGGACCTCGCCTGAGGGTTTCGGACGAATACCTTTCAAAGGAAATATTCCAAAAAATTGCACTACAAAAAGAACTGAAATGAAAGCAGAAATCGTTAAATTTTCTACACTTTCCAAAACATATTCTAACTACTAGGAGAAATTCCTTCACAAAACGAGCCAGTGTATATAGTTCCGTAGTGCTTTTTTGAATACATTTCAGGGAACTCGTACAACCAATTACAAGCAACAAATGCAGCCGGTCCGAGCACAGTTCGCCCTTATAAATATCTAAGTCTAAAAATCTGGATCTAAACATACACAAACACATTTACACAGGTGATAATTATTATTTTGTTTGATTGGAACAAACGAGTGTACAATTATTGAAGGAGTTTGTATATTAAACAAAAAAAAAAAAAACTGGTTTGGTTCACGAAACAAATGAATGTCAACTGGAACTTCAAATGATTTGATTATATTGCGTATACACCGTAGTGAACGACTGTTCCGAAATTGAATATCTAGAAATAGAAGTAAAGAATGGCAGACCTATGCAAAGAATATCTAATTTAGATTTAAACGATTAATTTATTTTAATATTAACACTTGAAATGGTGGGTAAAACGAGTACACAATGTTATAAAAGGAGAATTATTGTTGTCCAGAAATAGCAATAGAAATGGTGTTTACCTCAATTATTTGCTATTTTTAAATTGTTCATTATCGTAATTTAACGAATACTGATATTCGGTTTGTTGTGATGATGATTTTTGGACGGAGTTTCTGAAAATCCATGGAACAAAAAGACCAAAAATTGAAGATTTAAAATCAGTAACTACGTCTTGTTCTAGTCGTGTTTTTTTTTTCACTACTCAGTAGCCAGCACAGTAATCAAGTGCGAATAAAATGTTCCAACTCACTTTATCTGTCAAATTCAATTGTTACATAAAACGTCGCAAAATGGATTTGACCACGTGCAAATTTTTATCATGTTGTTTGTTTTTTGACCATGTCATTCGTTTGAAGTTGTGCTTTCTGTGCAGTGGTTTGTTGTTCTTAAGTCGAAAAAACGAGAAAGTGTTCAAGTTAATTTCTTTACAGTGAATTAATTTTTTAAATTTATTTTTTGATATGAATTCAGTACGCACAGGTTTGTCATCAATATTTATGTACAATTATAGCTGTGTGTCACTAAATAAAATTTTGGTGAATTTTAGAAAATCGTTTAATGTTTTTTATCAAAATCGTGTTTTTCAGTGTTTTCCTGTGGAGTTTTAATTATGAATATGTCTGAATATGTCTTATTTGATTGTGTGTTATGTGTACTTCCTGGACCTGCAATAAAATCCTGCGCCTTTTTGCGCTTTTAAAAGTTATCGCCTCTCTAAGAGGTTAGGTTTTCGAATGTTTTTTTCTTATTTTACCCATTTTTTTAAATTTTTTTTGTAGGATCAGGTTCAAATGTTCTTCTTATTACCAGGAGAGCATTATTTGAACAAATGAAGGAATCAGGCGTTTTAATTTCGAATACTTCATCTTTAAAATTGAAGGAATTCGTCGAAATGGCGACAAAATGCCCAGACAATGGTAAGCCTATGCTGCGACAGCGGATTGCATTTTTCATGTCAGATTTTAAGAAAAGGTGGCAAAATTGTTGTAGAAAAGAAGAAAGGTTTCTTGTATCTAATAAATCTTGGCTGGATTCGTCCATAAGTTTCAAGAACTATGCTACTTCTGCAAATAAACGTGGTCGTCCCAGAAAAAGTTTCGATGAAGGATCTCAAAGATCCAAACGCCTTAGAATTGAGGATCTGAGATCTAAACACTCACCTGAAGAACTAGTTTTTGCCGCTAAAATGAGTTTACGGTCTTCAGGGCACTTGGAAGCATCAAAACTTCTGAAAGATGTGATCTCAAATTCGCCCAAAAGAGCTGCAAAATATAGGTTGGCCTATAAGAAATTTGAAGGCACAAACAAAAATGAACTTTCCGGGAGAGAAGCTTTATCGATGTTTGTTGATGCCAAGCTTACAAGACACCAATTCAACATTATAAGATTGAATGATAAGTCAAGGTTTCCATCTTACAAAAAAATACAACTTGCCAAAAAGGAGTGTTACCCCTCTAAAGAACAAATAACTATTACAGATACTGGGGCTGATATTAGATTGCAAGCTTTATTAAATCATACAGTCAATCGTCTATTAGATGCTCAACACGAAGTTTTAGAAGTTCAAGAACCGGATTCATTGAGTAATTTGAAGCTGATATGCAAGTGGGACATGGACGGTTCAGCACAGTCAGAATACAAACAGCTCTTTTCTGATGCCAATTCTATAGACAGTAGCATCTTCATTGTTTCCCTTGTACCCATACGATTGATCACAAATAATCTACCAAAGCAGCAACAATTAGTTATTTGGCAAAATGAAAGACCATCGTCAACAAGATATTGTAGACCAATTAAGTTTATTTTTCAACACGAAACGACAGAACTAGCAAAACAAGAGGTTGAAAAAATGCGCAAACAAATTGAAGAGCTACAGGAAGTGACATATAAAGTGAATAACATCGAAATCCATGTAACGATTACTATGCTATTAACAATGGTAGATGGTAAAATTTGTAATGCCATTACAGACACCAAATCAACTCAAAGATGTTTTATATGCATCCAGAGATTTTAATAAAATGGAAAAAGTATCAAACACTCCTGTAATAGACACCACTCGATTAGAATTCGGTTTATCTGTGCTTCATGCCTGGATACGTTTCTTCGAATGTTTGTTACATTTAAGTTACAAACTACCTGTAATGAAGTGGCAAGTTCGGGAAGAGGAAGAAAAGAAAATCGTTGCTGAGAAAAAACGAGAAATTCAAAGCAAATTTAAGACTGAAATGGGATTAGTAGTCGATAAACCAAAACCTGGTTTTGGAAGCAGTAATGATGGCAACACGGCTAGGAGATTTTTTAACGATCCAGAAGTTGCTGCAAGAATCACTGGGTTGGAAGTTGACATTATAAGAAGGTTTAAAATTGATTTGCAAACCATAGCAAGTAACTACGAAGTGGACGTGGACAAATTTGAAAAATATGCTTTTGAAACTGCTAGAGTGTTTGTGGAAAAATATCATTGGTACCCAATGCCACCTACAATTCACAAAGTTTTGATTCATGGCTCAGCCGTAATAGAACATGCCTTATTACCAATAGGTCAGCTAAGCGAAGAAGCGCAAGAGGCGCGAAATAAAGAATTTAAAAAATATAGAGAAAGTTTCTCTCGTAAAATATCGCGTCTCAAAACGAATGAAGATATCTTAAATTCACTTCTTATTTCTTCGGATCCGCAAATAACCAGTTTGAGGAAACTGCCCCAAAAACGAGCTTATAACGTTGAGAAAGATGTACTCGACTTATTAAAGGCACCTGACTTTTCGTTAACTTCAGATACTACCATTATATCAGATCATAATAGCTCAGATAGTTCTTCCGATACAGAGTAATTATATTTTTATTGTATTTATCTGTTTTTATTTTTTTCTTTCATAGAAGTATAAAATATTACTATTTAAACAATAAATTTTTGTGTTTTATTAAATTTCAATGGATTTAGTGCCTTAAAATAATTTTTGCCAAGAATTCAGTCATTTGGCCCCTGTGTGCGGCGTCTGCATCATTTCAATAATTGAAAGTTCTAAGGGATATATAGAACTTAATTGACTCAAAAGTTCCGTTAAAGTGATCATTTCTTTTCGAATTGAATGGTCATGGACTCAATAAACTGATTTCGCAGTTGAAATTTGGATTTAGGTCTCGCAAACATTTCCCATCGATGCCAAAAAATCAATGGTTATTGTATGCTTTTAAATAAAAATATTTTTTTTTTTTTCAAAAAATTTAAACAAAAAAAAAAATTATTTTGGAAAATTCAATTCAAAAAAGAAATATTTTTTGAAAAGTTCAATCAGGTAAATTTAAAATATTCGCGCAAACTTTTAAAAAATTATTTGTTATTTATGTAATTGAGTTTTTCAAAAATAACTATTTTTTTAATTTAAAGTTTTAAAACATTTAATCAGGTAATTTGAAAAATTCGGGTTGCAAGAGAAATTAATTTATAGAGCAGCACTGTAAAGCGAGCGAAGCGAGCCGAATTTTTTTTTGCCAAACAGAGAAATAATTTGGGGAGTGAACATAAAAAAAAATTCGCGCCAATTTTTTTTATTTTCACTCCCCAAATTGTTTCTCTGTTTGGCAAAAAAAATTTCGGCTTCTGACCCTGCGTCGAGCTCTAAACTTAGCCACTACCAGAAAGTGGTCAGAGTCGACATTTGCTCCTCGGAATGTGCGCACGTTCAAGATGTTGGATGCGTACCTTGCGCCGATTAGCACATGGTCGATTTGGTTGGTGGTTCGACAAACCGGAGATCGCCAGGTTGCTGTGTAGATCTTTCGTCTTGGAAACCTAGTGCTACTTATCACCGTATTACGAGCTGCAGCAAAGTCGATTAGTCGGAATCCGTTATCTGTTGTAACTTCGTGGAGGCTGTGCTTTCCAACTAATCCGCCAAAGATGTCTTTCTTCCCGATTTTTGCATTGAAATCTCCGAGTACGATTTTGACGTCGTACTCTGGACAGGCTCCGTAGGCTCTATCCAGGAGGTCGTAGAAATCCTCCTTGCTAGACTCCTCAGCATCATCGGTAGGGGCGTGTGCACATATTAAACTGATGTTTCGTAGTGTGGCCTTGATGCCGATTTCAGCCAGGCGATCACTAATTGGCTTGAAATCCATTACTTTCGATCTGAGACGATTTCCCACGACGAATCCGCATCCAAGTTCTTTGATGACAGCTGTAATAAATGTCGCAATTTTTCCTTTTCATTGTCCCTGATCCTATCCATCGTATTTCCTGGATCGCAGTTATGTCTGCCACTGCGAGAGGACAGATTCAAGTTTCTCGAGTTGCACCTGGAGTGTAAAGTTTTCTGACATTCCAGGTACAAACTCTCAATGCATAGTCCGTTGTCGTTCCGGGTCTGGTTACCATAACAGGGGGGTCATTATCCGAGGCTACTATCTCTCTCATAACGTTCAAACTCCTTTTCTCATAGAAGTCCGAAACACTTATGTGATTTATCAATAATTTGTTTTTATTTATTTTTATTTATTTAATTTCTTTTTTTTTTCAGAACAAAAAATCTCAAACTTCCTCGCGAGACAATTCAAAACCTCATGTATTTCTCACACCAAAAACACTTTTACACAAGTGATCTCTCCTTTTACTATCCCGTATTTCGAAAATCACTATTCATTTACAATTTACACATGCTGCGACTGACTTTACCATTTGGAGCCTTATCCGATTTTTTACTCTGTCCTCCTATCACACATGAAAGCATCTACCTCGAACAGGCGGAAACTTGCCTTAATATCATAATTTTAGTCTTAAACAAAAAACGCACCCTAGCCGAAGATCTCGAAGAGTACGAACTGACCGAGGCCGAAATAGCCTTTATGAAAGTCCTACCCGACGATATGCTCGATCAGCTGCACAACGAATTAAAATCTAGTAAAAAGCTTCATGCAACACTTAAGGAAGTCACACAAATGCCAAAATTCTATCCGGAATGTGCAATGAAAGCATACGCGGCATTAAGTCAATTAGATAATTTCGATTTTACTCTAACGCAATTGATAAAAGAATCAAGAAAACATCCGGGCGATGTTAAAAGCCCCTTAACACTGTGTGTTGAACGATTGGTGCTTCAAAAGGGTATCGAATTTAAAACTTCATTGATGTGCTTGGAGTATCTGATTGAGATTACACATTCATGGTATCCTGATTGTTTGAGGTAAGTCTGAATTGTTGAATGTTTGTGTGTATTAAAGTCTAATTTTCTTTAGTTTTATTTTATTAAAGTCTAAGTTTTATTTTTAACAATGGTTCTTGCCGGTACAAAAGAAAGAATAAGACTAATTTATATTTCGAAAAAAAAAAGAAAGAACTCTCTGTCGCAAACGTCAAACAGAATCGATGACGTTTTACTCTTCGAACATGAGTCGATGATGTTTGACGTTTCGAACATTGAGGGGTAGCTTACATTAGAACAAAAAAAAAATTATAATAATTGAAGTTTTTTTTTTTATTACTTTACAGATTGAAAGCATCGAATATATTACCACATATTGCTGTTCATTTTCCGACAGCACTCCAGAAGAAGAAATTGAAATTCGTTAAGGAATTTATAGGTTTAATGCTATCCATGTTAATGGATGAAGATTTCGATGTCAGGAACAACACAACAAAAGTAGTATTAAGCCTGCCTAAAGAAGACCTTGGAATAAGTAAGTTATCTTCTATCAAATTTTATCTTAAAATATGTCGCAGACTTTACCTCAAGTCCAAAGGGGACTCCAATCTATCGTTTGGTCGTCTGCCTTCTACCTTGCGAGAACCTCTTTCAATCCTTGCTATGCTAGCAAACAATAGCTACCTTATAAATAGTGTGCAGGAGGGTACCAAAATCGTATCAAACTCATCGCCTGTGGAGATAAGAGATCTTACGATGTGTACAGGGCTGCTGTCAATGGCTTGCCAGAAGTCTGGCCGGTTGCCAAGCTCGAGGTTGTTACAAGGGAGAATATTCCTTGCCGACCAAGAGCTTGTATAATGGTCCCGGCTCTACAAAACTGCCGAGATATGATCATGAAATTGATTAGAACAAGTAATCCAAACCTGCCTACTCACGACTGGAAAGTCCCAAAGGTTGAGAAGGAGACAGTGGTTCGCTATAGATCAGCTCTTTTGGTGATCAAAAGGGAATCACTAGCTCCACTGGCTGCGAACGAAGGAGTGACTAGGTACGGTTTCGTTGAAATCATGGTACGTATCTATAAAAAAGATGAAGATTCGCTAAACGCGCCACCCACAGAAGCCCCTTCAGCGGAAGGAAATGTTTCACAAACTTTAAAAATGGAGGTCGATGCAACACCACACGTGGAACCATCGCCCTCCACAGCCCCTAAAAAGCCATCCGACGTGGAGGCTAATCCTATAGTCGACAGCAATTCCGACATGGATACTGAAGACTCCACTTTAGGCATCACTCTGAGCGAGGAAGTCCTACTTCATTCCTCCTCAGACGATGAAAACGCCGATAGAACAGTGGTGGAGGTTGATCTGGCTAAAAGTAGCAATGCTGCGATTAGTTCAGATTAATCTCCATCACGCCATCATGGCCACGAACAACCTGATACTCCGACTGCATAAAAACAAGGAAGACATCGTCTTGATACAGGAACCGTGGGTCTCAAACTCCATCATCAAAGGGCTCAGGACTCCTGGTTATAATCTATTATATGCATCGAAGAAAGGTGAACCAAGGTCATGCATATTAGTAAAAAAAAAAGACTTAAATGTATTTTTGTTCCCCAATTACCAAACAAATTTGGCCAAGCTTAGACCAGAAACGGTCAAAAGGCTTGATCTCCCTGAGCAGACAAAAAATAGGAGTCTACACAAATGACTTCTGTAGAAGCTGCATGGACGAGGAGGAAGAGGAAACAGTCCAACACCTTCTATGTAAATGTCGGGCACTCTCCAATAGAAGGAATAACTATCTCGGTAATCCCTTCTTCGATAATACCAGTGAACTGGCAACGATCGACACAAAATGTCTCTCTAACTTCATTAAAAGTACGACATGGTTTGTTTAAGTTCATTACTCTCCCATGAGTTACTTCTTTAGTAGTATCACAATGGACCCTTGAGGTCTAAGTGAGTCAATAACATCTAGACAGCCACTCAAACCTAACCTAACCTTAGTCAAAAAGAATCATGGAAAAACTACTGCAAATCCATTGATAACATTAGAGAATCTTCTAGACTGTAAAATCCTATCAAAAGACCATACATGTCCTTCATTCATAAAGAAGGAACATGGCACTTGGACAGTAAATTCTACAGAGGCTCTGGAAGACTTAATGAAAACCCATTTCCCAGACTGCAAAAAATGCATCCTGGAACCACCACTCTCAGGGTATGCTCAGGTAGCAAACCCGGACAACATTAGAGCCTTAATAACCCAAGAAAAGATTTCATGGGCCATAAACAGTCACAAGATGTACAGATTCCATGGCTAAGGGTATTTTTCTTCAACTGCTTAGCACTGACTCATACCTGAATCCTGGAGAAGGGTCAAGGTGGTCTTCATTCCCAAGATTGGTAGAAAAGGCCATAAAACACCCAAGGATTTCAGACCAATTAGTCTCTCTTCCTTTGTGCTCAAAACACTGGAAAGACTATTGGACGAGCATATCAGAGCTAATCTTGTTAATAATCCACTATCTGAATCTCAACATGCCTACCTTAAAGGCAAGTTCACGGACAAGGCACTACACGAAGTAGTACGTACAGTGGAGAGATCTCTAGAGTACAAAGAATACACCTTCGTCACCTTTATTGACGTAGAAGGAGCCTTCAATAATGTTCTCGCAGAAGCTATCAGGGTAGCACTATCCAAATTAGATTTGGAAGCGCATGTTATTAGCTGGATTGTCTCCATGCTCCGAACTAGAGTCATTCAAGGATCGATGGGTTACAGCCAACTCTTTAGATTTGCCGAAAGAGGAACACCCCAAGGCGGGGTTCTATCTCCCCTCTTGTGGCTACTAGTTTTGAACGAAATCCTATGCAATCTTGATAATAGTAGAGTTAAAGTAGTAGCGTATGTCGACGATCTGGCTGATGTCCTTGGGGATTTGCCCGACAGTACTCAGTGAAAACATGGAAACAGCTCTTTAAAAAGTTTGCAAATGGGCAACTAGATGTGGACTTGGAGTTGACGAAAACAAGACTGAACTGATGTTATTCACTAGCAGATATAAAATACCCTCCTTTCTTCTTCCAAGATTAAATAGACAACCACTTGCTTTATCTAAAGAAGCTAAATACCTAGGAGTTATCCTCAATAGGGGACACTCCAAGCTAAATTGGAAAAGTAATATAGAAGAAAGAGTAAAGAAAGCTAGTATCGCCTTTTACTCTTGTTATAAAACGTTTGGTAAAAAATGGGGACAAAGACCTAATATGATCCCCTAAATGTACACGGCGATAGTTCGTCCCATTCTGTTTGGTGGCCTGCCCTAGACAAAAAATATAACATCGCTAAGCTAAAAAGAGTTCAAAGAACTGCCTGAATTGGAACTACGGGAGCAATTAGATCTTGCCCTACTGATGCACTCACAGTCATTCTACATTCTACTACAAAATTGGAAAATTAATAGCCCTTAATTAATAGGATTTCGATAACCGTTTACACTGATGGTTAACTCGGTGTTGGGGCTGATGTCTTCTCCGAAGAACTGGGTATTAAAAAATCCTTAAGACTGCCCGATAGATGTAGCGTATTTCAATCTGAAGTTCTAGTGTAGGGTTCTAAAACAAGCAGTCAAATCTAACGAAATTATAAAAAGGTTGCAATCTTTATTGATAGCCAAGCAGCTATCAAGGCTATAAACAGCAACCTGACTAAGTCCAGAATCGTTAGAGATTGCAAGCAAGAGCTCGCAAGTTTCAACGACAATATAAAAATTAATCTAGTCTGGGTACCAGGGCACAGCAAAATTCAAGGTAATGAAATAGCTGACGAACTGGCCAGGACGGGAACAAGCCTTCAAATATCCCTTGCAGAGGAAGTTAGGATTCCCTTAGGAGTCATGAAAACGGATATTCAAAACCATTTTCTTAAAAAATCTAACGTAAGACGGAAAAATCTCTTCAACTGCAATATCTCGAGACAGTTATGGCCCACTTACGACCAGAAACGTACCAAGGAACTTCTGAATAAATCTAGGTCAGACGTTGGCAGGATAGTTGCCATTTCTTATCAAAACGGCGTAATTGAAGCGCTAATTGTGTTCCTGGGCAGAGGCTGCCCAGAACAGCCGTTCTAACCTACCTACCTTGCAGATTAAAATTTGTATATTTTGGACTGTAATAAACGATTGATAAATTAAACACACGATTAAAAGTCGGAAAACCCAGATTGAAAAAAAAAAATGACTATAGAACATATTTTATTCTTTCACTATTGAACTGTATGATATAAGGCCCTACTATTTAAGACAACTAAGAAGAAAGTTGAGTTGTAATCCGGCAATCGGTATTACCGATCACAACTAGTTGACTCTCACAAGTCAACCACCAGTCAACCAGTAGTCAACTAAAAAATGGTTGACTTTTTAGGTGTGTTCGGGGTATTATGTAAGCCAGATGAGTTGTCTCTCAGTTGTGATTGTTGGCAAAATTAGACAACTGCTATTAACCAGTTGTGTAGTGTATTTTTGTGTTCAAAACAAAAAAAAAAATTTATTGAGAAAATGGAGAAAAAAATGCAAGTTTAAGAAAAAATAATCAAAACATTTGCAAGCAAATATTTTTTTTAGTCTAAAAACCACAAAACCTGCCAAATTCGAGAGGTTGATTGATATTCTACAGCAGAAACCAAACCAAAAGCAGATAGAAGGCACGTGAAACTTTTGATCACGCCAATCGTTCTTTCAATAATGTTTCTTGTTTGTGCATGTATGGTATTGAGACAAGATACTGGACTCCCACTTTCAGCCAATCGAAATTGAGTCATTAAATGTTACTCTAATGGATATCCAGCATCTCCCATCGGTTGGCTGAGAAAGGCATAGATTAAAATCATTACCGCTGCACTTTTGGTAACTTCCTTCTGACATGAAACGTTGGGCAGGGCTGAGTTTGAGATTTGGTGGGACTGCGGAGGAACGCTGTGGTTGTTTGGCTGGAGTTATAGCTATTTCACGGGTGCCAAGCCGATCATCAGACTCCTTTATTAGTGATGCTGTCTAGTTATTTTTCATATTATTCGAAAAACTTTTTGAGTTCACTTTGGGATATGAAGCTAGACCAGCTAGTTGGGAAGCCAATGAAAACGCATTGCCAAACAAAGGAATTGACGGAAATTTCGCGCGAAATTTTTAACTATTATCTTATCTGATTTTCAGAATTATTTTCACAAGACAAAGTAATAATCTTTCGTATCAGAGCACATTTTTCCCGTTACTGCACAATAAAACATTAAGCTCCAACACAAGGAAAAACTTCCCATCGGTTTCTTACAATTACCCAAAAAAAAAAAATCCCAGAATATCCCAATAAAAAACCCAAACAAACTTACAGTCTACCCACACTTAACGAAAGAAATCAGTTGACGCAAGAAACTGCTGTCAAGATTTTGACATTCTGAACCTAGTCATGTGTTTATCAAATAAAAAATACAGACTTTTTGTGAGAAAATGAAATTTTATTAATTAAATTAAAAATACTTTAAACAATTTCCGACCAATAAAACTAATTGTGTAGAGTGTTTTAAAAGATTACCTATCGAGTGAGACTAGTTTTGTGCCCCAAACCCAAAGCCCTATCAGGAAAGTAGAGCCTACTTTTTGTTTGGTAGTTCAAATGAATTGGAGTGATCTCTAATATTTTTTTTTTATCAGCGCAACATTGAGGGGATTTTCCTCTTCCGAAGGCTGTTTCACAACAGAGCGTTCAGTCGTTCGTGTGTTTCAAGCTTTACGTAAGCGTCTGGCAGTTTTGACAGTAAAACGCATGTGTTTTCAATTTCAGCTCACAATACCGCGTTCATTCTTGCAAGTGACATCAGATTATTTTATCAGCATTTGTATTACACATCCGTTTTCTTATTTATGTAAAAGTTTCCTTCATTTATTATTTTATTAGTGTGTTTGTTATCATTTATTATTTCTGAAGAAAAACAATTATTTGTGTTCTCAGGAGCGAACAAATTTGTGATGAAGCTCAAGACGCGAATGAAAAATAGAACACATTTCTATTTAGGATTGCGTTCAAGCTTACGTTACGTACCGCGAGAGCGCTCAACGCTCTATTTTGTGTGGAAGCATCTACTCACATGTATTCTATATGAAATGTTAACGCGAAACAAGTGCGACCGCTCTATTGTGAAACAGCCTTTACAAATAAACAAATCAATAGAACTCTCCATTTCGTATTATTTTGCCTTATTAATAAAATTTTGCACCGAATTCAAAACATTGAAATACTTATTTTACTTTACACAGCTGTTTTTGACACGAAACAAGCACAGAAAAGTATGCAACGTATTTGTTATACTCAACTGAAAAAAGTTGTCTACCATAATACGAATTTTTTTTGCAGTTGTCTTCAAATTGAGTTGTCTTGATTACAACTCAACTAAGTTGAGTTGTGATCCATAATAGGGCCTATAATCTGTACACTAATATATTTTATAAATAACTAGCAAACCCGGCGAACTCCGTTTCGCCAGAAGAAACATTTTTTTTGTTTTATATTTGAAAAGGAAAAATTTTATTTCATTTCACAACAGTAATTCGATTACAAAAATGAAGTGTTATTTAGTTGAACTTCTCTAAGTAAATGAAAGTGAATTCAAAGTGAATACTGAATCGAAGCGTTATATCCTTTTCATTGAAGTGCTCTTTGGTAAACCTCATTTTTTGTTTTTTGGTCTGACGTTAACACAAACAAAGCGAATGGTTTCCCAACTCGTGAACACGCAACGTATAACTGCCCATGTGAAAAACAATGATTTTCTAAATTTATCCCGCAAACACTAAGCGATTGGCCTTACGACTTGTTAATTGTCATTGCGAACGCAAGGCGAACTGAAAATTGCAATCGTTTGAAGTCAAACGGAATATCAGTCGGAATCATTGGTATTCGAGGAATACATACATTTTCACCTGCGTACTTTTCGTTAATAAAGGCCCAACTATAATCGACATAAGCCAACATAAGCGAATGTAAAAAACCTAACGAAAATTTGCTTATGTTTGCAAAATTCCCGCGCATACCCATAATTGACTTAAGTGATCGAAATTATGCCGGTCAAACAATCAACATTACATTACAAAGCAATAATAATATTTTTTTTTGTAAATCTCGAAATACACTAGTCAAAACAATTAAAGGAACACTTGAAAAAACTCAAAAATGGAGTGGATTTTTATAATGCTGTATCTCAGTAGAAAAAAGTCGGATTGAAGTGAAATAAAAAGTTTTTCAAAGGTTATCATTTTTCCTTTTCAAATTATTTTGAGTTAAAAAGTACCGTTAGTCGTTTTTGCTTGAGCGTAAAAAATGTTCACTCAATTTCAAAATCGAAAAAAAAAAATTTGATTTGTCATCAAAATCAAGGAAATTCGTCCGAATTTCACAGTCATAATGATAATGAAAAAAATAAAAAAAAATAAAAAAATAAACCAATTCAAAAGAACAGAAAAATAAGACAAAAAAAAAACTCCTTGAAATTGAAAAAAGTGTTTTGTAAGTTTGATTGCTCGAAACAGAGAAACGGTTAATCGTATTGATGTGAAATTTTCACCAAAATCAAGGAAATTTTATGAACTTTAATAATTAAGCAGATTAGTTGTATCACTGAAAATCACAAAATAACGGTAGTTTTTATTTAAAAGTTGAAAAATGCGTATTTTGGACCTTTTTTTAAAGTGATAGAAAAGATTGAAAAAAAACAATACATATTTTTATTTTTTCAAAATGTTTTTGTGTAGAAAATTTAATGAATTTTTCAAATCTGTCTTTAGTTTTTTTGTAAATCAATATTTAGCAGAGTTATTAGGGTCCAAAGTCAAAATTGTGTTTTTGCATGTAAACCCATTTTTTGATTAGAAAAAAAATTGTAGCGATCTGAACCAAACAGTGAATTATAGCCAGCAAAATTCTCAAATTGAATCTTAGATTGGTTGGATTGAAAACAAATTTCCGCTCATTTTATAACCACTCAAAGTTTTTTTTTCGATTTTGAAATTGAGTGAACATTTTTTACGCTCAAGCAAAAACGATTAACGGTACTTTTTTAACTCAAAATAATTTGAAAAGAAAAAATGATAACCTTTGAAAAACTTTTTATTTCACTTCAATTCGACTTTTTTCTACTGAGATACAGCATTATAAAAAAAACCACTCCATTTTTGAGTTTTTTCAAGTGTTCCTTTAATTGTTTTGACTAGTGTATATTACACATACACGCTCATTAGTTTTGAAATAATTCACATGTACAGTGACTCTGTTTGTTTTTCATGAGTATTTGAACAAATCTGTCAGATTTTACTTATGCGCCGAGCGACTGAGATCGCTCTTGCTTATGTTTGCTTAAGTTAACGAAACTGAGAAAAAATTAACGAAACGGAGCTAGACTCGATATGGCTATTCAATAAAGCGTGTATGCATTTGCACGCTTGCTTATGCGCGCATTAGCTAGCTAATGTCGATTATAGTTGGGCCTTAATGGTCGCCTCAATCAAATTCGGCATAAGTCTTTTTACCGAAAGTCGAGTACCGTTGCAAAGTCGCGGTGGATTCAAATTACGCAATATCATAATAATTGTACCAACTTTGAGTTGCAAGTTATGTGGTGGAAATCCTGGTAACTCCAGAGAGTTCAAAAACTCCGTTGGATAATTAACTACATCGGGATTTGTTATGGAATCAACGGATTTGTATGTCACCAAATCGCCAGCAATTTTTGATTGAATGGTGAAATTCACTGCGTGTACGCAGGTGGCCATGGTTCAGAGGATAGAGTAGTTGAGTGCTAAGCTGAACTCTACGGGTTCATGTCCCAGCTTCGGCAGCATTATTTTTCTACGAAAATCGCCAGCTTATCTGAGGCCACCTGTGCGATAACATGAGACAATACAAATCTAAGTCTCCTCCTCTGAGCCACGTAGGGTTCTGTTATGTGTGCTTTCTTTCTATGTGTCTATCTGTCTCTCTCTCTCTGTTGTATTAATGTCTTGTTCTGTCCCAGCCGATGGCCTCAGTCACCAGTGCTGCTATGTGTCTGTAGTTCGTTACATTCATGTGCGAAGTACTGTGAAATGTCAATGTCAATGTCAGTGCGTGTAATCATTATTATTTGCGGCAAGAATTGCTCGTTGACTTTACCAAGCATAATTCTGATAATTCTCCCTAATGTTTGGGAAAACATTTTCAATAAGAGCTAATTGAGAGTCTACAAATCGGCAAAAGTCGTTGGTAAGAGTAATTAATCCATATGTCGCATCAACTGTGTTTTATATATATAATTTACTTTACTCTGTACAATCTCTCGACCGATATGCGCGGCGCGAATTACTTCTCCGGCTCTGTACAAACGACTGACTCTTTACTCTTATAAAAAAGAGCAGATTGGAGTGAAGCTACGTACTTTACTAATACTATTACAATTTAATAGAATTTGACTTATTTAAAACTATTACTTATACATTCTATACAAATGCATATCGGTTCGATACAAAATTAAAAACAAATTATTTTCATTTACAGCAAATGTCTTATCAAACATGGCACAGAGGCTATTCCTACAATACACTGCTGATCTCCTCAATGCAATGAAAGCTGACGATGATTATCTCATAGCTGTGTTCAGGGCTGTCGCCGAGACACAACTCGCTGCTGCAAACATCGATACCAGCGATGGCAATGCAAGCCCCATCAGCAACAGCACTGCTAACAGTGACCTTGAAGTGTTCGATAAGAACGAGGCAAATGTCTTTGCCGAACCATTACGAGCTATTTCTGATAATATTGTGATATACAAAAGTACGTTTAGTAACCGACACAAAGTGATGAACGTAGTCAATACGTTTAAAATTGTTTAAAAATGTATTTTTCTGTTTGGTTCTAGTTTTCGTATGTTATGTTTTCTTTTGGAGAATAGTTATACACATGAAGGTTTAGAATCGATTATAGTCTGTATATTTTTTATATTTATGTATGTGTCTTATTTTTAGGAAGGTAAGAAATTTTTAAGAGAAAGGTTATTGAATAATAAATGACATGTTATTTTAGTTATGCAATGTTTGCAGTTTTCTTCGATTTACATTGATTGCTTAGCAATAAATATTATGATTTGTTTCATTGCATTGAAATCTTTTAATCTTTACTTACTTATTTAAGGTGGCGCTACAGTCCGGGGTGGACTTGGGCCTCAACCAACAAACATCTCCAGCCAGCTCGGTCCCTAGCTAGCTGTCTCCAGTTTCGCACGCCGAGTTGGTTGAGGTTGTCTTCAACTTGCGCGCGCCACCTAAGCCTTGGTCTTCCTCTACTGCGTCTTCCCTCTGGGGTGGATTGGAAGACTAAGGGCCGGAGTATTGTTGTCCATCCTCTCCACATGACCAAGCCATCTGAGTCTTTGGACCTTCACTCTTTTAGCTAGGTCAGTGTCGCTGTACAGCCCGTACAGTTCGTCGTTAAATCTTCTCCTCCATTCACCGTTTATGCGGCGGGGTTTTGTTCGTCGTCGCCGTTATACAGTTTTTCCAAATCCCCAGCATTGATTGCGATTCTACTATGATGTTCCCTTGTTTATCTCTACAGGCATCGGTTCTTGCTCGATGACCTTGAGCCAGCTGTTTTACCTTCCGATAAAACCTCCGAACTTCATTCCTGCTGTTGGCTCTCTCAACATCTTCGATCTGACGCTTCTCATGCTCTCTCTTTTTTCTCCTGAGAAGCCAGCGTTCCTCTCTCCTCTTTTGCTCGTAGAGCTCACGAGCAGCTCTTGTCCTTCTATGAACGGCCGCTTTGTATGCCTCCTGCTTGGCTGCATGGGCCTGCCTGCATTCTTCGTCAAACCAGGGGTTTCGTTTTGGTGGCTGTGTGAAACCCAGCACATTAGAGGCGGCATCTCTTAACTGCTTTCTGGCAATGTTGCCACTGGTCTTCGATACTTGATGTTGGTGGCATAGGACTCTTTAAGAGGTTACTTGACACTCGATCAGAGAAGGATCTGGCGATCTCTTGCGAATGTAGCCGTCCGACTTCGAATTTTCTTGTAGCATTTCCTTGTTTTGGCCGTTGTCGGGATATTCGTAGCACTACCTTGGGTACGACGAGGTAGTGGTCCGAGCCGATGTTGCCTCCTCAGAAAGTTCAATATCTAGAATGCTGGACAAGTGCCTTCCGTCGATCCTAATGTCTGGTTGACCACATCTCCATGTACCTTTATGGAAGTTGAGATGTGGGAACCAGGTGCTTGCTACCACAACATTTCGCCCGCAGCAAAATCGATCAGCCTGAATGCGTTTTCGGAAGTGGTGTCGTGTCTTGAACATACTGGCGAAGTAATTAGAGTAAGATTTTAAATAAATGGAAGTAATCGTTTAAAAAATGCACAAACGAGGTGCCCAGAAGTTTATTTAACTCATTTTCACATTCAAAATATTATTTACATTTTGTTTTGTCCTTTTCTTATGCAATGGCTTATTTTTTGTTTCGTTTTGTTTACTTTTTTCATATCACATTTTGGCATACAATTTTTGACTAACAGAACAAAATAAATTAACCAATTTCTTCATGATAAAATGAAACCATAACATGTCAATAAAATACGAATCCATTAAGGTAAACACAATTTTAAAAAGGGGCATTTCTAATCAAACTTCGATTTGCCTTCACATGAACATGCATCACACACACGAACATCGGAATTCCATCCTCGCTCAGGTACTGGTCGACGTGTTGCCGAGCAATTACCACAAACAGCTTGTCCACACGCTCGACAATGATGGCGCCAGCAATCCCCGACTTCTTTCGACGATCGATTTGAATCGCTTTTAGTTGTAGTCATGGCACTTTTGAGCAGCTCCTCAGCAGTTCCGAATTGAAGTTTACAAATTGAACAGGCTGGCGATTCGGAATCAGGTACCCAATAAGACGGACGTGCTGTATCCTTAATGATTTCTATGGCAAATTAGTTTATAGTCAATTTATGGACAAACAAAAAATGTTTACTATACTAACCCTTGGGATACTCAAGTACAGATGTGACACTACTTATCGTATTGTAGATTGTTTCACTATATTTTCTCACAAAAATGTCTCCATCTTCGGTTGGCGGCCCTGTATTGGTAGTATAACATAAGTGATCTCTTGGTTTTTCTAAAGTTAAGTTTCTACTTTGAGCACTTAGTTTAAATAAAAGAAAAAGAGGGGGAGAAAATGCAATTTACCTCGAACTGAATCTTGATTTTTACTAAGCTCTTGTCGACAGTCGTTGCAAACACGAACAGGTTCATTCCAGCCTCGCGCAGGAACTGGTAATTTGTGTTGGCTGCAGGCATTGCAGAAACCTTCACCACAACCACGGCAATGGTGCTTTCGAAGTCCAGTCTTTTCGAAGTTTTTTCTACATTCATGACAGTGCTAGAGAATAAACGAATTTTCATACTTTAATTAATTGCAAAAACTAAATGTTTGTATGTGTAGGTTAGGTTAGGTTGAGGGGCTGACAGTTGATTTCGTTACCGTCACACTTAGATCAATACAGATCAATTGTAATACTCGTGAGTATTGCTACTCAAAAACCCGTATTAGTTGAAGTCCGGGCGCGAAAGAACAGGTGCTGAAGTCAACGCTTTCTTCAGTTCTTCAAATGCCTTCAGTGCTTCGTCCGACATAACGAACTTTTCGCTCTTCTTCTTCAACATGTCCTTCAAAGGAGCAGTCAGGGTCGATAAATCTTTTATGAATTTAGGATACCACCCTGCTAAACCAAGTAGCCGCGAATCTGGGGATTTGGGAGTGGGAAAATCCACCTTAGCAGGATCGGTCTTAAGCTTCCCACCACAAACTATGAAGCCTAAATATCTTAGCTCCTTGAAGCAAAACTTTAATTTCTTCATGTTGATAGTAAGATTAGCTCTGCGCAAGCAGTCAGCTACCTCGTGCGATATGCGTCTCGAAATCAGGCGCCATGATAAGCAGATCGTCAAGATACACGCACACACGTTCCCGGAGTCGTGCAGGAATCACCTTGTCCATCAACTGAGTTAACCGCTGGGCTGCACTACACAATCCAAACGGCATCACAGTGAATTGGTACAAGGGTCTTCCCGGTACCGCAAACGCAGTCTTCTCCCTACTCCGTTTTTCGGCGGTATTTTCCAAAATGCTTCTTTTAGATCGATACTACTTATGTAGATCGCATCCGGTAGTCGACTGGTGAGTCCCTCGATATGGGGGAGAGGGTTAGCGTTCTTCTTCGTCAGTGAGTTCACCTTGCGAGAATCCAGATACAGTTTGTTCTTGCCGGGCTTTCGCAAGAGAACCACTGGCAAACACCACGGGCTCTCACTCTCCTCGATAACGCCAAGACTCAACATTCGATCTAGCTTTTCGTACAGAATGGCTTGTATCGCTGGGGAAACAGGGTAGTGACGCTGCTTCACCGCAAGTACATCTCGTATATCAATGACGTGCTCCATGAGCGACGTCTTTCCTAGACCATGTCGTTCAAAACATAAAAAACCTCTCTCTGGCTGCATCTAATCTGGCCTGTTGATCAGAGTTCAACTGATGGGCATTTAAAGAATCTGATTGTTCGTCAACCGTGATACTACTAATGAGGTTTGGAGCCAATTGGAATAGTTTCCAAAAGTCCACCCCAAGGTAGATCTCCTGATCCAAACTTGAAACGAGAAAGAAAGTCATCCCTTCCGCTTTTCCCTTATATTTGATTTTAACGTCGACTTTACCCACGATTAACTGACTTTTTCCGTCAGCGGTATTCACTCCGGAAGAGAAGGCGTTGATGAAGTTCAAAATGGTAGTAACTGGAGTACTTGAGAGTTCTTCTAAGTCCCCGAAGAAATAATTGCCGAGCAATTTCTTCCTTTGATGGGAGAGTGCGGGGCAGTGACATAGAAAGTGTGAAGTGTCTTCATGCACCTCCTCGTCACCGCATCTCTGCATAGAGCATCTGAACTGATTACACCTTTCATCGGCCGTAACAGTTATTCTATTTGAAATTTCCTGCTTTAAGTGACAGGGTGGAGTGCTGACCAGTTGAGCTTGGCTTACGTCAAGCATTGATTGATCGTTCACCGCTGTGGCCTGGGACCCAGCAGAATCTAATGTTATGCTGTGCGCCAAGAACCTTAAGCTCTTCGCAGCAGCATGAAACAAGCTTTGATTTTACCTCAGTTGCAGTAATCGCTTTTATTGCCGCTTGGCTATCAATGTAAAACTTGAAATCAGCCCGTGGTATCACCATCATTAATACCTGTTAGCAGCTGTTGTCACTGCCAGGACCTCCGCTTGGAAGACGCTACTGTAGTCTGGAAGCCCAAGCGAGTCGGTTAACTTGAGAGATTCAGAATAGAAGCCTGCACCTATACCGCTATCGATCTTAGATACATCTGTATAGATAGCTTTTTATGACTCAATGGAGTATGGTCAAGTTTGGGTGTTTTATAGTCTGTAGTAGTACTATGACCTGAAAAAGGGAAGTCCTCTAAACTGCGCCAACTACAGAGGAATCAGTCTGCTTAACATCGCCTACAAGATCCTCTCTGCCGTAATATGTGAACGTCTGAAGCCTTTCGTCAACAATCTGATTGGTCCTTATCAATGTGGCTTCAGGCCAGGAAAGTCAACCATCGACCAAATTTTCACGTTGCGGAAGATCCTGGAAAAACCCTATGAACTCCTAATCGATACCCACCACCTCTTCATCGATTTTAAGGCCGCGTATGACAGCATCTACAGAGACGAACTGTATAAAACTATGTTTAGTTTTGGCATCCCTGCCAAGCTCGTTCGCTTATGCAAAATGACCATGGAGAACTTCACGATGCTCCATCAAGATTGGCAATGAGCTTACGGAATCTTTCGACGTCAACAAAGGATTCAGACAAGGCAATGCGCTGTCGTTCGATTTCTTTAACATCGTTCTTGATAAGATAGTCCAAAACTCCACCGTCAACACCAGAGGCACTATCTTCCAAAAATCTGTTTAACTTCTCGCGTACGCCGACGATATTGATGTAATGCGAAGGACACAGCGTGATGACAATGGCGCCTTTGTGAGAATTGAGAAAGAAGCGACAAAAATGGGTTTACCGGTAAATGAGGGAAAAACGAAGTATATGCTGTCTTCGAGGAAGGACACCCAACACCGACGGTTAGGACAGAACGTCACAAAATACATACATACAAATTCGAGGTAGTAGAGGAATTTGTCTACCTAGGATCCGCTATTAACGCGGGCAATAACACCAGCGCCGAGATAAGACGAAGAATTACTCTTGCTAATCGCTGTTTCTTTGGGCTAAGTGGAAAAGCAATTGAGTGGAAAAGTCCTCTCTCGAGCAAGGCTGTTTCGAGAGGAAAGTCCTCCGGGTCATCTTTGCCCCCGTGTGCAAGAAGAAGATACAACAGCGAACTTTAGAAGTTGTACAACGACGTGAACCTAGCCAGAAGGGTGAAGGTCAAAAGACTCAGATGGCTCTGTCATTTAGAGTGTATGGACACCAACGCTCCGGCCCGGAAAGCCTTCGACACTATTCCCGAGGGGCGTAGAAGGAGAGAAAGACCGCGACTCAGGTGGCGCACACAAGTGGAAGAGGACCTCAATCAACTTGGAGTGCAAAACTGGAGACAGCTAACTAGGGACCGAGCTGATTGGCGGAGACTGTTGATTGAGGCCCGAGTCCACACCGGACTGAAGCGCCACCTTAAGTAAGTAAGTAAGTCGCAAGGCACTTGCAAGCTGTGTAAGCGGAGACTCTTAACAGGACAAAGCTACGCCCCGTTAGTTCTTAGAAGATAAAGATGTAAAGAAATTCATTCGATATTTAACTTCAATGAAACAAGAACTTACTGTAATTTCTGCATTCGGTTTCCAATAGCTCGGTGCCACACTATCGGCCAGCAAATCACTTAATGCTTTTGTAGGTTTTGAGCCTATACTGCTGATTGCTTCTGCTAAGTATGAAACTCCGTCCAGTACCATTTGCGCAGAGTGTACTGGTCCTTTAACGGGAACATTGCCTCCCTTCCAAACGTGCACAATTTCCGTTCTTTAAACAGAATTTTGGTTAAGTTTGAATTTTGAATACTCTCACTCAATATACCTAACAGCCGAAGCTTCTGGCGGCTTATTGCCGTACCAATACTGACGTTCTCTGTATATCTCGCCACAATTTGGACACTCAATTATTGAACCTTTCCAAGCATATTTCGCATACCCAAATAATGAACTCTCATTTTGTCCCTGAGCGCCTATCGTCACAATCACCTTGAAATAATAATTTGAGTTTTGTCATTTAAATCTAGAAAAGTTCGAACAACATACTTCTCTGCCATTCTTGTAGCACTGTTGGCACAAGAGCACTTTATTCTCAAACTGGTGTTGATAATTGCACGGCGATTTGTTTTCATGATTCTCCCCATCCACAACATGACCCATGGAGCGTTGACAGCGCCTACTGCACGACTCACAATGTACTGTACAAGTAAAATATTGCTCCGGAAAGGGATTGATGGCCTTTTCGACAATTTCGCCAGAGAATTTCAAATTTAGAGCTTTCATTGCTTTAAACACAACACTTGGCTGTCGGGGCGATCGAACGGCAGTGTTTTCAATTTCCATTTGAATGGCGGCAATAATTTTTGTAAAATCTGTAGTATGGTCGTCGGGGGTTTTGATTCCAACATACCGGAGGGAGCTGAATGCGTTGGTTTCAATATTTTGACGAGCGAATCCTTGACGGAGTTTGTCTTCGGCACTTTCTTCCACAGCTGAATTGAAAGATTGAAGTAAACTTTTAGGGTTCACCACGACGTTTGGTTGTTAAATACTTACAACTATCAAGTGGCTTCGTGTGCCGTGTCTCGTGAAAAACAATCACCGCTGGTCCTAAGGCTTGCGCTGTCCCAGGAATGGCAAGTGACTGAAGAGCTTGCGCAAAATGGGAACAAAACGCCTTCGAAGCAGTACCCAAGAAGTCAAACATATCACTGTGTAAGCGTTCAGAGCGTGTCCTATAAATAACAATATCCGATATGGCTAATATCTGAAATATCGATAAAACATAACCTTATTTTATTTTGCTGAATTTCAAAAACATAACCTCAAACCTTAAGTAACATTCTCATACGACGATTGCTTTTTGCTGTCGTACCCAAAAGTCCTTCGGTATCCAAGCAAAGCACACCCAATTGATGTTGCATGGCAGCATTGACACCAATTGTGCAAGAATTCTGTTCGGATGATGTCTTGAACACTTCTTCGCCATAAAAGAATGCATGGTTCATTGTGTGAGATTTGCCATCTCCGGTATTGCCAAAAATTGAAATAACTTTAATCTTATCATTATCTGAGCATTGGAGTTTTTTGCAAAACAATTCTGGAGTTGCGACTTGCAGATTCTCTAGCTCGTCCATAAGGAGAAAGGACCGCCGTCGATTGTATTCTGATGAATCATATGGATTTTCCGAGACTGTGTTTATGAATGGAATTGATCTGAAATCAGTTCCGCTTACTACGTCCGGCCGCATAGCTTCTTCCTGAAATATAAAACATATTTGCATTAAGTTCTAAATCTTCCGAAAGCTGGCAATAAAACAACGAAAAGCCCGAAAGCCTGTCAAAGGAGGTTATAAATTTAATGGTTCGAAATCGAAAAGGTCGTTATACAGTTAAACCTTTAGCTTTGTAAACACGGCACCTCCCCATAAAGGCAAATAAACGCTTTTAGTTGGAGAAAACCGAATTCATAAGAGCTGAGGAATGGAACTCTTGCAGCCGTTGTTTGAATCGTTGGTTTGGACAAGTTTGGACCAATAGCTAACATCATCACCGTATATACTGACGGCTCCAAGATGGAGCTCGGTGTTGGGGCTGGTGTCTTCTCTGAAGAGGTATTGAAGAATCGTTTCGACTGCCCGATAGTTCAGCGTACATTAGTCTAAACTAGCGATTGGGCCAAAACAAAGTACATGCTATCAACAAACAAAGCAACATCTGTCCACCGCCTAGGACAAAACGTCACTGTTGGTAGCACCAATTTCAATATAGTTAAGGAGTTCACCTACCTTGGAACAAACATCAATCCCACAAACTACACCTTAGTGGAGATCCGAAGAAGAATTACCCTTGCGAACCGCTGCTGCTTCGGTTTGGCCAAACAACTGGGTTCAAAACTCCTCACTCGAAAGACAAAGTGTCTGCTAAGCAAAACATTGAGTTTACCAGCCCTACTCTACGGCGCCGAGTGCTGGACGATAAGTAAAAAAGAGGAATTGATACTGGGCACTTTCGAAAGAAAAATTCTTCCACGGATTTTCGGTCCCGTATGCGACGATGACGAATGGAGAAGAAGGTTCAACCGAGAACTGTATGAGCTGTACCAAGATGTAAATGTAGTCCAGAAGGCCAAGAAAAGACGACTACATTGGCTCGGCCGCATCGAGCGAATGGACGACAACGCTCCAGCCAAGAAAGTCTTCTCATTCCAGCCCCCAGGTTCGAGACGACAAGGAACACCGAACCTACGGTACAAGGACCAAGTGACTGCGGATGCCAGAGCGCTTGGTTTCGGCGACTGGAGAGTGCATGCAAGGGACCGTTCACGATGGAAGGCTGCAGTATCTCAGGCTGTGATCCTTCATGGATTGTGAGCCGGATAAGTAAGTAAGTAACTAGCGAACTCGCAAGCTTCAACGATAATATTAAAATTCATCTTGTTTGGGTACCAGATCACAGTGATATTCTTGAAAATGAAATCGCTGACGAACTGGCCAGGATGGGATCCAACCTTCAAGAATCGTTAGCTGAGGAAGTAAGGATTGCTTTGGGAGCCTTGAAAACAGACATTCAAAACCACTTTCTCAAGAAATCCAACCTAAGAGACTTACGATCATAAACACACCAAGGAACTTCTGTAACTTCTGGCCTAGGTCAGACATTAGCAGAATTGTTGCCATTTGTGCAGGACACTGGCCAATCGGATATTCTCTACAACGAGTTTTGCCGTAGTTGTAGAGATGTAGAGTAAAGGGAGACACTTCAGCGTTTTTTGTGTGAATGTCCAGACCTAATTAACGCCAGAACAATGGCTTTTGAAGCTCCTTTCCTACACGATCTTAGCGAACTCTCAAATATGAAGATAAAGAACCTGGAGGGTCATTCCGTATCTCGATATCGTCGAAACGATATCGTTTCGACGATCGACTCGCTTCACGTAACTCTGAAAATCAATATCGTCCAGACGATATCGTTTTTTCATATCGACATTTGCTTTCCGGCATTACAGGCGCAATGAGATCCACCCCAACTGCGGGACTGGAAGTTATCCTCAATTTAAAAACCCTTAGATATCTTTGTTCAAGCATCTGCCTTGCGACTTAGTCAGACTTAATTCTGGAAAAACAGTTCTATAGATGACATACCATACTCCAGCGAGTCATCAATAGCTATCTATACAGATGGCTCTATGATGGATACTGGTGTAGGTGCCGGCTTCTATTCTGAATCTCTCAAGTAAACCGACTCGCTTAGGCTTCCCGACTATAGTAGTGTCTTCCAAGCGGAAGTCCTGGCAGTGACAACAGCTGCAGGTGTTAATGATGGCGATATCACCTTTTGACACTGATGGCCAAGTGGCAATAACAGCAAATACTGCAACTGAGGTAAAATCAAAGCTTGTTTCATGCTGCCGCGAAGAGCTTAAGGTTCTTGGCGCACAGCATAACATTAGACTATGCTGGGTCCCAGGCCACAGCGGTGAACGATCAATCAATGCTTGATGTAAGCCAAACTCAGCTAGTCAGCACTCTACCCTGTCACTTAAAGCAGGAAATTTCAAATAGAGTAACTGTTACGGAATCAGTTCAGATGCTCTATGCAGAGGATGCGGTGACGAGGAGGTGCATGAAGACACTTCACACTTTCTATGTCACTGCCCCGCACTTTCCCACCAAAGGAAGAAATTGCTCGGCAATTATTTCTTCGGGGACTTAGAAGAACTCTCTAGTACTCCAGTTACTACCATTTTGAACTTCACCAATGCCTCCAAATGGCTTGATTAACTGAACACATAGATTTTTATTAGCTTGAGTAGCAATACTCACCGGTATTACAATGGATCTGTATTGATCTAAGTGTGACGATATCAACTGTCAGCCCCTCAACCTAACCCAACCTAACCTAAATAGAAATCACTGTCATTTTATATTGATGTCGTTTTCCATTGGTCGTCCAGAAGCATTCGGAAGAGTCCAGAAGTCTTCTGAAACCATTTCATTGGACTGACTTTGACAGACGGAATGCTTCTGAGAAGAGCAGAACTCTTCTGTTTTGAAAACAAAATCGTCCGACGAATGACACATACATCATAACCCGTTCCATTACAGGTAGAAGAAGAAACGTCAAAAAAGACCAATGGAAAACGACATGAGTCTTTTTGTTTTGGTGATGCTTGCTTCAACAGAACTAAGGTACACCACGACCATGTTTAATGTTTAGTATGCACTGTGTAACATTTTCAATTAGTTCTTAGTATGATGATGCTAAATTTTCCATTGAATGAGAAGCGGCACTGTCTTAGTTCCCGAACTTGTCAATACGTTGGTCTTCATCAAAAACAGGGCATTACATTTCTCCTTTGTGAACATCACAAGAATCATGTGATTTTCGAATTGCTTATATTGTAGAACTATTTTCGACGCAGATATCCGAGTTTTACTGTGTTCTTTCTTAACAGAATGTGATACAACTCAGCTCTCGGTTTTGAGGAATGAGTTCTATTGTATTGAAAAGAAAACAGAATAAGCTTTTGCGAGTCAATTCGAAGACAAATAAAAAACACAAGCAACAATAAGGCGGATGATCTGGAACAAGCATTACACTTTCTGTTATATTTAAAAAATAAATATTTATAGAAACACCGACGTCACTTTAATGTCTGCTTGATACCTCAGGTATTGGAATGAGAAAAGCCATTGCGAGGGTGTATTGACTTCCTTGTGCGATCCTTCACATTCACTGCTTATCAGCCGCAATGGCGATGTACGTATATTTTGTCTTTGTTCAGTTTTTCTTTTGTTTTGCTATAACGGACTCGTCACAAACACTAAAATTATTCGTTCAAACAAATTATAAAGCAAGAAAATCGCGCATGGTTGCTAAACTAAACAGAGACTAATTTGTTGTTTACAAAAACATTTTTTATCAAATTATTCAACAATTTACCGCAGAGGGTTTTTAAAATGCAAGATCTGCTTGTAAACTTGATAAAACGATAAAGATGCATGCTTGTCGCTTGATAAACAAAATTTACTGTGTCCCAACGCGTGATTACTAGAGAGCGAGCTTAATTCACATGAAGAACTTTCAAGTTCAAACTCAATCTCAAGAGGGGTTATTCTCTCATTTTTTATAGCAGAAAATCAGTATTGTTCGCTTATTTTGTGTGCGTTGTTAAAAGAGCAAAAAAATCAATTATTAAGCAAACTTTCCTTTGTTTACTTTTAAAAAAAAATTCAATTGTCAAACTTTAAAACGAATTTGTGAAACTGTAAAAGCTTCAAGCTCTGGACTTTTATTTGATTATGATGATAATGAGAGCATGTTCCATGAGCGTTTAATTAAATGAACATGTGGCGCGGCGCTCAAAACCGGTATAGCCTAGCAGGCCAGTTCCACCTGACAAAGTCTTACTAAGATATCAGAGTCAGCGTTGCCAAAATGTGTCCGATGGGGCTATCTGGCCCTTAGTTTTTTTATTTTGGCCCGTGGCCCGGGGCCAACATCAAATGGCCCGCATATCATATTTTTTCTATTTTCTAAAACAAAATAATCTGCAAAACACAATCTTTTTATTCCATCAACAAAATTATCAATTCATTCAGACTGACGTTTGCTTTTCATTATTTGTTTTCGCCAATCGCCACTTTATTTTTTTCTCTACCTAGTACGTATCTCGTCTGTTTGTTTCGTCATTGTTATACGTTTACTGTTATTGTCCTGAGCCCGTTGATGGTGGATTTCAGACCCAATACTCCTGTTTGAGGACGATGTCCTCTCTGGCTTTATGCAGCCGGAGTTAAAGGTTTGTAGAGGCCATGATGGCGGGATGAAGATTTATCTGAACTAATCGCAGCATTGCTAATTTCAAGCCAGATCAACCTCCACCACTGTCTTATCGGCGTTTTCATCGTCTGAGAAGGAACGAAGTAGGACTTCCTCGCTTAGAGTGATGCCTAGAGTAGAGTCTTCAGTTTCCATGTCGGAATTACAGTCGACTGCGAGATCAGTTTTCACGTTTGATTTCTTGTTAGAGGCTGAGGAGGTCGATGGTTCCACGTGTGATGTTACATCGATCTCCTTATTGGTGTTCTTTGAAGAATTTTTTTTTCGCTGAAGGGGCCTCTGGAGGGGTTGCATTTAGCGACTTTTCAGTCTTTCTTGTAAATACGGACTATGATTTCGTCGAAACCGTACTTAATCACGCCTTCGGTGGCGGCCAGTGGAGCTGATCTATAGCGACCTACTGTCTCCTTCTTCATAACCTTTGGGACTTTTCAGTCGTGAGTAGGCAGGTTTGGATTACTCATTTTAATCAGTTTCAGGATCATGTTTGGGCAGTTGTGTGGAGGTCTTAAAGGAATATTCTCCCTTGTAACAACCTCGAGCTTGGCAACCGGCCGGACTTCTGGCAAGCCATTGACAGCAGCCCTGTACAGATCGTCAGATCTCTTATCTCCACAGGCGATGAGTTTGATACGATTTTGGTACCATCCTGCATCGGCTGTGTCTGGGAGGGGTCCCGGATTCTCCTCGATGACAAATAAAAATCTAAAACCGATATGAGCCTTGACGTCTGCCCATTGATCATGAGAGATTTTACCATCCACATGACCCCTGTCAATGACCACGGCTATAATTTTGCTTTTCAGCGCGTTGCTAAATGAAAGATCTTTATTATCTTATCTTTTACATACCACCAAGTTCCAACTACAATGTATACAAACAAATCTATGACAATTTGGAAAATTTATTTGAAAATATAAATGCTGACGATGAAATCTGCGTATTAGGTGATTTGAATCTACCTAATCTTGATTGGTCCAAGAATGACAATAACGAAGAATATTTTCCGATCAACCCATCTACTGATATCGAATTTTGCACTGTAGACACAATGGCCTCTCTAGTACTCATTCAGCTGAACTCAATCAAAAACCACAATAACAAAATACTGGCCTTATTTATATTTCTGACATCGTAAATGCTGACACTGCTGTTATTCAAAGCGACATAAAACTTTTAAAAGAAGATCGACATCATCCTGCGTTGACAATATCCTTAAATTTAAATATTTGTAATCTTGATACCTCTTGTGATAAGCAAATTGAATTTGACTTCAAAAAATGTGATTTCAATCAACTTTTTACCGACTTAAATCATTTGGACTCGGATTCAATATTTATAAATTTGAACTTAGATGATATGGTATTGAAATTCTATAAAATATTATTTAATTATTAATTGCTTTCTAGAGAGCGTACCTCTTCGTAAAATTAAAGCCAAAGATAATAATCCACCATGGTTTGATCGGCATCTTAAATGCTTAAAAAATAAAAGGAATAAGGCGTGGGTAAAATATAACGAATCACATACTGATGTTGATTATGGTATCTACCAAGAAATCAGAAATGAATTTGTTAACTATTCAAATTGTCTTTATAACGAGTTTGTTGCAAATACTGAACGGGAACTTAAGACGAATTCACGAAATTTTTGGAAATATATTGACTGTAAGCGAAAATTTGACGGGTACCCTCCAAACATGACATATAGAGACAAAACAAGCCATGATCCTCTAGAACTTTCGAATATGTTTGCTAATTTTTTTAAAAGTGCGTATGAAGATTCTTTTTCTACAAATCACAGCTCAATAGATTTAACAAATACTTCTCAGTTTCCTCACTTGGCTCAGATAAATCTAACAATCTCTGAATCTACTATACAAGACAAAATTCTAAAACTTGACGAAAGCCTTAGTCCAGGCCCTGACGGACTGCCTTCATTTATGCTAAAAAAGTGCGTTAAATATCTTTCGTACCCATTGTGTATTCTGTTTAACCAATCATTTTATTGTTCCCATTTTCCACTCTTATTGAAATATGCATTTCTAAAACCAACGTATAAGAAGGGTCCCAAGCATCTTATATGCAACTATCGTCCTATAGCTAAGCTGTCTGTTTTACCAAAATTGTTTGAAGCCATTGTTTGTGATGTTCTTTCCTTTAACTGTTCTTCTGTTTTTTGCGACAATCAACATGGTTTTGTGAAAAAAAATCGACCGTTACAAATCTACTCGAATGTACAACATATTGTATTGACACTTTCGAAAATAAACAACAAGTTGACTGTGTATTTACAGACTTTAGCAAAGCATTTGACAAACTTAGCCATAAAGTACTTTTAGGGAAATTAGAAAAAATTGGACTAAATGATAAACTAATAGCATGGATATCTTCTTACCTAACAAACAGATATTATTGTGTTGCGTTCAAAAATGACTATTCCAATCCGTTTATTGTAAATTCTGGTATACCTCAGGGTAGCCACCTTGGTCCATTGTTATTTGTTCTGTTTATAAATGATCTCCCATCTATCTTAAGAAATTCTATGACGCTAATATACGCTGATGACGTGAAAATATTTCGAAAAATTAATTCCTTAACGGACTGCGAACTATTACAAGATGACCTACTTCGTCTATGGGAATGGTGCAATACAAATCGTTTATTGTTAAACATTGATAAGTGTAAAACGATGAGTTTTACACGTAAACACAGTATTCTTGACTATAACTATAGGTTAAATTCTTCAAACCTCGAAAAATTGACTCACTTCTCAGACTTAGGTATCATTTTGGACTCAAAACTGTCTTTTACTGACCATTTTAACCACATTGTGAAAAAAGCTAATAAGACACTAGGCCTTATAAAAAGATTTGGCAGGGAATTCCGAGATCCTTATGTCCTTAAAACTCTGTATGTATCGTTTGTCAGATCAGTCCTTGAATACGGTTGTATAGTTTGGGCCCCTTATTACTCGAATCATATCCATAGACTTGAAGGTGTTCAAAGAAGATTCCTAAGATTTATTTTACGATTTCTCCCACAGACACATGAATTAGCTTTGCCTTCCTATTCCGTTAGGCAACAACTTATAGGTCTTCCATCGCTTACTAGTCACCGTAAGTATTTGCAACTCTGCTTTATTGTTGGAATTCTGAATGGATCCATTTCATCTCCATCAGTTTTGTGTCGATTCCACTTTAATGTAAGCCGAAATTACTTCAGAAATCGAGTGCCAATTCGAGCAAATCTTAGCCGATCAAACTATGGTTCTAACAGTCCAATTAACCAGTTAATAAGCATATATAATGAAAATAATTTTCTTTTAAATTCTATTAATCAAAATATCAAATCGGATAGCTTCAAAATACATTTTTTCTCTCACTATTTAAATAATTCTTAGCTTTATGTGTCATATTATTATTAGTAATGTTTAAAGTATATTTTAATGTATAGAATATATTTATATATATATATATATATTTTTTTTTTAGATATAAGTTTTGTTTGTAAACCTAGCGTTAGTATTTAACGTAATTGAATAAATAATAATAATTGAAGGCTGTTGTGCTGCTGGAATGCACCTTCTGCCTTTTCGCTTCAGGCTTGTCGCCCTCAAAAGACCTATAACGCTTTGACGTTGAATGGCTGCAGGTCGGTTCGGTGGTTTTGCTAAAGAAGCCACTGGCCCACTCAAGTTTTAGCATTTTTTCCGCGGTTCTTTCCGCCGCCGCCGCCGCTAAGATACCGACTGCCAGAATACGCGTAGCGTTACGCTGATCTCGTTCGCCTGTACCTTCGTAGAACTCTTTTTCGCCGACCCAGAGCTGTGTCCGTGTGTCACAGTTGTGAATGCATTATTAAGTTTATTTAGAAAAGACAAAATGTTATTATTTTTTTTTTTTTAACAAATTATCTCTAGGGTAGTGGACTAGTGGCCCGCACATTTTGGAAATGGCCCTTCAAATTTTTTTCTTCGCGGCAACGCTGATCGGAGTACTCAGAGGTTTTCAGAATTGAACAAAGAACTCACCTAAGACCTTAGTTTTGTATTTTCTGAGATGTAAAGCTCTTGAATTTGATTTCTCTATTAGCCATTTCAACGTTAATGGCGCGACAGTAGCTCTAGGAGAGCAAAGGCCTAAGTGACTTACACTCATCAACAATTCTCTGCGAGCGTGTGAAGAATTGAGGGGACCTATACAGGGTGATTCACGAGCGTTGTGCCAAAAAGCTAGAGCGTGTAGGTTGAGTTGAGACAAGAAAAAAATCGTATGGGAGGGGGGGGTCTATTCCCCCCCGTTTAGCCAGGAGGGGCAATTTTCTGAAAAATTGACTTATTTTTTAAAAACAAATATTAAAAATCAACGGCTTAGTTTACAACACCGTGCTATACCTTTCTGAAAAGCTAAAAACTTCTTCTTTCATTTTGTTTTTAAAATAAATTGTTTTAACGAATAGTTTTAAAAAAATAAATTTTCAAACTCAAAATTTTCAAAAAAAAGCCAAAAAAAATTTTTTGAACTAATTTTTTTCAAAATTTTATGTAATTAAGTACTAATTTTGTTTTAAAATTTCAATGTCTTTGTTAATTTTTAGTCGAAAACAGAAAACCGGTTGCAAAAATGTCTTTTCGTTTTTGAGAAATTAAAAAAAAAAACCAAAACCACTTTTTTCTAAGAAAATCTTTGTTTTTATTTTTACCTATCTGGACTTTTAGTTTAATTTATTAGTTTAATTTACAAATTTAATTTTTTGTAATTGGAGTTTTATGACGACTTAATAAAGTAGAAAAGTATTGGATTTTCAATGGATTAACCATTTTATTCATTGATAACGTCTGAAAACTGACCTGCAATTTTTTCTTACTATACCTGGGGCCGCGGCCACTCGCCGGCGAAGGGTTCTACCTGCTGGGGGCTTAAGATAATTAAACTGCAATTTTTCTTGAATGAAAAAACAATTAACAACCTAAAGGTTGATAAAAGGCATCGCATATTTACTTAACAACCATTTACAATTAAAATATTAATTCATCAACACATAACAATAACAAACTCATATGTTCGAGAAGAGTTAGCGGACAGGAACTTCTGCTACGGTTTAACTTGTTGTCGAGATCGGGAAGGCGAAAGACTCTACGCTGAAAGATATCCCAATAGATGGCGCCCAAGTCGTAGCATGTTTTCAAGAATCCGCCGACGAGAGCACGGAGAGCTAGAAGTGAAAGGTCAATGGCACACGTTTTCAATGAACAAAATGATTAATCCAGGGAAAATCCAATACTTTTCTACTTTATTGAGTCCTCATAAAACTCCAATTACAAAAAATTAAATTTATAAATTAAACTAGTAAATTATACTAAAAGTCCAGATAGGTAAAAATAAAAACAGAGATTTTCTTAGAAAAAAGTGGTTTTGGTTTTTTTTTTTAATTCCTCAAAAACGAAAAGACATTTTTGCATCCGGTTTTCTGTTTTCGACTAAAAATTAACAAAGACATTGAAATTTTAAAACAAAATTAGTACTTAATTACATAAAATTTTGAAAAAAAATAGTTCAAAAATTTTTTTTTGGCTTTTTTTTTGAAAATTTTGAGTTTGAAAATTTATTTTTTTAAAACTATTCGTTAAAACAATTTATTTTAAGAACAAAGTGAAAGAAGAAGTTTTTAGCTTTTCAGAAAGGTATAGCACGGTGTTGTAAACTAAGCCGTTGATTTTTAATATTTTTTTTTACAAAATAAGTCAATTTTTCAGAAAATTGCCCCTCCCGGCTAAACGGGGGGGAATAGACCCCCCCCTCCCATACGATTTTTTTCTTGTCTCAACTCAACCTACACGCTCTAGCTTTTTGGCACAACGCTCGTGAATCACCCTGTATAACGCCGATTCCGAACGGGCACATAAGTTGAGAAGCGCATTATTCTTGACAGATTGATACTCTTGGAAGTTTTGTCAATTCTTCGGCAAGAGGCAGTACCTGTAAAAGATGAATTAAAAACTATGGGCACGAGTAGGGTTAGAACCCACACGATCTGCGTAACATCTAACGCATACAACAACTACGCCAAGGGCACAACGACGATAATGACCTATGATAAATGAAAAATAACAATTATTAGAAAATTCACTATCTCACAGAGAACTGAGATTTATGTTTCACCTTACTTTGTTCTCAGCCGAAGTGACATAGATCAGTGAGGTTTTTGTCGACTGAAACTGGACCAAATATTGAATATCTTAGGAAGAAAAGTTATCGGTCTATTTTTCTAACTAATTTGCTGAAGCAGAACTAGAAAGTGCAAAGAAAAATATGTAACCCTGTGGATACAGCACACATTGCGAAACTCATAATTTGCAGGCCAACGTCAGGGTCATTGTAGTGAATTGGCTCTTCCCAGCTGATCTGAAACAACAGAAAAATAGTTCTACTGCACGAAAATTGAACTTTCACCATTGATTTCACCTAACCATACTTTAAAAAGACCAAATTTGCGAAGGGACGATTATTTAGACAATGAATCCCGAAGGACGTAAGAACTGGATTCCGGTAATGGCCCAGATGAAGGCAGAAACTTCATCGGTTAGGCCGACAAAATATATTTTAAAATCCGTATAAGCATTTAAAAAAGCCGCCTACGACAGCATAGCCAAGGAAAAACTGTAAAAAGCCATGAGAGGATTCGGCATCCCAAATAAATTAATAAGACTTTGTAGGTTTTGAAAACAAGATCAGCAGTTACAATCTGCTCATTTAGAAGTTGCCTTCACCGCTCCAGGAAGTCTTGACATTTTCGTCAGCCCAGTATTCGGGTCCAGCTGTTTCAGCAGCAACAACCTCATCAGCCCAGTTTTTGGTTTCCTCAACTGGATGGTCCAAGACCTCTTCAATCTTAACTGGAGCTGGCAACAGCTCCTTGGCTACGGCTTTTTTCTTCTCAGTTTCCTCTAGATCGTGGTAGAAAAGAGATGATTCCACTCAGACGAAAAACCTCACGAGCCAAGAACCACCACATCAAACCAATTGAGTGTGGCGACTTGGTGTTGCATGAAATGGCGATATCAACATAACGCAATGGACTGTCAGTGTTACAGAAAGCAATAACTGGAATGTTGACATACGAAGCCTCAATGATGGGCTGGTGATCGGTTGATGTATCGGTGACGACCAATAGACGTGGCTCGCGGAAAGCGGCTTGGATCTGATTGGTGAATGCACCGGGAGTGAAACGTCCAGCAATTGGTACGGTGTCGGTGTACTTGGCGAACTTGAGAACAACACGTTAACCCAAGAGACGTGATGAGATAATATAAACGTCTTGTGGGTACTCGATGGTTCCAATAGCACGTGCAGCCAAGATCAGTTTTTCCCAGGCCTTACTCATGTTGATGATGTTAACATTTTAAGAATTATGAGAACGTTAGATCAAAATGGTAAACCATGACCAACATTACCGACAAGACTGGCCTGCCTCCTCTTCAACCTGGCGTTGGAGAAAGCAATCCGCGACTTTGTAACATCTATCAGGGGGAATATCGTCAGCAAGTCCTAGTCCACCCATTTATTGGCATACGCAGGAGTTATATATTGAAATAATTATGTATATGTTTACTTGTTTATATGTTCACTTGTTCAATCATATGTAAATATTTTATACATTAATCAAATATTATATGTTTTTAAATTATTATAAATCAGTATTAATCAAGACTTGAAATAAGAAAGACCTAAAAAGCAATTAAATAAATAATTTTTATTTGGAATCTTAACTGGCGCAGTCGACATAAGGACCTACGAAGAAATAAAAGATAATTAAATTTTATTCTTTTACTAATAATTCTGTTTATGGTTTCCATAATTTAATACAAATTTTAATTCAATTTTTCAGATGGATTTTCCTAACAAAAACTAACCAAAAATAAAAAACAGAAAAATAGAGAAGAAATTTCAAGATTTTTTTCATTCAAGACTTTCAAGACTATCCTCTTGGCATGGTGGATATTCTTGAATAATTCAAGCAAAACAAGAACAGCAATTTGAAGATTGTTTTTATTTCAAGATTCAAATTTATTCATCGAAATATTTATTCAAGAGAATTAAAAAAAAAAAAGAATCAAGACAATCCTAACCCTTGACATAAGAAGGATTTATTCCAAGATTCCAGAAGAAAATTATTAAGAAACTAACTAAGAAGCATTTTATTAGTTTTAATTCAATTTTAAACATTATTGGGGTGAGTTTAAATTCATTTCTTTTTTGTTCTTTCTGGTATAACATTCTTTTAAAATAATCTTACAAACTTAACAAAAAATTCAATAAAGAAATTAAAATTATTTTACTTATTCATATCTACATACCTACCTACTATTCATTCAAGTTGTTCATTTTCAAATTTTCAAATATTTGAATTTTATTGTTTTTCAACAAGTAAATTATGACGAATAACGAATCTGTGTTGAGTAATATCTTTAATGAACTCCGTATTCCGGACGCGGTAAAAGATATTCCAACTTTTGATGGAAATCATAGACTTTTATATGATTTTATTAGCAATGTTGAAGAGATATTAAGCTTAATGCTTACTGTCAATCCAACATACGCAACGATTATTTTACGTTCCATTAGAAATAAAATAATCGGTGAAGCTAATGAAGTTTTAAATATGTATGGAACTTCATTAGATTGGAAGGAAATAAAAAATAATTTAATAATTCATTATTCAGATAAAAGGAATGAAGCAAGCTTGATCAGAGACCTGCATAATCTCAGACAAGCTAATTTTTCGGTTGAAGAATTTTATTCTAAAATAATGGAAATTCTTTCAACATTAAACAATCATATCAAAGTACACGAAAAACATCAAATAGTCATTGAATCCAAGAAATCTCTATATCACGAAATGTGTTTAAATAGTTTCTTGACAGGTTTGAGAGAACCTCTTGGTTCGACTATTCGAGCAATGCGTCCAAAAGTACTTTCAGAAGCATTTAAATATTGTTTGGAAGAACAAAATTGTGTGTATTTCAGAAATTCTAACTTTCAGAAAAACACTCAAAATTTTAACAATCAAACAAAAACAAACTTTAACTCCACACATCAACAATCAACACATAATGCAAATAGGAACTCCCCACATAGTTTTTCACAAAATTACCGATTACAAACTAACAACCCCAATTTCAAAAACACATACAATTATACAAACTTAAGACCACAACAAACTACGATTCCAATGGATAACCGAAATTCTAATTACACACACTTTAGACCACAACAAAACTCAGTTCCAATTCCAATGGATACATCCAGTGGAAATTCTCATAATTATTCTAATAGATCCTTTAGATCTAATAACTTTCCACAAAATAATAATCAAATTTTTAATGTTGAAACGAATAAAACAAATTCTGAGAATAATCTTATTTTGCCAAACCAGTGTTTACAACATTATAATGGGTCAAATTCCTTTTCTAAAAATTGTGATACCTTTGATGCTAATATTGATGATCAAAATTTTTGTATGATTGCCTCAAAAAACCAATTGGATACGTAAATCTTAATAATTTCAATGATAGCCTTCTACCATATATTATTATTTCTAGCATAAATGGTAAAGAATTAAAATTTTTAATTGATACTGGCAGTAATCGATCTTTCATTAGTCCGAAAATTGCTAAAAACATGAAAACACATTACATTAAAGCAGTGCAAATTAAAACAGTTTTCAAAACACACTTTGTTAATCAACAAATAACACTCAGTAATTTAACGGAATTTAAATCAAATAAAAGCGTTTCTTTTCTTGTTTTTGAATTTCACGAATATTTCGACGGTCTTTTTGGAACGGACATTATAAAAACAATTGGCATTAAAATTGATCTTCAAAATTCATTTTTAGAAACAGAAAACACGAAAATTCCAATTTATTTTAAACCAAATTTGATTTCCAAAACCTACGTCATTCCGGCTCTTAGTAAAAAAATTTGCTGTTTACCAATTGATAAAGAATCTGGTAATATTTATATCAGACCTACAATCATCAAAGATTATTTGACGATATCAGAAGGTGTTTATAATTCAAAAAATTGGTTTTCAAGTGTTGAAATTATTAATAGTTCTAATATTGAACAAACATTAATAATTGAAGAACCAATTAAAGCGGATTGCTTAAACGCACAAACTTTTGTAGAATCAAACAACTTTTCTATTATAAATCCAAATAATAAATTAAAAAAGCCTTTAACTGATCTTTTTACTACAAAACATTTAAACAAAGAAGAAGAAAAGCTCTTATTAGATCTGATCAATAAATACGAAGACATATTTTTCCAAGAAGGACAACATTTAACTTTTTCAAATGAAATAAAACACGAAATAAAAACCAAGGATGATATACCTGTTCATAGTAAATCATATCGATACCCATATGCACTTAGAGACGAAGTGCAGAAACAAGTTAGTGATATGCTTGAACAAAATATTATTCGACCTAGTTTTTCTCCTTATTGTTCCCCAATTTGGATAGTTCCAAAGAAAAAAGACAAATTTGGAAAACAAAAATGGAGATTAGTCATTGACTACCGAAAGATCAATGAAAAAACAGTTGATGATAAATATCCGTTTCCGAATGTAAATGAAATTTTAGATAAACTTGGAAAATGCCTTTATTTTTCTTCGATTGATCTTGCTTCTGGATTTCATCAAATAGAAATTAAATATGAAGACATTCCAAAAACAGCTTTTTCTGTTGATAATGGACATTACGAATTTGTCAGAATGCCTTTTGGCTTAAAAAATGCTCCTAGAACACTTCAACGTGTTATGGATAACGTTTTAAAAGGATTAATAGGAAAAATATGTTTGGTATATATGGATGACATTATCATCTATTCTACATCTCTTCAAGAACATATTGAAAATCTCAAAACAGTATTTGAAAGGCTTAAGTCTGCAAATTTTAAGATTCAACTTACAAAATCTGACTTTTTATGTAAAGAAATTTCTTTTCTTGGACATATTGTAACTCCAAATGGGATCAAACCGAACCCTGAAAAAATTGATGCAATACAAAAATTCCCTTTACCAAAGACAGAAAAAGAAATTAAATCTTTTTTAGGACTTTTAGGTTACTATCGAAAATTTATTAAAGATTTCGCGAATTTAACCAAACCTTTGACGCAATGTTTAAGAAATGGAGAAAAAATTGTTTTAAATAGTGAGTACATAAATTGTTTTGAGAATTGTAAGGCTTTATTATGTAATGATCCACTTCTTCAATACCCTGATTTTTCAAAACCTTTTAATCTTACAACTGATGCAAGTAATGTTGCAATTGGTGCTGTACTTTCACAAGGATTGATAGGTTCAGATAAACCTATATGCTACGCAAGTCGCACCCTATCAAAATGTGAACAAAACTATAGCACAATTGAAAAAGAACTTCTAGCAATCGTATGGGCTACAAAATATTTTAGACCTTACTTATATGGTAGAAAATTTCAAATAATAACAGACCATAAACCATTAACTTGGCTTTTTTCTTTAAAAGAACCAAATTCAAAACTTGTTCGATGGAGACTTAAACTAGAAGAATTCGACTATTCGATTGTTTATAAAAAAGGCATACAAAACACCAATGTTGACGCCTTGTCGAGAATTCAAATAAATATAAATGAAATCGATGAAAACTTAGAAACTTTATCTATACAAAATAACGTTGATGAAACAGAAGAAATTTCAACTATACATTCAGCTTTTGAAAATATAAACGATGGAATTCCTATTTCCGAACGATCTATAAATGAATTCAAAAACCAGATTATTATCCAACATAATAGTAAACGTAAAAAATTGTTTGCGAAACTCGAACATTTTTTCAAAAATAAAAAAAGATATAGAATTGAAACACAAAACCCAAAAACTAAAGACACTATAATTTACATATTTGAACATTTCATTAAACCCAAAAAACTAACAGCAATAATGACTGATGATGAGACATTTAAATTAATTCAAACTATTTTTACACAATACTTTTGCAATTCTGGAATAAAATTAATAAGATGTAAGACCATACTCAAAGATATTATTGAAATTGATGAACAAGAAAAATTAATTCGAGATTATCATGCTAACTCTCATCATAGGGGGATAGATGAGACTTTTGAGCACTTAAAAAGAACTTCATACTTTCCAAATATGAAAAATATCATATCACAAATAATTAATAAATGTGAAATTTGCCACAAACTAAAATATGATAGAAAAGGTATAAAATTAAAATTTTCAGAAACTGAAACCCCATCCAAACCACTTCAAATCATTCATGTGGACATTTATTTTGTAGCGAAAGAATACTTTTTAACAATTATAGATAAATTTTCAAAATTTGCTTGTGTTTACTTGCTAGTAAGTCGGAACAGTTTAAATATAATTAAATCTTTAAGACACTTCTTTTCACATCATGGCATTCCACAGAAAATCGTAACAGATAATGGAAGTGAATTTATATCAACTATATTTAAAGACTTTTTGGACCTATACAATATAAATCATCATAAAATATGTGCTAAAAGTTCAAATGGTAACTCTACAATAGAACGTTTTCACTCAACCCTTACAGAAATTATTAGAATTATACAAACACAAAACAAACACAAACCTATTTCAGAAATAATCGATGAAGCAACGTTAACATACAACAATTCAGTTCATTCAGTGACAAAATTAACTCCTTTTGAACTAATTTCTGGACACATTACCAAAAATAAACCCTTTGCTAATAATGCTAATATAAAAACAGAACAAGATTATCTAATAAATCATATAAAAGATTATGACAACCTCACTAAAATTATATATGAACGAAGTTTATTAAATAAACAACATTTAATTAAAAAATTAAATGAGAACAGGAAAGATCCTCCACAATATAATACAAATGATATTATATACGAAAAAGATGATCGGAGAAATAAACTTGCTCCTAGATTTAACGAACATATTGTCACAAAAAATAACGATTTAACCGTAGAAACAACTAAAAGGAAAGTACATAAACAAAAGATTCATTCTAGATAAATCAATTTTAATTATTCAACTTATGTTTAACCAGAAAGCAGAAAGATATGGGTTTAAACAAACTCATTTTGTATTTTCTTATTTAGAGATGATTGTTACCAAGTTCAATTTTGTTTAAAATTTTGTTTTGATAACATAATGTAACTTTTCTCTTAAGTAACATTATTATTCTTAAGAGGGAGGAGTTATATATTGAAATAATTATGTATATGTTTACTTGTTTATATGTTCACTTGTTCAATCATATGTAAATATTTTATACATTAATCAAATATTATATGTTTTTAAATTATTATAAATCAGTATTAATCAAGACTTGAAATAAGAAAGACCTAAAAAGCAATTAAATAAATAATTTTTATTTGGAATCTTAACTCAGGCGACATTGACATCTTTGGAAGGAACACACAAGCTGTACAATCCTTATTTATCTAGATCGAGTAGGCGGTAAAAAACCTGAGGCTGCATATAAATGAGAGAGAAATTAAGTACATGGTGGCCCCGTCTGCTGAAAACGTTGACAAGAGTTGAAGAACAACTATTAAGATAGAGGAGCACGAATTCGAAGTTGTCCGATTTTTCAATTTCTGTCCCCCCTTCTTTGGCTTCTGGTCATGAACAAAATTCTCATTAAACTGGAAAGATGTGGTGTGAAGGCCGTTGCCTACGCAGATGATTTGGTGATATTGGTATCAGGTAAGTTCACTTCCGCGATTAGTGAGATTACGGAGATGGCATTGCTAAAAGTTAGCAACTGGGCTACAAGCTTTGGCCTGGGTGTCAATCAAAGCAAAACTGAACTGATGCTCTTTACTACCAAAACAAAAGTACCACCCTTCACCCTCCCTCGCCTCAACGGTGAAACTCTTTCCTTGTCTTCCAGCGCCAGATATTTGGGAGTAATACTTGACCCAAAGTTAAACTGGAAACTTAATATCGAAGAAAGGGTCAAGAAAGCCAGCATAGCTTTCTATGCCTGCAGTAAAACTTTTGGGAAGAAGTGGGGCTTGCAATCGAAGATAATCTTGTGGACGTATACAGCCGTGGTACGTCCAATCTTGACCTACGGTTCGATTGTTTGGTGGCCCGCACTCAGCAAAGCCTACAATATAACTAAATTAAAAAAGGTTCAGAGAACAGCTAGTGTTGGCTCCACTGGAGCTTTGCGCTCATGTCCATCGGACGCCCTTAACGTTTTTCTTTACCTCTTACCAATAGACCTGCATATCAAATATCTAGTATCTTGCAGCGCGTTGAGACTTAGGGAATCGAATAGTTGGTATTCTAAGCCCTATGGTCATAGTAATATTACTAACCTCATTCCAGCTGACATCTTTTCGACAGAAACCGACTACTGCACCCCTACTTTGGACCCAGTGCGGATTTTAAAGTTATCATCCCATCTCGAAATGAATGGGATGATGACTTAGTGACGAGAGGCTTCGACACAACTATTTTCACTGACGGCTCGAAGATGGAGTGTGGGGTCGGTGCAGGAATTTTCTCCGAGTCTTTAAATGTTTCCAGGTCTTTGCGACTTCCTGACTTTGCTAGTGTTTTTCAGGCTGAACTACTCGCGATCAAGGAAGCATGCAAGTTACTAAAACTAGATCCAAATCAAAACCGCAATACAGCTATTTTTTCGGACAGTCAGGCGGCTATTCAAGCGATTGGCTCGTCCACTTCATCCTCCAAATTAGTTCAACAATGCCGAAGTGAGTTAGCGGGCATGAATATTGGACTCAAGGTCACTCTCATCTGGATTCTGGGTCATAGAGGCTATGAGCAATGAACGTGCTGACGAGCTGGCTAGGCAAGGATCAGCCCTTCATAGCTCACTCGCGGAAAGAGTCAACATTCCTCTTGGTGCTATGAAGGGCAAGATCTTCTCAATTTTCCTCGCTGAATCAAACCACAGGTGGAACAGCCTAACCAACTGTACCATATCTAGAAGGATATGGCACACCTACAACAAATCCCGTACTAATAATCTTATTTGCAGACCTAGGCAAGACATAGCCAGGGTCGTCGCTACATGCACCGGACACTGGCCTGTTGGAGAACACACATCTAAGCTGGGCATCCCCCACAATACTTTCTGTCGTAGTTGTGAGGACCAGCGAGAAAAAGAAACTGTTCTTCACTTCTTATGCAAGTGTCCTGCCCTAGCCAAAACGAGAGCCAAAACATTGGGAAAGTCCTTCTTCAACGGCCTCAATGAGCTCTCAGAACTGGAGGTCAAAGATTTGATCTCCTTTTTAAACGCAACAAAGTGGATTTGAGGCGCACTCAAAACTCAGTATTAAATATAATCCCTCTTTTAACTTTACAGGTCAAGCGAGTATTTTATGGTATCAAAACGGCGCAACTCAGCGCTAATTGGGTCACCGAGCTAGATTGCTCGTGGCCACCATTTCAACTACTACTACTACTACTTTCAATTACGTTGGGTCAGTAGCAGCAGCCGATAACAACATGGAAGAAGAAATACATGGGCGGCTGTTGAAAACCTACAGAACCTACTTTACCAGTCTTACCAGTACTCCCCGGATCCGAGACCCAGGGTGCTTAGCCAAAGGCACTCTGAACTCTAAGCCGCGTTCGAGAGAAAAGTCTGACGGAGATTAGTTTGACCCCTTTTGTGAGGAAGGACGATTCCATAGACGATATAAAAACGAGCTATATCAAATCTACCGCGAAGCAGACTTGATGTCAAAAATAAAGCTTGGTAGACTCCGGTGGGCTGGCTAGTATGAACGAAAAGGAACCTGTCCAGAAAGTCCCTTGAGGTAGAATTTATCGTAGCAGACAGTGCGGCAGACCAATTTTGCGCCCTGGGGTGCGGAACTGGATGGCGTCGGCCTACAATCGGGGTACATGCAAGAACTTGCTGAAGGAGGCCCGGTCCGGATCAAGATTGTGGCGCCGATGAAGGGAGAAACTTCATTGGCCAGGCCGACCATGATGATGAGCACATAAAACGCATACTTATTTAATAAACAAAGAACGCCGAACCACCAGATTCATTATCAGAAAATTTAACCATAAACAAATTTTGTTTACATTGGAAAACAACAAACAGTCTGATAAGTTTTAATAATAACCATTGTTGCTATTTTTAGTCTTGCAAAAATTTCAATACACATATTATGTGTCATAGTACAATTTTTGAATCCCATCAAAGCTACAAAAATACGCTTACTTGTCTTAAGAAAAGAAAACACACACCATTTGATAGGCAAGACAGCATTAGTCTTACTTTCTTTCTTCAAGATGATGTTAGGTTAGGGAAGGTTAGGTCCATTGTGATCCCCTATAAAAAAAAAAGGTAGCATCGATGCTCCTCAAAATTGTCGATTAACGTAGACTGGTTCGTTAACGAACCAGCCTGTGCTATCTATACATTTCCTCATGTTTGTCATTGAGACCTGTGCTAGATCATCCAGTTCCCCAACAAACCTGTTCCCGACGGAGTCGGTTAGTTAGGAGGTTCCTCATCCTGACAGCTCCTACCGAAATCGGGTGCAAATGCCCCTATCTTGTTGGCCATTGTTCCAATGGCGCAATGACCCGTTAGTACACCTATCAAGATTTTAATGTTTCTTTTACTCAGCGATAGAATATACCGAGTTTCCTTTTCATTAGTGTTAGGCCATAAACTTCTAGAGATTAAACAATAGTTCCCGGATTTCCAGGAGTTATTGATTTTCTCTTTTGATTTAAGGTTCTATCTTTCTCTTGAGTACCCCAATCGGGACGAGTTATCCCCTATTTGAAGGGTCGCTTGTATCTGCTTCTGACCCTTTCCTGGCTAGTTCATCTACTATTTCGTTCCCTTCTATATTGATATGTCTATTTAATTCCTTCCTACAGTTTAAAACTGCCTTTGATCTTATGGTCTCACTGGCTAAGGCTTTGATAGCAGCCTGGCTGTCCACGAAAAAAGTGATCTCCAAGGAGCTTAGCTTTTCATGATGTGCCAATTCAGTTGTTTTTTCAATGGCATAGATCTCGGCCTGAAAGACACTACAGTTAGCTGGGAGTTTATACGAGTCTCTAATGTTGAGAGATTGGCAAAACACTCCAGCACCTGTTCCTGATTCTAAACCTTTTTTAACTTGTCTGTAGAATGTTGATTGGTGTTCTACTTGAAACCAACTGTTGAAAATGTCAGTCTAGTGCTAGTTTAACACCCACAGGCCACAGTGGTCTGTCTTTTGGAATGAGATTAATACAAAAAAATCGTTAATAAGCTATGCAATGCATAGCAACAGTGACTCACTCAAGAGGAGCAAAGAAAAGTAAATTAATTCAAAAAATAAAACAACTTTTCTCAGCTAGTTTGTGCGACTCACGAGTCAACCGTTCCAATTGAATTGCGTTTCCAATTTGTTTATAGAAAAATGAATAATTAACTATGCTTATCTGTTCTATAATTTTTATTGGGCCCGATTCAATTGCCTTCAACAACAAAACAACAAACGTCTTGGCTACTTATAAGAAAACGTCATTTTTCCACACCGTGATTTGTTTGTTTTTCTGAAAAACAAGCCCGCATTCTATCAACATAAATACATACCTACATACATAATGCGTGAGTATTCAATGATCTTTCTATCAAGCAACTAATGGACAGTAAAATAACTTTGTTCCTTGAAAAATCGGTTGAGTTTGTAGAAACAAAGTAATTAATGCAAACGTAAGCAACGAGAGGCTGCATAATCTTTTTTTTTTTAGTTTAAAGGGTGCGGGACTGTGCTACTGCGGGTGGCACAGTATATGCTGCACAATAACGAACATAAAAACAAAGCAAACATTTTACCTTGACGAAAGTCAGCGACTCCATTGGTTCCATGATTGAAGGATTTTTATTTTCCACGTTTGTATCAATTTTTAACATCACTCTTGATTGTTTATTTCCAAAATGTTAATTTTCAACCGTGAATAAGCGAAATATATAAGTGGATTTCTTGAAAAATAGCTTGAATGCCGTCAGCTGCATGCGATAATACACAGAAGGGAAAAATAATTATCTTGTCACACCCTTCTTGAAACGAAAAATGATGTTTTTTATCACACTGGAATTGTATTTTTTTGGCAAAACAAACGCGTTTCGAATTAAATGTAAAAGATTTTATTTTTTTCAAAATCTGTGGTTCCCCGAAAACATTTAACAAAGCAAAGCAGATCGAAATAGGAACAAACTATCAATTCAGCTAAAATATTCCTGTAAATTGCTTTACTTTGCCCCGAAAACGAAAGAACCAGCGTTCAGAAATTTCAAAAAATATATATATGTATGCACTGAAGTTTTGACAGAAGATGACAACCACAAAATTTTGCCATCATGCATCGACAGTAGAGGTCGCAATTAGTTTACTTTTTGGATGTGGAATTCCAAACCTTAAGCCAGTGTTTACACTTAAGGATTTGTCTTACTTGAATTTGCAAGAAAATCAGCGTTTACTTTGAGCTTGCAGGAATTTTTTTTAACAATCTAAAAGTTCTGCTTTATCTACATTATATCTCAACGGGTTTTTTCTTTGTTCATATTTCCTTTTCTTCAAATTTTAGTTTTTCTCCAAATTTTCTACATCATACGTGACTGTGAATTGTGCAGCGAAAGAATGAGATTAGGAAACAACCTGTCAAAATAACTTGTCCTGCAGGTCCAGCAAAATGTTGTAAAGAAGGTATTGGTGTTTTCACTCATACTCTCTCAAAATTCCAGGGCACTCGTTTTTTTTTTGCTATCAAGAGCGATGAATATTCGTTCATTCGTTGGTCGTTGCTTTGTATATGAAACCTTCTAGTATTAACAAGACTGACGTTTTTCAAGTTTTTCGGCTTCATCAAAAAAAAATTTTTGCTCAATACAAACTTATGCAAAAAAATGGCTATCTCGGCTTGTAACTAGGTGACGCTAGAGTCGCATGCCAGGTCGATTATACGTGTTAAATTTATATACAAAGGGTCCCTCCTTGTTCATGCTCATGTGAATTGTAATTTTATTTTTTTCCGTTCCTTCGTGCATGTGAAAAAATAAGAAAACTCAGCAATAAGAATAAGGTGAAAGAAAGAGAAAGTATAAGTGAAAACACCAATCCTTTTACAACATTCCGCTGGACCAACTTGTAGCAGGAAAAGTTATTTATAGAAAAAAATAGCTTTCTCTGCTTCTTACTAGATGGCGACAGTCAAAAAAGCCATGTTGGTAATACCTATAAAATATATATACAAAGGGTCGATGTCATTGACTTATTATACATGGACTGCCAGTGGCCAACTTCACGATGATTCCACTTTTAAGGACGCTGCGTGGTACGAGCGGAAAAATCGTGTAACATTTTTGACACTTTATTATTATGCTTCACAATTGCCGTCATATCTCTCGAAAAAATTTTCATTTCTTTCCGTACCTGCTTGAAATTTTAATTTACTTATAATTTCTTTAAATAATTCAAATAAAAGCAATAAAAAATATTAGATCCAAATGAAAACGTTGAATCAATGATTGTAGAAGAGAAGTCCCTTCCTGCCAAACAAGTCGACAGAGAAAAGGTAAACAAACGCAAATAAACAACTTTCTCAGTTAACCTATTTCTTCTTTTCAGACCTGCCCTGTATTCTCCCTTAGCTTGAAGCAACAGACCTCGTTAAGAAAGCAACAACATATCCATGGCCGGGAACGACATTGATTTGCAATGCTCAAATTCCCAATACAACGTCCCTCGGACTTCAGAGACTCTTCTCTGAGCGCGTACAACGTGCTGCCGAAAACAATCTCCGACGGGATCAGGCAAACGAAACTGGAAGCATCAAAGCTGCCACACTCACCGGCCTGATTGGTTAGTTTGCCCACCGGGGATAAGGAACGTTTTCAAAGATGGCCAAGGCTGAAACCGTCTGAAGAAAACAATCTATGGCGAGTCGAAGGAAGCCGCCGCATGTGGTAAAGATCCATCTTAAAAAATCATCACCGAATGGTCTCAAGCCTGCCGGCACAACTACTATTGAATATTTGGAACAGGTCGCCATCCAAATTGCCAAAGACATTACAAGTGGCAAAATTAAGGTAAATTTTGGTGTTCTCCTTCAAGAACTATTTAGGAACTTTTTGATTTTCTAGATTAACAGAGAGAAAACAGGACTGACAAATAAAGTGATGGACTTTGCATTTAGCATTGACTTCGTCAAGGACAAGATATTCGACAAGGCACGCCAGCAGGTTATGAAGATGTCCGATGGGCTTTATCCTGCTCCTCTTAAGGTAAATTCCGTGAAGAACTACAAAATTACACATAAACCCATAATTCATTTTTCCTTAAAGATCATTGACGTAATCAAGAAGGGCGTAGAAGCTGGACCAATTGCCGGCTACGAAGCAGAACGCCAAGGTTTCGGAGAACTAGCTATGACCCCCGAGTCAAAGGGTCTCATTGGGCTCTTCCGTGGGCAGACCGAGTGCAAAAAGAACCGTTTCGGTGCCCCAGCACGTAAAGTACAAAATATCGGTGTCCTCGGCGCTGGCTTGATAGGTGCTGGTATTGTGCAGGTGTCTGTTGACAAGGGTTTCCATGTTGTCATGAAAGATACTAATGACGCTGGCCTGTCGCGTGGAGTTGGTCAGGTTCAAAAGGGTCTTGAAACGGCCGTCAAACGCAAACGCATCACAGCCCTTGAGAGAGACCAGATTTTGGCCAATCTGGCACCCACCCTCTCGTATGATGGTTTCAAAAACGCCGATGTTGTGATTGAAGCCGTCTTCGAGGATATCAATATCAAGCACAAGGTCATCAAGCAACATGAAACTGTAGATATCCTCCTGTCGTCAGCTGGCTGGACAGGAATTCGAATACCTGTCGATAGGTTTTGTGTTTAAAGTCGACACCAGAACGCCGTGGAATAATCATTCGAAATCCATCACTCGTCCCATATGGTGATCGTTTGTTGGCAGGCGGGTGTGAGACTCGATTGCTTATAGAATAGGAAAACCATTTGTTAAAGTTTTTTAAACGATTTTTATTGAAATTGAAGTTGGTAATAACAATAAGAAAAGTATTTATTTGTTGTTTTCGACTTTATTGAAGAGTTTGTCTTTAGCTATTTGCCCCATAAGACCATGAATTAGTTCGATGGAGGCACGACGGCAATCTCGTGTGGCTTTGGTGAGTTTGTCTTCGGTGCGCTTCTCATTCATGTCACCATCTGAAATGGAAAAAACGACTGAAAACAATTCTATGACCGATAAAACATTCAATCTACCTGACACGACGAAGGGTCCACGACCCAAACTAGATTCGCTCTGTTCCAAGTTTCGCGGACAAATCGAAAATCTGCCCTGTTGTGTACTCAGTGTTGGTTAGCAGACTTAGGGTATGTCCGGAAAGCACCCAGACACACTTTGCCAGCCGAAACTGTTCTCACTGGATCGACGACAATAGCAACAACTGGCTCTTGAAAGTTTTGATTGAGCATTTGTGTAGACACATCGATGCCAGACAACCAGAAGCTATAGCCGGGATGGCTTTGATACCAGCCGATTGTGTGTTCAAGGCGACCGACTTCCTTGGCCGAATCGATATAGGCCGACATGTGTTCGTAGGCTTGGAATTGGGCATCGACTCAAGTTTCGGTTCCTTCGACTGGTAAAGCAAAGATAGTGCAGATTTTAATGTCCTTGAAGTAATGGGGATCCTTTTCACAGGGTTTTGCGTTCAATACATGACGTTGTTGTTCGGAATCGTAGCGGAATATTTCATCGCATGTTAGCAGGCTGAAAAAAAAAGAAATTATTAAAAAAAAATATTAATTACAAAAAACTTACTGCTACTGCCTCGCCTGCTTGCTTTTCACGAACTGTCAAAAATTGTATAATTACATATGAAAAAATAAAGATGGCATCGTTTATCTTCAACAAATTAAACTAGATGTCAGTACTTTCTACGCGATCAAATGCCATCAAAGCTTATCACAACTAAAAGAAATTAGATGTCGCTAAAATTTTTACTTACTTTTTTTGCCACTGGTCCCACGCAATGCTAGTGTAGCTAATTTCAAGTGGAACCATTTTTATTCGAATTTTGTATGGACAATTCAGATGACTAGCAGTCCATATATAGTAAGTCAATGGTCGATGTGAAAGACATGTGGAATGTGGATTGTGAAGTCGTCGAAATTCTGTTTTTGCATTAGGCGTTTTTCTTTTTTAGCACCGAGCGGGGCAAAGAGCGGGGCTCGAGCGAATCGAGCGAGTGTCGAGTCGAGCGTGACCTGAGCGCTCAGAACTATTTGAGAAACACAATTGAGCACTGAACTGTCATAATACAGTAAAACCAGAAAAAAAGTAAATTAAATAATTATAATCTTCTAAATCCAAAACATTATTTACCATCACTGGAAGAGCAACCAGCTTCGCCTGCCATTTCTTTTGTTTTGTTTGTTTGTTTTTTTTTCGTCCCTCAAAAACTCAACGCTCTTTGTTCTGCTCTATCTGCTCGATCATTTTTGACCGAGCAAATCGAGTCAGCCCCGAGCGTGTTCGGTTCTAAAAAAGTAACACAGATCGAGCGCTCCGAGTGCCCCGAGCTAAAAAAAAAAATGCCGATCTTTTTTTGACAGTCCGATTCCCGCTCCGTGCTAAAAAAGAAAAACGCCTATTATCTTTTATCATCGTCATAAGCTTTGTTCAGCGAGAAAAAAGACAGCACAGTACAGCACAGCACAGCACACTACAGCACAGCTGCATGAGAAATGTCAGAACAGTTTGGAACAGTTTAGAACAGAAAATGTGTTCTACCTAAAAAGATGGAACAGAAAATCCTGTCCTAAACTGTTCCAAACTGTTCTAGACAGACTCAATGAACACGAAAGCAGAACAGTTTGGAACAGCAAATGTGTCAATGAACACCAAAAAGCTGTACTTTTCTGTTCCAAACTGTGCCAAAGTGTGCAGAACAGTGTCGCTGAACATACCTATAACTCAATACTCCTACTTGTTGTCATTCCAAAATCAACGACAGAAACCGGCATTCAGTAACGGCGATTTAAGTTTTAAAGTTGAAATTAATTTGCTCCCTTTTAACGATGTCTAAACCAGTTGATGAAAGAAATATCGAAATAAAAGCCCGTATTGGCACAGACGCTCAATTTGATGCTAAAGTGGATATTGCCAAAAAACTAACCTCATCTAACGGGACCCTACTTGTTCAGAAAGATGTGTTTTTCAACTCGAAAACAGGTCGCTTAAAATTACGCTATACGAAAGACTCCCCGGCGCAATTAGTATACTACGACAGGCCGGATACCGCTGGTCCTAAACTTTCCAAATTCAATAAGACCACTGTCGAAGAGCCAGAAATTCTAGAAAAGATTCTCACTGCAAGCAATGGAGCAAGAGGTATATTGAGTAAACATCGATATTTGTTTATGCACAAGAATGCACGAATTCACATGGATAAAGTAGATGATTTGGGTAATTTCATGGAATTTGAGGTTTGTCTTGACCCAGAACAAACTATTGAAGAGGGTCGACTCTTTGCTGAAGAGTTGATGCAAATTTTCGGAATAAAGGAAGATGACCTCATGACTGGAGCATATTTTGATGTTAAAAAGTGAGGTGTAATATTTTAAATTTCATTTTTTTATTCGTTGCTTGTTTAATACCCAAATGTTACTAAAAATAAAGTATTTTTGTAGTGAGTCTCCTCTTTTTCCTGACCGTTTGCATTCCTATTCCTCTGGTAGCAAACATCTTCAAAACGTTCATGAATAATCATGTGTATATGTATTATTTTCTTACGAACGGTACTATCTATATTAAGTTCTTATCTATGTTAAGTAGGTAGATAAGATGTTGTCTGGCTTAAACCGACAAACTCGGACCAATGTAGACCCACTTTGGAAGCCTGTTATATTATAATAGCATTACATAACTAAAACAAGACACATCAAACGAATGTCTCAACAGACTTGCTAGTAACACCAACGACCAACAAACGTCTTTCCTTTCCGCTGCAAAAATGGACAAACGAGACAACTGACCCAACTAAAGCACCAAAGACGCCATCACGTAAAGATTCAGCTAAGCCCTCAAGATGCACTTTTAAAACTCAACCACCATCGCCCCCTGCGTATCCCAGTACAATGGCTATAAACCCTGGAATTCATACAAGTCGTTATTCGCCCACTCTGAATGGGTAACTTGGGACGATCTGAGAGAGTGGATGTTTAGTCTATTCGATTTAATTTGAGGCACAACAGATGTAACTTTAGAATAGTTTACACTAAAATTACGCGCATCCATAAATTGTTTAGACTAAATAAACGGTTTCCGGCGCAGGGATTCTATCTCAACCTTACGGGCTCTGTCATTGCCGATCAAATCTCGTTGTCGCTTTCGTAATGCTTAATCTTTAGTTCCATAAATCAAGGGTAACACTTTTTACGAGTTCTGTCAGCTCATCGCTGTTTCGTTTCATCCTCCATCATCGAGGAATCTAAAAGGACTAACAAGGTTGAGGCTTTCGTATGCCGTATTGCGTCCTTTGCTGCTAGGTAGGTAGTAAGAAGTGGCTGTCCATGACAGACGCTACCCAAAGAACACAATTAGCGCTTGACTCCTTGAGTACCTGAGTACCTGAAAAAGAATAATTAGTAAGAACTACACTATTAGGTGCATAATGGAGATATGGATTAGCTAAATTCAATTGGTTTTGTTGATATAAAGAATCAGGTTCTTTCAGTGGCGATTCCTGGTCAAGTTTTGTGGGTTAGCTATATCAACGTTTTTCGGGAAAGTTTAAAATACAACAAAAAAAATTTGCACGACTGGGTCGCACGCACTTTGCTCCAGTACTCCAAACTTAACACACAAAAAACATTAACAATAAAAACAAGTATTTAAAATTCATAAATAAAAACAAGTATTTAAAATTCATAAATAAAAATTTAAAGGTACATAAAAAGCACATTTTATTTGAAAAAAAAATATGCCATAAGATTTCTTTAAAAGTATTTAATTTTTTTTTTATTCCATGGAGAGGTTTTCCTTAAATTATTTTTTTATGCTTACAATTTTTCTAGAATGTCCTAAAATTAATCTGGGTATGCATCGAACGTCTTATAATATTGGAATTTTGAAAAAGACTTCAAAACAATTTTTTTTAAATCCAAAAAATTTTAAATGTTTTTTGAAAACAAAATATTATTTGTGCAATATTATATATACTCCTAAAAAAAAGACGTTAATCGGACCGCAGCTGCCCGTGGCTAAGTGGTTAGGTTGCCATGCAGAACGTCGTGAGTTCGAGTCATACTCGTGCCCATAAAGTTTGTAGTTCATCTTTCACGGGTACCTACTGCCTCTTGCGAAGAACTGACAAAACTTCAAAGAGTATCAATCTGTCATGAAAAAGTGCTTCTCAACTTTGCCGTTCGGAATCGTCGTTAAATTGTAGGTCCCCTCAATTTTCCACACGCACCCAGAAAATTGTTGATGAGAGTAAGACACTTAGGCCTTGGCTCTTCAAGAGCTGTCGTGCCACTCTATTTTATTTTTATATTTTTATTCGGACCATTATTTTTAGAGGAAATCTTTTGACAAAAAAAAAAACGGTTCTATGAGAGGTACCGTATTGGAGCAATACAAACATAATTTTTTACATTAAAAACACCAGTGTTCCGAAAAAAAAAAATTTACGAGGATGTTTAAGAAAAATCGGAGGAGCTGTTTTTGAGAAAATTGAAGCTTTTGGCCGAAAAAATTGTATGGTGGCTACCCTAAATTTTGATTTAAAAAATAAAATAAAAAAACGACCCATCCAAATTCGCTCAAACTGCTATGTATATTTAATATTAATTTAAAGTCAACGGAAGCAGTGGTTAAGGCTACAGGTGCAATAACAGACAGACAGACGGAATCGTCGGAGCAGGTTTTCCGTCTTCTCTATCATTGTTTATTTTTGATTGGAATTTCAAGTTTTTTTTACGAATGCAATTTTTGCCTATATTCTTATGTGTCGCAAGTAAAAAATAAATAATATAAAAATTAACATTAACGTAATAAGAAACAAGGTTCATTTTGCATATGAAGTTCAGTAAAAAAAAAAGCATAGGCATACAGCCCACAGCGCACAGCCAAAGCAACAGCACAGCAAACAGCAGAAGCAGGCTCGTTATCGTTACTCGTGTAATCGAATCGTGTTTCGTGTACGACACGACTCGTATCGTATTCGTATCTGTCGTTGTTGTGTTCTCGTTTCATAGTTAGCTGTGATTTTTGCGCTAACCCTCCTGTTCATTTTTGAAGGCATTTATTCAAATGTGTTCATTTTCTGTTTATGAAGATTGTATGAAATCTGTTAGCGCAAACTTTGGAGCTAAATATAGTTTCATGATAGATTTTCGCATGAGAGTTTTGTTTGTATGCAATGAAAAATACATATTGGTAGGAAATTCTGTTTTGTTGCTATTAAGTGATTAAGTCCCTACAATATTGTAACGTATTCGTTGTCGTTTATTGACTTTAACATAAGAATAATGTTTATATATTAGAAAAAAAATTAATTTGTATTCTGAAATTATTGGTTTAGCGCCGCTAAACTAGCCAACTATGAGGAATCGCCCCTCGTTCTTTATCTTCATATTTGAGAGTTCGCTAAGATAATGCAGGAAGGGAGCCTCGAAAGACGTTGTTCTGGCATTATGTTGGGCATTCACACAAAAATGCTGAAGTCTCTACAACTATGGAAAACTCGTTGTAGGAAATACCATGTCTCATGGCTATTGTCCGATTGTTATGATATGATTTTTGTTTTGACCAATTTATATGTTATGTTATATTTTAAAGATTTCTCTTTTTCGGCTGTTTTGGTCTCAATAATTTATTAATGAAAGATATTCATTATTTTTCCCAACGTTTCGACTAAGTTTTTAGTCTTCTTCAGGGGCACTTTTATTAACAGAAGAAAAGATATACAAAGACAAATATGATAAGTGCGTAAATACATACATACATAATTAGATTTGAAGGAACTTACATTATTTGAATGATATTTACGTTATGTTACATTAGAAGATCGTCAAAAAATAAGAAAAGTTTGTATTAAAATTATGTTTTTTAAACTATGGTCAAAATATGAGCACTTCTTTGTAAGAAGTTCAGTCAACAACTAGGAAAGAGACAGATAATGATGACAAACATAGAATAAACAAATTATGTTATTTGGTGACTAGCGAGCAATAAACTGACGAAATAGACTGCTTGTTTCCGGTACATGGTGTTTTTGTTGTTTAAGATGTGAAGGGTTTCCAAAGTGTACCTTTTTGAGATGTGTTTTTCCGTTTGGAGAATTTTGGCGTTTTCGAAGTCTGGTTTGTGGTCTTTTTCTATGCTGTGGCTAGCAAGCGCTGTCTTTTGTGAACTTTTTGTTTTTATGTCCGATTTGTGGTTATAGATTCGTTGTTTTAGTAGTTGTTTTGTTGTTCCAATGTAGCAAAGTCCGCAGTTTTCAGAGTCATTTCCTGAGCAGTGAATTTTGTAAACAACATCTGTGAACAGATCTTTGTCATTTTTCTTTGTCAGTTTCGTGAAAAGCGTATTAAGTGTTTTGTTTGATTTATATGCTATGTTGACCTCTTTTGTTTTGTTAGCAACCGTTTTTTTTGAAACTTTCTGCAAGTTTTGGAACGTAAACAAAGCTTTTAAAATATCCGGTTCTTTTTTCTTCATTTTCTGCTATTGTCCGATTTCTTGTATGTTTGTCCAGTAAACTGTTTATGATGTTTCGTGGGTAACCATTATCAAACAAGATTTTCATGAGTCTTTCTCTGTTGGCATGATGGAATTTTTGGTCGCTTATCATGAAAACCTTGTTGACAAGGTTACTAGCTGTGTTCATTATGATGTGCTTTGCTTGATTCGAACTGATCCGATTGGCCAGTGGCCTGTGCAAATGGCAACAATTCAACTAATGTCTGACCTAGGCCTGTACAGAAGTTCCTTGGTGCGTTTATGATCGTAAGTGGGCCATATCTGCCTTGAAATAATCAAGTTGCTGAGATTTTTTCATCTTACGTTGGATTTCTTGAGAAAGTGGTTTTGAATGTCTGTTTTCAAGACTTACAAAGGAATCCGTACTTCCTGAGCTAAAGATACTTGAAGGTTGGATCCCATCGTGGCCAGTTCGTCAGCGATTTCATTTCCCAGAATATTACTGTGACCTGGTAGCCAAAAAAGATTGGCGCAAAATTATAGTCCGCTAATGAACAATTTTAGTGTGATACTAGCTTAAAATGACGTTTCAGATATGACTCAAACGTCGTTTTAAGCTTAGTATCACACTAAAGTTGTTCATTTGCGACTATAATTTTGCGCCATTAATTTTAATATTATCGTTGAAGCTTGTGAGTTCTTGCTTACACTCTTTAACAATTTTGGATTTCGTCAGGCAGCTGTCTTTAGCCATGATGGCTGCTTGACTGTCAATAAAAATTGCTATGTTTTTTTGTATTGCTGTCGGGTGTGACTGATCCTGAAGAGCTGAAGACCCTCTAAACTGCAAAAACTACAGAAGCATCAGCCTTCTAATCATCGCCTATAAGATCTTTCCAGCCGTTTGTCAACAAACTGATAGGTCCATTATATCAGTGTGGCCTTAGACCAGGAAAGTCCACCATCAAATATTCATATTACGGCAGATCCTGGAAAAAACTCAAGAACTCCAAATCGACACCTACCATCTTTTTATCGATTTTAAGGCCGCGTCGGTGAATCGGGGTACCCCCCAAGGTGGGGTCCTTTCCTCTCTTATGGAACATGGTAGTAAACGACCTACTAACATCATTGGAAGCAGAGGGTTTCAGGGTGATTGCCTATGCTGACGATGTTGCAATATCTGTATCTGGGAAACATCCCCAAGTTCTCTCGGAACTCCTACAAAATGCCTTAAATAGGCTAACAAATTGGGCTAATCAATGTGGCTTGGACGTCAATCCACATAAAACAGAACTAGTACTCTTTTCGAGAAGGTACAAAATTCCTCAGTTTAGCCCACCCAAGATTAAAGGAATACCATTAAGCTTTTCCGACCAAGCTAAATATTTAGGCCTCATTTTAGACAAAAAACTAAATTGGAAGGCAAATATTGATGAAAGAGTAAAAAAGGCTACCGTAGCGCTTTTTACTTGTAAAAAGGCCATAGGATCAAAATGGGGCTTCTCCCCAAAAATAACCCACTGGCTATACACTTCGGTAATCAGACCGATACTCATTTATGGAGTTGTCGTATGGTGGACCGCACTGGACAAGATGGTAAATCTAAATAAGCTCATCAAAGTTCAGCGGTCAGCAGGTATGTGCATCACAGGAGCACTTCGCTCAACACCAACCGCAGCCTTGGAAGTGCTTTTAAACCTAACACCTCTCGACATCTTCTCCAAAATGGTGGCAGCCAACTCATGTGTGAGGCTTAGAGCCACCTCTCAATGGAACAGTAACAATACTGGTCATACTACTATTCTAGACAATTTCAGATCTATCCCAGATCGCTTAGACTATACCACCACAAAAATGGTATTCGGTAAAAGCTTCCATGTTTCCATCCCTTCAAGATCCTCCTGGGAAGAAGGGAGACCCCTGGAAGACAATGCGGTACACTTCTATACAGACGGTTCAAAGACCGATTACGGAGTTGGAAGTGGTATCTATTCAGAACAACTGAATCTCAGTCTATCATACAGACTTCCCAATCAATGTAGTGTATTCCAGGCAGAAGTAATGGCGATTAAAGAGGCACTATCGTGGCTCAAAGAAAATGTTATATCTTGCAGGGATATACGAATCTTCTCGGACAGCCAAGCCGCTCTCAAATCTCTCGCGTCTGTCTCCACAAACTCTCATATAGTCCACGATTGTCGATCATCTCTGAATGAGATGACGGAACAGTTTAATATTCACCTCATTTGGGTGCCGGGCCACAGAGACATTCCGGGAAAATGTAAAGCTTATGAGTTCGCCAAAAACGGAACACTTCTGCCTAATGTTAGACAAAAACATAACATAGGAATACCACTTGCTACATGCAAATATCTTCTCAAAAAATATGCTCTAGAATCAACCAATGCTAGATGGTCACAGGGTACCACCTGCCTTGCAACCAAGCAAATATGGCCAAGCATAGACTTAAAACGGTCAAAAGGCTTGATATCCCTGAGCAGACAAAATATAAGCTCTACAATTGGAGTAATAACAGGACACTGCCTCATAGGTAGACATGCTCTGAGGCTAGGGGTCTACACAAATGACTTCTGTAGAAGCTGCATGGACGAGGAGGAGGAGGAAACAGTCCAACACCTTCTATGTACATGTCCAGCACTCTTCATTAGAAGGAATAACTTTCTCGGTAATCCCTTCTTCGATAATACCAGCGAACTGGCAACGATCGACACAAAATGTCTCTCTAACTTCATTAAAAGCACGAATTGGTTTGTTTAAGTTCATTACTCTCCCATGAGTATTTTGTGGTATCACAACGGATCCTTGAGGTCTAAGTGTGTCAACAACAACTAGACAGCCACTACAACCTAACCTAACCTAAGGTCGCGTATGACAGCACCTATAGAGAAGAACTGTATAAAGCCATGTCCAGTTTTGGCATACCTACAAAACTCATTCGCCTGAGCAGGATGACAATCGATAACTCACGCTGCTCCATTAAAGTCGGTAACGACCTCACCGACGTCAAAGAACGCTTTAGACAAGGTGATGCACTGTCATGCGACTTCTTTAACATCATATTGGAACGAATAGTGCAGAACTCTCATGTCAACACTAGAGGCACTATCTTCCAGAAGTCTGTGCAACTACTCGCGTACGCTGATATTGATATCATTGGGAGAACGCAGCGTGATTCAACAGTGCTTTTGCGAGTATACAGACAGAGGCTGAAAAAATGGGTTTAGCGGTCAATGAGGGCAAAATAAAGTATATGCTCTCATCAAGAAAGGACAACCAACACCGACGTTGTTACCAATTTCCTACGGAACGTATCTGAAAACTAAAAAGAATGCCATTCATGACCATAAAATTGTAATTAAACGAATAAAAATACGAAAACACCACGGCCACGATCAACGAAACAGACATTTTTTTATTTACTTGATTTTGAATATGACGTTGACCTGTCAAATGACAGTCAGAATTCCCATCCATAGGTAAAGTCGCATGTCGCTGAATCGTAGAATGTGGAAAAAGTAGTTATGCGATGTTCTTTATGGAAGTGTTCGCCGAGTAGGGATCGTGGACTTCGGGAAATTTTATGAGAGACGACGAGAGAAAATTGAGCGATCGTGTTTTGGTCAGCGAGCGACGACTTTAGATTCGGCCTATACCGAAATGTCTTCGGAAAGCGATTATTAAGGTCTTGCTGTTGTTTTGCTGAATTTTCTCTCCGATGGGTTTGCGTTAGGCGTTATTCAATTCAGACAGGGTATGAAAGGCAAATGATTTTCATTACCGAACGTTAAATCCAGAAGACCAGTCCGTTGAAACAAGTTCTTGCCATTTTGAATTTAAAGTACATATATTGGTATATATATATATAGTAAAATTGGTGATAATTGGAAATTTGGGAATTGCCCATTATAATTAACATTCCACTAAGAAGGAATAAGGAACCTCAAAAGGAGAGAATAATAAGGAATCAAAATCCAGAAATCAGGTACGGCTTTCTAATTAATTTCGGTGATTTTCAATTTTTCATGCTTTGAGCATATTGGAAATCACCTATACATATACATATGTAAAGAAAGTGCTAACTCAGGTTTAAATCCTTCAGGACTCAACTATTCTGCAATTTATTTCAAATTTTGCGCAGCCTTAGTAATAGGCGCGCAGGAATTTTAATCCCTTATAAGGGAAATTTATCATTTCAACCCGAAGACAGCGCTGTGCATAGAATCAAAAGGTTGCAGAAACCGATCTCAACATCAAGTGCCATAGCCGTGATAGTCTGGGCGCCGGCAAAAGACACCTAGACCAGCGGAGCCCCCGGTTCAAATCCAACATACGCTTTTTTTTATTGATATTTTTTTTTATTATTCCTTTTTTTTTTACTTTTATTTCTAATTTGTATTCATAAAACTTAATGGTAAAGATTATTAGTTCGAAAAGAAGAAATTTCAAAGAATTCCATACTTACGCGAAACGTAAATGTTAAAAACATTCGCGACGATTAATGATATCGTTAAGTAAAAGAATTCGAATCTTTCCAAATTTAAAAGACAAACATTGAGTCAGCTCCAAACAACCAACAACATCAGCTGCAGTGGCCACTTCACCGGATAAAGGGGTAAGTTTGTTGAGCATTTTCTTAATTTGTACTTGGTTTGAAAATTTTGCTTTTGATATCAAAGTGATACAAAATTTGAATATTTTTGATGATCGTCATAATCTTCGCGAGTTATTGAAATTGGTTGAATTGGAATTGAATAAGAAAAAGTAGAGTAACGTATTGAAAGTCAAAAGAGGAAACGGAATTCCCAACCCTTGTAATAAAATCGATGACGTAGGGATCGAAGAAATTGAAATTTTTCTCGTTTGTTTAATGATTGCCATCTGAGCATAAAATATATAAGTTAAAATATAGCGAACAGTAACTCAAGCAATAAAGAACATCATTTACATTTTGAATTCGAAGTAAATGCATTTGTTTTAACATTGAATTATAATTTTTATACATTTAAAATAAAACAAGAACTCATGAAGATAAACAAGTTTTTATTTAAATGAAAATTTTGAGATTTCACTCAACACAATGAGCTTGGAATAAGATTTTTATGAGAGGGTGAGAATGATGGCGAGAGGAGGATGATGACGAAATAGGACGATGAAGAAGCCGTATAATGGGGTTGTCCTGGCGAGGGAGACAACCAAGGTTGGGTGGGTAGAGGCGACACTCGCGCGCGTCAATATCACCATAGACGCATTAATGGCTGGATTTTTTGTGATCGTCTTAGGTTCAAGAACCCGCGGCTCGAGCTAGCCCATAGGGAATATATCCGGCCAAAATGAACCAAAGGCAAAAATGACGGTTACAACGTCTTGGACAAAATGTCACGATAGACGCATATAATTTCGAGGTAGTTAAGGACTTTGTATACCTTGGCTCCGCTATCAACACGGGCAATGACATCAGCGCCGAGATCAGGAGGAGAATAACTCTTGCTTATCGCTGTTTCTTCGGGCTAAGAAAGCTATTGAGTAGTAAAGCCCTCTCCCGAGGTGATGCTCTATAAGACTCTCATCATCCCCGTCCTGCCATATGGTGCAGAAGCATGGACCCTGTCAAAGACGGATGAGAGCACCCTAAGCCGATTCGAGAGAAAAGTTCTACGGAAGATGGTGCTGTCTGCATAAACGGTGAATGGAGGAGAAGATTTAACCACGAACTGTACGAGCTGTACAGCGACACTGTCCTAGCTAAAAGAGTGAAGGTCCAAAGACTCAGATGGCTTGGTCATGTGGAGAGAGAGGAAACTGGAGACAGCTAGCTAGGGACCGAACTGGCTAGAGAGGTTTGTTGATTGAGGCCCAGGATCACCCTGGACTGTAGCGCCACTTTAAGTAAGTAAGTAAGTTGGGTGTGACAGCTTGTTTAAGTAGTATACGTGCCGGCACCTATCGGGCAGTCGAAACGATTTTTTAATACCTTGTTCTTCAGAGAAAACACCAGCACCAACACCAAGCTCCATCATGGAGGCGTCAGTTTAGAACTGCTTCTCTTAATTCATAGAAAGACCAAACTTGTAAAACAAAACATGTTTTGCAGTTATTTTTGTAATTACATAGTTTATTTCACGCAGTTAAAATTAATAATATTTAACAAACGACTTTTGAAGCAAAAATAAATATATTGTTTTTAATTCTATAAATTCATTTTGAATAAATTAGATGTTAAATGCGTTTATAGTACAAAACTTTGAATAACTGTCATACATACATATATATAAAAGAAAAAAACATTCAATCTTCTTCATACATACATACATATACAAATACTAGTGGTGGAGTCGATTTAATCTGGAGTAAAGAAGGAACGGATTGTGAAGCTAGTATACGCTTTTGTGTTCAGTATATTCATGTGCAAAGTTGGGAAGTTGGGATAAATGTTTTTTAGGAGTTGAATTTGGTTTTTAAGTTCGCTAAGTGAAATGCAAAGCAATGTAACTCACTTTCAAGTCAATAGATTTTAATTAAAAGATACAAAAAGCGCAAAAACCGCATCGATATTTGTCCTGGCACAAAACCTTATTACCATACAGAATTTAATTTATTGTAGTTCCCACATCTCAACATCCATAAAGGTACATGAAGATCTCCTGATCAATCAACCGTCAACCAGATCGATCACATTGCGATCGACGGAAAGCACTTGTCCAGCATTCTACCTCGTCGTAGCCAAGGTAGTGCTACGTATATCCCAACAACGGCCAAAACAAGGAAATGCTGCAAGAAAATTCGGAGCTGCTCGTGAGCTCTACGAGCAAAAGAGGAGAGAGGAACGCCGGCTTCTCAGGAGAAAAAAGAGAGCATGAGAAGCGTCAGATCGAAGATGATGAGAGAGCCAAGAGCAGGAATGAAGTTCGGAGGTTTTATGGGAATGTAAAACAGCTGGCTCAAGGTCATCGAGCAAGAACCGATGCCTGCAGAGAATTGCATAGTAGAATTGCAGTCAACGCTGGAGATTTGGAAAGACCACTTCTGTAGACTGTATAACGGCGACGACGCACAAAACCCCGCCGTCAGCCAGGAGCCTATCATCGGACACGATGATGTGATATGATGTGAACGTCTGAAGCCTTTCGTCAACAATCTGATTGGTCCTTATCAATGTGGCTTCAAACCAGGAAAGTCAACCATCGACCAAATTTTCACGTTGCGGCAGATCCTGGAAATAAAACCTATGAACTCCAAATCGATACCCACCACCTTTTCATCGATTTTAAGGCAGCTAATTGTAGCTTTTAACAGTTCGTCTCTGTAGATGCTGTCATAATCTACAGAGACGAACTGTATAAAGCTATGTCTAGTTTTGGCATCCCTGCCAAGTTCGTTCGCTTGTGCAAAATGACGATGGAGAACTCACGCTGCTCCATCAAGGTTGGAAATGAGCTTACGGAATCTTTCGACGTCAAAAAAGGATTCAGACAAGGCGATGCGCTGTCGTGCGATTTCTTTAACATGGTTCTTGAGAAGATAGTGCAAAAATCCACCGTCAACACCAGAGGCACTGTCTTCCAAAAACCTGTTCAACTTCTCGCGTATGCCGACGATATTGATATAATGGGAAGAACAAACACAGTGTGCTGTCAATGGTGCCTTTGTGAGAGGCAGAAGCGGCAAAAATGGTTTTAGCGGTCAATGAGAGAAAAACGAAGTATATGCTGTCTTCGAGGAAGGACACCCAACATTGACTCGGACAGAACGTCACAATAGACGCATACAGCTTCGAGGTAGTAGAGGAGTTTGTCTACCTAGAATCCACTATAGACACGGGCAATAACACCACCGCCGAGATGAGACGAAGAATAACTCTTGCTAATCGCTGTTTATTTGGGCTAAAAAAGCAATTGAGTAGAAAAGCAACTCTCACTAGAGCCAAAGGTAAAACTGTACAACACCCTCATCATCCCTGTCCTGCTGTATGGTGCAGAATCATGGACCTTGATAAAACCAGATGAATGTGCCTTAGGCTGTTCGAGTTCTTCGGGGAATGGGGAATGGCGAAGAAGATACAACAGCGAACTTTACGGGTTGTACAACGACGTGGACCTAGCCAGAAGGGTCAAGGTCCAGAGACTCAGATGGCTCGGTCATTTAGAGCGCATGGACACCAATGCTCCAGCCCTGAAAGCCTATTCCCGACGGACGTAGAAGGAGAGGAAGACCGCGACTCAGGTGGTGCACACAAGTGGAGGAGACCTCAAACAGCTTGGAGTGCAAAACTGGAGACAACTAACTAGGGACCGAGCTGGCTGTGCGGAGACTGTTGTGAACTCTACTGCTGGTCAAATAAAAGTTAAATCAAAAGTATTCCAAGTATGTTTGAAAACGTTTGTGCCTGATATTTCTAAGCAGATTGCATATAAGCTCGTTAATTGGTGTCATTACTGGACACTGTCTAATAGGAAGGAAGACGCCGCGTGACTGGGTGTATTTTCTAATGATTTCTGCAGAAGCTGCATGGATGAGGAGGAGGAGGAAACAGTTCTTCACCTCCTCTGCACCTGTCCTGCTCTGGCTCATAAACGTATTATTCACTTTGGAGAATTCTTTTATAATGATCTTAACGATGTACGTTTCGCAAGGAATTCTAATTGGTTTCATTGAGCTTTCGAAGAAAGCCTTTTAGATTCATGTGGTATCACAATGGGCCTTAATTGGCCTAAGTGTGTCTTTTTACATCCATGACAGCCACTTTAACCTAACCTAACCTATGTTTGCAAGAACTGTTTGACTTGAAGAAGGATTCGGCAAATTTCATCTAAAAAGAAATTTCAAAATAACATGCAATATGAATTTTAAGCAGGGCAGTCGATGAAGTTGTGGTTTTAGAGACTAATTCTCATGCGGACGGTTTTTTGTTTCCTTATGAAAACACTTTTTTTTAAATAAATAAGTAATTTATACTTAAACTATATTTTAAAAACAAATTATAAAATTTAGGAATGTACAATTTGACTTAAATGTAAATAAAAAAAAGGAGATTATCTTTTAAATATAAAAATAAACTATTGAATGTTTCAATCAGCTAGGAAAAAATAGTGTTTCAAAACAAGACTTACTTCAAAATAAATTATTCTTCTGTTAAAATGGCTTCGACAATTGTTTTTTTCTTGGTTTAAATATAAGCACACATTGTTCAGAATTCGATATTTAAATCATAGAGGGCAGAGGTAATACCTAGAGTCCCGACTTCAGTGGTCCGCTCTCTTTCGGTCTACAAGCTAAAATTTTCACATTTAGGCCTTGTTCAGTTAAAAATGGGTTAAAACTTGACGTTTGGTTAAATTTTGACACTTCGCATTGAATAAAATTATTAGACTAGCTGCGGAGCAGGTTAAAATATGACAGTAGTGGTTAAAAATTCTTCCATTTTTATTTTTTAACCACAATTCATCCAATTCGCACACGGCCTTATACCACAGATAATAAATTTATACAGATGTCTCATCCCTGCAGAAAAAAATGAAACATATTTTGCTCTTAACAGACAAAGCCTTAACAGACAAGGAGCTTTTTGAAGCTTTTTTCCTTGCCTAAGTATTCATTTATGGGCAATGAGGCGAGCGAAAATAGATTTTTAATGCATTAAGTGAATGCGTTAAAGCTTTTGGAAAAAGCTTTTTTTTGGTAGCTTTCAGTTTCATGTATCATTTCTCTCCATAAGGGTGAGACATCTGTATAAATTTATTATCTGTGCTTATACCTTAAAAGTGCATAAGGGTTAGTTTCCCAATGCATTTCTTATAGGACCTCTCACTAATACGTATGCACTTTTAAGGCATGTGTGCTCATTCCAGTCATGGTGTATATCCTGAGCTCAAATTTCAAAAAAATAGATTCCGTTGAATTTCAACGTCATCAATGGAAACAAATCGATATTTTGAGCCGTTCGTTTTCTAGACGACTCGACGGCCATTGGTGTTGCTGTTGATACTGTAGAAGTGAAGCATTTTTGAGCTTTTCAAAAAAAATCAGATTTTTCATGGGAGAAGGTGGAATTGCCTGTCCCGCCTAGATCCAACATCTGTGCGTCATCATGCTGATTGTTCTTGATGTTACGCAAAAGATAGCCATAGTTGTTGGAATTGTCATTGGTTGAGACTGTACAGGCAGAGGTTGAGGATACTGCACGTTGTTTTGTTATACACTTCGTCGGGTAATATATTTTGCCAGACGTTTTTCAACAACTCCAATTGTCCCAGACATTGGTCGACAAGCCGACGACGGCGCAATGCCGAGGGCTGTGATGGCTTCTGATAAATCTATATAAGGCAACAAAAATCAATGAAAGGAAAATGTCTTCAGATTTGAAATCATACCCAATTCATTAAGAATTCCCATGAGCAAGCTCCGCTGATGCCTTATTTGACTGTTGACTGCTCCATCGCCAGTGTGTGAAGAGATTTGACGAGCGTTGCGAACGTAGAAATTGGCCCAATCGAGGTAACCATCGGAGCGGAATTTTCTCCGATTCCCTCCGAATTTTACTTCGAAGTAGTTCTCCGACAAGCAAAATGTCTTCGATGCGGAAGAAATCGGAGAAAATTCCGCTCCGACGGTTACCTCTATTGGGCCGAATTCCTTTATCCGAGAAACGGATTGTTGGCCACTTCCTCTGTGCTATTCTGTTCGGCTATCAATGTCATTTCGTGCAAATTCTTTCGCATGATATCCACCGCTGTATCCATAATCGTCCCACAGAATCGATTCTGAACAAAATATCAAACTTCTCTGTGAACTAGACTAGGGCCAGATCGCTATCCTCGTTGATAAGCAGTGAATCGGCTAAAAATTTAACCAGCGTTGATTCGTGCATTTCGTCCATTGTTTCGGGAACTGCATTCGTCAGACATTCATTAATAATCAATTCTAGAACGATTGGCTCGAAGCAATTGTCCAGTAGGAATTCACAGATTTTCTTCGGATTTTAAAGGGCGTTGAATAAAGCCAGGACCGTGTCTTGGAGTTGATTTTCGTCTTTAGAAATTTTCAGCGTTACTTATTTGGTGTTTTAAAAATTCTTCTCGATAAACTGTACCAAACAATCCAACCATTTCTTCATATTTTGTAGGAGCATATAAGATTTGAGACGGACTTTAACTTTGATGATGTGATAGCATTCAAGACGATTGAATATCTTGTTTGTGGGATCGTCGATGAGGTGTTTGAGTTTGCCAACAATGTCCATGACAATGAGGTATTCTTTATTGGATCTGGCTTCTTCGAGACTGGAATAGATCATCAATTCGCAGGATTTTGCACGAGACTTTGAGGCCGATTGATATTTCTTAACTAAACTAAAATCAAAATAAACAAACCATTTTGTTTACTCGAATGGCTTCTGTCACTTTGGGCACAGGAAAAAAATTTACCCACGGTTGAGGTGAATTTTTGTTTTTTTTTTTTCTTTCTCACAGTTTCACTGACACGAAAAAAAGAGAGGATCGAGTGAGTTCACCTCAGAGGAGATTTGCGGGCGTTTTCGGAAAGGGACTAAGAAAGTCGAGACCCTAGGTAATATTATGTCCTCTATGATTTAAATTTTTTTTTTGTCAATACACGTGATAAATTTTACGTATACGAGATTCTTATCATATAAAATAGGAAATACGAAAAAAAGGACTAATACTTGCATGACTTAGTGACTAGGATATTTTGTAGATTAGATAGTGTTATAAAATCGGGATTACGGTTCTTCCAAACGGAAAAAGAGGTGCTGAAGCGTTTGTTTTCTAACAGTACGATCCAATTAAACTAATCGAAACTGATTCAGTCAGAGGAACTGGGGCGGATATTGGCTTCCAGTACCACCAATTATAGCTCACTTGAATTAAGAACAAAATATTAAAAAAAATCTGTTTACATGATTGAAATTTCAAAACTTACAGACAAATGATTGTGGTAAGCGTATCGATAATGTACGGCATTTATTTCGGCATTCTGGAGTTGGTCTAAGTATAATGAAGCGCGTTCCGGACGCTTGTTGAACATACATATTTGAGCATTCGGTATCGGGTAAGGAGTAGGATGCAGCATTGTATGTGTCAATCATAATATATCGTTCCAATGCTATACCGGTTTTGGGAAGACGTTGTGGTCTTTCAAACAATTGACGAACAAGTCGGGCTGGCTGCATTCGATTACATCGCCAGATATTGTGACTTTGGGTAAGGTGGGTGCGGTTGAAATGGTCAAATAGCTCATCAAGGTTTGTGATTTCGGGATTTGTAGACTGTACCCGAAATGCGTCACGTTGAAATATGTCTCGATTGTTATTATAAAGCTCGTAAATATCTTTAGGTTCTAAGTAATTTTGTTGTATCTGCAAAAATAGGAAGAGTTAGTTAAAGAACACAATAACAATGATAGTATTCTAGCATATGTAACGACCGTTTTTCGCTGGTCAATTCATTGATCTCAATTTTTTTCGGAGTCAAAGATTCAGTGGGTGAATCACTTTCTTTTCCTGTCGAGGAATTATACTCTGTAGACCCTTGTTGACACTGTCCAGCACTCTGCCGTACCAGATATACATTTTGAGGCAAATATTTCTTTAATGAACTAGAAGACCTATCTGAACTCCCAGGCAATCGCCTACTGAACTTTGTCAAGTCCACCAAATGGCTAGACCAACCATAGAATTCATAGGTTAAATTACTTTTTCAGAAGTTACAATACTTCAAGGTATCACAAGGGATCTACATTGATCTAAGTGTGACGGTAACAATACCAACTGTCAGCCCATTTTACCTTACCTAGACCCTTTTTGAGGTATGAGCAATCCGAATAGAAAGTCTTTTCAAGAGAAACTTCAAGCAATCAGTTTATATACCGAAGCTCAATTCGAGGAATTTCATCAAAGTTTTTTAAATACGGTCGATCGTTTTTCTGAGAATATCAATTCGATTATTTCTGATTTGACATCTACTATGGCAAGTGAAAACGAAAATGTTGATATTGAAGGTAGAGCTCGAACTACATCCGAATGTCATCATCATCATCCTGAAAGCGATGACCCTAATCTAATCATAGAGTCGAGGGGACTAATGAATTGTTAGATTGCATAGAGTCATCAATAACTGGCAACCAGGTGAGACTCATGCAGACTCTTAATGTTTTCATGACTAACATCATAGCGAAGCTGGAGTCGATTGGTATCAATCAACAGGAGTCCAACGATTCAAGACATAGTAATCCGTTTTGCAGTAGCGCTCAGAATTTTCCCAATGTTCCTTTCCAACCAAGGAACTCAAATGCACCATCATCTTCGCCTAGTACGTCAACCAGTTGTAGGCTTGATCGGTGGCACATCAACTATGATGGTTCCGAAAATATTTCCGACTTCCTGTTCAAGGTAAATCGTCTGCAACAAATGATGGCAAAATTTTAGATTTTGCTCTCAACCGGTAGTAGGCCAAACAAGTGGTTTTGGGTTTACCTTAAAAGAAACCCTAATGCCAAATTTGGTGACGTCAAAACGGCAATAAAAAAAGAGTTCGGCAGACTCGAAAGTGATGTCGAAATATATATGGGCTTGCTCACGCGAAGACAAGGACTCAAAGAGTCATTTGATGAATTTTACAATCCTGTGGAAGGTCTTAACGACCGATTAAAGGAACCGTTTGATAAAAAAAAGTTAGTCGATGTCATTCGGAACACCGCCAGGGACAAACTAAGTGAAATCTTGTTGGCCGCTAATGTAAAAAGTCTGGAAGAGCTCAGCAATAAAGCGCGAGAGGCCGAGCGATTTTTAGCGAAAAGATCCTTACCAAAAGTGGTTCACGAAATTGATAACGCGGAGACCAAAGAAGTTGAACCTTTAGAAGTAGAAGAAGTTGCAGCTTTTTCAGGGTCTCGAAAACCAACGTCGACTTCGAATTGCAAACGAAAAGGCCATGCCTTTCCTTTTGCTTCCTTTGTGAAGCCAAAGGAGTGAATACGGTGGAATGCGGTAAACACTCGGGAAACCTGTACGGGAACGAGAGGAAGAGTGGGGAGCATCGTTCTAACAGGAATGCTCCCGTCCACTCTCAACAATAAATTTACTTCCAACTTTTTAAAAATTTCGAAAATGTTCCAATCAAGATCATGGAACGAGCTGACGGTCCTGAAGTTGTTCAGTCTCATCTGATTAAATCTTTTAATCTTCAGGCATTACATGAACGCAAGATGAATTACGCCAAAGTTCGTGCTCGTATTTTCGGGCAAGGTTACAATTCATCAAGCGTCCACATTCAAAAGTGTCGACAAAGGTTTCGCAAACGAAAAAAAAATTCGTAAGCCAATTTGCTCGAAACCATAATTTCATCCAATTCAGATGGTCGGATGTATGCTCAGGTCAAACTTTATGAGGAACCCGTTTTCGGTTTGTTGGATAGTGGGGCTTCAATCTCCGTTGTTGGTAAAGACTGTTGGGAATTCGTGAAAGGAATTGGGGTGGAAAAAACTCCTTATAAAAACGAAGTATGAACTGCTGATGGTAAGTCGCAGATATTGTGGGCTTTTGTGAAATTCCAACGACGTACAATGGAATTTTGTATTACCTTTTACTTAATTCCCAATCTCACTCAAAAGCTTTACCTTGGGATGAACTTCTGGCGAGAGTTTCATCTAATGTCCGAGGTTTGTGAAATGCAAGTAAATTCCAATAATGGGGAAGAAGAAGAAGCTTACTTAAGGGATTGCCCTGGCGAGGGAGGCAATCACGGTAGGGAGGGTTGAGGTGATTTAGCTCGCGTGGTTACGAACACCTAAAGACACCTGAAGGCTATATTTTTTTTGTTAAACGATCGCGGTTCGAGAACCCGCGACTTGAGCTAGCCGTCGGGAATAGACTTGCCTAAATGAAACCAGCGAAAAACGGTCGTTACACATAGACTCAATTTCCTAGGTTTATTAATACAACATATAGTGCGACGGTCGTTGAACCAGTGCCCCACAACCATCAAATTGTTTGTATTTAAAGAAAATCTTATTGGCAAATTGCCAATGCCTTGTGTACACACATACCTTAAACACAAAAGGCACAAACTCAGTTGTCTTATCCATGTTTGTCAAATCCAAAACATTTTTCACATTCGCACATGGATCGCAATTTAGGTCATCTACTTGAAAGAACGGATTCATCATTAAACATGATTCGTCATACAATTCAGTTAATCCGGGAAATTTCTTAATCACTGGCAGTGTCATTTTCCTCCAAACTTTCATTCCCGGATAAATGAATGTCTGTATATTGCGTAGAACAATTGTCGATGCTTCATTCTTATAAGATATAAATATACAAGCGATTGCAACATAGAATATCCAGAATAAGATTTTACGTTTTCGGTCGATAATTTGTTTTAATATTTCCGCTTTGATAAATGCAACATCATTACTGGTGCTAGTGTGATTCGCATTGATACTGCTGGGTGATCGATTTTGCTCGAAATATTGAAATAATACGTAATTGTCGAATTGGAATGCACGAATGTTGCAATGTTGTTCGGCAATTGATTTCATTGAACGCAAATTTTCAATGTATTTTGTAATCACTTGGTGCCGCGATAGATTAGTAAAATTTAAATCAATGTTATCCATTGTGATAATTTGGTTGCTTTGTTAATACAATTTTTGTTTTTATTTTAAATAATTTTGTTACATTTTCTTTGCAAAAAATATTTTGGTCTATAGAGTACAAGAGCTTGCAAATTTATTTTTTTTGTTTTGTTTTACTTTTTGACAAGTGTTGACATAGAAAAGGCGATTGTGGGTTGTGGATTGTGGAATCTTAAATGCAGAGCTGTTTGAGTCACTGTCAGAGATGAGCATTTTTATTTTGTTTCGGTGGCGATTTTTGCTCAACTTTTTGAAAAATTGATGCTTAAAATTATCGTTTTTTGGATCGGGCCTGTTTCAGAGGTTTCACATCAACTACATCAATTACATCATACATCAACATTTTACAACTACATCAGCTTCATTTTTCTGTTTCACAACAACAACTGGAAATGCTGTATGATATGTAGCTTGAAAATGTAGTTGATTTTACAGACTGTTGTGAATTTGAATTTTTTGTTTACCTACAATAGACGGGTGACTGTCTTGGTAATCCATTTTTAATTTTGTGTTTGTTTTTGTCTGTAAAATCCGAAAAAAAACAAGTGAAGTTGTCTTCGCTCAGCTATCTGGGGGTCGATTCTGTAACTGTGAAGTTGTGAAGTGATAAATTTTATCACAGCTTCACACTATTTCCGATTCTGTATGTGTGAAAAAATGAAAAAAGCTGTCAAATTTTTTTCACAACGCTATATTTTTATCACAGTCAAATTATTTTGTGAAAAGATGAAATGGACAAGTGAAAAGAAGAGCAAAAGCATTACTATTCACATTAATAAGACCAACGAACGAGTTGTTTTTTTAATACAAGTTTTAATACACATTTTAACGCAATTCACATACGCTCAAGTGCTCAGAAGCCCAAAAAATCTTTTAAGAGTTTTTTGAAGCAAAATTCAACTTTTCTAATGACAAGGGATTGGTTTGATAAATTATAGTTCTTATTTAAACTAAATTATTTATTTTTTGTGGACAAACAAGACACAAGCACTTTTATTTAAAAAACATATTTTTCTATATTTTTTAAAGACAGAATAATAAAAACCTTTTTTTCATTTTGTTTGTTTGATACACAGCGACTCACAGGCGTCTGTGATAAGGAATACAATAATTCCTGAGCAACACCACGTTTTGAAGGCCAAAAAAGTTACGCGCTCAATAATTGTACATCGCACGGGATCTCACTGTCTGCTTGGCTTATAGTTAGTTATTGCGTCGTTTATAAGACGCAAACAAAGTTGTTTTGGTTAGCAAAATATGAAATGCTCATCGGTCGTTTTCTCTAACAGATTCCACTACGGCGCGAATGCTACAAGATCCTTCCATTCCATCATTTCTAGATAAAAAAAAATGTAACAAAATATATTGTAATTGAAAAACAAATACCTCTGCTGAGTACGGTTCTATTATTTATAATTAGTTCAATAAATTATTCTTGAACATTGAATTTTTTACGACCTCAGCAAAAAATAATGTAAAAAACTGACAGTATTTATCATTTAGCACCTTTTAGAACTCTTTAGTACAAATTTTTTCACAAAGAGTAACAGAATCGCATTTTGTGATATTGTGAACTGATAAAATGAAAACCTCCTGTGAAAAATGAAATTATATATTTTTTATCACTTCACAACTTCACAGTTACAGAATTGACCCCCTGCTCTATTTTTTTTTTTCAACACTTAGCTCATGTCTGATTTGACAAATCATTAGTTTTATCCTTCCGCTGAGCGATGCAGTGGTTCAGAAGTTGAAGCCAACTGACCATCCAATGCGTTTTCAGATGAAGCTCATTTTGATCTTGGCGAGTATGTTAACAAGCAAAGTTGTCGCATTTGCGGCACAGAAAACCCGCACGCATACATTGAAAAGCCGATTAACTCAAAACGATTCATGGTTGGTGCGGATTTTGGTCCAGAGGAGTGGCCGTTACAGTCAATGGCGATCGTTTTCGGGTATTTTCAGCCGCAGAGCTGATGTCGTTTGTCCACCTCGGAGCTGCGATTTGACACCGTTGGACTATTATTTGTGGGGTGTCGTAAAAGATAAATGTTACGCCGACAAGCCAGAGACAATTTCTCTTTAAAGGACAATATTCGTAGCTGCACACAATCGATAATGTGCTTAAAAATTGGACCGATCGTGCAGCCATTTGAATGAAATTATTTTCCATTATTAACCGGAAGGACTGTACTTTCAAATAAAAAAATGAGTGCGACCCATGGAGTCCACACGACTAACTTCCCATAGTAGAAAAATACGTAAAAACATTAGTTGTTTTGCAAAATATTCAGCGGATGCATCCCGTTGTAGTTGTACACGCACGTTGCTTCAAAGTCAAATTCCATAAAACTGATGATTTTATGAAAAACATTAAGTTTATTGAATAACAGTGGCGCCATCTGCCACTGCCGAGTTGATCGTACCATTTCGTGGACTCATTCACAACTACTTTGCACAGTAAAATACAGCCTACATATATTGCTCCTGAATATTGTAGTTTTCTATTATTGAAGCAATTTTTTTTGCACTATTATTGAAATTATTGCAGAAATTATCATAATTTTCATTATATTAGGATTGTCTTAGATTTTTGATTGCCATTAAAAAACCGCTAAGCCGATTTCGCTCAAAACCTAATCAGCTCTTAACAACACAATGCCGCGTCGAATGAGATCAATTCGATGAGTGGTTCGCGAGATAATTGAGCTGAAAAACGTAACGCGTAACGAACACACATACACACACACACAGACATCATCATAAAAACGCTTGATTCGGATTCTAGTGACCTCGAAACATCGAGAAATGCGAAAATTGGAGATTCACAAAATCGGCCCCACATAACTAACTTGTCCCAACAGCTCGAATTTGTCCACCAATTTCTGTATTGCGGTCCGGCAAGGTGCTTCACGACGACCCAAAAATGTTTTAGTTGTGCGAACCGTCTCTGCCAAATTTTCACCATTTTTATAGTGAATTTTAATAATTTCAATGCGTTGTTGAAGCGTGTATCGTTCCATTTTTATTAATGGCGTAGTTTCTACTTGTCAAATGTCAGAAAATGACAGCTTCAAAAGTGACAACTACCGAAATAGCGAGCTATTTAAAATAACACCTCTTAATGGAAAACCCTTTATAATAATAAAATAACTCATTTTTTATAAGGTTGACTTAGATTTTTGATTGCCATTTAAAAACTGCTAAGCGGATTTTGCTCAAAATCTAATCAGCTCTTGACAACACAATACCGCGTCGAATAAGACCAATTTTATGACAATACGATGAGTGGTTCGCAAGATAATTGAGCTGAAAAAACGTAACGTACATACGAACACACATACACACACACGCGGACACCATCTTAAAAACGCTTGATTCGGACTCTAGTGACCTCAAAACATCGAGAAATGCGAAAATTGGAGATTCACAAAATCGGACCCATTACAATAACTTCCTATGGGAAGTTAAAAAGGAATTTGAGAAATTATTCAGCAGTTTTTTCTCATAGCATTTTCAGAAAAAAAAAGTTATTTAGCGGACCCTTGCACTATTCACATGAGCACGAACAACGAGAACAAAAATTCGTCGATTTTGACATTTCTTTCATGTGAGAGTTTTTAATTCGTCGCAAATGCACAATCAAAACACAAAGCAAGAATGATTTTTGAGGTAATACACGCGTGAACATTTTGTTCGTTGGGAGTGTGGATGATGTGGAAAGTGGAAAAGAATAGAGTTTGGCAGTTCGTATCAACTAGAATTCTTTTCACGACGAATACATTTTTTTTTCAAATTTGAGACTATAAAGACATTTGAGATTATAAAGTTAGTTTATGCATCATAAATCAAACATAAACTATACTTTTATTGTTTTGTTGAGGAGTTGTGAGGAAATACGACTCCAACGTATCAAAAATCACTCATTCATTCGTCGTTCGTTGGTCGTGCTCATGTGAATGGTGCTTTAATCAATAGAGACGGAAAACATACCAATCGAACAAGTCTTCTACGATGTAGGAGTAGATACGATATACGAGTTATGTCACTTTGACTTTTGACAGTGGACAATTTGACATGTTATCGTACATTTTCTGTTCAAACAGTTCTAGTAGATTCGGATTAGAAATTTTAAATCAAAAAGTTTAATAAATTTAAAATACTAATTCATAAATATTGAGAGACATTGCAGTTGTAATGAAATATAACTTCTGATTCAAAGGTACGTGAAACCTGTTATCAATCCTATTTAAATCGAATTACATAACATGTAAACAGATTTTGCTCAAGATATGCACTGGTACAGCTCCAGCCTTCGAAGCTTCTTGGACAAGTGGCCAGGTAAAAAACGTCTAGGAATATACCGATTTCTTCCGATATTCTTTGTGCTTGGAGCAGCTTTGGAATTTTCTATGATCAATTGGACTGTTGGCGAAACCAATTTCTGTACGAATTTTGAATCATTGGACGTTTTAAATTTCATCACTACTGTTAATTGCTATTATTTTCCAGATCGAACTTTCAAAAAACGTCAAGCTAAGAATATAATCGAATCAAAACTTACAACAACCATTGCTGAGGCCAAAACTTCTGCTTAGAACTCGATAAAAATGCCGGCCGGAGTTTCATGGGGGCAATATACAAAATTCTTCGTTAGTGCAATGCTCGCAATGATGGCGGGATCCCAATTGGTGCACATTTACTACAAACCGTTGGAAGACATTGATGTCTATATAGAAAAAGAAATGAAAGCATCAAACCCCCCACAAAATAGCAAAGACTTGAAATAAAACCATTTTATTGCTATGTTACTGTAAGTTTAAACAAATATTAAGTCGCCTTGTTATGTGTTTTCATATGAGCGCGAAGCGCCACAACCTGGATAAACCGTTTCTTGCAAATGCTACATTCGTGAGGTTTTTCGCCGGTGTGCCGCATTTCATGGTGCTTCAAAGTTTCAGCCTTTCCGAAACTCTGATCACAATATTTACATTTGAATCGTCGTATTCCTTTATGCACAATTCGATTGTGCAGACCGAGATTCGCCGAACTATTGAATACTTGCGGACACTCTGGACACGGCCATTGTTTTTCCTTTGTATGATAGTTGATATGGATGCGCAGCTCGCTTTTCGTTGTTTTTCGAAGGCCACAATAGGGACAGACAAAATTCTTGATGCCGGCATGTCGCAACTGATGGTCTCGATATGTACGCTGGGATAAATAACCCTTACCGCATTGCTCGCACTTGTAAGGAAATTCTTCGCCCGTGTGCTTATAACGATGATCTTTAAGTGTACTAATATTTTTGAAAGTCTTGCCGCATTCCTCGCACATGAAGACTTTTGGTTCGTATTTGACTACAGAATGCTTGATGCGACAGTGAACGCGAAGTGTTTGTTTACGTCGAAATACCTTGTCACATCCCTCGTATTCGCATTTAAACTCGTTCAGGTGCTCAGTGTGTACATCGTCTATGTGAGTACTTAAGTGACACGACTTACTATAGGATTTATCGCATAGATTGCATGGATAGGGCTTGAGACCCTTGTGGATACGCAGATGTGCTTCGAAACGTCCTTTTTTGAAGAATTTCTTATGGCATTTTTCACAATTGTAGATTTCTGGAGTCTTGATGTAGGCAGGCATCGTATAGTCCTCATCTTTAGGCTTTCTTCCTCGACGTTTAGTAGGTAATTTCTCGTTTTTCTTCTCAGCGGTCTCTTCAACACCGTCGAGTTTGTTCTGTTCAGGTGTGGAATCGTTATCTGAGGAATCATCAACAAAACCACTAAACACATCTTGGTCAATCTCCTGTTCATCAAGAACTGCTTTGGGAGAAGATTTGGGCTGTTCGATAGTACAATCAGCTACTTGAAGGTCATTCTGCAAAGAATTTGAATAAATAAATCCGTATTCGTCGGCAAACACATCCTACCTCTTGTTTGTGTTCAAAAACTAACGATTCATCGTCATTAGTTTCAATTTTATTAGCCAGTTGCAGCCATGGAATGGAATTCAAGGTACCTGAAGCATCTTCGAATTCTAGCCTATCGAGTTCAAGTTTAGAAAATGCATTCACAACGCTGTCAATTTCTCGAAACGATTTAATACACATTACTCGAAATTCATAAGAAGTTTTAATTTTAGTAAAACATGCTTGGCATACACATTTTGGAAAGCCATCATCTCGCTCGAAATCTAAAGATGTACACACAACTAGCCACTTGGCTATGTTTGGAGTTTCGTAAATATTTATGTTTGCACCCGGTTCAATCACATCAAGGCATGTACGACAAATGGAATCAATGTTTTCGATGGTTACCGCCATTTAAATGAAGATATCGAGCAATGCGTGACGTGAATGCATAAGTAAATTGAAGGTATTGGAAGATTTTTAAGAGTTTATTTCATTATTATTTTGTTATTTTGCGGAAGAATCAAATTGAAAGTTGAATGCAGTTTGTTTGCTTCTGCTTTTAGCAAAAATCGAGTTCATTTTTGTTTGACAGATGTCTGACTGCCAGCTAGAGATGGTTTATCGACGTTATCGATATTTCTTTGTTGGGTTATCGATAGGGGGTTCACATGGACCAACGTGATTCGTCGACACAAAAACAACCGCTGGACGAATATGTTGAAAAGATTTAATTCATTTTTTTTAAATATATTTGTGTTGACGGTTGCTCGATTCACGCGGGAATAATGGAAACTCAAACTACTCTCTACTCCCTCCCGCTGCCCCTTATCTAATTCTTTACCCATAAATGACGATGTTCACATTGGATTCTTTCCTCCGACTTATCTTGACGTCTATATGTTTTTTTCTCTTTCGCACTTGCTAGTGAGAAAAAGACAACAAAGTGAGGCAGGATTTTCAAACCAAACTAAAAATTTATGGATTTTTTTGACATTTGGCATATGCCGTCAAATTAATTAGGCCAGTTCCATCTAACGACATCTTATTGAGATCTCAGAGATTTTTTAAGTGGAACAAAAATGAAAAATGAGATTTGTTTTTGAGATCTCTGAGATGAAAATATTTTTGATTCGATTTCTCACTCAGCTATTTTGACGTGACACAACAAAAATTTGTAAGGTAACCATTTTATCTCAATGAGAATTGAGAATTATGTTCCACCAAATGATTTTGCCTCGGTCAAAATGACATTGAGATCTCATGTGGCTTTTCTTACAACCCAAGAATTGATCCGTGACGTAAAAGTGGTAATTTTTTTCCCTTAAATGCATTTCTTTCACAAAGAAATTTATTTTTTTTCTTGAAGGATTGATTTCTCTTGAATCTCTTTTTGGAGACGAATTGTACACGGATTTTACACATAATGGACTACGTGTTTGACATTTCTGAGTTTTCTGTACAAAACGAATTAACAGCTGACCAGACAAACACATTCAAAAAAGGGATCGATTCGTTTTTGCACATTTCTTTCACGCCAAACAAAAAATTTGAATTTCAGTAGCAATTCTTCTTAGTTCTAAGAAAAGCCACATCAGTGAGATGATGTTAGGTGGAACTGGCCTATTGTCAATTTATGACAACTATAAGACGTCAAAGTGAGTCTGGAGTGTTCACACTACTTTTGTGTTTGAACACGACAGATTGGACTTACTTCAAAATAAGTCGGCGGAAATAGTCCAATGTGAACAGCGTCAATGATGTTTTACTTGGTGTTTGTTCGTTTTCCATTAAATTTCACTCGCTTCATTGTGTTCTCGACTTAAAAAGAAAGAATACGCATTGCCAGCACTACATTTTACTGTTACAACAAAAACAACTGTCAACGCCCGGGTGCACTCCACAGCAAACAAAAAAATTATTCATTACATTTTTCTTGATCTCGATTCCTACATTTTTTGTTTAAATTAATTAAAACGCTGCTGAAAAACATTTATATTTTCAATTAAATCAAATTCGATAAAATTGTCACAGCTTAATTAGTTAATTTCAATATAAATATTCTCAAATTTCTGTAAAAGACCAAACCTTACGGTGAAAGTAATGAGCTCTTGTTCTTTGCCAGCACCCTTTCCCGACGATGATGGCGACGAAAGATGGATTAGCATTCATAAACGATTTTTGTCTGAATGCCGGGAGAAAGATCCGGACGTGATATTCCTAGGCGATTGTATACTTGAAACATTACAGGATACCGAAACCTGGAATCAATATTTTGCTCCAATGCACTGCCTGAATTTTAGCATACGCAATGATCGCACTGAAAATGTTCTTTGGCGTGTTGAAAATGGAGAACTGGATAATGTTAGACCAAAGGTAAAATTTGTCTACGAGTTATGGTTAGTTATTCGTTGTTTTGAAAAGCCTATCCTTTCTTCCTTACCCTTTCCATAGTTTCGGTTAATGACTAAACTGATGAATAATTTGCTGCAACACTGTGTCATGATTTCATTTTTTATTTGTTGAAAATTCTTGCTATTATCCAGGACCAAATGTAGAATTGTTAATGTCTTACTAACGAAAATAAGTCCATTATTACTAAATTATACGCCTTACATATTGAAGTTCTCTGATGAATCGACAGTCGACACCTTAGTGTTAATATCGTTACTGTGAGTAGTTTTTTGGAGGTAAAAACGGTTTTCATAATTTTTCTATAAATATGCAGACTTCTATTACCATCCAAATTATTATATTAAGTTAGGATCAAGTAACGGTCGGAGTTTAGCTGACTTAGACCGACATTCGTTGAACCAGTCGGAACTAACTAAGGTATCGATTTGTTCATTCGTAAGTCAATGGGACTCATATAAACTGCTAAATGCCAATTTTTCTCAACAAGTCAAAAGAGTTGTCAATGAACTTGCAGATACAAAAGAGGCGAACAAAAAGAAACTAAACTATTTTAAAGGGTAAAATGAAACCTTACTGGTGGCACAAAGAACTAGAACCATTCAGGAAGAGTTGTCACAAACTCTTCAAGTACACTAGATCTCCCTCAGATTGGGACTTATATAAACAAGCTCTAAGAAAGAATTGAGGAAGAGCAAGAGGTCGTCTTACAAAAATTTCTGTGGAAAAATAGAAAATACTTCGGAAGCCTCAAGACTCAGGAAAATTCTTTCAAAAAGTCCACCAACCCCAGTGCTTTGATGACTGAAGCGGGATCGTGGACTACTTACTTACTTATGGTGGCGCTACAGTCCAGATCGGACCAAGGCCTCACCCAACAAACATCTCCAGCCAGCTCGGTCCCTAGCTAACTGTCTCCAGTTTCGCACGCCAAGTTGGTTCAGGTCCTCTACCACCTGTGTGCTCCACCTGAGTCGCGGTCTTCCTCTTCTGCGACGTCCTTCCGGGTTGGATTCGAAGACTACGAACCGGAGCATTATTTTCCATTCGCTCTACATGACCCAACCATCTAAGTCGTTGGACCTTAACTTTTCTGGCTAGGTCAGTGTCGCTGTACAGCTCTTGCAGTTCTTGGATGAATCTTCGTCTCCATTCTCCATTTATGTAGACAGGACCAAAAATAACTCTAAGAATTTTTCTCTCAAAGCAGCCCAAAGCGTTTTCATCGGATGTTGTCATGGTCCATGTCTCTGCACCATACATGAGGACCGGGATGATGAGGGTTTTGTAGAGTGTCACTTTAGTTGCTCGGGAGAGGACTTTACTACTCAATTGCCTTCTAAGTCCAAAGAAGCAGCGATTGGCAAGAGTGATTCTTCGTTTGATTTCAGCGCTGTTGTTGTTGTCTGAGTTGATAGCGGATCCCAGGTAGACAAAATCCTTCACTACCTCGAAGTTAAATCTGTCGTTGACGTTTGCTCCGAGACGTCGATGTTGGCAGTCCTTTCTTGTTCACAGCATTAACTTGGTCTTGTCCTCGTTGACCGCTAGACTCATCTTCCTGGCCTCCGTCTCAAGACTCACAAACGCTCCCCTGACATCACGCTGTGTTCTTCCAATTATGTCAATGTCGTCTGCGTATCCTAGTAGCTGGACGGACTTTTGAAAGATTGTGCCTCTGGTGTTGACGTTGTAGCTTTGCACAATCTTTTCAAGAATGGTGTTGAAGAAATTGCATGACAACGCATCGCCTTGTCTAAAACCTTTTTTGACATCAAAAGCGTCCGTTAGGTTTTTTCCGACCATGGTGGAACAGCGTGAGTTTTCCATTGTTATCTTACATAGACGGACGAGTTTTTCTGGGATGCCAAAACTAGAGATTGCTCTATAGACGCTGTCATACGCGGCCTTGAAGTCGATGAAAAGGTGGAAGGTATCGATTTGATGTTCCTGGGTCTTCTCCAAGATCTGCCGTAGGGTGAATATTTGATCGATGGTGGACCTATCAGGTTGTTGACGAAGGGCGGGCTTCAAACGTTCACACAGCACGTCAGACAAGATCTTATAGGCGATGTTAAGGAAACTTATACCTCTGTAGTTGGTACAGTTCAGGGGATCTCCTTTCTTGAGAATCGGGCATACGATGCTGAGGTTCCATTCATCGGGCATGCTTTCCTCCGACCAAATTTTGCAGATGAGCTGGTGCATGCTCCTAACCTAATCATCTCCAGCTGCTTTGTACAGTTCGGCGACTAGCCCGTCTGCTCCAGCAGCTTTGTTCGACTTGAGCTTAGATATCGCTATCTTCACTTCGTCAATGTCGGGTCGGTGGAACTGGTGGTCTGCTTCACCCAAATTGAATGGTTCTGTATTGCTGGCGGAGTTTTGCTCGTCATCGCCATTATATAGTTTGGAAAAATGGTCTTTCCACATCCTCAGCACTGATTGCGCTTCTACAACCATGTTCCAATGATGGTCTCTACAGGCTTCGGTTCAGGGTGTATACGCCTTGGAGGTTTGTTTCACCTTTTTGTAGAATTTTCGAACCTCGTTCCTGTTGTGTCGTGGACTACCACAGATGAAGAATCTCTTAATCTGTCTAGACATCTACTTTCCATGTAGCTCTAACATTAACATCTGAGTCTCAACCCATTACAAACGAAATAGTTGATCTAATAATGTGGGAACAACTACAATGGGCTGTAGATAGCTTTGATCCGTATAAATCTCCAGTGTCAGACGGAAGCATTCCGGCCGAATGACAAAAATGCTCAGACATGATCATTCCACCATTGGAGATCATTCTGTCTAACTGTGTAAGGTTGAGATACATTCCCAAGGCCTGGAGAATGGCAAAAGTAGTCTTCATTCCAAAAGCAGGGAAACCCTCTCATGTTAACCCTAAAGATCTACGACCAATTAGGCTATCATCCTTCGTCCTTAAAACCCTGGAAAGGTTGATTGAAATTCAACTCAGACATAACCTGAAACCAAGTCTCATTTCAACAGCTCAACATGCGTACTCTTAGGAAAAATCAGTAGAAACAGCACTTCATTCGCTGGTCAATTCAATTCAATAAAGCAATGGACAAGCTGCAAATAGATAAATCACTCATTGATCTTATCATTTAATAAGTCTCATGCTAAATAGCAGGACAATAACTTCCAGCATGAGAAGTTTTACTACCACCAGATCGGTAAATCGAGGTACCCCCCAAGGTGGGGTCCTTTCGCCTCTTTTATGGAACATGGTAGAAAAGGACCTCCTAACATCAATGGAAGAAGAGGGTTTCCAAGTGGGTGCCTATGCTGACGACGCACAGTGGCCCGTTTCGGTTTTTTTGGTTCCAAAAATCATAGCTCCTAAACGAGTTGAGATATTTCCACAATTTTTTTTTTATTTTGAAGGTTACATCCAACGCTATGAAATTGGTGAATTTCAAAATAAAAACATTACAGGGTGTTTCGGAAATAGCTGTCAAAAAGCTTAGTTATATTAAGTGAGATAAAAATGATTAAATGTGAATTAAACAAACAAGAAAACTCATTTTCTGGCGTAAAACAAAAGGAATTGAAGTTTAACAGTAGCGCAAAAAGTAAAACACCGATTTTAGAGGAACAGTGGCGAAAAAAGTTTTTCTATTTTTTTTTTTTTTGTAAATTGACATTAGAATAACAATAAATAACAAATTGAACAGCAAATTATAAAATAAAAACAGTTAAAATGTACGTATAAACATTAGATTTCTTGAAAACTATCATCTTGGTCCGTGGTGATATTCAATAAACTCAACATTTCCGGAGAATAAAGTGCTTTCATATCTTTTTGGGTCCTTACGTGCCTCAGTGAAAAAATAAGCGGATCAGATGAGGCTGCAAGCATGTTGTATAAGTCTTCATTCTGCCTTATTCTCGAAACTTTGCAGGTATTTTGATATCTATACCTTTTGTAGTCCTTATTTTTGGACACCTGGGCTTCTTCAGATAATTCTCCTAGGGGAAGTGATTGATACTCTATAATATCTTGACTGTGAGCCAAAATTTTGTGAAGAGTAGGTGTCAGTTGTTTTTCAGGATACTTTTGAGTCAACAGAGCTGCTGTTGCTTTAGTATACTCCCCAAATTTAACAGCGTTCACAACTTCCCTGCAGTTCAAAACATCAAGTATTATTTTCAGCCTGGAAATAACCTCTATGTTTACTCCAGTTATTTGAGCTGTTATCTCCGATTGCTCGAAAAATCTTCTCGAAGTGGTCCCATCATTAGTATTTCTGAATCCCTGCTTTGGTTTGTCTACATCGAGTCCAAGCTGATTACGGAAACACGTTTGTATCCTTTCCTTTCTTCTTTTTTGTGCTTCTTTGATCCCAATCGAAAAAAACCTTTTTTACCTAAAATTTTATGATATCGAGCAATAAGAAATAAACATTTAATCCGATTAAAAATTAATACCTACATATATTCAATGAACATTTAATCTCCTTAAGTCAAAAGGAACTGCTAATATTTTATTATGGATATAATATAAACCCTTCAATTTAATTTTTTTACTGCCTCCGATTTATATAATATTTATGACATATCGTATTTTAAAATATTTCCATCATCAAAAACAAAATTCTGGTGAATTCATTCCCCATTTCAGATAACTTTTTGAATTTGAAAAAAAAAATTTTTTGTTCGAAAATTCTGGAACACCCTGCAAATGTAATAAATTTAAAACTCATCATATTGTTAGCCGTGAACATTTTCTTCGAAATAAAAAAAAATTGTGGTGATATCTCAACTAGTTCAAAAGTTACAGTATTAAACATTTTATTAATTTGCCATTGAAAAACCAGAAAATTGAAAAAAAGTGCCTGCCATCGATTAATAAAATCGCTCTAGCTCAGAAGGGCGCAAGTTGGCGCAAATTATTCCTTCAGGATTATATTAAGATATACTTCAACTTTCATTATGCGTTGAGCTTTGCTTAATGCTTTTTGAAGCTTTTTTTTCCATGCAATGTAAAGTCAGAAAAAGGTACAAAAAGTGGTGTCCCAAAAAAAAAAATATATATATATAATATTTTTTTTGTAATATTTTTTCCAAACATATATTTTACCGTATTTGTTAATTTCAGAAAGAAAAAACAAAAATTCTTTCCCCACGTTCGTAATATAGCTTCTCAAAGTCAAGAAAAAGAAAAAAAAATTTTTTGTTATTGAAACTGAAAAAAAAGTTCAACTTTGACCCCCTCTCATAACCAAACCGTTGGGAAAATTCAAAAAAAAATTCGGTTTCAAGAACTTCAAATATTTGTTAATTCAGCCAAATAACAAATTTTGAATTCTGGAACAACGAAAAAAATGAATTTTGGAATGACTTTAGCCTAAACGGGCCACTGTGCGACGTTGCAATATCTGTATCTGGGAAACATCCCCAAGTTCTCTCGGAACTTCTACAAAATGCCTTAAATAGGCTAACAAGTTGGGCTAAGCAGTGTGGCTTGGACGTCAATCCACATAACACGGAACTAGTACTCTTTACGAGAAGGTACCAAATTTCTCAAATTATCCCACCCACAATTAAAGGAATACCTTTAAGCTTTTCCAGCCAAGTATTTAGGCTCATTTTAGATAAAAACCTAATTGGAAGGCCAATATTGATTTAAGAGTAAAAAAGGTTTTTTACTTGTAAAAAGGCCATAGGCTCAAAATGGGGCTTCTACCCAAAAATAACCCACTGGCTATACACTTCGGTAATCAGACCGATACTCATTTATGGAGTTGTCGTATGGTGGACTGCAATGGACAAGATGGTAAAATTAAATAAACTCATTAAAGTCCAGCGGTCAGCAGGCATGTGCATCACGGAAGCACTTCGCTCAACACCAACAGCAGCCTTGGAGGTGCTTCTAAACCTAACACCTCTTGACATCTTCTCCAAAATGGTGGCAGCCAACTCATGCGTGAGGCTTAGAGCCACCTTTCAATGGATCAGTAACAACACTGGCCATACTACTATCTTAGACAATTTCAGATCTATCCCAGATCACTTAGACTATACCACCCCAAAAATAGTATTCGATAATAGAAAGTTTCAATCCCTTCAAGATCTTCTTGGGAAGAAGAGAGACCCCTGGAAGACAATGCGGTACACTTCTATACAGACGGTTCAAAGACCGATTACGGCGCGGCGTTGGAAGTGGTATCTGTTCGAAACAACTGAATCTCAGTCTATCAAATAGACTTCCCAATCAATTGTTGTGTGTTCCAGGCAGAAGTAATGGCGATAAAAGAGGCAAAATCTGGCTCAAGGAAAACGTTATATCTTGCAAGGATATAAGTATTTTCGCGGACAGCCAAGCCGCTCTAAAATCTCTCGCGTCTGTCTCCACAAACTCTCTAACAGTCCACGACTGTCGATCGTCTCTGAATGAGATGACAGAACAGTTTACCGTTCACCTCATTTGGGTGCCGGGCCACAGAGAGATTTTAGGAAATGCAAAGCTGATGAGCTCGCCAAAACCGGAACACTTCTGCCCATTGTTAAACAAAGACACAAAATAGGAACACCACTTGCTACATGCAAATATCTTCTCAAACAATATGCTCTAGTCAAAAGGCTTGATCTCCCTGAGCAGACAAAGTATAAACTCCACAATTGAAGTCATAACAGGACATGCTTTGAGACTAAGGGTCTACACAAATGACTTCTGTAGAAGCTGTCTGGACGAGGAGGAAGAGGAAACAGTCTTACACCTTCTATGTACATGTCTGGCACTCTCCAATAGAAGGAATAACTATCTCGGTAATCCCTTCTTCGATAATACTAGTGAATTGGCAACGATCGACACAGGATGTCCCTCTAATTTCATTAAAAATACAAAATGGTTTGTTTAAGTTCATTAGTCTCCCATGAGTAACTTCTTTAGTGGCATCACAATGGACCCTTGAGGTCTAAGTGAGTCAACAACATCTAGACAGCAACCTAACCTAACCTAAGGCGTAACAAAATAACAGTTGTTAATTTTACTCATTTTTAGGCAGTTGTATTACACGTCGGCACAAATAACATAGAAAACACACCTGAAGAGATATCCGATGGCGTATGTGAAATAGTCAACCAAATTCGAAAAAAACTACCCGACACTTACATAGTCCTGCCGGTAAATATTTAAAGTCATTTAAGTAACAAAATATCCAAATCCAAAAACCTTCTCTTTTTCAGACAATCCTTCCACGTGGGCAGCTCCCCAACAGACTAAGGGATAAAAACTGCGAGGTTAATCGTCTCATAAAAGAAAAATGCATAGGACTCAACCGAGTACAAACAGTATGCATAGACAAAGGACTAATACAATCCGATGGAACAATCAGCCATCATGACATGTTTGATTACAAGAATCTAACAAACACCGGTTCGAAAAAAGTATTCGAACCTGTCTTCGACTTACTGTCACAAATTCTCAATGAAAACGAACCCGAAAAGGACCTCACCCCATCGGAATAATCAAATTCAAATCATTAATTTATTTTTGATTCAATATTTTGCATATTTTCTATACACCAAAAGTAATAATAATTAAAATTAATTAAGTAAAACTAATTGAGCTGCCTTAAACCAAAAGAAAACAAAAAGAAAGAAAAATAAAGCTTTTAAGGGGCGTTTCTTTGAATCATTCCAATTTCGCACTCAGCAGCTTTGGCTATGCTCGTGTGTTTTCAATGTTCAATTGCAGGTACTTCACAATTTAGTATTTATTTATTGTTGATGCTAGTATTATTTATTACGATAATTTATTCAAAACCAAAATTTAAATATACTTTTTTTACCAAGTCAAAATAACTTAAAGCCGTCGCCACGGCGCAGCTTCGGCGCTTGATCTATTGTGCTCTCAAATAATCACATGAAGCAGTGTTCTAAAAATTAAGACTTGTACAAGTTTGTTCTTTAATTTTGTGGATATTTTGAAGAAATAAAGTGTTTCAAAGAATTTATAATATTATGCTTGTTGTTGTTATTATATTTATCAAAATGAATTTTGTTTTCTTGAATGACTTCATGAAAGTCTTTTGATTTCCAGATGTGTAGAAAGCACAAGTAAATATTTAAACAAATGCTTCTTAGTCAATAATTAAGTGCGAGAAGACCAGCGAAGGCACCGAAGTGATGGTAAGGTTAGTCCATAAATCGATACCACTACTAAGGAAAGTGGATTTCAAAGTGCGCGTCGGGATCACCAGATGCAAACTTAGATTGACATCAAAAGGAAAACAGGTTAGTAAGGCCATAGTAAGGCGATGAACAAATCTTCATTATGTAAACGGAATTGAAAATCTTACAAATAAATCTTCAACATAGTAAAGCCGCCAGCGCCAACCTGGTCTATCTCATGGTGAGTAGGCAGTACGACATGGCCCTGATTCAAGAACCCTGGGTAGTAGGTGGCATGATTAAGGGCCTGCACTCCAATGACCTCATGTTGTATAAGTCAAATCTTGACTGCCAAAATAGTAACCCCAGAACTATATTAGCTAGAAAACAATTTAATCTTTTTCTTCTAATTTCTTATAGCAACATCGACCAGACCGCGGTCATATTTGAACGCAAGGAGCACCCAACGCTCATAATAACCTCCACATATATGCCCTATGATGGAGTTGAAGGACCACCAGCGGATACAACTAATAAATTGGTATCGTTCGCAAGTAAGAAAAATGTCAATATTATCTTAGGGTGCGACTCCAATGCACATCATGTGCAATGGGGAAGCACAGACACAAATACTAGAGGTGAATCCCTTTTTCAATTCATCATAGATAATAATCTCTGTGTGACTAACCGAGGTAATACACCCACCTTTGTCACGAAAAAACGGGAAAGAGGTACTAGATATTACCCTCTCATATAATTCTGACTCCTATCAAATTGATCACTGGAGGGTTTTAGAAGAACCTTCCTTTTCTGACCATCGTCTCATAGAATTTAAAATCCCTAACGTTGATAGACAGCACAAACCCTTTAGAAATAATAACATCAACGCTATTCTAGGACCAGACAGTTTAGAGAAGGCAACAGAGGATCTCACTGAGACTCTGCGTAAGGCGTTTGAAATCAGTTGTCCAATCACAAGAACTGTGAAAAACGCTGCTAAACGTATATCCATGATGGCGATATCACACGCGGACATCACTTTTTTGATTGATAGCCAAGCAGCATTAAAAGCTATCTCTGCCACCCAAATCAAGACAAAGCTTGTTTCTTGCTGTCGCGAAGAACTAAAGGTTCTTGGTACACAGCATAACGTAAGACTCTGCTGGGTTCCTGGCCATAGTGATGTGCCAGGTTGCAGGCAACGAAAAAGCGGATGAACTTGCAAGGGAAGGCTCTACACTGGACCCCTCTCTCATAGACCATCATATAGGAATCCCGTTATATGAACTGATACATAATGTCAGTAAAATCATCCTCCAAAAATACAACAACAGATGGAATCTCCTAGAAACCTGTGTTAACACCAGGAAACTATGGCCTAGATACGATAAGAAAAGATCCGACAGGATTTTAACTCTTAATAAACCTTCCCTAAGATCCCTTATCGGCATTATTACAGGACACAACCTGTTAGTGACAGTGGCATCAACTACTTGGCTACCATAAGAAGAAGGTGGGGCTTAGTACTGATGACTTTTGTAGAGGCTGTGGCGATGAGAACGAGCATGAAGACATTGCTTATTTTCTCTGCCACTGTCCTTCACTCTGTCTTACTAGGAAGAAAACTCTAGGCAACTTCTTCTTCAATGAACTAGAGGAACTATCCGAACTGCCAGGCAAAAGCTTACTTAGCTTTGTCAAGACCTCTAAATGGTTAAACGAATCACATGATTCATAGGTTGTTTATTTTTCAGAAAGTTACAACACTTCGGGATACCATAATGGATTTACATTGATATAAATGTGATGGTAACAACACCAACTATCAGTCCGCTTAACCTAACCTAACCTTGTCAATTCATAAAAAGTTATATGAACTATTTAATTTTTCATACGGGTAATCCTATCTTTCTTTACAATGGAAAACTCACGCTGTTCCATCATGGTCGGAAAAAACCTTACCGACGCATTTGATGTAAAAAAAAGGTTTTAGACAAGGTGATGCGCTGTCATGCGTTTTCTTCAACATCATTCTTGAAAAGATTGTGCAAAACTCCAACCGACGCCAACCAGTTTTCACCCTGTTATGCCCAGATTGCATCACCCAGAGCTGACCCGCTCCACTTTATTGTATTAATGCAATAATGCAGAACAGCAACTTTGTGTCACACTTAATGTGACACAACGCTCAGTGGGTCAAGCCAATTTCCAGAATGCAACTCAGCAGGTCAAAGCTGAGTAATGCATTTTGGAAGTTTATGAAGTTCCAGGTTGGTCTCTGGAACTCAAGTTGAGTTTTAACAGAACAACCAACCGCGACGGTCGACTTTTCTTTGAAATATTTAACATACTTAACATTGGCGCAGCCGGTTCGCGAAGCAATAAGTTGATAAAACGTCAATCGTTTCGAAAAAGAACCTAACAAAAACAACAAGAAAAAAAATATAATTAAATTACGATAAGTGCGTGAGCCGCTTAGTGAAAAAAAAAGAAATTGTGCCTATTTCCGAATCAAAAAAGTGAAAAAAAACAAAAAAACGAATATCCATCCGAAGCCACAGTATTTATCAAGGAAAAAAGTGGAAAAAAACAAAAAACGAATATCCATCCGAGGCCACAGGTGAGTATGCATATCAAATTGTAATGTTTAAATAGAACAAGCTCAAATTTAGCTTGTGTAGTTTTTTTTTATTTATTTATACATTTGGTGTTTTTTGTTGGTGGTTATTTTTTTTTTCTTTTTTTTTCTCTACGTGATTTGAACGAAAAACAAAACGTTCTTGTTGGCATAGGTCGGTGATAGAATTATTTTTTTTTGTTGTTGGGTATAATATTTCAAGGTTATTTTAATGCAAGCGGTTTGGTGGTTTAGCTCCAGAATATTGTGATAGTTTTATGGCAAGAACAGAAAAGTCTAAATCACAATTGCTAGAAGAAATCCTCCAATTGGAAAAGCAATTAAAAGACCAAGGTGAAGAAATTCAGAATTTCAACCACCATCTGTTGCGTGAGCTTAAGACTATCACATCTAGGGAATCATATTCCCTGATTTACTCGCAGTTAAGTTCGCAGTGGGGTAAATTTACGAGGCTCGAGACTACAGACTCAATACTTGCTGAGTATTCAGAGGCAGTCCAAGGGCTCCAGGATAAAAATAAAAGAGAAATCCAGGAGCTAAGAGCTGAACTGAACGACATTCAAAAAATTCGTTTGAGTTTTAATCAGAGTCAGCTTGAAGCCGAAAACGTAAATCAGCAGGCCGAAGAAGAAATTTCAAGACTAAACTTTGAAATCGAGGTTCTTCGGTCAAATCTCACGAAGGCGAACAGCGAGTTAAAAGCTGCCCAAAAATCTGTGGGAGAAAAAGAAATAAAATTAGGGAAAGTACGTGGTTTAGAACTAGGGTACACTTCGCAAATAGAGGCTTTGAAAATCAAGCTAAGAAATCAAAAAGAAACAATTGATTCGTTGCGATTTCTTGAGATTTCAAACTCTAAAGAAGAAGAAGAAGACAAACCAACCATGTCGTATGAAAAAATTGTTAAAATTGTAGCACAATTAGTCCCACAGTTTTCTGGAGCAAGAACTCCTAACTTGTCGTGTCAAGTTTATGAGTTCTTGAATGCTTGCGCTTTGGGATTGAAATGTATTGACGCGGAAAATGAATCAATTTACGTGTCAATACTTTCTACAAGACTGGTTGGAGATGCGTTTGAACTTGTGAGGTCAAGCAAACCAACTTCTTTAAAGGAATTGGAAACGCTTATTAGGGGAACGTATCTGACCGTCAGAACACTGGATAGTGTGACTGGCGAAATTAAACAATCCCACCAACTTGCAACGGAGGATATACACGCGTTTGCCAGACGTTTGACGGGTCTTCAAACAAAGGCTAACGACATAATAGATGCAAGTTACCAAGCCTCTGATTCAGTGGCTTTAAAGCGGGAACTACAGAACTCGATCATTACCAGCTTTAAGATGGGGCTATTGGATCCAGCTTTGCGTCAATTTATGTTGACTGTTTCCGGGGAAGATTTGCAGACACTGGCAGACACGGCGCTTAAAACATCTCAGCTTCTTCATCCCCAATATTCTAATAACTTTAACAACTCCCAGTTTTCTAACCAAACGTTTGCGTACAACCAAGTACACGTACCACAACAACAGCCACAGTTTTTAAATAGTAACCTTTTATGGAACACCTCTCCAGCCATAACCCAAGTTCAGGAGACAGGTAATTTGCATTTAGGTACCATTCCAGGTAAAGTTACATCATTAAAGTGTGGTTTTTGTAACAAACCAAATCACACATATACAGATTGTAGGACAAGGCGCAATAATCCCTATTGCGAGTCCTGCAAGGCATATGGCCATGGACCTGGATCATGCCCTAAAGCCCAAGTATTTGCAGCTTCTGTTAAACCATCACGAAAGTCGAAACTTAAGTGCGATTGGTGTTCGAGGCCAGGACATTCGGAAAACGAATGTTTTAGCAAAAAGAATTACTTGGCGAAACATGCACCGGGAAACGTGATAGGGGCCAGCCAGAACCCTTGAGCTGTGCCCCGAAAATCACACCCCTACAACATGAAAAAAACTAAAAAAAGTCAGGAAAAACCTGATCAACAAGATAAACCAAAAACCACACCCCTACCACATAAAAAAATTAAAAAAAAGGTCAGGAAAAACCTGAACAACAAGATTACATAAAAGCGGAAAACGGTTTTTTCTTTTGCGAACCAAATATATCCAAATATAACAAGATGACATCCAGAACTGGTCAAATGCTCAAAACCTCTCGAACGAAGAAAACAACTCCTCATCGTCGAAGGACGTCAAATCAACACCAACACAAGTTTCCGATGAAACCACTTTAAAAAGTATTTAATCCGTTGACAATAGTACAACTTCAAAACATTCAAAAGATCCTCCAATCTCAAGAAGAAGATACCTTTGCTCGCTGGAACTGCTGAGTATTTACACGTGGTCTTCGATGTAGCTGCGTGTTGGAGAAGTTCTATCAGACACTCATTGGAACCTGATGTGTATACCGGGCTTTCATGTCGGCATACCGCAATGTCTTTATCCGTTTCTCCTGTTGCAACACGTGCGCATCGAGAGTACTGCTCATCATTTAACATTACAAACAGTTCGTGGTTATCGGATTCGGCTATGTATTCGGAGTTTGTCTCGATAACCATATCCCATCTATCGTCTAGTGCATTTGGCAAGGCGTATACTTTATTTAAGTTGTAGCGCAAGGGGTCTGGCAGTGGGAGCGTTACTTTAACGATCAGATTTCCCTGAATTGTGAAAACATTTGTACAGGTCGCTGCATGTATGATGCTCTCGAATGGAAATCCTCCTTTGACTGGAAGACTTTTAAGCAATGCAGTTATGTTGCCTCCGTCCAGGATGAAAGGATGGAGTTTATTATTGTAGAGGTCATCCATTATTGAAAGTTCCAGAGTTTGATGGTTTTGGATCCAATATTTTTGAATTAATCACAGAAGTCATCGCATTAGTTTCACTTCTTATCTTCAGCATCGCGACTTCCTTGTTTGTGTTTTGGGTGTATTCAATGAAAGCCTCACTTAGATTGCCTACTCCTGACGTGATGTTTTCTATTTCCACTGCCAGTTGTGCAATTGGTTTGGACAACGCATGATTTCATGACTGATATTTGTCGATGCATTAGCTGGAACGAATATTCTTCCTTTTTATGAAGGAATTCGAGCTGATGGTACACCTTCCTAGCATCTTCGCTGTCCATCGTTCCGAAGGCCCATTTAGAGAAACCTCCGATAAAATCCAGTGCACGCTTTTGCCTTTTTGAGTGAATTATTTTCCTTATGCGACCAGCTGTTTGCTTTAGGTTTATGATGTTTGCCTCCGTCTCTTGGACAATTAAATGGCAATAACGTTGGAAGTTGATATCCGGAATGCTGCTGCACATAGTTTCTAGTCTATTGTCGCACTTTTCCACCATCTGAATGACCATTTCATAGTCGATTGGTGTGAACTTCGTTAGTATTGTCCACGTATCACTGTAGAATAACGCGTGTTCTACCGTTTCAAATACTACTGGTGACTTTTCTTCCAACGATGTTATCTTGTAGGGTTTCTGTGACTGCCCGGGGTAGATGCCAATAATTAGCATATACACAGTTATTTTAAAATAATATAATTTGAACATTTTCTTATTTTTTTCTGTAGTACCTCAATAATACTTAAAGTTTAATATATTTAATAGTTTCAAGTTTTGGTATCTTAAAAATTTTAATTAAAAATAAATAGATGAAAAATTTCCCTTGATAAATACTGAAAAGAAAGACAGAAATTATTAAAAATTTGATATTGAAGAGAAAAAAAAACTAATATTTGGTTTTTGTGTTTTTCTTTTTAGTCTCTTTATGGTGTGTCTTTGTTGGCATAAATGGTGGTTATGAAAAAAAAACTTTTTAATTGATTGTTATGGACTCTTTTAATTTTGCTGCCCATTTTAATTCTCGAATTCACATCACCTGTTGATATTATTTGAAACGGGCCCAACCAGATAGGAGAAAATTTATTTTTCCTTGCGGGATTTTTCAACAAAACATTTTGCCCTACTTTAAAAGCAATGGTTTTAGCACCCTTATCGTAATTAACCTTCGATTTAATCTTAGCTCTCTCAAGATTCTCGTTGGCTAACCTGTGGGCTTCCTCGAGCTGATACTTGAGTAGCAGAGGATAGTCATCGGCGTTATAAAGTGGAGTGGTTTTTCTCTTCAGGTTAGTTGGCATTTCGAAATTAAAACCAAATAATGCATTTAAAGGGGTAAGCTGCGTAGCGGTATGAACGTGGTTGTTATGGACATGCATGGCCTGTCTTAACCACTGGTCCCAGTTTCTTTCGTCTTTTACCGCAAAAGATCTAAGATATTCGGCTAGCGGTCTATGACTTCGCTCCAATGAACCATTGGCTTGAGGATGGTACGCTGTCGTGTGAATTTTCTTCACGCCTAGTAACTTGCATGTCTGCGAAAAAACCTTCGACGTGAAGTTTGCACCATTATCAGTGACGAGTATCTTTGGGATTCTGTATCTCGTCACGATTTGTTCGTAAAACACTCTAGCCACTGTCGAAGCTTCCATATCAGGAAGAGGTGCACAGTCCATAAACTTTGTCAAGTCATCCTGAAAAGTCAAAATATATCTGTTTCCAGAATAAGACAGGGGAAGACCACATACTATGTCCATATACACTTTATCGAAAGGTACTAATGGAGTATCAGTTAAAACCATTGGCATCTTAGTTGGTGGTGAACTTTTATTTTTCTGACACTCTGGACACCTCTTAACGTAATCAAGAACTTGACTCTTCATACCTTTCCATCGAAATTGTTTTCTGATGCGTTGGTAAGTTCTTGTTGCGCCTTGATGACCCCCTAGTGCCGATTTATGGAAATCTCTCAAAACCGTTTGAATTTCTTCTGGGTTTGATAGAGAAATCCATTGGTTCGTACCCCTTTCAACCAATTTAAACTGACTCGTTTCCTTCGGTATATCCTGCCCACTCAGCATTTTCTCCTGATTCCTTGCCACCTGTAGCCTTGTTATTGCTAGGCACTGACCCTCAGGACAAGCGATGCGACTCAAAGCGTCCGCATTAGTATTCTTCCTTCCGGGCTTGTACCCAATTTTGTAGTCGTATTCTGAGAGTTTGTGGTGAAAGTTAACAAGACGCGTGGTTGGGTCTTTAACGTTAAAAACTCCTTTCAACGGTTGGTGGTCAGTATAGACTACAAACGGTCGCCCAAGCAAATAGGTTCTAAAATTTTTAGTCGCCCATACGACGGCTAAAAGTTCCCTTTCTATTGTGGAGTACCTTTTTTCACAGGGACTTAGAGACCTACTTGCGTATGCAATCGGCTTGTCGTCACCTGCTGTTCCCTGCGATAACACTGCACCTAAGGCCTCACCACTAGCATCAGTTGTTAGGATGAATGGTTTAGTGAAATCGGGGTAAATAAGGACCGGAGGGGATGTTACCGCTGTTTTAAGGTCTTCAAATGCCTTTTGGCATTCTTCACTCCACTCGAACTTTGTGGTTTTCCGAAGGAGGTTATTTATGGGATAAGCCATAGCCGCAAAATTTGGTACAAATTTGCGGTAGTAGTTTACAAATCCCATAAAAGACTGAACTTCCTTGATGTTTTTAGGAGGTGGGTAACTGGTTACGCAACTAGTCTTAGATGGATCAGGTCTCGCACCGTCTTCAGAGCATATATGACCCAGGTATGCGACTTCCCTACAAAGAAACTTGCATTTATCTATATTGAGTTTTAAACGGCTCTCCCGGAGTCTACCAAAAACATTTACTAATTTCTGACAATGATCTTCCAAATTCTTAGAATAAATCACAATATCGTCAAGGTAGACGAAACAATCAATGCCGTGGAGCCCTGTCAAAATATTATTCATTATTCTTTGAAAAGTAGCGGGTGCTCCTGAAAGTCCAAATGGCATTCGGTTGAATTCGTAATGACCTAGACTTGTGCTAAAGGCAGTTTTTTCTCGATCCTTTTTGTCAATAAGAACTTGGTGGTATCCGTTGGCCAAATCAAGGGTTGTGAAATACCGACTATTTCCTAACTGGTCCAGAATATCTTCTATTCTCGGCAGAGGAAAACTATCTTTCACTGACACCTCATTCAATTTGCGGAAATCAACCACAACTCTCCACTTCTTTTTTCCATCCGGTCCTGCTTTCTTAGGAACGACTAAAAGAGGAGAATTCCATGGTGATTTACTGGAAGCAATAATTCCATCGTCAAGCATTTTTTTGACTTGTGAGTTTATTTCATCTCTAGCAATTTGAGGTAACCTATATTGTTTTTGATTTATAGGTGCTTGATCCACTTTCACCGATATCTTATGAGAAAGAACATCCGTATGGCTTAAGATGTCACCATCCAAGTGAAATATGTCATTGTATTGACTACATATTTCTTCTATGCACGCTCTTTCCTCATTATTCAAGGACGGATTTAAGTTTAATGCCTTAAGCAAGGAATCTATTCTTTTACTCGCTAGTTTTGAGTCATGTATACTAAAGATGTTTGGAAACTTATTCTTCTCAACCTTAAATTGATTGAAATTAGTAAATTTGGGAGTAAAATTTTCATGAAGATAAAGTTTTTCGTGGTTGAGTTCAAGACCGGTACTCGGATTTTCCCGTCCCTCACGTTCACCACAGTGTTAGCCAAATATATGCCTGGGTAAATTTCTTGTGAATGAACCAGAATTTCTGGAGTTTTTGACGGCACTTTTAACGTCACAACAGTTTGAGTACGGGCTTTTATTTCCCGTTTTTCTAAACGTGCGTTGCTTACCATGCATTGAATACTGTTACTTCTCTCAAACGCATGTATTAGGGGAAATTCAGAGACAACTGATTTTTCTTTATTTAAAAATTTCAAAGTTTTGGTCACTGTATCTATAACGGAGTGATTCCAAAGAATATCCCGACCTAGTATACCATCGACTGGAATATCAATCTTACCGTCTATAATGTGCCATTTTGCTTTGCATTTTTTAGACAAAAATATATTCGCTCTAACCGTCCCTAACGTTACTCCATTACCAACATACTTAACAACCCCAAGGCTTCAGGGCGTCCCGGTGTCCAGCACACCAAACTCTGCCAAGCTAATTTTTTTAATTATTTATCCTTCGCGGTAGATTTGAAATATCTCATTAATAATTATCATTATAATATCGTCTCCGTAATATTGTCCTTCTTCACAAGCGGGCCACCTATTCTCTGTTAGACTCTTTGTCTTTCTCGAACGCGGCTAAAAGAGCTCTTGAAAGAATCTTGAAAGACCATACATAGGACAAAAGTACACCTTTTTTTTGCTTCTTTTTTATTAAAAAAACAAACAAAAACAAGTTTATAAAGGTAGAACAGTTTTGTGTGTTTTAAAATGCATTTCATGTAGAACACAGTATGTACTTAATATTGTTCCTATAATAAAAACATAGGTAATCTAATAATGAATGCGTTTCCAGAAATCTCACGAGTCACGACGAGAAAATATAATAAGGCAAGAAGCTTCTAACTTCAATCCAATTACACCGTTTTCTCCTTTTAGTGTCCGACCGAAGCTTAGGCTTCGGCTTCGGTCGAATTCGGCCAAAAAAAAAACAACATTCGGCCAAACGCCAAACCTTCGGCTTCGGTATAAAATAGGCCGAAGCCGAAGAATTTGTCTCTTAATATCGTGCATCGTACTAGGCGCCGAAAAAAATAATTTTTGAATTTTTGAAATTAGTGTAAAATCGTAGTAGGCGCGGAAAAAAATTCCATTTTTGAATTCTTTAAATTGCCAATTGCTAGGGATGTCGAAAATCGAAATGCAAAAAAGTATCGATATATATCGTGTCGATATTTTAAAAAAAAATATCGATATCGGTTTTGATATTTTTTTTTTAGAAAAATATCGATATATCGGTAAAATATGACAAAAAAATGATTTTGCCTATTTTAATTATCATTTTAAACATTTCTTTTCATTTTCCCCCAATCTAAAGCTTGACATTTGTTTGTTCAGGCATTTTGCTCACAATGCTCGTCTCTTTTTTCCGAGCGCGTCGATTCGACTCTGAACACTCAGAGTCAGAATAAGTGCGCTCTCAAGGAAAAGAGTAACAAAACTTTGATGCTCCGAACATTCTGAACGAAAAAAAGAAACACAATTTTGAGTTTGGCAGATCGGGCTCTGTTCAGTTGCAAAAACCAAAAACGCCTAGATAGGAGACCAAGCTGTCAAAATAGATTTGCATTTTGCGTACGTGCTGAAAAACTTGTGAGCTATATAAGTATGCTTGTATGGTGTGAATGATGCTAGAGAGCAAATTGTTGAGAATGTTTTGTGTGCAATTGGTGTGACAAAGCACCATAGTTGAGAATGTATTGTGTTTTCAAATAATTGATGTTTCATGATATCTCACATTTAGTTACGTACACTAATTGAGTGTAGTGTGTGGTATTTCTTTGGAAGATTTTTCTTAATCATAAAAAATATAGAATTTTTATACCTTTTCGATACTTGGATTTTCATATCGATACATCGATATATCGAAAAAATGTCAACACATCTAGAAAAAAAATCGATATATCGATATTTTTTCGACATCCCTAAATTGCCATCGTTTGTACTTTTATTTTATTCGAAATAAGAATTCTTCGCTTTATTCGGCTTGCTAGCCTAATATTCGGCTTCGGCGGAAAATCGACGTTCGGTCGGACACTATCTCCTTTGACCTCAACTAACTTATAGCACTAAAAAAACTTTATCTATTTAAATCTAAATCCACAAGTCGGATTTTCAAAATTCACAAATTTTGTATAGCCACTCAAGATGCTTTTGAGATAAACAAATCGAACATATTTATTTTTATCAAAATAATAAATTATGTACATCAACATCATACAATATTGAAAGTAACTAAAACTACGTAAAACAAAATTATAATTACTATAATGGGCCTATATTCTATTAAACACTGCAATTACGCATGCATAATTGAACTATAAAAACAACAAAAACGAAATCAAGGATTCAATATTTAACACAACCAACCGCTTAAGATTTTATTCAAGCTTCTTCTTAAGTTTGTTTTTAAATAATCCCGGCAGTAATGACAAAATTGCACAAACTGTCAGTATTGCAACCGAGGTCCACGAGAAAGCTTCATTGGAACTTGTCATCTTTTGCAGCGTTTTTCCAGTTTGTATGGCGATTACTGATGGCGGTGCAACTCCAAAGAATGTTCCTATTGCGAATGTAAAGATTGGGACTCCAATAACCGGTGAGGCCAAGTTGATGAACCAATTTGGCAGAAGTGGTGTCATGCGCAGAAATAAAATGTAATTGAATAGGCTATCGCGGTGGTTTTCGACTTGCTGCCTCCAATCAGCTGTCTTTTTTGGCCAAAAATGACAAATCAATCGTCGTCCCACTAAATTCGATATTGTGTAACAAAATGTTGCTCCGAGGGACGAACAAAAGCATATGAGAAACAGGGCTATTGGAAATTTGTAGAGAAAACCTAATAATATAGAAAGGAACAATGATCCTGGAATAGCAAATGTTTGTAGGCTGTAAAAATATGAATTAAGGAAAATAATGGTTAAAGGTTTGTGTAAATGATTTTCTTTGGCTCTTCCAGTAAAAAACATGAAGTTATGAGAGAGAGATAGGCAGAGCCTCGGATAATGACCCCCCTCTTATGGTAACCACACCCGGAACGACAACGGACTACGCATTGAGAGTTTGTACCTGGAATGTAAGAACACTCTACACTCCAGGTGCAACTCAAAAACTTGAATCTGTCCTCATGCATTACTGCGATCCAGGAAATACGATGGATAAGATCAGGGACAATAATAGGGAAAAATTGTGACATTTATTACAGCTGTCATCAAAGAATACACATATTTGGATGCAGATTCGTCATGGGAAATCGGCTAAGATCGAAAGTCATGGATTTCAAGCCAATTAGTGATCGCCTGGCTGTAATTCGCATCAAGGCCACACTACAAAACATCAGTTTAATATGTGCACACGGCCCTACCGATGATGCTGAGGAGTCTAGCAAGGAGGATTTTAACGACCTTTTACGACCTCCTGGATAGAGCCTACGGAGCCTGTCCAGACGTCAAAATCGTACTCGGAGATTTCAATGCAAAAATCGGGAAGGAAGACATCTTAGGCGGACTAGTTGGAAAGCACAGCCTCCACGAAGTTACAACACATAACGGCTTCCAACTAATCGACTTTGCTGCAGCTCGTAATACGGTGATAAGTAGCACTAGGTTTCCAAGACGAAAGATCTACACAGCTACCTGGCGATCTCCAGATGGGCGAACTACCAACCAAATCGACCATGTGGTAATCGGCGCAAGGCACGCGCCAACATCTTGAACATGCGCACTTTCCGAGGAGCAAATGTCGACTCTGACCACTTTCTGGTAGTTTAGAGCTCGTCTATCAAATGACAAAGAAACACGTGCGGCCCAAAGAAAGAATTTCAATATCGGCGGCGTTAGCACTCCGGATAATGCCAGAGACTACAGTGAGCGTCTGAGTGAGCGACTCACCGCCGTCCTCCCAAATACCACAGATGTCAATACCTGGTGGAACCAAAATCGCAAAATAATTAAAAAAGTAGCCGAGACCACCAAAGGTTACCAGCCACCCCCGAAAAAGAACCCGTTGTATGGTGATGAAGGAAATTGCGCAGGAAATTGTAGATGTTTTCAAGTAGCACTACCAACAGCTGCTGAATGCGCAAAATGTCGAGCGAGCTAATGAAGAAAGAGAAGCAAGACCAGTAAATGAAGACCTAGTCCCAGCCCCCACCACAGAAGAGGTAGAAAGAGCCATCTAAAAGCTAAAACAAATAACAAGTCCGCCGGGTCGGATGGCATACCTGCGGAACTCTTTAAATATGGTGGGGTTTTGATGAACCGCATGCACCAGGTCATCAACAAAGTGTGGGAGGAAGAATGCATGCCCACTGACTGGTCGATAAGCTCCATATGCGATCCTATGTCATGCAAAAGCTAACAAGGTAACAGCTCATCCGAGTTATTTCAAACATGCGCAGGGTTTAGACAAGGAGATGCGTTGTCATGTGATTTCTTCAACATAGTCCTGGAGCAGATAGTGCTCAAGGCTGGTGTGAGCACGGAAAACACTATCTTCATCAAATCCACCCAGGTCTTAGGCTATGCGGACGACATACACATCATTGGTCGATCCAAGAGAGCTGTGCTTGAGGTCTTCACAGCGATTGAAGAACAGGCGAAACTCGTTGGTCTTGAAGCGAATGAGGACAAAACTAAGTACATGTTATCAACAAACAAAGCAACATATGTCCACCGCCTAGGACAAAAAGTCATTGTTGGTAGCAGCAATTTTGAGGTAGTTAAGGAATTCACCTACCCTGGAACAAACATCAATCCCACAATGCCACAAACGACACCTTAGTGGAGATCAGAAGAAGAATTACCCTAGCGAACCGCTGCTGCTTCCGTTTGGCAAAACAACTGGGTTCAAAACTCCTTACTCGAATGACAGTGTCTGCTGTACAAAACTTTGATTTTACCAGCCCTACTCTACGGCGCCGAGTGCTGGACAATAAGTAAAAAAGGGGAATTGATACTGGGCACTTTCGAAAGTAAAATTCTTCGACGGAGTTTTGGTCCCGTATGCGACGATGGTGAATGGAGAAGAAGGTACAACCGAGAACTGTACGAGCTGTACCAAGATGTGGATGAAGTTCAGAAAGCCAAGACGACTACATTGGTATGGCCACATCGAGCGAAAGGATGAAAACGCTCCAGCCAAGTCTTCTCATCGCAGCCCCCAGTTTCGAGACGACAAGGAAGACCGAACCTACGGTACAAGGACTAAGTGCGACTGGAGAGTGCATGCGAGAGACCCTTCCCGATGGAAAGCTGCAGTACCTCAGGGTGAGATCCTTCATGGATTGTGAGCCGGTTAAGTAGGTAAGTACTTAAGTTAAAGCTCCTGCATTCTTGTTTGCTCACTATTTTCAATCCCACTTGGTTTATTAGACTGATTACTATTCGGCCGTTGGTAGAATAGAGGCTAGATTATTTGAAATCATTTAAAGAAAAACTGAAGTAGAGCTTAATAAATACTAAATGAAAATGAAAGGTAGCAACAAGCTAAAAAAAAGAAAAAATAATTTTTCAAAAGGATACAACACATAAGTAGTGACAATTCCGAACATCACTTCGAAGTAGTACATGTCCTTGTATTGGTCTAAGACTTTAGCTAGCATCTTGGCATCTTGTATATCTCGTGGTAATTTGATGTACTGCTTTTCTGTCCTTTTTGGATTAAGAAATAAAATGCGATTACACACAAAATATACCTCATTCTTAATATAGAGCTGTATTTTATTGTTAGTCACTTACTCCTCTAGTTCTGGAAACATCATATACACGTAAGACATTGCCGCCAAGCTTATTAAAAATATCACAGCTAGAATTGTTACGGATTTCTTTGTTGCACTTCGGTCGGTATCTGACATGCACATGTCTGGCTTTTGTGCAATGTCTTTTCATTAAAAAAAAACACAAAAACAATAAAATATACATAACATTGAAATATTCATTGAATTAATTAACTTCAATGATAACGATAACCTAGGGCCAGGCAACTTACTGTTTCCAGAATTTGCTTCTTTAAAATTCATGGTTAAAAAATAAAAACTAATTGTTGAATGTTTAATAGTTTTGTTTCAAAAGCTTTGTATTCAAATTCATACAAACGCTATTTCAATGTATGTTTAATTTAAAAAAATATATATTTCGATAAAATATTCAATTCGGTGCAAAACTGCAAATAAAACTGCAAGTTTACGAAAAAAATATGACAGCAATGTGACAGACGTGGTTGTTTCGCGTTCAGGTTCTGGAATAATTTTGACACAACAGTTTTGGTAGCTGTGGAAATTCAAAATTCTTAAGCGGGATACAGGACAGTTCAAATGCTTGTCATGCACGAGCAAGTGTATTAGTAAATTTGGATTGAAGTTGCCTATACACACATCAATCATAAGGTCCGTTCTTTTACTTTTTGGGCAGTTTGTGTAAAAACTGTCAAAAATCATCCCCACTCCTCGAAATTTTGTGATTCACCCAAAAAGTAAACGAACGCTTCACACCAAAAATCTGCCGAATGCACAAAATTATGTCGAACGTCAACAAAATTCAATGTACTTCTTATGGTTTGACAGAACTTACACAAACTGCCACAAGAAATTTTTGTGGCTAAATTCGGTAGATAGGGGAAATATTTTTCTCCTTCAAAAATGACAGATTTTAATTTAAGTGGCAGTAATGGTGGATTTACATTGATCTGCATGCCATCATCTGCAAAAATAGAGGATGCAAGATACAAAACTCATACTAGTGTAATAGAGATAATAAGACCAAAATGCAGACGTCTGCACGGATGAAGATTATAGGAAGTTCAACTCATGCAGAAGAAAATTATGGTGAAGACGAACATGTTCATCTTTTTTATAGCGTTTTCATCTGCACCATAATTTTTTCATCTGCACCATAATTTTTTGTTGTTGGCCTGTCAAAACAATCAGCTGTTTTTTGTCCATACTTGTAAAGGGCCGACCCATAGAATCCGTCAGTGCGTCAGCGTTGACGTTTTCAACTGACAGCACAATAGAATACACACGTTCTTATGAAACTCGTCCCATAAGCAACGCATGTGACGGATACGACGGATAGAGTTGGTTAACTTTCTACTTTTTGCGTCCGTTGTTCCGTTGACAACCGAATACAACGAGCAGTCATTCAATGTGTTCCCACAGCAACAAGGAAAAGCAATGGATGATGAAAATTTTGTGAAAAAAATAATTATGACATGATTTTCATATTTTAATTTAAAATTTTTTGTTCGGATTTGCAGTTTTGTGAATTATTTTTATACCAAGTAAATGAGACTGTCAAATTATACAACGTATTCTATGGGACGGTTCAATCCGGCAAATACGTTGGCAGCAACGTACGCATTGACGCTGAGGTGCGTTTTTGCGCCGACGATAGTTGACTATAGTTTTTGTGTCAAAAAAAAAAATGGTTGATGTGTCATAGTTGAAATAGTTAGAAATAGTTGAAATAATCCAAAAACGCTTTTTAGTTAAGTTTGGTTGAGCTGTCAAACAAGAAAAACAAAAACAAATCTTTTGAGGTTACATTTTTCTTTTCTTTTGATCATAAAATTATTGAAATGGATAAAGAGACAACATTTTTCGTTGCTCTAAATTTATTGCAAAAATTCAAGAACGATCTTGATATGGTAAGTTTTTGAAGAAAATTAAAATAAGAAAATATTTATTTATCTTTGAACAACCCACAGCAATAAAGGCAAATGCAATATTCGAACTGAAGTCCACCCTCCAAGATGAAATCCTCAAGCTGTTCCAAGTAAGCCAGCTCCTGATATTCTCCTAATTGCTGCTTCCAGATTCGCTGAAAAACTATCAATAATCAATTCAATATCTATTTCGTGCTTTTATATAAATAAACGGAGAAAGTCTTTATTTTCTGATACTAATGAAAAATTTACTGCCGACAGAATTATATACATGCATAAAAGCAATAATAAAAATAAGGCCGAATTTGTTCGCATGTTTCTTGCTGATTGTTTTCCTCAGCTGATGGCTTCGTCCTTCTCCTTCGCCCTTCTTCGGCTTCCAGTATTGCCTCGACTTCGGTCAGCTGGTTGTCGGTGATGGTGCATGCATACTTGAGTCGTTCTTAATAGTCTTCGAGGTTTTTGAGCTTGATTTCGAGAGCTGAAGCTGCATCGATGACGTTTGAGGACTTTTCCCGCTCTTCGTTGAGTTCACGAAAGAGTTTCTTTATCTCCAAACGATGAGCATGTGAAATTTGTTCGACGACCTAAAGAATACAATGAACGTTAAATGAGATCTGTTTGCAGATGAAAAACCTTACCTCAGATTTCTCCTTCAGCCTCTCCTGCTCGGCGTTTTCGCACATTTTGTGCTCCAGTTGCTTCTCCACCTTCCACAGGTTTAAGTTTGCTTTTCGTGCCGACTGACGTTCGACAATCATCTGCTCATGGGTAGCGGCCAACTTGTCCTCCAATTTTTGGCACTGCTTCTCGAGTAGGTATATCGCCGACGCTCTTCGGTCGTTCACTGAACTTCTCAGCCATGTCCTCCCGAAATAGGGATGTTTGCGGATCGCAGTGTAGTCAATTCGATTGAAAGGGATTGTGACCAGGGAGAGATTGAGATTCTTGAAATTGGTGCTGACTTTTTCTCTCCTCGCAGTGACTGAGGATTTTCAAATATGTCTCGTGGACATTGTGGCATTGTCCTCGTGAAATGGTGTGACTTCGCAGATAAGTTCATAGCCTATAATACCCATGGACCAGAAGTCACAGCTGACCTGTAAGTAGTTTTTAGCATCAATGTTTTGTTTAAAACTCGAGGTTTGAAAGAACTTACGCTCTGCTGGGATTTGGTCAATCTGCAATAGGAAATTGTCTCGAGCAGTTCTGGAGCAATGTAGTCAGGAGTTCCAACCGGCGAGGAACTGTACACATGCCCGTCACGATTCACGGCAGCGGGATTTCAAAAATCTTCCAGTTTGATGGCGGTCGATTAGAATGTTTTCCGGATTGATGACGCGATGGACATAGCCCATGCAATGGAGAGCATGAATTTATGAAAATTATGAAATTATGAATTTATGAATTCATTCTGATTTTGAAAACAAGAGGATTCCCTTCGGATTTTAAAACCAGAATGTTTTTACGAGTACACACTACACTACACATTTTGAAACCAATAAAAAAGTGCACGAGAAAAATTTCCTCATGATTTGTTTTCGTTTTTCTAATGAAGTTCCTTTTGCAAAATCTCCGGCGAAATAAAGTTCTTTTTTCCGATAATTTAAGATTTGAAAGGGGAACCTTTTTTCTTTATTTTGTAATGAAATAATTGAAGACGAACAGAAGTACTTTGATTGTAATTAAATTTGCGGCAGTACCTACGGATACGGACGACTACGCGGTTGTAAAAAATGCACAAACAGAATGTTTTTTTTTTAGATTCCAGATTGACAAACGCCATTAAACACAAAAAAAAGAACACTTTGACACACCAACCACTTTCAACTCACCTCCTGAGATGGATTGGAAATAGTTAGAGATAGTTACGATTTGACACATCTACACAGACCGCAAAAACGACAATTGTGATTACGAATCGTAACTATTGGCGTGCAAAAACGAGAAATAGTCAACCATTGTTGATTATAGTCAGCGCAAAAACGCACCTCTGACGGATTGACGGATTCTATGGGTCGGCCCCTTAAGAGTTTTTAATTTTATTTTCGAAATTAAAATTTGAAAAATATATATTATGATTACGTGAGCCTAGTAACTTACTTATTTTCCATCAAAAAATGTTCATCTCTTGATCTTAGTGTTATAATTTCCGATAAATCATTTGTCTGATCTTTAGGTCAAGTTGCATCGGAAGTTCATGTGAAAAACAATAATTCACCCAATATTGTGCAAAGTCTGTCCCTCCTTGTTTTGCGGTTATCATTCGATTCATCCTTTAACCTGAGTTGGTAGAAAAAGCAATTGTCGTCGACATATCACCAATTTCGATTCCAAAGAATTTCGAATTCAAGGAAGATGTCTTCTCGGTCTTTTATTGAGAATCTCCGCCACACACAGAGGTAAATGAATCAATAGATTTGTGGTCTTTTCTTATTCTAAAAGTGTTATAATTTTAGGTACGATGGACACAACAACTACCAAACTTCTCAGTGTCCACATTGAGGCATTACTACCAGCGACAGCTTTAGAGTTGGATATTCCACAGAATATTCAAGTAGCTTCCCTGATGGGGATTGGTCTGATATATCAAGGAACAGATAAGCGGCACATAGCAGAAGTGTTACTTCAAGAAATAGGTTAACTCGAATGGACTTTGTCTGGTGGCTCTGGAGGCAATAAGAATCCTCCTTATAAATATGGGGGATTATTATCGTTTTTAGATGACACCCAGGAACCGAGAAAGTAAACATTTTTGTAGTTTATTTGAATTTTTATACTTCTTTTTTAAATTTAGAACTAATACATTGATGTCTGAAGCCGCTCTTCATATTGAATCTTTGGAACCCTTGGAACCTGCTTCAAAAAAAAAGTAAGTAAGTATCCATGATATTTTTTTAGAAGCCTGTAAGTCATCGCAGCATACGAGCTATCAAGCCGAAGCTCTTCAGCTTTTAAATGAAATCAACAATCCACAACCTGTTCAACAGAAAGAGAAGAGCTATGCTGTGATGACTTGCGACTTAATAGCGAGGGATATGGAGACGCTTCCTGAAGAAGATCAATGGGAAGTACGCAGGGAACTTTTCCAAGTTATCGATGCAGCAGTTTTGCGGCATCGAAACCGAGGTACGGGCAGCAGTTTGTTAGTAATTAAGTAAGCTAGTTTAAGTTAGCTTTTTAATTAAGTCAGTTATTTTTAAGCAGGCGCGGATTCAGAGGGGGGGGAGGGTCACGGGGGTCATGACCTCCCCCCCCCCCCCAAACATGTTGTATTTAAAAAAAAAAGCTGAACCAATATTTTGCAAACCGAATAACAAAAAAAAACGAATAAAACCTAGTTTTTGCAACCAGGAACTTACCAAACGATCACAATTAAGTTACTCTTTGGCCCTCTGGAAAAAAATAAAAATAGAATCAAAAAAAGGCTGAATCAACAATTTTTTTACACAATACTGACATTTTTTATTATTTTTTCTATATTTGGATTGTAGCTACAGTTTATACCTATGCTAGCATCTGTTTACAATCTGTTTACAAGTTACAACCAAAAGCATAATTTATAACACAAAATACAATCTTCTATTTTGTTTCGCAAATCTGTTAATGATCGCATCGTTGTCTAATTCGATGTCACGATTGATGTGTAGCAATGCAAGCCCGGTGAGTCTGTCTTAACCAAGTTTAGAGGCGATAGAAAGTTGAAAAACTCCTTTCTGCAGTGGCTCCAGTAACAGAGAGCGTTTCCAAAATCCAAAATCGTAAGCAGTGTATTAATAGCCGGATAAATTACCATCACACCATCAAGGGCAAGAGGAACCGAATCTGGGAGTTCACCGCCGTTTTCAACAATTCGGTTCCTTTTAGCTACCAACAACTCAAATTCGGCAATAACGCTCGAAGGGGGAGAGTTCAGAAGCTTCTGGTACGTTTCTGCTACAAGCTGAATTTCTTCAATGTCCTCCGCTGTATAGCAAGTCCGAGGCAGAAACACTCTCAACCCAAAAAGCTTTATCACGTCTGGAGAGAGTCTTTTGTTGAGGTCCGTCACGTAATTTCATGTCACCGCTATTGATACTTCCTATAATTGATTAATTGGGTGTTTAAAACAAAGAAACGGTGGTTCGGGAAGCTAGTTTATTTTTTTCTGTCAAATTTGATTTATTCATTCGAAAGTGTATTGAATAAAAGCAAATACATTACTTATTTGTTTTTATTTCTTCAAAAACGTATGGAAAAATTAATTTTGCTCATAACTTCTGAATAGGTGAATTTATGAAAAATGTCTAACCGTTTAAACCTTCCTTGTTTTATTTATTTTATTATTCTTGTTATTTTTGATTTTTTTTTCTATCCTGTGACCCCCTCCGGAATAAAAATCTAGATCCGCGCCTGTTTTTAAGATAGTTTTCAAGTTAGTTATTTTAAGTAAGTTAGTTTTTGAATTAAGTCAGTTTTTAAGTTAGTTTTTAGGAAATTTAATATTTTATATAAGTTAGTTTTAATATGTTTTTAATATATTCATAATAATATAATCATATAATAATTGCATTAAAACTAAAAATTATTCGTTTTTCTAATGATATTTTTCAACAAAAAATAAAGTGAGAAAAGAAAAATTTCACTTACGCTTCTCCCTTTCAATGATTATGGATCTGATTGTTTTGCTTCAACTTTGATTTCATATAAATATGTATGTATGTTGATTCAGGATTTATAGTATTTGATGGGTTTGAGCTTGGGATTTTCCTTTAAAAAAAATATATATACAAACATAAATCCATTTTATGTACATTATACTCGAATTTAAATTGATCTAAGATCAGATAACCAAGCTTGAAATAATTACATATCTCTTTATATATATATGGTTGGTCGTCCTGAAAAGGACGTTTTTTTTTCTGCCAAAAGCCAAAACAAACTTATGTTTTGTTATTTTGCCAGCTGACAGCTCCCGATCCAATGAAATAGTTTGTGAAATCATTGCGCACAGACTTTGCAGCGTTGGAAGAATTGCCAGTATTCCGGCGAAGTGGTAGCATGTTGCTTTCAAGTTCTCTCCAGCTTCCTCTTGTTATGACGCCTTCTTCGTCAACGTCTACTAAGCCATGATCTATAAACCTTTCTCCATTATGGTTTCGCAACCAATTGTGGAGACAAACAGTGCATTGAACAATTAGTTCGGTGAGCGGCAAGCTGGCATTGATGGGGCATCAGAAAACTCTCCACTTAGCGACCAAAATTCCAAATGTATTTTCAACTACCCGCCTGGCTCTGCTTAGCCTGTAATTGAAGATTCTTTCCTCGAAAAGCAAATTCCTTCTGCAGTATGGCTTAAGCAAATTTGTGCTTAGGGGGAAAGCATCATCAGCCACAATGACATAGGGAGCATTTTTTAAGTCGTGTGCTACATCTCGAGGTGGTGGTAGTCTAAAATAAAAACAAATAATTAGGTATGTTATTATTATTAGTATTCATTGAATATTTTGAAAGAACTTACGGAAGAATAGTTGATCTTTTTGCCGAATTCAGAATTCTGGAAAATACCTCCATCACTTTGTCTTCCTGCAGCTCCTATGTCGCACATGGTGAACGAGTAATTTGAATCAACCATTGCCAAAAGCACGATGGAGTAATGCTTCTTGTAATTGTAGAATTCTGACCCCGAATGTGCTGGTGCCTGGATCATGATGTGTTTCCCATCAAGAGCACCAACACAGTTTGGAAAATTCCACCTTGACTCGAAGCCATCAGCTATGTTCGCGAATTGGCTGGTATTCAGTACTGGGAACACTTTTGGTCGCAATTTGTTGGTTATCGCTGCCGTTGTTTCCATCAAAATGTTGTGCAAGACGGAAGCAGAACATTTATAAGCGATAGCCAAACTTGTTTGCGATTCACCAGTAGCTAGGAATCTAAAAGCAAAAAGTATTTGTAATTATAATCCATCGTTATTTTGCTGCTAATAATGTTTATTTACCTCAGTATAACCACCAATCGCATTTTGGCTGGGATCGGCTCCCTAATGCAGAACTTCTTCTCAATTTCCGCACCAAGAGTTAAGAGTTCCTCGAGCTGAGCTGAAGAAACCCTCAAATACTTTTTAAAAAGCAGTGGGTCCTCTAACTCGCTTATAGCTCCAAAAACTGTCACAAAAGCACCGTCAACGTTCCTTTTTTGGAGGTATGGATGAACCCAAAACTTTTTTTTTTTGTTGGTTCTTCTGGTGGATCCTCAAATATTAAAGAGGCCAAAACCAAGCTCATTATTTTTCTTTTTTTGTCGTAAGACTCTTCCATATAAATTCTTTTATAACTTTTCTTTTTTGAAGAAGGAAGGCGGAATAGTCCTCAACAATGGCAGCCCGAGTAAAAAATATAAACTTTTCTTCTTCACACACGAAACGCAAAGGGACAATAAATTATTTGTTTAATTTATTTTAATTGATACCAGCGTTGCCGATTTTATTTTTGAAATCGGGCCACTCTTGAAAAAAAAATCGGGCCATTTTCGTCCTTTCAGGGCCACCAACAGAAATGAAGTAAATGCACAACTGCATCTATTTAAATTCATTTTGTGTGCCAGTTTTGAGTATTTGTAATATAATACCTTTGAAAATCCATTTGATGATCAGGCCAGCACTCTTGTTTTCTTTAGAAAAGAACGTACGAATAAATTGTGTATGTATTTGCATTAGTACCTAATCACATGGACCTTAAAATTTATAAGTTATAACCTATAGAAATTATGAAAGAAAGTTGACTCTAGTTTAACCAGATACTGCAGAAGTTCTGACTTAATACACAATTGGCGTTTTTCTTTTTTACCTCTGAGCAGATCACAGAGCTGTCAAACAAAAAAACTGTGTTTCTTTTTTAGCTCAGATTTGTCGGAGCTAAAAATGTTCATGTTCTGAGCTAAATCTATTTGCTCAGGATTAACTGACCGAGCAAATAGAGCAGATAGCTGAGCGAAGACAACTTCACTTGTTTTTTGGATTTTACAGACAAAAACAAACACAAAATCAAAAATGGATTTCCAAGACGGTCACGCGTCTACTGTAGGTAAACAAAAAATTGTTAAAAAAAATAATTAGTGAGAAATTACAAATAACTTTTCAGTGTTCAGATTATTATATCGGAGGACAATGAATATGATCTGCTTCAGAGGTAAAAAATAAAAACGCCAAATAGGCCAGTTCCCCTTACTTTGTCACTTTGACTGAGGCAAAATCATTATGTTGAACATAATACCCAGTCCTCATTGAGAAAGCTTCGGTTACGTCAGTAACGTCAAATTGGCTGAGTGAGAAATCGCTGAGACTGTTTGTTCGATTTAAATAATATCGGAGAACTCTAAGATCTCAGTGAGATTTTGTTAGGTAGAATTGGTCTTATAGTAGGATACCTCAGATGTCAATTGAATTTACCAAAAATATGACCATAAGCGTAAGAGAAATGCTGTACGAACTGGTTAACGTTTTAAGTAAACAAAATAAATAAATCGAACTCGTCATCCTCATTAAAGATTGAAAACTTAAAGCTTATGAACAAACTTTCTGTTTTTGGTTCAAAAACTTTTTTGCGGGCCATTTTCGAGCTTTCGGGGCCACCGGGCCATTTCAAAATAATAGGGCCAAAATGGCCCTATCGGGCCATTTCGGCAACGCTGATTGATACACATTTCGATTATTAAAAAAAAACAACGAGAAGAAAAAATTAAATTGTTTAGAAGTTTCAAAATTCGATTTGATATGACTTTGACATCATCTGTCACCGAGCTTTAAAAATTATAGCAAGTAAAAATGGGTAGGTATATGTGTACTCTTTCACTCTTTCGTGTTATGTCGTATAGCTCCCCCGCTTTACTTTTCTGCGAATTTGCAGATGCAGACGTCGAAGATTACATATAAATCGACCTTAAACGAACGAAAAAGTGGGAGAATATGGCAGTTTTGTGCAGTTTTATGGGGTAAACGAACGGGCCTATAGTCTTCAATCTTTTATTTTACAGTGACTATTTTTTGACAGAACAAATTATTCGATTAATTATTTCCCCTTGTGAGTTTTAACTTTTAGGTTACCTTTTTGTTTTATTTGCTTGTGCTTTCAACGAGCGACGCAGACGATTGTTACATCGCCATAGGAATTGCGCTTTTTTCATCAACATATAATTCGGAATGACGCAAAATTCAAAGTATGATTGATCAATCATTAATTTTGCACATACACTACTTCAATGCAATACGCTTGATTGAAGGAAAATCAAAAGATTTTGATTTTGCTTCAAGCATACACCCGATTTATACGTGTGACTTGTTCACTAATACACTTGCTCATGCATGACAAGCATTTGAACTGTGTATATCCGGCTTTAAGTAGAATTCCTTTCGACGACATTAACCGCAGACTCAGTAGAATTAGGTGCATTCCTTTGGGACTTTTAAGTAGATGATGAACGGAACGCTTTAATTAAGTAAGACGATATAAAAATCAAATATTTTTTGTTATTTTTTTTTATTGAATTTTAAATTTAAATATATTTCATAAGTTTTCTGTAAAAGTTTATTGAAAATAAATAGCCTTAAAACATTGCATCCTTTTTTGACGCTCACTGTAGATACTCCTTTCTCATGTTAAAACCGATAATTGAAAAATACCCTTCTTTCATTAATTTGATTAGCTTTTAATATATTTTGTAATCATAATTAACATTTTCTATGCCATTAACCATCTTAAGCCTGTACATAATTTAAGAGTAATCTTCTTTGTACAGTTCATGAATAATTTGAATAAATACTAAATCGTGCGTAACGACGTCCTACAATAGCATAGCACGTACGTCAATTTTCAAGAAATCGCTAATTATTTTTTGATTTCCTAAATACCTTCAATGCAGTAGGGGGAAGTGGGGCACCTTGATACGATTTTCACTTAAACGACAAACAGTTGCAAAATATTAATCTTAATAAGAAGGTACAATATTTATACTAATCAGTATCATTTTTGTAAACTTATTCAAAACGATATTTCTCACAACTTTATTTACAAAAAAAGTTTAAAGCTTTTTTATAAAAGTCGAAATCATTGATGCATGATTCATGGCAAACAAAAATGTATTTATGGCACCAGAAACATTCACTTCATTAATATTGTATATTTCTATTTTTGGCTTGTATGTTCACACCATTTTCGTATACCTACAAGAAAAAAACTACATAAGAGGGACACATTGATACGCCTCAAACTACCCCATAGGGGCACATTGATACGGATCAATCTACCTTGTGGTTTTGTGTATCAATGTGCCCCAAGTGTCCTCACTGAATAAAAAAATAAAAATCATGGAAACTGTAGTTAAACAATAGATTTTAAGATACAAAACACATTAACAATAACATTATCTTACAATCTAAGTTGAAATGAAATGTGTGACACGAAATATTCAAGGCGAAAAATCACTCAAAAAAAATATAAACAAATTTACTTATGCACTTAAAAAACACGTTTGCTTTTGCTGAGATGTAACGGATGACCGAAGAGGAAGGACAGTTAAGGGTGTATATGGTTTTATAGAAATGGTGTGTTGTGCACCTGTTTAAGTGGCCTACTGTGATTAGTTTTCAAACAATATCGAATGTATCTATGTGCCCCGTGTATCAATGTACCCCACTTCCCCCTACCGACTGTAGTCGAAGCAAGAACAAAATGAATGGAATTCGATATAAGAAAGATGTGTCTCGTCATATTTCGAAGAATTCTCCATAGGTATATATTTTTAAATTTGTACTGGAAGCTTAACATTGAATAACGGGTGAGGAATGCGTGCGTTGCCTTCTTCAGTCAAAAATGATAAAATGGACATACACAGCGGTTGTAAAACCGATACTTGTTTATGGTTCCATTGTTTGGTGGCCCGTTCTCAGCAAATTCAGTTTCAGTTTCAGTTTATTTCATGTAACGCCAACACAGTAAGATAAGTATCTTATAAATTAGTGTGGTTTATATAAAATGCATACAATATTTGTGGAAGTAAAGTAAATTAATATAAAATCAAAAAAAAAAAAAAAAATAAAAATTTATCAAATAAAAAAATGATTTAAACTAAAATTAAAGTAAAACGTAATTAAAATAAGAAGTGAAGAATAGAAAATAGAAAGATAGAAGATAGAAAATAGGACAGATGGAGAGGTTAAAAGATGAAAAAGTAAGTTTATCAGAAAGAAAAGTTGAAGTATAGAAGGCACGAAGTTTAGGGTTAGTTGCATTAATCAGAAAGGTAGCTGTATAGACTTTTTTGAAATTGATACATATTGTTGATAACTCGCAAATGAGAAGGAAGTGAATTCCACAAGCGACACGCAGCGACAAAGAACTGTCTTTCAGAAGTCAGACAGGAGAAACGGGGAAGGATAAAACTTGCTGATCTGATTGATGTCGGAGAACGAAGAATTTCAAAAAGATAATTTGGCTGGTGAGTGCAATAAAATTTAAAAAGCAAAAGCAGTGTTCGATATTTAATCAGATTTTCAAGCGACATTTGGATTAGGTTTTGCCGAAGATGCGAAACACGATCATACCTTTTTAAACCTTCAATAGCATTATTCGCTACATCTAGAATAATGCTATTGAAGGCTATTTTAAGTTTGTTTTTACTAGCAAAATCGCAGTTGAAAAATATTTCGCATCCATGTGTTAAGATTGGCATGACTAGGGTCTTAGCAAGCAGTATTCTTGTTTCTAGTGGGGGAAATTCTTGAGCAGCTCAGAGAGATCTGAGAGTGCCATAAGTTTTACCTACGATAGAGTTTATATGGTAATTCCACGTTAAGGTTTTATTGAATATCATACCAAGGTTTTTGCTTTTACCGACATATTCCAAGCAGGTAGCGTTTAGCACTATTGGTGGGAAGTAGGAAACGTCATATGGTTTTTTAGAGATTACGAGGCACTTACATTTGTTTGGATTGAGTGATAACCCATTCGATTCTGCCCACCTAGAAATACATTCTAAATCCTCGTTAATGCTCAGGACACAGTTTTCAATGCGACCTAATGGACAACTTTTGTATATTTGAATGTCGTCTGCATAGAAGTGTTTCGATGAGTTGCAAATGATGGACCCGATCTCATCAACATAAAGTGAGAAGAGTAGGGGGGCCAGGATAGATCCTTGAGGCACACCTTCCTTCAGAGGTAGAAATTCAGAGAAAGAGTTTTCAACGCAAACTGCCTGCTTTCGGTTGTTCAGAATAATTTATTGGCATCGGCAGATACATTGAACTCCTGACGCAACTTATTTAAAAGTATGTTATGGTTTACCATGTCAAAAGCTTTGGAGAAGTCCAGAAGTACTAGAAACGTGACGTTATTAGCATCAAGTTCAATTCTTATATCTTCTGTAACCTTTAAGATTGCAGTGGTACAACTATGTTTAGGGCGGAACCCAGATTGAATTGGGACTAGGAGATTATCTTAAATAGTAAACAAGCTTACAAAAGTGCAGATAAATGATTGCGTAGAGATATCAGGGGCAGTTAGGTTTTAGGTCTTGTCCAACGGGTACACTTAACGTCATCCTGGACCTTCTTCCGATTGACCTCTTTATTAAATATCAGGTGTCCTGCAGTATCTTGAGACTTAAAGAAATAGGCTGCTGGAAAACCAGATCCAACGGGCACTGCAACCTCTGCATCTCAAAGAAGTTTAGAGTCTTGTTCCCGTGCACTTACCAAAATCAATCAATTTAATTTCCAAACCAAGACATGACATAGCCAGAATTGTTGCTACCTACACAGGGCATTGGCCTATAGGAGAGCATGGGATAAAATTGGGTATAATACCACATAACTCTTTCTGCCGTAGCTGTGACGATCAGGATGAAAAAGAAACAGTCCCACACTTTCTACGCCATTGTCCGGCCTTAGCTAGGAAAAGAGCACTCTACTTAGGTAAAGCATTCTTCAACGGTATTGAGGAACTCTCAGAATTCAAGATCAAAGATATGATATCATACCTCAATAACACAAAGTGGCTTTAGCGCTACCTACGTTTTTTTTCTGTTTTTTCTCATTTTGGGCACCTCAATTATCTTTCTTTCAAAATCAATTTTTTTGTTCTAATAAGTTGAAATTATCAGCAAAACAAATAATAAAAAGTGAATTTTAATGACTACTTACAGTTTGCAATTCTCAAGAACCAGGATGATTCGTGCGCACGTAACTCTGGATGCTGTTTCTAAAGTTATTTTAGGCTCTGCGAAATAAGGCCCCAGGAAAAAAGGCCCCAAAGAAAAAATGAAATAAGGCCCCAAATTGGGGTATATTTTCATAATGAAATTATGCCCCAATGAAATAGGGCCCCAACGAAATGAAAAAAGGTCCCAAAATTAATGAAATAAGGCCCCAAACTTCGAAATTTAGCCCCAATTTGTCTTTTTCATAAAAAAACCGTTAGTTAGATAATGAAATATCACCACAAACTGTTCCAAAAACGCTCAAATGGTGGCCCTTACAATTTCCCTGCAACAAGACCCCAAAATAAATGAAATAAGGCCCCAACTTGTTTTACTTTTATTGGAAAAATGCAATTAAATCCCAATTCATCTTTTTCATAAAAATAATTTAGTAAGATAATGAAATACCACCCCAAACTTCTACACAAATGCTTGAAATGTGACCTTAACAATTTCCCTGCAACAAGGACTCTTAGTAGAATAGAAACTGGTGGGTCATAAGGGGCGAATTTGAATTAATTGCGAGCTAAAAAACCTTCAATTCTATGCTAGTTTCAAGGCGATTAAATCTCCAATAATATTCTTTAGCAATTTTTAATGTTGCACTTTTCATAAAAACTTCAAACGTCTCTCCTGAAAAATGTTGAAAATTGACTTTGGCGTTTTTTCTTTGAGACCACAGACTTGTGGGTCATAAGGGCAGAATTTGAGACTAGGTACTGACCCATTTTGGTGGATCATAAGTTGCGAAATCAAATTCGGGTCTTCTAACCCTTGTGGTTAATTTTAGATACTTGTTTGTCAAACAATAAATTGAGTAGAAAGTTTTTAACATTTTCAAGCTTTTATCCTTGCATAACGGTTGAAATAAACCGTATGCTTTAAGTCTATGTGACGTAACGTAAAAATGCAAACTCACCGAACTTTTCGGTAAGAGTTGGGAATTCTACAAGAACACTATACTTGAACCCACTTTCATTTTACTGAGTTCTTTTAATTGTATTAATAGCTCCACCAGAAAGACCTTTTTTTATTGAAAGAAAGTTCAGCAGATATCCAATTTTTGATTTCATAGTTCATGTTGAACACGTAAGAACCATTTACTTTGTTTTGTTTTTAAACCTTAACTCCAAAATCAGTGTAATATGTTTTAAAAATTGTAGTTTGAAACAAATACAGCAGGTGCAATTGCTAGCGAGCGAAGCGAGCGGAAAAAATTTTGCCCAAAAGAGAATCAATTTGGGGTGTGAAAATAAAAAAATTCGCGCGAATTTTTTTATTTTCGCACCCCAAATTGATTCTCTTTTGGGCAAAATTTTTTCCGTAATTGTACCTTACTACCAAAATTGCCAAAATAGGAATAGGTAACAACTTGTTTTCTTCATAACAAACTTTATTTAAGGTGATGTCACCACAAACTTTTAAACAAATACTTGAACTGTATCTTGAACATTTTCCCTACAACAAGGACAATTGTAATTCTCCTGTCCATCTGCAATGGACTCGGCTTGAATTTTAAAGTTGCATTCATTGCAAATCTTAAGATTTTAACAAGGCAACAGCAAAATATTTGCCCGCAAATCCTCACAAATTATACACAATTAGCTCCAACAAGCTTTGGGTCCTCGATTAGACAAACCTGGTAATGCATTTTCATGTTAATTTTGAAAAATTAAATAAAGCTCCAAATAGTTTTGAACTGAAATTAAGCCCCAAAACTTTATTTCAAAGTGAAATTATGCCCCAAAAGAAAATGAAGAAAAGCCCCAAAAAAATGAACGGAAACCCCAAAATTTGAGAAATTTCGTTGTTGTTGTTTTGTGTGCTTTTTTTTGGGGCCTTATTTCATTTATTTTTTGGGGCCTTTTTTCCTGGGGCCTTATTTCGCGCCCCCGTTATTTTAGGGTTATTAAATGATTTAAAGCTGATAAGTTCAATGTACACTCCGTTAAATAAAATAATTTTTTTTTCTTTAAACAAATCTTTTTTTCTTTTGGAAAATTATTGAAAATTTTAGATTTTTTTTCTCTTTTTGGTAAGGCAGGTAAGAATAAATGGATTTCTTTTCACTTGGTTTTTTTGCTTTTTGTACGGAGTAAAAAATAAATAAATTGACACATTAAAATTAACAAATAAATTCACATTTAAATTTAATTGATGGCTCTTCGGTTGTACGTGGCTTCCCCTGTTGAAACTGGTTCTTCTTTTGCTTCTGTTTCGTCTGTATAAGATGGCTCTTCCTTCGAAGCTGGATCATCGGTCGCTCCACGTTATTCCGATGGCTCCACAGACGTTGTCGATTCAGACTCTTGCGTGGATGTCGACTCGGTCGTAGTTGTCGCAGCACAAGGACCTTCGATATCCCAATTCTTCCACATTCATTCGACCACTTCGACACTTCAATGGAACCGCTTCGCATGCAGTACAAAAAAGGGACTCGGCTCCAGCAAGGATTTGGCCATCTAATTCTGGTGAACACTTGTAGAACGCAATAACTTTCACCGTCACAGTAGTTGTTCGGCAATTTGTATGTCCGACACGATCTTGCAGCGGTCGAGATCTTTCCTTGTCGAAGTTAAAACCCAAAAAGAAAAAGCAAAACCTGACACGCTCAAACGAAATCTTTTTTTCGTCGTGATTTTGATTTATTTCCGACGCGCAAAAAAAAATTATTCTTTCTTATTACTTAACGAAAATAATGACGTGGTCTCGTTTAATGGCAGAAGTGTTGCCAGAACTTGATTTTTTGTTGATGCGATGGAATTCCAGTTATTGTAAATGATGAGAGGTCTGAGTGCAACGTTCTAAATAACGAAAGTAGCAGCCATAGGTTTATATTTTTAACTTTGTTTTAGGTTTGGCAATTAATGCAGAAAACTATGAAAGATGGCTTACATTAGATGTGTGTTCAAGTAATGTCCTTTTCCAAAATAGAAAAGGAGTGCTTACCCATCACTCCCTTAGGGAGTGAAATCGTCACTCCCTACTTTTTCTTGGAGTGAAGGAGTGATTAACAATACATGAAACACGTCCCTTTCCCAAAATGAATTCCAAATCCGTTGACAGGGAGTACACTCCCAAAAGTAGTTTTGGAAAAGGACATAAGATTCAGAATTTCGTCTACTACTAGCAGACCCGACAGATATTGTCCTGTGTAAACGTCTCGTATTGTCTAATGGTTCCGCTAGCAATTATTTATATTTCCAAAATATCCCATTAGTAGGTAATCTCTTTCATAAAAAAGATTTTCAATTTATTACGAGTGTAAATTAAAATCAAGTGTTTTATAATATATCATCTTAGGAAGTAAAAATAAACCCTATTCATATAGATTACATATAGATAATATAAATTAACAACTAAAGGCGAGATAAATCCAAACGCAAACATTAAATTAAATGCAACTAAATACAGTTTTACAATTATAACTTTTAAACAACAAATTCATTCAATCGAGTACCAAAACTTCATCCACTTCCATTTTGGTGTCCGTAGGCACTTTTGATGGTGGGTCTGATTCTATTGACTTGGCGACAGGTGCTGTTTTATTTTTCTGCAGAAACTTGCTGATCAAAGCATTTTTCGATTGGGGAGAAAACTGCTGGCCAGGCGGCACTGACATCAACAAAGGAACCCTCTTTTTCACAACTGCATTTTTATTGGTTTTGGCTGGTATGGGTACGGGTACGGGTGCTGCTGGTTTTTTAAAAGTTGGAGGAACTTCATCATTTGTTGATGACGAGGGATCATTTAATGCTTTGGGTGAATTTCTTGCTGTTGCTTTCGGAGATGCACTTTTCGAGCCCGATGGTTGGCTCAATTTGTCGTCCTTACTTATGACTTTAGTGAATTTTGTTATTCCATCAGTCTTTCGCTTTTTCTTCTCAGTAGTAACAGCTTCAGCTGGTCCCTGTTTGGGCGCACCGTCTTCTGTGGTTTTAACAGTTTCCGGATCGTTGTGTTCCTTGTCGAACTTTGGTTGAAGTTTGTACGCCCATTCATTGCGCAAACTCAAGTTTCCAAGACCGTATTTATCCAAAATATCCGCTGATACTACCCAACACAATTTTTTCCTGTTTTTGTTCTTTTTATTGACAACATCTACATGGGACCATTCGGCGATTTCGTCGATTTTTTCTCTAATCTGAGATTTAGTTGGTGCCAAATATTCACCGTTTTTGATTGCTTCACTTACATTACACACATGTTCGGTATATTCTTTGATAAGAAACACTCTCGAGTGCCGATTTCCGTGCACAAGACGCACCAAATCTTTCATGAGTTCGTCTTTAATTTTGATCCGTTGTTGTTTCTCGGGCGGTGGTGTGCTCGGTTCGCATTCAGTTGCAGGTGCTTCAATCATTGGTGGCTCACAGAAAACCATTGCACGGGTACAAAGACTATCCCAAATGATTGATGGACAAAGTTTGGGACGATTTCCATTTTCGTCAACCCAAATTGTGCCTATGAGTCTGGGTTTAATCTTTTCGGTTTTCTTTTTCATTTCTTGAGCAAATTCTTGTTGCAGAACTTTTAATTTAGCTTTTTGAGCTTCACGCGATGTATCGGGGCCAAGTTCATCTTCATTTTGTAACTCTTCGTCACTTAAATGACCGTGCGGCACAAACCATTCATTGTCAACTTCATAGTCTTCGTCTTCCGATTCGTTTTCCTTTTCATCTTCACTGCCATTTAATGACTCGCCGGGTTCTTCTTCTTCCCATTCCTCGTCTGAGTCTACCTCATAATCGAAGAATGCCTGTTGGGAAATGAAAAATGGTAAATTAAATCATCATTGGTGGTTGCAGTGGCGGATTAAACGTTGAGGGCGCCATAGGCAAGCATCTCACTGGCGCCCCTATGTAGAAATATCTCGTACTATAGTTTGACCGAAATCGCTACACCGCGCCTAAAGAAAAGGCGTTGAAATAGGGGCCAAGGAAAAAGAGTCTTAGTTAACATGAGATCTATTAGTATTGTCCGAAAGATCTTACGAATTTGGTTAATTGATGACTTGCCAAACTTAAATTTTGTAAACCAAGTTAACTCGAGTTGGTTCTTATGCAAACCGAGAGGCAACTCGGTTCTCAAATTGTATTGCCCCGATAATCAATTTAGAACTTAAAAAGCAAAAAAAATAAGTTTTAAATCCGTCGAAATCTTTGCCATCCGCTGATGAACTTCAACCATTAGGTTATTTGCCCCTACAATAATAGTGGAGTCAATGAAGCTTTTTATCAGAAAGTCCTCAGAAAAAGCTCGGATTTTGAAAAAAAAAATTCTAAATTTTTTGTTTTTTATATTCTTTAAAGTCTGAAACAAATCATTTGGGGGAAATTATTGCTTATATTGTTTAATCAATTTTTATATTGTTTATAAAGAGAGATCCAAAATTAATGTTTTTGATAATTGGAGTGTTTAGGTTGCATTAAGACAAGAAAAAAATCATATGGAACGGGGGGTCTATTGTCCCCCGTTTAGCCGGGAGGGGCAATCTTATAACAAAAAAAGTCTATTTTTCAACAAAATATTAAAAATCAACGGCTTTTCCCTCAATGCCGTGTTATACCTTCTTGCAAAGCTAAAAAATGTTTCTTTCATTTTGCATTTAAATAAAACTATTTTCAGGAATAGTTTTCGAAAAAATCATCTTCAAAGTCAAAATATCGAATTTTTCAACTTTTTTTTTTTAACTTGGAACTAATTTTTTCGAAATTGTATGTAGTTAAGTACTATTTTTTTTCCAGGATTAAATGCGGTCTTAAGTTCTCAGTGCGATCCAGAAACAGCATGCCTTAATGTCTTCTTGTTTTTGAGAAACTAAGAAAAAACTAAAAACACTCAGAAAAAAATTCACAAAATTACTTGTAAGTATTATTTTTTCGAATAAATAGAACAAAATATCATCCAAATTTTCTGAGTTTTTTTGGGTTTTTCTTAGTTTCTCAAAAACAAGATGACATTAAGGCATGCTGTTTCTGGATCGCACTGAGAACTTAAGACCGCATTTAATCCTGGAAAAAAATAGTACTTAACTACATACAATTTCGAAAAAAATTAGTTCGAAGTTAAAAAAAAAGTTGAAAAATTCAATATTTTGACTTTGAAGATGATTTTTTCGAAAACTATTCCTGAAAACAGTTTTATTTAAATGCAAAATGAAAGAAACATTTTTTAGCTTTGCAAGAAGGTATAACACGGCATTGAGGGAAAAGCCGTTGATTTTTAATATTTTGTTGAAAAATAGACTTTTTTTGTTATAAGATTGCCCCTCCCGGCTAAACGGGGGACAATAGACCCCCCGTTCCATATGATTTTTTTCTTGTCTTAATGCAACCTAAACACTCCAATTATCAAAAACATTAATTTTGGATCTCTCTTTATAAACAATATAAAAATTGTTTAAACAATATAAGCAATAATTTCCCCCAAATGATTTGTTTCAGACTTTAAAGAATATAAAAAACAAAAAATTTAGAATTTTTTTTTTCAAAATCCGAGCTGTTTCTGAGGACTTTCTGAAACCGCCCTTTTTTGAGCTTCATTGACTCTACTATAAGTAAAATCAATACCTTTTCAAAAATACTTACAAAATTAGAAGAAAGCTAAGTCGGTTTCCGAGTTGGCAAACCGAGTTGACTCTGTAAGAGAAATTGCTCAGGACCGATTTTTATTTTATCAAAAGATGCAAGTGCTATTCGAGCTCACAAGTTTGTTACTTTAACAACCACATTACCACATATGAACTCGCATTATTTGCCACTTGTAAGAATTACTGCGCCCGCGCGCCCCTTTACTGCCGCGCCCCTAGGCACGTGCCTAGTTTGCCTTTAGGATAATATGCCACTGGGTGGTTGGGTGTTGTAGGGTGGTTATGCTGTAACTTTTCCTACACACCAAGGGCTTACTAAACCTCCTCGTGGTAACCACCGGGTACTGGTTATCTCTAGATATAACTTGCGAATCTTGTAAGCGCGGGTGCAAAATGGAGAAACAGAAGCACCTAATCAACGGCCTAACAAATTTGGAGGTTAGTGCGGGGGGCTAACAACCCCTCCACATTAAAAAACTTGAACGTTATGAGAGAGATACAAGCCTCGGATAATGACCCCCCTCTTATGGTAACCAGACCCGGAACGACAACGGACTATGCATTGAGAGTTTGTACCTGGAATGTAAGAACACTCTTCACTCCAGGTGCAACTCAGAAACTTGAATCTGTCCTCACACATTACTGCGATCCAGGAAATACGTTGGATAGGATCAGGGACAATAATATGGCAAAATTGTGACATTTATTACAACTGTCATCAAAGAGTGCACATATTTGGATGCGGATTCGTCGTGTGAAATCGGCTAAGATCGAAAGTCATGGATTTCAAGCCAATTAGTGATCGCCTGGCTGTAATTCGCATCAAGGCCAAATTAAAAAGCATCAGTTTAATATGTGCACACGCCCCTACCGATGATGCTGAGGAGTCTAGCAAAGAGGATTTCTACGACCTCCTGGATAGAGCCTACCTGTCCAGAGTACGACGCGACGTCAAAATCGTACTCGGAGATTTCAATGCAAAAATCGGGAAGGAAGACATCTTTGGCGGATTAGTTGGAAAGCACAGCCTCCACGAAGTTACAACAGAAAACGGCTTCCGACTAATCGACTTTGCTGCAGCTCGTAATACGGTGATAAGTAGCACTAGGTTTCCAAGACGAAAGATCTACACAGCTACCTGGCGATCTCTGGATGGTAGAACCACCAACCAAATCGACCATGTGCTAATCGGCGCAAGAAACGCATCCAACATCCTGAACGTGCGCACTTTCCGAGGAGCAAATGTCGACTCTGACCACTTTCTGGTAGTGGCTAAGTTTAGAGCCCGAATATCAAAAAAAAAAAAAAAAAAAACACGTGCGGCCCAAAGAAAAAAGTTTCAACATCGGTTGCCTTAGCACCTTGGAGAATGCCAGAAACTACAGTGAGCGCCTGAGTGAGCGACTCTCCGCCGGGTCGGATGGCATACCCGCGGAACTCTTTAAACATGGAGGAGGTGTTTTGATAAACCGCATGCACCAGGTCATCACCAAAGTGTGGGAGGAAGAATGCATGCCAACTGACTGGTCGATAAGCTCCATGTGCCCCATCTAAAAAAAATGCGATCCGATGTTATGCAAAAACTACCGTGGCATATCCCTGCTTAATGTTGCATACAAAATCCTATCCAACGTACTGTGTGAGCGTCTTAAAACGTTCTGCAACACAATAATCGGCACGTACCAGTGTGGCTTCAGGCCAGGCAGAACAACGATAGACCAAATATTCACATTGAGGCAGATCCTGGAAAAGACCAACGAATTTCAAGTCGAAACCCACCACCTTTTCATCGACTTTAAAGCTGCTTATTACAGTATCCACTGCCAAGAGCTTATGATGGCGATGTCTGAATTCGGGATCCCGAACAAGCTGATCCAGCTGTGCCGCATGACGCTTAACAATACGCAGTGCAGTGTGCAAATGGGTAACAGCTCATCTGAGTTATTTCAAACATGCGCAGGGTTTAGACAAGGAGATGCGTTGTCATGTGATTTCTTCAACATAGTCCTGGAACAGATAGTGCGCAAGGCAGGTGTGAGCACGGAAAACACTATCTTCAACAAGTCCACCCAGCTCCTAGACTATGCGGACCACATAGACATCATCGGTTGATCCAAGAGAGCTATGCTTGAGGCCTTCACAGCGATTGAAGAACAGGCGAGACTCGTTGGTCTTGAAGTGAATGAGGACAAAACAAAGTACATGCTATCAACAAACAAAGCATCATCTGTCCACCGCCTAGGACAAAATGTCACTGTTGGTAGCAGCAATTTCGATGTAGTTAAGGAGTTCACTTACCTTGGAACAAACATTAATCCCACAAACGACACCTTAGTGGAGATCCGAAGAAGAATTACCCTAGCGAACCGATGCTGCTTCGGTTTGGCAAAACAACTGGATTCAAAACTCCTCACTCGAAAGACAAAGTGTCTGCTATGCAAAACTTTGATTTTACCAGCCCTACTCTACGGCGCCGAGTGCTGGACGATAAGTAAAAAAGGGGAATTGATACTAGGCACTTTCGAAAGAAAAATTCTTCGACGGATTTTCGGTCCCGTATGCGACGATGGCGAATGGAGAAGAGGGTTCAACCGAGAACTGTATGAGCTGTACCAAGATGTGGATGTAGTTTAGAAGGCCAAGAAAAAACGACTACATTGGCTCGGCCACATCGAGCGAATGGACGAAAACGCTCCAGCCAAGAAAGTCTTCTCATCCCAGCCCCCAGGTTCGAGACGACAAAGAAGACAGAACCTACGATACAAGGACCAAGTGACTGCGCATGCCAGAGCGCTTGGTTTCGGCGACTGGAGAGGGCATGCGAGGGACGTTCACGATGGAAGGCTGCAGTATCTCAGGCTGAGATCCTTCATGGATTGTGAGCCGTATAAGTAAGTAAGTAAATTAAATCATTAAGAAAGAAGGTATTTACTTTGTCAGTAGCAAACGGTCTCCTCGGAGTGATGACAGTGCTTTTCTTTCTCCAAGTTCCGTAGAAAGGTGGACGCCGATTTTCACGGAATAGGTAATACTTCGCCCTATACGTTTCAACTGGAATGCTTCGGGGTTCGTCAATTGGCTGTGCGGCGTTCTCAAGTTCAGTTGCTAGAAGATAAAACAAAATTATACAGCAAGTTGCTTTTTATGAAGTTCAAAGAGAGCTGACCTATTACTATAACATCGTCTTCCTCATCGTCCTCGTAATTGTTCTTTAAAACCGTTTTATAACCTTTCAAAGGTGTGTGCGCTCCACTCTTAAGCTCGCCCAAATACAGAGCCGCCGATTTACCAGCTTGGCTGTTTTGAAGAAAAGAATCCAGCTTTTCTCGTGAGATTTCATTGAATTCTCGACGAACTAGTGGTGCCAATTTCATATCACCCTTAACTTGGAAGGGTCGAAAAGCCAGTGAATCAACACTTTCAGCACCATCGCGCGACTCCTGCTCTTCCTCAGTTGGCAATTTCGTTGGTTTGGCAACAAAGAACTTGGTGAACGCCTCTGCAGCTTTTTTCTTTTTGTTCTCCTCTTCTTCCTTTTCGAGTTCTTTTCGACGGCGGTCTTCGTCTTTTTTGCGACGTTCTTCTTCTTTAGCTTCGTCCTTTTTTCGCTTTTCTTCGTTCTTCGCTTCGATTTCGGCCAGACGTTTGCGTTCCTTATCCTCCTTTTCCTTGCGTCGCTGATCTTCCTTTTCTTCCTTCTCACGGCGTTTTTGTTCTTCCTTTTCTTCACGTTCTTTCTTCCGCAACGTTTCACGTTCTTCGCGTTCTTTTTGTTTTTGCATTTTTTCTTCCTGTTGCTTGCGTTCGCGTTCTTCACGTTGTTCTTGCAGCTTTCGCTCCCTTTCTTCCTTCTGTTGTTGGAGTTTGACTTCCTTTTCTTCTCGAGCTCTTTTACGTTGTTCCATTAATTTTTGCTGCTTAGGAGTGAGTAGTTTGGTAGCCTTTGGATGACCTTTATTGACCGAGGTTTCAGCTGAATTTGTTGGTTCGGAAACGATCTCTGGCTCAGAAGAGAGCTCTTCTTCAGCATCTTTTTTATTTTTTTCAATTTCAGATACACGAAGGGATCTTCGCGAGGATTGAGCGCTTGGGATTTTCTCCCTAGACAGTTGTTCTTTCGAAGATGAATCTAAATTGTCTTTCGATGCTTGTTGAGACTTTTCTTCGAAATCGTCAGACGACGTTTTGGTTCCGGATATTCTTGCCACTTCGGTATTCTTTGTCTCTTCCGAGTTTTCAGTTTTAGCGAGTTTCATTTCGTCTGACCTTTTCGCAACTTTGATCTTTTCTTCTCTTTTAGAAGACTTCGGTGTTTGTAATTCAATATCACATTGTTGGTTATCCTTGCTTTCAGTTGGTGAATTTTGAACTCGAGACGAATTTTTCGTATCATCGCCCTCTGTTTTGGATACTCCTTCTGTGGAGGAAAAAGCTTCCTTAACGATGCTGTCCTGAACATCCTGTGGTGGTAGTTCAAGAAGTTTGAGTTTCTTTTCCGGGTTCAATTCTTCTTCGGACACCAACTCAACATCACTAACATCACTGTCATTTTTTACTAACGATTTGGAAGCGCTCCTTGATTTTCGTTTCTTTTTGCCACCACTTAGGGGAAGTTTGATTTGTAGCTTGCGCATTCTAACCTTTCCGTCGCCGCTGTAGTTGCTCTGTGCACTTTTATTTTTATTTTTTTGAACTTTGCCATCTGATGAAGCAACAGGAGTTTTCGGGGAATTTGATACAGTTGGAAGATGTTCGCTGCCTGATTCTTCATCGTCGAGGACAATCACATCAACAGCTGTTGTTTTGAATGAAGATGAATCTAAATTGCTACTGTTTAAGTTCCCTTTACGAAAACACTTACCAATTTTCTTTTGATTTTCTGGCTCTTCGGTAAATGAAAGTTTGCGTTTTTTGGGTTGAACTTCTGTTGTTTCACTTGAAGCGGCACCAGGTTCTTCAAGAGGTTTTATTGACGGTGTTGCTGAGATTACTTTGAATGGAAGACGAGCTTGTTTGAGCTTCTTTCCGGTACTCGAGTCTTTATTGTTTTTCTGGCCATCGTTGCTTGGAGTCAATGTTTTTTTACCCGATTTTCCAGTAGCTTGCATATTTGCCTTTGAGGCGCTATTGGGCTGAATTGTTTTCATAAGAATAAATAATTTTACTTAAAATGTTTAACTTTATTTACGAACGAAAACTTTTAGAAAAACCCGCTTGCTTCTTAATGTCAATTTTAGATGAAAAGGCGCCAACTGATTTGTAAAAAGGGACGATGAAGTTGGATGCAGTTTCGGTTGGTTTTCAAATTTCATTTATAGATGTCACTTTCACTATTATTTAGGCCCGTTCGCTTACAACACAAAATGCTTTAAGGCCGTGTGCTAATCATAGAGATAATAAGGCACGTCCATATTATGCCGAATGATGTCGATCGGCCTGGGCTGCGCGGCACATTCTGGTCGGCACATTCAGTTTGGCATGACCTCACATTGATACAAAATACAAATAGAACTGTAAATTTTACGACAAACCAAAAATCACGAGCTGTCAATGAAAAACTGAAAAGATCGGTTCGGCATCGGCACGTCCACACTTTATAATTCGTTTCGGGTTTCCGTCATCGGATCCATTTGATTCGTTTTGAAATCGGTTCGGTTCGGGCTGGCTTTCGGCATGAATCAAATGCCAATCAGGACGTCCAGACTCAAGGCCCAACTGTAATGGTCGGAAGGGTGCGTACGTTAACGTACGAAAATTCCCAAATACATGCAAATCAGATGTCACAGCCATAACCCTGAGGCTCCACGAGAGTAAAATCCAATCCAACTTCTCTTCCGCAATCTCATCCGCAATCCAGTGTTTTTTTTGACTGGGCATATTATGTCTTGCCATGAGAAACCTCAAATGTCACATTTGACACAACGGTTAATTTGATGTTTACTTTCTTTTTTGTTGATTTACCTTTTGTGTCGGTAGTTGTTTCAAACAAATTATATTAAATAAAATGCCTTTGAATAAACAAAAATTAGCCCTTTTAAAAAAATTAATGCTGGTTAAGAAGCTGGAGGAACTAAAACAGCTAAGTATTCAAGAGGATAAAAGAAAGCACAGGTTTTGGGTGAATCCATTTCTCGAAGTAAGGGAACTGCACGATTTGGAGGCGCACCTACTCAAGGACTTACTATGGGAGGACGGTGCAGACTATAAAAATTTTTGTAGGATGTCGGTCGACAACTTTGAAGCTGTTCTGCGCCTAGTAAGGATAACCTTGAATTAATGAATTTAAGTACATAAATATTTAAACAAAAATTTAACAGGTTGAACCTGATATAAAAAAAATGGACACACAAATGCGTTACGCCATTACTACAAGGAATCGTCTGGCCATATCGTTAAGATATATTGGAACAGGAGATTCGTACAGATCCTTAGAATTTCTCACCCGAGTTTCAAGGAAGACGATAAGCCGATTTATGCCTGAAGTGCTTGGTGCCATTTACGATGCCCTTCATGTATCGTATTTGAAGGTTAGTTTTTAAATTTAGTTATATTATTGTTTCATTTTCATTTATACTGACTACAACATTATATTGCTTTAGACTCCTGTCTCACAACATGAATGGCTTGAGGTAGCCCAAGAATTCGAAAACATATGGGACTTTCCTCATACCCTTGGTGCTATCGATGGCAAGCACGTCCGAATTAAAGCACCCGCAGACTCCGGATCGGACTTCTTTAATTACAAGGGTTTCTTCAGCATTGTTCTTCTGGCTGTTGTGGACGCTCATGGAAAATTTATATATATTGACGTCGGTGGAAATGGAAGATCAAACGACGCTCTTATATATAAAAACAGCACCTTATTCCAAGCGCTTAAATCTGGAAAGCTGAATATTCCCAATCCTTCTCAACTCAAGGGCCAGGATGCACTTACCCCTTATTTCTTTATTGGTGATATATTTGGCCTCGACACAAACCTAATGAAGGGATTTGGGAATAAGGCCAGTCTTTCCACCCCGCAGGAAGTCTTTAGCTATCGATTAAGTCGAGCAAGAATGTCGGTCGAAATGGCTTTTGGACGGCTTGTTTCAAGGTTCAGAATTTTTCATAGACCAATGGAAGTGTCAGTAAACAAGTGCGATGTCGTCGTCAAAACGTGTTGTGTGTTGCATAATTATATTTCGGCTTCAATAAAAAAGCCTCCAGAAGAACATCAACATATAAATTTTCCAGAATCAGTGGCGCGCTTAGAACCGCAAAGTGTAGCACAACAAAACGTTTCTAACTATAAATTTTCGTGCAAAATTCGTGACAATCTTAAAATGTATTGCGTATCTGAGGGTGATGTACCATACCAGTGGGCGAAAATAAAAAGAAATTAAAGTATAACAAGTTTTTTTTTTATATTTGTTGAACTCATTGATGGATTTATTTTATGCTCGGATAATGAAACTATTTTATTTCATAATTACAAAGTTTATCACTTATTTAATCACTGATTGAATATTCTATGAATTCATCGTATATGTTTGAATTTAACATCGCACTTTGCAAAAGATCGTTGCACTCACCAGAACTAGAGAGCGATGATGGCAGTGTTGCAGAAGAACTATAAAGAGATGTTGTCGGTGCTGCAGAAGAACTAGATGACGATGACGATGTCTTCTTAGACAGTGAACGGATTGTATGGTTTGAAAGCACTTTCTGTACATCTGCCATAGCCACTGCTGCCTCAGTGGGTGACAAATCTGTCAGCTGACTCGCGACACTACTACCAAATACATCGTATTTGCATCGTGTATCTAAAAAGAAAACAACAGTGTCAAATTAATTTTTTTTTTAAAGAAACAACTATTACCAGGCTCTGAAACAGTTGTGTTTAATATTGAGGCTATGGCATCATCAATTTGTATGCTTCTTGAAGCATTGCGACGCCGTCCACTTTGTTTTTCTCTTCGTTCAGATGAGGTTTTAGCTGTAGGTAGAGTTGAAGGAGAATAAATTTCCTCATTTCTTTCTGTTTCCCTTAGATCTTCTGTTACCTCCTCGGCTGGCTCCAATGTGTCATCCTATAAATAAAATGCCAAAAAAATTAATGTGCAAAAATAAAAATGTTGGAAAATCGTGTTATAATTATTGCTACTCTGTTTTAATATAACTATACTCACTAGAGACAAATTTGTTTGCGTTGCTCTGATTACGATAATATTGTCCAAAAAACTGAACTCTTTGAAATAAAAAAGATGAGTTTCGTACACATCTTCGATCCCCATGCCAGATTTCTTTGAAAAGTCAACTTTTTTTTCGTTGACATAAGCTGATCTTAAATATTTCAATTTTTTCCTTATTTCGGCTGGGTCCTTATTAAAGTGCTGGGCAATTTCCTCCCATGCCTTCCTTTTCAGGTCGCTCCGTTTGTATAAATGGCTTTTATAATTCCATAAACATTCTTTCGTTTTGTATATATTTATCAATTCCAATGTGTCCCCGGTGCTTAGTCTCCAGTCGTTCATTGTACCTGAACCTGAAACAAGTAAGTAATATTGTGTAGTAAACAACAACAACATAAGAAATTTAATTATATTTAACTTTTCTTTAATTAACTTCACTTACTTTATATAAAAAATATGAAGGTATATGACCGCACTCGACGACAATTTAAGCCAAATGAAATTTGAATGTCAAAAAGACTGTGGAAAATGGACGCTCACCACTACATACAACACAAATGTCAAATTGATGACAGGATTTTGATCCGCTCGAAAAATCCAAACTGCGATGACCGGATCATGGACTGGATGTTGGATTGTTGGTCTCCATTGGATTATCTGATGGCAGGCCGATAGTCCTGACATCGGAAATGTTCAATGGAGACCCCAAATAATAGCGGATTGTTCGGTTTCGTTCAGTTTTGTTTTTGGACGTAAACTCACTTTTCTTTCTCAATTTACGCACGGAAATTTGACATTTCTCTAAAAATAAAAAAAAAATTGTCAAAGAAAAGTTATGTAAAAGCGTGGTTTGTGGTTAACCAAATTTTTTTTAGAAATTCTGTTTTTTTTTGTTCCCAACAAGAATATAAAATGGCTAGTAACGAAGAATAATGACAGAAAGCTTTCCGTTCAATTATGGGTAAGCAGATGCAATTAACAGTCGGAAAGCTCAGACTCTGAGCTCTTGCTCATCTTTTAGAATATGACCCATTATGTAAGCGCGGTGAAATGAATAATATTCTTTTTGAAGTGAAGAAATCGTTCCTTTCAATTTGTTCTTTCCATTTCCACTGATCTCTATAATAAAAAGTTGTTGAAACTTGACGTTTAGTAAAATTTTGACAATTCGTATTGAATAAAATGCGTTAAAATTAGACTAGCTGTGGAGCAGTAGTGGTTGAAAGAAAAAATGGAAGAATTTTTAACCACTACTGTCATATTAAAGCCTGCTCCGCAGCTAGTCTAATTTTAACAAATTTTAATCAATTTATTTAACTGAATTCACACCAAAGAGATAATGGGTCATATTCTAAAAGATGAGCAAGAGCTCAAAGTCTGAGCTGACGAGCTTGAACTCACCTGTGAGATCGATCGAGCAGAGCGGAACTCAGACTCAGTTTTGTATGCAAAAAAACCAGTTCAAGCCTAGCAGCTATTATTCGTTCAAATTGAGATCGTTCTCAAAGCTCTTTTCGTGGCTTGGTTATAATTATACTTAATGTGAAGCGTGTAAAAAAAAAATGTTGTCTGAAAGTGAAAATGTTGCAATCTAGAGCACCAATTGCATAAGGAAACTCATACTTCCTGTTTCATTACTTTCACATATGGGAAATATAATACAATTCTGTACATGGCTTGCTATTTCTGCAGAAACTTGCTACACCACTCTAGACACTGTTGATTGATGAACTCCAACGACTTCACCAGCTCCAATTTGGAATCTGGGGTCTCCTATGTATCGCAGAAAGATTCTTATTTTTTCTTGGTTTGTGAGAGCACCCACCACGTATTTCTGAGCGCAGCCTCAAAAATTATTCCATCAACAATCGCACACCTTCTTCACTAAACCGATACAACCGACGAAAATCTTCACCAATTGCAAACCTTCTTTCTTTATAAATTCTTTGTCCGACATGATTAACAATAAATTCGGCTACACTTACGGTTTTATGTGCACTGAGTCCGAGAAAGGCCATGCTTAACAATTTGTGACATCGATCTCATGTAACCAAGTGTTTTCTCATCTTTTTGCATATGAAAACGAGTTCAATCTCATGGCGAGCTTTCATTGTGAGATCGATCTCATCCCTCTGAGATTGAACTCACAAATTGAGATCTAATGTGGTTTTCCATTGAACCAAAACATTGATGTGCCGTCGACGGGCCGGCAATATTTTTTTCTTAAACGTTTTCCAATGGGAAAAGTATTGATGTTTTTCCCTGACGAATTGATTCGTTTTGAATTCGTCTTTTGAGACGAATCTACACAGATTTTCACACTGATTTTCACACATACTAAAAACTTGACAGTTTTTGCAAATGGAATAATTATGTGTTGAAAAAGAAAATAGAAGAGAGTGCCTTTTTGTTGTGTTATAATTACTATAAATAATAGAATAGTGAATATTATAAATAAAAATCATGAAAATAAAGAATAATAATGAAAACAAATAAGGTGTATCGTTGTGTTCTCAAGAATAGGTACACAACATGGACGTCATTACAAGCATTCTTCATCCGAGGACGAAGATATGCTGGAAATTTTTAATTGGATCATTGGATGAATTCGACGATTGTTGAAGCAAATAATGCATTGCTATCCAAGAACGAAAGGCATTTCAATTTAAAATTTCGAAAATGTTGTACAAAATCATAGGACGAAGAATGAATAATTGTTTCTCTTGTTTGTTTATGCTGAAACACTAATACACTTACAAAAACATATTGCTACGTTTTTCCTTTCCATTGAAACCAAAAAATATTGATTTTTAGTAGCGACGGGCCGTCCATTTCATGTGGTTCAATGGAAATCGACATAACTCGGTTAGTGTTTCAGCCAAGTTCAACAAATCCATGGTTTAGCTAAGGCCCATTTGTACAATCGCGAGTTAACTCAGGACCACGGACCAACGAAAGAACAAATTGAAAGGAACGTTGATTTCTTCACTTCAAAAAGAATATTATTCAATTCACCGCGCTTGCATAATATGTAATCATGTCATTATAGAACTTAGGAAATCTTTGTTAGTATAGAATATCTGTTTCATTGTTCTGCGGTTCAGCTTTTACAATCACTGAGGCATCAAAGGAAGAACAAATTTATAAATACTGGGATTAGTTTAGCCGTCCTTAAATTCGGATTTAAAAAATTATATTAACCAAACAGAACTAAACATTTGACAACTTCTAATTTGACAGTGCATTCACCGAAAAAAAAGAAAAAAAACATCACAGAACAAAGTTAAAGACGAGTCACTTGAAAAGTATTAACACGGGCTGGGCAGCTTCCGAATTCTAATATTTTTTCAATCTTACCCCAGAAACCTTTTCCTATGTTAATAGACCAACGAATTCATTAAATTGACCATTTCTATTGAATGAATTAGAATTTACATTGGTTAACTCTTGAATGTTCTGTGATCCATACAAAAATAAGTGTCCGTTTTATACTCATAATCTTGTATTATATACAATACCTACTTCAGAAGACTGAAGGATGTCGAAAAACAAGTTGAACCTTACTTTGCCACCAGGATCAGTTGATTCTACAGCCCAGCAGGTGGTTCCAACACCCCCCTTCAAAACACCATCTGGCACCGAGTAAGTATTTAACACTTGAATATTTTTATTTAATTTAATTGATTTAAGTTTTTAGTTGATTGATTTTCATTATTGTTTTTGCCTTTGGCAATTTGTCTTTTTCTTTTGTTTTTATTTTGTTTTCTTCGTGAATTCATTTGAAACTAATATTAAAGAAAACATAGCTTGCTGGGGAAACCAAAGAATAGCATCGAGGCCCTCACCGAAACACTCGAAGAACTCGAAATGGATGATACCGCTAGGAAGCGTATCAAAGTGTTCCTTAGCCAAAAGGAAAAGATCGGCGAGCTGAGTGATGAAGACTTGGAGAAACTCGGCGAATTAGGATCCGGAAACGGAGGTGTTGTCATGAAAGTTAGACACATTCCAACTCAACTAATAATGGCCCGCAAATTAATTCACCTGGAAGTGAAGCCGGCTATTAAAAAGCAAATTATCAGAGAATTGAAAGTCTTGCACGAATGCAATTTCCCACACATTGTCGGTTTCTATGGGGCTTTCTATAGCGATGGTGAAATAAGCATTTGCATGGAATACATGGATGGCGGATCACTTGATCTTATATTGAAACGGGCTGGACGAATACCAGAGTCGATTTTGGGGAAGATAACCTTAGCCGTGCTGAAGGGATTGAGTTATTTACGCGATAAACATGCGATAATGCATAGAGATGTGAAACCAAGTAACATTTTAGTCAACAGCAGTGGTGAGATAAAAATCTGTGATTTTGGCGTTTCTGGCCAGTTAATTGATTCAATGGCGAATTCATTTGTTGGGACGCGCAGTTATATGTCGGTGAGTAATCCTGTAAATGACTGTTTTATTCCTGTAAACTAACTGACCGCCAATTTAAAGCCAGAACGATTGCAAGGCACTCATTACTCTGTTCAATCCGATATCTGGTCACTTGGTTTGTCATTAGTCGAAATGGCTATTGGCATGTATCCCATTCCTCCACCAGATGCAAATACTCTCAAAGCGATATTTGATGAAAATACCGAAGAGGGTAACCAAGCAACAGTGGAGCCCAAAAACATGGCTATTTTCGAGCTCCTAGATTACATAGTGAATGAACCCCCACCCAAACTGGAGCATAATATTTTTTCTGATGATTTTAAAAACTTTGTCGATATTTGTCTGAAGAAGAACCCAGACGAAAGGGCCGATCTCAAAACGCTTTTGGTACGTACCAACATTTTTATTTCTCCTCCATCGGTTTTTAGTTCGTTTTTTCTATTTCATTTTCAGAATCATGCTTGGATTCGAAAAGCTGAAGTTGAAGAAGTCGATATTGCTGGTTGGGTATGCAAAACTATGGATTTGCCACCATCGACACCAAAGAGAAATACATCACCCAACTGATTTACCCTCGATATAGCTTTAAAGAAATAAAGTTCTTCTTCTTTTGTTAAAAGTCACATTTCGCTCCTTTGATTCATTATATTCAGCTTGCAATTCAACTCATTCAAGAAATCATTCATGTACAAAAAAACAAAACAAAAATTAAAGATTTTCAACACTCCGTTTGTCAGTTTCAAAATTTCTTCTTACAAATCAAAAAAAAAAAAAAAAAACACTGCAGGAGTGTGGTTCCTGGGAATGTTTGTATGATCTTCCACATTGAAGGACCTTTTACCCCTTCCTAGCCGAACAGCGCTTCCGGCTTTTGTACTTGGAGTCACATCAAGTACCTGGTACTCCCGGTTGGGGGTTGTACGTCGGGGTGACTTCCCGACTACGCAGAAAAAAGTTAGTTGCGAAGCGACAACAGGCCTCGGAAATGGACGGATACACTGATGACGACCCAAGCAAATGTATAAAGGACAACGAATTTCGGATATGCACGTGGAATGTTAGGTCCCTTAACAGACCGCGTGCTGCCGAACAACTAGCGGAGACCCTCAGCTGCTACAAAGCAGATATTACCGCTATCCAGGAAATGCGATGGGACGGACCGGGCGAAAGGAGGATGAAAAACTGCGACATCTACTATGGTAATTGTTACCGAGAGCAACAACAGCGGCTCTTTGGATGCGGATTTGTCGTGGGAAGCAGACTCAGGCAAAAAGTCTTGACCTTCAAATGCGTAAGCGAACGCATCACGACGATCCGAATCAAGGCTAAATTCGGCAACATTAGCTTAGTATGCACACATGCCCCCACAGAAGAGAAAAAGTACGACACCAAAGACGAATTCTACGAGCTCCTCGACAAAACATATGAGCAATGTCCTAGCTATGACATGGAAATTGTCCTCGGCGATTTTAACGCAAAGCTGGGAAAAGAAGGCATCTTTGGCGGAACAGTCGGAAAGCACAGCATGCACGACACCACTTCCGACAACGGATTCAGGCTGATCGATTTTGCTGCAGGGCGAAATGTTGTGGTAGCAGCACCTGGTTCCCACATTTCAACATCCATAAAAGTACATGGAGATCCCCTGATCAATCAACCGTCAACCAGATTGATCACATTGCGATCGACGGAAGACACATGTCCAGCATTCTAGATGTTCGAACTTTCCGAGGAGCCAACATCGACTCGGACCACTACTTCGTCGTAGCCAAGGTAGTGTTACGAATATCCCGACAACGGCCAAAACAAGGAAATGCTGCAAGAAAATTCGACGTCGGACGGCTACAATCGCAAGAAATCGCCAGATCCTTCTCTGATCGAGTGTCAAGCAACCTCTTAAGGAGTCCTATGCCGCCAACATCAAGTATCGAAAACCAGTGGCAACATTGCCAGAATGCAGTTAGAGATGCCGCCTCTAATGTGCTGGGTTTCACACAGCCACCAAAACAAAACCCCTGGTTTGATGAAGAATGCAGGCAGGCCCGTGCAGCCAAGCAGGAGGCATACAAAGCGGCGCTGCAAAGAAGGAGAAGAGCTGCTCGTGAGCTCTACGAGCAAAAGAGGAGAGAAGAACGCCGGCTTCTCAGGAGAAAAAAGAAAAAAAGAGCATGAGAAGCGTCAGATCGAAGATGTTGAGAGAGCTAACAGCAGAAATGAAGTTCGGAGATTTTATCGGAAGGTAAAACAGCTGGCTCAAGGTCATCGAGCAAGAACCAATGCCTGCAGAGATCATTAAGGGAACATCATAGTAGAACCGCAGTCAGTGCTGGGGATTTGGAAAGACCACTTCTGTAGACTGTATAACGGCGACGACGAACAGAACCCCGCCATCAGACAGGAGCCTTTTATCATACACGATGACAGCCAACAATTCCGTGAACCCGACATAGAAGACGTGAAAACGGCAATATCACGACTGAAATCCAACAAAGCCGCTGATGGCAGCAGGCGACGATCTAGATAGGAGCATGCACCAAATCATCTATAAGATATGGTCGGAGGAATGCATGCCCGATGAATGGAACCTCAGCATTGTTTGCCCGATCCTGAAAAAGGGAGATCCTCTAAACTGCGCCAACTACAGAGGAATCAGTCTGCTTAACATCGCCTACAAGATCCTCTCTGCCGTAATATGTGAACGTCTGAAGCCTTTCGTCAACAATCTGATTGGTCCTTATCAATGTGGCTTCAGGCCAGGAAAGTCTACCATCGACCAAATTTTCACATTGCAGATACTGGAAAAAACCTATGAACTCCAAATCGATACCCAACACCTTTTCATCGATTTTAAGGCCGCGTATGACAGCATCTACAGAGACGAACTGTATAAGGCCATGTCTAGTTTTTCCCGAAGCGCACAATGAATCAACTACGCTGTCGAAAATGCCATAATCGAATTAGATGAATTAGTGAGCATTGCGACGTAGCACTTTGCGTAGAAAAGGAGTGCTTCAAAATTTTTCATTCCAAAAAATGAACATGCATTGTGCCATTGTACCCGCTTGGGTACAGCCCCAAAAACCTGCTCCACATATTTATTTTTCTGTTTTGTATATATTTTAGTTTTATTATTATTAACTTGGCTTTCAGAAAAATTAAATAGTTTAAATACCAATCATCATGACAACATTATTCAAACGCGGAGTAAGGCGAAAAATAAAAACTCCAATGTTCAATCAAACAATGAACCATCAGCTAAAAGAACTTCTGAAAGCCTTGACAATCTGAATGAAATTCAACTATCAAAGAAACCAGCTAGCTACATCAATATTCAAATCATTTATTCCACCTCGTTCGATCTCCGATTTCAATTTTAACAATGGTCTGCCTGTACCATCAAGTCTTCTTCCACCATTACTTACTAACTTAAGGTGGCGCTACAATCCGGTGTGGACTTGGGCCTCAATCAATAGTCCGCCAGCCAGTTCGGTCCCTAGCTAGCTGTCTCCAGTTTTGCACTCCAAGTTGATTGAGGTCCTCTTCCACTTGTGTGGCCACCTGAGTCGCGGTCTTCCTCTCCTTCTAAATCCCTCGAGAATAGCGTCGAAGTCTTTCCGGGCCGGAGCATTGGTGTCCATCCGAGCCATCTAAGTCTCTGGACCTTGACCCTTATGGCTAGGTTCACGTTGTTGTACAACCCGTAAAGTTCACTGTTGTATCTTCTTCGCCATTCCCTATCAATGCACACGGGCCCAAAGATGACCCGAAGACCTTTCCTCTCGAAACAGCATAAGGCACATTCATCTGATTTTGTCAATGTCCATGCTTCTGCACCATATAGCAGGATAGGGATGATGAGGGTGTTGCACAGTTTTAGTTGCTCGAGAGAGGGCTTTTCCACTCAATTGCTTTCTTAGCCCAAAGAAACAGCGATTAGAAAGAGTTATTCTTCATCTGATCTCGGCGCTGGTGTTATTGCCCGTGTTAATAGCGAAGCCTAGGTAGACAAACTCCTCTACTACCTCGAAGTTGTATGCGTCTATTGTGTCCTTTCTCGAAGACAGCATATACTTCGTTTTTCCCTCATTTACCGCTAAACTCATTTTTGCCGCTTCTGTCTCAATTCTCACAAAGGCGCCATTGACATCACGCGCGCTGTGTTCTTCCCATTATTATCAATATCGTCGGCGTACGCGTGAAGTTGAACAGATTTTTGTTGGAGGTGGAGTTTTGCACGATATTCTCAAGATCGATGTTAAAGAAATCGCACGACAGTGCATCGCCTTGTCTGAATCCTTTTTTGACGTCGAAAGATTCCGTTAGCTCGTTGCCAACCTTGTCAGTTGTCTGTGTGATTCCGTTGGGGAAGGTCCCCCTGTGCCGTGTGTCGTCCATGTCCGTCGTGTTTTGCATTCCGTGGCGTCTTGTCTAAGTTTCGTCGCGTCGTTGTCTGTCCATACACCAAAAAAAATATCAACAATATTAATAACAAAAAAAATCAATTAACCCAAAACCAACAATAAAAATCAAAACCACACAAAATACAAAAAAAAAAAATGTGCGTGTCAGCTCCGACGCGCGACTGGAGTTCACTCAATAAGAATGATTTGATTACCTTAAAATATATAATACGCAAAGGATTGAATTCATATATTCATTTATCTATTCATAATAATTTGATAAAATATATTATACTTAAATTAATTATAATTAAATTAATTAATGATGAAAATTCAAATTGGTCCACATTTATCGTGCATTATTGCATACAAAATGGAATTGAATGTTGATAAATTTTACATTGAATTAAAGCCTGAAGCCTTGTGCTTCTTAAGAGATCTTAATCTTGAAGATCCGATTATTAGAACGCACGCTAGGAAGCTTTTAATCGAAAAACAACGATCGAATTTTGGCCATAGCGGGATTCTCCCACAGGTGATGTGTCATTTTGTACGAACCAAGCAGGTCGTTTGTGTGCAATAAAATTTATTTTAAAATCGAGATTGTGAGGCTTGTACTAGACGTATCCTTACAAATGAGGTATCAAAATCACCGTTATTTCATGTAGATTAGACATATGGAAATTTCAACATCCAGTCTATAGGATTAAAACTTTTATACCAATTTATGTGAAAATGTCTTAATTGGCTATATTAATGAGTTACCGTTATAATTAAAGTATAATAAATTGAAGAGCATGAAATTCTGTATCATGTGTGAAAATTTCACCGTTCTACGTTGAAATCTCTGTTCAATAAATTAGATTCGAAATGGCACTAAAACTTTTACCCCCTCTTTTCACCCCCCCTCGGTTAATTTTTTTTAAACTTTGAATGTCTTACTTATTTATGTTTAGTCAAAAGCCATACAAATAAGTTTTAAACTTCTAACCTAACCGACCTCCATACAAACTTTGACCTAACATTTCAACCTTTTGTGACCTTTTCAACCCCTTTTATTGCGTTAAAAACACCGTATGGCCCTTCCACAGGTTCTAGTCTATCTTACTACCAAATTTCATCTAAATCGATCCAGTAGGTTAAAAGTTATTAAGAGTTAAAAAAAAGCGTTGGTAGTCAATTTTCGTAACGCTTTTTTCAATGATTGATTTTACTATCCATATTTTTTCCATACCGGGGTCTATATATGAATCGATTCTAAAGGAGTAAACTCCAAAAAAAAAAATAGCCGCAAGAAAATAATCAAAACAACAGTTAAAATATTAAAAAAGCAAAAAAAGCAACACATAAAATCACCCACAAACCAATAGAAAAAAAATTGCAATAAGAAAAAAAAAACAACGCAGCACTCAACTAAAATCTACATAAAAAACAAAAACAAAAATAGCCAAACGCAGCACTGTGAGTACCTTCCTCTTCTTCTTTTCCTCCACCCATCTATAACAGTTGCATGACTTAGCATATGCATCACATTGCAATGAATTTTTTTTTTTTGCTCACGCAGTGTGTGTATGTATATGCTAGGTCGGCAATAACAGATGAATAGAGAAATTACAATTTGAATTCCAGGGTCGGATCGATTCACGTCACCGTTAAGGCATAACACTAACGGGGGCGTTGCTTCGAAAAGATACCTTGTTTCATTGTGTAGTTTTTCTTAGAGTTCCGTCTGTTTTGGTTTTTATTTTTTTTATATTGCAATGATTGAAGACTTCAGAGTCGATTATTGTAATATTCGCGGGCTTCGAATCAATTTTCTGGCTGCATACATCCACACTGTATCCCACAGGCCAGCTGTTTTGGCGCTAAGCGAGACCCAAGTAGGTGAGAATTCCGATCCTACTGAATTTCTCATTCATGGGTATAGCTTAGTGCCATTATTCTTTCCCCACCATGGTCTCGCCGTTTACATTAGGGATGATGTAGCTTATCAATTCTTGCCTCAATATGGACGTTGTTCCAACTCTTTTTTCAATTTTATATGGTTTAAATTCTCCGTCAATAAGCACATCATTCACTACTGTTTTCTCTATCGAAGCCCAAACCCGGACAGAGCTTCAACTTCTCGTGAATTTGACGCTCTGTCTGACTCCATACAAAGAATTGTATCCTTGTATCCTCACACTGAAATCGTTATTACGGGCGATTTCAATGTACACAATTCTTCGTGGCTTCTCCATTCGGGCCCGACAACACCCGAAGGAATGTGTGCCGAGATCTTTGCTGAGTTTAACCACCTTACTCAGCTTGTTACTGAGCCTACTCGTATATCGGACATTGATGGCCAAGCGGAAAATACTCTTGACTTGTTCCTTACGTCCGACCCTGATAAATACACTATATGTGTATTAACGCCTCTAGGCAGATCAGACCATAGTATTATATCTGCAAATTTCTCGTGTCAAACTAATCCAGTTAGAGAAAGAGCTCCGAAGAGAACCGTATGGCAATACGAGAAAGCCAACTGGGACGGTCTCAATAATTTTTTCCGGATCTTTAACTGGTCACTATGCTTCCTCGATAGTGACGTAGACTCCAGCGCTGATATGATTACTAATATGATTATTCTGGGAATGAAAACTTTTATCCCGAATAGGGTTAAAAGCATCAAACCCAAAGAAAAATCATGGTTCGATTCAAGCTGTAAAGAGGTTATCAGGGAAAAAGAAGTAAAGTTCCGGTGTTTTCGAGCCAACCCAACTGAGGAAAACCGGAAGAAGTTTAAACAAGCCAGGAAGGCCTGCAATGCCCATATTCGACGGACCAAGTTTTTGCATGACCAAAAATTAAGGCAAAAAATTCTGCAATGTCCCAAAGGCAGTAAAATTTTTTGGTCATTTGTAAAAAATATGAAGAATTCTTCTTCTTCCTCGGTCCCTACACTCGTTGACAATGACACTCCAGTTGTAAGCTCTCTCGCGAAAGCTAACCTTTTTGCTAGGCAGTTCGCCTCCAACACTTCGCTGCCAGAGAGTGTCATGACTCCCCCAGCTCTTGAGCGCGTCAATGATTCCATGGGGCAGATCTTCTTCCGCACTCGTGCTGTGGCGAGAGTCCTAAAGGATCTCAACATACATAAATCCGCGGGTCCGGATGGTATCCCCGCCATTATTCTGAAGAGGTGTTCTTCCACGCTGGCAAAACCCTTGCGTAAGCTTTTCCATCTATCCTATTCTTCTGGGCTCGTTCCGAGCGGTTGGAAAACAGCATTTGTCCAGCCAATCCCAAAAAAAGGCGAATCTTCTTCTCCCTCCAACTATCGACCGATTGCACTTACGTCCCTTCTTTCTAAGGTCATGGAAACGCTGATAAACTATCAGCTCAAGAAATATCTCGAAGGCCGAAAGCTTCTTAATGACCGGCAATACGGCTTTCGCAGCAACAGGCCCACTGGTGATCTGATGGTTTATCTCACCGAACAGTGGAACAAATCTTTACATCGTTTTGGAGAAAGTAAGATTGTTGCACTTGATATTTCAAAGGCATTTGATAAAGTCTGGCATCTTGCTCTTTTATCGAAAATGCGTGCTTTCGGTATCGATGAATCCCTTCTTCGTTGGATTAGAAACTTTCTTTCGAACCGTTCAATACAAGTTGTATTTGACGGTTTCAATTTCAAGTCTGAAACCCACAATATAAATGCTGGTGTGCCCCAGGGCTCCGTTTTGTCTCCGACCCTCTTCCTCATTTTCATTAATGATCTCTTGTCTGTTACTTCTAATCCAATTAATTGTTTCGCTGACGATAGTACCCTTAGCTTTTCATATTCGTTTCCAGACTCACATCCTTCCTCTTTGGATGTGGAACTGCAACGGCAAAATATGATAAGCTCATTAAACTCTGACTTAAACAGCATTGTACAATGGGGAATACAAAATCGAGTAGAGTTTAATGCTTCGAAAACTCAATGCTGTCTTGTATCGTCGAAGCGAGATATACCCCCCTTGCCACTATCCATGAGTGGCACTTGCATCAATGAGACCGAACATCTCGAGATTCTCGGTATGTGCATCACTGACCACCTTCTGTGGAACGAGCACATATGCGATGTCGCCAAAAATGCCGCAAAATGTTTAGGTTTCTTAAGGCGATGCAAGAAATTTTTTTCCCCTTCTGATCTGGCTACCATCTACAAAACCTACATACGTCCTAAGCTTGAGTATAATTCTCACGTCTGGGCTGGTGCTCCAGTGACGTACTTAAGTCTTCTGGACAGTATCCAAAAAAGAGCATTCAAAATGATTGGTGACAATACCATCGTTGAGTCATTTACATCTCTAGAACATCGTCGTAATGTCTCATGTCTCACCCTGTTTTACCGATACTTCAACGGTATATGCTCTAGTGAAATAGCCAGTTGCATTCCTCCCCTTAAGACATTCAGCCGTAATACCCGCGCCTCCAGGAATGCCCATCAGTTCACCCTTGAGCCCAACTTCGGACGTACTGTGAAGTACAGAGAATCATTCTTTAGCCGTACTACGCGAATGTGGAACTCTCTTCCACACTCTGTCTTCCCCAGTCATTGTAATGTTCAAAAATTCAAAACCAATGTTCACCGGCACCTCCTTTTACATCCCCTATCCTTTCCCTAATGCTCGCACTGTGCTCTTGGCATATAAAGGGTAATGAAAAAACCCCTTGAGTGCGCGTTAATTATAAAAAAAAAAACCTTGATGGCGCAGCGTGAGTTCTCCATAGTCATTTTGCACAAGCGAACGAGCTTGGCAGGGATGCCAAAACTAGACATAGCTTTATACAGTTCGTCTCTGTAGATGCTGTCATACGCGGGCTTAAAATCGATGAAAAGGTGATGGTTACCGATTTGGAGTTCATAGGGTTTTCCAGGATGATTGTGTTCATTATTAGAAATAAAATATGGTGCTGGGTTCTGACGTTCGCCGAACAGCGATGATCGCATCTTTCGGCCTGTTTTGCGTACACTGCTGCAGCCTGACGATTGACTTCAAATTTTGTATGATTGATATTATGTTGCAGACTTTTAGGATCCAGTTATTTTGATATAAAGGGTGTTTTTTTAGAGGTATTGAACTTTAAATTGCAATAAAACAACGATGGACTATTCGATTGACATGATTTTTTATTAATTCGAAAATAATGGCTACGTTCAATCATGTATCGGATAGGCTATCTGAGATACCCGTATCTGGGATATCTTTTTGGACGAGACAGATACCTGTATCCAGATAGCTGTCAAAATGTCTATAAAAGAAAAAACAACAAATCAAACGCTTGAGAACAGGGAACTGTTTATGGCTGTGAATTCGTCGGCAAACATCTTCCGAGTCATCTAAATTATAAAAAATATTGTTAAAAATAACATCCAAAGCCATTTTGTTTATATTTCTTCAATTCTCTTCTTAATTGGAAGCTGGTAAAATAGCGCGCCAAACAATACAAGACAAAAAAACATGTGTTGATCAGCTGATCACTCGGATACCCGAGGTATACCAAAAATTCTCAGATACCTTTGGATTTTTTTTTGACAGAAAATGGTTCATGTATTTGCTATTTTTTACTATGGATTACACTAACAAAAAGCTATCCGATACCTTTTGGTTACGTGATTGAACGTAGCCAATCTTTTAAATATGATTTCTGACATATGACTGCAATGGCTGGCTCGGATGTAGTCCCATTTTCGATGACTTTTTCCAACATTTGTGGCCGTATATCGGCAACAACACGGCGAATGTTGTCAACCAAATGGTCAAGCGTTTGTGGCTTATCCGCATAGACCAATAACTTTACATAACCCCACAGAAAATAGTCTAGCGGTCTTGGATCTTGGAGGCCATTTCACAGGTCCAAAACGTGAAATTAGGCGGTCACCAAAACGTGTCTATCAAAAAATCGATTGTTGCACGAGCTGTGTGATATGTTGCGCCATCTTGTTGGAACCACAGCTCCTGGACATCATGATTGTTCAATTCAGGAATCAAAAAGTTAGTAATCATGATCCCATTCCTGTGCTCGATCGCGGATGGACTCATTCGGGCCTTCCTCAATGCTACGCTCTACAGTAGCAATAGCTTCTTCTGTACGCACCGTACGGCCGGCGGCGGCGCGCGTCTCTGGGGATGCGAGTTATTAATTAGAGTAAACGTGGTGCGAAAACGTTCCATGGTTAACCGAATTAACTGCTCTGATGGACGATTTTGTCGACGATAAAATGGACGTAGTGCCCGATACGTATTTCGCACAGAACCATTATTTTCGAAATAAAATTGCACAATTTGCAAGCGTTGTTCAGGCGTGAGTCTATTCATGATGAATTGCCAAACCAAACTGAGAATAAATCACTTGACAGCTGTTAAATCGGTCACCGTCTTCAAAAGTAATGCCGACTTAAAGTTCTATACCTCGAAAAAAGACCCGTTATATGTTGATCCTAAAAGTTTTTTTTGATTTTAATAAAAAAGGAAATAAAAATTCAGCCTTTATTACGTTCACAGTACACAGATTACGTTATTCGATTATCGTCAAATTTAAATGACATCTTTTTGACAATGAACTCCATTCATATAACTTATAACAGTTTCCATTCATTAAAAAATCACTCATACTTATACTTACTTACTTATGGTGGCGCTACAGTCCAGGTCGGACCAGGGCCTCACCCAACAAACATCTCCAGCCAGCTCGGTCCCCAGCTAGCTGTCTCCAGTTTCGCACGCCAAGTTGGTTCAGGTCCTCTATCACCACCTCCACCTCCACCTGAGTCGCGGTCTTCCTCTTCTGCGACGTCCTTCCGGGTTGGATTCGAAGAATCTACGAGCCGGAGCATTATTTTGCATTCGCTCAACATGACCCAACCATCTAAGTCGTTGGACCTTAACTTTTCTGGCTAGGTCAATGTCGTTGTACAGAACGTACAGTTCTTGGTTAAATCTTCATCTCCATTCTCCATTACTGCAGACAGGACCAAAAATCACTCGAAGAATTTTTCTCTCAAAACAGCCCAAAGCATTTTCATCAGATGTTGTCATGGTCCATGTCTTTGCACCATACATGAGGACCGGGTTGATTAGGGTTTTGTAGAGTGTCACTTTAGTTGCTCGGGAGAGGACTTTACTACTCAATTGCCTTCTAAGTCCAAAGAAGCAGCGATTGGCAAGAGTGATTCTTCGTTTGATTTCAGCGCTGGTGTTGTTATCTGAGTTGATAGCGGATCCCAGGTATGTTGAAGTTCTACAGGGTGCGCCAGAGAAACTTACTTATTTGGAAGGTCAATAAAAAAAAGTACTTCAGTTATTGTTTTAATTTTTTTTTTTTTTTGAGAATACAATATCCCAATTTTTTTTTTATGCAGTCTTAAAAATGACATCGGATAAAAGGCGACCCCCATTCCGCATACACTGATGAAGTCGATTTTTGAAATTCGTATCCACTCTTCGCAGCATATCAATCGGTATGTTGGCAATGGCGTCGCGAATGTTGTTCTTGAGGTGTGCTATGGTCCGTGGTCGATCGACATAAACCAGGGATTTCAAATAACCCCATAAAAAGAAATCGCATGGAGTCAAATCTGGAGAGCGTGCCGGCCATTGGAGATCGCCTCTGAGAGAGATGAGGCGGTCGGGGAAATGTTGTCGCAACAAATTCATTGAGTCTCGTGCTGTGTGTGCTGTGGCTCCATCTTGCTGAAACCACACGTTCCTAACGTTCATTTCTTCGAGTCTTGGAAGAAAAAATTCCTCGATCATGTTCCTGTAACGAGCTCCATTCACGGTAACTGCGCGTTCGTTAGAAAAGAAGCTCTCAACTGCGAAGGCCCGCTGCTCTCTAGACCAGAGCATGATGGCAACTGTCTGGAGGGAGAAACAAACTTGGGAACTTCCCCCTCCAGATGCGCCCCCTCTTGCCCCTCTACCCGCCCAACTCACCGCGCGGAAATTTTTTCAAATAAGTAAGTTTCTCTGGCGCACCCTGTATATGTTATTAAGAATCTACTTTAAATTACCTACTTGTTTTATATACATATCTAGCATCAATATTGTTTTAAGTATGTTTATGTTTTTTGTTTCAAAGAAAATTTTTATTCGTTCGAAAACCCTGATTCAAATATATTGTATTTTAAAGCTTGAAGCAATTTGTTTTTAATTATATTTTCCAACTGGTTATGGGCCCAGATACGCTGGCATAAAAATAATATCTGGAATTTGGTTTATAAAGACTTATTGAAAAGAGAAGCTTTATTTGAAGAAAATGGCATCTGCGTGGATCCCTGGAATTGAGAAGCTCAAAGGCAGGGAAAATTACGAAGAGTGGAAATTTGCTGTGGAAAATTTTCTTGTTCATGAAAACTTGTGGGATTCTGTAACCGGGGTCGAGACGGATGAAAAGAAAATAGCAAAAACGAAATCCAAACTTATTTTACTGCTTGAGCCTATCAATTACGTCCATGTTATAGAAGCGAAAACTGCGAAAGATGTATGGGACCGACTGGCAGCAGCCTTTGCTGATAATGGTTTATCGAGGCGTGTTGGTCTGCTTAAATCTTTATTGAGCATCAAGTTGAAGATGTGTGGCTCTGTGGAATCATATGTTAATCAAATGATTTCAACTGCCCACAAATTGAATTCGATTGGTATGGAGGTATCAGACGAATGGGTTGGATCTCTTTTATTGGCTGGGCTAGACGATAAGTACAAGCCAATGATAATGGGGATCGAAAGTTCGGGAGTCAAAATAACAGGTGATGCAATAAAGATGAAACTTTTGCAAGATGTCAAGGCCGATGACGACGAATCAGGAGCTGATGGAATGGCATTCTATGGTCGAAATAATGCGAAGCGATCTTCCCATAAATTTCAACGTAATTCAGGCGGGCCTAGATGCTATGAATGTGGTGTATTTGGGCATATTGCTAAAAATTGTCCTTCAAACCATAAAACATCAGAGGGAAGAGTCAAGAATCATAAACATGGCAAACAAGTTTTGTTTACATCGCTAATGGCAAGAACTAATACAGAAAATGTGACTGATTGGTTTATCGATTCTGGAGCATCACAGCACATGACGAATCGTAAAGAATGGTTGATGAATGAGTCCCAATTCAAACACGAAGAGGTTACAGTTGCTGACAATTTCAACTTAAATGTAGAAGCTAGAGGTGATGTCGAACTCGAAATCCTGGTCGAGGGTAAACCATTGATAACAGTAATCAAAGATGTTTTATATATTCCAAATTTTTGCGCGAATCTTTTGTCAGTTAGCCAAATGACAAAATATGGTTACAAGGTTGAATTCAAGAGCAACAAATGTACAATTAGGGATGGAAGAAGATTACTTGCTACTGGTAGTCGAATCAATGGCAAACTTTATCGATTGGATCGACCAATTTCAAGCTCAAATGCAATCAATATGCTAGTTGACCAGAAGCTCTCGTTGGAACTGTGGCATAGAAGACTTGGACATCCAAGTTATGAAATTCTAACCAAGATGCGAAAAGGTTCTGTAACAGGGATTGATTTTGTTGATTCGAAAGCACAACCGTGCATAAGATGCATTGAAGGGAAGCAGTCCAGAAAGCCGTTTTCAATATCAGAATCAAAATCAAGTGAGATATTAGAACTGGTACATTCTGATGTTTGTAGACCTATTGAAGTAAAGTCGTTAGGAGGTGCTTCTTATTTTCTTCTTCTGCTGGATGATTTTTCCCATAAGATTTTTGTTTATATTCTGAAATCCAAATCAGAAGTTAAAGAAAAATTTATGGAATTCAAGAATTTGGTTGAGAACGAAACTCAGAAGAAGATTAAAGTATTGCGAACGGACAATGGCGGCGAGTATTGTAACAAATCTTTTTTGCAATATTTATCCAAGAGTGGTATACGTCACCAAACGACAGCTCCCTATACCCCTCAACAGAACGGGAAAGCTGAGCGAATGAACTGATCGTAAGTGGAAAAAGCTCGATGCATGCTCATAGATTCTGGTTTGGAGAAAAGTTTTTGGGCAGAAGCGATTACATACGGTTCTTATTTGATGAATCGTACTCCAAGTCGAACACTAGAACAGAACAAAACTCCCGAAGAAATCTGGTCTGGTAAAAAACCAGATGTGAGTCACCTGCGAGTCTTTTGTTTCATTCAGAAAATAATACATCCACCAATAATGACCAAAGCATAGAAGAAATTGTTGAAGTGGATGAAGCTGACATCAGTAATGTATTGGAAAATGTTGAAGTTTCTACAACAGAAAACGTTCGCAGATCTGAGGGAATAAGAAACCGAAATATCATAGAAAACAGCGTTACTTATGTTGCAAGTAATAACAACATGGATGATTCATTGTCATATCAAGATGCTATTACAAGAACAGATAGAGATTGCTGGTTAGAGGCAATAAATGATGAATATGCATCGTTAATAGGCAACCAAACCTGGGAAGAAACCGATTTACCTCCAGGGAAGAAGGTTTTAAATACGAAATGGGTATTCAAGACCAAAGTGGATGTAAATGGTAAAATATCCCGATACAAAGCTAGGCTGGTGGCTAAGGGTTGTAGTCAAAGAAAAGGCATTGACTATGAAGAAACTTTTTCGCCTGTGGTGAGATATGAATCTGTCAGATTTCTCTTGGCCTTAGCTGTGAAAAAAGATCTCGACATAGAACAAATGGATGCCGTAACAGCCTTCTTGCAAGGTGATTTGAATGAAGAAATTTATTTACGGAAACCAGAAGGATTTGAAGGTGGAGATAATAAGGTTTTCCGATTAAAGAAATCCATATATGGTTTGAAACAGTCGTCTCGTATGTGGAATCAAAAGTTAGATAATGCTTTAAAAGAATTAGGGATGAAGAAATCCAAGTTAGATCCATGTATCTATTATCTATGTTTCGATGGTAAGATGTTGATAGTTGCGGTCTATGTAGATGATTTGTTGATTTTGGATAATCATCCTCAACTCAAGAAACAACTTAAGGAAAATTTAATGAAGCATTTCCATATGAAAGACATTGGCATTGCAAATTCTTTTTTGGGACTAAGATTGCATAGAGACAGAAAAAATGGTCAACTCTCAATAGATCAAGAAAAATACATAAATTAATTGGTAGAACGTTTTGGTTTAACAAGTTGCAATCCTTGTTCAACACCGATCGACTATAACCAAAAATTGAGTAAAACCATGTCGCCCCAATCAAGATCAGAGAGTGAAGAGATGTCAAAAATCCCTTACCAAGAACTAATTGGAAGCTTGCTGTTTGCTGCACAAGTATCAAGACCAGATATCAGCTATGCAGTAAATACCTTAAGCCGTTTCAATCAAAATCCAGGGAAGGCTCACTGGATAGCAGCAAAAAGAATATTACGCTATCTCAAAGAAACAGCAGACTTAAGACTTTGCTATTCCAAGAATGATGATGATGATGATGATAAGCTTTTAACTGGATTTTGCGATGCAGACTATGCTGCTAATACAGATGACCGGAGATCTGTCACTGGATACGTTTTTAAAATGTTGGATGGCGCGATTTCATGGTGTTCCCGCAAGCAGCCCACAGTTGCTTTATCGACCACGGAAGCTGAATACATGTCCCTAAGTTCAGCTATTCAAGAAGGGCTTTGGCTTACCGGATTGAAGAAAGAACTACTTCGAGACACAGACAAAATTGTTTTATTCTGTGATAATCAAAGTGCTATATCCCTAACTAAGTCCAATGTTTACCATGCAAGGACTAAACACATAGATGTCAGACATCATTTTGTAAGAGACGTTATCAATGAAGAAATTATCAAATTAACTTATTTGAAGACATCTGAAATGGTAGCTGACATTTTAACAAAAGGACTTCCTTGTGAAAAATCAACTTTCTGTGCTAGATTGATGGGTTTGAAAAGTTAGATTCTAGTGGGGGTGTTGAAGTTCTATATGTTATTAAGAATCTACTTTAAATTACCTACTTGCTTTATATACATATCTAGCATCAATATTGTTTTAAGTATGTTTATGTTTTTTGTTTCAAAGAAAATTTTTATTCGTTCGAAAACCCTGATTCAAATATATTGTATTTTAAAGCTTGAAGCAATTTGTTTTTAATCATATTTTCCAACTAGGTAGACAAACTACCTCGAAGTTAAATCTGTCTATGTTGACGTTTGCTCCGAGACGTCGATGTTGGCAGTCCTTTAACTTGGTCTTGCCCTCGTTGACCGCTAGACCCATCTTCCTGGCCTCCGTCTCAAGACTCACAAACGCTCCACTGACATCACGCTGTGTTCTTCCAATTATGTCAATGTCGTCTGCGTATCCTAGTAACTGGACGGACTTTTGAAAGATTGTGCCTCTGGTGTTGACGTTGGAGCTTTGCACATCTTTTCAAGAATGATGTTGAAGAAATAGCATGACAACGCATCGCCTTGTCTAAAACCTTTTTGACATCAATAGTGCCGTTAGGTTTTTTCCGACCATGATGGAACAGCGTGAGTTTTCCATTGTCATCTTACACAGACGGACGAGTTTTCCTGGGATGCCAAAACTAGAAATTGCTCTATATAATTGGTCTCTATAGACGCTGTCATACGCGGCCTTGAAATCGATGAAAAGGTGGTAGGTATCGATTTGAAGTTCCTGGGTCTTCTCCAAGATCTGCCGTAGGGTGAATATTTGATCGATGGTGGACTTTCCGGGTCTGAAGCCACACTGATAAGGACCTATCAGGTTGTTGACGAAGACCTTCAAACGTTCACACAGCACGGCAGACAAGATCTTATAGGCGATGTCAACGAGACTTATACCTCTGTAGTTGGTGCAGTTCAGGGGATCTCCTTTTTTGAGGATCGGGCATACGATGCTGAGGTTCCATTCGTCGGGCATGCTTTCCTCCGACCAAATTTTGCAGATGAGGTGGTGCATGATCCTAACCAAATCATCTCCAGCTGCTTTGTACAGTTCGGCAGCTAGCCCGTCTGCTCCAGCAGCTTTGTTCGACTTGAGCTTAGATATCGCTATCTTCACTTCGTCCATGTCGGGTGGGTGGAATTGTTGGCCTTCTGCACCCAAATTGAATAGTTCTGTATTGCTGGCGGAGTTTTGCTCGTCATCGGCATTATATAGCTGATTGCGGTTCTACTACGATGTTCCCATGATGGTCTCTACAGGCTTCGGTTCAGGATGTATACGCCTTGGATGTTTGTTTGACCTTTTTGTAGAATTTTCGAACCTTGTTCCTGTGACATCACTCATTAAGCAAAAAAAAAAAAAAACAGTAAACGAAACATTGAAATCTTTAACTCTCCGTTTGTCAATTTCAAAATTACTTCTCACAAGTCACAAATCGAAAAATTATGGAGGTAGTGTGGTTTTTCTTTAAGGTCATTGAAACAATGCTTGGTGTTATGTGTATGGCCTTCCACATTAAAGGATTGCTCGATGACTTTCAACCCCTTCCACACCAGATGTATTTTTGTGGAACGTTTTTTGGATTCACGTTTATTTCAATAATTGGCATCGTCGGCATCAGCTCTGGCTTACGACCATCATGGCGAATCGAAGCAATTGTAACAAGCATTGCGTCGTTCTTTTTTCTTCTATCGTCAGTACTTTCCATGTATCATGCGGAAAGGGACAATCATCTTATGTACTTAACTGACTATGGAGAATCTATTCATCCATTTTTTGCAATAAGCAAAAAGCAAAGTATCACATCGCTTTGCTGTGGTTTGTTTTATATGCTGCACTCAATTGTGCTCATCGATGGCATTTATATAACTGAAGAAACGCGACTGGAGAGACTGCAAAATGGAATTTCCAAATTAGACATTCAGTGCTATCAACCAATTCAATTGTATATTGGAGGAAAGATTTTTCACGAAATGCTAATGGAACAAGAATGGTTCCTTATTATTTCAGGCCAGAGAGTGAGGGATGAACGTGATGCTCAATGGGCCTTAACACTTCTTCGGAATGAACATCGAAGGAACGCGGAAGAAGTAATAAAAAAGGAATCGTTTTTGTTTTGGTTTTTTTAGGGGTCAATTTTAGAGATCAGAAAAATCGGTCGTGAAAAACTATGTTCGCACTTTCTGTTATGTATTTGTTCGAAAATAAAAAGTTGACATCTTTCATGTTTCATATTTTATTGAAAAAGAAAACATTGAAACTGCAACACTCGATTTTCGGAGATCGAGTTCGATATTTTCAATAATGTAGTGTATCCACGTATGCGCCGCCACTGCCCCTTCAGGTAAAAGGAGGATGAAACACTGCCACATTTACTATGGTAATTGTTACCGAGAGCAATAAGTTTAGTTTATTCATCAATCAGAGATCCATACAATCTTCAGTTAGACTAACGAAACATAGTAAAAACATCGAGATAAAGACTTACATAATATAATAAATAATAAAATTAAAATACCTACATACATATACAGGGTGATTCACGAGCGTTGTGCCATTAAATTAAATTTTGTAAATTAAACTAATAAATTAAACTAAAAGTCCAGATAGTTAAAAATAAAAACAAAGATTTTCTTAGAAAAAAGTGGTTTTTTTTTTTTAATTTCTCAAAAACGAAAAGACATTTTTGCATCCGGTTTTCTGTTTTGGACTAAAAACTAACAAAGACATTGAAATTTTAAAACAAAATTAGTACTTAATTACATAAAATTTTGAAAAAAATTAGTTCAAAAAATTTTTTTTGGCTTTTTTTTTGAAAATTTTGAGTTTGAAAATTTATTTTTTTTAAACTATTCGTTAAAACAATTTATTTTAAAAACAAAGTGAAAGAAGAAGTTTTCAGCTTTTCAGAAAAGTATAGCACGGTGTTGTAAACTAAGCCGTTGATTTTTAATATTTTTTTTTACAAAATAAGTCAATTTTTCAGAAAATTGCCCCTCCCGGCTAAACGGGGGGGGAATAGACCCCCCCCCTCCTATACGATTTTTTTCTTGTCTCAACTCAACCTACACGCTCTAGCTTTTTGGCACAACGCTCGTGAATCACCCTGTATAACAAAGTAAAAATAATTAACTAATTTAAAAAGTACAATAACAATTGATTTTTTAATGATTGTCTACTTAAATGAAAATTGAAATCTATAGAATTAGAAACAAGATTAGTTTCTCTGATACTTCGAGAAATAGGTTCGTTAAAGGCATAATTTACCCTGTGTTCGTTTACGAATAATAAACAGCGAACTCGAATTTGACGCGATGGAGCATACAATTGAACCAAATATAAAGCAAAGGACACTTGATATGATATGACAAAATATCACTAATGAACATAATTGAGTAGATTTTACGTCTTTTTTCAAGAATTTGAATTTCCAATAATTTGCATCTTGTAGAATACGTTGGAGTTTCACTGTTCCATCCCAACTTCTGTATAAAATACCTAGTAAACTTCTTTTGAACCATTTCAATTCTATCAGCATGAATGATATAATATGGGTTCCATATTAAACAACAATACTCTAAGATAGACCTAACATATGAACTATAAAGCGATTTCATAGTGAATGGATCCCTAAACTCCTTGGAATTTCGTTTTATAAAACCTAACATCGAATTAGCTTTTGAAACCGTAAATTCTATGGCGCAAAATTATAGTCGCTAATGAACAACTTTAGTGTGATACTAAGCTTAAAATGACGTTTGAGTCATATCTGAAACGTCATTTTAAGCTAGTATCACACTAAAGTTGTTCATTAGCGGACTATAATTTTGCGCCTATGTGTTTAACAAAATTAAGCTTGGAATCGAAAATAACGCCAAGATGTTTTTTCTGAACAACTCTTTCGAGCACTTGGTTATTAATAGTGTAATCAAAGAAAATCGGCGAATGGTTTCTGTAAAAAGAAAAACACTGACATTTATTTACATTTAACGAAAGTTGTTATTAAACACAGTAAAAATTATTTACAGTAGATATTCTTATTCAAATTCAACAGTTGGTAATTATGAAACAGAAAATGTGTATATCATTATCGAAAGCTTTCTTGTGGTGGATTTACACTTGTCGACATTTGACATCCCCCCGGCAATGACAACATTGTTGTTATAAGAAAAAAAATCTCAATTATATAATATAAAAATGATATTAAATAATGATAAACAAGAATGAAAATTAATGAAATTATGTTACAATTTACAAAGTCCATTATACATATAAGCAAAGAAAAAATAGTAATAAATGTTTCTGTACAGGCTTATCGCTGCTCGAAGACCAGCGTAAGTGACTAAAACCAATTTGAAAGGCAAATATTTAAGATTTCGGTAGCTGGGAGGTGTTTGGTACCAATGCTAGTTTGACAATCGGTCTTTTCAAAATACCAGTTGGTGTTTTAATTGTTGCAACTCGCACAAAGTTATCGCTGCCATGATGCAATGATACGACACGTCCCATCGGCCAGTGACCCACAGGAAAACGATCATCCTTGATGATTACTAATTCGTTTTCTTGAATGTTGGGCTGCTTGCTTTGCCACTTCGTTCGGATTTGCATACCAGACAATATATCTTCCTTGAACCTTTTCCAGAAATGTTGAACCATTTGTTCCATAAGTTGATATCGTTTTACGGGGTTTAAGTCTACTGGTGGGTGAGGTCTTGACAAAAGAGCATTGCCGGTAAGGAAATGCCCTGGGGTTAGAGCTGTAAAATCGTTGGGATTATCACTGATCGGCGAAATCGGTCGGGAATTCATCACAGCTTCAATGCGAGCCAGGACAGTTGAGAACTCCTCGAACGTGAGCTTCGCATTTCCAATAACTCGGACTAAATGAAACTTCATTACCTTTACAGCTGCTTCGGCCAATCCATTGAAATGAGGAGCTCTTGGTGGGCTGAAATGCCATTGAATCTGTCGGGTTGCTAATGACGGCAAGATTTCATTTTCGATAGATTGAAGAACCTCATTGAAGCTTCGTTGATTTTCATTGTTGGCACCGACAAAATTAGTTCCACAGTCGCTGAAAACTTCGCGACAAAATCCACGACGAGAGATGAATCGGTCGAAGGCATGCAAAAATGTTTGTGTGGTCAAATCACCAGCTGCTTCCAAATGGACGGCTTTTGTGGTCATGCATGTGAAAACAACCACATAGCCTTTGTTTGATTTTTGGCCACGACCCTTCGAAGTACGTATGTCGTATGGGCCTGCGTAGTCGACGATTGTTGATGAAAATGGTTTTGAAGTTGTATTGATAAGTGAGGTTGGCAACGCGGCCATTTGTTGTTCCAAGAAAACTGGACGTGCCTTAAAACAAATAACGCATTTATGAATGAAATGTCGAACGAAATTACGCACATCCAGAATCCAATACATTTGTCGGATTTGATTAACGGTTACTTGTGGTCCACCGTGTAACGTGAGGCGATGATAGTAATCACTGATTAACGTTGCAATATGACTCTTTGATGGCAGAATAATTGGGAACTTTTCTTCAAACGACATAAATGCATTTTGTAGGCGACCGTTAACCCGAAGAATATTGTTGTCGTCGATGAATGGGTTAAGCCGATACAATTTACTATTTTTCATGATTGGTTTTTGATTTTGAATCATTTTGAGTTCCGTGGAGAATTCATTAGATTGAATCCAACGAAGAATTCCATATTCACTATGTTGAATTTCTTCGACTGTCAGTGGAGCGAGCAATGCGAGCATGTTTAACAGACCGAATAGCATATGCAAATGCACGACGAAGACGATTAAAATTCGAAAAACGTTGAATGAGACCCTCGACTCAGCTTTTCAGAAAAGTATAGCACGGTGTTGTAAACTAAGCCGTTGATTTTTAATATTTTTTTTTACAAAATAAGTCAATTTTTCAGAAAATTGCCCCTCCCGGCTAAACGGGGGGGGAATAGACCCCCCCCCTCCTATACGATTTTTTTCTTGTCTCAACTCAACCTACACGCTCTAGCTTTTTGGCACAACGCTCGTGAATCACCCTGTATAACAAAGTAAAAATAATTAACTAATTTAAAAAGTACAATAACAATTGATTTTTTAATGATTGTCTACTTAAATGAAAATTGAAATCTATAGAATTAGAAACAAGATTAGTTTCTCTGATACTTCGAGAAATAGGTTCGTTAAAGGCATAATTTACCCTGTGTTCGTTTACGAATAATAAACAGCGAACTCGAATTTGACGCGATGGAGCATACAATTGAACCAAATATAAAGCGAAGGACACTTGATATGATATGACAAAATATCACTAATGAACATAATTGAGTAGATTTTACGTCTTTTTTCAAGAATTTGAATTTCCAATAATTTGCATCTTGTAGAATACGTTGGAGTTTCACTGTTCCATCCCAACTTCTGTATAAAATACCTAGTAAACTTCTTTTGAACCATTTCAATTCTATCAGCATGAATGATATAATATGGGTTCCATATTAAACAACAATACTCTAAGATAGACCTAACATATGAACTATAAAGCGATTTCATAGTGAATGGATCCCTAAACTCCTTGGAATTTCGTTTTATAAAACCTAACATCGAATTAGCTTTTGAAACCGTAAATTCTATGGCGCAAAATTATAGTCGCTAATGAACAACTTTAGTGTGATACTAAGCTTAAAATGACGTTTGAGTCATATCTGAAACGTCATTTTAAGCTAGTATCACACTAAAGTTGTTCATTAGCGGACTATAATTTTGCGCCTATGTGTTTAACAAAATTAAGCTTGGAATCGAAAATAACGCCAAGATGTTTTTTCTGAACAACTCTTTCGAGCACTTGGTTATTAATAGTGTAATCAAAGAAAATCGGCGAATGGTTTCTGTAAAAAGAAAAACACTGACATTTATTTACATTTAACGAAAGTTGGTTAGAAAGACACCATTCAATTAGTTTTTGAAGATCCTCTTGAAGGAGAAAACAGTCATTAACGGATTTAATGGGTCTGTAAAATTTTAAATCGTCAGCAAATAGAAGTCTTTTAATGTTCAAAAAAATACCAGGCATGTCGTTTATAAAAATGAGAAATAGAAGGGGACCAAGATGGCTTCCTTGAGGGACACCGGAAGTAACTAAAACTGGTCTCGATATGAATTTGTCAATAGATACGAATTGGACACGACCTTTTAGGTAAGACATTAACCAT